>CM043120.1:26345054-27741748 GCA_023701765.1 Hylyphantes graminicola | reverse complement strand
GGGGATCACTAGATGTAGACAAGAACTATTATATATATTTGAAAAATAACTATGCGTAATTTGCCAAAAATTATTTCCTAGTATCAGTTCACAAAATGTTCTGTTTAATTTTAAACTTCTAATATTAAATTGGAATATATGGGCTATACATGGTCATCTATTGTTCCAACCGCCGCCCACTCGCTTTCTTGTAATGCAAATGATAGGATCGTCGCTTGATCGGGGTTCGTACGAATGCCCAAAGTAAATTATTATATAATATATTGAAACAACACTATTCCATATTAATCTGTGGTATTCTTTTATAGATTTGTTAGATTTGCCAACTGGCCCCGAATAATGCTAAGCATGGGCGAAATAAATATTTTCGGCAGTATTAGTTAAAAAAATTAATTTGATTATTAGTGGTATATGCTCATGTGCCCATCAACCCACCTACTCCATGGTGTTTAGATCATAATTATCATTCAACGAGAGTACCTTTTATACTATATCTCTGTCAAAACCATCGTTTAGGTTGAAGAGCGATTGGTTTGGAGGTAGCGTCTTCATGCGATGGCAAGCGGGAATTTATTGTATTCCATTTAATTTTGATAAAATAATTATACGTTTTATGATATATTTTCAATTATCTGGTTAATTTTTTTTCTATTTAGGTATGATGTTGTTGGAGTTTTGTTAAACAATAAACAATTTAGCCATGCTCTTGGTATAGATATTTATTTGACACGCAACATTTGTTTCACGCAATTTCTTGCATGAAAGAAGAGTCGTTGAGGGTTCATAAATACAGGAAAATTTATATTTTTGAAAAATATTAAGATAAATCTGAGTATTATATCTTTGTTATTAGACTTTGATGTATGAATTTGTGGAAAAAATTATTATGTAACAGTTAAAATTTTTGTTGAATTTTATATAAAGGTTATGCTAATCATGCTCTTGGTTTGAACATTATACTCGGCGCCACCATTTCTTGAAAAGAAGTGTCGTTTTAGAGTACATTTATGCGAAGAACTTATTATTTCTGAAAAATAGCTCTGCATTTGCGAAAGTTTTCAGTATCAGTTAAGGGGTCATAGGAGTCTTAAAAATGTGCATAGAAGGTACTACAAAGCACAGTTTTCAATTTCATATAATTTTTTAACTATTCAATATAGAAGTATAATTTTTTTTAATTTATAAAACTTTAGCCAAAACTGAAATAAATGATAACAAACATAAAACTATTTACAAAATTTGAAAACATTTGGATTAGGCTTGCGCGCCACATTTTGAGGCCAAAATTGAGGAATTCTTGGTCATTTCTTCAATTTTGACCTCAAAATGTTTCGCGCAAGCCTTATCCAAATGTTTTCAAATTTTGTAAATAGTTTTATGTTTGTTATCATTTATTTCAGTTTTGGCTAAAGTTTCATAAATTTTTAAAAAAATTATGATAAATAAATCTTATAGAATTACATATAAAAAAATGCTACTTATATATTGAATAGTCAAAAATTATATGAAATTGAAAACCATACTTTGTAGTACCTTCTTTGCTCATTTTTAAGACTCCTATGACCCTTAAAAATATGTTATATTTATATTAGGGTTGTGCTAGGTATGTGTCCATGCTCTTGGTTCGGGTATTTTATTCGACGCACCCCATTTCTTGAACAAGTCATGTGGGATTCATATAAACAAATCTATTATTTTTGAAAAATATCCATCAAATGTGTTTGTTTATCGTTGATTTATCGGAACTTGGAATATGCATTTGTAAATTTAAAAAGTATTAGTTAAGAATTTCACTATATTTAATAATAGGGTTATGCCTTACTACTTTAAAGCCTACTCAACTTTAAAATTTTCTTGCGAACCGTCGCTAACGAGTTAGCAGTAGGAATAATAAAAGAACACCTTTAAGACTAATAAAGTTTTACTTGCAAAAATTCTCAAGATTCATTCTCAAAAATACTTTTAACAGAACAAAAAAGAGGAATAAATTAATTGTAATAGCCATAGTAAATATATTTAATATTCTAAACATAACATAAGATTTACATACAAAACAGAAAACATTACTTACATGCCTTGAAGATTAAAAAAAAAACATTTTTACCCTACAAATCCCATGATAAAAGTCTTCAAAGGCAAACAATAAAAATATAGAAATGTACTTAAATCACAAAGAAAATTCAACTAGATGAAAAATTTTACAAAGGCTAAAGCCTTTCGTTATAATTTTTTCTTTCCTTCTTATGGGATTTAATCTATAACTTTTTCTCGACTTTTTCCACAGCGATAAGGCTCTTTTTGAAATTCTCATACGAAACTAAGCAATTTATAAATCGGAAAATGCTTAGCTGGTGTATTGGGAAACACTTAAGAATGTATTTTTGTTTTCGCGTAATAAAAATTCCCTGGGTACTTTGAAACTACTTTGCATGCATTTGGCTTTATTTTTATTTGCATTTTTGAGGCATCAGGGGATCTTAAAAAAACTGCGAAATAACCTAAGTGCCGAATTCTGCTAAGTATTTTGTAAAGAAATAGTTTTTCTGCAAATTCTTAATATCTTAATTTGACAATTATTTCAAAATAATAATTTTTAAGTTACACCTATCTATAATTGTAAACTAGCATTCTTCATAAAAATAATGTTAAAAATCTCATATTTTCGCTTGACTTAAATGAGATTTTTAGCTTTATCTTTAATTAATATTTAATATCCCATATAATAGGCATATAATTTAAAAAGTATGGTGTGGACAAGCATAAAAAATGTTATAATGGCTTTTAAGACTTTGTCGTAAAACATTTTATCTTTTTAGATTTATATTATAGTACATTAAAAAGCAACATTAGCAGTTTAATTACCAAAAAAGCGCTTAACAAAAATTTTGTAAACAACTTTAAATATAATCATAACATCGTAAAATTTAATATTCTTTGCATAGTAAAGAAGTTTCAAGATATAAAAAATTAAGATAATAATCGAAATATTTTAAACCAGATAATGAAAACTTTCAAGAGCTTTGTTAATATAAAATATATTTTTCTTCTACACGCAAGCAGTTTGAGGCGATATTGTTCAAAATATTTGTTTTACTTAACACGTTTCAAAAATGAAACATAATAATTAAAAAACAAAGTAGCCAAGCTAAAGACTTTTTCATTATTACTTAGTTTTCTTCATTTTGGAAAAAAAGTATCAAGTACTATTTTGTCAAAAAATTGTTTTAATGAAGTATACAAAAAAGGCGTTTGTCATTTATCATTAGTAAGCTATCAAATATTATTTATATTTTCTCTCACTTGTGATGCCATACAATTAAGTAGTGATGTCTCATTTTCTATCACGGCCTTCTTAACTATTAAAACCGAAGAAGCTTTCCCAAACAAGCTCGGGGACGGAAATTTTGACTTCATAGTTCCGAGTGACGTTGTTCCGAAGATGAAGAAAACCTGTATCGAAACCATTTTGGAACCACTCGTTCACGGCTTGACCATATTTTAAGGGTTCCGAATGCGTCCAAACTAGTTTCTCGATCTTCGGCACTGAGAACAATGGCTTCAAAATTTCCATCTACACTCATGTTTGTTAAAGCTTCTCTGGCCTTGTTATTGAAGTTGGCCGTGTTCTTATCGAATTATGATATATGAATACATATCGATTACTTAAAGGTTTTTTTACACATCCCTGGTAGCATTGTTTCTCGAAATTTGATCGATCGGTCATCGGATTTAGCCAAAACTCATCGGTGATCACTTCCGTAATCTGAAAGTACACGAGACGACATCTGCAATCGGTGAACGAAAACCTATCGATAAAAGTCATCGATTCAATATCGTTCAAAGGTGAAAACTCAATCAACGTACGTTTCATAGGAAAATTATGACGAATCGATAACGCATCGATAAGAAACCGAAAGGTTTAACCTTTTTTTTCATTTTAGTACATACAAATTGCGCTAAATTATTTCGAAAACTTTATATCCAAAAATATCATGTTCGAAAAGGTAACAGTTATTTACTTTTAATTATATTTTTTTAATATATCAGAAAATAAAAAATGTGCACAAAATTAATATTTTATAAATAATGGTTGTTTTGCTGTAATTTTTAACTAAAAAGCACCTACTACTACTCAAAATTTTTTTTAATTTTTCACTACAAACTTTTACACTAGAATAATACAATCGCTTTTAATTTAAACGTATTCATCAATGTTTTTTAAAATATTGCAGAATTATTTATTTTAATTTTCCGCTACTTTTGCAATTACGTCATTATGTCAAGAAATAGTAAAAAAAGTTATATTTTATACTAAATTTTATCATAGAACTTTTTATAAACTAGTTGAGTTAATAAATTCAACTTAGGTTCAAATTGTTTGCATTTCTATCGATAAAAAGATAAACTTATTTGCAAATAATAATATTTGGAAAATATCGTACGTTTATTAACTAAATTCCAAAGATTTAAAATTCTTGCAAGAAAATTCACAACTCGTAGCTATTTTAACAAAACATCCCTAAAGCCATAATTTATCTTCTCTTTTAACTCTTTATTTGACGAAATTCAATTATGCTAACTGCATTTTTTGTTTTGAAAACACAAATTTATTGAATTCTGTACCATAATAAAATCATTCAATTTTATGGAAATTTGCAAATAACATCCTTAATTTGAATTGAATCATTATTTCATTCGCCAGGCGTTTTTTTTTTTATTTAACCATCGCTGTGTTATTCTTTGTATGACATTTTTTATTTAGGCCACTTAACATTACTTAGTTTTGAATTAATTTTCTGCAAGAAGATTGTAATAAATTTATTTTCAAAATCTTTTCCACTTTTATGAACGATCAGTTTTATTTTCATTTTTAATTATATATTTTTCAATATATTCTATAAAAAAAATTATGATCTTTTTTTAAATTAACCTCACTAGAAAAAAAAATGCCGTAAAAATCATTGTGTATCTGTTATTGAGATTTGCCAAGAGACATTTTTAGAAACTTTTTCTAAAAATTGCGAATAGAAAAATCTGATTGGCTAAATAAAACAAAATGTCCCAATATACAGTTTAAAGAAAAGACGAACAGAAAATTATAAATTTAATAATAAGATTAAACTAAAGTATTAAAACATGTTACAAATAGCAATCTAATGTACTTAAACTGCTTTTCAAATGTTGAAATATGCGGTTACTAAATGTTATTTAAAAAATGGCTCTTTCAAATCATACTTCGCCATCAAAGTATTCCAAAGACATTACGTATACTGGAATCACGTGCACTCATAAAAACGTGAAATCACGCCCACACGTAATTCAAAAACTAAAAAATAGCTCTATTGCCTACTTTCCCTTTAATCCCTCATACTGCATGCAAGTTCTAACCCTTTTCTTTCAACAAGTTTTTCACTTCCTGTGTGGGATAATGAAAACAAAACTACTAGTTAGTTTTTTAACTTGTTCTTTTGTGAACTAACTATATCTACAGATTGGTTAAGCAATAAATAAGCTACTGTATAGTTTCATAACTAAAATATTAAAATCAATTTGAAACTGTGATTTGTAAGTAAAAAACTGGTTATTCATTTCCATAGTTTAATTCGTGACCTCTATGATGTGTTTTTGATAAAATATGCTTCTGGATGAAACGTCGATATTTAGATTTTATAAAATCGATTAAAATTTATTTCTTCACAATTAATACGCAATTTAAAAAACTCCCAAATTTAATTTAAGTCTACGGACACGGATGAGTTAAACTTAGGTTATTCTATCCCCTTCCTAATTTTTACAATTTAATTAGGAAATAATCCATGTGCATTCAAATCATTTTCTTTGTGGATTCCTGTAGCAGAAGAGCTGTATATAAGTAGTAGAGGAGTGTTTCGAGGATATCTGGCTCACTTTCAAGTTACTTGATGTCGTGTCTGACTTGATGTTAATCTTGGAGTTTCCCCTTTCAGACGTGAGCAAACAAGTAACTGTCTTTTGCCTGATGTACACCTGGCAGTACAAGCTGACTGTTTTCAATGATTCGGAATCCCAATGTGAAGATTATCGGAAAATGTCGAATATTACTTCTCACTTTCAAGTTATACTTGATTCATGTCTGTGACTGGATGTAAGCCTTTAGTTCCACCTGAAGAATCGCGTAAGCAAATAATTTCTTTTAGTCTGATGTACATCTGGCATCACAACTGTCTGTTTTCAATGATATGGAATCCCAATCATGGTGAAGATTATCGGATAATGTCAAATAATTCCTCAGCCAACACTTCTTCTATTTCTGCCTGTCTCCTACTTAGACAAAATTCAGACCAGTACAACAAGCATGAACAACAAAGAACAGTTCTCCACACGGAACAAAATTCCTCCGTCTCACTTTCTACTTCCCCTGGGCTTTGCCTTTCTTGTTCCCTTGCATACTTCCCTTACTTTTTCATCCTTTTAGACCTTTTTTATCCGAACAATTTGAGGAATTCGGCAGTCTCAAGGACGTGCTTTGAATGAAGGGTTCCACCATCAAAAAGCGTGGAATGTCAGCCATTTTGTCTCGGAATGTTCTACTGAAGTAGATAAAAGTTCGCTTTTTTATGTCCTCCCTCGCCCATGACGACAGACGAGATTCATACTTGAAATAGGCACTTTAATGGAACGTGGTTTTTTCCCCTTTGTAAAAATAACATGGTCTGGTATGCATGGTAAAAAAAAAAAATTCCATTTCGTGCATTTTCGGAAAATTTGAATCAAATCGGTACATTTTCATTTATTTTTCACAAAATTGTTCGAATATTTTATGTATAAGTATGTTTTATAACGTCTTATTTTTAAAATAATTTAAGCCTGTATGCCTTCTTTGTGATTGGTGTTACTTTCCAGGTAGCAAAACAATTTTGGCAAATTTCCAATGAATATCGGCCAAACTTCATGCGACATTGGTCAAAATTGTTGTGCTACCTGGGTTGTTTATTTAACTTCTAACAATTGGGACTATTTAAATGTCCATGGTGGAGTTGCAAATATAGTTTTATAAAACAATTTACATAAAAATATAAACTACATTCATGTTTAATAACAAATGAAAAATATATAAACATTTTAAAATTGCTTTAATCTTATGGAATGTATTCCACGTGAAAGTTATTCTCACTAGCTTAATTGTTTTGTTACGATACACTTAAATTATCAGTGTATAATATGCATATACTTTTAACAATACTACAAAAAAAAACACACACAAAGGCTAATTTACAATTTCAACGTTTTTTCTGTTTTCAGGCACAAATGGTTGACATGCTTACCGAATATTACAACTACGTCATCACATCACTGGTAAGTATACCTTTGCATTTTCTTTAACTTTGCTTTTCCATGCACTGTTTTTGAATAAAAAAATTGTTCTGTTAAGTGTGTTTAATGTATTTAAAGCAATTGCTCATTCAGCATAAGCAACTTTTTGAAGAAAACACGAGAACAACAGAAAAAAACTTTGCTCAATTTTCCTCGTTAAAAACTGGTTCAACTAGAACAAACAATAAAACACTGGTAAATCAGTGAGCAAATAAACAGAAGAAAACATGGAATTTTAAATTAATATGTTGGTTTAAACTGCGAATAATATTGGTCCATAAGAACTCACAAACAATATACGTAATCAGATTGCCAAAATATGGAACCATATCTGATGATGATGCTCGTTAGTTAACTATTTTTAATTCCATCTGTTTACCACTACATAGTACCATGTGTTGATATTATTAGTTAGCTAATGACGGCGTTGGTGTTTACCTTCTGTACGTTAAACCATGCCTTTTCCATATCTTATATACCAGCATTTCTAACAATAAACATAATTTTCAAAAAAAATTATAAATAGTAAATTTTTATTGATACATTTTTTTCGTTTGGACATTATTTTAAGATCATCTCATCAAAAATAAATATAATTTTAGCTTTTTAGTATGCTATTAAACATAAAAAATTATGCAGTGCAAACAACCATACATTATTGCTCATTTCCAGGCCGTTCAGAAGGTAATGAATTTAACAGATCAAAATAACGTCACCTGACTGTGGTTCTAAAATACGACGCCTGTCGCCAATAGCCCTCGTGTAGCTCTAGTGCGACGATAATTCAAACCCAAACAAACTAACAGATCAAAATATAGTGAAATTTTCAAATAAACTAGAAGTTCAATTTAGTCTCAAATAAAACACTACGCATTAAAGAAGGTTTCGTAAAACACTTATTCAAGTTAAAAAATTAGACAATGTTAAGAAAATTTTTGAAATACAAGCTAAAAGAAAAGCTAGATAAATAATAAAAATTTGGTTGTCGTCAATATTCTTTGAAATTTTATTGTTTTCTTTACGAAATATATTTGACTTTGATTAAATGATATAGTTTTAATACATCTATTTTAAATTAAGTAAAATTCTGTTTTTAAAAAGTTAAAATATTTTTTTCCTAGCTACATCTTTTCTCAATTTGAGATCTTCGTACAGTTTTATGTTAGTGTCTGTGATGAATTGTTTTATAATAAATTTGTCTATTTTCATGATTTTTTTTATTAAACGTTGGAGCATTTAAACTTCTTTCAAATCTATCTAAAATGACGTTAACATTAAAAGAAACTAGTTTGTGTCTAGATTGAACTACTTGGAAATAATTTTTAAATGGCATTTATTTAAAAAAAAAATATTCTAAATGTCATTGCGTAGAAATACAGCGAAACATAAGTCTAAAAAGACCAATTTATCAATGTCAGATTGTTTTGTTGTTTTAACTTAGTTGTAATTAACATTTCTTTCATTTTTAGTAAAATTAGGATAATAATAAATCGAAGGAATTGCATGTTTCTAAGCAATATTTTTTATAATAATCTTTTAATGTAGCTTATCTTCGAAGACTTAAATGTCATTAATAAAAAATTAAAGGATTAAACAAAGCATTAAAAATTCGCCTAAAAATTTCTGTCACTTAATATACCTTGGTAAAAAGTTAGTGAAAGAAATGAGACAAAACGATATATAGCCAAATGTATCCCTACCTATTAAGAACTTGAAATCAAATGAGAGGAACATTGCTTTTAGAAATATATTCTCAAAAAGCTATATTCTAGATAAATATCATGGTCGAAACCAAACAACTATCAAATGGTGTCATTGACTTTTGAGAAATTGAGCAATATCGTTACATTTGAGTCCACATCATACGAAGTTGCAAAATCTTAATAATTATTTTTGAATTGTAAAATATTTTAATATCTTCTCAACAACTATTTTTTATAAAACTAAAGTGCTCAAATAGCACAAGTGAAATACAAGTCAATATGCAAATAAATTTTCAATATGCGTTCGCATGATATTCCAATACAGATATGTGTTGTTCCAACACAACTGACAACATTATCATATTATGAGCAATTGACAAAAAACTGTTAACAATATTGTTAACTAAAATATGTATAACAAATATTCATTTTAAAGTACCAAAATATATTTTTTTAAGCTTCAGTATAGCTATTTATCTGTGCCTTCGATTCAAATTTTGTGCAAAACATGCATTATTATTCGGTTGCAAAATAATTATATCGTTTGAACGAAGCTTGTAATAACTGGGGAAAACAAAGTTTTTTGTACAGAAAGTCAAAACAAGTTTTTTTTTATATTATACGATATAAATTTCCCCAAAATGTAAGTTATATCTGTTTGAAACCAAATCAGTGGGATAAATTAAATTGATAAATGACGTGTCATTTCCCGTTGCTTTAAGCCATGAAATTCATTTCGACTTCAATAAATAACAGAACCGTAAAGCAGGCGGAACAGAGAAATTTATTAAATTCAATAAATTTACTTGAAGATAACTAATGGAAAATTTAGTTCAACTAATAAATATTAAATGTATTGAGAGAAACCATAAATTTATCAGCCTTCAAATAAAAGAACTGACAAATATGGCAAGGAACGGGGAAGATTTTTTAAATATATTTTCAAAAAAAAAAAAATATTTTGGTTTAAGAATCGTGGATATGTAAAGAATAAATGTTATTTGTATCATAAAAACACTTATGTAAATATATATCTTTAATATATAATGCATTGGAATGCGGTGAATTTACTTTAGCAAGTATAAACACGAATTGATGGTAGATGTAAACAGAACTTAGTTTTTCGGCAAATATCGTTAAAATTTCTGCAGCTTAGTTATTGAATTAACGATACTTTACGTATGTAGGAACTTTAATTTACACGAGAGCAACTACATACAAAAAATTCGGCAGCTTTTCACTCATAATTAAAATTGAGAACCACTTCTAATTTGTGTGATTTTGGTAAATAAAATTAAAATAAATTAAAAATGTAGTAATAATAAATAAAACAACTATGCAATACATGTTTTTCTCTTGAATAAATAGATTACAGCTTTTGTTAACGAATAACGTACAATCGTCAATTGAGAGTAGTATAAAGATGCGTCAGCCTCTCCCAATCCGAGACCCGATCCCCGGACCAGAAGCGTGGAAATGCAAAGCACCACCACTAAGCCAATAGACATCACTTAAGCTCTTGACCACATATATTTTTTTTTAAGTATATCCTAGGAGAAGGGGAGAAGGGGTGTCTCACATTACGGTGCATTACAGGTTTTTGCGAGGAAGTGGTTTCCTGTTCACTGGGAAAAGGTTATCATGCACGTATTTTATTCCGATAAATAATTTCAAATCTATGTTTTGGGGTGTCCCTCGATCCTTGGATACCGGGGTCCATAATGGTGAACCCTGGGTCCGCGATGTGAAGCCTGGGTACACGATGGTGAACCACGATGGTGAACCCTGGGTCCGCGATGTGAACCTTGGCTCCACGATGGTGAACCACGATGGTGAACCCTGGGTCCATGATGGTGAACCCCGGGTCCACCATCCATCAACCACACGGGATAGCGGCTTTCCGGAATAAAAATACATGAATAATTTATTTCGCTTTCTTCCTCTAGGACGTACACACGGTGAACCTGGAGGACTTCCAGTACATCGGTACCAATATCACAGGCTTCCGTATTGTGGACGAGGAGGCATCGGACTTCCAGGAAATCGTCCAGGACTGGCGGTCCGGGCCTGCTGCGGGGAAAATGCCGGACCTGGACCCTGCACAATACGCGAAGGTAAGTAAAGAGATGGATAATTATTGTTTTAAGGAGGTCTATGGTGTAGTAACCTCTGCCGCTGCTGTAATGCTGTAAGGGGTGGGTTGGGTTTAAATTTTGGGTTTAAATTAGTTGTTAACTTCAATGCACATAAAAAGGGAAAATCTATCTTATTATAACCCAAAATACTTCGTATAATTCAGAGTAAATTCAGCATATTCAATCCAACTTGCGAATCTACGTTTAATTTAGCGTTAGATGAAACGAGTTTTCTTCACTTTCTCAAAACTCAGTTTTTGCAGATACGGTCTTTTTTCTTACAGCGGTAGACCCGGTGTTGTAGAAATAATGATCCGAAGGTTTTTAAGACATTTGAATCACTAACCATAGTTTAAACAACTAACACTTAAGAAAAGGTGAGGTTCAGGAATCTCAAGTACTTTAGGCTTGAGAGTAAAGGCTGGCTTGCTCTGTTTGAATCACATTGGGAATTAATTTTCCCTCCTTTAAATATACAGGGATTGGTTAAAAGGATTTTATAGAATTTATATAATTGGGTGAGAAATTTGAGTGCCAAATCTTTGGTTTTACTTCGTGATTTAGCATTAAGAGCGTGTAAAGAGATATATGGTATGGTATGATATGGTATGTACATATATATTCCAGCTTGTGTGCTTGTTCAGAGAAACGCTTAAAAGCTTTCGTCAAGTGAACAGTCACAGAAAAGGTTTTTACAAGCACAAGAGGCACACAAAGAAGGGACAACTCAAACACATAGACAAATAACAACATTTATTGACGGTCACAAACATCCATGCCAGACAGGGATTCGAACCGGACCCCAGCAGCTCCAACTAGCATCCTAACGATTGTGCCGCCGGGGTGGCCAAAGAGATATACCGTGTGCAAAAAAAGTCACTTCCGAAAATGAAGAGTGTCGCAATAAAGAAAGTTAAATTTACTAAGAATCACCACACACCGAGGCAATCTTCTTATAACTTCTGCATAGTACTTATTAGTTGGCATTGGCTCAATTCATAATCGGGTCATTCTCTGTAAATGGGATAAATTGCACTTTTAAAAACTGAAAAAAATATTTTTCTAATTGAATAATTTTTATTATATGTGTTTCACATATTCATAAATAGTTAAAAAATGGTTCAGATCCATTTTATGATTTTTTTAAAGCAAATATATTTTTTTCCATATTTGACAATTATCGTTAACTTTAGATGCTGAGCATGCGCAACAGACAATGTATGCTCATGCAACACCGAAACCATTGCATGCCTCTTTAACTTGCAAAAAGTGCATTGTGTTTTAGTTCAAAAACGTGTGATTCAAGTCTATGTCGATTAGGCTTGGTTGAGTAAAAGGCGCAACTAAACCTTCAGTAGACAGAGTACACGACAGATATCTCTATAGGAACGCGAGTCTTTTTTGTTAATGGGAAAGTTAGGTTACTTTGAATTACCGTCGCACTACAGCTACATGAAGGCTTTTGGCGACCGATTTATAACCGCAGTCAAGTGACGAGCCGACACTGACTATACTTGAATATTGGTCACGTATAATTTCAATGGAATAAATTGTGTTTAAGAAGGGGAGGGGGTTTGATATGAATATGATGTGTTTAGAGGAAACGACTCCTGATCGAGAAGAGAAGGTTAAAAAAAATTGCCACCCCATTGTATTTAACAGTTATTCGTCATAAATCTCTTAATGATAACGCGACTGTGTGCCTAAATTATGATAGCCGTCCTCAATAGCCCTAGTGTAGCTCTAATATAAGAATGATTAAAAGTTTGACCTCATGACAAATGACAGTGAGTGCGCCCACTAGAAAGGAAGCGCATAGGCTCAATAGAACGTTACCCTGTTCGCCAGAAGAGACAGTCACAAGAGACACACAAAGACGACACAAATACATAGACAAATAACAACACTTATTGACAAGCATAAACATCCATGCCTTACCGGATTTGAACCCAAACCCAGCAGCTCCAAAGGCTAGCACCCTAACCATTGCGCCAGCCGGGTCGGCAAGTTTGACCCCCAATTTTTGATTCTACCGTAGAAGATACGAATAACCACTCTCGTAAAATATCTAAAGGGCATGCGTTTTTAAAAAATCTACGCTTGAAGCGAAACAACCGATTGGTATTGGATGCGCTTGGAAAAAAAGATCCAAGTTGAAGTCATCCAATGTGGGCTGACCTTTCAAGGCTGATATGTGAGTTAGTGACGTGTGAGTGAGTGACGATTTTGTAGAAGAAGTCAAATAACATCATTTTCTGAGTATTTTTTTATAAAATTTAGAGACTGTATGTTAATCTACATTTAAATGCCTACAATTTGAGACCAGTAAAAATATTCTCGCACTTACCTATAATCAGTAAATAAGATTGAGTGAGTGACGACAGTAAAAGACTCCCATGATATTTTTAATACTTAAAGTAGTGTAAAAACGTTATCATTCATGAATCAAAACAACTGGTGGCTGACTTAGAAGCCTCAGTTCTTTAAGAAAATCATGCCAATTAAAATTCGATTTCTTAGACGTCTAATAAGTTTTTAATTGAACTTTAAGGCAGTGTTATAGGTGTGACTCTATAACCCAGGGACATTACATACTCATAAAATTACATAAAGCTATTGATGGTAGAAAAACATCAGACACATTTTCGGAAAAACTAATTAACCATAAATAGTTCCGCCAAAAAGGATTATATATTTAAAATGGCCATTTTAGGACGTTAAAAGTTGTAAAATCATGCAGGGACAGTGTGAGGGAGTGAGAAATCGGGTATTTAAATGAAATTTTATGTAAGTAAATTATAATTATTTGACATTTTTTTAAGTGGGACTCGTTAGATTGTAGGACAGTTTACACTGACAAATCACAAACTTGCATATACAATTTGAAAATAAAGAGAAAAGTATCAGGGACATCAATTTGTCCCTTTTTACAGAGAATGACCCAATCGCGAAAAGCTTAGTGAAATAGTAACCCGCGTTTACCATGTGCTTATTACTGCGGATCGCTATTGGAATAGAGGGCCCAAAATTGTTGCCCAACAGAAAATATCGTTCATGATCGGATATTTCATGTATTGCTGTGTGTTTATAAAATTCTGTCCACATATAGTTTCTGCAGTATTAAGGACATTTTCTGAAAACTTTGCTGCCAGAATTTCCTGTAATATAAGAGTTTTTTTTTTTGCATTGCAGTATACACAAAAAATCATAATACATTTTAAATACCATATAAATCTTAATAAACAGCATTTTAATATAAGATATTGCTATAGCTTTTATAATGTCTAAACGTATTTTATTTTTTGTATTTTCTTCAATAAATTTTCCAGCAATAATGTGTGGCTTATAAAAATGGCGATTCTTCTTTCAAAGAAAAAAGTCAAGTAAGACTAAAGTGTACTTAGTGAATAAATGATGGAATATTTTGAAAGAACCTTATTAAGTTTTTTACAAGGGTTAATTGCGTGCATTAAAGCTTCGCAAGAGCCTCTGTTTTCTTTCTATGATAATAAATTGAGCTAATATTAATGTACTTTTAACTACAAGCTAATAGAATAGTTTATCGGGTTTTTTTTGTTATCTATATTAACTACCTTCTTAACTAACAATAGAAGTTTTTATTATTCCCTAACTATACTTAATACTTGATATTGATTAAGGTTTTGTGTATATTCTTTTGTAAGCACGATAAAAATGTCATGTATCTTGTTGTTTGTGATAATTTATATTGTGTTAGCTAAATTATTTATAAGAATTATTAGAAGAGCCATTCGGAATTACATGCATTATTAATGAATTTTAAAGTAGTTTTGAACATAAACTCCTTTCATTATGTTTTATGAGAGAATTCGTGTCTTTAAAAATTTGCTTCATGAATATTTATTATTTAATGACATGAAGTACTTTTATTATGAATATTTACTTCACAATTTCATATTTTAAGTGTTTAAATTAGGTAAAAGCTTAAATGTGTTATTTTTGTCGTTTCAAAGAAAGAGGTACAACTATTCAATCGTTAGACCCGTCTTATTCTTATTTGAAGCATCAGTCTTTTATTTTTACAATAACTTTAACTTTCAAAAAATTTTAAATAATACATATTTATTCGTAATGTACGTCTGTCATTTGGGAATGAGTTTAAGATCATTTTTTTTAAAAATAGAACTAACTCTGACTTTTTAAGCAAATATTTTAATTGAAGCAAATATAATTTAAAAATTATGCAGTGAAAACAACCAGACATTTTTTCCCATTTACAGGCGTCTCGTAAGGAATATTCTTAATTTTCAAAATAAAGTCCTTATTTCCGAATTAAAGTCCTTGTTTCGAAATAAAGTCATTTTTTCCGAAATAAAGTTGTTTAATCCAAAGTAATAGAAGTAACAAAACCTGTTTGCCGAGTAAAATTTGTTGACTTTGGCTTTGAAGTACGTCACCCTACACCGAGCTAGTTCCCTTAGAACTATTCTGTGTTTATTTCGAGAGTATGAGAAAAAGAGAAGTTAGTGGAAACAAGAGGGCGTCACAATAAGCCTAAACTCCGTGCCAACCTAACTTGGGGAAAAACAAAGAGAAAAAGAGAAAAGTGAGAGTGGTCCATTAGTTGGAAACTCTTATAAGGTAATATTTACATACAAAATGATCTTAATACAATTTAAACCAAAATACACTTTTCATTATGATAAAATTGAAAAATTTTCTCAAATATTCAAATCTGTTAGACCTTAAATGAAAACATGTTTCCTGGATGGATTCACAAATAACTTCTGGAACTCTTTACATCCACAATAGGATCTTCTCCATTGCCTATTTCTATTTACCCAACTTAGGTTGGCAGGGAGTGTAGTTCCCTTAGAGTTATTCTGTGTTTATTTCGAGAGTACGAGAAAAAGAGAAGTTAGTGAAAACCAGAGAAGAACACAATAAACTTAACTCCTCTGTTCTAGATATGCGGGCTGTTTCCTCCTCATTTAATCTTGGACCATCATCGATCGCATTTACTTTAGACAGTCTAGTTGTAGATAAATTAGAGACCAACTAATGCGGTTTGCAGGGGTTCACATTAGCGACAACCTGATAAAAGAGGCATTAAAGTAATTCTAAAAGGAACAAACTCTTAGCCTTCTGATGCATGAATAATTATGTTTCATCCCGAAAAAATATATATGTATCTTTAATACTCATACATAATGGGAAAAATACTGAAAAAAATATAACTGCATTAAAATTTAAATCATTTCAATTTTAAAAAAAGTTTCTATATGACAAAAACCAACTAAAAAAATCCAATTTTGATAATAATGACTAGAAAATAACTAAATATATTTTAAAATAACCCTCTTTAACTATAATTAATTTTTCAAAGCAATTTATTTGCATTTAGTACTAATATTATTATACTTTGAATACTGCCAAAAACGTAATTTCACAACAGTTAATAACCTCACTCTTTAATTTTGAATACACTTTTACTACTGTCATCTATGAGGATTATAAGTAACTAAAACTTTAAAATGGAATGTAATAGATGAAAGAACACCAATTTGTCGAGAGGGAGTTCTACTTTAATAGAAAAAAGTGGTTTGTTACTTGTTGCCACAGGGCAACAATATGCATTGGAGGGTTAAGGGCCAATAAAAATGCATGAAATGCGTAGTATTTCTTTTAAGCATAATGGAAAGAGTGTTTAGTTTATTGTTATTTTCTCAATATAAAAACACAGTTCATCCTCTTTTTAACATTGGGTAAAATTTTAGCTGCAAGAAAGTAAATGTAATATAGGTACAATTTTGTTTAAACTAATTTATATCAATATTTGATGTAGTATAAATATGATTCTTGTAGCATGCCAGTCAAATGTATGTCATTTGGTTATTGATTATTTATTGATCTCCTTGCATGCTTTCGTGCAGAATTTTACGGTGAGTATTTAAATTCAGGATGTTTTGTTACACGTTTATCCACTGCTATCAATGATTACAATAGACGACAACTGTTCAAAAAAATTGGGGATAAGAAAGTAAAGTATCAAATTCTGAAATATTTAGGCTAACTGAGCACGAATACAACACTTAAATAATTCATAGCTCTGTCTTTTAAGATATTAACTTTTATTGGTTCAAGAAGGGGCGAAAAATAAATGTTTAGAACTCATAAATTAGTAATACAATTCGTTAAAATAAGGATTTTCTAGATTTCCATATTTTATAAACTGCTACTTTTTAAAACGTTATGAAAATAAAAAAACACAACACTTACTCTCTTTTATCAAACATTTATCAAGCTATAATTTAGCTTATTTCGAATTTAATATAATTTATGCACAGAAATAAACCGCGATAACATCATTTTTTCCCCATAAAACTGATTTAATATCTCTGAACCAACACCTCATTAAAGTACCAAGCAAACCACCGCCTTCTTAATTTATTAAGCTACCAAAAAGCGCAAAAAATACCATTTTTAAGTTTAAATATCACTAAAATTATTTTATAAATATTTAAAATTCAAACACAAATAAATTAACTGTTTGATAGAATCACATGAAATTTATTTAAGTTCAAAAAAAAATACTATAAAATGGAGAACTTAGTGGAAGAACGCGTTAAGTGACATTTTGAAAACTATTGAGATTTGTATGTCCAATGAACCTATTATTCAATCCTTTAAATATGTATAAAGTTTCACCTTTTCCATAAACTTTAAGGTTAAGTGTATTTATTGCCATTTACAAGTGTCGTTTTTTAACGGATTTATAAAAAATTTAAAGTTCATTTTTCTTGTTTTCACATTTTTGTCACTTATCACGTTCTTCCACTAAGCTTTTCAAATGTGGAATTACTTAATTAATGGTAACTTTCATAGAATTATATAACCTATCTTATGACATACAAGATAACTTTTTGTATGTATGACGTGTGTTTCCGACAGACTGACGTAGCACTGGTGTATGACGCTGTGTGGACGTTTGCGACTGCACTGCACACTCTGGAAAAAGGCCAGCGGCTGCGGATAAAGGCCGTGTCTTGTGACACGGAGAAACCATGGACCTACGGCCTGCCACTCGCCACACACCTCAGAGGGGTGAGTAGAACTACATTTTTCCAAGTTGTGTGCTTAGTTATACCAAAAGTAGGGTTCATAGTAAGCTGCAACAGCTGAGTGGTGAATGTTTCAACATAGTTTTGGTATTCGGATGAACGTTTTTTTTTAAATTTGGAAACAAAAAAAATTCAAAGCGACCTGGAGAAGCTATATCCCTTCAGTGCTGCAGAATCTACCAGACGGCCATTACGTGACGTAAAAGTTTCCACATTAGATTTTTGATATACAGTAATAGGAATAAGGCCTTTTCTATCGGCCCGAAGTCTTCCAGTGAACAGGCGGCACCTGATGACATCCTGGACTGTCTGCACTCTTAAAACAAAAGAGTGAATTCCACTCCAGTTGGAGAAGTGCATTTCCGACACTGGAAAGGAGTGAATATTATCTCAGACTGAGTTAAAATCACTCGTTTGGAGTGATCCTGTCGGAGGTTTAACACAAAAAGGATCCACTCCAAAAGGAGAAGTTCATTTTCCAGACTGGAGGAGTGAAAATCAATCAGACTGAGTTAAAATCGCCCGTTCGTTTTAAGAGTGTGGGATCTTCCAGACTTGATCCTTACAGAAATCCAGTCATGGTTCGGGATTCTTTGAGAGTGACTAACATCATAGACCTTGTTTAGCTCTGCTAAATGTAGGAGATAAGCAACAAAACCTGGGAAATTTTTCAACCTGATACCGAAAATACGGTGCAACATTTTACCATCAGCTGTTGCAGCTATTAAGAACCATATTTTGACGAAACCAAGTGCCACATTTTTTACAATGTAGAGTTACTTAAAATTCCTAAATACTAGCTTTATTTACGTAGATAAAAGTCATGGAAACCTTTTAAATGTTTCAGCAAGCGTTTACTAAATTTATTGTTCTGGTAAACGCAGGAAGGAACCCTATTGGCGTCAAAGGAACTATAAATTGCCATGGGCGTCTAGTTAAAACGGATATCGAATGAGATCTATTTTATATAATTTACATCTTTTTCAATATATAATTAAGGCCTTAATACTACCATAATCAAGAGTATGTTCTGTCGCTTTGAACTTTAAAAACTATACAGACTTTTACTTTAATAAGAAAATTTATTAATTTTTTTAATGAAATAGAACTATTGTGAATAATTAAGATATCGCAGGCCTAAAATTTTCAACTACTTATATACAAAAACAAGAGTGAAAAGATTTTAATACTTTAATAATACTTTAAAGACTCAATCAATGCAAAATTTTAAATTATTCGCAGAAGACTGAAGATTTAATTAAACATAGACGGTTCTCAACCCTAATTGCTTTTCGATGTTCAGTTTAGCAGCGTGATCTCAAATTTCATCATTATAATTATCACTCTTAATGATGATAAACATCATTAGAAATTCAGGATTTTATATATTTAACTTATTGAATGATTATCTTCATATTAGAGCGTTTATATTTATATCAACTTTTGTTTTTGGTTTTTGTAAAAATATAACATAGTTCAAAGCTAATTATAAACTAATTATCATCTTTAAAATTAATTAAGTAAGGGATATTTAACGTAAACATAACAAACTTATTGATTACCAATATATTTGTAATATATTAAATTTAACTTATCTTTTTTATCAGTGCTAATTATGCAGTTTACGTAAGGTAACAACCAGTCTTTCCATTTCACAAATAAAATTGGACGAAACCGCATTGTTTTCAATACAAAACGACTAGTATTTAACTGAAATGGTCCTGATATAACTTTTAAATTGTTAATGCGCTACTTCGGCCTTCTATAACATCTTAACCCAGGAGCACAGGCTGGGATATTGACGACAACGATTTAAATAATAACAATTATTTTTAGTTGTGTTTCTTCCTTAGATAAATTTATTAGGTTGTTGGAGGGATATTCTAATCAAATCTAAAAGATGACGCGCTTTGAAGAAAGTTATTATTCCGAAAACACACCTCGGGTGTAAACACCCTCATGCATGTTATGCCGTGTTAATGTGTTATTCTCTATTTACCAGGACAAATTAGCTTTACAACACAAATACCCTCCCATTTAGCTGCATTTTATTTATATATAATTATAAAACCTTGCTATGAAGTTCTTTTGCAGTTGATATCTTTGTTAGGAAAAAATTGATCTTCAGACCTGGGCTTCCTTTATGTAACGAAAATTGCTCAGTGTGATAGGTGCACGTTTAATCCGTCATGGTCCATTGTACGTGTCGCCTTGGTGAGGAATTTAGGAGGTTTCAACTTTATGAAACACTTTATGGCTTCATAAAATAGTATCTATGGTTTCACTTTTTGAAACACTTTATGGCTTCATAAAGTAGTATATATGGTTTCATAAAATAATATATATGGTTCCATAAAGTAGTATCTATGGTTTCACTTTATGAAGCACTTTATGGTTTCATAAAGTAGTATATGTGGTTTCATAAAGTAATATCTATGGTTCCACTTTATAAAACACTTCATGGTTTCATAAAGTAGTTTCTATGGTTTCACTTTGTGAAACATTTTATGGTTTCATTTTATGAAACAGTTTATGGTTTCATTTTATGAAATCAATTTATTCAAATTTTTTTTACTAACTACTTAAATTCACGTACCTTGATTGTGTGTCTAAGTATAAAAGTTTCTAAATTAAAAAAAAAATACTTGTCGTCGTAATAATAAATTGTACCACATTGAACCCATTTTAATAAGGAATTTTTAAGTGGGATATAGATGTGGGTGAAACTTATTTTTTAGTAACTCTATACTTTTAGCGTGCATAGATTTGGACTAGTTTGTGCTTGTGAGATGCAGCACATATTTCTACTTTAGAAATTTCGTAAGTAAATATCTCTTTAAAATCATCTTTTATTTGTTTGCAGGTGGAACATCGCGGGTTGACGGGCCGTATTGTTTTTGACGAAAATGGTCTACGAACAAACTTTACAGTAAAAATACTGGATCTTACGCACTTAGGGATGAGAGAGGTATTTTTATTTTATGTCATTAACCTCCGTAGTGCATGAATTAAATTTATACTAAAACAATTAGGACATAGTGTTTTCAGTTAGCCCCTTTGATGGTAAAATAATTTAAGCAGCAATTTTTTTGTTCCAGAGGTCGTGTATTGTATCCCATTCCATTTTATTTTGCTGCTCTTTTATTAACGTAAACACTTCCAAAAGAAAATTTAAAGTGACTCTTAAACAAAACTCAAAACCCTTTTTTGGAAAAGTAGAAAACAGTTAAAATATATTCTTCGCAATTGCAGTTTAATGAATCAATACTTCCAAAACTCCAGACGATGTGGTTATTTTCTGTGTATGTATCGATTAAAACAAAATTTTTACTTAGACACAGTCACATTGCAAATAAATTTCGTCATTTTTTAAATGCAATTCTCAACCCTTTCAAAGAAATAACTTAAAGACCTATTACTTTACTTTCGTTACAAAGACAAATAGGTAGCTGAAAGAATGGTCTGCAATTACGATTAAACGCAATCCAGCATTAATCTTAACTAAAGGATTCGATTCGCTTCGTTGTTTCTGGTCGCAAAAAGGATTTTTCTGTTCAGAGATCTGACATTCGACGCTACGCTTCGACAAGACGTAGATGGTTCCGTTCTTTTTTAAAAGCAGTTCAGATAACTCGGTACCCAAAACAGGTTTTCTTAAATGGGTTCAGTACCTCAAAATCGGTGAAAAAATTACAATTATTGGCTTGAAATACTATTTCAACCTTTATTAATAATGTCACAAAGTATCAAGACGATTGGAAAAATATTTGTGACATTAAAAGCCATTTTATTTAACCCTTTCCTACCTGAAACGGGTTAACAATAAAAAAAAACTTTAAACGCGTTCTTCTCAGAACTTGATTTTTTGAACTTCAATGTACCTTTTCTAAAAAACTATGCTATGTTTTCTCGTAAACTTTTTTATATGATGTAATACATAGTATAGATTAATCTGAGGTTATAAATTTTAATAAAACTAAAGTGAAAAAAATTTCATGGGGCAAAAAAGTGAAAAATTTCATGACTTTTTGGGTACTTTAAAACTTATTTTTATTTAAAAAGTCTAACAGTTATTTTTTTTTAAAAAAATTAACCTCAGATTAATGTATAAGGTTGGGATAACACACACAGAAAATTTTAAGATGATCTGATCAGTAGTTATTGTGAAAAGGTACATTGCAATTGGCCAATTTAACATTACCGATATACAACATACCGAACCCCTTAATAGGCTACTTTGTCTGCAACATAGAGTAGAAAATGTTGAAGGAGCAGGGTTGAAAATTATTTATTGAAAATTTAAATAAAATTGAACCCATTTCAAAAAGTTGATAGATCCCTATAAGCCAGCTACATTTATTAAACAAAAACCGTTTGTAAGACCTTCAATACAGCCTTAGTAATTTAAGTTTGAATTTTGCTTTACATATTGGGCTGATAGAAGACTTCGCTTTGAAGACATACCGACTATCTCTCTCAAAAGCAAATATAAATAATGCAAAAGAGGAGGCAAAAGAAGGCTAGTCTACACTCTTAAAACAAACACTCCCAATTTACCTCAGTCTGAGTGGATTTCACTCCTCCAGACTGGAAAATGCACTTCTCCTTTTGGAGTGGATCCTTTGTGTGTTAAACCTCCGACAGGATCACTCCAAACGAGTGATTTTAACTCAGTCTGAGAAAATATGCATGCCTTTAGGGTGTCGAAAATGCACTTCTCCAACTGGAGTGGATTTCACTCTTTTGTTTTAAGAGTGTATAGCAGGCATACTCTGAAATCCGACCTCGTCGGGACGGATCAAGAGTTACCTACAGACGAACTGATGAAATTGTCAAAAATATTTATAAGGTGAACATACGAATCCAGTATTATAAAAAAAAAAGTTTCGAAAAATTTCATATAAAAATATAGCCAACAATAAATCATAATAATAAAAGTTTTAAACAATATTGTTCGGGTATAAGACAGACGTGGTCTTTAAGTATAAAAGGCCACCTTTCTTTAAGTAATTAATCCAATGTAACAGCATTGTTAAAATAATAAGTGACATATGGGGGCCCTTCTCACGGGGTGAAAAGGTGGTCTCATTTGGCACCTCAAGTCTTTAAATTGCCTTAAATCGATGAACTTAGGGCTTTTGAATCGCCTAGGAGTGCCCTTCTGGCACTCCTATAAATCCCGCGGACGGGATATTGACATTCATCCCTGGGGGTGCCAAGTTTTATCTTGTGTTTTTAACATAAGAGTTGGTGTACGATAACTCTACATGTTAATTTTAGTGACAGCGCAGCTAGCTCTGCATCTTGTTCCTTAGTCATTTCTAAATAACGGCGCGTTACGTGAATGTGATAAAACTCTGCAAGAAATGAACAGCCGAAATTGTTTGACTTGAACCCAAAAACATATTAAAAAAAACAGGATACTATTTTACTTAGCCTGCTCAAAGGCCTGCTTCCTTCTAATGGTCTATCCCATACAGACGGCATCGGAAAATAATAACAAACGATAGACTGTACTGACAGTTAGCTTGAGAAAGTATTTATCTATATAGGATATCTGGATGAAACAGAACCTGGTGTTTGATATTTCGAAAAGGAGAAACGTATAAACGTATAAAACGTATAACTTTTTGTATTGGCCTATAAACATTGTAATTTTGGAATGAAAATTGTGCCTTATAATTTATGTTGATTAAAAATTTTTAAAAAAAATTGTATGTTATTTATAATGTTATGTAACCTGAATTGTTTTCAGTATAAGAAAAAACTTATTTTATAATTTTAATTTATCCAAAAGCAGTTATTAGCTCTTTTAAATTCGTTTTCTAAAACAATTTTTTTTAAGTAAATGATAGATTAACTATAAATATTTTATTGATTCAAAAGAAATTTACGATATATTGCTTAAAATGTCATTGTAATCATAAAAACTGATAACGTGTCTATCATTTTGAATTCAAAATAATCAATTAAACTCAAAATTCTACAGCAATATCATCTTCAATTAATTTTTGCAAATTGAACATTAAAATTCCGAATGAAAATAAATGAAGTATGCACTGATCTAAAATTATTTGAAAGCTTATTCAAGAACTATCTACCGATTTGAGAACTAAATGCTTGTCAGCATATCAAATGCTGACTGAACACCAATTAAACGTCTATTGAAGATAAAATAATTATGCTTGTAAAAGGTTATTTCTTAAAAGAAAAGCATAATTTTGCACAAAGGAATTAAAGTCCTTACTGGTATCCCATTCCCATATATTTTCTTTTCTTTTCAAATGCACTACCTTTTAATTGTTATGACCAAAATTAAATACAAATGTTTCGACAACCTATTTCCGAAATTAATTACTGATTATAAATTGTTATAATTTTAATAATATTTCATGTGAATATCCCTGTTTTAATCCTTTTAACGCTCAAAAAATATTTTACGAATATTAAAAGGATTAAAATCCATGTACAAACATGTTTACAAACTGTGAATTTAATTAAATTCTGTAAAAACCATCTGTCGGGGATTTAATATAAAATTATAAAAATAGAATTCTTATTTCAACACTATCTTAAATGTTTTCCGACTTTCTTAAGTTGATCCTGGATTAAGTGCAAAGCCAAACAAGAACTTTCTCATAAGCTCAAGTGAAAACAAGATCGGTAATCTTTCATAAATAAGAAAAAGTGCTAGCGAAAGTGCAGAAAAAATATGTATTTTGAAATGAAGGAATTAGGATTAGAAAAATATATTGCGAATTAAATGTTATTTTTATGCTTACGTTCGCTTTAAACGAGAACCAATTATTTTGTTTCTAAACACTGGGTGAAATTATATTTTAAGAAGTATTAAGTTATTGCGTTAAAATATAGTTTTTAATGGTATTAATATTTAAAAATACATTTCAATGATTAAAAAAAATTGTCAGTTAAACATAATTAAAGGTTTGGTGATAGATCAACTTTATTATTCTTTCGCGATTAACAAATTTGCAGTTTTCTTCGAAACTATTCAATTGCGAAACTATACTATGTTGTGAATCAATACTTTTCCACATAGCTGTAAACTTTCGCATCTTGAATTAAGATTAAAATATAAGAATTAGCATTGAAGTTTGGCAAATTCCAAATTCTCATGTAAACCTCAGTCTCTGTATTTTTTTCGTAATGCTATTTTCCTTATTTCCATTAAAACGATAAACATGTTACATCAATTAACGAAATTCGAAAAACACATTAACTACCTTCTATAAAACCAGCCATAAACTCAATTACAATGTGCGAAAAATATTAATCCTTTTTAGATTGTAAAGGAAATAACTATTTGTACATTCTCACCTGCAATGTTTATGTTCAGTTACCTTATATGAAAATATGAACCCAGCGATGATGTCTAAAATCCAAAATGGGGGGTTTTGTGTTTTCCTCTCTCTTTAGAAGATGCTTATTCTAAAAAAAGAGGTTTAGAATATCGTTCCGTCTACACTCTTAAAACAAAAGAGTGAAATTCACTCCAGTAGGAGAAGTGCATTTTCGACACTGGAAAGGAGTGAATATTAACTCAGACTGAGTTAAAATCACTCGATTGGAGTGATCCTGTAGGAGGTTTAACACACAAAGGATCCACTCCTATAGGGGAAGTGCATTTGCGACACTGGAAGAGTGAAAATAACTCAGACTGAGTTAAAATAGCTTGTTTGTTTTAAGAGTGTATCTGACTAAAACCACTCTACAGGTCGAACTAAAAGATATACGGACTTCGGAGAGCAAGAGATTCTTAGGAACTATGATAACTACCCAGATGCGCAGCTGACACCATGTAATTTTTTGAGTGTCCAGCTACGAGTGTTAATACGGAAGAAAGATCAGTCTTTCCGTCAATGATAGATCAATATGACAATAATATCAAGCAGCAGAAACAATAATCAGAAATCATAGACCGATTAAAACTAAACTCCCCGGCGCAACATCCCATTTCTGGGCCAACGCCTGTCGTGCCCATTTCAGCTTCCATGACCTAGGTCTCTGAGGTGCTAGGCATATGTCCTGGTAAGGTGGTCAGCCTCACGCGGAACCCCCAGTGTTTAGTTCTCAAGCATGCTTGGTACCCATTTTACAGACCCACTCAAGGGCCACTGAAAGGCTGGGTCAACCTCGCCCAGTGCGGGATTCGATCCCTGAACCAGTGGCGTGGCAATGCGAAGCACTACCACTAGGCCTCCATAGACCTATTGCTTTACTCAAAAAACATTCATCAACTAATCGCCAAAAACACCATAAACAACACATTACAAATAGTTATTTTTGCGAAGTGGCCTTTGCAAAGAGAGATAAGTAGCCAAACCTTGATCCCCCTCCTACAAACTGGTGTCTCTTACATTAGCCGGTCATCATAAAATGCAAGTTCCCTTGGGGTATAGCTTTTAATGGGGTTCTAGAGCTCTGGGGCTAAAGCATAAAAACAAATTTATACCCTTCCTTTTTAACCCTCCTAGCATAGATAGGCCCCCTTTGTTTAGTTTTTATACTGCTTTTGTTTATAGGTATGCTGGAGGGATTTTGTTACGCTTTCATGGGGAAATATTGTTGTGGAATTTTAACGTTGCTAGGAAATGATAGAGTCCTGGTAGGATTTAGGTTCTGGTATATAAAGCGCTGCACTGATATTTTGGATGAGTGTGGATACCGTGTTATTCAATTATCGAGGTTATATTTTTTGGAGCCAAGATTATTGAGTTTATGTTAATCTCTATTTTAATGAAAAATAATAAACTTGCCAGTCATGTGCAATTATAATTCTTTTGCTTATATCTCTGAATTACAAAAACAAATAAAACTGCTTATTTGGACAAATAAATGTTTTTCTAGACTTCTAGAGAAAATCTGAAAATATCAATAAACGAAAAACGGAATTATCATTAAAGAAAAACAGTCGTTCATTAGATTATGAACAATTTTGTTATGGAAATTCAAGTATTTTTTAAGCCGCGTTATACACATATTCTCAAAACAAATAGATAATGAGTTCTATTTGTATGGTTGCTAAATGGATGGATAGAGAAAATTAAGGGTACATATAATAAACGAAGTTATTCTCGTAAAGGTTGAAAGGTTATGTAACTAATCCCATATCGAACATCAATGAAATCTTCTCAAGCAGACATGTTTTTCAAAACCTAGCAGCATATCTCTTGTGATTTTATTTATTACCTTACTTTAGGCACCAGGCAGCAAGGGGGGAAGGATCCCATAGATGAATTTAGCCATCATCAATTCTAGAAATGAGCGGAAGTTGGAATGAAATAAGAAAAGTTTCTATGGCTTCCTTTGTGCATTTGGG
The DNA here is from genome assembly GCA_023701765.1 of Hylyphantes graminicola. Classification (NCBI taxonomy): domain Eukaryota; kingdom Metazoa; phylum Arthropoda; class Arachnida; order Araneae; family Linyphiidae; genus Hylyphantes; species Hylyphantes graminicola. The sequence goes on along the minus strand of CM043120.1, from coordinate 27,714,117 downwards.
GATAATATCTGCCTTTGGGGTACAGGGGTACTATCGTATCTCACGCGGAAAAGAGAACCCCCCCCCCCCCCCAGTAAAAGTAACATAGCAGTAGCCCAAATTTTCCCCAGATGGCATTATATGCTGCATATATGATCCAATGGATCATCATATACAAACATATATAATGGATCATCATTGATCCATATATCCATTGTGCTTATATATTTAAAAAAGCTTGGCATTAAAACCACTGAGCGTTAGGATGAAAATCCTTTATGCTTTCTCCTCTCCACGGCTAACTTCATTGACAAGGCCAGAGAAGCTCTTCCAAACATGAGCGTAGACGGAAATTTTGACGTCACTGTTCCCAGAGCCGAAGATCGAAAAAGTAGTTCAGACGCATTCGGAACCCTAAAAATGTGGTCAGCCGTGAACAAGTGGTTCAGAACAGGTATTGAGACAGGTTCTCTTCATCTTCGGAACAACGTTACTCAGAACTATGACTTCAAAATGTCCGTCCTAGAGCTTGTTTGGGAAATCTTCTTCGGCCTTAGTAGTTGAGTCGGCCGTGCTTTCTCTCATAATTTTTTGCGTAGCTCGGTGATTTAAGGCGTCGTGCCGAGGGGATAGGTTTAGGAGTCTATTATATCGCCTTAGTCATTGTAGTATGACCGGAACGTACTGTGCGAAGAATCGTACCAATAAATGGGACCGTGTGTATGGGAGTGGATCACGTTGAATAAGTCGTAATTCAAAGTAATGACGCCGCTTATGGTGTGTCGATAACTTTGCGTTAGGTGTCAGCTCAGGTGATGGCCTAGTCGTCTGACCATGGTTCTTAATAACGAGGGCCTGTCACAAATAGAACTCATGTAACTTTGGTGTATCTATTTAACCAGAGCCAATAAAACCTCCCCATTTTTCAGAACTTCTCAATTTCATTCACCGTGTTAATGAGAGTGGTTGGTTGGACTTATATTTTCAGGCTTGTGTGCTTGGTCGGAGCCCGATAATAAACCTTCGTCAAGTTAGACAGACACAACACACACACTCACACACACGTGACATGCTGAAATCAATCGCATACCACTTCCACAATTTAGACATGTCCCTGAAGAAGAGGGAAATAGTCTCCAGGGACCTTTACCCGTAAGAAACTCCGCAATGACCTTCCACAGCACTTCGGACCCAACAGATTTAACGAGCACGTACTCCGCATATACTCGGGACAAACACAAACATCCATGCCCTACCGGAATTCAAACCCGAACCCAAAAGCTCCAAAGGCTAGCTCCAACATGGAAGTGGTACACTTTAATTCAGTCGTAATCTAAAATTTTGAAGCCGCTTAAGATGTCTCAATAGCTGTAAGATCAGATGTGGGCCTCGTCGTTTTACCCACTGTTCTAAATCACGAGGGTCGATATAAACAGCCCTGCGAAGCTCATTCAACCAAAACTAAGGTTCTCATTATTTTTCAGAACTTTTCACTTTTATTCTGCATATATAGACCATGTAACCTCAATAATAAAAAATATGCAAATCAAGTGTAATTTGATCAAGCATCATATCCAAATTCCAGACGACGCTAATTCCCTATTGATCCTCATCAACTGACTCTTCCATAATCGGATCAGAGAAAGGAATCTGGCCTCCTCCAGAGACCCAGCCAGATCTCGATCCGAGCATCATCTATCTTGTTCTGTTATTGATTGCAACTCAGCAGGGGATGAGGGGTCTTGGATGAGGCACACAGCATCGTTCTTTGAAATGGATGGTAGTTGTAATGGAATGTGGAATAAGAAAAGAAACTTGTACATTTACTTAGGATGGCCATTTACGCAGGAAATTCATTTTCTCTTGAATAAAACTGCATAATGTGTGATAGATATGAGAAGAATTATGAAGGAAAACAAAGTTTATTATTGTCGCAAATAGTTTATTCAGTCTAAACTTACGTGTTACTGTAAGAAATCAAGATACCCAGGCCTTCTTGAGAAAGGTACTCAACTCAGACTGAACACGAAAAAACATACTTGATGAGTCAAAGTTTTGAAACATGAATCTTCTCATGTAACATGCGCAAAGTTGAAGTTATTATCTAAATATGTAATAACTATATCAAAACTGTGATCATTAAATATAAATTTCGACTTAATTGGATTATATAACCATATTAGCTTGTATGAAAATCTCGCAGATCAAATCAAATACTATTACAACTTGAAACTCGGGCTTTCTTTTACGAATACTCTGTATTATATAGATATAAATATAAAGGGTTGTTATAAAGTGGATTGAAAAATGGAAACCATTGATTCAAGTAACTTGGAATGTGACAGCGAAACATGTGATATACAATTTAAAAAAATTTATGCATCTTATGTCTTAGCTTTTCTCGTAGTTTTTAAAAGATATAAGGAATATTCTGTCGTTCAGAAAATGCCATGAATTAAACAAATCGAATTTGTACTTAACCTTCAACCAAGTCGTACTCAAACTACTTGTTATGTGAATAACGTAACATTCCTCATTAACTTATTCTTAATTAATCCGATTTGAGGACCAGACCAACGTATTCCATGGGCACAGACGTATCCAGATTTTGTTCTGAATATCATTCCTCTTGTGTTGTTAGTAATTACGAGTCTAGACAGCCGGGATAAAATATATTAGATGAAAGACACACCATAGCTCTTAGAGATGGATATGGGAGTTGTAATGGAATAAAAAAAATTGTGACGCCACAATAACCTTTGAAAGCTGTTTTCCAAGAAGAATATTTTTTTTCGCGTATCATACGTATCATATGGGAAAATATTTAATTAACTATCATCAGAATATACTTTTAAAATACGTGCATTTACAGTAACTACAACTAGCATTTTGACAAGGAGATTTTTATCACTAGGTTCGCAAAACCGTTTCCTTGAATGGTCCGATCTTTTTTTATCACTCAACAGAAGACCTTCGAGTATACATTTGCTTTGGCAGGTTACTAAAGGATAAGTAATATTAACGAGCTAGCGTATGATCAATGAAACTCCATCTCTTTGCATGTCTTAGAGCAGCGATGCATTTCAGATTTTTATCTACGACTACTTCACGACTGTACTATGAACATCGGGGATCTAGTAAAATATAAATTTTTCGGAATTGCTGCTACCAGAAAAAAATCGTGCATAAATGGGTCCGTCAACAACCGACGAAACACATTAAACGTAATATACGCATCGAAAGCCTATAAAGATGAAGATTCATTGATTGTTTAACATGTCGATACTTTTTTCTTATATAGCATTGAAATCTTCAGCAATTTGAAGAAGGATGCCCCCCCCCCCCCCTATTTCGTTTAAAGAATCTCGTCAGTTGTCGATTGATCCAATTTTGAACAACCTTATAGTGAATGCAAATATGTCGTAGATTTGATATTTTACCGGATTCGGGATACGCATGGTACACTCGTGAAACATTCATAAATAAAAATACGAAATCCGTCGCGCCCCTAGAGATACAAGTAAATGGAGTTTCATTGCTCATGCACATGTTCAAACTCACTTAAATTTTTACTTGTCAAGGTAAATATTTATATGAATGCACTCTACGGCAGAATGATTAAAAAGAAGGGATTGCTAAAGAAAACGCGATTTTGCTCTCCTCAGTAAAAAGCGGTAACAATTTCTTTGTCAAAATGCTCATTGTCGCTACTGTAAACTCTTCTGAGTCAAAAAGAAAAATTTAAGCACCTATTCTCACATTATGTATAAAATTACTAATTATTTCTAAGTCGAACATAAAATAATACATAAACAGGAAATTATACAAACCTAGTGTAACATTACATTCAATCACGTCATACGCTATACCGGATTACGTTAATTGCCTATTAATGATAAATTATTACTATCATTAGAAGACGAAATCTGCATCCTCCATAGACACATTCGCAGCTATATCTTGATCCGAGTATCATCCGTCTTGTGCTGTTATTAATTACAGGAGACCCGAGACAACACGGGATGAAGCGTCTTGGATCATAGACTTTGGGTATAATGGATTGGCAAACATAAAGCGGGACAAACATCAATTAAAAAACCACGTGACTTTTCCGAAAATCACGTTGCTGTACTGTTGTTGTTGCTTAGATCCACGAGTTTGTTGACAGTTAGATAGTTGAAGACTAGAAGAGGATTGCTCGTGGGTTATATATGCCATAGAAATATTGTTTTATGATATACTATAGATGTAAGAGACTTTCAAATTGGCACACCTACAGATTGACCAATATTATTGAGAAAGTCTTCAAACATTTTGAAGGCCTTGGATACCACAAATATGACTTTGGGTATAAGGGAATACGCATTGGTAAACCTAAAAAGACGTTCAACATCTATGAAGAAATCACGTGAACTTCCGATATTCACGTGGGTTATGTCAGAAAAGCTTGCTGGATTATAGACTTTCGATGTAATGGACTGCACATTAGCAAACCCAAATAGGGACCAACATCAATGAAAATATCACGGGATTTTTTCAAAATTTACGTGGGTAATGCCATATAAAATTAATCTGGTTAAAAAACTGGTTTAAAACTATGATGTTTTTATTTTCACAAATTTTAAAATTGGCACAAATTTTTTTTAAATACCAATAAGTAGCGAACTTGCCACAAAAACTTCCGTCAAATATAATTATTTTTTAAGGTTTTTTTTTTTTAATTCATTGAAACGGCAGCGATAAGTTGTCAAAAGCAGCAAATTTTCTCGTTACATATAGCGATTCATCTACCCGTTTCTTCATTCGGCCTATTTGTTGTAATATAAGCAATACATTCTATGTCGTTGTCTTGGACGAAAAACGCGACATCACTCTTCGAAATGGAAGGCAGTTGTAATGAAATGAGCCAGAGATGGATTATTGTGGAAAAACTTCGGAGGGATTTATGGGTTTCTTGGCTAATGCCCATCTTAGTGTTATATAAGAATGCGTAGATAATTTTGATAGACATGTTTTTGGTTTTAAAGTGGTTTCACAGTTCAATGGTTGCTCTGAAGATTTAATAATCTTGGGTCATTATTTTAAACTTCACTCTAGAGTTTTCTGCATGCTGTATATTATGATGCTATATGGCGTAATGGTGTCTTAAAGCTTTTGTGGTTTATATTTTTCTCATGTCCATTTGACTAAAGAATAAGTTTGGAATGTAAAAAAAAACATTAAATGTTTCAGGTAGTATGAAGTAAATTTGTTTTGTACATGGTTTAGAAATAAAACAAGTTCGAAAATGTTAAAATAAATGCATTCATGACGTTATTAATTGCAAAATCATAAAATAAAACAAAAATAAAACGTTCAACTTAAAACTTTGAATTTCAAAACTTCAAATCAAACCACAATCAAATTGACTTTTATCAAAATTATACCTTCATAACTTCATAAACCTAAACGTCTTACCGTCACAATCTTAAACCTGCAGTTTAATTGCAAATCTTCATACAATTTTTTTTGCTTTATTAATTATTACATAATACTTTATTTTAACTAAAACTTAAAACCAATGTCACGTTTATTTAGACTTTGATTTGCCTCATTAACAATTATATTTTTTAAAAAAATACAAGTTTTAAAAAATCCCTCTAACTTACCATCACAGTGTGATAGTAAATTAATTAAATGTTCTGCCTTCTCTCTAAGCTGTGAATTTACATATGATGCAAAATTTATTGTGTGGTACCATTGTATTGCGTACAACCCTATGATGAAAAAATACAGTAACCCCTCACTATATCGCGCCTCGTTACATCGCGCATTCGGATATATCGCGCTTCGAATCATGTTTCCCGATTTTTCATCCGCTGGTTTTTCAATTTGTACTTTCCTTAAAATCGACATGAGACACGTGGTCAAGATAGGATAATCCTCTAGTATCAGTGAGATGCAGCTCATTAACTTTCGCTCTTTGGTATTTTCCTTAAAACAGGTTTTACAAGAAAAATCATATAAGATAACTATAGATAGATTTTTAGAAAATGAGTGAAATATGTATAGTATTACCTGTGCAATAATGTGTAATGTTTTTAGCAATGAGTAATATAATAAGTAGTTTCTATTTTTTAGAGTAGCAGTTATATTATTTAATACGATAAAGTTTTATATTTTAAACACATGCTGAGCTTTCATTTAAAACTTTGTTGAGGGCATATATACACCAAAAGTATAATATTTATCAAGTCGCTCGTTATAACGCGCATTCGGTTATATCGCGTTTTTTTGCTTCTCTCCGGTAAGCGCGATATAACGAGGGGCTGCTGTATAACCGAAAAATGTGCAGCATTTTACAAAGAAAAAATAATAAGTGTAAGATTTTACATTGCATATAAACTTTCAGAAAACTGTTTATTTTCAATAACGATAAAAGAGATTTTCTTTATAGAATTGATCAATTGATATTTGATGTCAAAACTCAAGATACGTATACAACTATTTCAAATAATGTGCGCAACCTATAGGAAATTTTATCTACCGACTTTCATTGAAGTAACAATTTTTATTCTTCTAGGTAGGGGAATGGGAACACAACTCCGACGGCAAAATCCGCAGGACAGGAAATTATTCCCGCCAGATGGAGGATGTGTCCAACAGCCTCAGGAACAAAACACTCATCATCACGACGATTCTGGTGAGGGAACATCTCAACTCTTCTTCGTTCCAAACACATTCGATTCCGTGTCTCTTCCCGCCTTTGATAACATCCATTTCCTTTTTTTCTTATCTTCTTCTTTGCCCGCGTGTTCCTGATTTCGAATGAAGATTGTCAGACGTTATGGTGTCTGAAATCAATTTGGATGGGTTTTTATTTTGTTTGGTGGAAATAAGTGTTTTTTGATGTTTGGAGTTGGAAAATATAAAGTGTCAGAGATTAAAAAGCATAAGGAAGATTCGTTTTGAGTTAGTCTTGAGCCAAGGTGGCCAAGTGATTTAAAGATGAATCTTCAATAAACATTTTTATTTCTATTGAAAATAAAAGTGTTTATATAAATATAAAGTGTCAGAGTACAAAATGTATCATGGAGAATTAGCTTATGTTAATTTTTGGAGCTAAAGGTTGCCGAGTGAAAAATGAATCTATACTAATTTTTTTCTTGAAAAATATGTAGCAATACAATATTATGCTCTGCGGAATTATATTCTGCAGTAAAAATTTCTTTAATATAAATAAATACAAAACTTAAAATATTCTTTTATAAATTGCATCAGAAATTTCAACTTCCTAAAAAAGCATATTTATAATTTTATTTACACAACCAAATAACAACTGCAAGCGATACTTCTTCAAATATATTATTCTGAACGATTTGAAGTATCCTCAAATTTATTCCACCACAAATATCTTTTTTGGTTGAATCAGATTTAATATAAAATATATTTCAGGCAAAATGTAAAACCCCGACGGTATATCACAGATGCAAGTTTTGTCAGGACGTTTAAAAAAACGTCTTCACAGCATGTAAATCTCTATGGGAGTTTATTATGTAGTGGTGCTGATTGGTAACCGACTTAAAAAGATACGTTCCGAAATACAGTATCTTCCTTAAACGGAAGACGATATAACGCCAAAAAAGATTACTTGTTTCATATTCAATTTATTAGTTGCTATAACACCACTTTCAAAAATTATAATTAGCTACAAACATTTGAATCAAAGAAATTATAAATGCTGCATGCTTGGTATGAAGATCACATAGTTGTTCCGCTTATAGCAACCAGTTCAATTAAAAAAAATAGCCTCTATTAAATACCCTGAAATTGGAGGATTTCTCGTTAAAAAAATTAACGTCAATGCGTAAAAGTTAGACAGCATCTAATTCTTACTTTTACTTCTCATTTATTGAATCGTTTTTTTTTATTTGCAGAGAAAAATACTCATTTAATTTTTTTACTTTGAATCGTATCATTAAGGAACGTTTCTTGCAAAAGAGATCCTGAAAAAGGTTTAGAATTAAAAAAAATGAAACATCAATGCTAATTAGAACAAAAAAAAAACACACACTTCGGTTAGAAATACAAATAAGTGTAATACTATAATTTGAAAGTAGGGGAGACGGAGATTAGTTGTTCGTGATTTTCTTTTCTTTTATTATTGCCTATTTTTTTTTACTTTTATTTATTTTGGGGGAAATAGGATATAATTGAATCGGTGAGTGCAGAAACAACGTCAGTCACAAATTTCAAATTTTTCAGGAGGGAGAAAAAGCGTAATAACTCCTCCTCTATTTCTACACTCAACACTCGAAACAACCGTCCTGTATTTACGGAACTACTCAACAGACTAACGTACTTTTTGCACCCAACAAGCGTCTTGCCATTCCAGGCTTATTTTCATTGAAAAAGATTTTTCGGATTTTTTTTTTTTTTTGACTGAAGTGGTTTCTGCACTCACCGATTCAATTGTCTTACTGACACTTTTAACTACAAACTAGCATTGCTACTTTTCAGAAAATAAATGTACTTTTTGTCAATAAGTAGCTAAATGCAAAACATCTTGGGATGGAATACTTTCTTAAGAATACATTTTACCAGACTGACAAAAACGCATCGGACACATTTTCCAACTACTTTTTAAAAGATTTAACACACGTAGAACAAATTTTGTTATTTTTCTGTACATTTTATTGAAAGTTAAAATAAAATGGCAATTAGTTACTTACATCAATACATAGAATTAACAAATTTCAATTAAGGCCAATAAAAAATATTTTTTCTTTCTTCTATATTTCTTAAAACATCTTTAATAAAACAATTTTAAGTCTACTTAATTGGCGTACTTCACGTCTTGAATGGCAACAGCGATGAATGAAAATAAGTTTTCAATTAATTAATAAAATTAGTAGTAGGAGTTTACCATCTTATACTACTAATCACCAAAGCCAACAATAATATCCATGAATGTAAAAAAAAACATAATGATTCTACGCCACGTGAAATAATGCGAATTAAATTTTATTTTTGAACTTTCGTAAAAGAAATATTTTTTTACGTTCCTTTCTTATTCTTTAATTATAACCCCATAAAACAACATTTGAAAAACTTTTTACCATTTACCCCAAAAAATTCTTTTCGTAGATGGAACGAAGCACAAAACTAATGAAAAATTGTAATGTAAAAGTCCACTTTTTTACAGCTCCACTCTTCCGAGTTGCATTCCATTTTTTGCGTAGAATGTTTTTCTTTTTTCAAATAAATCTTCAGCTCTTTCTTATTTCTGTGTGTTGAAAGGCTCCTTAAAAAGTAGTTTTGTTTGCTCTTTGAAGTAAAAGTTTTTTTGTTTTTTCTAACCTTGTTTTCTTTTGTTATTCCTTTTTCTTCGTTATTTTCCGCATCCATTACTTTCAGGTTTCATTTTCTTCCCGGGTAGCTCGGTCAGAGATTTCGTTGAGTGATTTTAAGAAGAGTTTTGGAGAAAAAAAATGCGTCTCGAAATCCTCGCCATTTAGATGTGTCGGTTTAACAAACCTGCATGAAACTCACCTGATTTCTATAATAACTTGCACTTAACTAAAAGAGTAACATGAAATTCTGAAAGAAATAAAATAGAATAACCCAAGAGTCTGCTTGCGAAACTTACATTCTAGAAGGTATAACTAAGATATACGATCAGATTAGTCCATGGAGCGTTAAGGAAAAGTCCAAAAATCTCCCGATATACCGTTGTACCAAGCATGTTAAAGTGATAGTTACCTATTTGGGGCATAACACTTTTTTTTGGTCAGTTCAATTGATGGGTTAATGGCTTTAATTGATGATTTAGTGGACTTTTTGTTCCTTGCTCCATTAATCCATTGTCTTTCGTGAACAAAATTACAATGCCCCGTGAGTGTTCCGATAAAATTTCGCACTATTCCAACAGTTATCTCGTAACATTACAATCAACATGTAGTACCATGTTCATTAACTTTGTCTAATACAAAATTTTCCTCACTATCAGCATACAAAATGCAAAGCTCAATTATTACATAATTGCTCTTCAAAATGTTGTCAAACCTAGGCAATGTCTTTGAAGACATGTTCTTTGAAAGCTAGATTCTCCACTTCTCTGAAAGTTAATCAAGCTCAACTTGTACATATAAAGTCATTGAAGGGGGAAATTTTAAGCAGTCAACCGTAAATTCGTAAAAGTTTTTATTTTAAACTTTATTTTAATCAAGCTGTATGGACCAAATACTCTGGCTAAGAAAAGTTTATGTTAATACTTCGCTGTTTCACATTAACTTTGATTGAAATACTACGATGTTGATAAAAAAGCAAGTCTTGTTGGACCTAGTATTAAGTTTTAAAGTGTATCGTTCGCAATTTTTTTTTATTAATCACTTGAAAATATCAGGGATTATGTCTTAAATGATTTTAATATTTGTTTATAAATAAAGCCCTAAAACATATTCATATTCAGGAACAAAATAATGTTTTTATTGGCTACATATGTCGATTTATAGAATGGATAGAATGATAGTTTTTAAGTAAAAATTTAAAAGCAAACTTGGCTCTCACTTGGCGGCTACATTTTATGAAGAGAGTATTTCAAAGCTTGTTTACAGATATGACAAATGCTTCAATTGTCAAGGTGATTATGTGGAGAAATAAACAGTATTGTACATTACTTTTGGTTAAAAAAAATGTTTTTCGTATTTTGACCCATCTCTTTGTTGCATCCCATCGGAGGTTGAAAAAAAAAACAGCCCTTCTATAATTTTTATGAAGGGCTTTTTAACACATTTTACCACTACTATTTAAACTTTACTCTTTCCTCTTTATTTCCAGAATGAGCCGTACATGATGAAGGTGGAGGACGAGAACGGCATCAAGTACGAGGGGTACTGCGTCGACCTGATCGAGGAGATCGCGTCCGATCTCAAATTCCAGTACAAGATCAAGGAGGTCGACGACGGGTCCTACGGCAGCAAGAACGACCTCGGAGAGTGGAACGGCATGATTCGAGAACTCATAGATGGAGTGAGTAAAAAATGTCTGTTAGTTTTACAGAAATAAAACTAACAGTTTTGTAGAAAAAATACTGTATGTTTTACAGAAAAGTAATGTTGATTTTATAGACAAAAATATTGTTAGTTTTAAAGAAAATATTAATAGTTTTGTAGAAAAAAAAATAACAGAAAAATATTGATAGTTTTACCGTAAGAATATTGCTATTTTTTGTTTAAACGTTTTTTTTTTTTTTGTGAAATATTCTGTTTGAAATAAAAAAAAAACAGATGTTTCTAGCTAGTTGGGCACGCAGAGATTCCACAAACAGTTGAAATGCCTCTCCAGTTGCAAACCAACACACTTTACGATATTTAAAACAGAAAAATCTGCTTTTACTTTTAAAACAGTTTATCTTTACAGAAAATAGTTCCTGAAAATATATAATATTTTTCTGTAAATTTATAATATTTTTCTGTAAATGTATAATATTTTTCTGTAAATATATAATATTTTTCTGTAAATGTATTATATTTTTCAGTAAATACATAATATTTGTCAGTAAATATGTAATATTTTTCTGTAAATATATAATATTTCCTGTAAATATATAATATTGCCTGTAAATATATATTTTTCCGTAAACACATATTTTTCTGTAAAATTAACAGTTTTTTTCAGTGGATGCACTCTAAAAAATGAATGCTCAAAAACGACGAAATTTTCCTTAATTTTGACGATTCCGTTACTGGCAAATGCTCCAAGTTTTCGTTTTCTCAAAGAGAGGAAATTTGAATCGTCATTTTTATGAGGATTTAAATGTCGTCTAATCTGAAGAAATATTTCGTCATTTCTGAGCATGTGAGTACAACAATGAGATTCAGTTTCCTCAAAATCAAGATACAGAATCGTCAAATCACGATCGTAAAAGTGAGGATTCGCATTTACTCAAAAGTCACGTGATAGTTTGACGAAGCAATCCTCAAAAGCAACGAAATGATTCTCGAGGATTCATGAATCGTCAAAAATGAAAGTGTTATTTCTGAGAGTTTATAATGTCGTTTGTGTGTTTATGTTGTGTGTTGCAGAAGGCGGACATGGCCATCGCCGACCTGACTATCACGTTCGTGCGCGAGGAGGCCGTGGACTTCACGATGCCCTTCATGAATCTCGGCATCTCCATCCTCTTCAAGAAGCCCACGAAGAAAGTCCCAAAGCTCTTCTCCTTTCTCGCGCCGCTCTCCGTAGAAGTCTGGATATACATGGCCACGGCATTCCTCGGTAATTGAGTTTTTTTCTATTCCTCAAAAGGCAGGGATGTGAATTTCACTGGCGATAATTTGGAGCAATTTTTGGATTATCAAATTTTAACTTTTGGGATATGAACTGGAGAAACTGTAGCAACAATATGTAACTACTTCAGCAGAAATATGAGAATTTGTCACAGCAAAACATACCACATATTGATTAATATTAAGTTATAATTAACACGTGATACAAATTTCGGTGATCGCTGGTGCAGAATTCTCCCCGCTGAAAATGGCGTCATAGCCTGGAAATATATCCACAATCAATCTAACGAGAGATAAAATATTGTTTCACTCATAGATCAAAAGATTTGTCTCTAATCGATAAAGCGAAGAACATTTATAATGAGAAATTATAAATTTCAAATGCTGGGGAAAAATTTACCTTATTTTTGGCAAAAACGCAATTCCATCTTCATAAATTTCTCAGTACTATGGTCTTCATTTGTCTAACATTTTGTTTTTTGAAAGCATAAAACTTATTTCAGCACGAGAACATTTTTCCTGCTAATCGTTGTTAGTAAGTAAATATGAGTATCTGAGTAAATGTAATTGAGTAATTTGAGTATCTGTATATGTAATTGAGTAATTTGAGTATCTGTATATGCAATTGAGTAATTTGAGTATCTGTATATGTAATTGAGTAATTTGAGTATCTGTATATGTAATTGGAGTAATTTAAGTATATTTGTGTATGTGTAGATGAGTAATTTGAGTACGTGTACTATTTCAGGCGTGTCCCTCTTCCTGTTCATAGTGGCTCGTTTCAGCGCATACGAATGGGTGAACCCTCACCCGTGCGACCTCGAACCAGAGGAACTTGAGAATCATTTTACCCTGCTCAACACGCTCTGGTTCACTATAGGATGTCTCATGTGCCAAGGGTGCGATATCACACCGAGGTAAGGTGAACTCTTCTGTATAGTAAACGCCCCTGGGTTATACAAGACTCAAAAATAAAGCAGCAGAAATAAAAACAATCAATCTCTTAATGCTTCTGAGTCAGGGGGGCAAAGCACGAACAGAAGGGATGTTTTAGTTTGTGGTAAATAAGGCCAAAAACCGCGACTATTCCGCAACACCTAATGATGATAAAAAGGGGTACACTCTCGAAAGAACTCAACAGTTCAACATACAAAGAATAAAAAAAGAACAATGAGTTCAATCTAAAACACTAAAATTAAAGTGAAAGTACACTGCGTGAAAAAAGTAGAAGGACAGTCATTTTTTCTACATTTTGCTTTTATATTAAAGGATTTTGACATGATTTTGTGAAGAGGTTATTTTGTTAGTATTTTAATTTATGTTAAGTCAAAAAATTTAACCTACTACTATTTTAGGTTTAGAATTTAAAACATAACTACTTTTGGTCTGTGAAAAAAGTAGAAGGACACATCCGGAAAATCGATGTAGAAGCTATTGGAAACAGTAAAGGTTAATGTGCTATTCTTCATTCATTGTCTTTTTATCAAGAATTCAGATTTTAGTTAGAAATTCATAGTTTTTGTTATTTTTGGAATGCCAAGAGGAAAACCTTTAAGTAAGTTCCAGAAGGGCCAAATATTTGCTTATAAAAATGAAGGAAAGTGTATTAGAAGGATTGCACGGCAGCTATCTATTAGTCCAAATGCTGTTTCGAACTTTATGAGAAACCCTGAAAGTAACTTAAGAAACAAAAAGACAGGAAGACCCAAAAAACTTACACAACCAAGGTAAACCAAAAATCATTCGTGAACTCAAAAATACAGGTGGTAACCTTAGTAAGGCTGCTCAAACAATAGACTTATAGTCGCAGTGCTTGGCGATCTTGCCCCCCACCAAGAAAGTCATAAGTCATAAGGCTGCTCAATGTCAATCAGGGATTACACATGTTACTAAAAGAACTGTGTATAACTACATAAAAAGGTCAAATAAATTCCTCTTCAAAAATGGACCTCAGTTGTATTTTCTGATGAGAAAAAGTTTAATTTAAATGGCCCAGTTGGCCATCAGTACCATTGGCAATTGGCACTGTGTCGATAATGAAGAAAAGACTTATTCTACTTAACAAATAGGAGGACGTAGTCTAATGATTTGGTTAGCAGTTGGCTATTGAGGTAGGACAAGTCTAGTCTTTCTAAATAGTAGACAGAACCATGCAGATTGCATCCAAATTTTAAACTCGAATTTTCTTCCTTAGGGCACTTAGCTAGGGGGAGATTATTGGATTTTTCAGTAAGATGAATCATCAATTCACATTACAAATGGTGTTAAAAATTTGTTCGTAGCGAAGAATATTAGCATTTTGGAATAGCCCTCTAAGAGTCCTGATCTTAACATTGTAGAAAACATGTGGTCAATGATTGTGCGCAGTGTTTACGAGGGAGAAAAGTAGTTTGAATCTGTAGCTGAACTACAGAAATAATTTTACTGTGTATGGGACAATTTTTTCAAAACAGAAATTCAATTTTTGTATAGTTCGATGCCAAACAGGGTATTTGAGGTAATTCGAGCCCAATGGAAGAAAAAATAATTATTAATCAAAAATGTAGACCAAATTTTTGGAAGTGTCCTTCTACTTTTTTCACAGATTATGACAATGTCATAACTTATTTTTTTTAATAATTGCACTTTTTTTCCAAATGTGTACTTTTTATTTTATGTAGTTACAGGTATCCACTAGTAAAAACACTTGATACAACATAATTATTTAAAAGTTGTTGTATGATTAATTAATCCAAAATAAACTAGTGTCCTTCTACTTTTTTCACGGAGTGTAGAAGTAGATTTATTTTGAAACAGAACTAATTAATTAGTAGGCTTACTAAGTTCCACCGTAGGATGTCTCGTGTGCCAAGTTTATATCACACCAAGGGTATATCACAAGGTGAGTTGAAATTTTGTAGTTCAAATCACCCTGAATGTTACACCGCCAATAGTTTTGACAGCGATTAATAGATAGTTTTTAAAAAAAATAGGTCTGCGATTGCTAAAAAGGAGTATTAGCTGCGCAAATCCCTTGTATTGTAGATAGAGGGTTTCTTGGCTATGAATTACATCGTATCAGTTCTATGACAATGGTTGTAATAGAGCAGTGTATTTTTATTTAAAACCCCAGTCAAGTTTACAAATATATTTATTATAACTAATATTACGAACGTAAACAAAAGACGAATCTGAAATAAAAAGGAGTGGTATTTTTTTTTATATATTTTTATTATAATTTTTTTTTTTTTTTTGGAACCTCATCCCGACTTGCAAACTTTTCCTTGTAGTTAGCCTCTAATCATTGATCGCACTTGCTGCAAATGGATGCAAATCGTGGATAAAATAAAAACTAATACCTTAGGTGGCCTAAAGAGCTTTCGGCTAGAGATGTGAAAAAAAAGAACACCATGTTCTTTTGAACAGGTTCTTTAAGAAGAACTGGAGCAGTATGCTCTTTGTTTTTGAAAAAACCTGTTCTTCTATAAATTCATGATTTTTCATCAGAATTTAACTTAATACTTTAAGGCATTTTATGCATTTGAAATTATTCATTCCAATCACAAAATTATTTTCTTCGCAAACAAAAAAAATGCATTTTCCATTTCCGTTACTAGGTAAATCATTAATCATAAGCTCCTAACAAAACAAGCAGCCACCTCTCCTCGTAGTTGGTTCAGTGGGTTTCGACGAAAAAGCTTCTACTCAACTTACGTCACGAATGCCCGAAACACCATACCCACTACTCCGGCAATGAAGCAGATTTCAAAACGATTACGATTAAAAAGAACAGGAACAGTGTTCTTTTTGTATGCTCTTTCGCAGTACGATAGCTCCTTGATGCTTTTTCGTAGTGCGATAGCTCTTTGCTTTCGGAGCAGCTCCTTTCGGAATCGCAATAGTTCTTTTTCGCGAACTGGCAAACTGGAGCAGATTGCTCCGACTAGTTCTTTTTCCGAGATTGCTCTGGAAGGTGGAAGCCGTTCTTTTTGCGATTAGCAGCTCTTTTGGCACTGTTCTAAACGGTTGTTCTTGCCATCTTTCAAACGTTCAAATGGGATTATTGGGTTTATCGTTGTTGGGTTTTGGTGCGCGTACGATTTACTTTATTTATTTATTATTATGTTAATTATTAAATAATTTTTATTTTATTTCATTATTATTTTTTGTATAATTGTTTATTTAATTATTTTATTTATTTATTATTATATTGATAAAGAATTAATTTTTATTTTATTTCATTATTATTTTTGTATTGTTTTATTTAACTATATTTTATTATCATTTTACTTCATTATTTTTTATCACATTATTTATCATTATTTTTTATTACGTTACTTATCATTATTTTATATTAATTGATTTCCGTATTTATTTTATTATATCGTCATTATTTTGTTATTATTATTGAATTTTTTCCTTCATTTTCATTTTGGCAGATTTTAATTTCACAATTTGAATTCTTCGAATTTGACCTTTTTTTCTTTTTCTGGTGCATGGGTAAGCTAATTATTATTTTTAATAGTACAACGTAGCATTATGTAGCTGTTTTTTTTTTTTTTTTTTAAATTTCATTCCCCAAAACATTTTCTCTTATTTAATATGCTATAGGAAAACACATTTTTTAAAAAAATAAATATAGGTCGAAATGTTGAACCACGGGAATGGGGCTCGTATTTCAGAGTGGGGTATGATAACGTAAACAATATCCCCCTCCCTCCCCCCTTTCTGTTTCTTAGGGTTATGTGCGCAAGGAATGCGGCTGCTTTATTAAGAGTTGTGGTTAGGGTTGCTAGAATTGGCTAATTTCAGCAGTTTTGGCTAATATTTGATCCGCTTGGTACGTTTAAAATTATACCAGTAGCCAAAATTGTTCAAGTTAATGATTATTTTAAGTTGGAAAGGCCCACACATTTTTATTTTTTCTTTCAATCCTGACTATTTTTTGCGTTATTTTGATTTTTTGCTTTTGAATATGTCTTGATTTGTAATTTTAATTAAGTTGGAAAGAACGTAATGGAAGATAATTTAGGCTTTTTTGAGAAGCAGCTAGTCTATTTTAGGAAATTTCTTCTGACCATCCTGGTCCTCTAATCAATGCAACTCACGAAGACGCACGTTTGAGTATTTTTTTAAAGAATTTTTAATTAGTTTATTTTACTTGCTTTTTAACTTTTTAAAACGGAAATTGGAAGTACAGTCTTGGTATTCTTAAAATTGAACAATTATTTAATTATAATAAAACTTTGAGTTTCTTAAATTGAAAGCGAAACTTCACAATTGAAATCTTACTTGTTGTGAGCTGCTACAATAATTATGTAAGTTAAAGTTAGATTTTATTTGATAACATTTTTGTACATGTTTTTGCTTCCTTAACCAAATTATCGGATGTGTATTTTTGGTCAAATATTTACTTAATAAAATAAATTTCTTCAATAGTGTGGAGTGGAAATTAATCTATTGTGCAATACCAGATACTTGTTTTAAAATTTATTGTTGTATAGATATATCATGTAAACTTTATAGCATATAGTATGTTTTATTATTACGGTTAACAACATCTTCATGTAAATATTTTAGATTTTATTTATTGTAATTTTTAAATTAATTTCTAATGATTTATTTATTTTTAATAACCTGTTTCAACAAAATATAATTTTTTATTAAGACTTTTCTCAGTTAAATCTTTGAGATCAATACACTCTCAAAAGCAGCAAAATACTTTTTAATATAATAATTTGAACTTTGATCACAATGTTAAAACTTTTTTTCATTACCTTAACCTTATTGTAAGATTTTTCAGAATTTACTTTAAAAACATTTTATCGCTTTAATTTCTTACCAGTAATTTTTATAATCTTCTAATGTTTTAAAACAGTTTTTTCAGAAATTAATCTAAGTTTTTAGTCGCATTGCTTTTTTAAATAATGTAACTAAATTATTGCAAAACAGTGACACTTCCGATCAAATTTTGTTATTTTAAGTTCATTATGCATTTTATTTATGTTTGCCTGAATTCGCAATCATGCAAAGCAGCTTTTGTAAAAAGAGCAGGTTAAAGAACTGTTCTTTTTTAAAGAATAGAGCAGAGAGCAACTGCTCTTTAAAAGGAACATAAATATAACATCTCTACTTTCGGCGCCATTAATATAGTATTAATAGAGTGTTTAATATTGATATTACTTGTGTTAACCTATGTGTTTACCCATTCTAACAGACGCATTGTTTATTCTATTACGATTGGCAAAGTGAAAGGCATGTTAGTAGGTGGGAATCATTAAAGACAGCACATACGTCAACATGGTTTTACATTATGTGGCAACAGGACGTATACAGAAAAAGCAAAAGGACACTAAAATCTGAAATCGTCAGTCATAATGATTCAACAACGCAGTAATAAAAACATTTCTAAAAGTTTCAAACTCTCAACTTGCGACTCAACGTATCTCACTCTTTTCCTAGCTCACCAGTTCCTTTTATGAATCACAAGCGATTGAAACCCCTTTCGCAATTCAGTGCATGTCACTTTCATACGCAAAGCCCACCCGGTGATACCGATCCTAAGCTTTAGTCTAGAACCATTTCTACTCTTACAGAAAGACGCATTAAAACGTCAAGGCCAAGCCCACCAAGAAAAAAGAAAGTATTAAGTATTAGTTAAATTGATTTTAGAATCATCAATCACATTGAGCTTAAGCACGGTTTAAATGGTGTTATATTAAATTCTGAGGGCACATTCCCAGGTAAAGGGAGTCCTAAATATGCGTTTAATTAACTTACGAGTTAATAAACACGTCGATATTAAAGTGAAATTAGTGGTAGTTGACTTATGGTTCATTAAATAAAGTTTAACGTCTATATTTCGGCTGAAGTAACTTTTGTTAATTTATTTACCCTGAAATATGTGGTTAAGTTGTTATATTTTGGCATTAGTTGTTATATTTTGGCATCTGGGTATTCCAAAGTACCCTATACAATCCCATGCAGAGAAAATTGACGTAAAATGTTGATTCATCTGCAGCTTAAATCATTAATCACACCGATCGAAGGGAAATTGTTTTTGAACTTTCGTTATTGTACAGTCGACTCTACTTAACAGACTTTTCTTTTGCTTATGTCGTATCATAAGTCAAGTGTACAATATTACGCCGCGAAAAAATACGTATCGAATATGTGTTGCATTTATTAGATACTAAAACAATACCCAAACATATACACAACAAATTCACAGCCGTATGGATATAAAATCCTTTTCGACAAAGTAGGTTGCTGACAAAGTACTTAAGCGTAACTTGTCAATAACAAAAAAATATGGGAGAAAAACATATAATGCATATCATACCATGCAGTTTCTTCAAAAAAATTTAACTACAATTCAATAGCAATTTTATGAATAAAGGAACACCCTAAGGTAATTCATTTATATAGAGAAAGCTGCTATTGTCCCCATGACTATTTCAACCACGTAGTTTTCATGCAAACGTATTTTTCGTAACAAAATAACCATTCAAAAAAAGCTTCACACATCACAAGTCTGATAACAAAAAACAAATTTAACAAAACCAGTGCAACCTTCATACAAAAACTTGCTAAACGAAATTAACCCTGAAAGTAAACTTCTGAAATCATGAGTACATTGGTAGAAAAACCACTTTGGTAGTAAAACCCCTTACAGAAATCACAACAGAAGTGCCAAACAAGTTTACCCCTGGAAATAGGCTTTTGCAATCAAGAGTAAATCAACAGAAAAACAACTTTTACAGACATCCCAGCAGAAGTGCCACACAAGATGACCCCTGGAAATAGGCTTCTTCAGTCAACAGTACATTAGTAGAAAAACAACTTTTACAGACATCACAGCAGAAGTGCCACACAAGATGACCCCTGGAAATAGGCTTCTTCAGTCAACAGTACATTAGTAGAAAAACAACTTTTACAGACATCACAGCAGAAGTGCCACACAAGATGACCCCTGGAAATAGGCTTCTTCAGTTAACAGTACATTAGTAGAAAAACAACTTTTACAGACATCACAGCAGAAGTGCCACACAAGATGACCCCTGGAAATAGGCTTCTTCAGTCAACAGTACATTAGTAGAAAAATACCTTTTACAGACATCATAGCAGAAGTGCCAAAAATATGATTTTGGCTCTCTAATGTTTTGAATATGTACCGTGTTTTTAATTTAAAAATACATGAAAGATGTTTACGTAAGCTAAATATATTAATCTAACCAATATACTTTATTTACAGAGTGAGGCAAAAAAAAGTGGCCCCAGTCTAGAGATAGGAATACGTTGAAATGCTTGGCGGGAAAAACTCTTGAAGCCGCCTGAAACCTGTTTTTGCATTGGTTGGATCGGATAAGCTTCACATTAGAGCTACTCTAAACTAGTGGCGAGTTCAGATCTTAATTCGTATTGCATGAAGACGTCCCATAATGCAAATTTTGTGTTTTGCAATCAATTTAGAATGTTTTTTATTATCAAAAAATTTTAAAAGGTCCGATTCTCTAGGATAAATAACGACCTAAATAATCACTAGTGGGAACTTTTCTTGATCAGCTCTACAAACCTTGTTTATATTTCATTTCAACTAGCTTCTCAAACCATAGCGTAAATGCCGGAAAATATGTCGCCAAGCGTTTCTTTGGGCTTAATTTTGAAGCGATAAATAGCTTCAGTTAGCAAACCGGGTTTTGTATTGGTTTTTAACTTGGCAACATTTCTGTCGTATTCTTATCTCCACTTTGGGGCAACTTTTGTTTGTCTCACCCAGTAGAATCACTAGTGGAGATGAAATGCACTTTTTATGTGAAACATTTCATTTTTTAAACAAAATACGCTTTAGAAATGTGCGTAGAAATATGATTTTTTTTCCTTTAGGGCTATTTCTACCCGAATGATCGCAGTGATGTGGTGGTTCTTCACTCTGATAATGGTGTCTTCATACACCGCCAACTTGGCGGCCTTTCTGACCGTCGAGAGACTTGCCTCGCCCATCGAGAGCGCAGAGGATCTCGCCAAACAGACCACAATACCCTACGGGTGTGTTACCTCTGGTTCCACCAAATCATTTTTCAAGGTAAGAAACCATTTAGGCAAATAACATAAGCTGGTAGAAAAAAAGTTCAGAATTACTGAATAACCTTAGAGCTGTTGTATCTATTTTAAAGATGCTCGACTTTGTTAATAATGTAAGACAAACATTCATAACGCATTCAAGGTATGCAAAGTACACGCTATTTTATTGTACAATAACTTTCTCAAAATGCTTGCTATTTTTTTATTAAACTTAGTTTTTTGCAAGCAAAAACAAATCATGCGAGTCGGATAAATTGAAATGATCTTACAACAGTTGAGTTTGTTAAATTAACGTCGCACCAGAGACACAAGAGTGTCTTTTATTTTCGTCTGACGTGCTCTATATTAGAATACTTTCCGTGCAATTTGTTTTCATTCTTATTGTTTGTTAAGCTTTATCGGTTTAATTAGATCAAATTTAAAGTAAATAAACCCTTACCAAAACGTTGATGTTGTGGGAAAACTTCGGTTTAGATGGTATTTTGTCTTACGCGGGGATATTAGGCAAAATTGTGGAAGAGCAAACGATTCGAGATTCACGAACTGAGAAAAGCTTCAGTTCTACCGAAAGAAAAGTTTGAACACAACCTTGGGTTCAGTAAGGAAATAAAATATTATATTGTTCAAAACAAATGTAATTCGATTGGGTCCAATAATGAAAACAATACCCCGCTAAAACTGTTGACACTTACGACGCGAAGCATGCCAAATATAGGCAGTCCTACTTATAACTTTTGGGGCTCAGGAACAACTTTGGAGTGCCCCACAGTATTTATTAAAATATCTATGAATGTGATTTTTTCATTTTAATGAGTAAATCTTAAAGGATTATCTTAAATACGCTTCTAAGCATTGCATCCTAACTTTTTACATACATAAGACATGACATAAGAAACCAATCATATTGTCATGTCACGTCATATTGCATATCAAATGCATGCTAAACTTTAGTTCAGATTGCCAGGGCATATAACAAGGTAGTATATAATATTTATAGTGGTTCACTTTTGAAAAATTGGTTAATCAGCTATTATATTTTATTGTTGTTTTGTTGCAACGAATTTCAGCACAGTTTTTCTCAATATTCTTTTTTTAAAGCGAATTCGGGTTTCCTGGGCCCGTGTTACGCTTTGCCCTGTCGGAAATCGGGCCCTATTTCTAAGTGTTGTTGTGTTCCAGGAATCAGAGTTTCCCACCTACAAGCGCATGTGGTCATTTATGGAGTCCCAGCGCCCTTCGGTCTTCTCGGACAACAACCAGAAGGGCGTCGAACGAGTGAAGAAAGGCAACTATGCTTTCCTTATGGAATCGACGACCATAGAATTCATAATGGAACGCAATTGTGATCTAACGCAGGTAGGAGGCCTACTCGACTCAAAAGGATACGGAATCGCGACCCCACATGGTGAGTACACATTTCACGGCATCTGTTTCTTACTTTTTATTCGAAAAAGCTTACAATCTGTATAAGACAGATTGCGTGACGTTGCGTAGAGCTTACTTGGCCTTGAAGATTAGTTAGCCATGGCATACTGTAATAGCGGTATTTAAGTGTACTTAAGTCCTAAAACTCTAGATTAGCGGTCGCCAGTCGCCAACTGGAGACGATTACATCAAAAGTGGCTACCTAAAAATCGAACCCCAGTCGCCAAAAGTGTCGATAATAATTTTTAATTTTTGTTCAAAAATAATTAATACTACAGCTGCATTTCTAAAATAAAATAATAAAACGCTCAGATTCGATTCTGTCGGGAAGAAAGACTTGATGACAGTTGTTGCTTATCGGTGAAATTTTTTCCTCATCATTGGCCGGTGTTTTGTGGGACATCACTGAGTCGGCCTCCGTGTGACGTAAATGGAGCTGGGCGACGAAAATCTTAAATGAAAATTTGATTTTTAAATCTTGCTTTACGATCGCGGCAATTTACAAGTGATTGATTTACAGCTGATTAGGATCTCGACTATTCCTTTAAGCAAATCTGATTTGAGAAAATTTCATTAACAATCGTGGCGAATCGGATTCTCCGAAACTAATAGTATAAGTACATAAATTAATTTTCTACTTTTAATAATGACCAATCACATAATACTTACATATTTGGTATGATCCTTTTTTTAACTGTCAATCTTTTCATATCAAAAATGTAATTAATAAAATTGTGTTTCGTGGAAAATCGCAGTTTATTTTAGTCGTATATACCTAAATTTGAAACTGGCTACTAAAAATCCAAATGTGGCTACCATTTTCTTTCATTCTGGTAGCCACTGGCTACTATTAAAAATTCCCAGTCTAGAGCATTATTAAGTCCTCTTTTAAGATTATAAATTATTTCTATAGGATTGTACTTTATTTTGAAAGAACATTACTTGTTATGTTCTCCTGTGCTACCCGAAATAAAATGAGAGTAAAAAAACCTTTGCTAACAAAATTATCTAAAAGCACCAATTAATTTATTAACTTAGTAGCTAATTTTATTAACTTAACGACCGTTAACCGTTTTTTCCCTTGCTTCTTTTCTCACGGTACAAAGGTGGGACTCAATACGAGACAAAGTGTCGAGCCAAAGATCTTAAAAGGGTGTGACAGTCAAATATATGTTTTCGTGTAAGTGGAACATAATCACAGTAATTGCATAGGCAGTAAGTTCTGTTGCCATCTCCCGGGATTTTCATGCCTCGATGGTGACCAGTTCTAAGGCGGGTGATAGTTTTCGTGATGTCTCCATTTATTTCGCAAATCTGCGAGTCTTTTTAAATGGTTTCCTCTATGAGACAGAACCTACCGGTTGTATTAGCCTATTACGGACAGATATCCTTTCAACGGGTCGATCCTATTACAGCCCACCTCTTGGCGACTTTCAGAATATCTCCAAGCAATCGGCGATAACGTTGCCAAGGTGACAACCCTGTCACAGTAAGGGTACAATTTCTTTTTCCCTAATCCTAAAATTCAAACAATTTCAATTTGGCGATATTTTCAACAAGTCGCCAAGGGGTGGGCTGTTCTAGGATTTTACCATACTTCTCCTTTCCCACCAGGCTCCCCATACCGCACTCACATGTCCTCGGCCATCCTCAAGCTCCAGGAGGGTGGCCACCTGCACGTCCTGAAGGAACGCTGGTGGAAGAAGCGCCGCCTGAGCCAGAAGTGCGTCAAAGACGACGCCACGGGCTCGAGCTCGGCGTCCGAGCTCGGGCTCGCCAATGTGGGAGGGGTGTTCCTGGTGCTCATTTGCGGAGTGTTCGTCGGATGCATCATCGTCGTGTTCGAGTTCGTGTGGAAGGCGAGGAAGGTGCCCAAGGAGGAGAGGGTGAGTCAGTTATTTCAGATGTTCCATTGATAAATGTTGATCAAGAAATACTTGACGCGACTTTTAATGACAGAACTCGAGAGACAGAAACATAAACTTTTGAACAAATTGAGTTTAATAAATAATTGAATTTCTTAAATAACTAAAGATTAGGAGCACATAAGATTTTAAAAAAAATCTTTTACAGAACTAAACATCAGATTCTCTAAGCAGTAGTGACTAAACATTACTGCTTCTGAACATGTTCTAAACTTTTTTCGCTGGACATCGCTCTAGCTGCAATGGTATTTATGGCGATCGTTATGTTATCACCAAGTTTGTGACTAAGCCTACCAGAAAAAGCCACCAAAAGAGCAAATAATAATTTTAATAAAATTTGAACTGAGATTATGATTTGAATTATGATTCAATTATCTAAACTTGGATTAAGTGGGAAAGTAACAGGGTCTTAGGCTTGTGATAAGTATGTTCGTCGGATAGATCATCGTCGTGTTCGAGTTCACTTGGAAGGTGCCCAAGGAAGAGAGGGTGAGTAATTTTTAATCCGTGTTCAAGTAACTAACCAAGAAGAGAGGCAGCAATTGCTTGGCAGTCAAACAAATGGTCTGGAGTTAGTACGGTTTCTGGACAATTTCTGCAGAATGGTTAGGTCCCTGAGGTAATATCTGGAGATATTTACATGCCTTTGAAATGGCCTGTACGAAGTCTTGCTATAAGACATGATAGGTTTCTAGGGCAAGGGAATGAAAGACTTTTTAAAACGCTTGGCAACCACGTTTGTATCCTCAGAAGTAACGATGAGAGGCTGATCCAAATCCTGAGAATCCTAGGAAAATATGTCAGTTTTTGGTGTTGTAAAACTTTTTCTCAATTGACATCGCTTCAACTGCAATAGGCTTTTGAGGAGCGCTTTATGTTCTCACAAAATTTGTCGTCAAGCTCAGCAAAGCCACCAAAATATTTCTCCTAATTGGTTTTATATTCAAATTGAGTTTTAGATTTGAAATAATATTATTTTAAAATTATGATTCAAATCACCTTAACCTGGATTAAGTGGGCCAATAACAAAGGTTTTACAAACGAAAAAGCAGTTAAATGGTATATAATTACTTAAATACAATTTGAGCTTTATTATTTTAGCCAGTGCGAAGAACAGGTATTAATTTCATCTAGATAATGTGTGCTTTATTTACACTGAGAAACTGCTTATTTCAATATTTTTTCTTATTTAAAAATATCTTTTTCGATGTTTATTGCATACAAACTATTCAAATGAACTAAGCTAATAATGAAGAATTATTCACGTTAGTTTCCCCAAAATGGTACCCTTGAGTGATGATGAGACTTAAACCCTAGTCTTAAACGGTTTATGATAACGGAATATAAAATGTTAACTAAAGATGCATACTAATGAACATTCCAAAAAGTGAGGTCGATGTGTTAAAAGTCAATTTAAATACTAGCTCTTCTAACGATCGAACAGGGAATACTTTCTGGTAACGTGTGTATCGAACTAATGAAAGTATTTTGAGTGGCTCAATATATTCCGGTATTCTTGAAGTTGGATAGTAAAATGTATTCCCAGATATGTCATTAATACAATGTGGAGACAGGAGCTATTACTAGACATTTATTTTTCTTATTAAAGAGGCCGAAAAGAGACAGTTAGTGGATGAGGGATTGTTTCCAGCATGAAAAGAAAGACACTGAAACAGTACCTCTTAATTTACAAACACAATGAAAAAGCTGAAAAAATTAAAAACTAAAGAAGACGAGTTATCGCAAGCCTGGAAGCGGACTAATATTATTTATTGCCGTTTATTAAATATCTATGTTCACAAAAGTGATAGGTTGTAAAAAGAAAAACAGATTACGAGCAGGATACAAACAGGACTCTTGAAAAACAAGGTCTCAGTAATAAATAATTATCTTCATTGCAATGGCAACAATTTACAATTTGAAAATATTTAGAAATAATAGTTTGATTATATATATCTTGACAGTAAATATATTTATTACAAATAAATTTACGCTTTAATGAAACATCGTCGTGAGAAGATATGTTAGGAACGTCTATTTTCGTGGCATGCTTTTAATATGTTAAGATTACAAGCATGTATAGCGATTGAGAGAATTTTTTCAAAATACACTGCTAAAAATTTTGGCGTAAGATTGCACCAGAATCCTAGAACTTTCTAGCTGCCACCGTTATTTGGAGCGTTGATTCTCCACTTTTGCGGTGTATCAAAGCTACCAATTTCCCAAAAAATTTGGTACATTCACGCTTCAAATAGTGGTGGCAGCTAGAAAGTTTCAGGATTCCGCAGAGATTTTTAACAGTTTACTTGTACTAGATTCTAGGCCCTCATCCTATGGCCGAAGTTTTCGAGACTAAATTTCCAAATTACATAGTCACGGCAATACCTTGTTTGGACAAAAGCTTCTCTTCTCCAAATAGTTTCTATTCGCCATCATTTTAGAGTCAATTAATGCCATTCATGCCAAATAACGATTCGACATGCGTTTATCAGAATAGGGAGAAAGAGGGTCTGTCAACACGTCAGTCAAGCCAATATCTAGTACACTTACCAGAGATGACAAATCATACGTGTTTGCTTCATTCAACTCTTGTTTCCCCCTACAGGATTCGATCTGCGCCTCGCTGTGCAGCGAGCTGAAATTCGCCATCTGCTGCGGCGGTTCCACCAAGCCCCTCAAGACCTCCGAAGAAGGCGAGAACAGCTCCACCCCGCACCAGGAGAATGGTCTGCCCTTCATGCCCATGCCCGGCTTCTCCTCATCCAGCCCTTCTAAAGGCTTCGCTTCCTGACAGGAGGCCCCCCTGGTGCAGCCCTTAGTGAAGGATCCAGAGGGCTCCACTTACTACAGATACGGGAGGGGGACAGGATCCGATGTCTAAAAGGTGCCGCCAACTCTTGAATAGTCTCCAGGAAGCCAAAACCGCATCGAACAGTGTTGATTATAAAGTCCACCGACAGCCAACTCTTGGGCAGGACAACTATGTTGATTAGAATAGAAACAAAGAAACAGAAACAAAATCTTCAGGACGCCAAACCGCATCGAACAATGTTGATTATAAAGTCCATCGACAGCCAACTCTTAAGCATGACAGCTATGTTGATTAGAATAAAAACAAAGGAAATATGTCTAAGTACCTGGTTGGCAACTCTTCAAAAGCATATAGAAAGCCACTACAGATACGGAAGGGGGGGGGACAGGATCCGATGTCTAAAAGGTGCCGCCAACTCTTGAATAGTCTCCAGGAAGCCAAAACCGCGTCGAACAGTGTTGATGATAAAGTCCAACTCTTGAGCATGACAGCTATGTTGATTAGAATATAAACAAAGAAAATAGAAACAAAGAAAATAAAAACAAAGAAACATAGAAACAAAATCTCCACGACGCCAAATCGCATCGAACAGTGCTAATTAAAAAGTCCACCGACAGCCAACTCTTGGACATGACAGCTATGTTGATTAGAATAGAAGCAAAGAAAAGATGTCTAAGTACCTGGTTGGCAACTTTTCAAATGCCCAAAGAAAGCCAACTTATGCTGATTACAGTAGAAACTAAGAAAAGATGCCTAAATACCTGGTTGGCAACTTTTGAAGATCCTACAGAAAGCCGACAGTGATTGTTAGAATAAAATAAAATGGAAAATATCAGCTGACCACTTTTGAAGAGCCGGATAGGAAGCCAACCATGTTGAATAAAACCGTTTGCATCGAACATATGAAAGTCCAGCTAACAGCCAAATCTTGAAAAGTCTCCGGGAAGCCAAACACGTTAGTAGAAATCAAACAAAACGAGAACATTTTTGGTAATGTGACACTTGATGTTGTGCCAAATGATGAAAGATAACTCAAACTTTGTTATTGCCTTTAATTTGTGTATAAAGTGGAAAAAGTAAGATTGATTTGAGGTCTATAATACCATACGTTTGCCGTAGATCACAACTCAATGATAATTTGCGTGAATAAAGTATGAGTTGAAAGTGAATACATCTGGCAAAATAATTTGGTTTCAATTCAGAATGCTGCCTAATAATGTATATTTTGTTGAAGTGAATTTGAAATTAAATTTGAATGTACCAACTTCTATGTAAATTTAATGAAGAGCATTTTTAACTTAAAAGGTTAAAGCTAAAATTTACTAAACAAATAAACTATCTTGCATTTTTATCGAAAATTGACATAAACATGATTAAACAGTATTAACTTGAGACATTAGTTAATCCTATAAGTTATGTCATTGTTTCAAAAATAAGTATATAAATTTCTAGAGAAAATGTTTAAAATAGCATAGATTTTTAATGAACAACGGTTTAACATGCTTATAATCCATTAAGTAATTAATAAAAGATTTTAATCATACATTTTATACGCTACTTGGTTTAATTAATGCCATAGAAAAAGTAAAAACATACTGTCATTTTGATGATTCAAAGGTCTGAAAAGCTACGCACAATTATGTTTCAACTATGCTAAGATTAAATTCAATTAAACTTTAATGTCAATTATGCTAAACCTCCAAACTGCAAAATACTATTTCAGTTTATATTCTTTAAAAAAAATTTACTCTAAAAAAATAACTCATTTGAAAGATTCGCTCTAAAAATTTCTTATAAAAAATCTAATCAGATGATTGTAAAGCAACTGAGACAATCATAATTCAAACTTAAATCAATCTAAAAAATGTGTTCACTACTAAAATTTCTTATTCTAGAACTAATGAAACAAATTCATGAATATTAGTAGAAAAAAAAAAGAAAACATTACTAAATTGTAAGAAAAACATTACCTAAATTAAGGCAAGTAGAATGAATAAGCTTTTAGAACATGTAAGATATTAAATAGAATATGAAATTGTGTGTATTATTTCATCTTTAAACATTCGAATTTAAAAATACTTTTCTAATAAAAATGATAATGAAATATTCTATGATATTTAGACTAGCATAGTGCTAAATTCTAAAATGAAATCATTTAAAATTTGATGATTTTTTTTCAAACATATTTAAATATTAAAATAGGTATTAACATATTTTTGAATTACTAATTTTAAGTAGAACAGAGAAAATTAAAATTACAAAACATTTAAAGTAAGCATTAGTTACATAAAATATATATATTTGAAATTAAAATCTTTAGAATATCTTAAGATTTAATTTCTTAAACTAGGACACAAGATAGAAACTTTTTTTTGAAAAAAATCAATCCCAGAACTACTGACTTCTTAGCCATAGTTTATCATGAAACGACAGCTACTGTTAAATTTATTCAAGAAACATGTATTTCTTGAACATCTATTTTACCTGAACATTGGGACAATATAGACTTGTATATAGAAGTAGTTTACATATTATTCTATTGATTGTTTGTCTTTTACAGTGGAGCCCTTGTAACTGGATTTATTCATGCAATTATATATTTTTAAGACTAAGTAGCCAGATGCTGTTTAAAAATATATTAAACAATTAAAAAATAAATAACTTATTCAAAATTATAAATTTGGTGTTGTTGGATTCGAAAATTTCTTAACTCTTAAAATATATTAAACAACTACCTTCCAAACTTCATAAATAAATATCGACAACATTTACTGCCACAAGTGATGTCACCTTTTTGAGCTTTATGCTTAACTATCTTTGTGACTGTCATTCTTTTTTGTTGTTGTATTTTTATCATCTTTTGGTGCATTGTGTCTCATAACCCATAAGTGATGTACCTATTAAATATGTAATTTGAAATGTAATATGTTAGAAGTTTGTTATTAATTCCAAACATTAAACTAGTAGAACACCATATGGATTATAAATTATGCTAATTACTAAGTATTAACATGAAAACATAATAAAATTAAAAATTACATTTGCTCTCTCAATCAAAGCCGCCTTGTCATTATATGGGTATACAAAATTACAAAGAGTATATTAGCCACTTTAAAGCTCTAGAATCAAAAGCAACAAAAAGGCTGCAGGAAGCGGTATTAACATTATGAATATCCCAATATATCTTAATAAACTAAATATTACACTGGTTAAGAGAAGCTCTACTGTAGTATCCAAATGGAAATAGTACATTTAAAAATAAAAACTAATTTGTATATTATATTTG
The DNA here is from genome assembly GCA_023701765.1 of Hylyphantes graminicola. Lineage (NCBI taxonomy): Eukaryota > Metazoa > Arthropoda > Arachnida > Araneae > Linyphiidae > Hylyphantes > Hylyphantes graminicola. The sequence goes on along the minus strand of CM043120.1, from coordinate 27,683,358 downwards.
CGAAATACATAATTTCAGATGAGAATAGACTGAATAGAGTTAAAACTTTTATCATCTGTTACAGTCATATCTACGGACAAGCTTCGAGGCGGAAAGTTTTCTTATTTTTATACATTTAAATCTGAAGAAACTATCTAGTCTATGACTCTTAGAATAATGATTGTTCTCTAGCTAGTGATTTGTCTGTGATCATTGTTCTAATTAGATATAATCTTGAGATGTTTGAAATAAATTCTATAATGAAACTGATGGGTGTCATATTTTTTGTATCTTCAACTTTACACAAAGCAGGGTACCACTACAAAAACTAAAGGCTTTCTAAAGCCCTTTTTTGCATTAGTAAAAAGTGTGTAAACTTACTTTGCAGATTATTTCAATACTTTATATTAACATAAACTCAATTATATTTTTGAAAAATATTTGTGTATATTTCAAAAAAATTTCACTCATTTTTATAAAAATTGAATGCTACCACACCATTTATTTATAGAAAAAGTAGACAAAGTCATTAAATGACTAAATCCCCTTAAACGTGAGCAAAATTCAAGGCTTGAAAATTGCAATAAAATTCATTGGGTCCCCTTCAATAATTTATTACAACTTAGAAAATTTAAAGTCCATAGGAAACCAATTTTAAGAACAAAATATGAAAAGTATGTGATACAAAAGAAGCAACAAGATTGCAAAATAGAAAAGTTGTCAAATGAGAAAATTTATTGAACTTTGCTTTCTGAATAAATTAAAATATTACACTCTTTTTAACTTAGTTTTTTCAGTAATTCAAATTTTTTTAATCAAAATAATTGATCAAATTTATGGAAGAAGAAAGAGTAATTCCATAAACCTCAATCATATAAGGGATTCACATTAAAACATGTAATGACAGAAAAACAGAAATAAAAGTCTATAATATAGCAAAAAATATAATTTATTCAAAGATAAACCACCACTAATAATACTGATAACTTAAATACTTGGATAAAATACACGTAAATGCATCAATGGTCTCTCCTCTTAAACAAATACTTAGGAACTGAGTACTGAACTAAGCAACTAAACGTTAGTGAAATGTTGTTTTAACCAACCAGAGAACAAGTCACAAACAAGACCTCATAATCAGTCTGCTAAAATTACTTCACATTGTTTAGTATTCCGGCCTTTTATTGGTAAAAGGGGAAATGGTATTGGGTCGCTAAACCAAAATATTCTCTCTGTGCCGTAGGGAAAAATAATTTTCTAAGCCAAATTACTCATTCCATGCTCATTGCTTTTGTATTGCATATTTATACAAGTGGTAATTTTCACATGATAAATGCACCTGGCTAGCAGGACTCTAATCTCACCTTTTGGAATTAGTTCGAATCTTTATTTTTAAACACTTCCAATATATAATTTTATGATAAATATATATTATATGATAAATGTAGCTAGCTGTTTATTACCACTTTTTTTAAATTGGTTGCAATACTTTTAAATTTCCATTTATAATTTTACAACAAAATATTAGTACAAATTACATAAAGTGTAATTGTAAAGCTTTAAGTTAAACTCCATTTACGAAATATATATTTTTTTAAGAATGTTTAACACTCAGAGAAATTCTTCTTGAAAATTCTTTTTTCCCTATTGGATTAACAGAGAGCGAATACTTCAGTTTGGAAACCCTACGTCTGGCCCCATTTGCATTTTAATTAGTAATTCAATGATAAGTGCACGAAATAACACCTCCTGGTCCAGCCAAAGAAGACACGGACATCAAGTCCTCATCAATTTTCTTAGCTGCTTGTCGACCCTCCGCAATGGCATTCACAACAAGGGACTGTCCCATTCGACAATCTACAGGAAATATAAATATTCATTTCAATATATTACCTCATTTATATTTTATTGATTTTAGAGCGTTATAGAAGAGTTATTATCGTAACCAAATTATTATGAATTCAAGAAAAACATACGTTTTATTATTTAATTTTATTGCTAAATCTAAATGCACTGATCAGTGGTGAAAACTTTGTTTCAGTTGCATTAAGTAAGGTTGTACTAAAGCTACATAAGGTTATTCTTGAGAGAAAGATAAGTACTTCTTTAGCTCTTAAATAATAAATTCACGCTCTAATAAATAAACAGGTTTTTTTTATAGGTAAGAATACTTAATAAATAATAATAATTTTTTTTTATTAAAATTTAAATTTTATAAAAAATTATATGAATAAAAATATAAATTTAAATTATATTTTAATTAATTAAATAAAAATTTAAAAATTATTAAATTTAATAATTAATTCAAGCTCTAATAAATAAGCAGGTTTTAATAATAGGCACGAATATTTAATAAATAAATGTTAATATCAAATTGGAACTTATTTATAAATACCAAAATTTTTATAAAAGAACATTGTAGGCACAAAATTAAAACACGGGCTAAGTACTAAAAAGTAAATTTTTACTTCTTAAGCTTTATCTTAGACTGACACTATGTTTTGAAATATGTAAGCATCAGTAGCTATTCCAATTTTTTTTTTTAAACTTCCAAAAAATAAACCATTATAATTTCAAATAATTGAATAAAAGTACCTCCTGCTGCATATATCTTTGGTATTGAAGTTTGATATTGGGAAGTTTCAATATTAGACCTAAGGTTTAATTTGATGTTCAAGGATTCTAACAAATCTGTTTCTGGTCCCAGAAATCCCAAAGCCAATAAGACAAGATCAGCCTATAAAAACAACAAATAAAATAAACACATTATAAAGATTATATTTTAAGGAAAAACACTTTATTAAGAAACTTTTGTTAAAATGTTTGGTGATTCTTAGCTCAAAATGCCTTTTATATTAAGTTTGTCGTCTAACATTGTGTTTTTATATTAGGAAGTCCAAACAGTTTTATTTTGACCCCCAGGTTACGCTTTTCCATTTTATTTTGTCACACCTTCTTAAAATAAAATTTTTATTTAAATTTTAAACATCTGATTGAACAAAATTAAAAAGTGTAACATTTAATCCAAAGAATACCACTTGGACTAATTCATACAAAAAAAATCCAAGTTAATTAACTTAAAATTAAATTACAGATTTAAGAATGAAGAGCCTAGTAGAAAAATTTGCTATGTGACCAAAAAGTGAAACGAGAAAAGGATCTTAAAGAAATTAATTTGCAATTGGATCCGTTAAAACCGTATTTGCACATGGTAAAAAAATATTAAAGTTATTAGTTATAAAACTAAAAGTTTATGAAAGAGTATAAATTTATTATCTTTAAAGGAGGGAATAATGTGTTCATTAAAACAAAAATCTCATTTAAAAAAATGACATGTCATGTTCCATTAAGCTCTTCACTTGTCTTTCATACGTAACATAGAAATTGAAAGAAGGCAGGCTCTTAAAATTTGAAATATTTGTATGATTATATTTCAACTGTGTTACCTTCAGTACTTTATTTGATCCAGGCACTGCAAGAGTTTCCCATCGACCAATGGAATCTTTCTTCCATTCAACTGTTGATGTTTGAAGGCCTATCACATTACCTTGACTGTCACTAATGAACTCCTACACAGAAAATTATGGATACAATTATCAATACAAATATGAAGAGTACAAGGGAAAAAAAGCTTGATTTCGTAGAAGGATTTCCGCAATAGGCCTCTTTAACGATGATAGCGAGAAATCGCCTAAAGTGGCTTAACGAAACCACTAGCTTTGTTTTTTTCTCACAGAAATCCTGACTGACGCCAGAGATCAGTAGACACGAATCACACGTTTGTACTGAAAATGAACCAAAAGAAAAAACTGTTTCCTGTCGCCAATGCCAACCAAGCAAACACAATTACGGGAAGACTCCTAATAAATCAAGCGGTTCTTCTCTTGTACTCTTCATATATTATTTCACATATCGGACATTTTCATACCTTATAGTTAAAATGTAATAATATAGTTAATGACATTAAAACACAAAGCTTACATTATGAATGATGGTAAAAACAAATTCTACATTTGCTTAAAATGACTTAAGATGGCATCACTTACTTTAAAGTCAATTACTGACTAGTTTAACCCTCTAATGCATAGTGTTACCGTTCGGTAACAAGTTACATAATCCACTTTATTCTATTAAAGTAGACCTCAATCTCGACAAATTTGTATTTTTTTCATCTATTACATTCCATTCTGAAGTTTTAGTTAATAATAACCCTCATAAATGACAGTAGTAAAAGTGTATTCAAAATTAAAGAGTGAGGTTATTAACTGTTGTGAAATTACGTTTTCTGGCGTAAGTCAAAGTAGAATAATTTTAGTACTAAATACAAATAAATTGTTTTGAAAAATTATATATAGTTAAAAAGGGTTATTTTAAAATATATTTAGTAGTTTTCTAGTCATTATTATCAAAATTGGAATTTTTTAGTTGGTTTTTGTCGCATGGAATTTTTTTTTTTAAATTGAAATTATTTAAAACCTAATGCAGTTAAATTTTTTTCAGTATTTTTCCCATAATGTATGAGTATTGAAGATACATATATATTTTTTTGGGATGAAAATAAAAAATCATGCATTAGAGGGTTAATTAAAATTTACCAGTGTAAATGATACAAATCAATGTGTTTTTGAAAGGGCAAATGAATTTGAAAGTCATGCAACTTCCTCATTTTCAAAATAACATGTTCGAAAGACTTATAAGGGTTGGAGTTTTCTGAATGTAACAACAAAAAATTGTGTGTAATACACATGAAAAATAATTACCTCCGGTAACAAGTTATACTTGCGAGGATCGTCTCCATACTTTGCCTTCACATCAGCATGGCCATACTCTACTTTGCATACCCTTGGAGGTTGGGGCCATACATTTCCGTTTGGTCTTGTATTTGGTGGTTGATTGAGTAACTCTAATGTTGTGATACTTTTGGCATTCTAGAAAATAGCTTTGTGGAATAACTACTTTAAAAAAAATAACTACATGTGAAATTTTGTTTAAAAGTATTGTTTTAAGTGTTTGTTAAATATATTACAAATTTTACTTGAAAATGTGTATGTAAAAAAACAAAAATATTTAAATACGATAAAATATTCAAATCTGCAGTTAAACTTTCATAGAAAATTTTTGTTAATAAAATAACAGAAACCATTCTTATACTTAGTGAAATAAAAGTTTGCCTTTTGGTTGAATTTAAGTTGCATTTGAGCACAATGGCTATTTGGGATGAGCCTCATACTTTTTGAACCACAGTCAAATGATGAGGCTGACACCTAAATCAATTTAATAACAACACTGTATAAGTCTTTTAACCCACTCACCACAGAATTAACATGCACAAGTCGCATACACAATGCATTATTTATTGATGCAAATTTTCTACTTGAACAGATTATTAGCTGGCTTAGACAAGAACAGGATTGAGTTAGGTATCCTCTGTTTCCTGACCCTGTAGAACACTACACTATGCCAGAGCATTAATCGATATTAGAATGACAGAGGACTAGGGAGCAAAGCCTGCAAGACGCTTGCCTTGCATGCAAAAGGTCCCAGATTCAAAGGTGGGCAATGCCAAAGCTGCCGTGGGCAGGTAAACTGCAGTAACTTCCATGATGACTTGAACCATTGTTGCAAGCACTAAATTACTCTAACATTTAAGAAAACACCCTGGAAAAAAATTATTTCAGAACAAAAAAGGTACAACTCATTGTTGCGATTGCTGCAGTTAACCTGCCCACGGCAGCAAATATCTGCCAACCTATAAATGGTCTGTGCATCCAAAAAAATCTGACGAATACTACCAAGTGTAAAGAGAGTGTATGTTACGTATGCTCCTAAGTCCTAACACTGCATACTATTTCGACCCTAAAAGTTGCATTGAGTGCCAATTTACGTTTAGGTTGAATTATTGTTGCACTAGAGCTACACGAGGGCTATTGGCAAAACAATTTAGGTGTTGGATGTCACTTAACTGCGACCCACTTGCTCACAATTCAATTGTTTGTGAGACTTGTGTTTTGTTCTGTGAAATTGGACGGGCGATTGGACAGAACGATTATAATATCTGGCACTTTTACATTACAAAAGTAGTGTGGAATCTAACTAGAGTCACCATATATTCAACGCTTAAGTGGACAGAGTCATGACAACCGATGTCCACAAAAATTTCATTTTCACTACTTCTTGTGTAACTCTGTTTGAGCGAACATAAATACAAATAAAAAATTGTCGACCAACAACAGGCCAGAGGTCCGGCAAGGTTGGTCCAAAATATATCTTATTTCTAACGAGTTTCCAATACCTATCGAGATTCTTCTTAAAATCTTCCGCTTTCCTCAAAAACACAACATATTCTTGTAAAGCATTCCACTCATTGACAACTCTATTGTAAAAATAATGCATTAAACTCAATCCATCTAAGAACAAATTACCTGTCTCGTGGCTGTTGCAATGCAGTCAACACCAGTGTCGCCTCCTCCAATGACAATGACGTCTTTTCCAAAAGCTTTACCATGGGCAATCTTTCCATCTTCTTGGTTTTTCTGGGCTTCTTCTAAGTAGTCCATAGCAAGGCAGACACCCTTCAAGTTAAGGCCTGCAAGACATTAAAGTATAATTTTTAATTATCATTATAACTATAGGTTGCAATTTATTTTCTGTAAATAAGCAATATATAAAAGTAATGAAACTATATAGTTAAAGATAATTATAACAAACAAACCATACAGTGTCAAGGAATTTCCTATAATGTAAAGTGGTTTCCTTTGCAGATACAGTAGAACCTCGATTATCTGTTCCTCTTATCAAGAACTCATTTTAACCAACCGTCCTTAAGTCAATACAAAATTGAGAAAATTCCAGCCTTAGGGAGATCCAGAGAAATAGGCAAATTGGCCCGAGTGTAAAATTGCTTTCACGATACAAGTTTAAAATTTAAATATACAACTCATTAACAATCATTTTTTAATTTTTTTTAAATTGTAAATTATTTTTTAAAAAAACTCTTCAAAACTTGAAATTTCAAAATGGTTTAATGACTATAATACAGGGTGGCTACAGAATCTGTGAAAACAAATTCCCCTGACTTTTCCCTGATTTTCCAGCCTAAATGTAAAAAATTTCCCTGATTAGCGGCAATGAACTATTAGCATGCTGGTTTCCTCCTGGTATTAGTACCACTTTCTAGTATATTTAACATAAAAAAAAAAGATTTTTTTAAAAAAAGAAATTTAATTAATGAATATATAATGAGCTTTTTAAAACAAATCTATAAAAAAAGCAAGCGTTAAAGCCCATATAATAAAGTTTAGTTATGATGAGACTTATTAAGATTATCAAACTATGATATAAAAATAAAGTATTATCAGGTGTTCGATGTCATTGGTGGATTTAAAAAAAATTACTAGGCAGCAAAGTAAGTTCAATGTGGAAGGATCGCAGGATTGCTTGCACTAGAAGTTAGTTGGCCAATATTTTAAGAGATCTTAATGCAATTAAAATCTTAATTAATCTTCAAATTTTAATTAGATTTCTCATACCTTAATTATCATTTAAACTTGTTTTTTACAGAAATTTAAGTTTAGTTTTAATTGATATGGACCTAGAATGGTGAAGTTGAATATCGTTGCACTAGAGCTTGGAGCAGGGCAAGGCAGTTAAAACAAAAAATTAATAAGCAATAACTCAACCACTTAAGTGAAAGCCTTTTCAGGATTAAACTTTTTTTTATCCTTTCATTACCGGTTAAAATGGCACTTTTGGAAATTTTCCCTGATTTTTTTTTAAAAAATCACCAATTTCCCTGACTTTTCCCTGATTTTTCCAGATTGACTAAATTCCCTGACTTTTCCATGATTCCCTGATTTCCCTGATCCTGTAGCCACCCTGTAATATGTGTTGCTGGAAAAACTGACAGGTTTGCATTCAACTAGGTAGCACATTTTAAAATTGTGCGTAAAAATATTATTAGGCTAATAAATTCACGAATCAAGTTATTACCAGGAATTGGAAGAGTTCTTGCTCGTGTAGAACCTGTAGCCAGTAGAACAGCATCAAAAGTAAGCAGATTATCTAAACTTGGAGTCTTTCCGACGTCGTGATTGGGTTTGAAAATAATTCCTTCCTGTTCCATTAGTTTTATTCTTCTGTCAATGTTCTACATAAATTCAAAGATACAAACATATTACTTTCTTTTCTAGAAAAGTAGCATTATATTTATGGAAAGGACAAAAAATATACCCAACTTAGAAACAGCCTATCTTTAAAAATGTTATTTAAAAAGGTATGATCCAGCTTAAATAATCAGGCTACATACTCAACTTGCAAATATTCAGTACGAATTCTCATTTTTGAAAATATCGTTTTAAACTAATTTCCCTAAAGAGAGATGTTAAACACAAAATATCAATTCATGTCAATTACACAAAAAAAAAATGCATACTTATTAAGATGATACTACACAATTTTATAGAGAATAAATTAATAATATGACTTTACCTTGTGACTCAATTTCATAGTTGGGATACCATATCGCAGTAAACCACCAATTTTTCTATTTCTTTCAAACACTGTAACAGTATGCCCAGCCTTTATAAAAGAAGAAAATAAGAAAAATTACAAACAAAATACATAATATTTAAGTATTGTGCAAAATAAACCTTATATAATATATATTGTGTACTACAGATTGAAGCCACATTCCCTCTTAAGGTTAGTTTTGTTGAAAAATTTAAGCTTTACAACAACTTTCTATTTCACTAGGTTGTTTACCTTAACGTCAAGGCAATTTTCCTACTCTTTCGAGAAAACTAAGAAATTTTAAAGGATTGTATTAATTGTAATTTTAAAGGATTATTGGAAGGAGTTTTTACAGAGACAAGCAAAGGCAAAAATTTGCCCTGTTTGAAAGCAATTATAAAAAAAATTGAATATCCACAAATGAGGGAGGGGGAGAGGTCTTATTTTTTATTTATTTATTTATTTTTTTGCCAATTTGATTTACATTTTATCAAATAGGTTCTAAAACATTGGATACTCAATTTATTAAAAATATTTATTTTGCAGTTGTGTAAAACAGAAATGGCAGTCCAAAATAAAATAATAATTAAAATTAAGAAATATGAACTAAAAATACTTACAAAGCAAATTGAAAATAAATATCTGAATTTTTATTCTACTAAAATTGTGTGCTGTTTAATTACTGTTAATTACTGTGTTTTTATTACTGTTTAATTTTAAGTGCTAGAGCAACAATGTTTTTAAACATTATAACGGAAGTCAAACAAAAACCAAATTTAGCATACATTAACCCAATTAAATGTAATGAAAAATAAACCCGGTCTAACACACATAAACATCTCAAACTTTACCTTATTTAATTGAGCTGCAGCAGCCAAACCAGCAGGTCCACTACCAACAACAGCAACCCTAAAATTAGATCGTTTCAGTGGTGGGTTTGGGGTCATCCAACCCTCGTCGAATCCTTTCTCGATGATGGCACACTCGATGTTTTTAATAGTGACTGCAGGCTCAATCAGGGATAGCACACAAGCAGACTGGAAATAATTACTTAAATTTTAGATTTTCACAATAATTTGGAAAGTTTTATTTGATATATGAAAAGGTTTTGTTTTTCAGAGTTAAAAATATAATTTAATTTACCAAAACAATTATTCAAACATTCTCAAACAATTTATTAATTGTATCAAAGTGAAAACTATAATTTAATAATTTAACAAAATTGTTTCAATTGTTAATGATATGTTTAACTTAATGCACTAGTTACCACCATGCTATATAAAAAAAACATTAAAAATTTAATATTAAATGTTTACAATATAATTTATTATGCACCTATAATTGATGGTTCTGTTAAATCCATATTGTACAAGAGCTACACATGGCTAATGGCAATGAAAATCTGCTCAAGAGTTGGCTTTGAATTCCTCAGTTTACCAAGACTAATACTTTCATAGGCGCCGACTCCATAGGGCCTGAGGGGGCCCGAGCCCCCTCAAAAATTCGCTTAGGGGGGCAGAGCCCCCCCAATAAATTCAGAAAATTATTAATTATATTATGCATTGTAAAATCACAAAATTACAAGTTGGTGTATATTTTTTTATTTGCATTGTTTGAAGATAATTCATGTGATATTATTATAGTGTCAGTCAGATGGTCGACATTTGTATCTTTTAAACACACTCTAACCCTAATAATGGTATTTAGAGCCTAAAGCAAAATAAAAAATCTTTATTAAATAGAGAAATAAATACATACAGAATGTTGAATTTTCAGTTTCGAAATATCAGTACTACTTTAGTACTGTGTTACTATATTACTGTATTAGTTATTTTCGAATAATTAAATATTTTAATGGAGTAAGACCAAATTAAAACCAGCTTTTTACATACCCTTTGACTGAAAGTATTAGGCACTCTGTATTAACTGTATTAGCATTAACTTTGATATATTGTTTTTATTTAATGAACCCTTAACCTTATTCAAAGTAATTAACTATTTCACTTATTAACCCTCTAGTGTCTATTGCCATATGGCAACAAAGAAACATAATCCACTTTATCTTTTCAAAAATATCGATACCAAATCAACTGACTTGTACCATTCGTTATTTGTATAAAAAATGACTGTTTTTAAGCAGTTGCTGGCATTGTGCTGTTTAACTCATTTTTTTCGATAAAACTCCAAATTGTCTCATTATTTCAAATCAGCCTCTGACAGCCGGTCTAAAGGTTAATACATACACTGCTCAAAACAATTAGGGGAGCACATGTTTTAAACCCTTTCGCTCCCAATGATTCCATTGAGAATCATCAGCTTGTGATTTTTTTTCTGACTAAGTTAAATTCACAACTTATGTATCGTTAGATACATCATTATATGGAAGAATAACGTATTTTGAAGAATTTAATATATTTTTTTAAATATTAATGAAAATATGAAAAATATGGTAAAGTAAATTTCACTTTAAAACAGTTTTAAAAAATAAATTGACCCTAAATTTTTCATGCTTGCATTTTTTAGATGTTTAAAAATATATTTCAACTATTTTTAACAAAAAAAAGTTTTGAAAAAATTATTGTTATAATTTATTAAAAAGTTATTATTCCATTTCCCCCCTTTAAATTTAAGTATTAAAACTTAAGATTTTTTTCTCCTGTTTTTTTCTATTTCATTCGAATGCATAGTGAACCTATTTAACAAATTTCAGATTTATAGGATAAAAATTAAAAAGTTGGGAGTGAAGTTAAATTTGGAATTAAAAAGTGCTCCAATAATTGTTTTGAGCAGTGTATAAAATACAGTAGAACCCCGGAAACTCGGGACTTGAAGGGAGTCGAGTTTACAGGAGTGATGGGTTGTACGTACAGTAATAGTCTAAAAACATAATTAGTATTGTAAATTAATTTAGCTTTTTACGAAAATTCAGTACGCGTTTATGTTTCATTTCGTTTTTCAATGCCAAACAAATGAATCTTGCTTGTCGAGTTTCGCGGAGTGTCGAGATTTCGGAGTTCTAATGAATGTTCAGCATATGACTCTAAAATGCTTAAAAATACTTTACAACTCACTATTTTTCATCTAAAATTTGGAAAATTTTCTGGGCCAATACCGCTGGTATGGGCCCCCCCAATATTTTTGATAAGTCGGCGCCTCTGAATACTTTTGATTCTTATCATAACAACCCTCGTGTAACTCTTGTGCGGCATGAATATTACAAATAGTTAGAATACAAAATCCTTGAACAAACTTAATTCAGAAAATACGATAGTTTACCTCACAAGGAGCAGGACAAACTCTTCCGGTAAATTCAGGGAAGTTGTTAGTTAAAAGGAGCTGATCTAAGGCTTCTTTCCAATTGCTCTATAAAATATGCATGTTAAAATATTCATGATAAACATCCTTCTCGTTAAATGGATAAATATTAAACAAACTCAGAAGTTAGCTTTAAAAAAATTTCAGGGATACAGACGTATAAACTCATCATTTAACGTACAAGTTTTTCAGCAACACACATATTTTTAAAAAATTATAAATTTTGTAATTTAATTTTAAAATGTTAAGTATGAGGCAGTCATTTATAATATTCTGTAAAACATATAAAATTTAAAATCCTTTTTATGAAATACATTTTCATACAAAATTTAAAATTGTAATTTTATACAACGAAAACAAATTAGATTTCAACCAAACTCAACCCCCTGCAGAGTTAAAAGTATGTTGTACACTTCTCTACTATAAAAAAATGCTTTTTTATGTAGTAAAGGCATTTACTCTACAAACGTCAAGAAAATATTTCTAAGAGGTTTGTTTCCAGTGCAAGCCTCTTTCTATTAAATAAAAATCCACTTTGAATAGTAATTTTTTAAAAAATACTTTGAGTAATATAATTATAAAATTAAAATGAATCACTTATTTTTACTTTTTAATAAACATTTACAATTTAGGCAATCACACACAATCAGAACACCTATTAAATATACCTTTATAGGATAACACTACTGAAAAAATAATACAAAATTACATTTGAGCAACAATTAAGTAGTTACACAAAAACCTAAGAATTTTTAATGCAAGTATCAAAATAGATAAACAAACCTTAAAAACTAAATCATTCCACTTTGGTATAATATTCCCCAAAGGACACCCAATACTAGATTGACAGAAAGGCACTCCACAATCCATACACCTAAAAGCAGAATTTTTAACCATAGTTTTTGAAATGTTTAAATTAACAGATGTTACAGACATGGTACAAGCTGAAGAAAAAAAAAGCTGAAACTTTTTTCCTTATACAAATTACGATAGCAAAAATATTTCAATTTGCGAACGATGGATTTTTGAAATAATAAACAGATAGTTAACTTTTAAAACAAAAATAAGATATTAACAACAAGATAATTGGCCTCTTACTATATAATTCCTAATCAGATAAAATATTAGAACAATTTAAATAATAAGCAAAAAATAATCAACTTTCTATATGTAAAAATATATATAATGTATTCTAAGTGTGAATTCAGATTGCTCCAAATAAAAATAAAAAATATCTTTTTATGAAATATAAATTTTCTGAATTAAATAATATTCTGCACTCATCTTCAGTTGAAGTCTGGAAAAATCGTGAAAGTAAGTCGATCTTACTATCCTGAAACTGCGGCGATCGTAACATCGCGAAACTGCGGCGATCGTAACATCGCTAAACTCCGTCGATCACAACATCGCGAAACTCGGGCGATGGTAATATCGCGAAACTCCGGCGATCGTAACATAGCGAAACTCCGGCGTTCCTACATCCTAGTATCCCGAAACTCCGGCAATCGTTACACCACGAATTTCCGGCGATCGTAACATCGCTAAACTCCGTCGATCACAACATCGCGAAACTCCGCCGATCCTACTATCCTGAAACTCCGGCGATCGTAACATCACGAAACTCCGGCGATCGTAACATCACGAAACTCCGCCGATCACAACATCGCGAAACTCCGGCGATCACAACATCGCGAAACTCCGGCGATCACAACATCGCGAAACTTCGCCGATCCTACTATCCTGAAACTCCGGCGATCGTAACATCACGAAACTCCGGCGTTCCTACTTCCTAGTATCCCGAAACTCCGGCAATCGTTACCTCACGAAACTCCGGCGATCATAACATCGCGAAACTCCGTCTATCATATTATCCTGAAACTCGGGCGATCGTAACATCGTGCACGACGACGGTGCGCGATTGCTTTTTCTTTCCTTCCGAGTTTCGATGCTACGCTACCCCTACCCCTATATACACACACACAAATTTTAATGCAAATTTGCATCGATCTCGGGGATGATAAATTTCCGAGTCAAAAAAGCGGATTTCCGCGTTTCCGCGGAAATGTACCATGTCTGATGTTAACAAAGTGCAAGAAAATCCATTAACACTTTTTTTTAAATTAAATTAAAACTATATTATTTAAAATTCTCCATGAAATAAGTTATTTACATGCAATGATTCAAAATATAAAAATACATTTTACACAACTTAACTTTTTTATAATTTTTTAAGCATTTAGTACCCAACACAACTAAAAAAAATTAAATATTTTCTTTAATTCAAATAAGAATATGTTTGATGTAATTTACTAAATATTATTAAAGTCTTTATGCTAAAGAAAATATTAATAGTCAGAAAATGTCTAGCAGCCAGTTTGACAGAAAGCAAAAAACTTAACATAATACCTTGCTGTTTGTACTTTTAGTGTCTTGGATACTGAATGATGATCATATATTTCATCATAATCATTTATTCGCTCTTCTGGTAATCTATAGTGTAGCTTTTCACGTTTATACTTTATGAAGCCCCTAAAAAAAATTTAATTGTACAGCAAAAACTTAATCTTTAATATTTACATCTTACAAAGAGAAAATTCACAACATTTAAACGTAAAAAATCTATAATTTTTTTTCAGATCTTGCTTTACACTACTTATTTTTCATCCTTGTAAACAATTTTTTTTTAAAAAAAAGTGTGTTTTGTTTTCAATTCCCATGTGATGCTGATAAAAAAAATACTGGTTATTTTAATGGCATGTAACTTATAATGCTTTAACAAATTTATTAAAATTATGTGTTGATTCAATTGTAAATTTATTCATTTGGCAAAGTGTTGAAATGTGCCATCAAATAAACATTTAAACCTCAATATATTTTACTTCTCTGGTTTAACCAGATTTTTGTTTAACTGATTTATTAAGGTTAAGAGGGTGTCTACTATAACTAATGTAGAAAGAGAAAACTAATTGTGCCTTGAAAATTAATTTCCCATAAATATGCTAAAATTCCAACTTATCATAAACCTTGTAAACAATTTTTACTGGTAATAAATGTTTTGGGTCATAATCATAAAAATTCAAATAAATTATTCTTCACAAATTTAGTCAATATTGATGCATAATCATTTATTCAATATTAATGCACCCTTGCTATTCTAGGTATATCCTATGAACAACTTTTCATTTGTTTTGAAATTTGTATAACCAATTTTTTTTTAAAAAATTTACATAAGTTTTAGTTTAAAAGTTAACATACTTTGTTTTATCCAAAGGACCTTCTACTTTGATTACATCCTCAATATCTTTAATATTATTCAAATTATTCTGTTCAGCCTCCTTTTTCTTTGTACTAGATATTTTTTCGGATTCTTTTGCAGCATTAAGTACTCTTTGGTAGTCTTTAGGAAATACCTATAATAATATAAAAACTTATGAAAAAAAAAGTATTCAAATTTTCCAAAAATACAAAACACTTGTAATATTTTTTAATATTTTTTAAATAATCGTACTAATTAAAATTTAAATAGGTTGTAATAGGTTGATGTTAGAGGGCTAATATATGATAAACTTTTGTTTAAAAAGTTATATATTGCTTTATAATACATGTTTTTATAAATCTATTTTTGCATTTCAAAATAAATATTATTAAAAGTTTTATTTGAAAATGTCATTTGAAATTGTTAAGAATTTTATTTTGCATATTCTTACCAAATAACACACATATCTATAAAGTTTCAATAAAAAGGTATATAAGCACACACCAAAAAACAAAAACTAATTATGATTTAAGTCTCAGCGTTTTTACCTTAATGAACATCTTGATACAACTAGCCCAGTTATTCAAAATATATTTAGCCACTTCTGAGCCAGTTTTATTGCCAAATTCTGTTATGAATTCATGAAGAAATTCAAGGTCTTCCCTTTCAGTAACAGGCATGAGATCAACAGTGTCTTTATTGCAAAGTGCCTCAAAGTCATAACCTCTAAATCATCAAAAATGAAATATATATTCAGAATTGTAACAATTAGTAAATTTAAAACAATAATAGCAGATTTTGGTTAGATTTATCAGTTTAAAGGGAATAAACTAGATTTAGAGTTAAAGATTCAAGGTTTAGTTGGCTTGGTAAGAGATTGCATCAAATATATTTTTCTACATTCCAGGCATTTGTAAAATATTTTAAAAAGATAATTCACTACCTTTTAATAGAATGATTGAAACCTTAAATGGCTGAATTTAAATGAAAACTCTTGTTCGACTTGATGGATGGATGTTTAGGTTTTATGGCGCAAGGGCATCCAAGGCCACTTGTTCGACTTGAAATCTCAAAGTGAACTTTAAAAACTCACAAGCTGTTTGAACTTAGATTAATTTTTAAAAAATAATATGTGTTGGTAAGGATTGTTAGAAATGTGTTTGTGGTTTAAGGTTTACAAGGTGGACAAGGTTTAAATATATATGTTGGAATAACGTATATAGTTATACATACAAGTGCATTAAGACCTGGCGAGTAGCTTTAGAATAAGCTTTGCCAAGCTAATCCCCTCTCATTAACTGCACTCTTTAAAAATATGAGTTGCATTTTTTCAATTAATGGCAATTCTGAGTTTTAAAAAAAGGTTAAGAAATTTCAAACTAGGTTTTTATGCTTGGGACAAAGTTACCCCATTCGACAGTAATGAAAAAAATCTATTACCTATTGAAAACATAAGCGATGCCACCAGACATTCCAGCAGCAAAGTTACGTCCTGTTAATCCTAAAACAACAACTTTACCACCAGTCATGTATTCACAACCATGATCACCAACACCCTAGAGTAAAAAGAAATTTGTAATCATTGCATACATTTTAAATATATAATAAACAATTTTCTCAGATTTGAATAATTTTTTCTCATCATATATAGTTTTAAAGAATTGTAATGTGAAAATACAAGGTTGTATTACTATTAAATATAGGGAATTATTGATCATATATTTGATTAAAAGGTGCCGTGGTTAAATACTGCATTGTTTACATGAGCATGTAATTATTATATTGCATTGTTTTATGACTTAAAACATTTTTTAAACAATAATCAAATCATTTACACCACCAGCTACACTTATGCTAATCACTTGAAGCAATCACTGAAATTTTTATGTATCTTCAACTAATACATAGTTAAAATTGAAATAGATAAATGTATAAAAACTTACTTCATTTATTGCAATAGCACCCGAGTTCCTGACTGCGAACCTCTCAGCTACAATTCCTCTAAAGAAGGCTTTGCCTGAAGTAGCCCCATATAGACATGCATTTCCAGCGATGACATTCAGTTCAGATTTGAAGTTTGGAGGCATGTCACTGGGAGGACATAAAATAACTTCCCCTCCTGTAAGACCCTGAATAAAAAGATACATCCATAAATACTATAAACTTTACGAATGCAAGCTCTTTAAATGAACTGCCTTCCCTTAACACTATTTTTACACATTGTTAAAAAAATAGTTCATTTCAATTCAATTTTAAAAATAACTTTTTTTTGTTACTGTTTCACTTAATCCCAATAAATTTTTAAAAAATCATAAATTTTTAAAGAACAAAATTTATTTTAATTTGATATTTTGATTGCAAAGAAAAACAAAACCAACCATGTGGAAAAATTAAATTTTTGTAAATTCTGACATAATTTTGATTTTTAAGTAGTAACTTTAAACATATTTGATTAGATAGATTGATACAGATTTCAAAGCTAAATTGAAAAAAAAATTATTTTCGCAGTCGCTTCCTACAAAAAATGGATAAGGCAAATATGTTGGTAAGAGTTGTTTGGAGTTCTTATGTTATACAATGCTCGTATGATTTCTTAGTTTCCTTTAACAGAGAAAAACATTTTTTAATGAATAGGTAATCAAAAATAAACATTAGAAAAAAATAAAGGGATTTTTTCTGACAAAATTCTAATTTGTAATCTTTTAATCTACTCACACTCTATCTTTGATCTAGAAAATCAATTCAGCTCAAAGAAACTAATTAAAGTGAAACAGAAAGTAAAAAGTTCATCCAAAAAGTTACTAGAAATAAAACACAAAAAGTTACCTTTCCAACGTAATCATTGGCATCTCCAACTAAACGAACAGACACTCCTTTAATTAAAAAAGCACAAAAGCTCTGCCCAGCAGATCCATCAACAGTAATTTCAATGGAATTATTAGGTAAACCAGAATCCCCATATTTCCTGCAAATCGTTTAATTTATTATTAAACAAACTATTATAAAACTATCAATGCACATTAAAGTTTTAATGAAGATAAATGACTAACTTAATGAATGTTTTAATTAAAAATAATTTTAGACTTACTTAGCAATGTGGTAACTCAGTGTGGTACCAAAAGTGCGATCTCTATTTGTGATTTCAAAATTTAATGACAAATGTTTCTTTTCTACTTTGGCTGACTCGAAAACCTCATAGTATTTCTCTATAGCCTTCATATCCTAAATACAATGAAGAAAAATAAAATAAATACAAAATAGGTAATTCTATAGTTACAATATAACAAATAATTTAAAAAAATAAGACAATACATTGATTAATGCAGGGTTGATCATAGTCAACTTAATAGTAAAATTCGGTATTTGAGCTTTTTATCTATATATTACACTTATTATGAACAAAAATAAATTGTTATAATATTACTGCCATAAGCAAAAATATTACAATTAAATATTACTGCCTAAAGAAAAACTATTTTCGAGAAACTGCTTAAAACAAAATTGTATAGTGTTTTAAAAGAATACTCTAATTTACACAAACTAGTTTCAGCAAGTTCCAAGTTTTCTGGGAAAGCCGAAAAGAGTCTAACATTGGGAACATTAAATATAAATAAATTTGTCAACTTTTTGTCTAACATAAACCTGTTACTTTTTAAATGTCAAGAAATTTCAATTTTACATGCATAATCATATCAGTCCAGTCTTATTATAGTCACCCATCATATCAGTCCAGGGTTAAATAGCAAATGTCAGTACCAAAAAAAATTAATAGTATTTTTAATATTATTTTCATGTAACTACAAATTTCAACTTACCAATCTCTTATTTAGTTCAAAGTCTTGCGCTATACTTCCACCTATAACAGGCAGTAGAGGGTTTCTGGGGGACTTAACACATTCAAGAAGAGAAGAAAAATCAAGTTTAGCAGCTTTAGCATTTGGGTTGTTTTTTAGCACTTTCAGCCAATCCGATCTTCCAATGAGGTCATGAAATCTCTTCACCCGTAGTTTAGACATGTAAACTCTCACCTTTTAAAATAATAGAAATAGCAAAAAAGTTAACACCAAATATCGGCCACCTAAAATTTTATAATTAGACATTCAAATATGAACAAAAATTTATGGGAACTATGTGTACATTTCTATCAGAATGACAGAATGATAATATATGTGAATGATAAACTAGAATATTTAAAGCAATATACCTCTTCAGCCAAGAAAAAGAAATAGTTTATCACATGTTCTGGAAGCCCAACAAACTTTTTTCTCAACACTGGATCCTAGAAGATGTTTTATTTGCACAAAGTTATTTAATATAACAATTAACTTACAATCAGCAATACTTAAGTTCATTGAGCAACCCACTGAGCTCCTAAATTAACTAATAAATATTAATCACATACAGAATGTCTTGTAATTTTTTTTATTTAAAGCAAAATAATATGAAACTTAAATTTTTTTTTAGGACAAGGTTAACTTTAAAATTTTCAGTTCAGCTCATACAGTTTTTACAACTAATGAATACTATGGTTTTTATTTTTTACATTTATATTTAGAAATTTTAGTTACATTTAAAGTAGTTACTTTTACGTACAGAGACACAATAAGAAAAAAAATCATTATTTACGATAAATTAGAGAACACTATTTAAAAGTAATAACAAGGGAAGAGGGTAAAACCTTTCTTAAATAGGCATAATCTACAGAAAATTGAGAAAACTCACCTGTGTGGCAATGCCTACAGGACAAGTATTTAAATGGCACTTTCTCATCATAGTACATCCAAGAGCAATTAAAGGTGTTGTAGAAAATCCAAATTCGTCTGCACCCAAAAGTGCAGCAACCACCACATCAAAACCTATTCATGTACAAAATTAATTTATTTTAAACTTAAAGAATACAGTTAACAAAATTCAGATATTTATTGGAATCAGCTAGTATAAAAACAAAATATAAAAAAATGAATTATGTTGCTCTTGGCTAACCCCAGAGGGTTTGCTAGTAGCAGTGAAACTTTAAAGTAATTTGCCCAGGGAAAACTCCTTAAACTCTAAAAAAAATATTCCTATTGATATTTTACAGGAAAGGCATGGAAGAAGATACAGCACTACTGACCTAAAATAATCCAAAAACCAAGAAAAGAAATAGTAAATTCCCCCAGAATTAAAGGAACATCTTCATAGCATCTCTAGATTCTAAGAAGTGCCAAATCTGTAGAGAGGGCACTTTGAATTCTGACCAAATTATTTCTTGTTGTATAACTAAACCATTATGTCAAGATAAGATGCGACGTGTGCCAGCTCTACTGGGAAGCCAGGGCTAATATTCTTGGCCTCCAGCAGACTGTGCCTACCGGAACATTCTTTAATGACTCAGTGCTTAGTTTCTTTTTTTCTGTGTCCCTTGCTTCAGTTCTGCTTGCTTTGTGCATTTTCAATTGATCTATTTTTATTCATAAGAGAACCAAAACTTTTTTATAAAAAAAATTATCCTTTGCATTAAGTCAATACAAATAGTTTTTAACTTTTGGAAATTTGGTTACAAATTAAAGATGAACATAAAAAATAAAGAGCACACCCCCAAGTGAAGACGCTAAAATTTCTAAAATTATAATTATAGTACAAAAAATAGCAATTACAAATTTACTGCTTTCAATATCCAAGCAAACATCAAAAACATTAGCAAATGATAGCTGAAGTTACTTAACTAATTGCAACTAATTAACTTATCTAATTTGCAAAATAAAACTAATTTTAAGGATTCAAATACAATACCTGTTCTGAGCTGTCCATCTGCCTGCAAAATAATCCGAGATCTCAAATCATTGATCACCAAGCACTGATGAGTCTCTGAAATCCCCAGCTCCCATGGCAAACCTGCACCTTTGATCCCAGTCCAACTACTGGCACCAGTTCCACCATCGTGGCCTGATATTGTGATGTGCTCTGCTTTTGCCTGTTGAGTTACAATAAATGCACTATGAATAAAAAACTTGTATAGATTCAAATAACTATTTTTGAACAAAAAAAAAATAAGCTTATCTTAAGGTACAGAAATAATTTACCACTAATTTAATAAGAAAATTGTCGGAAGTATAAACTAGTCTTCACTGCATTAGAATAAAATCCACATTTCTAACTCTAAACTAATTTTCTTAATTTTTTAATTATAGTTTTTAAGCAGATGGTTATAAAAGACTCCTCCATACCTTAAATTTTAAAATTTAATAAAGTTAGAACTTATTTTAATTATGTGTTTCTAAAAAAACCTGACAGTCAGGAGACAGATTTATATGTCTGTATTCCTCAAGGGATACAAAACCTTAAAGTATAAATTAATTCATGCAAGCAATAATTGTTGTTTTATAAGTATAATAACTTAAATTCATTCTTATGAAAAGTTCAAAAATTATGACACTAAGAAAATTACACTACCTTTGCAACACCTGATGCAACAATTCCTACTCCTACTTCAGACACAAGTTTAACAGAAATACGGGCAGTAGGATTGGCACACTTCAAGTCATAAATAAGCTACAAAAGAATGAAAAAAATTTAACTATAAAACACATAGAAGTAGGAAATGTGTATTTTACTTGAAATAAATATTATGGTTGCATGTAAAACAGTATTTGAGCACATCGTATATTGATACAGAAAAATACTAACTTCTGATAAGTCTTCAATAGAGTAGATATCATGGTGTGGTGGTGGACTGATTAGGCCTACACCAGGGGTAGAGTGTCGAGTTTGTGCGATCTCATTTGTGACCTAATTGATGTATAACAAATTTTACAACCAAGAAGTACAATATTAAAATGCACTAGTAATAAAGTAAAAATTAATTTAATTTTAAACAAGATATTTGTGCAAATGAAGTTTTAGATAGAAAATAGTTCAGTATGTGTTTGACCTGTTAATAATAATTAAGTATTTTAATGTGATAAAACATTGCCAATAAAAAAATATTAAGAATGCATTTCAGCAATTTCAAATGCTAAATTTTTTTTATTAAAATTAAATATTATTAAACAGAAAAGTTATACATTAGAAGGATGACCTGTTAATATTCAGTTTTTTAATTTGATAAAACATTGCTGACAATAAAATACCTTTAAAACTCATTTCGTCCCCATATAGTAATTTTCTCCCAATAAGAAAAAAAAAAATAATAGCAGATATGAATAGTAACTGTTCATTAAAAATCATGCAATTTGGTACTTCAAGATCAGAGCCACTTATAAGCAGCAAAAAAAACATTAGTTAAGTTACATTTTGGTAAACATTGAAAGAATTACCAACTTTATGCCCTGGCAGTTCCCCTCCTTCACCAGGCTTAGCACCTTGAGCCATTTTAATTTGAATTTCATCAGCATTTGCTAGGTAACCGATGGTCACGCCAAATCGTCCGGAAGCAACCTGTTTGAAAAAATATCATGACAGAAAATTGATTAAAATATTTATTGATAAATAATTTATTTTTGGTTTATTGAAAAAGAGATTTTCACTACACAAAAGCCATTTAGGTGGTATCTACTAAACTGATAACTACTGAATATTTATAGCCATGCCAGAAGAATTAAGACCAACAGAATATCAATTCTACTACGTTTAAAAACTATTGGTGCATAAACATTATACGATTTTTAATTACCACCCAATAATCCAATACATTAAAAAGTAATTCTATACAAAAAAAGTAAATTCGATAAATTTAAAACCTAAGAATATCTAATCAATTAAAATTTGAAGCCTATAGCTTTTTTTCCCTTTTCAGCAATACCATTAAAACCTAAAACGTTCTAGGCAGCTACTAGTTAATCATGCACGATTTTCTCAAAAACCGTATTATGGTGTCCAACAGGTACAAGATAAACAAAACCTGTATGCTTCAGTGGATACCTGCACATGCCAACATCGCAGGCAATAAAAATGCTAATACATTAGCCAAGGAAGCCAGAAATCTCATTATTAATAATAATAAAGTATATCTCCAAGATGCAAATGCAATCGCTAAATAAAAACCGAGAGAAAATTCTATTCAAACAAAGCACCTTCTTTATAATTTAAAAGCAGTTAGATCCACCACAAAAACTATTGCCAGACTAAGAACCAATCACCACAGAGGCATGAAGATAGACAAAGAGGGCAGGAAAGAGTATAGAAACTGTGACAACTGCCCAGATACACAGCTTACACCAAACCACATTTTTGAATGCCCGGCAATGAGTTCCAATTTGATAGACATTGAAGTTCTGCCATCATTAATAGATCTTTATGACAGTAATATCCAAAAAATTGCAGATGCGGTCATCAAAACACATGGTTTCATTTAGCTTGATTTAACTTCTCGGCAACGTCATAGACACGACAAAAAAAAACAGGTACATGGAACTTGTTTACCAAATTTGAAGTCTGTAGCTTTACATATTTCAATAACTAATAAACTAAATAAACTATTGAGTTATAACAAATATAATTACTTGTTTAATAGCAGACCGCCTGTTGTAGTTCTTGTCAGTAGAATTCCATCTTTCATCATTTTCTCCACCTTCACCCGTGTTGGACTTTCCCCCTATCCTGTTCATGGATATAGCCAGGGTTTCATGAGTTTCAATAGAAATACTTCCCAAGCTCATAGCCCCTGAAACATGACATATTGTAAAACTCGCAAATTGGCTTGTTTCAGATGACAAAACTTTCCTGATTCGGTTCTCTTCCTTCCACGATTTCATTTTTTTTCTCTAATGGGGCTGCAACATTGGCGGTCAAGCCTTTGCAGACTCAACAAATTCCCCAGAACTGATAGTCACTTTTTGTAGCATCATCTAGGCAACTCTCCCTACCAATTTTACGCACAGATTACAATGAATGTGAGCTCTCTGTGGATGTTAAAGTTTGCCAAGATTTAATTTTGTCAAGAGAACCCAGGAAAAATGGGCCCTCCAGGGATCTTTTATATGCCACATAATCATATGACATGCGTGCACAGAATTTTCCCATCCAGAAAATCTGACGACTCAGCCGGGGCTCGAACCCACGATCTTGGGCTTACAAGGCAGACACGTTTAACCTATCAGCCACTGAGTCCCTCAGATTACAAAACCTTCCAGTTTCCATTCTCGTCCTCCCACAATTTCATTGGTTGTTTCATCTTACCCACAACGTATGGTCTTTTTGTATTTATTATAGTCTTAATGTATTTTCTATATTTATTATGGATATTTTTCATGTTGGAGATGTTGAATGATTTTTTCATGTTCTTCGATTAAGATACATTTATCATACGTTAATAATTAATTTTATTAGGAATAAATTAAAATAAGAATTTTGTTATTAATTTTTTATGTATCTTAATATTTTGTATGCTAGTAAAACATGTTTGGCATAACCATTTGTTTTATTCAGTGTCAGTAAAACCTATACTGCATAAGAATGCTTGCTTATTTACTAATTTTTTTTATTACTTTTAAATTCCATATTATTATTATGTTTTAGTATTTTGTTTATTTAGTTGAGTGATACATTTTTTGTGCGCTAAGAACGCCTTTGTAACCTCAATTAAACATTTAGTTTACATTTCACAAGGGGGCTATATTTTGCTAGACTTACCAGTGACAAATCGCCTCACAATCAACTCCGCAGGCTCCACTTCAGACAATGGGATTGGCTTCAGAGGATATTTGAATTCCAACTGTCCTCTGAGTGTGCAATCCCTGATACTGCGCATAGTGCTTTCCACATAACAGTCATAGGCTTTTTGGGATTTCATTTTTGAAGCTTCCTGAAAATTATGTGTGTATATTACAATTCATGTTCAGAGAAAAAAACTTCTAAACATGCTTTTAACTCTTACATTTAGCATTGAATAACTGATAATAATATTCTTTTAAAAATTAAGCAAAATTTCTATTTATGATTCCTAGTCATTATTTTTATTTATGCAGACTTTAAAATATAATTTTTCTGTAAACATGCGCTCTTTTAAGAGACAGGCTAATTTTTTATAATATTTAATTTTCAGGAAACTATGAGAAATTATTAATAACAATTTTATCTTTAAATAAACTTTGTCTCAATAGAGTTTCAGTTTACATTATAATGAAGGGATCAACACACAACCATAAAACTTTAAATGCACAAAAACATTAATGTATGAACATAAATAAAATTAGATTCTAATTCTTATGTAACTGAATTTAAATTGTTTTTTAATGTAACACTCTTAATAGTTATTTCATGAGTAAATACATTTAATAATTTTTATGATGGTAAATGAACATTATAATTGGCATAAAAATATATAATTTTTATATTTTATGTCAATAAAAGAGGAAAAAGCTAACAAGGCTTTAAGTCTTTAAAATAAGTTTAAATTTTAGAAAACTAGAAAAATAAGACATAAAATGAGAAACTTGTAAATAAGATCAAGAAATGCTTAGCTAAAATAGTGGGAATAAAAAGGCTAAAAACAAAATATTAATTTGGAAAAACTATTTAAATTAAAGAAAAAGGCAGTATTTGAAGAGTTTGGTTTCATTCTTCTAACGTCTCATATACTTTTTTTTTTATATTCATACTTGCAAGTTTGCTATGCTTTTAGGATCGTTAATATGAGCTTCTCCTCCAACTCTCCAGTGATAAAATCCAGGGTTTCTCAATTCTGATGCATCACCATGTCTATCGGTAAAAGCAAGTTGATGTCTCTCTAGAGCCTCTTTGGCAAGAATTTCAAAGTTAGCGCCACTAATTCTAGAAGGCGTGTTCTAGAAAAAAAATTTGCTCTTTAACATGATAATTATTGCTTAACATGATTAGTTATGACTTAAAGGATATTTATTTTTTTAGTTTCAAGAATGTCTGAAATAAGAATGAATGTAAACCCACCTTGAAGCATTTGTTAATAACTTCGTCATGCAAGCCCAAAGCTTCAAATATTTGGGCACCTTTGTAGCTTTGTAGAGTAGATATTCCCATTTTTGCCATTACCTAAAAATATCAAATTAGTTGAGTCACGAAAAATATTTCTCCTAGATATTGATAAAATTTAGTATAGTAATTGATCAAATCTTTAAACAGATAAGAAAAATTATTTATAAAGATGAAAGATTGTCAACAATTTTCTATCTGACTAATCCATAAAACAAGATGTAGTTACATGAAAAAATAAAAAATACTAAAACTTATTTTGTGCTTTGTTTCATAAGCTCATAAAAAAAGACCACCAAAAATAAAGATTACTTTACCAAGGAATTAAAATAACGTAGGCATTTCCACAATTTTAACAATAGGCATAGTTATCAGTAAAGAAATGTCTTATCTTAAATATATAAATCTAAAAAAGAGCATTATATATTTTTTATTCAGAAAAAACAAGGGAATAATTGGACATTAGTTTGCTACAAATTAGTAATTATTTGTTGGTGAACTAATTAAAAAAAAACTATACCTGATATAAAGAGCATACAATCTCCATCATTTTTCAAAAATGTACTACATAACAACTAAGTTACAAGTAACTTTTAAAACCTAATCGTTTAATAAATATTTATGATCAAATAGTCGGGTCTTGAATGCCACTTGTGAGGCTTATGTATTCAAAATAAGTTAATTTATTAAAAATTGTGTCCGACTTCAATGCAGAATCATCCAGGGGAAATTTTTTTAACCCTTTCTCTCCCAGTGATGCCATTTGGCATTATTTTTCTGATCATAATTTTTTAAAAAATAATAGGGCTGACATCTATTGGGATTAATAAAAAAATATTTTCTAATAGAAAAAACTTTGAAAAATTGAATGATGTGCTTTTTGATATCATAAATGGCCATGGACGATCAGAAAAAAAATTCTAAAAAGATAATACCAAATTGTCATTGGGACTGAAAGGGTTAAAAAGTTACTTACTTTTGAAATACCAGTCGATATAGCCTTGATGTAATTTCCTTCAATATCCCGTTCAGTCATCTTTGGCATGAAAGGAGCTTCCGAATTCAAATTAAATGCCACATCGTAAACTAAATACGGACAAACAGCATCAGCACCATATCCCAAAAGAACGCAAATATGATGAACTTCTCTGGCTTCTCCCGTTTCTACAATAAGTCCAACTTTCATTCGTAAACGCTCAGTAATGAGATGGTGGTTGACAGCGCCAAGAGCTAACAATGCACTAGGTGAAAAAAAATAAATAAGCGTTTTTAAAAAGGTGTGTGCTCTCTCTCGGACTAGATATGGTGTATGCAACTGTTATGCCTTTATATTTTTTCCTTTATTTATAATGGCAGTTTTGTAAATAAACTTATTAAATTTAAAGAGTTTCTTGACTTCAATCTGACCAAACACATACTTCACTGCCAAAGGTCTGACAATAAGAAATAAGAAGTTTATGATAGGAATTAATAAAAAGATAAGAATTACAATGGGCCACTTTGTGGGGTTTCTGTGTTATCAAAAATTATGTATAACTCAATTACAGAAGATTTTGTTTTTGAGGATACTTTTATAGAGAAGAAAAATATTGATGTTTCATTTGAAAACTCAATATTTTTTAAAGCGTTAACAATATAATTAATATTGTTAACGCTTTAAAAACATTTGTTTTCCTTTATTTATATGGAAATTTGGCAACCTTTCTAGCTTTAAACAGTACAAATATAGCACTAAAAACATTTATTTGATTTCAAAGCAGTGATTACTGATTTTTCTAAGTTCAACTTTTAATAAAAAAGATGCTGGATAAATTGACATAAAACAGCTCTTCATTAAAAGAGAGCCAAAATAATTATATACATTTGAATAACTACTTTAAAAGGTTTTAAAAGTATAAATACCTAATAGGAACATGATATTTATCAGCTTTCCTATCAGAAAGGATGATCAAACTGAAACCTTCTTGGGCGGCCATGGATGCTTCTAAACATATCTTTTCAATAGCACTCACTAAACCATTAGTTTTTTCAGTTACAAGATAAACAATATGAATGATTTTTGTCTAAAAAAAAACATTGCCAGGTTACATACGTACAAAAAAATATACAAAATAAACTCTCATTTAAACTCTTATATTGGTATCATAGTAATTTACTAAAAACTACAAATTGAGTCAACATAAATTAATTATTAAAAAATTAATCAAAAATTTGACTTTGAAAGTTGCGAGTATAAAGGTAGTAAAAAACTAAAATGACCATTGGTAGTATTTTCCTGTAATATTTCTGACAACCAAATTTTGCATATAATAAATAGACCCAACAGAGGAAAATAAAAAAAAAATGTGAGCTACCTTCCACCCTTTGTAGCTGGTATTTTTCAATATTTCCATATCCGAAAGTGTCAGAATGGGTTGCTCTAACCATAATCTCTGGCATTGCTTAGCACTAGGTTCCAACATATTTGTCGTAGGACCTATAGGACAAGCCTGGAAAATATAAAATAAAGATTTTAGTTGGTTAAAGACTAGGTATTTAATTATAAAGTGATAACATTCAACATTTCCTACTTTTGCAACACTCTCAATCAATAAATATTTCGTTAAATAAAAAAATTTGATTGAAACTACAAATTATACAAGACAATAAAAAATATTTAATTAAATTATCAAGCAGTTTCGGGGTCATTCCACGTGAAATCACCCAATGAGTGTTGCCGACTAGTCACCGATTTTTTTCAAAAAATTACCACTTAAACTTGTTGTGGAGAAACCCTCATATATCAATTTTTAGCGCATTTTGTCGATTATTTGCTGAGATACGGACTTTTGAAAAATGATCATTTTTGACGAATTTCGGCCATCTTGGATTTAACACTATGCACTAAAACTTCAATAACTTGAGAATTAATTGGTCAAATTTAACAATTTTGGTGTCCATTTGAAGCTATTTATATGAGAAACATAAATCTAGCATTTAAAAGAAGTTTTAAAAAAATTTTACTAAAGTTTTAGAAGGAAAATTTAAAAAATCAGTGTTAAAACTTAAAAAATTTCAATAGGCTGTAAAAAAAATAGGTATATTTTTTTTCCTTCGAAACTTGGTGAAAACATTAATCAATATGTGTTCTTTAAGTACAAAAAAAATTGGAGAGGTAAAATTTCTTAAAAGCTAGAAAAGAATTTTTTTGCAACCCGTGATATTGAGCGCTACGGCTGCAATAAATTGAGAAATAATTCTTCAAATTTCACAATTTTTGTGTCATTTTGTAGCTAATTATATGAGAAATATAAATCCAGTGTTTAAAAAAGGTAAAAAAATGTTTTATTATAATTTTAGAAGGAAATTGTAAAAAAAAAACTCCGTTAAAATTTTTCTAAATTCAATATGCTTAAAAAATATGTACCCATTTTCCCCCACCTGAAAATTGGTGAAAACATTAATCAATATGTGTACTTTAAGTACAAAAAAAATCAGAGAGGTAAAATTTCTTAAAAACTAGAAAAGAATTTTTTTGTAACCCATGATATTGAGTTACAAAACTCACAGATGTAGGAATATGCCAATGAAAATGTTTCTAAAAAGTAAAATTTTCATTATCATGTTAACTTGATTTTAAGCATTAAAATGGTTTTTATAATACTAAAAGTGTAATTCGATCCAATAATTTTACATAAATTGAATCTCACATTCCTGTCCAATAAGTTTTCATTTCCCTTACACTGTGTTTTGCATGAAGTAGAATAAAGTCTTTAATCCACATGTTTAGTTATTAAGGAAAAGGTTTTGAACATCTGCCTAATTTCTTCAAAACTTATGACCACAGGAAATTAAACCATTCAACAAAACCTCAAAAATCAAAACAAGTCATCACTAAACCATGTCATTTTTCAGTAATAAAAACAAACAATCCATAGGCAAAAGGTGCAGGGATTGTTTATATTAAGTAATGCAGAATTGAAGTTTGTTTTTTCTAAGAGGCACTTCCAACTCTTTTGATATACTATTTGTCACTAAACTGCTTTGCTAACTGAAAATTCTGAAACTATATTACACACTATTATTTAGCTCTCCTTTGTTAGATTGTTAAATGTTGAGAACATACAATATCACCCCTGATAAAACCAAGTCAATTGAACACTGTTTGAAAACTTCAGGGAGGAATAAATTATTTCTTCTCAATGTTAAAAATGGTATGTACCTAGATCTCATTTGTCAGTACTAAAAAATATCTTTTAGAAACTTTTCAGAGTCATATAATCCTACATCTGTGAGTTCTGTAACTCAATTTTTATGGGTTACAAAAAAATTATTTTCTAGTTTTTAAGAAATTTTACCACTCTGATTTTTTTTTTTGTACTTAAAGTACACATATTGATTAATGTTTTCACCAATTTTCAGGTGGGAAAAATGGGTAGATATTTTTTAAGCATATTGAATTTAGAAAAATTTTAACGGAGTTTTATTTTTTTACAATTTCCTTCTAAAATTATAATAAAACATTTTTTAACCTTTTTTAAACACTGGATTTATGTTTCTCATATAAATAGCTTCAAACAGACACCAAAATTGTTAAATTTGAACAATTCTCAATTTATTGCAGCCGTAGCGCTCAATATCACGGGTTACAAAAAAATTCTTTTCTAACTTTTAAGAAATTTTACCTCTCCAATTTTTTTTGTACTTAAAGAACACATATTGATTAATGTTTTCACCAAGTTTCGAAGAAAAAAAAATATACCTATTTTTTTTACAGCCTATTGAAATTTTTTAAATTTTAACACTGATTTTGTTAATTTTCCTTCTAAAACTTTAGTAAAATTTTTTCAAAACTTCTTTTAAACGCTAGATTTATGTTTCTCATATAAATAGCTTCAAATGGACACCAAAATTGTTAAATTTGACCAATTAATTCTCAAGTTATTGAAGTTTTAGTGCATAGTGTTAAATCCAAGATGGCCGAAATTCGTCAAAAATGATCATTTTTCAAAAGTCCGTATCTCAGCAAATAATCGACAAAATGCGCTAAAAATTGGTATTTGAGGGTTTCTCCACAACAAGTTTAAGTGGTAATTTTTTGAAAAAAATCGGTGACTAGTCGGCAACAAATTTTCCTAAATTTGGGTGATTTCACATGGAATGACCCTTCGGTGTTTAAAAATACATGGAACAATTAATACAATGAAGTTAGTAGTTTTGTATTATGTTACAATCTAGTGATTTTTTTTATTGACACTCAAATAATAAGATGTTTTTAGCCTACATTCTTTTATCTAATTAAAAAGAATTTGTTCAAATATTGAAAAAATAGATATTGAAATGATGAAAATCGGTTATATTTGTCAGATCTTTATATTTTTTATTAGAAAGTTATGACTTCAGATACCTATTTTTCGTACTTCCTGTCTCTACCTTTACAGACAAATGGACATCTATCTTAATGTTGGTGCACAACCTACTCATTTACAGTATTGAAATTCTATTTTTCTTAATTTAAATTGTTGTTGCCACATCAACAATATCATGGGAAACTTTATTTATAATAAAAATAGTAGTTGAAAGAAAATGCACTTTTTTTTTGCCTGAATAACTTTCGAAGGACATTTAAATACAAAATTTAAACAATTATAATCCAAACAATTAAAAAGCTTATGATAAAACTCGTGTCATACTCACCAAAGACATTACAACATCTTCCCTAAATGGATCAATTGGTGGATTAGTAACTTGGGCAAATCCTTGCTTGAAATATTCATAAAGTAGGGGCTGAAATTGCGACAAGCAAGCTGGGGGAGCATCATTACCCATAGAACCCAGAGCTTCCTTCCTGAATTTAATGAACATAAGAACAGATTTTAACATAACAGAATTTAAAACCAATACACAAGTCAGTATTTTCTACTAAAAAAACAGGAACAAAAGGGATATAAAAATTGATAGGTTGACCTTGATTCTGGTTTATTTTTGGATCTCAAATGAAAAGATCCTGAACCAGACTTTTGAAATAGTGACACATAGTTAAATCATCATTTCAAATAAAGTATTATTAGACCCAAGTTAAGTCAAAACAAATGATATTGGATTTGCTGTAAGCACTTGAAACAAATAAGTTGTTAAAGAAACAAAAATTGAAATTGAAATTTACCCAGTGTGAATCATTGGTAATAACAGTAAAGAAATTGATTCCGAAGAATATCCAAATAATGGCAGACGTCTATCTTTTAATATTTCCTTTTTATGACAGATAAGTTTTGATTCTTTTACTTTTGAGCAGGATTTCAGCTTTTCTAAAGTTACCTAAAAAAGAAATCAATAATAAATCATTGTTTTAAGTAAAAGAGTTGGAGTTTTGTGCATAAAAAATTAAAGTATATCAAAATTTAGTATTAAAGTATATCAAAATTTAGTATAAGTGTTTTTTTAGAAAAATTATGTATATATGGACATGCAAAAGGTTTACAGTTGTTGTAAATATATATAACATTTACTACAAAGCAATTTTATTATAAACTTGCTCAAAAAATGAAATTAAAACAGTATTATATTTTTATGTTTTTAAACAAATATATTTATAAGAAAAATAGATAAATTTACTATGTTCACTATAAACTAGCAAACTAAATAACTTCCTCTCTATGCATACATATTTAATAATGCATTGCCAAAATATAAATTGGATCATTAATAACGTACCAGTTCTTCCAACCATGTTTCCAGAGGACGTTGAACAGCAATATTAACTTTAACAGCATCATCTCTTTCAAAGGTATGGTTTTGAGTGTCAACTAGCAACATACGACCAGGTCTTAGACGAGCCTGAAAAAAAGTAATCACAATCTAATTAAACCTCCAAAAGATTTAAATGGAAGTTTCATTGAAAACTATACGAGTCCAAAGGCTACTATAATACAGTCTGTTTCAAAAACTATAAGTGTCTGTACAATATTTATTATCTTTATAGTACAATAATACTATAGTCCTTCTGATTGCAACACAAGCTTCAAAAGCACTTTCTTCCCCTTTGTGTGATTTAAAGGAAACAGTGAAAGAGCTGCTGTTAGCATTTTTTCTACACTCAACTTTGGTTTGGAAAGCATTATTGCTAGAATGGGTATTATGCTAGAATGGGAATGTACAGCAGATCCTCAAACAATATAGATTTCGAACCATGGCGCTCAGGCTGTTTCCAAGGAAAACCACATAAGGGGGTGGGGAAAGAAAGTGTTTTAAAATTGCATTGTAATCAAAGTGAGTATAACTTACTAATTGTTTTTAATTAAACATATCCTGTTCAGCAGAATTCTTAAATGAAACCTTCTTTTGAACATGCTTTAAATGTTACTTGCTCAAATATAAATTAAATCCCCAACTTAGAAAAATAAATAATATTCACTTTTAGTTTGACATTGTGCTTTGGTATATCCACAACTCCAACTTCACTGGCCATGATAACTTGATCATCATGAGTGAGATAATACCGAGATGGGCGCAGGCCATTTCGATCCAGAATGGCACCGACATAACGACCATCAGTAAAGGTGACTAAAGCTAGAATTTGAAATGGTGAAAAGTATTACAATTAAAATGTTCAAAAATAAATTAAATAAACAATAATACTTTTACTATACATTAAAAATAATATTTTTAACAAGAAACAAAAATCATAGTTTTTATAAACCAAGCAAATATTGTGGATAAAAGAAAAACTCAATGAATTTTGAACAGAATCATTTTTAAAGAGAAGCCAAATATCTCAACATTTTACTCTTGTTAAGTCTAGACACTATTTTAAGGCACAAGATACTAAACTAGTGTATTTGGTTATTGAGGTGAGTTGAGTTAAAATCACACTAGAGCTTCTAAACAAAACGGGTGTTGTAATTTAGAACCAGTTAAGCGACGAGCCAATGCCAGAGTAAGCCCCCAGCACAATTTCTAAAAGCAACAGCTTAATCTGCATTGAAACTTTGACGCATATTTAACGTGCACTCACTCTACAAGGAGCATTATTTGTTTTATTCTTTTAGCTACACAGACCGTTTATCGGCCAGAAGTAACATTGAAAATGCTCGGGTAAAATTAGATGTTTCTCATGCAAGGCCATCGCCTTACCGACAAGGCTTGCAGCACCATTGGTTATTTTGGCATATTTAAGCCCAGTATGTTTTCTAGGGATATTAATATGCAACTTTTCCATTTATCATGCTCCATTTGGCCATTTTTAACAAAAAATAAAGCGACAGCAAAATATGAAAACTGCATACTAATAATTTAGGAAACTTCAACGCTCCTTGCCAACCTAAGTTGGGGAAATAGAAATATGCAATGGTGAAGTCCTTCCGCAGATGTAAAGAGTTCCATAAATTATTTGTAAATCCATCCAGAAAACATGTTTAAAACATTAATTTCGTTTGAGGTCTAACAGATTTGAATATTATTTGAAAAACTTTGGCAATGTTATCAGAATGAAAAGAGTATTTAGGTTAAATTGTACTCAGATCATTTTGTGTGTAAATATTATCTTACAATAGTTTCCAACTAACGGACCAATCATGCTTTTTCCTCTGCCATTTTACTCTTGGTTTTTACCAAAGTTATTTTGGAACAAAGTGTAGGACTTCCTGATTTAAAAACACTTGTTTAATAAACTTAAAATCAAAGAAAGTGTGTTGATAAAACAGTCCTATAGACTTAACATGACAAGTGAAAGAAGGATAAGAGTGTTTGGCTATTCCTTAAAATAACAAAATAAAATGGCATGCAATCCTTAATATCATTAAAAAAAACATCAATGTCATACCAGGTCCATCCCACGGCTCCATAACACAGGAGCTCCACTGATACAAAAGCTTTTTTTCAGGAGCCATCAGTTTGTCTTTCTGCCATGCTTCTGGGATCATGGTCACTACAGCCTTTAAACAAGCAAAGGTTAAAACAACATTTATAAAGGGTTAATAGAAATATGCAGTGATTTGAAAAATTATGAGCAGTACTGTTTAAAATAAAGTTAAGTACATTAAAAACGACTTAAAAGATTACTATAAAACAATATAAACTTTAACTAAACTTCAACAGTTAAATTTATAGGGCAATTATTTTTACAATGGTACTTTGCACATGTTCACACGTTATGAAGTTCTTTAGTCATAATTACCAAGAATAACCAACCTAAATAGACAGGTAAGTATAGTTTTGTAAAATTAGGTTTGTTATGAAAAAAACATTTACACAGTTAAAACATTACAGTGTACATTTTTTTAATTGTGCAATTTTATGTAATTTATTAAAAAAAATTAATTGCTTCATAATCAATTAAAGCAAATTTTTCAATAAAAAAATTTACAAAATTAATCTACAAATTTCCAAGACAAACTTTGTTTAACTTACACTATACTCTTAAAGCTATATCATTAAAAGTTCAGAACATTTAACAATTATTTAACTAAAAAGCTTTGCCCAATTTCATGGCAATTTAAATATAAAGCCTGTTAAGTGAAGCAACTTTTAACAAATAAATTCTATTAATACTAACATTCAATTAAAGTTCATACAAAATAAAACTATGAACATACTTCTGGTAAAGATCTTTGTCCAGCCATAACCAGAAACTCCAGCACATTATCCAAACTTCCAGAATCGGACATATTTTCTTCAACAACTGGGTAAAGTTTCTTTAAGTCATCACCATATACGGTACTTTTCATTACACCTTCACGAGCTTTCATGAGATTCACGTTACCATGCAAAGTGTTTATTTCTCCATTGTGGGCTAGGCATCTATGAATAAAAAATTATATTTAATCATAAAATTATACTAAATTATAAAGCTTTAAGATATCAAACAAAGTTATATTAATTTAGGCAAATTACATGCGTCATTTTAATTTTATGTATGAATTATATAAAATTAAAGAAAATTATGTTAAGTTAAGTAAACTCTAGACCTAAACATAATGTTATCGATATAAACAAATTAAACATAATTACATCAAAACATATGTGTTTACACTAAATAAAACATATTAATTACATCAAATGAAAGTCGATTTCTTTAAAATAAACATATGATATTCAAAAAAAGCAAACTTGTAATCAAATTTAACAAAATCATAAAATTAAATGAAATTTTTTTTAAAAAAAGTATTTGGTTAAATGAAACAAAATTATAAATGATAACAAACTTGTTACATTTTCTAAAAATGATATTTAAAGGAACAAAGTTAAGGTTAAAGTATACTCAATTGAAAATTAATTAGCTTCTTATAATTAATAGAGTTCATATAATTTATTAACTAAAATGCAATGTTATAAACATTTTCTTAGTATGGTACCTCAAAGGATGGGCCCTTTCCCAAGTGGGGAAGGTATTAGTAGAAAACCTTGCATGCACAATCGCAAGGTAACTTTTATATTCAGGGTTCTTCAAGTCTTCAAAGTAAGTCCACAACTGGGTTGAAGTTAATTGACCCTGTTAAAGGAAAAAGTTTAAATAAAGAAAATTAATTCAATTAAAAAACTAAATAATAAATCTGGTATAAAATAATGCTTACTTTGTAAACTATGATGTCAGTTGATAAACTGCAAATGTAAAATTTATCAAAATGCTTCTGTAGGCAATGTGTTGAGTATTTTCGTAGAAGATATATCTATAAATGTAACACAAATATAATAATGATATTTAAGGGAAAATGCATTATTTATATTAAAAAAGAAATATTGTATTTATAGCATTCATAAATTAGATCCTGTGTTAGCTGATAGCATTATTTGATTGTTTCGAAGGCTAAAAATTTAAACATTTTCCAGGGTATTTAATTTTTACTACTGTTCAGTACATTAATAATAAATAAAAAACTTTTGTTACTTATTAGCTAAAAACTAGTTTAAAAAAGTATTGTGCCAATTTAAAAATTCAAAATTTATATGATGGCTTTTAAAAGCATTTCTTCCTAGAATAATAAGTAACCACAATTGAACAAAACAACTAAACCACTCTCACATGCTTAAAAATTTAATTTAAATTACTCTTTCAGATTACAATCATTTATTATTTCGAATTACATTCAGCAAGAAAAACATGTTTTACCCTTTCATAAAAGTTTTTTCTTAATGAATAGCTTATTTTATTATTGAATAAATATTCTAAAGAAATAGTAAAGGAGGTTAGTGTACAATTCCAAATAATATGAGAGAGTAACTATTTTATTCTAATTTTCAGTCATAACCACTGAACAAAACTTGATACATTCCTCATTGTGGATTATTTCATTCAGTCTTATAAGTGCCACAAAAAATATTTAAAACTAATGCAATTTAAACATTAAGATTCCAATCAGTACCTTTTGCTTAAAGACCTCATCACTTAAATTTTGTCCAATTACAAAAACTTGTCTCATGGAAGGCTCAGTAGATTTTGACACAGATCCTAATGAGCTATCATCTACTTCAATGTCCCTCCAGCACATAATCTAAAATTGATGTGAACAATGAGCTTAATAGACAATATTCATTAGTTACCACATAACATGTTTCAAACATTACTAAAAAACATCATACAATCAACTATCAAAGACTTATGTTTTTAGATTTTATGCATTTAAAATTACTATTGAGTTTTATTGTACCATTACAAATTATAAATTCAAAAATATAAATTAATTAGCAGAAATTGATTTGTGGATGTCTGGATTTTTATTATTTATAGTCATAATCACAAATTATAATATTTGAGCCCAACATAAATTTTAAAAAAATATATTAGAAAATATTAAGACTAACATAATGAAGTTTTTTATAAATAAACAGAAAAACAACAACTAAAACTTCATCTTTCTTTATTTCAGCAAGAAAAGTTTGAGAGTACAAAAGTACAACTTTCA
Source organism: Hylyphantes graminicola (assembly GCA_023701765.1). Lineage (NCBI taxonomy): Eukaryota > Metazoa > Arthropoda > Arachnida > Araneae > Linyphiidae > Hylyphantes > Hylyphantes graminicola. The sequence continues at coordinate 27,645,495 of CM043120.1, read as the reverse complement.
TGACTTGGGATACTTAAAGCTAGTAGAATTTGGATCAATGCTTAAAATATATTCTTACTTTGGGTAAAAAGGAACCGTAAAATTTACCTTAAGGACTTAAGTTTATAAATATTTCAAGATTTAATTAACCATATTTCATATATAAAAACTATCAATCTATTCCTGCGTAAAAAAATTATATGTTTAACAAATTGTAACGTAAATACTTTTAAATATCTTTAAAAAAGTATTCACAATGATTTAAACATTAAAGTAAAAAAATCTTTACAAACACCTTTAGATCAAATTCTTCAGCAATATTTCGGAAGTAAGACTTGACTTCATCTTCTTTATAATGATCCAGAAATATTATACCAGTTGCATACTTCCCTTTAGGTGGTAGCTCGATTCGATAATTTTTCCTAAAAACAAAATTTATAAACATTGATGCAAAACTTGAATTGTGCATAAGTCAGAGACTCTCAAAGCATTTCTCATGGTTTTGTAGAACATCGTTTCTCTCTTACTGATTTTCTATTTTACTTATGGAATGAGGTTACTTTTTGGTGGATTAACCCTGTTTACAGATTCTGTCGATTTCACGAAACTGAGCCATTTTTTGTGGCCCCATCTAACCAGCTTTTTCTAAAAATTTTGCCCCAAGAAACAATCTAAATGGGTAGTCTGGAGATATTTTGCATGGCATATGACATGCATTTCTACAATATTCCCATCAAAAAATGTTGCCTATTTAGAAAGGACTCCAACAGATAATACGGTGTTTATGAAGTGAATATGTTACTAACAAAGTCACTGAGATAGGCCTTTCTTACGAATGTTACATGAAGCTTTATTCCATAGCCTATGACTGTGATCCACACTTTCCCAGCTGATATAAACCTGAGCCTGGAACATGGTAAGATTGAAAAAAAATACCTAGCATTTTCAGCTATCAAAGTTTCTTCAGTAAAATGGCAGTATGGTCCATGACAAATTAAGACGACACTAACTGCACAAAAATTAAAAGAAAAGTTTTGATGTGTTCCATGAGTCTTCATGGATACATCTGATTAATCAAAGTAGCTAGGTATTTGTTGAAACCAAAATGATGTCAGGAAGAGGTGAATTTGTATGGGGTTAAAATTTGGAACTGTGTACTTCAGTAACCTTAAAACAAATACATTGAATTTTTGAATTTTTTTTTTAGTTTGAAAAATTAATTAGCTTCTAAATGATAATATATAGTAAAATTAAAACAAGTTAAACTCGAACAGTATTTTATGCTCTTTTCATTTCATCTACCAACAGTTTAGATGGGAGTAATCAATACAAAAGGGGTTAAACAAAGTATACTATTATTAACTACTATTATACTACAGTATAGAGTAGTAATGTATACTGTAGTATAGACTACTATCATCAACAGAATAATTTTTTAAAAAAAGTTTTATGTAAGTTTAACTGAAAATGAAACCTTTCAAAGGAATATTTTCTGAATTTCATTATAAAATGTCATATTCACTCCAAATACAGAAGACGCCGCTTAATGTGATCACGGTTAATGTTATCAATCGTTTAATGTTATCAAAATCGCTCAGTCCCGCCCGTCTATATCGAAATACATTGAAAAATCATCGTTTATTGTAATCAAATGTTCGTTTATTGTTATCAGTTTATATGTAATTTTATTTTCCTAAAAACAAGAAGGAAAACTATTTTATTGCTTAAAGTGTTTCCTGAAACTTACTCTTAGGTGTGCAAAAGAAAGCCGACGCGGAACACTTTCATAAACATTATGATTATGAGCGATTCGTAAATGACTTGCTTCAAAAGATCAATCGACAATTGATGATTTCTTTTTCAATTAATTATGTAACTAACAAGTAATTATTTTTCTTTGTGTGCATTAATTTCTATTAAATACTATAAAGTTTTACAGCAACAACTCCTAACGTAAAATTAATTTTTATTTTAATACATATGTAAAAAAAATCATTTTTTATTAAACTTTTTTTTTCGTTTATTGTAATCAATCGGTTATTGTTTTCAAATCACGTTCATCCCGATGTGATCACATTAAGCGGCGTCTACTGTATTAATTTCATAAAAATCAATCTGAACAGTAATTTAAGATAGATATATAAAGGTCATAAAGATATACTTTTTTTCAATAAAAATGCAAATAAAAATTTACTTTAAGCAATCTCTATAAAACTCATGTGGAATAGAGGTCATAATTCCAGCTCCATCTCCAGTATTGTTATCACAAGCACAGGCACCTCTGTGTTCCAAACGTTTAGATATTGTAGCAGCATCATTGATGAGCTATAATACACATTAAACATAAGTTATATTTGGTAAAGAATTAACAATTTGCAGTTCTTAACAAGATTATATATGAAGAGCTTAGTGGAAGAATATGCTAAGTGACAAAAAGATGATAACGAGAAAAGAAGCTTTAAAATTTTTTGTTTGCACTCGGATGTGTTAAAAAAGAAACTTCTAAAACGTAAAGAATAGACTAAAGGTAAAGTTTATGAAAAAGAGGAAACTTGTTAAAGAAGTTAGTAAATATGTTCATTGACACAAATATCGAATTTTTTTTTAAATTGTCCCTTAGAAAAATTTTCCACTAGGCTCTTCACATGTATATCTATTTAACTAACAAATATTTTTAAATGGATGCTGAATTGGTCAGCTGCCAGAGCAACAAATTGACTTTTTAACAACCTATTGTGACAATTTTTGCCATAAATGGTGCTTTAACTTTGCTTGAGGACATTGAGCTCAGCTCACAGAAAAGTGCCAAATTATCCTTAAAAGAGCTTATTTTTTAAAAATAAATTTTAAAAAATTATCATAGTTGTTTTTACCTTGTGTGATGTTATCCCACGCAAATTCACGACGAAACCCACACCACAGGCTTCTTTCTCCAGCTTTGGATCATACAACCCTTGTTTTTTAGGGAATCCAGATTTATCCATGATGGAATTTCAAGCAGCCTAAAAAAGTATATATGTGCATTACAACTATTGGAAATTACAATTTATATATAAAAATAAAAAATAATATGGATCTTATCTTAAGCGAAATAAAAATATTGAGAAACAGTTTACAAACATATCTATTTTATAAGGGAAGAGTAAATTATGTGTTAATTAAATATCAACATAATTTATGTTGATGAAATATTTTCAAAAATAATATAACATAATATAATAATTAATAAATAATATAACAAGTTTAACTAAAAGAAATATTCACAGGAAAGCAGAAATTTGTTCAAGGTGCATATAGTTGTAATTTGAATAGTTTTAATCTTTAAATTTAATTTTAAATTAAGGTCAAATTGTTGTCAAACTTTAAAAAAGTCTTGTGATTTCTGAAAATAGATATCCAGCAAAAAAAGTTAATACTACAATCCAACTAAAAAGCTATTACATTATAGAATAAGATATTTAGTTCAACTAAGACAAAAAAGTTCTTTCTATTAGCAGTTATTGTTTAAAATAAAAAGTTGGCTAAAAGTTAATCCACAATGTTATACGAAACAGATAACTAAACTACTGTTTAAAAAGTTTTGCATTTTTTTAAATTAAATTTCTGTTCATAATCAAATCTTCAAACTGGAAACATTTAGGAACTTAAAAAATGTTGTCACGAGTGCATGCTAACAAATTATGGCATTTAGAATATAATAAACTGGGCGTCATTGAGATTATTGAATATAATAAAAATTCATTTTTGTTCAAAAACCATTAATTTTTCCTGATACAAAATAAACACACAAAGTTTGTGAAAAAAAAATTGTATAGTACCTTGATGAGTTTTTGTTTTAAATTCCACAGTACTGTGGACACATTACCCGATTCCCCAAACAATTTCCACTTAATAAATAAAAGATATAATAGAGATTAAAATATAAAAGATAGCCTTCTTACCTCCACAGCGATGAGGGCTTATAGCAATCTGGAATGTGCTTAATATCACTTGAAGCCGCACGAAACATTTGTATTTCGTAACCCATTTTCACAAGTACTTTCTAAAGATAAAAGACTAAGATACAAGATAACGCCTAGGGATAAGTGAGAACCTGTATTTTCACAGAGTTTATATGTTGATAGCGATATCACTCTTTTCCCAAAATTTGAAAAGATAAATCTGAAAGTCTCGTAAATCAACAAATTAGATGGAAGTAAAGAAATTATGCAACAGAAATACAAGCGGGATTTAAATGTCTATAAAAGATTAGTGAGATACTGGTTGATTCGGGTTTTTTTTTTCAAATAAATATAATGGTAATTTTTAATTAGTTTTTTATTGTTAATTCGAACTTAGAATTTCGAAATTTGAAACTCGGCGCCCTAAACCAGAAAATGTCAACAAAATTTTTTGTCGATGGTTACGATTATGCTAATCGTTTGTGGAGGTTTTACCACTGAGATTTAAATTTATACTTTTCTATGCATCTGAAATAATTAAAAAATCTTGAAGATATTAGCAATTTTGAAAATTCTTTCTGAACCTTTTTGGTTCTGAATTATTAAAAAAAAACATAGTAATTTCCACCATTTGCGTACACTTACGTGTTATACACTTTATAATTCTCAAGAATGGCAACGATTTATTCACAGCTGCTTTGCTACTTACTTCTTGTTTTGATAATTTTCCTTCTGTAAGTCGATTAAAAACTGCTGATCATTTGCCGGACTTTAAATTGGTCAACTCTGATTTATATTTCTGCTTCTTATTCTTTTAAAGAAGAATAAAACAAAAAAATTCTCAAAGTAATCTACTTTATAAAAGTAAGTTATCATTGCCTCCACGCGATCCCTTGTTTGTTTTGATCTTGAATTGTTTTTTGGTACTCGATTGTAACCTTTTTTTAGATTTGGCAAGTGTGTCAAAATCGTTGTTGTGTTTTCACGGTAGTGCCGAGTAATTGTTTGACTTTCACAATCCGATTTCACTTTCTCATTGATAAATATTCATTAAATAGATCTAAATGTTTTTGACAACCATAAAAAGAGAGTGAATGAATTAAAATGAATACTTTTTTTGCAGATCGCTTGATTGCCGACAAAACACTTTTATCTGGTTTTGTGTTTTTATATCTTCAAATTACTTGAAGTTTCTTTACCTAATTCATCACCCAGGTATGTGTTATTTTCCTTGTTGAATCACTTAGTAAATTGGTTCATAAACAATTGCTATACTGTTACACTATAATACTATAGTTAATAGTGATGGATTTAAATTATCGTTACATAATTATAGTCAATTTTTTTTAAAAAAAAAGTCAAAGTTTGTGTTGCATCTGCTTTATAGTAAGAGATAATTTTTTAGTTGTTAGTTATTTTATTTGTGACTACAATACTTTCTTTTTTTTTAAATTTAGGTTAAGATGAAAGTAGATTTTTGCCAATAAAAAAAAATATACCTGTTTTTTTCACTAGATTTCTTGTAAAAGAAAATGGGTTTTGATTATTAGGTTTATTTTTCGATGATACTATTTGTAAAAAGGGACTTTGGTTTTAATTAAAAAATTTATTTCGAATGTAGAGTAAGATATATTTCAATTACAGTTTCAAACAGTTTTTGCTTGTAAAAAAAATTTGACATGCATTTGTTTAATCTGTAACACATATCCTTCTTTCTACCATTATTTTTTAAATAAAATTCTTTAATTTTATAGCTAAATTTTGCATAAATTTTAGTGTTGCACTAAGGAAAATTTGTTTTTTTTAATGTTTTTTTTTAAACTTGCATTTTAAAAAAAAATATTATGAATTTTTAACCACCACAAAAAAAAATATTGAGCATGGATAATTTAGGTTTTTTTAATTGATATTGTAAATAAATTACATTTTTCATACTGGGTTCTGGTTGGTCTAAGTTTATTCAATAAAAAAATAATTAAAATAACACCTGCCTGCATACTTTTTATACTATAGTATTTACTACATTCTTTTCATCTGTCCTATTCACTATGTAGTAATTAAAAAAAATTGGAAAAATAAGCTGTCACTTACAAGCCTTGATATATTCAGAGGGCTAAATAGATACTTAACTATAGACTCAGATAATTAATGACAATTTCTGAAAAATTAACTTAAATAATAAGCAAACACATGTCATTGATTAATATAGAACTATTGATTAATTTCTTAAATTAATTATTGCTTTTTACTATTAGTTAAAAAATTATATTGAATAAAATTATACAATGTAGTTGTTTGCATAACTATTTTCACTAATTGCTTACCAATTTCGAAAGTATATTTGATATAACCTTAAACACACATGACAAATTAATAGCAACTTTGTTTTGAGAGGCAGGGGTGGGGGGGGAGATAAAAATTATCCTGTTTTGTTATGGCCTATGTAGTCAGGGATAAATTTAATCCAGCCCTGGTTCTATGGAACAATTCTTTAATTACAGTTGGTGTTAATATGCACTGTATAGTGGAATGGAGTTAATCAATGTTCTCAAATTGCCATTATGAAGACTTGTTCAAAACATACAGTGGCAGGCTTAGCTGGTAGGCCAGCTATGAGCTTACAAAATTTGATAAAACCCTGACATTAACATTTGTGAAACATAAATTGAATTTAACATAAAATAATGATTTTTTTTTAATATTTAGCAATAGTTAGAAACAGCAAATAATGATAGATAAATGCAATAAGGTTAATTTATAATACTTAAATGTTGTTAGGTTAACCCTTTCAGTTCCAAAAATTTACTACGCTACAGAAACATCTGATATTCACAAAATAAGCTTATTTTAGGTCAAAAATAAGAGTTCCATAAAAAAAATTCATTTAAAACTTTTATATGGTTTTTAAAATAAGATCAAAATTGTTTAACTGTGGAAAACAACAAAATAAAAAATATATATATTACCTAAAAACACTCCGAGTTATATGTTTTAAGGTATCTGACCATATTATAAACAAAAATTTTAGTAATTATTTTAACCGAAATAGTTTAAATTGTGTTTTAAATATGTGGAACTGAAGTGAACTTTTCAAAAATCAGTTGAAACGCTTGTTGGCTATTTTCTAAATAAAATAGTACTTCTGACTTCTATTGAGATTAATGTAAAATATTGTCGAATAGAACAAAGTGTGAAAAATCGAATGATGTGTGTTTGGATGTCATAACAAGACATAAACATTTGGGAAAAAAATATTGAAAGTGCGATGATTCCAAATGGCTTCACTGGGACTGAAAGGGTTAAACAAAAATCAAAAAACAGCTTCTGGAAAAATACCATGTTAGATGTTCAGTATTTTAGTTCAACATGGTTTTTTTTTTAATTATTAAGTGTTTACAATAACTGTGTATTTAACTTTGAGAATATTTATAGATAAACTTACTCTCAAATTATATACTAATCTAATCTCTATAATCTTATCACAAAACCCTTATCATTTAAGCCCTAGTGGTCTTCATGCAATTTCTCTTTTATTCATACCTGTTTGCCGTTTTAAATTGTTAAATGTGTGGATCATTTAAAATAAATAACCATTTTTTTAAATATAATTATATTAGATTTTAAATCTGAATATGTCATTGAATGAAAATACAATTTTTTACCTTAAATTGCATAATTTGAAAGATAAAAATTTGGCAGTAATTTATTAGTCACTTATTGAATAAGTTGCTATCTCTTTTCTTATAATATTTTGAAATATCAATAACTCAGTATTTGTTTATTATTGTTGTTATTATTATTAATGTAAAAAACTTTTTGTTGGCTTTGATGTAGTCTCTTTTACATATAATTTATACTAATCATTCAATTATGAAATTAGTACGAGGCTCCTGTCAAAGTGCAAAAAATTCTCCAACAAGGCCAAAATTACGATGTCAGGCTCCAAAATAGTCCAGATGTAACTTTTGTCTATACTTCAATTATGATTAAAATTATTACCTAAAAGCATAAAAATAGTAATTGAGGTAATTTATTCAGCTTTAAAATTTTAACTTTTTTTAATCAGAAAAAAATCTAAATGTTTATTTAAAGGGAGTCGGATGGTTCTATCTCACCCCTGTTGATTTTACTAACTTTAGGAACATTTTTCTCATTAACTATATGAGATATCATTAGGTTTTTACTTACATATTGCTCTTTGATTTAAACTGAGGATATTTCATAGTATAAAAAAATACTTTTGCAGTGATTCCTTTAAATATGTTTTTTAAAACATTCCAAAAAAAAAATCCGATTTAAAGTTAGGTATATAACTCTTTTCCTTTAGCAGAGATATTTAAAATTCCTCAGTTCAAATCAAAGAGCTATTAATGGGGAAGAAATATAAAACAAAACATGCTGATATATTTTATTGTTCCTGAGAAAAATGTTCCTAACTGTTGAAAAAACTTGTATTTCTGGAAACGCAAAATAAAATTAAGGTATAGGTTAGAACTGATATACATAGTTTCTGAAAACTGCTTATAAAAAGAAAACTACTAAACAGAAATCGATAATCTTGGTCTTAAATTAAAGCTAAAAATATGCTGATTAGAAATAAACAAAAATCGAAATTTTTGACCTACGCACCCATCCGACTACACTTACATCATAGCTATAACTATTATGTATTTGGATGTATCGAAAAAAACAAACAATTTTTATGATTTTTTGGGGTAGAGGGGAAAAGTTGCTTGTATACATTAGTAACTTCTGTTAAAAATTTCACTGCACTTAATTTTTTTTCAAACAAAAAAATTGACTTTTGCTGAATTTTTTAAATTTCAAATCCCTTGCCAAAACAGAAGACAATAATTTTACGCAGAAGTTTTTTATGTCTTGAGGCAATTTTTCCGCTCTACCGAAAAGCATCTTAAAAGCTCGTACCATATAAACGCCATCAGCAACCTGTGGCATCACAACGACAGAACCCTATACGAAAGCACCTATTGCACTCCCTAATTTAAGGAAGTGTACGGCGGACAAACAAAAAGATTAAGTGAAATATGTCCATTTAAACTTAAACCATCTCAAAACTCACGCTAAAGGCAACCATCACTTGGCTATGGTTCAAAATTGCGAAGACCTTCGCCAAAAGCTAATCTATCAATCTAGTGCGACGTAATTAATTCCAAAACCACTAAACATCGAGGTGTTTATACAAGCGATACAATACTATAAACAAACACATTAATGAAAATTTATTTTTATTTTTACTCTTATGCGATATGCTTTGTCGATAATGACTGCATCTAGGCACTAATGATGTGTAACGTAGTCGTAAATATTACTCCGCACGGTTTTCCCATTGAACAAACTTCAATAAACTCCCATTTTATTTATGTATTTGGCAATCTAAACAGTTTAGGAAATGTGCCAATCTCATTTAAGTTAATTGCATTTCACTTGGAAGTCATTTTCCATGGTCATTCCAGTGCGATAAATTCGCGGTGTAATAAAGTTTTAACAAAATAAGTTTAAGTTAAGTAGATGTTGTGCTATATTGTGTTAGAATAAAGTAGTTTACTATTTTCTTAACTAATGAAATGTTTGATCCGATATCTTTATTTATTATAATAGTTCAATTTGTTAATTGAACTATCATATCGTTTTGTAAATCATTCCTGCTTTTAATCCTGGATTCCATTGGGACCTTTGGTGTTTTCGTTGATTGTCGGTATTACACCACCATATTGATTAGCCAATCGTGACATTATTTTCATTTTCGTGGAAATGTTTTCCCACAAGACGTGAAAAATGCCCATCACTTTTGTGTATACTCCTATGTAAAATTAAATTATATTTGGGATCTTTTAAGGTAAGCTTTCATTTCATATTACTGTTTTTGACAATATATTAATTGTAAAAGGAAAACTTTTAAGTTTTTTATTGGTTTTATTAGATACATAATTTTATTTATAAATTGTACTTTGGGAAACTTTATATAGCAAGTTAACTTCAAAGAAAAAACTCTAAGTTAAATACATTTAACTGGTAATGGGACAAAATATCGCGGCCGAAATATCGCGGGCCAAAATATCGCGGCCGAAAGCGGCCGAAATATCGTGCGCCCAAAATATGCACGATATTTCGGCCGGCGATATTTTGGCCCGCGATATTTCGGCCGCGATATTTTGGCCCCAAACCCATTTAACTAGATAAAATGTGCTCACTCATGTAGTTCTAGTGCAACGATAATTCAAATCTAACCTGACAACGTACTCAAGTTTTATTCAGTAATATCGTGTTGAATTTCTTTATAATCATCATTCCACCTTTCTTATTATAAGATAACTTCTCTTTCTAACAATTGTTCATAATCATTCTTGTTTACTTAAATTTTATTTGGGTGGCTGCTTATATGGATTTTCATCATAAGCATTTGTTATTCAGCATTTTACATGCATATCTACCAACCTTGCAAAGACGTAATCATTATTTTCTTTTTTAATACTTATAGTAGCATTACTCTATAAAGCACTTAGTTGGCTGCCTTCAGATAATGTGCATACGTTGCCGTTTTCGGAAATACGAAAAAAAAAGTGCACTTTACAGTTTTCTCTTTTATCGTTATCTTAAGCAGGGAAGAGACCGAAAAGTGGGGCTCTAAACTAAGGTCTTCTCTCTGTGTTAATCGAATGGGCGAAAATAATTTTCTAAGCTGAATTACTCCAGCTGTATTGAATATTTTTCATAAACGGTTTTTTATATGATAATTGTAGCTTGGTTCGTTATCTTCAGTGGGGAAGAGACCGAAAAGTTTGGCTCTAAACTAAAGACTTCTCTCTGTGTTAATCAAATGGACGAAAATAATTTTCTAAGCTGAATTACTCTGGCTTTGTTGAATTTTTTTCATGAACGGTTTTTTATATTCTAATTGTAGCTTGGTTCAATGTCTCTACTACTTTTATTTCTTCAAATATAATTTTGATTTTCAATATATAATGTGCAATAAAATATTCGAACCAATTTTTAAAAAAAAAATAGAATTATAGAGACATTTATACTATAATTTTGTAAAAATAATAACATTTGTAAAAATATTCAATATCATAGCTGGAGCTTTATTTTTTCCCCCTTCTCGTTAGATTAACAGAGAGAGGGAGAGGAGTTTTCAGTTCATAGACCAGACATCCGGTCCCGTACCTCCTTAAGCAATCTAAGCATTGTTTAGCATTTGCATAATATAGCAGGAAGTTTGCTCTTTTTTAAATGAAAAATGATTAAAATACTTGACCGTGACAGAGATAAATCATAAATTCGCAATGGAATTTTTTAAATTAGTTATTGCTTGATGAAACTAAACTATAAAGAGCTAGAATTTGTTCATTAGTTTATCTTTTTTACTTATACCTATATTAGGGTCAATTCCGTGTCATAAATGTTTTCAAAGATTGACAAAAATAAAAACTTTTTATAATGTTTCCAAAATATTTTACATTTTTTTTTTAAATTTCATAGATGAATTCTGTAGGTTCAATTTTAATATACCTCGAAAGTATACATTAATATAATATTTAAAAATGCAGTAAAACTTTTTGTATAAACAGTTACTTTATGATACTCGCATATGTTATGCACACTCTTTATTAATAACCAATACTTATTATTGGTAGTAGTAGTATTTGTTTTTTATCATTTGTAATTTCCTGCTGCTATACCCTGCCCTCGTCAATTTCAAGGCAATCATATCTGGTCCTAATATGAAAAGTTTGGAGATTCCCTTTACTTACAGGACTAGAACTAATACATAAATGGCACATATGCGTGGGATAGTGTCGTAAAGGATAAGGGAATAATGTTTTCACTGTGGTTTGCAGAGAAAAAATGATTTTTTTTTTTGGGGGGGGGGGGGGGGAATCCTTTATCAATACAACATTAAATATAACTTACTAGCAAAAATGTGTGGTAGTTTCAAAGAATAATCATTAATAAACGATTAAATGTTTTTCATAAAAAAATGACATTTTATTCGTGTATTTTCTTTTATTCATCTCGTATGCTTTATTTTTACATGTCAATTATTGTGTGTTTTGTTAGTAACCACTTGTCAGTATTACTAGATAAGTGTAAAGAAAATGTAGCTATATTTTACCGCTAGCGTAAAAAATACTTTGGTTATTTTAGACGAAAGAATGAACTGCTCGTACATACTATTGTGTAATTTCGAACAGCGATTATTTCAAAGGTAGAAATTTATTATGTGTTGTAGATATTATAATGAGTCATTTTTGTTTGTTGCATAATTCACTTGCTGTATGTTTTTAGCTTACACACTACATTTATTGCGTAAAAAGCGGTATACGAGCTTTTATAAAGGCTATGTACATCCGTCAACCACTTTTCGACGCATAATTTCTGCTCGAAGCTGTTCTTAGTGACAATTTCTGATCAACCGTACTTGTTTCCTTTTTAATTAGCATCAAACTTCCTTTTAATTAGCAACAGTCGCTTTCAAGTCATTAAACTATTTAGCAATTATCGAAAATATTTTTTTTGCAGAATATTCTAGCATTCATTATAGGGTTTTTCCAATCTGTATGTAAACGGTTGCAAACAATTAATATGCATCTTTTGATTTTTTTTAAACAAGTTTATTGCTGTTACAAAAAGTTATCACCCAAATATCTGAATTTTTGTCTGTGCTGCTTTTTGTGGATGATTAAAAGTGATCTAGTAAAAAAAAAATAGAACGGTTTTTTTTGGGGGGGAAGGATTTTAACCATTGATAAAGCGATCCACAATGTTAATAATTCTATTTCAGTGGACGTGTATGTCTGAAATACAACGCATGTTTGAAATAGTAAATAGTATTTTTTTTTTTTCGAATACAATCCGTGAAACTGAACAAGCTTCATCCTTCAAAAATTCTGGCACCAAAGATCAATAATTTCATATCAGTGAATTCTCTTCCCTGGTATTTTATTACATAAATTATGTTTCTTATCGTAACTTTTTTTAAATAACTTATATTATATATTCTTTTTTCTTCGCAGCCACCATTTTTAATGCTGTTTTGCTCCTGATGGACCAAAGATCTTGATGCGGACCTTCATCCCGAGACGAGATCCCTGCATTCCGTGGCCGATGGCAACATCAAACTCGCTTAACCAATTTATGCTGCTTGCCAAAGATATATTTAGCACCAAGAATCTGATCCTCACCTCGCAAATATGGATTCAACTATTAATAAAAGCGGAGAAGATGTGGACACTAATGACTCAAATTTTAACGGAACACTATACGAAGCTGAAATTACTAGCGGTCTAAAGTGTGGCAGTGCTGAGCAGCAGTCATCCAAATCCCAGAGTAGCACCCATAGTGTGTCCACTTCGACGTCTTCGAGCGGTTCCAGCAGTGCCACAAGTGGCTTGGCTTTAGATGGCGGGTGGGGATGGGTGGTTGTGTTGGCGTCCTTCATGGTCAACTTCATCGCGGATGGTATCTCTTTCTCGTTCGGGATCCTCTTCATGGACTTCGTGGAATACTTCGATTCCAGCAAGGCCAAGGCATCGTGGGTCGGTTCCATCTTCTTCAGCATGCCCCTGTTGGCGGGGCCCGTTGCAAGCTACCTCATCGATCGCTACGGTTGCAGGTAGGATTCAATGATTATATAATTTATTCAATTTCAGTCATGCGTATTTGCATCCATTTACACTAATGGGACCAAGCCAACAAATCGGAAATTCTTATTAAAAATCAGGAAGTATATTGTGTAACAATTAAAACGCGTTTTAACTTTCAAAATATGACCACATCAAGCAATAAGGCCATGCTCGTGACAATCAGGACATAAGCATTGCAACGAAGTTTTATTCAGGGTCCGAACCCAGATCCCTTTGCTCTATTTTTTTATACTTTGAAATTTTGAGAGACACAATTATAAATATGTATAGTTTTATTATAGTAAAGTAAAAGATCATACGTTGGATGGAGACTGAGTTAATGTCTCTATTATTCTTTTAACGTAGAAACTCAATTCGTAAAAGTGGTGCGTAGTTAGTCCTTAGTTGCCCGATGATAGCTTTATAACCAATACCATACTATTGTCCTAATAATTGCTACGCGAATATCTATATTATACGACGGTTTCGTTGGTAAGTAAAGAATGTTTCTCACCAAAAGGTACCCTATACGAATACGGCGGCGGCGTCACATCCTTATGACTATCGTGATTCTAACTTCTAACTCAAATATACCACCTTCCCCAAAATATTTAACAAGTTTCTATAAATCTTTTTAAGGAGTATTCAATGTCCAACAGTTCTTGTATTCCATTAGCAATCAAGAATGTTCAAAACTAGTTTTAAAAATAGTAACTTATGGTGTTCCTCGGGTGTATCCTCAGGCGGATGTGCATCCTGGGAGCGCTCATGTCCACGTTCTCTTTCGTGGCCAGCATCTGGGCCGATTCCCTGGAGCTGCTGTTCCTGACCTTCTCTCTGGCTGGCCTCGGCCTAGCCCTGTGCTACGTCACCTCGATCGTGATCGTCGCGTACTACTTCGAGAAGAAGAGGTCCCTGGCGACGGGCTTGGCGGCCTGCGGAACTGGTATCGGGACATTCGTGTTCCCGCCCTTCACCATCTTCCTGCTAGAACAAGTGAGTTGAATATATCCCTTTAACTCCAAGAAGAAGTGTGTTTAAACTATAGATTTCTGAGGTTTTCTTGTTTTTGGAAAAAACCAAAGCAGCCTGAAGGATTCCTCCAAACATAACTTACAAGATGCTTAGTGCTATACTAAGGGCCCTTGTTTATGCAAATGTGCTGTCCAAGACCTGCCTATATAGCTCTGTCGAAGCTGCATGAGAAAAAAAACTATTCGCCGTGTCATTGTGGACAGCCTGCTTCTCTTTCTCACTACCTTAAATTGCCTTGGTGACCCATCTTTGGCAGCTGATGGGAAAATGGGTCTAGCTATGGGAACAATTTTGGCAGCTTGATTTAATGGACCTGGGAGATATAGGGATGCCTGAGCCAGAGCGAAAAAATAGAAACTTGTATATCGGTAGATCGGACTAGAGCCAGGACCTTTCCCTAACCAATTTCAAAGAAGCCCAAATATCTGTTCCAGTAGCCAGCTAATATATTTTCAGATATGCTGCCTTCGACAGTGTTTCAAAATTTGCTTCTTAATTAAAACCTTTTGCATCATTATCATTTAAATAGCAATGTATTTCAAACGTAATATCAAAGATTAAAAAAAAAACGTTTTGAAAGCATATTATACAGTCGTTTTGGGACAATTAATAGTTATTTCGAACTTTCTATCAAGAACTTTCACACTACCTGGACAAATAAATGAGCATCAAGCTTATTTTTGGGAGAACAATTGTTTGGTCTTTGTCTAATTGACCAATCCTCTTGTAGTCTAGATATACAATAACTCTGATCAAGTGCAATGGAAATGGCCATCGACTAAGAACACTTGGCTGAAAACAGATATAATTTTTGGCATACTTCTATTCCTTGGTCATGATATAATGAAGGTAACTTCTAGAAATTTCCTCAACAGTACGCTTGGCCCGGCACTCTTCTAATCCTCTCCGGGTTCTTCCTCAACATGGCCGTCTTCGGAGCCCTCATGCGAGACCTGGAGTGCCCTTCCAGAGACACCAACTGCAACAGCAGCAAATCCATGGACAACGTGTTCGACAATCTAGACATGGACACCAACAACGAGCGTATGTGCAGCTCTATGGTGCAGCTACCTACCTACTTGGGTGACAACTGCCATGAGGTCATCTCCGAGTTGTACAGTAAGGAAAGCACCTGCCTCAATTCTTTATTGGAACAGCATCCCTACATCTTGGATTCCATCGTCGAGAAAGGTTCGTTCGATACTTAAAATCTTATAATGTCGAAGTATATTATCCTTAAGTTTTTTTGGCCTGGTTGACTCCTTAGATTATCTGTTTTTTATTATTATTATTAAAAATGCATCTTTTAATGTTATGGAAATTGATCGATTATGCAACGAATTAATATTAAAAAAAAATTAGAGCCATATAGAAACGTACGGCCCATGAATTATGTTATGGACGTTATGAATTAAGCGGAAAGCGACCCCCCCCCCCCCCTCACACCCTTATTTTTGTTACGAGTTAAGGTAGAGACCTATTTTACTAAACTATAGTATATTACCCAAATTATAAACTGGAAAAGTTCAACTTCATCTAATTTATTTAACTCAAACTTTCATCTATAAACATCCTTTTGTTTGAATCATAGATCCTTACATACATTCCATTTTGCTATCTAAAATATCCATTTTTAATCCTAAAAACTCCCTTTTTTAAAAAAAATCTCCTTAATCCTCAAAACCATTTACCCCTTAATACCTCTTTTATTTCCCTATAACAGAAACAAATACTAACCTTATCGAGAAGGACCCTAACGGAGGATCCATCGATTCAACAGGTCAACACAAACCTGCCGGAAAAAAGAACAAAAAGAAATCTCACCACAAGAACTTCGACAGGACGTTCGCCGACCATAAGGTCTCGTCTGTCCCAGGGCGCCTCGACGCGGCTTACTTGCGGAACCTAAAATTGTCGAGGGGAAGCATCACTTACAGGGGCGCTATGCTGAATATACATCGCTATCGATTGAAGGCATCAAGTTGTCCGGATATTTTTCGTAATAGTATGGTTACTATCACGGAAGAAAAAGTAAGTATTTGATGTCGTACTGAACTGTCCTAGTTTTATAATTTAATTCAGGGTTTCCGACAGGGCTCGAAAAACCGCCCATCCTCGGTGGTCAAAAATTCCCTGAAGACAATGAATTTCTTGAATCCGACTTCCGAGAAAATGGTATTTTTATTAATTTAGAAACTTTTTATTTAATTATGGCTTAAAGAGCCAGTTTCAGCAGAATAAATACGGGTATATTGTTGGACAGGCCGTTCTCTAGAACGGTTATAATTTCTGAGTTTTTTCGAGCCCTGGTTTCCGCTCATATAAAGTCACGGAAAATCGTAAGAAGACATGAATTTCGGCATAGATTAAATTTGTCGCGAAAGTCATGATTTTGAGCAAAAAAATACCAAAATTTATGAATATCGGTATATATGTATGAATTTTTAAAAACTTTAAAGACTTCTAGGATCTCCTGAATTTTGTGATTTTCGGATCGCTCGAGTCCTGCGGCTTTCGGATCGCTGGGAGTTTCGCGACTTCCAGATCGCTCGAACTTGGCTATTTGTGATCACCGATATTTCCGATGGTAGAAAAATCGGAGTTTAGCGATTTTAAATTCGATGTAAATTCCGCTATTAGATATTAAGAACCGTAGCTTTAATTTTAAGCCTTTGGAAACATAATATAAAGTAC
This sequence comes from Hylyphantes graminicola, assembly GCA_023701765.1. Lineage (NCBI taxonomy): Eukaryota > Metazoa > Arthropoda > Arachnida > Araneae > Linyphiidae > Hylyphantes > Hylyphantes graminicola. Next base: position 27,628,202 of record CM043120.1, on the reverse strand, counting down.
TTATTTTTTTTAACTGCAAAAAAACTTTTGAAGAGAAGTTAAATTTTATCCCGATGTCACTTTAAAAAAATCTTTTCAGAATATTCTTGTGGTTTAATAATATAATTATAAAAATTGCACACACACATAATTTTTTTAACTATGTTTTAAATTAATGTAATTATAATTCTAATGGTTTCTGTATATTTTATTGTCATCCATATATCGTTTTTGCAGTTTAATATAACAATTTTGATTGGCTGCATCTACAGAAACTGTAGAATAGCCTACAGTTCCTATAGACCTAGAATAGCGCCTATGCGGTTAAGATTCTGTATTTAATAGTTACACCAACGATTCCTTGACAATTGAGCACAAACAGTTTTTGAAAGTCATTTGATTTGCATAATTAAAGAACTCACACTAAATATTAATATTATGCTAATTTATTTTAATTTTCGTTAAAATTACTAAAACATAGACTATTATTATTTAGTTTATTTTTTTCGGATTAAAGTGTTTTAATTTGTTTCTATCTCTTTTCTAGTCATGCCTGTTTCTTCATGACCTGAAAGACCTTATGCTTGAGATGTTCGACTTTAGCAATTTTAAGAATATTGGTTACGCCATATTTTGTCTATCAAACTTTATTCTGTACGCATGTGTAGATGTACCATATGTATATATTCCTGATCATGCTACCACAACTGGTACTGACAAGGAGAGTGCTTCTCTCCTCATCTCTGTGCTTGGGGTACTGAATTGTCTTGGAGTGGTAAGTTCAAACACTATTTCAGGAAAGTGTTTAAAAACTTATTTTTTTAAAGTTTTTTTTAAATACTTTAAGTTAGGAAGAGATTAGCAGGTTGAAAAGTAATCTAATTTTCAAGCAAAAATTTAAATCCTTTATTTTTTTAATTATATTGTTGTAGTAGATGTTTATAAATGACTCACTCGTACTTTAAAATTTATTAAAATTATAAAATGTATAGATTAAAAACGTGTGTTGCTAGAAAAAGCATGACAGTCAGGTGACAAGTTAATGACCTACCATTGCGTGTATATTTAATTATTTTTTAATGACCCACCCTAATTGCATTTATAATATATTTAATTATTTTTAATTACCTACCTTTATTGCATTATTTTTAATGACCTACCCTTATTGCATATATATTTAATTATTTTTAATGACCTACCCTTATTGCATGCATATTGAATCATTTTTAATGACCTAAACTTATTGCATATATATTTAATTATTTGTAATGACCTACCCTTATCGCATGCATATTTAATCATTTTTAATGACCTCCCTTATTGCATATATATTTAATTATTTTAATGACCTACCCTTATTGTATGCATATTTAATCATTTTTAATGACCTCCCTTATTGCATATATATTTAATTATTTTAATGACCTACCCTTATCGCATGCATATTGAATCATTTTTAATGACCCACCCTAATCGCATGCATATTTAATTATTTTTAATGACCTGCTCTTATTGCATGTATAATATATTTAATTATTTTTGATAACCTACCCTTATTGCATGTATATTAATTATTTTTAAGGACCTTCCCTTATTGTGTATATATTTAATTATTTTTTATGACCCACCCTTATTGCATGCATATTTAATTATTTTTAATGACCTACACTTATTGCATGCATATTTAATTTTTTTAATGACCTACCCTTATTGCATATATATTTAATTATTTTTAATGACCTACCCTTATCGCATGCATATTTAATCATTTTTAATGACCTCCCTTATTGCATATATATTTAATTATTTTAATGACCTCCCCTTATTTTATTGCATGCATATTTAATTATTTTTATGACCTACCCTAATCGCATGCACATTTAATCATTTTTAATGACCTCCCTATTGCATATATATTTAATTATTTTTAATGACCGACCCTTATTACATGTATATTTAATTATTTTTAATGACCTGCTCTTATTGCATGTATAATATATTTAATTATTTTTAATAACGTACCCTTATTGCATGTATATTAATTATTTTAAGGACCTTCCCTTATTGTGTATATATTTAATTATTTTTAATGACCCACCCTTATTGCATGCATATTTAATTATTTTTAATGACCTACCCTTATCGCATGCATATTTAATTATTTTTAATGACCTTTACTAACCTTATTTTTCACTCAGTTACTTACTGCACATGTGTTAAGGCTGCTCATCACCCCCATTCCCCGTCCTCCTTCGATCGGGCTTGCTAATGGTAAGTCTATGGGGAGAAAATGGTTTTTTATTCCAAAAAAAAAAGCAAAGAAATTATAGGAATATTTTGATGCGTTTTTTTTTAATTCATAAAACTCCAATAAAGTTGTGCTTTTAGAGGTTATTTTTTTAAAAACGCTATTTACTTTTTTTTTAATCTAAATTTTTTTCGATTAAAAAAAGTAAATAACTTTTTTAAAAAATAACCTCTAAAAGCACAATTTTATTGGAGTTTTAAGAATTTAAAAAAAAAACTGCATCAAAATATTCCTATAATTTCGTTGCTTTTTTCGGAACAAAAACCATTCCCCCCCCCCCCCCATAGACTTACCATTAGCAAGCCCGATCGAAGGAGGAAGGGGGTGATGAGCAGCCTTAGGGAATGGGGGTGATGAGCAGCCTTAACATTTAAATATATATAACTTTTTTTTTAAAAAATACAAAGTTTTAATTTAGTGTTATCTGTTTTTATTTATTACTTTAAAGAATTCTTTAATGTGTATTTCTTGAATCAAGTATTATTAGCTCAAACATAAGATCCGTGCTGTCTTTTCATATGTGTATTATTGGATCACAAATAGTTCCTATATTTTTTAGAAATTTGTTTTCTAATATTTGTTTTAGAAATTTATTATTTTAAATTTCCTTAATTTTCATGTTGGGAAGTGTGCATGAATTCTGAATTGGCTTAACACTGGTTTATATACTAATTTAATGTACAATCTTCTGAAAGACTTTTACATAATCAATGAGATTATATATTAGTATTTTTTGTATTAGCATTTCTCTTTTAAGGGGTTATTTTAGCATTATAGCAGCAAAATGAGCAGCAAACTTTATAATATTTATGGATTCCTTTCCCAGGTTATTGTTGGTTACATTGGAGACAAACCTTGGATCGACTCATCTCTTCTCTACAGTGGCTTTATAGTATTTAGCGGTGTATCCCTGATTTTTCTGCCTGTTGTAGTCCACTACTACATGACAGCTACTCTCGTAGGAATTTACGGCTTCATGATAAGTGCCAACTACACACTCGTACCTATTATTATTGTCAACTTGATATCACTGGATAATTTTACTGGTGCCTATGGACTCCTGTTGCTTGTGCAAGGCATTGCTAGTTTAGTTGGACCACCAGCAGCTGGTAATTCTAGCCTTAATAGCTATGTAATAAAAAATAATGTAAATATAATTTAATATAATAAAAAAACTTAACTTATTTAGAATTTAATTGTCCTGTCCAATTAACTTAATTTTAAATATTCATAATGTTTATATTTTTGTGAGTAGTTAGTACATTATCTAGTTATGGGTTCCTAATATACTTTTATTCCGGGACTGATTAGTATTTGGTGTAAGTTATTGGAATATAAGTAAAATATTATTAAGTTGTTATCACAGATATATATTGTTAATATGTTTTCCACCCATACAAAATCTCTTTGTATAAGTAAAATTTATTTTAATGTGACAATGCAAGGATACATGTTAATATTTACTTGATATTCAAATAAGTTGACTGTACAAAAAGTTTAAACTTTAATATTAAATCAAATTATTTCTGTTTTATTTATAAACATTCAACCATTCATATTCACTCCAACATTTTTTGTAATCACTCACAATCAATTCATCATTATTAACAGCACATTTATGATGCACAAAAGTTTAAAATAACATCAGTTGGATGTGTGGAAAAGTAGACTGATTTTTTTTTAAATTCTGGCAGCTTTAATGTTTAGTTATGAAGTATTTATGTTTTAAAAGTCTTCAATTCCATATGTCATCTGTCATATTTCATCAATTGCAATAAAAACTCTAATTTAATTTCCAGGTGCTCTATTCGACATGACCGGCAACTACGATATCACATTCTACACTACTGGTCTCCTCATAATCATCTCTGGAGCCATGATGCTTCCTGTAGCCAAAAGTTTTGTCTGCAGCAAGACTGGCGTTGCTGACACTACAAAAGAACTGGTCCTGTCCGAAGCACGCAAGGTACTGGTACTATTTTTTAAATTTTATTATTAGTAGGATAATGAGTAATAACTGGAGTTAGGCTATATGATGACAGATGGTTGTCGCTGATAGTCCAATATCAAAGCATTCTCATGAAAGTTTTGTAATGGCAGGTTATAGAGAGTGGTTGGCTGGAAATGTATCTATATGTATCTGACATAAGTGGTTAAACTCCTTAATAAGTCAATAATTTTACCACATATTTTACTTTATAATTTTAAAATTTACGTGTTTTTGGTTCTAAGTTATGATGTCTGGCTCCACTCGCTAGCTCTAGTGCCATGATAATTCAAACATAACCTAATATTGCCTTTTTCATTAGTCAAGGTCACTCAATGTAAGTATACAAATCGGATACCTACGAAACACACTGATAAGCAAATATCTTTCTGCAAACTCTTCACCTTTCGCATCATCATTCCTTGCATGGCTATGACAGGGTGAAGTTTTTGGCTTTTCCTCGACTTTTTTTAAAATTTTAAGCTAATAAAAATGAAAAATTGAAAATGCAGTTTTATGTTATCCATACCCATTTTTTTATTTAATTCCCAGGGACAAGAAATAAGAACTTTTAATAATGTTTTCTTGAAAATTATCTTATGGTTATGGTGTTAAACAATAAAAAATAAGGAGTGAATATAGGTAACTAAAATAATTTCCACCTGTTACAGGTAAAATTCCAAGATGAAGTCGAAAAAGGCTCAGTACGATTCCTAAGCACCACACAGGAAATGAAAATTCTGAGAGACGAGAGCATTTATAGTCTAGACGATAATGAAGATAGAGAAAATTCACTTCCTTTGTTGTCAAACAATAGACTACAGTCTAGTAGTGAAGGGGATGAGGCTTGCAAGAATATGTCAGTGTACGCGAATCCACTCTCTGTTGCTTGAATTTGTTTGTTAAAATAGCATACCTGCCAACTACCATGGGTTGTGTATATGTCTCCCATTTGTGGACAATGGCCAAGATATGTAGCTGTCGTGCATCATTGGGGACGTACATAAATTACGTCACGCAAAAGTTTGACCTTCTTTACCCCTCCCTCCCCCTATGTCACACTGCTTCACGTTTGATCGAACCCCTCCCCCTAAAATTACGTAACGTTGTTGCTCCTCCCCCCCCCCCCTCTTAGAGAAAAGTACTTTTGATATTTCCCTTTGTTTCTGAAATTTGAAAAAAAGTGCATATTTTATACTAAAAAAATTAACTTGGAAAGAAAATAAAAAGTAAAATTTGTCAAAAATCTCTTATTTAATAGTAAATTTTATTTTCCTTGCAAAAATGGAAATATTTGAAGCGTTACGTCACGCAAGTGATTACCCCTACCCCCCTCCATGTCACGATCCGTCACTTTGGCACATACCCCTCCCTCCCCCCTCTGAACGTGACGTAATTTATGTACGTCCCCATTAACAAAACCAACTTAAACTACCAGCTGTGTTTTTTGTTATATTACAATATAACCATAACGACTATTTAAATAATAGCTTCATGTGAGATTTTCCTCTTTTTCAGCAGAATTCTGCTTTTTTTTTTAATTTGTTTTTCATTTACAAACAAAACTATGAACCCTTCAAGAGAACAGTATTTTTGCTATTTTCGAAAATATTAAAAGAAAATTTAGCCGATTTTACACTTCTACATTGTTTAAACTTTTTATTCTCACTTATAGCAATATCTATATTCAATAGCAATATATATTTTCAATAGCTGAAGATTTAATATTAATGGTTTTTATTACTTGTTTTACAAACAATTAAAGCTATGTTAGTGCAACAATATTTCGCTTTAAAAAAAATCAAAATTTATATTAAGGGTATTATGCAAAATGTATGACGATTGTTAATAATGTTTATATACACAATACGTTGGTCAGTTTTGGTAGGTATGTCTAATAATCGCATGTTCAAACTTGATAGTTTTTACCTATAATGAAAATAATGTTTCATGTATATTGGTACATGATATTATTAGTATTATCTCTATTTTAGTTTAGAGAATTAAAATAAGCAATTTCTGGGGCTTAAGGATAACTCTATTTTGAACTTTTAAAGCAATATTTTTGTTAATTTTGCCAAATTATTTTTTTATTTTTTCTGTCAGCCTCTGTTTGGCCAATTTTACTTTTAGTAATTGAACAGATATGTGTTCATTGTCGAAATATTATTTCAAAACTTTGATTTTAAAAAAAGATCTGATATTTTTATTATTTTATTATTATGTGATAATGACAACTTACCTAGTCTATCTCATGATTATACATATTTTGGTGCAATTTTTAAAGCATATATTTATATGTCAGCATTAATTTATCAAGAATTAAACACATTTCTACAATTGAAAACAGTATCTAATTTTAAAAGTTTAATTTTTGGTTTACAATATGAAACTTGTTTAAACATTTTTTTTTTTTTTTTTGCAAATATTAATGTGCTGTAATTTTTGAATTTAGGCTCTGCCTAATATGAACAGATGTATTAAAGTAAAAAGTATTTTTTATAATATAAAATAACTCTAATAAGTGTATTGTATAACTTGTATTATTTAAATCTATAAATTCTAAAGCTGTAAGCAACCAAAAAGTATTTTAAGATTGTGTATAGAACGTGAGCTTGAAAGCATTGAATTGCTTAAGAATGTTATAAGTATAATGACTATATATACAAAGTTGCACATATCAATAACTAATGTCATTCATAGAATGTATGTGTATTTTACTTTCATTTTCGCATTTATTTTAGTTGCATATTTAAAAATGCAACTGATATTTTACCATCATTTAAAAAATATGTATTTTTTCTTGTATCCATTTTAACTATAAGGGTTTGATTAAAGGCATTACGATCATTTAAAAAATATGTATTTTTTCTTGTATCCATTTTAACTATAAGGGTTTGATTAAAGGCAAGTTATATTTCATGTACTCTTTTTTCCTAAAAAAAATTTACTATTTAGGTTTTAAAAAATTTATTCCATATTTACGAAGACATATAACCAATTCAACAAGGAGCTGTTATTGGGTTTAATATGAGGGTTATTAAAGGTAAAAAAAATCATTAAATCAGACTTGCATATTCGTATTTTTTAAACAATACTAAATATACTGAAGAATTATTTATTGTTGTTTAACTGACTATTATTAAAAAGATATACATTTACTTCCGTCACACATCATTTAAAAAAAACCTTACATTAGTATTGGAATAATGCATTTAAGTTCATATGAAAATAGCAACAGAATTTTCAAGATATTCATTTTTACCTGGTGGATGTCAAACATGTAATGAGTCCAAAAATCCTATTGAATCCAAAATCCGCCATTGAAATACCAAATCTTTCAATACTTTTTTTCTCCACTTTTCATCTGTGGTTGTTTATGGATATCAAATCTTCACTGAAACATTTACGCTATTTGATTTTGATCATGAGTGAATTTTACTCGGAAAAATAGAAAAAAAATTAAATAAAGTAAATCATACAAGCTAATGAAAGATAAAATATATTGAAAATTAAAAAACAAAAATTTGGACTCGTTAGCAAAATTTTAACCATGACGTAATTTCAAATTCATCAAATCATCTTTTTTTTTTTCATCATTTTGAACCTACTTCTATAGTGTAAACGTAACAATAGTTAAAATCGCAGTTACCTAGGCAGTAATTTCATACATACAATGCTAATTCATTTTTAAATTGATTTGACGTGTAGCTTTATAAACTAGCTACTAAGTTAGAATTGTATATCTGTAGATCAGGTTTTAAATTTGACTTACTAATAGAAAACTTTTAATATTAAACTTCACTTTCCTATGACTGGATGTTTCTTATATACAGTTTTATAAAGCAGATTTTAATTTTACACAGTTATTATACATTGTTCAATTTTTCAAACAAGTTAACCTATTGTGGCAATTTTTTTACTTTTTCGTTGAATGGGGAAAAACAGAGAAACTTAGATTATGTACTTAAGTTTCTGAACTTTAAATATGTTCTTCTACTTAAGAAGTGTACATTTGCTTCAACTGTAATTATATAATTTTGCTTGTAAAGTCCAAGCAATTATAATCAATGTATAAAAACTTAGTAAATAAGTGAGAAAATATTGTATGGAAATTAAAAACTGCATATTTATGACTATACTTTTTTAAAAAATGAAGTGTTTCAAGTCGATGAAATTTAATGAAATCATTTCTTGCAAGTAAAACAAAATGTTTCATTTCATATTCAATTATTCATTTAAGCTCCAATTGTACATAAGTAAAGTAGCTACATTTATTTTGACAAGTAAAAATTTAATATTTTATTTTTCGTTATTTATGAATATATAGGTGATATATATTTAATGTTTCTTGTGTAGTCTAGTATTATTGAACAACGGTTTTAAAATCTCTCTATATGTCAAGAACTTTTGACACAACCATATTTATATGTATATCAAGGAATATTTCATGCTAGCCATTTCTATAGAATTTTTTTAGTTTTGTCTTTCACCATGTCAAAACCATTCTTTCACAGTTATAATTCTCTGTTTATAACATGTGTTTTGTTGCTAAAGATCAGAAGACAATCTGTATGTTAACATTGCATTTTGTTAAAGTAAGATATAGTTGTTCAAAGCTGAAAGACCCATTTGATTTCTTTAAATGTGATGTCGATATTATTAGATTCAAATCAAAAACAGAAAAGTGCATCTGGATTAACAGTTATATGTAAGATATTTTATTACTCTCATTAAAAACTATACCTCACCACAGCTTAAGTATGCAGTATACAAATGTTCTACGGGGAAAAGGGTAAATAGTTCTATTTTCCGAGTGCGAGAATCGAATAAAAAAAGGTTTTCCACATTCGATAAATCACTTTATTCGTTATTTCAAGACATATTTTTATTATTTTTATTTGTTTTTGCTTCACTTAGAGTGTAATGTTAATTATTTTTTCCTTCGATTTTGACGTAACAGGGCGAACGAATATCAGGATGGATGTTTCGCGTAGGAGCGACCAATCAGAGGGGCAAAACTCCGTTTGTTTACGCTCGTTTCCTCCGCGTAGAACATTTTAATGCAGCAAACTTAAGGTGTGTTTTGGTATAAAGATCTCCTTAGGAATAGAACCAAATGCTTCGCGTGATGCATGGTCTGATAACCTTTGTAATATGGTGTGATCTCCAAATAGAATGTCCTTTGGTACTTCGTATCAAAGGTTTGTAAGTGGTTTGTATCAACCCACCCTACTTAAATAATCCTATTTTTTCAAAGTTTTGTTCTGAGATTTGTTAAATGCGAGTGTGTGGTTAAAGCAGTGAAATGAGTTGCTACAAAAAATATAGTAGTTTGATAAAATAAGTTTCAACTCTTAGAAAAAAATAGTTACAGTAAGTTCCCTTCAATGGTATAATAGATTTTAATATTTTAAGCTATTCGAGCTCCATTTTTATTCAGATCAAATTTTGTTTAAAAAAACCGATAATTGTCGGTTATTTTTATTCCTTTTAGTACTTTGTTTTATTAATATTAAACTATTAATTTAGTAAATCATATTTTTTACCCAACTTTATTTTCACTTTAAGATGCTCAATTATCTGGTCGTGATTGGAATTACACATTCAATTTTAACTACCGATTTCTGCGTTGTAATTTTAGGGAGTTGCTTGGTATGTAACCAAAACTTCCTTTACTGCACTTGTGTGCAGCAGAAAGTGATATTATGTGATTGAAAAAAAAATAAAGCGCGGTATTAATATGTTAATGAGGAAATGTGTGAAGTCGGCTGCCACTCCTATTTGATATATATACTGTAATTAGGTGATATATGAATAATACGGTTAGATATGTCAGGTAATATAGTAACATATGGATAAACATTAAGAAAGTTAATGTCTTTTTCGTTTCTCACTGTTTTGGTAAACATGGCAGTTTTAATGTTCCGTCAGTGCGGGTAACTTTGGCCAAAATCATAGTTTTTTTCACAAAAGAAGAAAAATTTAACTTCAAAAACGATTTAAACACTTAAAAATCCTTATGCATTCTAAGTATTGGACATTTAGGAATAATTTTCAGGCATTTTTGTTACATTTTATAAATTAATAAAAAATTGGTATTAATTTTAAAAAATAAGACACTGTTAGGAGCCGGGCGGGTAACTTTGGCCACCCAAGAAATACATAAGAAACATACTTTTTAACATCCTTAAAAGCTGTGTTAACGATTTAAATAGCAATATTAATATTTTAAACCCAAAAATAACAAAGTAATAAGACATATAGTTATTTAAAATGGTATATAACTTAACATTTACATTGCAGTGCATCGTTTAATGGCATTACACGTCGAATACTAGTATTGTTTGTCGCTTAAAAGAAAGAAAAATAAACTTCTATTTTAATAAGGAAAAAAGAACTTTTTTGAAGCAAGATTCAATCATAGATTAAGAACACTCTAGATCTGAATCCCTGATTGGATTAGCATTGGAGAATTTCTATATTGAAATTGACATAGAAACTAGCGCCCCTATAGTTACTTTGGGAAGTACTGTGGTTTCACGGCTGCTTTTTTCTAGCCTTCTTTAGGAGCTTTAACACAGTCTATTACGCATCGTAATTTAAAACCCAGGTCAAGTGACGAAAAGAAACTATTTTTGGCGACAGCGGGACCATGCGTTTTTTTATAATCATATTTTTGAATTAAAATGGTTGAAGTTTTACTTAAATTTATCTCTTGATTTAATTTAATTAATGAAATAATATTTCAATTTATTAGACAGTATCTACTTTTTGACTGTGTTAAAGCTCGGGAAGAACAGGCAGTAGGAAGCAAATTGTACTTAGTTTATTTATTTTTAATGAAATCACTTTTCGAACGACAGTATTATTAAGCAAGTTTCATATGCATTAAATGTAGTGCTAGAATATAAATAAAAATTATGCAAGACCTTTGTTAATAAATAATTCGCGAAATTATTTTTTACAACATTGATTGTAGCAAATTGAATACAAGAATAAAATTCAAAAGCATAAATATCAGTATATTTCTTTTTTTTTTATTACAATCATTTTTACAATATTATTTTTTATTCTTATCAAACAATCTTTAAATATGTACATTATAAAGAAACAACACATAACTTTAAATATTTTATTAAAAATGACAAGAAAAACTGCAGTTATTTAGCACAATTATTATTTCAATTTTGCTAGATAATAAAAACATAAGATTGTGTATCAGTGTTTATTTAGAACGCCGCCATGTATCTTATGTATGCGATTTATGCCGGTAAATTTATCAGTTTCTGTGAAGAGGCTGCAATATCCTATATGAAGCACAGAGCTTTTCTTCATGTAGAATTAATTCCTATCATTTCTTTAACAAATTCTAAATGATAAAATAAAAACGAATAAATAGATATTCTTTACTTAATAAAATTATTGTTGAAAGCCAGAAACTAGTGGGACTTTTTTTTTGTAAAATTTATTGCAATTTAATCAACAACATCTTTTAAAGATTTATAACTTTAGGAACAATAGCAAAACTTTTATATAAGTTAAGAAATAAACTGAATTATCTTTTAGAATCGACGACATTCGATTTTTATAAAAAAAACCGAGAAAATTTTACTATAGTTCAGAACAGTCATTTAAAAAACCCCAAAAAGAATAAGAATTTGCAATTATTTACATGAAATGCACTTACTGTCGTTTATTCTCAAGATTGCTGAAAATTCTTAGAAATACACTATTTAAATAAAAATTAACAAAAAATAATTGCAGACTACGAAAAATAACCAAATTTGAACATCATTCTATTTCTAAAATGCATTTAGCAACTTTATCGTCAATCGTCATAGTAACCGAAATTTACTCTCTGTTGCCAGACTTCGATTTTAATAAATTCGAAAGTTTTAGGATGTGATATCCCGAATATACCTAGCAACAAATAAATGATTAGCTTTATATTAATTCATTCCTGAGTATTAGGTAGCCTTAAAATCGAAAATTTCAATAATCAGTTTAAAACTGACCTAATATTATGGTACATTCCGAAGAAACAATTGTGCTGCAATCGGAAAGTGCAATTATGCCAATCAACAAATCAACCATTAATAGTTTATTAGTTCCTCAAGTAACTTTAGGTGCGTAGGCATCAGATTGACTTACTGGTCTAGAGTGTTCTTTGTCTATGGATTCAATAACAAATATATTTGTAAAAAGCAAACGATTTTATTATAAAAGGTGAAAAATAATATATTCCTAATTAGGAATTTGAAAATGTTTACCTTTCGACATTTGCGATTTTGAGTGGAATACGTATCTTGCATTCTATCTTTATCTTTTCAATGTTCAAAATCATAAGATTAAAAAAAAACTATCTAAAAAATGATTAATCATAAAGGTAAGAATTTTTTCAAAAATAGTTAAACTTAATACACTTTTACATACATTTTTTAAAGTGCAAAGTTCCATAAAGAAATATTTACATCTATGGCCAAAGTTACCCGCATTCATCGGCAAAAGCTTCCCAATTACAAATATTTAAATACAGCATAAAAAGTAGTCAACTTAGAATAAAACAAATGGTGTAATATTCTTCCTCATTAATAAAAGAATCGAATAGAGTATTTTATTTAATTATTTTCAATATTTTTTAAAGTGTTCCAGACAAAAGTTGGAAGAGGTAGATTTTTGTAATTTTATGCTCGCAAGAATGAAAACAGCATTTGTAGTATTGTCAGATTTAGAATGAGATTTTTTTTTACATGAAATGAAAGGCGATATTTTCACCTTTCTAAAAATGTAAAACAATTTAAGATGAGATCATTTTATGAAGAGAAATTAAGAAACAAATCTTTTTCCAACGAGTGGCCAAAGTTACCCTCCGTGGCCAAAGATACCCGCTTTGACGGTTCTTGTATATTTTTTAAGTTGAAGTCAGATACCGTATCAAATTCCAAACAAAAATTCTGAATTTAAAGCAAAACATATTTAATCACAGAAAATTAGAATTCAATATTTTTTATGGCAATTGTTTGTGTTGAAGAATATATGTATACAGGGCTGTATTGCAAGGTATGCGGCGGTATACGGAGTATACCCTGTGGTTTATTTGAAAAAATAGAGTATATATACCCTCTGATTATTTTCCAAATTAGAGTATAATCTTTAATTTTTTTAATGAATTTGACACTTTATTTTAATTTTCAAAAAATCATAAACCTCATCATGAGGGGCAAGCAATCCACAGCTTGCAAGATTTCTCTGAAAATCCAAAATCTTTGCTAGACGATCTAAAACCTCTGCTAATTACAATATCAACTTTGCCCTGCTCAACTACAGAGTGTGAACGGGGCTTCAGTTTAATGAACATCATAATAAAGGAATTTGAGGGCATCGTTACTGGTTTCTAATGTTAAGTTTAATGTTCATTAATGCTAATGGACCACCACTTGATCTGTTTGTACCAAAGAGGTATGCGAGATCATGGTTGCTAAACCATCGGGCAGCGACTGATGTCCAATAAAAAGCAGCACGAGGGCGAGAAAGATAAGTTTTTTTTATGTGCAGCTTAAACCAAGTTTTATTTCTACGTCTTGAATAACAGTTATGCATTTTTGTAAATTTTATTTCCAAGTACCAACTCATATTAAGAGTATACCCTATCACTTTTTTTATTAAGCCACAGTATACACTGTGCAAATTTTACGAATACAGCACTGTATATATAGTACTGAAAAGGAAGCAAATTTTTAAAATCAAATGGAGTGACAGTTGTTGGAAAATTGGATAATTGGAACATTTTCCCTATAAATGTGCTTTTTGGAACAAATGTAACCAAAGTTGCGTGCAAGTTATATGGTCATCTGAAAAATCTATATGAGATATAGTGATATTTTTATTTCAAGTTATTGTATTATAATATTCGAAGTATTCAGTACGATCTTAATTGTCATACAGTTCAATAATAGTAATATCATAAAAGTATGCTTGTTCGTATTTAAATAATATTTATTTTCTAACAAAACGTCTATCTCTCTTATTATTATTTTGTATTTTATAAATGAAAAATTTGTGTAATGTACTTATTCGCATTTTGTATGTGTGTATAATTGTAATTCCTCTTTCCATTCTATCGAAGTATTGTTTGAATTACGAATTTCACATGTATTGGGAGTTTTATTTAGATCAATAAAATTTTAAGTGTATTTTGGTGTTCCTTCTTATCATTTAATTGTGCAATCAATATTGCATCATTGATATTTTTTGGGGGGAAACGCTTAGATATATTTCTATACTTTTTTGTTATTGATATATCGTTGTTTTAGCGCAAAATTTTAGAAATGCATAAAACGTAATTGACTCGTAGTTGAAAATGATCAGAAATATTGATTGGATTAAAAATCTAAAAAAAATATTTTTTCTACTAATTGATTATGTGGAAACATTCATGTGATGTCACGCGGATTGTTGTCCTACACCTCTCGAAACACGTACTAATGTTATCCTATACAGCTCTCGAACCACGTGCTAATGTTTTCCTACTACTCTAACCTGTTTGCTTCGATTTGGATTTAAAGCTCAAGTCAGTGGCGGATCTAGGATTTTTCTGAGGGAGGGGCGCACCCAAAAACTTCACCCTAAAAATGACCGAAATAGATGAAGTAGATAATATTCTACTCAAGCTTTCTTTAACAAAAGTTTTGAACAAAATAAAATAGTCAAATGATTTAATATTTTAAACTTCACCGAAGCTAATTAATACTTTAAGTTAATCGTAGGACATCGTACAGGCGCGAATCGCCAATGTGAAACAATTTTCAAATTCCATGCATGTATGCCGTTATATAAAAGTTGGTTTGTTACAGAACCTGTCACTAAAACCGCTTCCACACCATATTTATGCTCACAGGAAACACACTTATTATACACCTCAGAAAGAAATACGCCTAACAGAGACTTCTAATTTAGAATTGTAAACGCCAAAATTAACTATTTTCATTAACATACTTTGTCAAATTAAAAATTACTCATTATCGTTTGCTAAATTTGTTTGGAATTCGTGGAATAATGATGCAAATTTTTAATAAATATAATTCTTTTAGTCGCCAGAATTTAATTTACAGTTCGAAAAATATATAATTAGTAAAAATGATGCTTTAAAAATAAAAGAGAAACTTTGCGTATATTTTATGCAAAATTAGAATTCGTTATACATCTTTCTTCATACATATATAATGAACCATCAAAAGAAGTCTATTGTGATATTTCAACAATCCAAACCAACTTATATCACATAAGTAAATTTTCTTTCAAAGGTTTTATTTTTATTTTAAATAAAGTTTCTCGTACGTTTGACGAAATGGCAACAGTGAAAATATTGAGTGAAAATGGAATTTGCATGTTATTTCAATGTAGATTAAATTTTTAGTTATTTAAATTTTAAATATACTTCTAATTTAAATTTTTTAATGAAATTTGGGATGTAACCTAGTCCGATTTTTCGCTTTAAAATGACGTATCCCATTTGTTTTGTGCGACTTTTGGTTCGCTCTGTGAAAGTGGGTGACGGACAGACGGACTGAACGATTATAAAACCTTCCACTTTTTACGTTATAAACGTAACGTGGAAGCTAAAATAGCAACTTAATTTTAACTTAAGGTGTTTAAGTTCAATATCCCAAAAATAACTGCCAAACTATTAACGGCCCGTGCACTCGTGCAGCCAAAAAAATGTTCGATGATTCATATTCTGTGCAGAGGGAGAGTGGTGAATTAATTTTGTCGACATTTTTCTTTTAGTTTTGTTTTCAATAATTAAAAAAAAAACGTATCAGGTCTTGAGGAGGGGGCGCGCGCCCCCCGCGCCCCCTGGCTAGATCCGCCACTGGCTCAAGTGGACATATGGCCGTGAATGACCCCCCATATAGATGCCGGTATCGAACCGTTTCACTGAATGCCCCGTAATTTGATACGTTTTAAAAATAAATACTCTTCCGTCACGAACTTGTTTATCCAATTAGGGAGAGAATTCTCTGAGAGGACTTTTGTATTTTAAAAATATTTTTATTTCCTTATCCCCCTCTTCAAAATACTCCGTGTATATTGACGTGTCGTAAAGAAGATACCGTTTAGCTCTCAAATAAAACAAAACTAGGTTATTAAAAATATTGTTCAGTATAGACGGATAAACATTTTTACTTTGATAATGTTCGATTCTAAAATTTTTATCTCTCTAAAGAGCTACTGACAAGAAAAACACCAAATTCCGAAGCGCGGTGCCAATTAACCTTGTGTAGCGATCAATGATGACGTTAAACATCAACAAAAAACGAACCCTGATAACCTTAAAATCCTTGTGTAGCTCTAATGGGACTTAAATTCAATCAAACCAAGCATGGATAACCTTAAATTGGAGATAGTAGCTCAAAGTAAAAAACAGCGTCACTTTATCAACCAAACCAAACCGCGTTCTAGCTGAAGAGCCATTCTTGAAGTATAACTAATTTTCCCAACTCTTAAACCTGGCATTATGCCATTGTTGTTATTTGTTGTTTCGGTTTTGTCATTTATTGATGATATTGTAGCACAGTGCCTAAATCGGAGTGTATAGAGGTACGTACCACGTACCTTTACAAAAGGTACGCACGTCGATCACGTGATCAATGTTTGGTCACGTGGTCAACTTGCGTACCTTCAATAAATCAAAATAAAAGTTAAATCGCCAACGCCATGCGGAACGCTGTATACTTTTTATGAAAACTCTTGAGACTGGACATTTTAAACTATGATAAAGATAACCATATGGATATTCATATCAACAAATCAAGAACTCTTAACGCTAACAAAGTAATTATACACGGTAAATGTTTAAAATTCTAAATTAGATTGAATTACTGATGTATACATATTGGACCTACGTGTAGGTGCTCAACGAAAAAAAAAGGAGCAAATATTAGAGTAAGTTTCTTTTTTTTTTTAATTCCTATTATATATTTTATGAAACATATTTCTTTTATTTATTGAAAAATTTATTGGTTACGTTTTCATTTTGCAAATCATTTTGACCATGCTTGAAATTGACTATGACAAAATTTAAGGGTCCCTACTTACTACATTCCACAATTCATATTAATTAAATCTGATGATAAATCAAATATTTGCAAATTTAATTGCTGCCGTATTCGTATGAATTTTTAGATACACGGAAGACTTAGTTAAAGCTTTGTTTTCTTGTGCTGTACTGTAATTCATATTTTAATAAAATATCTTGCTGATTTTTGACCACCTTTAAGTTAAGGACAATTAAAAAGACTGCCTACTCTTAATCTGTGACTCTTTCTAGTGATTGCATATTCATGGGAATTTTCCAGAATAAATGACAAGCATAATCACCTAGTAATCAAACATTTATATAGCTTTCCACACAATGGTGCCTTCCTGAATAAAAATGTAGTTATAATACTTAAAAACATCTTTTTTTAAGGAGCAGACTGTAAGCGTCATGCCTGTTGAGAGTATGTATAGTAGGGACGATACTGATGGTGAAACTCCACTACAAAGCTTGAGTGCGAGTTTCATCAGGTAATCTGTTGTTAACACCTTCCACATGTTGAGTTATTTCATACCATAATTGAAATCATTTATTTAAAACCAACCTGGCTTTGATTACCATGTATGAGAGTTATGCAGTTGTCGAATCCTTTGAGTAACCATTAAAAAAAGGAATAAAATAGAATTGTCAGTTAGGATTGTTATAAGCAATTTAAATAAAATCATTTAATAAAATAAAAATAACTGGGAAGATGGTGCTGTTTAACCTACTCAGTTTGAAAATGTGTATTGTTATAGGTATATGGGAAATTCTACCGTAATTTATATCTAGGGATGCACCGAATATTCGGTATTAGGCCACTTTAGCAGAATATTCGGTTTGGCCGAATAGTGAAAATAATTTTTTTTTAAATGCAAATAATAACAAACGAGCACTACTTTTTGTGTGTTGCTTCAATTGAAAATTTAATAGCTAAATTGTATTAAAATTATTGTGTGATTGTGTACTTATACACACAATGTTGATTTGAAATTGATGAAAAATAAAATTGGTTTAGGTAGGCCGAATATTCTGTATTCGGCCAAATTTGGTATTTGGTGCATC
Source organism: Hylyphantes graminicola (assembly GCA_023701765.1). Taxonomy (NCBI): domain Eukaryota; kingdom Metazoa; phylum Arthropoda; class Arachnida; order Araneae; family Linyphiidae; genus Hylyphantes; species Hylyphantes graminicola. Next base: position 27,609,782 of record CM043120.1, on the reverse strand, counting down.
CCTATTGATATCCTTTGGGCATTACTTTTTTTTAAAAAAAAATTCATTTCAAATTTTTGTTATTAGTATACTAATGGACTGGCCCTTATATAATTGCAAAACTGTATTTTGAAACAAAGAAACTTTAAAAATAAGAACACAAAACAATGTGGGAAAATTCCTTACCGCCCCCTGTCCAGAATGTCAAATTTTTAGTTCAGTGTGTAACGGACCTGCCTAGTTGTTCTATGAAGTAATGCAGTTCTTGTGCAGTTAGCCCTTCAACCACAGATCCTTCACCTTGCCTTAAGAATTAAAAGGCATTTTATGAATATTATTATCAGATAGTATAAATGTTGTCAGTCTTCATGGCAGGGGTCTCCGCTGGTCTTTTAGGAGTATGATTTGTTTTAGCTGTGTTTTTAATATTGTCTTTTATCTTTTTTATATAGCAGCAGCTGAGTTTTTACGTTTATTTTTGAAATGTGAAAGTTCTTGATATTCTTGGCCAGTTGAGGAATTTCGAGTACGTGGGCCAGCCATTTTTGACATCGTGTGATCTAGTGCAGGACCTGACTCGTCCACTCGCCGATGATTATCCTGTCAACTGCAATATCCGTTCTTATTTTGTTTGCTTTGAATGTCCCCCTGTACCTCATTCCCTAAAGTATTTATTAAATATCCTAATTGAATTATATTGCTTTTCTATTTTAATTTTGTGTGTGACCTTTTCTTCCTTATTTATTCCGCCTGGAAGCATGGTTTTCCAGTAATTAACCGTGCTAGGCCTTAACCTTTTCTCAGAGACGTTACAAGTGTTCAATCGTAGTTATAGCTTAGTGCTTTTAATGAATGCTAGTTTTTGCTTCGAGATTATTGTACTTTTAACTCTACAAATACATCCTTTTCAGGAAAGTGCAGATTGCTGAAACTGAAGTTTGCTGAGCCATCTTGACCTTGTGGGGATCCCTGAGTCAATGCTAGATGATGTTTGCATTTGATTGCCTTTAACACTTCTGTGGGCAACAATTGCAAATGTTTTTTGGTTTACAAGGGAAAAAAGAATTCTATAAGTTCATAGAAGCCACAGTCTCGAGAAAGAAGCATCATTTCACGCATTTCTCGGGTCTCTTTTAATGTATCGTATATTTAAAGGCTAAAATAGGAATTATTTAAATTACAGCCTCATTAGTATTATTAAAATATTTATAACAGTTTTCCTTTCACTTCTGTAAATTTTTTGGTACATCATGCCCCAAAATGTAATTTTGCTTGTCAAAAAGTTATAATTGAATATAGAAGTAATTTTTCATTCTGATTCAAACTTCTTCATTTTATATTGATATTTTGCATAAATGATGTCAAAACTGCTTCAATTAAAGAATTGAAATGTCCTAACACCAAATAAAAATTAAAATATTCAAAAGGTTTTGCCTTGTTCAATTGAGTTTTGTATTTCTTCTCAGAAAATGCTTATATCAGATTTTTGCTATATAAACCTGTTAAGTGTATGATACTTTTTTCAAAAAAAGAGTTAAATTTAAAGCATCTTTTTAAAAATGTGAATTCACTTTTGGATACCTAAAAGTGATTTGTTCCCTGTAAATCCTACAAAAAGTGCAATTTTTCAAGAATTCTAAGCCTTATAATGTTTCTATCAAAGCAGTTAAATTGGACATAAAGTTATTTTTCTCTTCTAAATATGGTGTTTGCGAATTGTTTTAAGAAAGTACTGTGTGAAATTGAAATTTGGAAGGGATTTTTTCAATCATGCATTGAGAATATAAAGACTAAAAAATTCTAGTAACTGTTATTCAAAGAAAGTATTACCAGTTTTTTTTTTTTTTTACAGCTGAATCAGGAACATAATGCAAAACACAATTTAGAATTTCAGTTGATACTTGATCTTACAAAAACTTTTCCCCTTGGCTTTTAAGAAATTCTTAAAAGTTGGTGATGCATTATTTTTTATGCAAAATTGTAAGCATTTATGAAGTTAAAATTGCAATAACTTCAAAGTATTTTATACAGCAAGTATAGATAAACAATACCAAACAGTAATCATTGCATTTTTTGAAAACCTAAGTAAAAACCAATTTTTATTAAAATTATAAACATGTTAAATTTTGCCATTATGAAGTAGTTACCTAAATAATAAAAAAATAAGTTGTGTATAAATAGGAAGAAAATAACTATGAAATATTAGTAAATAATTTGTTAACATCATGCAATATTTTGCTTTAAAAGTATAGTTGCATTTTTAGCAGCCTTATCAACTCTGTTTTATTTTTTACGTTACTACTTTATACCAAACAGTAAACACTAGATTGTTAATAAGGAATAAAAGAAATTTAAATTGTCATCCTCCAGAAGAGAAGAAAACCTAATCAAATTTGAAGAAATGTAATTAAAAAAATTTAATAACTATATTTCAACAGTTCTAAGTGGCTAAGATTTTATGAAGTACGAATTCCACGTACAAACATAAATATTCCTCAATAAAAAACAACAAAATTAAACAACGATATCTAGAAAAAAATCAATGTCTGAAATATTTTTCGGAGTATGTTTTTTTAACCAAGCTTGAAAAATCTAATAAAGTTTTAAATAAAAACAAAAAGGATCAAATTATGTTCATTTAAAAAACATCATTAACTTTGCTCTTGAGTCTTTTGATTCATGAGAGGATTCATGAAGTAAATTACAATATACAACGTTAAACTCGCATGGTTTTTCGTACGTATGCCTAATTTCCGTCTGTGATATGATATATCTTTCAATTATTTAGATAACCAGAAATCTTAAGTCGTTGCATTGTGCTACTGTGGAGAAAGCTGCTAGCGTTTTGCCCTATACTTGACTCGTTTGGGTTAGAATTTCGAAAATAAAATATATACTTTTGAAATAGAGCCTTTACTATATAAATTAAAAAGCTTCAGCTCCTAAAACGTGTTCTCCGTATTCATAATTGTTTTGGCTTGTCGTTGAAATCATCAGTCAGGACTTCTTTCTTTAAAAATAAGATCATTATTCCTCTAAAAGTAGATATTTGTTTGTAAATGCTTTTCAATATTCTCAGAGATAATGTTTTAAGAAAAGGATTTAAATAGAGCATTTCCCCCAAATTATAAATACCAAGGCATATTACATTGCTAGAGATGCATCACATCTAATTATAGTGTGATATTTTTTTTTATTCGTAGTATATTGTCTGAATTAAGGCCACTTATATACTTTACTATAACTCTTGTACAGGGCCGTGTGGTGCTATGATGCAGAGAGGCGTCATTTTCTAACTCTCCTAAAATAGAGGATTTTTTTTTTTTTTAAAAAGCGGCAATTCTGATAAAAAGTTATGTTGGTCGATTTATTCCGTTTTTTAAGAAATTTTATATCATCGAATCAAAAAGTTAATTTATAAAAAAAATTGACAATAGAATAAATAATATTAAAAAAAATTAATACGTCTTAACAACAAATTGCTGAATGATTAACATTCATTTGATTGACCTGTATTACTTAAGATTTGTAAAAGTAAAATTTTGTACTTGCTACTATTACCTAGTTTATTATACTATATTAAAGTTCAAAGATGCTATGCTTAGTTTTTATAAAGTGAGCTAAGCTATTTGAGACTTGCATGGCACACGGGAAAAAAAATACCACATAGCCCTATTCTTGTGTATAGAAGTATGGTAGTCGGGTTATTTGTTAACAAAAAAAATGTTTGTTTGTTAAAGAATTTTACAGCTCATGCTGGTATTCACTCATTTTATCGCATCGTGTCATATGCAGGGTTGCCACGGTCCTGGAAAACCCTGAAAAGTGCCTGAAATTTTTATTTTCAAGTGCTTAAAAGTGCTGGAAAAACATTATCAACCTTGAAAAGTCCTTAATTTTTTTTTTACTTTTACACTTTCGATGTGAATCAGCTCCTATTTCAATTTTTGATTCCTTGTTAATGTATAACTCAAGAAGGCAAAGTATGTGATTTTGATGGTTAAAGAGATAAATGATTGATTTTTGAGATTTTCATTTGAAAGTTAGAGAGCTCTTATTTGTTTAATAAATGAATTTTACAAAACTATCGTGAAATTTAGTTGCTGCATGTTTGAAAATACAGTCCTTGAAAATGGAAATATAGCCTTGAAAAGTCCTTGAATTTTTTTTACCAAAAAGTGTGACAACCCTGCATATGATAACCCACAATGAGTGACTTTACTTAAAAAGAAAATTGGAGATTCCGAGTAATTTTATCAGCAGAAGCAGAAGCTTTTCATTTTGATACTCTCGAAACAAGATACTTGTACTAGATTTAATGCTACATCTTAATTAACTCATTAACGAAGGATACACAATTCCACTAAGATGTTACAACAAAAACGAACGAAAAGTATAAATTCAATCCTTTTACAACTTGCTGAAATGTTAATGTTCTCCATTTTTCTCTACCTCAAGCCAAGTTCTATTATCCATATTGTAACTTTTTCGGTGGTTGGGATTAAAATTTCAGATAATAAATATTTTTTTAAAGTAGGAAAATATTTATTTGTAGCCTACCGAACTAATTTAATTAAATATAAAATTATAACTAATTCTAGTACAACTCAACTCGATGGACGTGCGGATGTTTGGGTCACATGATCGACTTGCGTACCTTTTAAAAAGGTACGTGGTACGTACCTCTATACACGGCCTACTTAAATATGTGATAATTCTTGTAGTTTTGCAGTGAAATTTTCTTAAAGTTCCATTATTTATGCATATAAACAGCATGATTGATAATAAATTTTCTGTAATGAAGTTCATATCAAGACACAAGATACTTTTTGGTTGCCTTATAATTGCTTGGATTATAGGCATGATTTTCACAGGTTTACTTTTAACTTTTAATAGACTGAACTATCAATAAGTTGAATCTTATAAAACAAATATTTTATGCATATTTATGTGTTTTAAATGCTTACTTTACCAATTTAACACTATCAAGTTTTGGAAAAGCTCATATTACTTAAGAAATTGACTAACACTGATGACTAGAAATAGTTATTGTATAATGGTAAAAATAAATCCCCATTTGAGTTACAAACCCTACAGTTATGAAACAGATAAGGTTACTAAATAATTTTAATTATGTATGCTGTAATCTTGCATACTGAAATTTTGGAAAGTACAAGTATAGGTTACTGCTATGGCTAAAATTAGTGCCTATATATATTAAATTACATACAGCTTAAGTTTAAAGCTGCAGAATATGGTTACCTAGAGTAAATATACAAATTATATAAATTTTCTATTAAACAATACACAATTATAAGCAGTTGCAAAGTATATTTGAAGGCCTGAAAATGAACATGTATTATATTTCTTATTGATATTAAGAAAACAATATGTTTTGAAAATATATTCTATGACATTTTCTTCAGCAATTTAAAGTGTTCTACTATTTAACATGTGGAGGGTTATGTTAAAGTAATGTGACCCAGACATCCCATTTTTTTAGGCACAGTCCTGCTTGTCTCACCGTCCCTCCAAAACTCCCACTTTTCTGTTGCAGTCCCAATATATATAAAAAAAATATAATTAAAATATAGCTTTCCATAAAAAAAATTCTAAACAGATTTTATAATTTTTATAAATTAATTTTTTAAGTAACTCCATTTCAGTGGTAAAATTACTTTAAAATACTTATTAGTTCTTTATATTTGGTTGCTATAAGGATAATGTTTTAATAATTAGTTATTTCTCAGACATTAGTATTTAATCATTAGTTGTACTGTTTGTTGAAATTTGGGAGAGAAGAGTAAATTATTTGAAAAATCATTGGGAGGAGGAAGTAGAAATAGAATGTTCTCATGATTTAGTATTTGATTAATTTGATTTAGAGTTTTGAAAATCTGAAAATCAGTCTAAATGTTAAATATATTTTCATCAATTTCAGAGAAAAAAACTGGTACCCACTGATGGTAGGGTGTGGGGCTTGTGTTGATTACAGGTTCCTGGAGACTATTTCCCTCCCCTTCAGGGACATGTCTAAACTGCAGAGGTGGCTATAGATGGCAGCATCTGTCACATATGTGTGTTGTGGCTGTCTTACTTGACGAAGGTTTATAAGCAGGTCTCTGACTAAGAACACAAGCCTCAAAATAAATGTCAACCAACCAAGGCGTAAGTGTCATTAACTGTTGTCTGTATTTATATTTCAGTTCTGCTCATCAGCAAGAGCAACCACTCGAAGATTAAAGTCCAGAGGATGTCCCACCCACTCATACATCCTCTGCAGCATAACCGCCTGCCTCCAGCTTCAAGCTTCAAAATGGTGAAGGCTCTCCGCTATTGCAATCCACCCAATGACATTACAGAGGGCCAGGAAGGTTAGTTTCAGGAAGTATTAACACTTTACAGACCGGTAGCGGTTCGAACATACTATGCCCTTTCACTGCCATTCAGCAGCAGATGGTCAGGGACAACGGCTCGGTTTTACAATAGCCCTTGTGTAGCTCTAGTGCGATGATAAGTCAAAACTAAACAAAACTGGCTCTGTTTTGGCCTAGACTTGTGTGCGGGAATATATGCACTTTTCTTAAACTCTTGTAAAATTGTATGTTTTGTGTTAGTGTAGGGTAACAAAATTTAATAAAATCTTTACAAAGCATAAACTGAACACGTCCCAACCTAACCAAATCTAACAGAAAGCTTAAAAGTTGATTAATCAATGTCCGGTTGGTAAGCACTGAGAACAAAGCATCGATTAATCAAAGACCAGTCTGTAAAATGTTAAAACTGGTTACAAAAACGCTACCAAATGAATCTTTTGAAAAGTCTTATGGACATTTGAACCTTAGATGAGTTATCGGGAACTGATCAACCAAGTCTATTGACATTTTGAGTTAACCTGTCTCAACAATATATATTATATCCCCTACGTTACAAGGGTGGGCCATGTGACAATGCGACACAGTAAATAGCAAGGGTGTGAATTCTGTACCAATTGTTCCTGCAAGCCCCAAAAATTTGCATCCTGTGTTAATTATAACTTGATATTTGTTCTTTTGTGGCCTGTTTTGCTGCTACATTTATGTATTTCTGCTTCAATAGTTAAATTTAATTTTCTACAATTCCTCTAGCTCTGTTTTAAAATTTTTATTTTGCTGCTTCCAAAATTCATCTAAATTGACACTGTAAACTCTCCAGCCCTGAAATACGGTTACTAGCTATCTACTCCCCCAATACCTCATCTAAGATTCAAATAAATTTTAATCTGATTTATAAGTCTGATTCAGAGAATAAGGGATATTTTCATTAAAGAATTTCTTAATGGCTTGCATCTCCTGGTGGTAACTTTTTGAAGCTTATGCAAAAAGGTTCGATGCTGTCCTTATAATTATGCAGTTTGTTAAATATCTAGCCTTTTAATATATATTTGTTGTAGATATATTATATTTTAAAATGGAGAACATTTCTGAATTGCTTGTATTAATGGTTTGTTGAAATGAAGTATTAGTGTGCTCTAAAACCTATTCATTCTCCTTCACACATGTTACAAAATCCTAATCTATATTCCTTCGGATCATAACACCAGCTTCTGAAAAACTTTCTTCCCCCTACACCTTGGTGTGGTTTTCCAGGAGTGTGTCACAGTTTTCATTTTTTTCTTCCCCCAACTTGGGTATGGGCTGGATAGAAAGCAATTGCCATTAACTTCACAGCAGTTCTTCAAACCAGGTACATTTATAACTGTGCCGCTCGGGCTGTTTCCTGAAGAACCATACAAAGGGATCAGAAGAGAAAGTCTTTTCAATCTTGTGTTGTAATCAAAAAGAGTATAAAGGGAAATAAAGAGCTGTTTTGAGGAAAGTAGAAGATATTTAGATTTGGTAGATTGTTTACTACCAATGTACACTACCTTTTTTGCCTTTGGGTAAAGGGAAGTTGAAAAATAGTACTTTTGTCCTTTTTTTTCTTTGTCAATAGTATGACAATGTCTTAAAATGGTGTGTATGTTTCATTCAAAATAATTTTTCATTTAAATGCAATTAATATTTAAGTGATATGAAGACAATTGACAAACTTGCTGATAAAATATGAATACCTTCTTCATATTTTAAAGATTTTGACAGGTGAGACAGGCTACCCTCCTTTTTTCCACTGTAGTGTGCATACATGATTGGTAGTTTAACGGACTATCTGCAACTTTTTAAAACCCATGCATGTTTACAGATCTGTATAAATCAATGAAAATACTTAAAGGTACAGTGGTTCCAACTGTCTATCTAGTCAAAGGGTAGCTCCTTTACATGGTTAATGACAAAATTTTAAACAATAATCACTCTACTCCTTATTTTATACAGAAAAGTTTATGACTATCACATGAAACTACAAATGTTTAACTTAAACGCTTCTTCTTTTTCTGAGCTAGTACAAAAATTTATCTGAAAAATATTTGAATTGAAGCAGAAAGTGCTAACTTAAAAAATATGTAATTGATAATAGTTTATTTAGTAATCAAATTGACTTATAACTTTTCTGACATGTATGTTTGAATTGTATTCCAAAAAGGTAAATCTCCTGCCAACAGTTCATTGGCATTTGTGGCAGTGGTAATTCGCCATGGAGACCGTTCTCCCCTGAGACCCATAAGAAACCAGTCCATCATCAACTGTGGCACCACCAACAGCCCACTCCTCCAGAAATACCTGAAAACCCTAAAGCATCTAAGAGGCTCGGCAAAGCACCTGGCGCCATTCACGACATTCCCTCTGAATCCAGCCGAAAAAGAATGTTTTTCGGCACAGATGACATTGCTAGGCGCTCACCAGCACTTGATGGTCGGCCACGTCCTCCAAAAGTCATATGAGGACCATGGATTCCTGAACAAGAGCTGGACAACAGGTGACATCAAACTCTTCAGTACAATATACTCCAGGACGTTCCAGAGCGCAGTGGCTTTTCTCTTTGGGTTCCTGCCAACGTTCAACATCTCAAATATCGAGATCGTTCCTTCCCCGAATGACAGGTTTTGTATGTCGGAGTATTACTGTAGCAAGTGTCCCCTAGCAGATCAGTTGAGGAGTCTGGTATGGAGGAAGAGGAAGCGGCTTTTGAACTCTCATCCGGCGGTTTTACATCTTTTGCAGCGCCTAAGTCCTATCGTCAAGAGCCAGCCAAATCACCCAGACATCCTTGACCCCTTCGAGATGTTCGATTCCTTGATGGGATACGTCTGCCACGGCTCGCACCTGCCATGCATCCCCGGCACAAATGAATGTGTGACTTTCGAGCACGTCCGAAACCTGATCGCATACATCGATTGGCTGGGCAGGCAGTTCGTCAGGGACAATACCAATGCCAAAGCCGCCATGTTGAATATGCAAGGTTTCTTAAACCATCTGGTTTTCAGCATCAATAACTTCATAAACGGCAAAGACCGAGCAAAGTTTATTCTCTATTCTGGTCACGACATAACCTTGGAGCCCCTCTCAGCGGCCCTTGGGATTGATGACGGAAACATGATACCATATGCTTCTCGTATTGTGTTTGAAGTTTATAACTCTACACTCAATAACAAACAAAAGCATGTCATGAAGGTTCTGTTCAATGGAAAAGATGTCACAAAATATACTTCTTTCTGCAAATCGTTTTTCAAAGATTCACTTAAGAAATCCAATTTGCTAGAGTATGGCCTCTGCCCTCTTGAAAGTTTTCAAAAATTTGTCGAAAATTTCATCTTAACAACTGGTGCTTCCTCCTTCAAAGAAGCTTGTAATTCAGTGCAGGCTACTTCTTATCCTTTTGATGTCAGACATAGTTCCTATGTGGATGATAGTTATAAACCTTAGTAAAGAAATATAACCTACTAAAAAATATTACTTATTTTGTGTAGTTATGTGTATGCTGTGTTGCTTTGCCTAGGACAAATGGATCTGTGTGGTATGAACTGCTTACAATGTCCTTGTTTGGTTCAAATTTCTTGTTGGCTTGTAAATGAATTTTTATTTTGATCTGTGGCAAGTGTCAATTTATGCTATGAAATTTTTTTGGACACTTCTTATACAAACTCATTGTTTAATTTACCAAAAAAAAAAACTTTAATCTGTCTTTACATTATTTTAGTAACATTACTTGTACAGTTGTAGACTGCAACAAATATTTACTTTGCATTATTGTTTCTAAAATGATATTTTGGCCTTTTTAAAAAATGTTATTTAATAATTGTGTGATATTCATAGCCAATTTATTGGGTGCTGTTATTTATGTATAAGCTTTGTAAAATTTTGATTACTATTTAATTGTAACCAAAAATAATTTAACCATCATTATACATAATATAAAAAATTTTATTTACATTTTATACTTATTGATGTTTTATTTTTTCTTTATATATGTTATATTTTATTTGTTATGATTTTTATAGAGAAAATTTAAGGCACAGATTTTAATAATTATTAGTGAGAGGTTATGTATGCAAAATGTCTTCCTGGTACTATCTTTAGAATGCATTTTATATCTAATGGAAAATAAGTCTAAATCTTTTATTTTACTTTACACAACAAAAAAAATACTGTGCCTTAATGCCTGGTATTACAATATTTTAATTAAAATTAACTTAAAACATCCATTGCTTTTATAATTTCTAAATTTAACTATTTAAAAAACATTTATTGCTGCATTACCATGTAATATCAACATTCTACAGCTATGTATAATAAAGCAAATATCTATGTAATTTTCTAATTCTTATACCAGAATTAGAAAAACATTTCTATTTCAAATCCTTCATTACAAGGATTTTTACAAAACAGTATTAGTTTAGATATGCTCTTTTAGAAGATGAAAGTATTTTAACTTAGTTAACAGTTTTCTAATAGTATCTCATTTCTTTTCATCTAAAGGAAACTTACAATCTTCTCTAATGCCCAACAAGATTAACATATTTGAAGCTAATTTTTTTAGTGTAGATATTTTTAATTCATAAGTAGCGTGTACTTGTATCTTTTGAAGTTTGTTTAGCTAAACTGTACACCTTTGTACAAAAGGTGTACCAAAACTGTACACTTTTGTAGGTGAACTTGTTACCATATACTTTATACAGCAATGGTATAAACTTCTTCCCTAAAATTATAGTAAAATAAAAATTGACAAATCAAAACTTTTTGACTGTCTGCAATGTGGTAAGCAGCTTGAAAGCTAGTTCTGGAAAATGACAATAACTTTTTTTTTTCATAGTTGATTATTATCTCCATAAAATAAGTAAAAAAATCTAGCATTTAGAAAATATCTTGTGATGTGTGTTCTCATTTTACATTATTATTATTTTTTTGCAGAGTCTTTTACAATGCATATATTTTGTCTCACAATCTTTTTTAGTTTGTGAAAAATGTATATATTTTTTTGTTCTGAATATTTATTGTTCTTTACAACTTAATTATTCAGATACTTATATGTAATTCCAAAGATTTTACTTCTTTTGATAGTCAAAATTCACCTTTTTGTCACTTAGCAAGTTCTTCCACTAAGCCCTTCAATTAGTTTTCAGATATGTTATACTGTTAATTTTATCAGATTTTTATGTTAATGTTATCTTTGAAGATGTGATTGTCTTATTTTTGTGTTTAATAAGTGGCTGAGCGACATTACATAAATATATTTTAGAGTCATTCATTCTCTTTAAAAATCTTTTTTAGTCAGTTCTTTAAAAAAAAAAAACTATGCAAGAAAGTATGTTAAAGAATGTCTTATATCTTGATACACAACTTTTTTGCTCTACTTATTTAATTAAAATTGTGACGAGTACCCAGATATTTTGTTGTTGTTTGATTGTCTGTAGATTAAGTAGTACAATTACGAGTCATGGTTAATGAACCATGTTTTTCTTAAATCAAAAAATGATAGAAGACATAGTCAGTGGTTAAACTTGGTTCTTTCTCTATTATGTATGATTGGAATTATGTTTTCTTCAAATTTTATCTAGCAGTGCTTTTATTATGTTTACTTATTTGGGTGAATAATAATTTTTTAAATTTTTTTTTAAATCTAAACATTTTGTGTTGGTGTCGTCTATCAAATGAGCATGTTTTTGTTTAGGTTTCTCAACTTCCTTCTCTATTATGTATGATTTGAATTATGTTTTCTTCAAATTTAATATAGCAATGCTTTTATAATGTTTACTTACTAACTTAAGTAAATAATAATTGTTTTTATTTTTTAATGCAAACATAGACCTGTTATTAAATGCAAACATTTTGTGTTGTTGGTGTCGTATATCCAATGAGCATGTTTTTGTTTAGGTTTCTCAAGTGCACATTAGTCTCCAAGGTGTATTGGCATCTATGTTTGAAAAAACAACTAAACATTCCGTTTAGTAAAGTTTATTTTTAATTAGACCGTAACTTTTTGTATTTATCATTAAAGTTAATTAAAATTATTTTGTTTTTAAACCAAAACAAATAAATTGAAAACCAAAAGAAATTTCTAACTACCCTACCACTATTTGCTTGTTTTATATTACAGAAAATTTGTTAATTTGTTGAATAACAAAAGCTAAAGTTTTCCATATAGTAATATTTAAAGGGAACAATTTTCAAAACTATTTCACTCCAAATTCCTATTTTAGGTGTTTGTATCATAACTTGATTGTGATTCAAAATTATGAAGTCCATCGCCAATTTCTCGTTTCCAAGCTCTAATGTGACATTAATTAAACAAAATTGAAACTCGCAAAAATATTTCTGTTGATCTAGAAACGTTAATAACAAAACAGTGAAATTATATATGAGAAATTTCTAACTAACTTACCACTATTTTTGCTTAATATAATTAACCCTTTTAGAGAGAGAGAGAGAGAGATAATTATCTATTTAACTTAAGCTTTTAAGGATTCTTAACACTTATTCCTTATTACATGTATAGTACAAACTACACTATCATAGCTGTATTATAGGAAATCATGAATCATAATGTACATAATCTGATGTCAGAAGTTCTCATATCAGGCCTCTATTAACAAGTTGTAGACTTTTAACTTATTTTTAATAAACATTCATTATAATACTCAGGGTCACCCTGAAATATTTAGTTTAAAAAATTAAATGCTTGTAGGCCTATTCATAATAAGTATATGTTTGTTCTTGTCTAGGATTTGTCTGTTCGACCTTTTTACTGTGATATATTCTATGTATTTGTCAGAATATTGGAGATCTGTATTTATAAGTGTAATGTTACTTATTTGGCTGTTAATGTGGCATTTCTATAAAAAATAAAGATTATTAAAAATAAGAAATGTGATTTTTTGTGTGGAAATTGATAAAAAATCTTCCTTGTTGTAATACCCTATTTTCAATTTAATTCTTAAGAAATTCGAAAAAAGGAATTACTAAAAACTAGTTTTGTTCCTTTAGATATTTAGTTTGAGGCTTTTCTAAGACTTGTTTACATATTTGTTATTCTTAATAAAAGTAAGTTAGATTGTGTATTGATGTGATAAAAATGTATAAATAATATTTTCAAACTGTCATATTTATAAAAATAACATAGAATGAACAACTGCTGTTTTTTTCTTAGTTTTTATTTACCACTTAACATTTTTATAGTATTTCAAACAGTGAACATACAAGTTGAAAAGAATTATAAAGCTTATTCCGCTTTCATAGTTATAGTTCATTGTTAGTTGATCAGGTACACAAGGGATTCATATCGCCCGTAGTTATTAATATATTTAGATACCATTCGAAACAGTTTAATGATTTCTCTTGAAATAATAATTATCGATGCAATTTTTCTGTAACTGGTTAGACTGTTATCCTGACAACATATGCCTTGAAAACGACGCTATAACATCTCGGATTCATATTCAAACTGACAGTTACCGCCGGATATTATTGATATCTGTGTGTGATGCGATTAACCCAACCAATCACGCACGGACTGAATTACCACCTGAAATCTGGCAGCGGTTGCACTTGTTCCTCGTGTTAGCAGTTTATCCACGTACAGAGTTTATGCATCCATGACAAAGAAGTTCTTTGCTTTTTATCCCCACAGTCTACACTTCTTGGGTGGGTTCATGGGCGAGCCGACTGGACAGTTGAAGACAGAAGAGAACTCGGGGGAGTTCATCAAGGGAATGTTCGATCTGAAAAGGAAGGCTTTTATTGAGGAGGGTATTGGATTTGTACTTTGTTTAAATCAGCATGACAGTACAGGGTGGTTATAAAATAACGCTCGCTATTCGGAATGTTCTGTAGCTTGAAAAAATAATCCAAATGCATCAAAAATTGAGACACTTACTAATCGGGAAGGGGGAAAAAGAACGGAATCATAAAAAATCCTAAAAAATCCCATCCTTAAAAAATAATCATAAAAACAAACTAGTCTCTTGACCAGAATCTAAATTACGAGGCGTCGTCAATTATGGCCAATTACGGGCAACACAGCCAATTACGCCTCGTAATTTAGAACCCTGGTACAGAGACGAGTTTCTTTTTTACGAAATAGAATGGAATCATATAAAAGAAACTCGTCTCTTGACCAAGGTTCTAATTACGAGGCGTAGCCAATTAAGGTAGGCGAATACCCAAAATTCCCCCAAATTCTAAAAGTTTTACTATTACTTTAATCTTTTCCAAATTTGGCATGGTGATTTCAAATATAATGAATAATGCTATTTAGGCAGTTTTTTAAATTTAAACATAATTTATTTATTTTAAACGGTGTTTTTCAACTAAAAAAAGAGGTTCACGCCAACAAGCCTACCACATTGAATTTTCCTCCGATAAACATGAATTATGTGTTAAATTCTTCGTTTTGAACTGATCCGTGCAATGACCCTCTAGAGTTACAAACAAATCACAAGAATGTGTTTTATGACAAATTTTATGAATTAACTTGAAACAAACACAATGTGGCTAATCTAACGGCAGTGCCGGAAATCTGCGCAAGCGGATATCTCGACTTGAGAGCGAAACATTTTTGTGAACAGCCAAGTAAAATATCGCCAAGTTGTTAGTTAGGGTTGTAGTGAAGGTTTAGATTGTTATTGAATATCAAGCGTTTACCCTCGCCGAACGCGTGCGTTTATGGATTATAATAGAATTATTGGATTATAACACTGTCCAATTCTAAGCCTATTTTATTCTGGGATCAATTGATGTAAGACTTTACATAATCAGATCCGCTTATAAACCTTCGTCAAGCAAGAGAGATACAACACACACACTTAAATGGATCCATCTAATTTTTAGAGACAGAGGCCATCTAGAGGATCCCCAGAATTGTCACATGTATTGATTTGGTATGGTAACTTGGAGGACTTAGTGACCACGACGGATTTAACGTACACCAGTCATTTAGCATGGCTTTAGAAATTATGGTTATCAGTTAAAAAAACAACTTCCAGATCCATAATACATTTTAAATTATACAGGGTGGTTATAAAATAACGATCGCTATTCAGAGAGGTCTGTAGCTGTAATGAATATTCCAAATACAAAAAACTTTGAGATACTTACTAATCAAGAAGGGGGGAAGAATGGTATCATGAAAAAACAACTTGTCTCTTGACCAGGGTTCTAAATTACGAGGCGTAATTGGATGTGTTGGCCGTAATTAGCCATAATTGGCTGTACCTCGTAATTTAGAACCCTTGTCAAGAGACGAGTTTCTTATTTATGATTTCAATCTTTTTCGAAAAAAAAACCCTCGTCCCTTGACCAGAGTTCTAAATTACGAGGCGTAATTGCTGGCCGTAATTGGCCATAATTGACGATACCTCGTAATTTAGAACCCTGGTCAAGAGACGAGTTTGTTTTTTATGATTACTTTTTAATGATTATTTTTTAGGATTCTATCTTTTTTTTGTTCCATTCTTCCGCAACGAGGATCGATTTCATCTCAATCAACATGTTAATTTTTATTCCCAAAACCTTATCAACTCTGGGCGATAATAAGCCAACGTGACAAACTATCTTTCCCTTTCAGCATCCGTCTGCGCACGCGCAGTGGTTTTCCGTAAGAGAGCTGGATTTCCGGCAGATGCTGAGCATGCGCAGATGGTGCCGTAAGTGCAATGGATTTAAGGAACTCGTACTCGCAGCTACCAATCAACAAAATTTTTTTTCGATAAACTTACACTTTGACATTTTTTTAAACAAAAACTACTATATTTACACCAGATGTTAGAGGTTCATGGCACAGATGTATATTAAAATAGCATCTGTAAAAAATTTCAGCTAAATTAGTGTAAAACTTTTTATGCTAGAAGTGTTAGCGTAAACCCCCTTTTTTAGTAGAAAAACACCGTTTAAAATAAATCAATTATATTTAAATGAAAAAAATTGCCAAAAAAGCATTGTAAATTATATTTGAAATCACTATGCCAAATTTGGAAAAGATTAAAGTAATAGTAAAAATTTTAAAATTTTAGGTATTCGCCTACCTTAAGGCTAATTACGACCAACACATCCAATTACGCCTCGTAATTTAGAACCCTGGTCAAGAGACGAGTTTGTTTTTTATGATTCCATTCTTTCCCCCCTTCTTGATTAGTAAGTGTCTCAATTTTTGGTGCATCTGGATTATTCATTCAAGCTACAGACAACTCCGAATAGCGAACTTTATTTTATAACCACCCTGTATTTTAAAAACCCTACAATTAGCTCCGTTTCAGTGTTTTTTTTCTCAAAATATATCGGATATACTGCCACTGGATATTGGAGCCTTAACCTCTTCCAATACCGTCTTTTATTTCAATTTCGAAATCTACAACACAAGATTATTAGATTAGAGACCAGCGTTAAAGTCAAAGTTTGCGCTACTTTGTCAGAGCGATTATGTTCTCATTACTAACACATTTTTTTTAATATTACGTAGCATCCCAGAACTTTCTGGCGAGAATGTATTATCAGCGAAGTGCTGTAGTCCGATACGCATTAACTATAACCACGTAAGCATACTGAAAGCAGAGTTTCTACTATATTCATATCTTTCTGTTCACGGTTGGTTATAAAACAGAAAGATAGTTAAAATCGAGTGTTTGATGTGGATACAAGAATATGTTTGAGCGAAAACTATTCTAATCATAAGTGAAGATAGGTTAATTTTGCTTAGCACGGCAGAATTCTGGATAATTGGAATAGGGTGGAGCGTTGCTTGTTTGTGAGGAAGAATAAGACAATGCCTGACGTCACTTTAGGAGTGACCGTTCTAGTTTAAACGAATTAGCTGCCGGGTAGTCTGTTTTTTGAGGTTTAAGACCACGATTGACGTAACCGTGACTTCACTGCAGATGGGGTCGTTCCAGTTGACCATTAAATAACCTTTATAAATTGGAAGAAATTGTCGATGTAAAGTGA
This sequence comes from Hylyphantes graminicola, assembly GCA_023701765.1. Classification (NCBI taxonomy): domain Eukaryota; kingdom Metazoa; phylum Arthropoda; class Arachnida; order Araneae; family Linyphiidae; genus Hylyphantes; species Hylyphantes graminicola. The sequence goes on along the minus strand of CM043120.1, from coordinate 27,592,455 downwards.
AGAATTCGACAGTAGGAATCAGTATAGTCATTTTGGTGTTTGGAGCGATCGATGATCAATATAATAGTCACACTGTGTTATAAGTAGTAATTGCAGTTTTATGTAAGGTAGGGTATTTTATTACTGTGATTAAGAATTGAAGATCTCTTCAGATATAGAACCAAAAGGATAAGGAACGGTTGTGCAGGGTTTAAGATTACCTCGGTAATAAGGTAGGATCTCAGTATAGAATGTCCAGTATAGTCATTCTATATACCGAGTAAGTGTAAGTGGTCACTGAGGTGTGGTATTTTTTTTCCCTTTACAGTTTTTCTCTAAAAAAACAGCTTTTGCGTTAAAATAAAAAAAAATTCGTAGAAAGTAAACAGATTATCTCTGTAAATTGTACGGTATTTTTATGGAACATCAGCTGACATTTTTTTTTTTTTTTTTGTAAAACTACAGACGTTTTTTACAGTGAAGTGAGGTTTTTTCGTGAAAAGAAGGGCCGTTATTCAGGGCTATCCTTCCAAAATATTTTATTTTACACTGACCTGTACTTTCCAGGACTGTGGTTATCCTTTGTATACCTTTCGTTAGCTTCCTTACTCAAGACTTCACACCAAATCTATAAAAAATGATATGGTATAATAATTTCATTATTTGTAATTGACTGTATGGAAATATATGTTAAAAAAAGGATTTAAAAAAGGTTTTAAAAATATAATTTCTTTATGTGTGAAATAAATTTTATGTTTTTTTTTCTCCAATGGGGCTGCAACATTGGCTTTCAAGCCTTTGCAGACTCGACATATTCCCCAGAACTGAGAGCCTTTTTTCTTGTGTGACACGATCTAGGCGACTCTTGCTACCAATTTTGACGTTCAGATTACAATGAATATGAGCTCTCTGTGGATGTTAAAATATGCCGAGATTTAGTTTTGCCGAGATAACCCAAGCAAAATGGACCCTCCAGGGATCTTTTACATGCCACATAATCATACGACAAGCGTGGCCAAGATTTTTTGATCAAGAAAATCCGACGACTCAGCCGGGGCTCGAACCCGCGATCTAGAGCTTACGAGGCGGACACGTTTAATCTCTCAGCCACTGATAAGCGACGAAAAGGTGAAAATGAGAAAACAAGCTTTAAAGTTTTTTTTCCCCAGTTTTTACTTATATCTGATAAAAACGATACTAAAATTGTAAAAAGCATTAAAAATTACTTGAAGTTTATAAAAAAAAAAGGGAAACGTTTGTTAGAATTAAAGGAGAGTATAATATTTTCATTGATGGATTTTTTTTTTACAAAAAATGTCTAGCCTGTTCTTCCACTAAGCTCCTAAGCTTATAATTACAACTAAATTGTATGGTTGGTTTCACTGCGAATTTTTTAAAATTCAGTTTATTTTAATTAAAATATTTTTTTAAAAGGCTTAATTAGTTTTATTTTTAAAGATATTATTTTAAAATCATTCTCAAATGACAAAAGTACATCATGAATAGAAATTTATTATTTTTTAAAATTTGAAATTTTAGGTAACTGTAAGAAAAACTGATGCTTGAAATAAGGAAAACTCCGGTTCTGTAATCGGAGAGTTAAAAAACTGAATGCGTAATTTTAGACTTCAATGAAATTTTCTACTCGATTTGTCAATTGATTTTGTTAACTCTTTGTCTTTACGAATCGTAATTGGCGAATTAATTCTCAGAACATTTGAACGCGAGACATTTGAATTTGTCAACTTTTTTTTTCATATATTGTGTTAAAATAAAAATTACCATATGAAACATTCATGACCGAGTTGATTCGCCAAACAGGGTATGCTAGAATTCACTGTTTCATTTATTTTTTCAGTCATCAATCGAAGATTTTCAAAACGGTTTTAAGTTTGGTTTAACCCAAATAAAAAATGCCGAACCCGTGTTTTTATTATAAAAATAAGGCAAAGTCAACGAAATACAAAAGCTATTTCGACAGACATGTACGTTAAAAACTCTGGTATTTGGCTAATTCTAACTTTCAAAGTAATTAAATCTTTACAAAACATGTGAAATAATTTTTTATACAAATTATAAGTTTCTAGAAACATAAGGAACTTTTGATATTTCTTTGTAAAAGACCTCTTTATTCTATAACGAATTGAGTCGCACTTAATTTCATGTACAAAAATTACTTTAGGCTTAGGTTTTGTTGGAAATAGTCAAGAATCAAAATGTCTGTTTTAAAGTATATTTATTGCAAATATGTACATCAGGAACTATGCATTCGCATAATAGAACTCAATACCATTATTTTTTTTAATATTATAGTTATTTATGTTCTTCAAAAAGTTTTCATGCGGGAAATTCCTTTTACATCATGTATAAATATATTTTATGTTTTTAAAAATATAAACTTATTTTTATAATAACTATCAATTTTAACTTTGAGAACAGTAGCTTCGAATTCCCTTTAAATAATGCCAAGTTAAGATTAAGCCATTACGAGTACCTAATATAAATGGCGTTATAAAAGTTATGAAATAACAGCGTCCTGCATACATATAACGAGTAAAGTTCTTATGGAGAGTGAGCTTCATAAGCTAATTTTGGGTGCCTTGGCTGAAGGCGCAAGCGCTCTTTGAATATTTGTCCGATATTCACGATGACATTCTCATTTTCTTTGTCGGTAGTCCACAAACCCAGCTTGTCAGACTTGGCGCGATTCTGCACGACTGCACCGCAGATTTCGTCACCGTAGTGGTCGAAACCCTCGCCAATTAGACACAGAAGAACTTCCAGCCAGCAGCTGTCTACATCCGGATTAGCTTGGAACTTCTGCAAGGTGATGATCCATCGGCCGCCGTGCACATTCTTTTTGTCTTCCCACATTGGCTTGATCCCGGTCTTGAACATGGCGTAGTCTGTACCAACACGCAGCTTGCTAACTACTTCCAGGTGGTTGAATAGAGCCCAGAAGTCTTCGACTGTCTTGAAAGACTTTACTTCGACAAGGTTATCTTCCCATTTTCTCATGTCGTTCTTGACGTACCAGATGCTCCAAGTATTCTTCAGAGGATGCTTGTAGCTGATTTCGGAGTACATCTTAGACGCGGAAGCATCATCTTGCTCTTCTTGTTTCGTGATGGGCATAGTTTTTAGAGTTAAAACAGCAATTTTAAAAATGTATAACTAGCGGGAAAAACCTAGCAAACTTTGAATACTTTAAAAATGTTATTTGCTTGGGCTAAAAGTGTTTCATACAATGCTAAAGAACGTTCATAAAAGACAAATTTTCCATTCGAAATTTTATTTGATAGTTTGTGAGCACGAGCTGATATTTAAATTTTTTCACGTGAATTTATTATGATGACATTAAAATAGTTTTAATGGGCTTGTTTCTTCACTTTTCTACAAAAAACAAAACATCCAATGGCATCGCAGTTCGGATCGCGTGACCTTTTTCAAACCAATAAGCTGTTTCAAAACTTTTTCAAAGAAAACGAAGGAAACGAAACAACCAATGAAATCGCAGTTTATTGACCGTGACATCAGAAGAAATGTTTTTTATGCAAATTATTTTTCCAAACCACATTTTATATATATTTTTTAATTAACTATAATGACCGTGTTTCCGGTCATGAGTGGCAACAGAAGGGCTAAATGAAAACAGATTCTTTCTTGAGTCTCGATTGCAGAATTAAGATATTTTAGATGACTGATTCCCTCCGGATTTTTTCCCCGCTTTTCTTCAAATCAAATTACAGGGATTGTTTCCAATAGGCTTCGTGTGGCTGTAGTGTAATGATTATACAAATAGTGTCAAAATGTTAGTCGAACTTTAAACATACCTGAGCATATTGTAGAAAAAAGACTTGAAAATTGTTGTAGGTGATGCCTGGCAGGCTTGGCTCTTCGCCATATTGAGATACGTAATGGACGTAAGCCTGAAATATGTTAATACACACATAAGGCTTATAGAAACCTTATATAATATATTATATATGCTTATAGATATATTATATAACTTATAGAAATAAATGCTGAAAAAAATATAAGAAACTTAATTATTTAAAATAAAAAGTAGAAACTGTAGACATTGCTTTTGTAGAACCTGCGTTAATAGTAAAATAAGTTTGACTCAACATATTAAATATTTGCAAATAACAAGGTTGATCTTATATTTTTATTAAATTTGAAAACGATCTAGATTTTACTGGAAAAGACATCCACGAGACAATCTGTACAAAAAAGTAATAATGTGCACGTAAAAAAAATTAACCTACTTACTCAATAAAATAAGCTTACCCTATATGCTTGTTTCAAACCAGAATTATCACAGATATTATCATCCAGCGTTTGATTTCCATTCACCTACAAGACAATACATTTTAATTAATAATAAAAAATATATATATTTGTTTGGTTATAATTTCACAAGTGCAGCGTCTCCCTATTGGTAAATGGGAAGATGATGGTATTGATGATCGGGTCCCTAATGTGACGTCATGCGATACAGGATACAGGCCTTCTTTCTATCGATGTGGTATTTCTACAAATGACTGAAGCGCTTAACGTTCTGTAGACGATGTTCATAAAATATCAAAATGACCAAAAATGACAAATTTCGGGCCTCAAATGTGACGTCATTTGACACGGCCTTCTCTCTATCGAAGCGATATTGCTACAAGCGGCCACGAAGTTCCTTACGTTCTGTGGACCATATTAGATATTAATATAATCTCAAACCGACCAATATAACACAAAATCGGGCTTGTTTCTTCGCGTCATACGACAAACTCTCTCGCTATCTAGTTGGTGTTGCTACCATAACCTACTTACGTTCTGTCCTACGATGTCTATGGGCAGCTGGGAGTACTGGTCCACGAAACAGGAGGCTTGTTCACGGAACTTTTCAACAATTTCGTCCGTCCACCACTGGGTGAGATTGCCCACCTTGTCGAACTTACGGCCTAGAGATAAAAAGAGCCATCACACTCTTAAAATTATACGAATACGAAATAAAAAAAATCTTAAATTGCGATAAGTAAGAAATAAACTAAGTAGAGAAGAACTCATTTGAATTGTAATAAATTTTTTAATCTTATGTATTACTTGATGCAGTCTTATTTATTAAGGTTATATTGGGGGGATTTTCATTTAAGATGTTAAATTTATCATGAACAATAAACTGAGTTTCAATCTTACCGCTATTATCAAATCCATGTGTGATTTCATGACCAATAACTACTCCGAGCATTCCATAATTTAAATACCTAAAAATAAAGTAATTTTAGATGAATTAATGTTAATAATTATTTATTATAGTATCAAATTAGAAGTACTTTAAATGTATTTACTTTGGTCTGTCAGGCGTAAATATCGGAGTCCTCAATATTCCAACGGGGAAAACTACAATTACAAGGTCATATTTTATATTTTTTAACTATTTTATATAAAATTTATAATATATAATTGATATTTTGCAAAACTGTTAATGAAAATGGCATTTTCATAAATATCTCAACACATGAAAAATAATGCTTTGCGTTTAATGTAAAACTGCAAAAAATTATAATTTGTGGCACTATTATATAAAACATACTAAAAGTCAAACATATTAAAAGTACTGCATTAATTATTGTAAAAGTTAAGTTATCACAACTATTTTTCTAAAATGTTAACTTATAACTTACTAACTGCATTTCCAGTGGCTTCGTAAAAGGCATTTACTACAAGGGGTTGCACGAACCAGTCCCTAGATAAATTTTAAAAAATATACTAAAAGTATTGATTTTTTAAGATTTTTCTGCATTTTTTAAAGATTTCCTTTAGACTAAATACAAAGGCCTTAATAATTTCACATAGATAACAAGTAGTTCCGTACTAACTAGAATAGCCTACTTTCTTGTTACTTTAATACTCATTGAAATTCTTTCAGTAGAAGAGACATGCGATAATTTAAAATAAAAGTACACTATATAGTATTGTATGTCCTTCTTTCACACACCCCCTCCCCCTCAAATTTTATAAGTGAACTATAAGAACTGAAAACACAAGAGACCGTATTGCAAAAGACAGATTGACAGACCAACAGAAGAGCGTACGGACATATGGAAAAATATTGTAATACATTGTTATTTTATACTTTAGATTCTTAAAGTTTGTATTTTGTATTTCTCAGGTGACCAATGAACATTTGAAAACTGGATTAAATTAACTTAGTGCTTAATTTTTTTTAACACAAAACAAGATAAAAAAATAATAATTTATAACTAAACCTTAACTAACTAATAATTAACAAACTAATTTTAAAAAAACAAACTAAATTAACAAACTAATAATATTTAACCTTTCAAAGGATCGAGGTACTAAATAAAATACAAAAAACTAGGAATATGGGACACTACACAACTTTCGATAACTAATCCATAAATTATTACATTTAAAAGGAATTATATGTACCCTGTATTATGGTTATTTCAATGCCTTTAAAATCAAAAAGTTTGATAGTAGCTACCCTTTGCGCATACGCTATTTTCTCTCAACCCTTATTTTGAAGTCTTACATATGTACTGGGAACTAGTTTACCGAATTTGATGTCCGTAGCTTTTTTATTTACTTCAAACTGTAGGGAAATTTCAGACACACAGGCAGACGGATGAATGTTTAAAAATCACTTTTTTAGAATAAGCACCCTCTAAAACGTATAGAGAGCGCAAAATCTCCTATTCAGATTTTCGACCCCCTCGCAATACTTCCATTACTTTTTACTTCATATTAGGCAATTGAAAGTAATAATAATAAATTTATTAATACACATTAAAATTAATATCACTGAAAGCAGAAAAATACCTTTCTTTATCCACAGTTCTTGTCATCTTCGTCATTTCTTTAATAACTTCATAACGATTCATTTTTAGAATATTGTCCAAGAAATGGTCTTCAGAAATTTCAAGCTATTAAGGAAAATTATTTTGTGTGAAAAATCGTTAATGAATTTTCCATAGCTATTAAAAATACATTAAAGGCTTTTTGCATTAAAAGTGCTTTAAAAGTTAGCTAATGTCAACTGTGAAAGTACGTATTTTATCAAAGTTTAATTATGTGGTCGAAATTTTCATTTATTAAATTAAATAAATTTATTTTTAACAACGTTTGATTTATCAAACGCTATAAAATATCTAGGTATTGGTATTGGGTAATTTGTGCAAAGTTCCATCAACGAAGAAAAAATTCCGAATTAAAGTATTCTTACTGCAAAATATTTTAATTCACACTTTCTACAGAATATTTATTATTTTTGTTTTGGAAGGAGGCAATGAAGTTAACATTATAAAAAACAATTCTTTAAAAAAGAGAATAACTTGTAAGTAGTACTTACTCCCGAATAGTCTGCATCAAGTTGAACTGGGTCTAAAATATAGCTTGGGAAGCCCAATTTTGTATTCATAGATAATACCTATATAAACATAAGAATCATATAATTCAATAAATTTTTTAAAACTGTAGTAGTAGAAGAGTTTTAATGACTGCTCCATACTTTAAATTTTAAAATTTAGTAAAATTTTGGAATTTTTTATTTAAAAAAAAAGTTTTTTTTTTGTTTTGGCTTGTGTATTTTATTGAATTTTTTTTATCTATATGGTTTATTTATGACTGTAGTAAGTTTATGGGGGTACGGTACCCAAAAAATTGAATCCAGTATTTTTATTGCTAGCATTCAAATTAAACAATTTTTGGAAAGAATTAACATTAAATAAACATACAAAAAATGATTAATAGTGAAACTTATGTTTTTTTTTTAATAATATGTTTTTTTTAAAATGCTACTCCTAGTACAATTAAAAATTTTTTTTGATGGAATTTCTTTCAAAATGTTCTCACAACATCTATTAATAAAAATTGGTATGGATATTGAGCTGTCAGTTAAACAAAAATAGTTATGCAGCTTTATGCATAAAAATGGCCAAAAAATAAGATTTTTTCTAAATTTTCAACTTCATCCTTTTTAAAAAAATTCTAATCACATTAGACCTTATCCCATAACAAATGTAGTTAAACGCATATGTTTCAACACAGGAAAAAAAAATTGGAGCTCTACATTAATTTACTTAAAAGCCTCAGAGTTTTAACCATTCACAAGCTGAAAAAAATTCAAAATTTAAAAAACCTCTCAACATAAAATTTCAAAAACATTTTTACCAAACCACTATATCATTTTCAACAAACCTCCTCCATTATAAAGGGTACCTCTTTTTTTGCAATATCCTTAGCTCACAGCATTCGAGCGTGGTTAATTATTTTCTGTGCAGCCCTAAATTTTGGGTAATGCGCCCCCTTAATGGCTGCTAGAGATATAACTATCGAGTTAATTCATAACTACCCGCAGAAAGGCATATGCAAAATTTATATATTAGTTTTTAAAAAGCAATATTTATAGTAACACAACTGTATTGTAAAATCTAAATTGTAGCTCGTCTTTCTATTTTCAATTTGCTCATATTCATATTTTCTTTTTTGGAGTAGTTTCTTACCTTTTCTTCACATGCGGTTTTTGTTTCTGGGTCTAACCAGCTTTGCTGTTGTATACCACCAACGAATGCATGCTTCAAAGAAGATATCAAGGTTTTGATCTAAAAGCAAAATGGAACAAGCTTTTTTGAAACAAACTGAGAACTACAAAAACTTGGGCATTAAGATTTCGAATATCAAAATATTTAAATTTTGCTAAATGTATTGATAAATAACGTTCAATTTCTTATAATTTAATATTTTTGAAATTTCACGTATGAGCCATAAGCATAGTTTTAAAGTACCCAAGTAAAATATAATTCCGTATAATCGCCTTTTAATGTCACCTCCCATACTATAGTTCCTGTACCCATGGACACCCTAAAGAAAATTAATTTTTTCCACCCCCTTGTACAGGTTACAGGACTCAAAATTTGTGACCACTATTCCTGGACTGTTGACTGTCATTATTAAAATTAGTGACCTTTTAACTAAACACTAAGATTTTTTTCCTAATAATAAAAATTATTAAACCGAATTACCTCTTCCTGCTTATCCTCTCCAAACTCCTCCTTGACGTAGAGCGATGCCACAGCCATGCCGAATCCGTCATTGACGATGTTGACGCATTCCTTCCATCTCGCGAAGAAGCTCCTCTCTTCGGATAGGTTTGGAACTTCCCGTCGAAAGTCGTAGAATAATCGTCGGAAGTGGATGTCCAAGTATGGGAGGTACTTGGCCACGAAACGCCACGTTAGGTAGTTGGCCACGGTCCTGTGGTAATAAACAATTCAGTTTCAAAAACAGATTCAATGGAAATGAACTGTCGTTTTTCATTTATTTGACAAAGTATTGTTTTTAAATTTTTTGATTATGTGTTTCACAATTGCACATGTTCGATAAACAAAAGTTACACCATGCCATTGATTCTAATCGATTTCAAAAGTTGCTTTTCTGAACGAGTTAAGTATGAAGAAAAAACGTGTTTCTTTTATTTGGCAAAGTCTTATTTATTATTAATAATTCAATTATGTGCTTAATATGTTTAACAATCAAAATCTTTACAATGTGTCACAATTGTCATAGATTAGGTAAGATTAGAAAAGTTGCTTTTCTTCACGAGTAAACTTTTTGGGGTTGAAACCCCAAATCACCTGGGTGCCAATTTTGGAATTTAAGGATTTACAAAAGTCGGCTTGTTAAAGTGGAGATTATCTAAAACGAATTCAATTATACCGGAGGCCTACTGTATTTTAATAACACGATCAAGTGATGAGATTGACTGAAAAAACCGTGCTTTAGATAATACATTCAGACAAGTGAAAAGACAAGTAATATTTATGATGACACTATATACGGCTCTATGCGTTGTTGTTAATGGTAGGAATTCATTGAAAGTCAGAAAACATTATATAAATCCAATAGTTCTCACCTAGGAGAAGTTGTGTTGATGAGAAGTACGAGATTCCTCAAGTATTTTTCGCAGTGGAGTACGATGTTGAGATCGACTTTCTGAGCTGAGAGGCCGATGTAGTCAAAGATGTACCCAATCAGAATGCCCCACTTGATCTGCAAGATAAAAGCAACACAATATATAACTATGTAAATTAAAAAAATATAGTATACTTTACCAAAAAACGTACTTAAAAAAACTCATATCTTTCTGTTTGTGACGAATAATGCAGCCAAAGAAAAAAATTCCAAATTTTATTTCTCGTGTCCCTCTCCTTACCGAATGTAAACAATATACGATTTTCTAACATGAATTTAAAAGTATATAATTCGTTATAATTGTCAATTAATTAAATCAGTCTTTTCTTCATTGAATAGTATTGTAGAAACTCAAAGAGTGAACTTTTTTATAGCCTAGTCTCGAATGTCCGATAAGCACAGAATAAAATTATAAAAATATTATCTTAAGTTACATATTTCAAACAAATGCTAGCAAGTAGAAAATAAAGTTGTTGTTAAAGCGCCAAATGGAATCTCGCTACAAAATCTCGCTACGACTTTTAAATTTTGAGCTTAGATATTTTGAAAGATTACGAGGTAATTTTACACAAGCGTGGAAATTGCACAATTTTGTATACTAAAGACCTTAATGTTTGCAGAAAGTTTAAATTGGCAAAGCGTGTGCCAAAAATAGTGAATGTTTTCAGGTGCTAGTCGTTGTTCATAAAAGGGTACTTTTGAAGCACGTAGAGTAAAAGTTAGAATAACCTATCTATCAAAGTTCTTATGTCTAAACGGTTAACAAATATTTTTATTCGAGAATTATATATTTATGGCGTTTAGCTAGGATGAGCAACAAATAGCTTTATTTTAAGTAAAAAAAGTAAAATATGTCAGAAAAAAGGAATACCACGTTATTTTTTTCTTTGGTCTATTGTTTAATTATGTTCTCTTAGAATATTATTGTTATTTTAAATATGTAATAGTTAATTTATCTTTAATTAAAATAATTACTTAAAAAGTTTCTATAAAATGAAATGGGTAAATACTTTATTTTGTCACTCGAAGTCGAACTTTTATTTATTGAATATGGACGATGTATAAATACCTAGCATGCTACACAAGAATTTTATCTATCGCAGTGCAATACCCAAAAAAAATAATTATTTTTGTTAACCATGAAAACTTAAAAACATTCTTCATATATGTAGTCTGTTTATTGAGGATGATTTAGGAAATTATTATTATTTTGTGTCCAAGTTTCAACTACAAATGATTTTTCGATAAAAGTTCATTACTTTAGACACGGGACTGAACTGTATTCTAAGCTAATTATATGCGAAATTATCCGTTCAGTGATGTAAGTCACGTTTGTAAAAAGTCATTATAACTGCAACTTGTAACATTACATGGAAAAAAATTAAAAGAATACCTGGTCTACAATTAAAACTAAATAATGTATTGTTCTTTATTATTTTTTTCTAATTTAAAAAGCTTGTAATTTACTCTTAAATTGTGATTTACTCTACAGTTAAGTGGAATTAGCCCATACTTTTTTTTTTTTGGAACGAAGTATGGGTTGTCCTAGTTTAGTTTTTATTTCATTTTGTTAACTTATAAAAATTAGTTTTATTTTGTACTTGCCTCTGGTATCGTTTCTTCCAGTATAGAAATGTTGACTCTGTTAAATGGATCCTCATCCAGTGAATTTGTGTCGTTCCACTCTAAAGGATCATCTCGGGATATCTACAATTATTATAGTAATATATATTATTATAATGATAATTAGATTACTATATTGAGATTGTGTTTTGTTAAGATGCATACACTCTGAAAAATTATTCCTTTAATTTACAGAAATATAATTAATAACTTTTGCTGCCAGAATTTGTAAGTGAATTGACACTATTAGTGTTAAATAATTCTCTGTTTCGGATAAACTCTCCGGGGACCTCTATACTTGAGTATAAGTGTTATTAACAACGGTACAAATCTGCTAGTCCGGTGGCTAGTATTCGAACCCGGAAATTCTCTACGAGGTAGTGAATGTAGTACTAACTCGGCAGTCAGGCATAAAAACGTGTATGAAGTTCGTTTATTAACGGAAAAATAATAATGTCTGTAGAACAAAAGAAAATTATTTCCGAAAAATGAGGACAATTTTATAGTCGAAAATGCTATTTATTCTCATATTGTATTCAATAGGTGAAATTTCAGTTAGCAAAATAATCATGTAAACCAGCATAATTCTTCTACAAACGGAAATATAGCTTTATCATGCAACTAAGGTGATTCAAAGCATGCAACTAAGGTGAACAAAAACCTTCGTAGTTCATTTTTCCGTTTTCACCTTTTGGTCACTTAGCAAGTTCTTCCACTAAGCTCTTCAATTTTATATAAGTTATTTCTTCAATTTGGAGTAACTTAACCTTGGAGTAAAGACTTTAAAGTTAAGGCTGCTGGATCTAAGCTTCTAATCTTTGGTCTTGTTAGTGTGCTAACAATTGTTGTTGTTAACTAGTGGCAAGACTTCATCCACTTTAAACTAAAAATATCGTCACGTAGAAAGATATTAGATTTTTCAAGATTGGTTTCGGCAACCATTATCTTTAAGAGCCAAATTTAATAAAATTAAACTTAAGAGATAAATTTAATTATCGTTTAATGTAAAAAAAATCCGGCAGTTAACTGTGCAAGTTTAACATTTTCTATAAAGGATAATGATAAATTTTATCACGATTATCTGAAAACAAGAGAACAAACAAAATCAATAACTTCAATGCCAACAAACATTTTTCCACAGCTTTATTTTTCTCTCTTTAACTTTTTGACGATAAGAATTTCTCAAAACATTATTTAATTTTTCAAAATCTATACTTGATATCATCAATTTATCTTTGTGACTGAGAGCACCATCATATATGATCGTTTTTGTTTCAAAAAATCATTTTTTGGGGATGGGAATTGTTCTAGAAATATTAAGTTTATTACCGAATTTATATTATTTTGGCTATTACAGATTTAAAAATGTTTCAGTTTAAGGTTTTTTCCAGCTGCTATGTTGATAATATCTAATATTCCCTTTCAATATATGGGATAGCTGATCATAGATAAGGTACGTAAAACTTTGTTTTCGAAAGAACAGAAAAAAATAAGAATTCTGTTCTGTTTACAGTTCAAACAGATAAGGAAGCGAGATATTTTTGCCACACAATTATGTACAGTTAAATATTATTAAGTAAGACACCAAAAAATTCAAGATTGGTAAGCAATGATTAAATATAAAAATAAAGTTCAAAATAAAATATTAACCAGGGAAGAGACAAAACAACTCCTAAATATTTTTGAAACATTCCTTTTATTTACGTTTTTTAAATATATATGGAAACTTGCCTTGTATTTTCTTCTTTAGTAAGATGCATGGGTGTATTTACCAGGAAAAAGGAATGTATTTATTCATCAGAAAAAGAATTAGCTTATAATTCATTTTTAAGATCCTACTGCCCTAATACCTCACCTTTGTTTGAAATAATTTTTAAAACTCTTAAATGTATCTTATTTTTCACATTTTTAATCATTAAGTGATTATTGCTTAGTTCTTTGGGTGATATTCCTCAAACTGTAATTACAAGAAAATCCCTGTTAAAATGGACTTGTGCATTAACAATTGGGGTATTTTGTTTTGTAACCAACACTGTATAATTTGTTATAACTCATTGTAACTTATTAACTCCAAGGGCTCTTTACTAGCTTTATGGAAACAAATATTATTTTAGCAGAGATAAGAACTACAAAAGGAATTTTGAAAAAATTTTAGCCTAAAAAAAATATTTAATGTGGCGGACAAAACACTTCATAACGTCTTGTTGAGCTTCGTAAATAGTTTTGATTTAAATTTTACCGATGTTAATTACCATGAAACCCATGTTACCCATGGAACCTACAAATATGGGTGCAAATTAAACAAAAAATCTTTCGACCACTTAAAAGGGGGTTCAATACCCTCAAATCGGTGAAAAAAATCAAAACAAAAATTATTGGCATAAAATACTATTACAACCTTTATTAATAATGTCACTAAGTATCAAGACGATTGGAAAACTATTTTTGACACTAAACGCCATTTTAATGTCATGGCTTCGTAAGGAAATGGGTTAACAATAAAAACTTTAAACGCGTTTTTCTTAGAACTTGATTTTTTGAACTTCGATGTACCTTTTCTCAAAAACTATGCTACGTTTTCTCGTAAACTTATTTTTATGTGATGTAATACATAGTATACATTAATCTGAGGTTATGAATTGTAATAAAACTAAAGTGAAAAAAATTTTATGGGGCAAAAAAGTGAGAAATTTCATGATTTTTTGGGTACTTTAAAACTTATTTTATTTAAAAAAAATCTAACAGTTATTTTAAAAAAACTTTTAACCTCAGATTAATATATAAGGTTGGTATAATACACACAGAAATTTTTAAGATGATCTGATCAGTAGTTATTGTGAAAAGGTACATTGAAATTGGCCAATTTAACATTACCGATATACAACATACTGAACCCCCTTAAAGTATTTCTGCTCTTATGCATTGATTCTATACTTCCTAAAAATTTACACACGATGCTGTGGTATTTCATTTTCACTTCCATTTTATAAAATATCGTTCACCGTATCCACAGTGAAATTAATTAATGTCAAATACAACATGATTTCATTCCTAAACATTCTCTTTTAACTGCAATGAACCACAAACTATTTATTTAAGAAAAAACACTTTTTTTTTAAATATCTTTTTAATGCACATCTAATGATCCTTTTCCTGAGAAGAACGAACACAAAAACATAAAATTCGAAATCGGTGCCATGGTGTTAATTACTGTAAAGCTTCTATCCTATCAAATTTTTATCAATAAATCAATAAAAATACGAACAAATGAAAAAGAATAAAACTCATAAAATTATCCCCCAAAAGAGGATAAATAGTTTCTTTCAGTTAAACTTTTTATGAACTGACTTGGAAGCAATTATTTGTCTGCTCAGCTGTGAGAAAAAAAGTATTAAAAAGTTAGCAGGAACGTAATTTCGGCACTGTGATAACACAAGAGAAATAATTGTTTAATAGTGGTTCAAGGGTGATACGAAGTAGACGACGATTTCTGGAAGAAAAATATTTTCAAAATCGAATTAAAAAAAAAAACTTGAATGAAATAAGATTTGATTAATAGAGCTAATGCATTTGTTCTGAAATCACAACTTCTGTAAAAGAATTGCCCTGCCGTGTTCACCAGGTATTGGAATCATCATGACATCAATTTCAAACAAAATTGAAAAGAAAAGGATATCCGGTTATTTAATTATTAATTGATAAAGTTTTAAAATACTGTCGCCATTTGCTGTACAATTTTTTGCATTTTAAAACTTCAAAAATATATGATTAAATAACTAGATAAAATTTTTGTTTTAAATTAATTTCACTTCGATGTTTTGATTTACATACTCGGAGGGAAAAAAAGAGGTAAAAAGGCAAAGCAGTATTTCTGCGGAAGTTGTGATTCCAAAACTAAAGCATTAGCTCTATGGGACTGACAATACCTCTTAACCAAAATAAAACAAATGAATCAATGTCACGTAACAACAGAGCACCAAGTCAAGCACTGATTCAATGAAATGAAGTAAAGGAATAAAATCTGGATGGAATTTTGTCACAAGCAAAAAGCCAAGTCAGAATTTGGTTGATAAATTAAAAATAATTTATTATTTAAATCATTATAATGTATATTTAAACATACGTCTATATGGATATAAATATGTATATGCACTGCACATAGAAATTAGTTAATATTAACGATGTGATTCTTTTCATTATTATTTTAGTATTTAAATAATACTTAAAAAAATTCAGGTATTTTGAGGTAAAATTATTTATTAGAAATTTAAAAAATATTCGTATCCATTTCAATCATAGAGGTGATAGGTTCATGTAACATAGCAACATTCATCATAGAAAACCGTTTGGAAATGACATTCAATACATCTGGATTAATTTGGCTTAGAATTTTTTTTCTCATATTGGATTAACGCGGAGAAACTTCAGTTTGAAGACTCGCTCCTATTCCCCTCAACGCATAACATGATAATAAAAATAACTAAATTTTCAAGGGACCCACAAACAAATAAGCAATACAATCAATAAGCAAATCTTTTATAAGGTGTTAAGGGGGAATGGGTGTGCTGGATCGCGGGTCTCCAAAGCAAAGTGTATCAGTGTTAATCCAATGGAGGAAAAACTATTTTCTCTGCCGCATTTCTCCGGCCGTATTGAATCTTCTTACTAATGGATTTTTTTAAATGATGAATATAATTGACTTACAGGTCCCGAAAATCCCATTTTTGTAATTAGTTCGACATTTGTTAAAAATTTTTTTTGATTAAATAATTTTACAAAAAAGTATTCGAAGCAATTTTAAAAAGTGGGGCTATAGAGACCTGTAAGTTATCTACACTTATTATTAAAAAAAACCATTCGTAAAAATATTCAATACAGCCGGAGAAATGTGTTCCTCAATGTTAATCTAATGGGGGAAAATAGTTTTCCCCCATTAGATTAACATTGAGGCACTTGAGTTTGGCACTTTTTGAGGCACCCCGATCCAGCGCGCCCATTCCCCCTTAACACTGTTTTGTAAGTGCACTGAGTTATTACACCATTATTAAACTAAGTATTTTGTAGACCGATATTTAAAAAAAAGTGAAATTGATATAAACTTAATCGAGTGACGAGTTGTTGTAGAGAAATGTATATCCACAAAAGCCATAGTATTTTTTAAAAAATAACATCGACTATTCCAAGGGAAAAATTGGATGTGCATTAAATGCAAGTATATTTTTTTATATATTCTGGATTACTTTTTATACGTACTTGTGAAGATAATAGTTTATCAGATCATTTAACGAGTACTTTTTTAAAAACAAACTCTGTACATAGTTTAGGGGATTACTTAAGAGTTAATATATAATTTTTTTTCTTCCTTCAAAATTGGATTAGTAGAAATGTGGTATACTTTTTTGTAGTTTAGAATTATAAGAAACAGTGATTTCCTTTAAATTAAAATTTCGCTAAAAAATGTAGCAGAATAACGACTAAATTTTTTTTAATAAAATACTTGTGTGGCTCTTCAAAAAAAAATATTTTTAAACATATTTAGAATTAATTTTTGTATAAATTGTAATTTAAAAAAAAAAAATAAAAAAGGAAATATGAAATTAAAAACTTTTAAGAGATAATGTTTTATTACTTTTTGTTGACTCAATATATATTTTTTTTGCTCATGCACATATTTTATATAGGCTTAAACCATTTATGATTATATATCTAGACAATTTTAAATTTTAGGAATAGTTTTGTTTTCAATTCATGTTTGTTTACATTAAAGAAAAAATACGTTTACCACCATAAAAAAATTGGATTATGAACATCTCACGACTTTTACTTAATTTTCACTCAAAAATCAATTAATTTAAATAATTAATTTAAATAATTTTAATAAATTATATACCTTATAAGATAATCATTCTGAGCATTCGTTATTGAGACGAGCTCCGTCGAGATTTCCATAGACGTCGTATTAAAACTACTAATCATTATTTATCTTTTAAGAATTAATATTGATGAACAGATACTGAAATGAAATGTATGCCCAACTTGTTTTGTGAATAAAGTTTTTTTAAATCCTAGTTACAGCCAATATACTATGATATAATTTCGAATCCATTTGATATCATTCTGAGCTTTTGAATCGCCATTGAGAGAATATCATTCGAAAAACCTATGAATATTATCTACTCATCATTTTTTTTGTGAAGCAATAATTGATGCGCATATAACTGAGCATAATTTGCCAACTTATTTCTCATCACTTTTTTTATGAATCCCAGTTACACACAGTACCGCCGAACATAGTTTCGACATCTATTCTATACCATTCAGGTAATGCAATATTGACCAGACATTGATAGCTGATCATACGATATCATAGGCTACAAAGAAAACTAACATCCGAAACTATGAAACAACAATAGTTCTGTATCAACCAACGTATTAGCAACCTCCCTTCCTTTCCTGCATTAATCCAATCGAATCTCTGGTGCAGCCCCGTTAATAGTGTTAGTTATGCTGTGACTGTAATCATGTGGGTCCTTAGGCATTGATCTATAGTTTCCGATAGTATGGGCTCCACACAAAGTCTTTGGGAATAAATGTGAGCATTAGTAATTCAAATGCAGAATATGAGCTTATGTTGTATGAATTCTGATGCTGTAGCTGCTCTGGGAAAAGTTTACTAAGTTTTGATGTAATTTCTAATAGACAAACATAGATGCTGATTAAAAATTGAATGTGATGTATGTGTTTTGATTGCAGAAGTTTTAGTTTAATTTGATTGGAATATTAATTTTTTTAGTAAAAGGAAATACCTGATATATTTGTTTAATGAAAAGTACATGCTCATTCATCAATATACTATTCATCAATGTAATCTGCGCAGTACTTTTTTGGCTAGCAAATATTAAATTCGTGTTTTCAAAAATTCAAATTGCATTCATTTATAATATGAGATATCAATAAAATAAGAAGGAATAAAATGAAACAGTAAATATTATTCATCTAGTAATTCTTCTATGTACTGAAACTAACCATTTATGTAAATGATTTTCTTGGCTGTTAAAGCTATTGTATAGAACCATATGGACAGATTTTTTTAGAAGACCTGGACATATTTTTTTAGTCGACTTTAATTTTTTTAGTAGTAAGATTCTCCATAGTAAGATTTCCTCATATGTTTCTTCTACTCCAAAACGTGAAATGAATGTTGACTGTTCAAAGAATGTTCTGAATGTTGAATGTTCAAGACCTCATTGCTTGGTTAAGGTAGACTGCTCTGCACTTTCGCTAATTTATTTTGAGTAGCACGCAATTAAAATTCGCTAAATTATTTAGAGTAAAGAGCAGGCAGTGGTGTTTTTTTAAGTTTCTCAATGTTAATACAGACTGATAAGACTTTAAATACAGGTGCTGTACCTTGACCATTACCTCATACTTAACATGATGAACCAACTCTACATCCTTAGCAACTTCCTCTACACCCTGCCTATTAGAATTCTTTAAAAAAAATTATTTAATTTTTTTTCAAACTTTTTAGAAAGTTATTTTAGTAGTTAATTTTAAGGGCATTTTGCGTTAATATTGTTAAAATAATCTGTTAACTACAAATAAGCGATACAGCCTTTCTTGTTGCATTTATAGAACAAAAACTGTGTGTTTTAGAGTTTAAGGAGTGTCTCTAAGTAACTACTAAATGTTTTTTTAATTTTGAAAAACATACTTCTTAGCATATATTTGTATGAAAAGTCTGTTTAGATTATAAGAATATATACGAGCAGGATTTTGATCGGGTCTTAAGAGGTTAACAGGAACCAAGCCTACACCCTCATCATGCCTCCATTATCATTCACATCTCGACCCTATTGATCCAGAATCCCCATTTTCCCAGTACCACTCATATATTCAAATATATCACGAATACAAATAAATATTCTAAATATTAGTAAATCTCACATTAGCGAAATCCATTTCGAACTCGAGCAAAGCTTCTATGTCGCTCTCAACAGTCGACTCCGAAGCCTTGAGCAAGCGAACGGTCTCGGCAATGAGGTTCTTGTAGGACATGATGTATCTCACGTAGTCTGGGTCGGTGTTGTTCAAGTAGTAGTTCCTGTTGAGTATAGGCGATCCTGAGTATACCTGAAAGAATATTTTGCATTTAAATTATCGAATGTGGAAGGGGAAAATGTAGACTAACAAATAGTAAGGATAATATCGGGGTCTTTTTTGTAATTAAATAACGTCACCAATGTATGAACCGAACCAAATATCTAAGTTGTACTTAGTAGAATGTACGTTTTGCAACTACACTAATCATATAGGCCCAGTTATCACCAATTTTTGGATGATTGCGTACGTCCTTTCCTTTTTTGAAAAAGAAGTGTCATTCCCATTACCAGCCTTCCATTCATATTTACAAAATTTTCCTAAGACACTAGCGCCACCCATGGAAAACGTATGTAACTTCAAGGGAAAGAAACCTCAAACTAGAAATCATCCAATGTAAAAATGATATATCCACATCTGTGAATTATTCGCAAACTAGTGTGAACGGTTTAGCGAAATCCAAATCCAAGGATGAATAGCGGCTGATTAATTAAGGGTGGGGTAACTTTTTTGTTTACTGTGATAACGTTCACTCTTAAAACAAACGAGCGATTTTAACTCAGTCTGTATTAATTTTCACTTCTCCAGTGTCGAAAAGGAACTTCCTCCATAGGAGTGGATCCTTTTTATGTAAACCTGCGACAGGATCACTCCAAACGAGTGATTTTAACTCAGTCTGAGTTAATATTCACTCCTTTCCAGTGCCGAAAATGCACTTCTCCTACAGGAGTGGATTTCACTCTTTTGTTTTAAGAGTGTTGATACGGACTCACGTGCAGCAGCTCCAGGTCCACCTTGTCCTTCCTCCACTGGGGCTGCAGCACGGGCCACTCGCCGCACATTCGCCAACGGACAACTAAGATATAGGGCCCAGTCCATTCATTGGCGACTGCATCCATTAGAGTTTATGAACGTTAAATGTCGCCAAGGAACAGACCGGGCCCTATATCTTAGTTGTTCTTGTAGAATATGCGTTTTGCAACTAGACCTACCATACAGACATGTTACTCCCAACTTTTGACAGCTTATTGCGTAGGGCCTTTCCTTCTAGGAATAAAGATGAGTCCATCTCGTTGACCGCCCGTACATTAAAATTTACAATGGATTCATTGGCCATCAATGGTTATACTGTTCAGTGTAGCAACCCAAAATACATCATCTGACAAAAAAAAAAATATTTAGTACAAGCTGTCATGTTGTCAAAAGATCTAATTTTCTTTATTTTTTCAATTATAAGTAACTTCCAGTTCTATATTTAAAACTTAAAGACTCTAGCACCACCCATGGAAAACGTATGTAACTTCAACTAAAAAAACCCCGCAAACTGTAAAAAGTCTGATGGAAAAATAGTAATCCCATCTATGAATGATTTGCGAGATACTGTGAAATAATGTACGAAACCAAAGGATAAATAGCGGCTAATTACACTCTTATAACAAAAGCGTGAAATCCACTCGAGTAGGAGAAGTGCATTTTCGACACTGGAAAGGAGTGAATCTTAACTCAGACTGAGTCAAAATCACTCGTTTGGAGTGATCCTGTCGGAGGTTCAACACACAAAGGATCCACTCTGTAGGAGAAGTGCATTTTCTAGACTGGAGGAGTGAAAATTAACTCAGACTGAGTTAAAATCGATCGCTCGTTTTAAGGGGGAATGGGCGCGCAGGACCGGGGGTCTCCAAACTCAAGTGCCTCAATGTTAATCCAATGGGAAAAAATTATTTTCTTTGCCACATTTCTCCGGCTGTATTGAATATTTTTACTAGCGGATTTTTTATGTGATAAATGTAGCTGACTTACAGGTCCCGACAATCCCACTTTTTGAAATTAGTACGAATATTTTATTTAATATTCAATAAATTATTTTACACAAAATATTCGAAGCAATTTCAAAAAGTGGGAAGATAAAGACCTGTAAGTCAGCTACATTTATCACATAAAAAATCCGCTTGTAAAAATATTCAATACAGCCGGAGAAATGTGGCAAAGAAAATAGTTTTTTCCCCATTGGATTAACATTGAGGCACTTGAGTTTGGAGACCCCCGGTCCTGCACGCCCATTCCCCGTTAAGAGTGTAACTTGGGGTGGGGACTTTTTTTTTAACGCTGATATATGGACTCACGTGCAGCAGGTAGACGGATGAGTTGCGGTCGTCGGGCGCCACGAAGGTGGAGATGAGCGGCTGCACCTGGTGCACGTGGAGCATGGCCAGCCGCCACTCCAGGTCCACCTTGTCCTTCCTCCACTGGGGCTGCAGCACGGGCCACTCGCCGATCCCGTAGTCCGTCAGCAGCTCCCGCAGAACCTTCACCGAGCCGTCCTCGATGCTGCCTATACAGTGGGAATATTGGTAGGGTCAAGTGGGGTAAGTGTGATTGGGGGTAAGTGTGATAAACAGCTCTTGTAAATTTGGAAATCATTCTAAAAATCTGAAAGTTTGCAATATATAACATTAGACCACTTATAATTAAACTAAAAAGAAACATTGACCTTATTTTTTGTTTAAAGAAAGTTTTGAGCTTTTGAATTTAAGTGCAACTGTCTTCTTTTTATGTGGGTTTTCCTATGTGGGGTAAGTGTGATAAAACAGCAATGGATTTTGAAATGCAAATTTTGTACACTTAAAATTGGAATTCAAACATATAATTTTTTTTTCTACATTGTATGTTTCTTATAATAATGCACTACCAATTTTTAGGATTTGGAATTTACATGAAGCAGAGAACGAATTTTCTTAATGAAAAATGCAGAAACCCTATCACACTTACCCCACTTGACCCTACACTCTTAGAAATAGCACTTTCATTTTTGACGATTCATGAATCCTCAAGCCTCATTTCGTTAATTTTGAAGATTTTTTCGTCAAACTATCATGTGACCTTTGAGTAAACGCGAATCCTCACTTTTACGATCGTGATTTGACGATTCTGTATCTTGATTTTGAGGAAACTGAATCTCATTGGTTGTACTCACATGCTCAAAAATGACGAAATATTTCTCTAGATTTAGACGACATTCAAATCCTCATAAAAATGACTATTCAAATTACCTCACTTTGAGGAAACGAAAACTTGGAGCATTTGCCAGTAACGGAATCGTCAAAATTAAGGAAAATTTCGTCGTTTTTGAGCATTCATTTTTTAGAGTGATATAGGGTTTAGAGAAGGGTTAAGTATCGTAACTTCAAAGGCAAAACCAAGAATGTGTTAAATGAGAAAGTTAAGCATTATTTTTTTTTAAAATTTTAATCAAAATATTGAGGAAATACTTAATACAATTTACAGGCTAGTCAAAATGAATAGGACAATAAGGAAACTATTTTTAAACGAATGTATGTTTACTGTAACCAAACTACAGTACTAACTACTTGCACCTTCATACTTATTGTCCTATTCATTTCGACTAACCCAGTATTTTTCTATTCTAGACAATATTTACCTAATTACAGAAAAGGCAGGGTCTGTATTCTGCAATTCAAAAATCTCTTCAAAATCTCGCGAAAACAAAGATAAGCTGATGTCGTAGCATGTGCTGAAGTTGTTTTGAGGCCCTGTGCTTTTTACTTACCATCCACGAGTTTACAGCAATCTAAGAGCTTCTAAATTCCCTCCTAATTTACTATTAATATGTATACAGGAATAAAATTATATTAATATGCAAACAGGAATCCAAGAATGAACAGAAATCCAACATTTTTTAGGGTAGACAGGCGGTGCGATAGGCAACTGTGACGAAAATTGTGCTACAAATCCAACTACCTACCTGCAACCATAGAATTTTGGAGGACAACAATAGATATCGAACTCTTTAATCTGCCTCTGACCTTTATAATCATGCACGAGTAAGAAAACTAATCATAATCAGTATTTAATTATTGCTTATTTATGCACTTTGTAACCTATTTTTTAACACTAAAATTGTTTTTCTGTACTCTCACAGCACACTCCCCCCACCACAAAATTTGTAAATAAAATTAAACTCCATAAAAAAAGAGTGAAATATGTATGCGCATAAAAAAAGTTAATCGGAAAAACTCCATTATCCAGAAACTTCAGAAAATCTGCTAAATCCACATACATGCACGTTTCTACAAAATATCTAACAAGTACATCATTATAAATAACGTATAAAAATTACTTACTCGTATTCATGCAGGATGTGTATAATTTTTTCACTTTTAGTATAGCTTCAGAATCATTTGATGTAGTTGGGCGTTCAATTAGTTCTAAATAGTACATAATATATAGTTTTAAATTAGTAAAAAAATTACTAAAACATATATTACAAATTTTAAGTAATAAATGTTATTAATTGATAGTTAATAAAGTTATTTCTAAATAAAAAACAAGCCAATTTCTTTGTAAAACCACGCTGGGAAGTTAATTAGTACTTTACAGTTTCGGGGAAAATATTTTTTTAGCTTAAAAATAGTTAAAGAGATGCGCTTTTGTGATTAAAAACCTGTCAAAATTAAAACTTCCTATATGAAAGTTTTAAAATTTATTGCTAAGGAAATTAATGGGAAAATTGCTGATTATTGTATGTAGAAATATGAAGGAGAAATATTAATCATGAACCTAATGTGGCAAACGGCTCAAATTTTTTAAATGCATTAGGAGCACATATCCGAACTATCTTTTCGTTCACAATTTTTCCAAAATAAGCTTCTATTATGTTATTAAAAACATAGTTAGGTGTTGTAAATAAATTTTGTGTTATAAAAACAATCAATTAACTATAAATTTAATTGTAAATGCCAAAATATGATGTTTGATTGTTTTATTAGTTATGAAAAAAAGACTCGTAGACTGCTGGAGTAACTAATGTCGCACTAATTAATATACAGGGAAAATTGTGGTGCCGTAAAAAGCCCCTAGGCTCTAAAAGATTTCAGGGTACTTTTTAAGTACATTGAAAACTTGCCGCCCTACATACAAGGCATATTTTCCAACTCAAATGCTTAGATTTTATCATTTGCAGATAAATGCTGTACTTACTGTTCTGAAAAATAATAGTCTTATTTTGTAGGAAAAAAATAAAAGGTTTATTGGTTTTAAGTTTTTCTAAAAATAGATAAAAATACAAACTATATCTGTAAAATGAAAAAAAAAAAAATGCTGGAAAACAATATTTTATGAACATCTGAACTAATTGGTAATTTTTTTTATTAAAAAAACATTTTGAATAAATTCTATAGCTAAAAACTAAATTAAAAATATCAGCATGCATAATTTACAATATTTTCTAGGTAGTAAGCGTTTTAAATTCTAGCGCTATTTCCAATTGTAAAAAAAGTATTTCCACTATTTTTTTAAAAAATTTGTTTCACAAATTAAATCCTGAACTGGATCTTTTATTCACACAACTTGACGCAAATAAAAATTAATATTCTTTTATAAATATAAAAGAAAGTTTTACTTACTTTTTAGCGTTACATACATATCGTCTTGCATAGTCTGTATAGTTGATTTCAAGTAATGGTCGTCTGGTACTGTGTTTCTACTAAGGTAATTTCCACATGCGAATTCATAAAAGTTGTCACAAGGTTCAACCATTGGGTCTATTTTGTCCAACATTCGAGAAGCTTAAATATAAAATAAATATTTTAAAAATTAAAAAATTAAGTAGCTAAAACAATGTATATATATCGAAAGTTAAAAAAAAATATTAAATAAAATGTTTTCTTCGATTTTATAACCTTAAAGAGAGTTTACTCTTAACTGAAAACTTAATAAGCTTAAATTTAAAAGGTCTATTGTTATAAAAGAAAATTTAGATCGATAGTTTTTACTAAAAATGCGTTGTTATTAGGAAACTTATGCAAAATGGAACAATATATATATTCCCACAGTGAAATCATCAGTACATGTTCATAAATCACGTTTTATTTACGTTATTTTCGTTTGAAAAAGCTACAGAAAAATTAAACGGAGATTATTTGTACAATTTTACAGATAGATAGTTCAATAACAAAATAAATTGTACTACAAAATTCAGTATAATTCTGGCCACGCAATACCAATTGTTATTGAAATTGATAAGTTAGAATCCCTATTGACTTTTAAGTATTTTAAGAAGATTAACACATAAACGCCGCGTGCCGTTGGAAAACGTAATCTCCTGTAATATCTTAAGGTTAAGAAACGCCTTTGGTAATATCTTAAGGTTAAGAATTAAATTATGTATTTTCATGATATCTATATAGCACTAACTTTCATTAATTACCGAAATTTAAAGCATAACTTTATTATATCCAGTGACTTTTTAAAAAGTTCACCAACTGTAGTTTAAAAATTCATCCTTCGTAGCTCCAAAACTCAAAAAGATACGAATTCCCATATTACAAAATTACCTTCTTGAATTCAAATTAATGGAAAGGTAAAAATTACTAACGCATTTTTCATGGAGGCCAAAACTTTCTATTCCTTAAAATTCGTTAAGGAGACTAAAAGTCTGTTTAAGGCTTTTAAAAGTTTTCAACCGAAACTCCTAAATCAGCTGGCAAACTTTGTTACGCTCGATACACCGAAAGCAGCTACCACAAAAAGAAATCAATGAACGTTAAAGAAGTTTCAACTTGTTATATTTTACACGTTAGCTATAAAATGGCTAAATAACCTTTTAAATGAAGATATGATAATGTATCAGTGAATTGCCAGTGCCCAGTAGTTCATAGGAAAATTTCTTTTACACTTTGAAAACTTCATTTTTGTAAAATTAAGATTTTGTGTGTGTGTGGCTACTTACATAAAGCTTGCTTATTTCTATTATAAGTTTGTACTGAAGCTATGCTCACAAGAGAAAGTGCATTATTAAACGTAAAATTTTTCACAAAAATTAAAATGCTAAAAATGTGTAAATTTTGGAATTAGCAGGTAAAAGAAGCAGTTGTTGTTAACTTAAGGTAGGCGAGTACCCAAAATACTAAAATTTTTACTATTACTTTAATCGTTCCCAAATTTGGCATAGTGATTTCAAATATAATGAACAATGTTTTTTGGGCAATTTTTTTTATTTAAATATAATTGATTTATTTTAAACGGTGTTTTTCAACTAAAAAAAGGGGGTTACACTGACACCTTCTAGCATAAAAAGTTTTACATTAATTTAGCTGAAATTTTTTACTTATGCTATTTCAATATATATGTATCTGTGCCATGAACCTCTAACATCTGGTGTAAATATATAAGTTTCTTTTTTTTTTAAATGTAGTTAATCGTAATTTTTTTTGTGTGTTTAATTTTTAACATTTCTCTTAATAATTTCTTTTCTTGTAATTTGTATGTAACTCTAGAGGGTCATTGCATGCATCAGTTCAAAACAAAGAATTTAACACATAATTAATGTTTATAGGATGAAAATTCAATGTGGTAGACTTGTAAGCGTGAACCTCTTTTTTTAGTAGAGAAACACCGTTCAAAATAAATAAATTATGTTGTAATTTAAAGGAATGTCGAAATAGTATTATTCATTATATATGAAATCACTATGCTAAATTTGGAAAAGATTAAAGTAATAGTAAAAATTGTAGAATTTTGGGTATTCGCCTACCTTAACAAGATGAGCAAGTAACTGTTTTTAATAATTAACACAAACTTCTCGTTACTTAACGAAACGTGCCCGAAAAACAAAAGTTCTTTAAGTGAAGTGCTGATTACCGGTTGTTGAGCTTAGCTAACTTTATCTTTGGAGTTTAGAAGAGTTTTAAAGCCTTTTAATAAGACACTCGATAATAATATAAAATTAGGGTTAAAAAACTGTTTATAAATGCGTGAAGTGGCTTTAAAAGAGAATTTATAAGTACAGCATGTCATGTTGCACATGACAAGCAGTACTGGTGTTTGGAAAGTTTTTTTTTTCGAATAAAAAATCAAAGAAGAATAAAAAAAATTAAAGTTAGGTTGAAAATACTTTATTTTTTTAAAAAGTTATAATTTCTGCTTCTCTTTGTTTAAGTATTTTATGAATTACTTTGTATTATAAATGGTCTTACATAGAATAATAATTTTAGTACCAACTTGTATGAAATATTCTAAAAATATGTTGTTAATGTATTGATTCATAAGCGAAGTAAAAATTTTACCATTTGAAAAACACAAAAATAATCAAGAAAATAGTACTTAATTAGTTTCTTTATTTTTTATTTACAGAGACGAGGTATGTAAAATGAAATTTTTCAATTTTCATAATATTCCTCACTCACCAGCTTGAATGCACTCTTTCGAATGACAAGTACCACTTGCTAGTCTTTCAGCTATCTTTAGTCTACCTGAAAGAAATATTTTGTTAGTTAACGTCAGTTTAACAGTTAGTTAACATCAGTTAGTTAACATAGTTTACATCGAGTTAAATATTTTGGTTCCTAACCAATAGCTTGTATAATTAATAAGGGAGATTTTTATTCAACTAAACTAAACAATGGTCAAGACTTCCATTTTTTTACTTTTTATATTTAATTTTTTTATGTATGAATCCTAGAACAACAACAATAAACCTAATCAATATTTAATATTTTCGCTGCAGATTATGCGTTAAGGGGGAATGGGTGAGGTTAACCAGGGGTCTTCAAACTCAAGTGCCTCAATGTTAATCCAATGGAACTGGTAAAACTGCAGCCACATTTCTCAGCATGTATTGAATATTTATGCAAGCGGATTTTTTTATGTGATAAATGTAGCTGACTTACAGGTTCCGACAATCCCACTTCTTGAAACACTTCTTTATATTTATTATTTAAAAAAACAGTTTGTAAAAATATTCAATACAGCCGGAGTAATATGGTAAAGAAAATATTTTCCCCATTAGATTAACATTGAGGCACTTGAATTCGGAGACCCCCGGTAAATGGGTAAACCCCAATCCCCTTAAGGCATGAAGAACTAAGAACCACTGTATAATTCTGTTACAATGATATATTACGCTACAACGAAAATCTTTCGCAGCAAAAACGCAGCTTTGATAATCTAATAGAGGTAATAACTCAATCTGTAAAGGATTGGGCAACGTGACGAACAAAAACCTCATAATGGAATGCTTTGTTGCCGCGTTACCGAATCATACTAACACGTTTCGATAACAATTCATCCGTACACGATGTGCTGCCTTTTATAATTGCACCAGCAACAAACATAGTTCTAGATTCGAATATTGGACGAGAAAACAAATGGTTTCGTTAGGCTTTCTACATTAATCTTTTATTACATTTGGTAATAAAAGGATGTAGCCAAACGGGCGAAAATAGAAATTAGGTTTAATTGTCCTGGGCCTATAATGCGTCCAAAAATGTTTCATCTTTCTATTTCTGATCTGAGGAGACTATCAAAAATTTCTCGGAAAACATTCTTCCCTATACGCTTACCCCTACTGTAGAATGGATCTTATAAACGTGTATAAAAGTTGATTATAGTAGGTCTATCCAGAATGCGAGCCTCGAAAGCATTTTACTCCCCCACCCCGGCATGTGGATTTCTTCGACACGACATAAGCGTGTTTTTTCCCCACCCAACTTGGGTTTGAACAGAGACATAACATAGAGTGGACTGCGCATTCATAGTAAAGCAGCATAGGGATGGAAAACCAAAACCGGTTTTCAAAAAACCGGTGGTCCCGGTTTCGACTGAAAACCGGTTTTTTTTGTATGAGTCCCTCTGGAACCGAAAACCGGTTTTTTAGGGAAAAACCGATGGAAAATGGAAAACCGTTTTTTTCCAAAAAACCGCCATCCCTTGCAGATTAGCATTATGTCCTAAACATCATAAATCGCCAAGAGGGGAAAGGTTGCTACATATGGCAACTTAACGCTACCGTTTCGTTACGAACTATTCCAAATTGTCGCAAGACCTGAATATCAGCTAGCAAACCGAAGTGGAGACTACCATCAATATCCAAGTCACGTGGGTTTCTACCAATCACGACAGCTTGAATTTTTTTTAATGTTTTTGGAGCATTGTTGGTATTTTTCTCCTTTGACTTTTATAATAAACTAGCAGTATGGTCCCGCCTTACTGGGAACCCGTTAACTTTACATTGCTTCCTTTTAGAGGCATGCTTACTTGTGAAAATACACTCAAACTCAAAACAAAATTAAATTCGTGTTGGCGCATGCGCACTTAAAAAAGCAAACACTAATAGAGGATGAGGCAGCCTTAGGGCGAGCGCATATCTTAACCAAACTCAATCAATCAAACTAATAGAGGATGGCGTCAAACACCGTTTTGGCCAGTTCCATGTATTTTCAAGCCCTGTTATGGTCCCGCAATCCCACGTGGATGACGTTCTTTTGAAACTAATTATATTAATTAAAAATCACAATCAAATATGAAAAAACTAAGCCTCAGGTGCACACGTAAGTATTAAAAGGAATCTATATTAAAAATTTCGAATTTTTTAGAGCAGTCTAAGTAGGTCTTTTGCGATCCACAGACATACACACAGACAGACAGACACACAGACAGACTCTTTCTTTTATTATTATAGAAATTTAATTACATTCTTTTAATCTCTGAGCATGTTAACAATCGTGAATGTTGTACTCTTAATTCAGTAACGTTTTGTGCAAGATGCCAAATGCTTGTGAATTCCCAATTGTAAAGAGGGGTATAAAAATGGATTAGTTACACTTTCACGGGTACAATTTATTTAGTTCTGCATACTTTTAGTAATTGTGTGTTCTTCATAAACTATAATTTCTATCGAGGGAGTTTATATTCTAAAAGCTCTTTTATACTGAAGAATCATATTCATGATTAAATCAACGTTGTTAGCACTCTAATTATAATAAATATTTTGGGCCAAGTCAATTAAATTAATGGTCTGAACATTGACAGCTTAGAAGTAGAATATTTTTTTTTGCAATTTGGTCAAAACGAAACCTGTTTTTGCAATCGTAGTTTTTGAGTTATTTATATTTAAAAAGTAGAACATTTATTGAATTTGGAATATATTGATGTGTTTTAGAAAGTTGATTTATTCCAGGTGAAATAAAGGAAGAAGCAATGTTTAAAAAAATAGATATTTGATTTTTTTAAAAATCGGACCGTTAGAACGAAAGTTATAGAGCCGGCAGAAAATATTTACCATGTCAATAACCTAACCAACTTATATTACAGCAACACTCTACATAAACCTACTAATGTTCTTTTAAAATAATTTTTAATAAAGAGTCCACATTCAATTGTTCAAGTAATCTTAAATAGACGCACAAAATCAAAGAAATAATCTGATATCTATTAAGAAGATATTAAAATACTAGCGATTCATCCTTGCTCCTTTCCAAGCTTCTTTATCATAACATTAGATTGTCGGCCTCTGTGTTCAGGTCGTTGTGGAAAAACTCGCCAAATGGTAAACTCGCCATAGATGCGAGCCAAACGCGACACAGTCATGTGACTGTGTAAGTTAGATGATTAGGACACTTTAGGTTTGCCAATGCGCAGTCCATTCTATGTTATGTCTCTGGGTTTGAACTGTTCGGATTGTTAACCTCACACCAGAACCTCAAGCGCTTTAGGTTTAGAAAAGCGATGCTCCAACCGTTTCCTAGAAAACCAAGCGAGGGGATAGGGGAAGAAAGTCTTTTCGAGGCTCGCATAGTAAATTCATAGACTATAGCGGGGGACGAAGGAATGCGTTTGATTTTTCACTAATACTGAGATGTACCTTAAGTAATTTGCATACTGATATCAACCTTGTAACTGCAATTCAAAATTGAGAGGTGCAAATTCGATGTGTTGAGGAACCTACCAGTGCTGTAAATTATCAGCACTGGTTGACTTTTCCAATTGGCTCAAAATAGGTTAATAATTGCATTGCTCTAGAGTTTTACAGTAAAAAATTTTATTGATTTAAACCAAACACGATCTAGTATAAAATATTTTTTGTAAAAGAAATCAATTTTAAATGTTTGCCGTAGGAACATACTTTTAAATACAGACTACAAGAATTGAAAAAACACCAAACATACAAATTAAGCAAGATATAAAAAGGAGTACAGTTTTACATCCGTTTATCATTCAAAATCGTCATAACAAATTAACTTAAAAGAGCATTTCATACATTTTATTTTTTTAGGCTTTTTATAAACAAAATTACTCGAAAAAAGAGAAGAAAAAAAATATTTTTTTAAGCATATTTTTCGCAGTATGAAAACCTTTTACTAAATTATTGACCCTAGTGTTTACAGCAGTAGCAAGTAACGGTCTTAAACCATGTTCACATGATATATATTATGTGATGTAGTCAACGTTTATTTCTTAAATAGGTATGCCTAAAATTTATCTCACCTTAGAGATTTATTTTTTAGGCATGCAATTATCACTTTTCTGTTTTGATTAGTTATGTTCTCCTGAGAGTAAAGAAACATAAATCATTCGAATTTTATTGTTCTACCTTCAAAAATAAAATAGTGGAAACTTTCGGAAATTTATTTTGACAAATGAAACTGCTACATTTAATATTCATATGGCAGGAAAGGAAATTAATGTTGTTCGTTGTTATGTAGCAATAGTTAAAAATATTTTTCACATCTTTTCCCTTGGAATAGATCCAGAATCTATTATAGTTAAAATCTAGCTAGGTAATTAATTAAACTAAATATTTTATCTCCAATTAATTAATTAATCTTTATTAACAAAAACAAATCAAGTAATCAAAACAAGGGGGGGGGGGCATAGCTTGTATTTTAGCTTGTGTGCTTGATCAGAGACCTGCTTCGTCAAGTAAGACATAGACAGATTACTGTTACAGAGAAAGGAAGTACAACCAGGGCGAAGGCGGGAATCGAACCCGCACCCGTTACAGCGCGCAGACTGCTGGAGTAATAGTCCGAACCACTCGGCCATCCACACATTTGTCTTCACAATGGTCCACACTTTTTTTAGTAAAATTGAATTGGTATCAATTATGTTAGAGAACCATAATGCAGATGTATCTGTCTTTCAATTGTTTTCCTTAATGAATAATATACCATTTGCTGAAATAAGAAAACATTTATGCAAAACAAATTCAGGTTAAGACTATTTCTGCATGTAAAAAATATTTTTGAAAATAATTTTTCATAAGCTTTATTGCATTGCTAAACTGATACAAAATATCTTAATAAGTCCAGCTGGAGATGTACACACTGAAAAAAAATAATCCTCTAAAACTGATTTACTTCAGAAGGTAAGCTAGCTCAAGATATATAAAAAAAGATTTGTGTGATCGAAATATACTTGAGTAACGTTTACTGTAACGAAAGAAAGTGTCTAAGTAAGCTAGAAAATGTTGTAACTAAAGTTAGACTGGTGTGAAATTAAAATTTCCTTTGTACTCGATTTAACTTTTAATGCAAATGCTCACTTTTTCTATTGAAAGAACTAGTTTACTATTTCATAAGTATAGTTTACTATTTCATAAAACAATATCAGTTGTGATGATTATGTAACTTCAACTTTCAATTAGAAACACTTGAAAACGAGATTTAGTCTTCCAAGCTTCAGTAATGAATACTTACATTTAAAAGCGTTAGATTTTAATGTTGCACATAAATGGAAAATATTTTTGTTGTAAAATAGTTAGTTCCAATGCGTTACATGCTACTAAATTAGTTGCGCAACTAGCAGTCATCCTATAAATAGGATATGTACAGAAAATAGTTGCAAAAATTCCCAATTAAGCACGGATCTGCCAGAGTACACTAGGACAGACGTGCTCGTTAAATTTTTGGAGTCCAAATTCCCAACGGCGTTAGCGCATGGTGTCACTCGAAGTTACGTTGGGTGTCCGCTCAGTTGTCGACCTCGTTACTTGACCTGAGTTCTAAGTTAGAAGACAAATTTGGTCGTTTTAAAGCTCTTCGGAGGCTTAAAAAAGACACCCGGAAACGTAAAACCTAAAATATACTTTACTCTGTCCAGGTGGACATGTAAACTTGGAGCGCCCTTACAATGCCATTAAAAAGTAGGACAATGCATTTATAAAATCATCCATTTTTACTTAATCACGTATTATCAAAGCTAAAAATTTGTTTTTCTTAAATGTTAGTTAGGTTTTTGTCAAATCCCTGTCCTAAAATTTCAGCGTAATGAGATAAGATGATTTTATCTCATAAGCGAGAGACGCGTAACGAAACTGAAATTGGATTTTGACAAAGAGAAATTTTCCTGGTCCTGGAGTAGGTTATAAATCTTTTAAAAGAATGGAGACTTTCACCTAAAAGATTACGGTGAGCAATAAATTTTGCACAAGGGCTTGTAAATATCCTACAACGCTTCAGCGAGAATTTAGCGAACACTTTTTAATGTAAGGTAATATTGGATTAAGTATAAAACTGATCCGAAATAATTATTATGCACACCTTGTAATTACAAAATATTTTTTTTTCATTCGATCATCATTCCTCAATAAAAACTATGTGAAAATTTTCCAATTTTTAAATTTAAAATATTTGGTGAGTTTTAAGGAAAATATTTCTTTATTTCTAAGTAAAATAAATTTAAAAAATATTGTTAATTGTGATTCTTGCGATATTTTAATACCTATAATATTTGCCTTTAATATTATTATTTTGATTATTGTGACTATTTTAATACTATCTTATTATTATTGTGATTATTGTGACTCTTTTAATACCTATCTTATTATTGTGATTCTTTTAATACCTATCTTATTATTTTTGTGATAGTTTTAATACCTATCATATTATTATTGCGATAAAATTAATACCTATCTTCATTATAATCATTCACCCTGTAAAAAGCACCATTTCAAAACAGAATTTGCGTTATTCAATAAAATATATTAATATTAATTTTCATAAATCAGCTATATCTCGAAATTACCAAACGTATTGTCGTTTTACTTTACATTTTACAGTAGCTAAGACAAAACAAAATATTATAAATGATTGCGATCGTTAGTGTAGGAAATTCCCTGAGTACCCGATTATGGACAACTACTTTACATCAGAATAGAATAGAATCCGTAAAGCATTTATTTTGCAATTTACTAAACGTTTTAGCAAATCGCTTAGGGTCAAGTGGGGTAAGTGTAATAGGGATTCTGCTTTTTTCATTAAGAAAATTCGTTCTCTGCTTCAAGTAAATTCCAAATCCTAAAATTGGTAGTGAATTATTATAAGAAACATACATATGTAGAAAAAAAAGGGGTAAGTGTGTAAAAAGAAGACAGTTGCACTTAAATTCAAAAGCTCAAAACTTTCTTTAAACAAAAAATAAGGTCAATATTTCTTTTTAGTTTAATTATAAGTGGTCTAATGTTATATATTGCAAACTTTCAGATTTTTAGAATGATTTCCAAAGTTACAAGAGCTGTTTATCGCACTTACCCCCAATCACACTTACCCCACTTGACCCTACTTGATTTTGTGGAAAAAGAAAAATAGCAGTATTGACTAGGTAGAAGAAAGTGTATTTTTTTTATTAAATTCTATACAAATTTTAATAGGAACTCATAAAGTTTTGACAGAATGATACATTTGAAGAGTAATTTAGTAATTTCATAGACATTGTGTTACTGTTGCTAGTTTAGTACATGGAAAGACATAAAGTAAAAGTTTTATCAACGATTATGGTGTAATGTTCTAGCCATCCCAAAATTACTTACTGAAAGCAAATTTCAAAAGAAATTGGCATTTAAATGAAAATGTGTTTTACCCTTTTGTGATAAGCACTTCTCTTCCTTAAACGTTATAGTTGTAAAAGCAATTTAATGCTCACAAACTACAATTTCGAATTATTTTAGAAACGCAGGTATCTTTGTGAATTTAAATTCGCAGGTTACAATTTTTTTTAATTTTGAAGTATATTTTAGGCATGCTGGTATACACAACAAAAACTGATCAAGTCCCTGTTTAATCAGTAATTTTTAACAATATATTTCACAATCTATTTTTTTGCTTTTTGGAAGACTCTCTAAAATGAATGTGTTTAAACGTTTCCGGATCTCTGTTTCTTGATTTCAAAAGAATCCATAACAATGCCGCGTAATGCCTCGTATTTTTAAACCATCGTGAAGTAACGAATTGAATTTAATGGACGTCTTGATGAGAGACTACTCTTTTCCGTTGTGGTTTATTACTTTTATCAAAGTCACAATATTTCACAATCTATTATTTGCTTTTTGGAAGACTCTCTAAAATGAATGTGTTTAAACGTTTCCGGAAACACAAAAATATCTTTTGAATCTACCTAGTTTTTCTGAAGGGTTGTACTAATTTAGTAAAAATTCTTTGCATTTTAAGACTTCATAGATGAATTAAAATACAAAAAATATTGTGTAATAAGCGTTTTGAGTTTCATAATGAATAGCTTATTCTTAAATGAATGACCAACTTTCCAAAGAAGCTTCTTTGTTATCACATTTTATTTGATTCAAGGCTTTAACACAAAGCCCAGGATAAAAAATACAGCTCTTTTCTAAAATCCAAACAAACGTTCCATTCTTCCACAATAGAACAAAATTCTTTCTCGTTCTTTTTGCACACGCAACTCCGAAAGAGAACAAATGTCTTCTTTCATTTCCCATCAAATTACCATAAGTGGGTTTTTAAGAAGAATTTCATCATTCAATAATGGCAACCTTGGAAAAACGAGATACAATGTCTGGTAACAGCATACGTCCCGAGTACCGGAAGCCCAAAGGTAGGTAGAACAAATTGCATTTTGTTCACTGAAAAGGAGTTTGTTTTTCTGATGAACATAGTTTGTTTCGTTGGTTTTACAAAGCTGTAACGAAAACTGGACTAGTTTTAAATAAAATGTTTTTTCAAGTAAGAATTATAATGTAAAAGTATTTCATTAAACGTTAATTCTGCACTGTTAAAAATTTCAGTTCAACTTTGAACCAACTATTGGTGAAAAATCAATAACTTCTTGTAGATACACCATGAAATGGTTCAACCAAATATCACATTCTGGGAATAGACCTGCTTTCACGAAAAATTGGTTCAACTTCTACTAACTACAACCGATAATTTGTTTACTCAAACGCAGTTAACATTACTAGCATTGCTTCTGCTTAAAAATTGTTGTCCGTCCGTGGCCGAGTGGTTATGGCATCAGCCTAGAGCATCAGGAGTGCGTGGGTTCGAATGCCATCTACTGCCAATTTTCCTGTAAATCTGATCTCTGTACTGGAAATAGGAAAATCCTCAACTGGGAGACCCTTTTTATGGTTCAACCTCTCACCATAGTTACGCAATTTGAAAATACCGTTTTATTTTTCAACAGTCTACCAAATCATGGTTGCAGCAACTTTGAACCGTAATTTGGTTCAACCTTGAACTATTATGTTTAACAGTGTGGTTAGTTGGTGCTATAACATCCAAATGACTACGGGGTCTGGGAAGCTCAGTTGGTAAGGAGGCTTTCCTTGCATGCGAAAGATCCCAGGTTCAGGAACGTGTATTCCAAAAGGTACCGACCTATAAAAGGTCTGTGCAGCAAAAAAGTCCGACGATTCCGTCTGACTTAAGGTCGATTTGAAATCTTTGAATTTTAAGATTATGAAAATCTCAAATTTGAGATTTCAAAGTATTTATGGTTAAGAACTGTTCTCACAATAAAATGATAGCATCCCAGTGATTATTTTTAGGTTGCCAACGTATTTGCTTTCCTGAATATTGCTCTCACTATAAAACGAAAACACGCTTTTACTTTTGTTTGGAGTGTTGCATGTTTAGTAATGGTATGTTTTTGAGATGAAAAACTATGCGTTACATTTTTAACACACCAAAACAGTGATTTCTGGAGGATTTTTTCTCGTTTGCTGTTATAACATTGCGTTTTGTTCACCGCTTCTGTTTAAGACTTTTTTTTTTCTTATTTCGTTCTGTTGTGTGAAAAAAAGTAGTTTTCACCGGACAATATCGAATTCTTGATTTTCACTGATGGGTTTGAATTACCAGAAGTGAAATGGGTTTCTTTTTCAGAAACAAGTTCTACTGGTGGATTTTATTTTCGTCATTTTGCTGGTTAGACCATCGACAAAATTCCCATTAGAAATAACCATTCATTGCATTAGTAATTGTAGTAATCGTTTTTCTATTCAATTAATGAATAATTAATAAGAGGCTTTATATTTAAATTTCTTTATAAGTTACGGAAAAGTACTTTTATAATTAATGGAAGTAACATATTCTGGCAAGTTCTACTGTTTCTACGATACAGGTTTCTATATTGTTTCCTATGCTTATCATACATTAGCTTGAACTAAAAAATGAATATGATAAAAAAAATAACATATTATACTGAAACTGATCTTGCATTTCTCTGTTTTAAGTTTATCCCACATTAAACTAACAATCCAACCAGATTTTACGTACTCAATTTCCCCCACTAACATCTACTTTACCGGATTTACTAAGTAGTAATTAAATCTTAATTTCCGAACTTCCCTTTTCTGTACATTCCAATCAGAAAGTTGTCGAACACTTCTAGTGTATCTGATTACAGTTAATCTAATTTACTCTAGAGTAAGAAGGAACCTAATGGAAATCAACCGTTAATTTCCTAATTTACGGAGAAATCACAGACGGAATTCCTAAACTTGATCGTCTTCCTATCGGGAATTGGTTCGAACAAATTTTGTTCGTTTACTGATTTTTTTCGAAAGGAGTAAGTAAGGCAATGAAAATAAATGATTCAGGTAATTGATAAATGAAATATATGTTTCCAATTGGGAATTGGGGGCAAATCGTTTGGAAATAGTCAGCAATTTTTGTCGTCGATAAATGTTAATTTTAGAAGTATATATCTGTGCGAATATAGAAATATGTACATTACATTGTAGTTTCTCTAACAAAAATAAATTTTTATATGAAATAATTTTAGGGCCTAATATAACCCGCGGACAATTTTTTTAAAATTTACTGTAATTTTATAACATATTAAATATTAAATTTGAAATGTTTAAATTTGAATCTTGCCGATATCTGCATTAAAAATGCATTTTACTCAAAGCTAGAATGTGATATGAGTTTGTTTATCAATTTTCAATAAAACGATAGAACCTAACTATTTGCAAAACTTTTTGCTGTTTGGCTCTAAATCAAACCATTTATTATCTCCCCCTCCCCCCCGCAAACCATTTATAATGCCCTTGAATTTGAAAGCATCAACATTTAAATTCCTATTTATTACATTTCTAATCTGAATTTTTAAAAATTAAATATGAAAGCACTGCAATCTGATTGCGATCTGATTGGTTATACACAAAAATTAATCTCTTGTATGAATAAGGAAATAATTCCAAAAATGATATTTTCGGAAAACCGTAATACTTGCTGTATCTGTTATTTCTGAATATTTTCTTAAAATTTTAGTGGTACACTTTTTACGCTAACTCACGACTTAATTACTTTAGATTAGTTACTAGTCTTTCATAAAAATTACTTCAAAGTTTAAAGTCACTCTAAATTAAAGTTATTTCCGTATTCAAAGAAACGACATTTTGTTGCCCTAAAACTAAGTAGAGCTCAATTTTAAAGTTATTAAATGTTTGTTATTTTTGCAATAAGTAGTTTAAATGTTTAATAATATATTGGTTAATATTTTCTCTTCATACTTAAACTTTCACACAAAATCTTTTATACGTTTTCGCGCAAAATTTAAAAATAACTTGAATTCGAATCAAATAATTGAAAATTATAAGTTAATTGAATCTTACTTCAAATTATAATATGATTCATCAAGTCACATCAATATCAAATTCGTGTTTGTCATAATAAGTAGTGACTATAAAATCGCTTCAGGGACAGGAAACAAATTATCTGGAAAATCCATTTTTAAGACGTTATTACTTAGTGTGAAATCTCTCTAAAAACGTAAAGGGTTTATGATTTTATCTTTTTAAACAATAATGTAATTTACTCGTGACTCTTATTGTTTCTTTTTGAAAAATGGATTGTAAAATTGGAAATGGAATTTTTATTAGAAATTCCTTGTATACAATTTCTGAAATTTTTGTCATGAAAACAAACTTATTAAAACATTTTACATTTAATACATTACCATCTTTTTTATTATTCATAGTTGTGCAGATGTGTATGCACATTTATTTAATGCTAGATGCTGCTATTTAAAAGCTTTCGATGGTATTTCCTTAAAATTCGATACTCGGTCATTAAAACTTTGTAATCATGGGGTATCAGTAAATTATGGGGTATTTTTTTCGAAACTAAATCACGATACTTAAATATTTTACACTACACACTTACCTCTGTTTTATCGTAAATTTCGGCTTTTGGAACTTATCCAATGATGTCTTTCATCGTTTTAGTCGGGTAAACAGAAAGTATTTTATATTAGTATAGATATTTTATTAGAGGAAAAAACAATGCTGGCTTATTTTAGTTAAGATTATGATGTATATTTAAATTTGAAACAATTATTTGGAATAGTTTAGAGTTCGAACAACCATTTTCTGACACTTTTGAATTTTGTTTTCCTGCAATTTTCGTAAAATAGATTGACATGTTTTGTTTTTTAACTATTCATTACCAAACATCAAATATTCATTAACATATTTCATCTATCAACTGTTTAAGTC
Source organism: Hylyphantes graminicola (assembly GCA_023701765.1). Classification (NCBI taxonomy): domain Eukaryota; kingdom Metazoa; phylum Arthropoda; class Arachnida; order Araneae; family Linyphiidae; genus Hylyphantes; species Hylyphantes graminicola. The sequence continues at coordinate 27,552,218 of CM043120.1, read as the reverse complement.
CTTATAATTTTAATATTTTTTAACACAATTTATTTTTAATCATTGTTCAAAAATAGTTTATTTGGTTATAACACATTTATAATTAGTTTTTTTTTATTAAAAAAAAACGGTGACTCTCTTTCTCTCTCTCTTCTCGCCCTAAAAAATTATCAGCCATGTAAAGCTAAATTTAAAATTTATTCATTGCTTTTCGAACAATATTACCACTATATATCGCAGAATTTTTTTAATTTAATTTTACTTGCTGCACTAATGATATGTAATATGCGTTTACCTTTCCTTCTGCAAAAATCTCGTTAATATGCTTCTATTTTTAAAGCAGTTCAATCGCTAGCTATGTTTTATCAACAGTGCCTAAATGTATTTATCAAAAACAATAAACTGTTATTTCAGCAAAACGGTATTTATTTGAGCTTAAAAAACATTTGAGTATTATGGAACATTTGCTCCGTTAGTCTTCTTTATTTGATTTCAACTGATGATATATAATTAAATAACTATAAGTTTTAAAACAGTTAACTTTATTGATAATACTGATTACATAAACCATCTACGGTCAATTAATTTTAAAAAACACTAAAAAATGGGTACAAATTCTTAATCTTTATACGGACCAGTATCTTTGGTAAACAGGTGAGGCAGAAAATCCAATTTCGAAATGAGATTATGATCCAGTTTTACGATTCGTTAGAAATCCGTAAGCGAAGTTTAAGTATCAGCAGCAGAGCCTCTCGACTCTTCACTAGGGGATTCCCGCGCCAGAAGTTACTTATCAGGGAATGGCAACATTAGAAAAGAAGAAAATGGCCGATGTTATTGCCGAAGAAGAAACAAAAACAAAAGACCCAAAGGGATAAACAAAATAAATCTCGAAGGTATTCTTTGTTGGTTTGGGTAGGATGGGGAATTCTTGGAGAGGTTTTTCTTATAAACTTTCGATATAAAACGCCGATAAATAGATAACGTTACCGATATGGAGCACGTGTAGTCTATTTAATTTGTAGATAGTCCCTATGGTTTCAACATAGTTTGTGATAAAATTTGTAATGCTTAAAAACGACTAATTAAATTAGATTAAATTTTCAACGAATTTAGAGACATGAAATAAGTGCTAATATATACACTCTTAAAACAAACACTCCCAATTTACCTCAGTCTGAGTGGATTTCACTCCTCCAGACTGGAAAATGCACTTCTCCTTTTGGAGTGGATCCTTTGTGTGTTAAACCTCCGACAGGATCACTCCAAACGAGTGGTTTTAACTCAGTCTGAGAAAATATGCATGCCTTCAGGGTGTCGAAAATGCACTTCCCCAACTGGAGTGGATTTCACTCTTTTGTTTTAAGAGTGTAAGTTGGTCATATTAGAATAACTATGTAATGTAAAAAAAATTAGAAAATATTGCGTGCATGCGTAGAAAAATTAAAATTGCTTCTAATGCTTATAACTTCTTATTAAATAAGTATTTTTTTAATTAAAACTTTTTTTGCAGGTTATCAATGATCATAAAGTTTTGTTCAATTAAATAAAAAATATATAAAGATTTTATAAACAACAGTTAGTTCTTTTTTTACAGAAATTTTGTTTTGGTTTTTTACTACATCATTAAGAGAACTGACTTTTTACAGATGTTTAAGATAAGGGTGGTCCAAAACGGTTTTAATCTTTTAGCTCTATTCTGAGTATCATTTAACTATACCTAGAAAACCACTTTGTCTTAAATTAGGACACAAAAAGGACAAATTAATAAGCAGCGAAATTGTAACTAAACTTACAACCACAACCTTAAAAAAAAGTATATTTTAAGTAGTTCATGTTATTACCAGTTTATTTCTGAAACCACTAGAGGGCAAGTACTTTGTTAACAAAAACTTGCTTTACGGAGCAACTGAAAAACTTGCCATTAGTATAATTTACCCGAATTGCCAGCATATGCCACCAACGCGTTTACGGAGTAAAGTTCCACAAAAATTTTATAATGATCATCAAGACAACTCACCTTGTAATTTGAATGTGAAAGATAAATTTTTTTTTGTCATCAAAAACTCAAATTTAAAATAAGTGTGATCGTAAGACATATACATATATGCAAATGCATGAGTTCTGTAGATTATTGAAGTCTGTATGAGCATTTCTTGAATCCGCAAAAAACTAACGCAGACCTCAATATCATAAATCATTTCGAATATATACCTTGGCAATACTCCACAACCTTAAAAAAGAAATATTATGTTCCTTACTCCATCAGGTATTGAAAGTAAAGGGAGCATCATAACCCCTGGCGCCAAAATTCCGACGATCGCAAACAAAAAGTTTTTCTTCATAATCGAAGACATTCGAGTTCATCGATGAGTTAGGTTGACATAGTTTTTACTGGTATTTTCTGTTTCAGTCACATTACAATAATATTCTTTTAAAAATAGAGGCAGCGATTTGATTAAATTAGAGTAATGACAAAATATAACTAAAGATACATTCAATGACACATTTCTTAGTTGACTAGAGCCAAAACGCCAAATATTAAAGAGAAAATTCAATTTGGCATATCGAAATTGATATCGCAAATATATATATTTAAAAGCTAAAATTTAATTTATGGTGGGAGCCATTAAAAATGGACAACTATAATGACCACGAAAATGGTGACGTCATAACTAAGTCAAGCATTGTCTCATGATCCACAAACAAACCACTCGGCATCTGATTCATCCAAATTATAAAGGTCAAGCCTATGGGGACGCCGCAGCTACGTCACAAACTACCGTATAACCCTAAAACAAACCACTCGGCATCTGATTCATCCAAATTATAAAGGTCAAGCCTATGGGGACGCCGCAGCTACGTCACAAACTACCGTATAACCCTCAAACAAACCAAAAACATCCCCGTTTGAATCGTTTATTTTCGTTTATCTAAACTAATTGAAATTTATTTTTAAAAAAAGACATTAAGAAATTTTTAAAAATAAAACACAAACAAACGCTAGTCTACAAGCTTTGCTTTAGAAAATAACATGGAATATTACCAATTAATTAAACTTGCTATAGCAAATAAATAAACTTTATTAGTTGCACGCAAAAAAAATTGTGTTGACTTTCAATACATAAAACTGCGTTTTCCTTGTTATTACAAGTTGTGTTGAAATAATGCAAAAGTTGTGTGGCGACCAAATAAAAATGCATGGTTAGCACAAAAATTGTGTTGAAGGCTCAGCAAGAATGGATTATTTCGAAATGCAATTCAGCTTCTGCTCTTCAATGATTTGGATAAATATGTTTAGTAAAGATAAATAAACGTATATTACGAGGTACTTTTAAGTTAATGTTATACTAATTTTGTTATGCACATATTTTAGAAAATAACAAAGTCTACAGTGCATGGATATAATAGTTTTGAAAAGTCCTTCTCGTGATCTTCAGTTGTGCAGGAATAACACATATTTGTGTTATTATGTAATCAACACAGTTCTTGCATTGAAACAAAATATTGTTGTTATGTTGCTATTTTTAGACAATACTCGTGTTCCACTGTGCTCTTTGAACGCAAGTTTCTTTCAGTGTTGACTATCACCAGTATTTAACATTTCTGGTCCAATGAATACCCCCTAATGGGCCTAATAGGGGAAAAATCAAAATAGTAATGTTGATATCATTTGCACAAGAAATATTTCTAAAAAAAGAATATAAATGATTAACGGAGTTTATATGAAGCAGGTTCACGTTATAAACCTGTCAGGCTCAAGTCAAATCCGCTTAAGAATCTTAAAAGTTGATGATGGTACGCAAATGCCAGCTTCGTCAATATACCTTAACACAAAATTACGCCATCAGCTAAAGTCCTCATAAAATTCTATTGCGGAGAACTTCAAGCATGACATCATAAAACAGAAAAAAGTTACACGGTTATCACGCCAACAACAAGAAATGAATTGAAGTCCTGCCCTCTAAAAAAACTTTCATTGGTTTTAGATTAGACGCTCTATCTGCTCAATCACCCAGATGGTTTTATTTGGACAAATCGCCACAGAGCGAAGATAGCGTATAGTAACTAAGTAGGGGGAATAAAAGATACGGAAATCTGGAGCACTGCTCGATTGTCTGGCAGAAAGCTGAGAGTAAATCTAATCTATTGTGTTTTTCGTGCTTTATTTGTTGTTTGGGTGTATCTGGGGATGCTAAGGATTAACAACTTGATTAAGAGTAAATAAGTTGATATTTTAAAAGGAAAAATGTGTTTTTTCTTGAATTTTGAAAGTGACTGGAAGAAAACTTTCCACATGAAAGCAACGAAGTAAACTATGCAGATTTCTGTAAAAAAAAGTGTTAGAATATTTCTATTATGGAATAAGAACTAATTTTATTTTGAGTTATTTTAACACCTTAACGATCAGATAATTTTTCAAGGAAACGGTTATAAATGTGCCTATATTTTTTGTCCTTCAAAATTATTTTGAAAAAATTACGTGCGTGAACAGAATATGTATACATTTTTAATTTTTCATTTGCTTTTAGCTTAAAAATTCAAAAAAAGTTAATCTTATTAACGCTTTACTATTGAACACCTTCATTCATTGGCGCTTTAATTTGTGGAGTTAGTTATAATATTATTGGAAATTTGCTGCTAAACACTTCAGACTGGAAATATCCTGGGTTAAATATTGGGCGAAATCTTATCCCGTCATCGTCACGGGATCGAGATTTTTTTTTTTAATTTTGAAGGTAATTGAATAAAATTTTCCACACAAAAACATCGAAGTAAATTATGTAAATTTCTGTCAAGCAAGTTTCTTGTTTTATGAACTTAGAAATACATTTAAAAAAAAGAATTTCGTTGATAATATTGTTTTCCAAAACAAATTATTCAGTTTTTAATTTTTGTAAATTATTTTTTTAATCTAGTATTTTGAAAAGTTTATATAATGGTTTAACAAACTGAGTGAGAATTTTATTCTAACGCTAGCTGAGATTTTAATAAAAAAAACTTACAGACAAAAATTAGCATATTATTATGTGGAAACTTGCTTCAGCTACATTTCTTTCTTTCAAATTCTTCACAACAAACTAGGCATATTTTTAAGAAATTACTGTTCCCATTTAGTTAAGAACATTTTTGAGGCTTTAATGTTTAAAAAAAAATTATATAATGTTGTCAGATAATTACTCTGATAAAAAAAGTGTTTGAAAGTTAATTAATTTTCAACAGTGATTTTTCTTTATTTATTAAAGAATTCACATCTCGTTTTAAGTACAAGCCGTTCCCTGTACATATGTATATATTTAATGATGTTACAAGAATGATTCGTAATATTTTTTGTTTTGATTTATCAGATGCTTTAAAATATACGCAATCCCTTACAAATCTTGCTATTGTGAAAAATATTACAGTAGAATTCCAATAATCCTAAAAATAATCCGAACAGAGAGTTGGAGTCATTACACAGTAGAACTCTAATAATCCGAACTCCAATTATATGAATTCACATGTCACGAATATGCTTCTTTCATTCATCATTCCATGCGCTCAACATGTAAAAGTGTTTCTTTTTTTATTAAATAAAAGGTATTTTTTTAGAATAGCTATTGTCATTCCATTTATCGACATATGAAGAGTACACGGGAAGAACCGATTGATTTATTAGGCGGACGCCCTCAATTGTCTGCTTGGCTGACAATGGCGGCAGAAAACCAGTTTCTCTCTTTCTTCTTCGCTTGGTAAAATCGTGGGGATCGTCAATCGCCTGAATCTTGGCAGCTAGGAACCCTAGAGATAGTAGTTAAAGTATTATAGTGGAAGATCACGTGACCTACAGCACTGGCTTCATTGGGGCTCTTCTGGGAGCTCCTTGTGCGTCCCGTCGTTAGCATTAGAGGTCACGTGATCTACCACTCTATTACTTTAACTATGATCTCTGTGGTAGGAACTGGTTTCCTTACACAATTTTAGGCGATCACTCGCTGTCATCGCCAAAGTGGCCTGCTAAGGAAACTTCTCTACAAAATCAATCGGTTTTTCCCGTGCACTCTTCATATAATAAAAACTTAAAATATACGCTTTTTAAAAATTGATTATCTGAATTTTGATTTGAACCCGTTTCATTTGACCTCTGATGTAAAAGTAAATTGACTGGAATGCAAACTTGTTGAGAGAATAAAATAAAACATGAGAATTAAATAAAACATGATAATAAAATAAAATAAAACATGAGAATAAAACAAAACATGAGAATAAAATAAAACATTTTAATTCAAAATGGAATTTCTTACATTTTTTGAAAACTATATTTGTGTAGCATATGGCTGGAAATCTCTCCTCCATTCTTAAAATTTTAAAATTTATAAAATTATAAATTTATAAATTTTGAAAATATCATGTGCTGCTGGAAAATCTGCACCCTTAGAGGATTAAATGTAGCAATTGAAGTTCTACTGAACAAATGAAAGCACTGAAGACTGAAAGAGAAAAACCAAGAAAGTAACAACTCCTGAAAAGTAACAAAGATGACAAATATCTTGCAATATCTCTGAAAAACAGACGATTTTGATGGATGCTGAATTGTTTACAGTCTCTTGTAGTTTGTTTTTAATGCGGATTTTATCGCCAGAAACGATATAAAATAAAGCATCGGGTTGTTTACGATAGGAAGACATAGTGCCTTAAGCTGGAAAATATTGAAAAATCGAAAAGGTTGGAAACACTTAATATTTGTGTTTTCGGAACTTCGTTGTTAATATGCATTCTCAAAAGGAGTTTCACAGTGAAACAAATTTCCATTTTCCTCGTATGTATCGCAAAATTCGCGGCCTTTTCAAATTTACATAGCATCTTAAAAATCTATTTTTACATGTTTTTAGGGATTTAACCCAGTAATGCATGAATTTTTTTTATCCCGAAAAACTATATTTGTATCTTTAATACTCTTCCATAATGGGAAAAATACTGAAACAAATTAACTACATTGGAATTTAAATAATTTCAATTTTTAAAATTTTTGCCATGTGGCAAAAACCAACCACAAAATTGCAATTATGATAAGAATGAATAGAAAACTACTAAATATATTTTAAAATATCCCTCTTGAACTATAATTATTTTTCAAAACAATTTATTTGTATTTAGTTCTGATATTATTATACTTTAAATACTGCCAAAGACGTAATTTCACAACAGTTAATAACTTCACTCTTTAATTTTGAATAACTTTTACTACTGTCATTATGAGGGTTATTAGTAACTAAAGCTTCAAAATGGAAGTAATGGATTAAGAAAACACAGGTTTGTCGAGAGGGATCTCTACTTTAATAGAATAAAGTGGCTTATGTTACTTGTCGCCATATGGCAACAGAATGCATTAGAGGGTTAATAAAAAATCCTTTACCCTCTGAGGGATAAAAACGTACCTATATGTCAGGTATTCCTGCGCAACAGCCATAAATTTTAAAAATTTAATAAATTTAATAATTTTATAATTTTTTTAAATTTAATGCATGGAAGATTGAGGAGACAGCATAAACTTAAATATATATATATATATTTTTTAAAAATAAGAAATTGAATTTTCAGTTAAAAAAATAATAATTTAAATATCATGCAGAGAATATGCAAGTTAACGATTCGGTCAATTTGCCAATCCCTCAAAGGGTTAAGATATTTCTTTCAAATTAATGTCTTTCAAGTAAATTTCCTTTAAATTATTATATACTTCACAAAATGCTTTTTAATTATTATCTTTTGAATAAAATGCATTTTAATTAATATGTTTTTAACAAAATGCATTTTAATTAATATCTTTTTAAAAAAGCATCCTTTTCAAAAATAAATAACACATTTAACTGCAAGTAAATTTAAAGAAATAAATACTTTTCTTAGCATATAATTATTTAAGAATTTAATATAATTTTTAAAAATTACTAATTTTTTTTAATAAGATTTTTATTGCGACATTTTCAAGTATCCTATAATACTGAACACAATATTTAATTTTTTTTTTCAATATGAAAAGTTTGCACTGTTTAGTAACAATGCAATTTTTTTAGGGGATTTAGTAACCAAACTTTTTTTTAATAAGAAAATATCTAAGATTTTCATTTGAAAACACTCCAAACAGAATTTTTCGCAATTATAAAACTAAAGTAAATGAACAAACGTTATTAACTGGTAATCAATAACATGCCTAATCAATAACATGTTTACCCCATTTTTCGCTTAATCAATAACATGTTTACTCGAAATAACAATGGAATACCGAATTCCCTTCCAAACTACACCGATGCAAGTCAGACCTTCGAATAATTCCTAAAAAACAAAACTCTTCAGACCATAAACAATGATTTTGTTTCTATATTTTTATACTAAACAAAACATTCTAAAAGCTTTCTTGTGGAGTTGTTTTCAAAACTATGCACAGTTTACGAGATTTTACCCGCCATGGGATTCCACACCATTTGTCAATTTCACACAACTTTCAAGTTATTTTTCCCGCGCACATTTTACGGTCCCTCGCGTAACGGGTGGAAAATAAATATACAGTAGCGCATCATCCAATATCCGACAGCAACAAAGTTCAGGAATACAAAATGTGCATGCTTCTGTCGAAGAACAGTTACTTTCTTAAAACAATCGTTTAAGTTATTTCTCTTATTTTGCAAAATCCCTGATAAATCTGGTATAGGGTCTGTTAAAAACGATTTGGTCGAATACAGAATGCTTATGCACGAATCTACACTCCGTGACAACCTAACTTGGGTAAAAACAAAGGGTGAAAAGGCAGAGGAAAAAGCGCGATTTGTCGGTTAGTTGGAAACTATTGTAAGGTATACTTACTTACAAAAGGATCTGAATACAATTTCGCCGAAATACACTTTTCATTCTGATAAAATTGCCAAATTTTGTTAAATAATATTCAAATCTCTTAGACCTTAATCGAAATTAATGTTTTAAAATGTTTTCTGAATGGATTTACAAATAATTTATGGAACTCTTTACGTCCGCGGACGGATCATCTCCATAGCATATTTCTATCTACCCAACTTAGGTTGGCAAGGAGTGTACTTAATGTGATAAAATGTGTTGCTATTTGAAAATACAAACGAGTCCTCTTTACTCTTGTTGGCATAACCGTTGTCATGCAAATTACGAGGTGTTGCGTTGTCTCGCTGCGGCGCTGCCCATGATGTCATGGGCTATATTTGATTCGGACAGCGTCGCAGTGGGCGTTGCTGACGTAGCACCCAGTACTATTATATAAGCTTTGTCTTTAGTTAACTTATGAGATGACTGTTTATGAAATATTCTTTGATGGTTATCAGATTATTACTGTCAAATATAGGATTGAATATTATAACTTTAAATCTTTCTGCCGTGTTAATGTTTAGTGATGATATTTTATATACTTTGAAAAACAAGCTGATTTTTCTGGATCAATAAATTAAAAGTTTTTGAACTCTGGCTTATTTCATTCCACTGCGTGAATATAACCGAATATCGGTTATGGGCCTTAAGCCCACGTGGAAATAAGCTGCTCGTTTTCTTCGATGGGGGCCGCATCCGCGGTGTTTCTACATCCAGCCTGAACTGTGTTCTGTGAAAGTCAGCGTCACGTAAACATGGAGTCTCATTGCGACCGCATTGAGAGATTGAACGGACAGAACTGGTCGACTTGGCGGGATGACGCCAAAGTTCTACTGATGGAACGTGGTCTATGGGGATTTGTATCCGAGACCGAACCAGCCTTGGTAGAGTCTGCCACAGCTAAGGAGAAGCTAGACTTCAATCTTCGAAAAGACCGTGCATTTTCAACGATGTATTTGTCTGTGGAGCCTAATCTTCGGATCCTTATCTCTTCGACTACCGACGGAAAAGAAGCCTGGCTGAAACTGAAAGATCATTTCGAGCCGCACTCAAGGGCTCGAGTCGTCAACCTACTAGATACATTCTTCTCGTGCAAATTTCAACCCGGTGATGACATCGGACTATTTGCAGCGCGACTTCAAAAGATTGTGATGGAATTGAAGGACGTTGGACATCCACTTGACGATTTGTATCAAGGATTTCAACTCATCAGGTACTTACCTTCTAACTTTCAAAATATTGTGCAGTCTATTTATCGTTGGGAAGATAAAAACTTTAAGTTTGACAAAATATTGTCGGACTTGCTTACGGAAGAAAGTCGACTTAGTCAATGTAAAAATGATCTTGAAAATAATACTAGTTCTATTAGTGTTTATAATTCAGTGACTAAAAATGTAAATAATAAATTCAAGTCTAAACCTACCAAAAAGACTTGTTTTCGATGTCATAAACGTGGTCACGTAATGGCCGATTGTAAAATTATAAAATCAAAGTTTAATGATGACTATAAGAAACCAATTAATAACTTTTGCAAACTTAATAATTCTTTTCACCTTGAGGCATCAGTTAGTCACGTTAGTGAACCTTCGGACAACGAGTCTTGGGTCTTTGACACTGCGGCCTCGTCGCATTTTTGCAATAATCTCGATCTTTTTTGTGATTATGAACCCTTAAAGGATGTTAAAATGTCTTTAGCTATAGGCGACATGGATAGTCCCGTTGAATGTGTTGGGACAGTCCAGTTCTATGTCACGCTTAACAATAAGACCCAAACAGTAACCCTTAATAATGTAATGTATTCCCCAAAACTTAGAAGAAATTTAATTTCTGGGTCTGTTGTGGAAAAGGCAGGTGGATCTTTTGTAGGGGAAAATGGAAAACTGTGGGTTTATAATAAAATTGGTGAAAAACTATTTTTTGCAAAACGAATTAATGTTTTATACTATTTCAGACCGCATGGGTATGTAACCAGTAAGGACTCACAGGCATCTAGTGAAAATGCTTATAACTGTTCAACTAAAAGTGTTAATAAAAGCGATCTTAATCTTTGGCATAAAAGATTTTGTCATATTAATAACGACTACATCACTCATACTAGTAAGAATTCAAGTGTAAATGGTTTACCAGATTTAAAGAATTCTTGTAGTGATGAGTGCGTTAATTGCAAATTGGCAAAATCGAAAAGAGTTTCATTTAAGGCTATTTCTAAGATAAGGTCAGCCAAACCGCTTGAACTATTGCATATGGATGTCTGTGGCCCTCTTCCGGTTACCTCCTATGATGGTAAAAGGTATTTTCTGTCAATAACTGACGACTTTTCCCGGAAAGTTGTGACTTATCCTATGAAAAATAAGTCTGATGTTTATGATATTTTCACTAGATTTCTTACGAGGGCGGAACGGTTTCTAAACTTAAAAGTGCTAAGTGTTAGAACTGATAATGGACTTGAATTCTGCCACAATGAATTTAATATTTTCCTGGAAAAACAAGGCATAAAAGCCGAAAGAACGAACGTATATTCTCCTGAACAGAATGGGGTAAGTGAGCGTTTTAACTTAACAGCCCTGGACAATGTGAAAAGTATGTTAAATGATAGTAATCTCGACCAAAAATTTTGGACGGAAGCTTTAATGTGCTTCACCTACGTGTGGAACAGGGTGTGTCATAAAACTAAAAATAAAACCCCGTTCGAACTCTATTCCGGTAGAAAACCTAGCGTGTCCCATTTAAAGGCTTTTGGCAGTTTAGCTTACGTCGGTGTTCCTAAAGCACTGCGGAGAAAGTTAGACATGAGATCTAAAGTGGGAATAATGATGGGATATGCCCAAAACACTAAGGGATATCGTATTTGGTTACAAGACGAATATAAGATAATTGAAACTATTAACGTTAAGTTTAATGAAAATGTTAGTGGTGTGGAAGCTGTCCTGGGCCAAAAAGTCAATACTCCTAAAAACTACGTCTCCTTTAAAAGCTACTCCTCTGCAAGTGAATCGGATATTGAAGAGGTTACCCAAAATCAAACGCCATGTGAAGAAATACCATGGGTTCGATGTGTACGTAGGAAGGCCGATAAAACTAAGAATGATATTTACTATAGTATTGATGGTACGAGAACTCGTTTTAAGTCATACAATGACATAGAAAAATATTGTAGTTCTAGGAACATTAATTTTAAGAAAGAACTGTTTAATTTTAGTAGTAAGAATAGCTCGTCGGGAAAAATCACATCCGACCAAACTATTGTCGAAACACCGGACGATAGCTCTGATTCGAATAATGACTCTAACCCTGAAGCGAATCACGTAGAAATAAAAATACCTAAAAATTACAAAGAAACTTTAACGTCTTCTGAATCCTTTAAATGGCAAAAGGCCATGGAGGAAGAGTTAGAGGTAATGAAAGACCGAGAAGTTTGGAGTATAGTCCCCCCTCCCAAAAATAAAAAGGTTCTTGGATCTAAGTGGGTATATACTGTTAAGAAAAACGAAAATAACGAAATTGTTAGGTATAAAGCACGTCTAGTTGCACAAGGCTTTAGCCAAAGAAAATTTGAATCCTACGACGAAGTATTTAGCCCGGTGGTTAATTTTTCTGTTATAAGATTGTTTTTTGCTATTCTAGTATGTATGTGTAATTGGTATCATTGTCAATTGGACATTAAGTGTGCTTATTTGTATGCTCCGCTAACAGAAGAGGTATTTATGAACCAACCTCAAGGTTTCTCTGATCCTGTAAGAAAAGACTATGTTTGCCGTCTAAATAAGGCTATCTACGGCTTGCACCAAAGCGGCCGTGAGTGGTTTTTTGAGTTTGACAGTGTATTGGAATCTTTATCTTTTAAACGTTTAAATTGGTGTAATTGTGCCTATATATTAGATAATGATATAATATTACTTTCATATGTTGATGATGTAATAATCTTCAGTAAAAATCAAACCAAACTTGATTTTGTGATATCTCTTATAAATAGTAAATTTGATGTAAAAATGTTAGGTAAAACAAAAAGATTTTTAGGCGTAGATTTCGTTCAAGAACACGGGAAATTGTATATTCATCAACAAGAATACATTGAAAAGGTGTTGGAAAGATTTTCTAAATTTAATTGTCCAATTTCGTCTCTACCCATTCCAAAAGGTGTGATCTTATCTAAAAGAGACTGCCCTTCAACTGAAGACGAAATACTGGAAATGAATCGTTTACCTTACCGAAGTATTATTGGTTGTTTATCATATGTTTCAAATCGAACCAGACCTGACATTGCATATGCCGTGAATTTATTATCCCAATTTCAGGAAAATCCTGGAATAGTTCACTGGAACACTTTATTAAAACTTTTGGGATATTTAAGTTACACTAAAAATTTAAAGTTGGATTTATCTGGTGTGTCAAATTTAGATATTAACTGTTTCAGCGACTCGGACTTTGCAGCAAACCGTGACGACAGGGTTTCCATTGGTGGAATAATTCTGTTACTAGATAGAGCTCCAATTTTCTGGAGAGTTTTCAAACAAAAATGCGTAGCGTTATCCACCATGGAAGCCGAATACGTCACGATGACTGAAGCATCAAGAGTTGATGTGGTTTAAGAGAATTTATCAGCCAAATTTATTTTGATTCTGACTCACCAGGTGGCATTACAAACTTTCGCCAAATGATACGTCTGGCGATTTAAAAAAGGGGATACGTTTCTCTTTCTGGGGTGTGGTGCACGCGGCAAGATTTCATCACAAGATAAAGAGGATTCGATTGTAATCAAGGGTTGACTAACGAATACTGGTTCCGGTACACGTACACTTTTGATAGCCGGAACGATTTTCTGGAAATTTATTATTTGTGTTGCTTGGTTATTTCTCTTTCATTTAATTTTTTTTATTTGTTTAATAAATTATATTTATTTTGTAAATCTTACGATCTTTCAGGAAACAATGTCTTTTCTGGTTTGCACCGTCCTAATATATTATCTTTCTATTTAAAATTATCGAGATGTGATACCGCTACGAATACTCTAAAGTCATTCCTGTAAACTTCGGAATACTACAAAGCATAGTACTACAAAGCATAGTTTGATCATTTATGTAACTTTTTATCTACTCAACATATAAGTAAATTTTTTATATGAAATTCTATAAAATTTACTTATTATAAAACAAATTTTAAAATTTATGAAACTTTAGCCAAATCTAAAATAAATGATAACAAACATAAAACTATTTGAACACATTGGGATTAGGCTTGCGCGCCAAATTTTGAGGTCAAAATTGAAGAAATGACCAAGAAAATGACTTTATATTGTACAAATATGTACAATCAAAGGCTTATACATAAATTCTGAGCTCAATTTTAATTAGAAATTATTTTAAGAGCTTTTTTTTCTAAAAAAAATTATAAACGTTTTAGAAAAAAGCTCTTAAAATAATTTCTAATGAAAATTGAGCTTAAAATTAGGTGTAAGTCTTTGTTTGTACATATTTGTACTATATAAAGTCATTTTCTTGGTCATTTCTTCAAATTCGACCTCAAAATTTCGCGTGCAAGCCTAATCCCAATGTGTTCCAATAGTTTTATGTTTGTTATCATTTATTTTAGTTTTGGCTGAAGTTTCTTAAATTTTTTTAATTTGTTTTATAATAAGTAAATCTTATAGAATTGCATATAAAAAATTATACTTTTATATTGAGTAGTTAAAAAATTACATGAAAGATCAAACTATGCTTTGTAGTACCTTCTTTCCACATTTTTAAGACTCTTATGACCCCTTAAATCTAGTTCCGTACTTTAATTGTTGGCGTAGCAATCTTTATGTTTGTTAAAACTAATGGCATACTAATGCAAAAGTAGAAACCCCAATGTATAATGAATCCGTCGTATTAGCAGTTTTAAAGGCAATAATAAGGTCAGCAAGATACAAACAAACGCGGGTTTATGGTCGCCAAAAACATGTGCAGGAACCTTTTGTATTGCTAGTGACAGTTTGTCAATTTGTTCATTCGGTTGCTCTTGTAAATTAGACACTGAGTCTCTTTATTACAAGCCTTACTCCCGCCACTAATCTGTACATTCGTGCTGAAAGAAGCTTTCTACATTGCACACCTTTGGAGCCGGGAAATCTTGACATGTTTTTTGCAAACTTTTCAATTCCTCTAAAATAGCGTCGGACTGCGTGATTGGCACATTAAATTTGAATCTTCAACTCTAAAAATTGGCTACTATAACAACTATTTTCCTTTAGCAAATTAAATAAATAATCTTTATAGTTTGCTAAATTTATTTGTAGTTTGAAGAATAATTAAGTAAAATTGAATGAGTCAAATCCTGTAGCATCCTTTCCGTGATCTTTGGCAATGCCTTGAAAATCTCACCTTAAATTACACGAGATTCTTATAATTAAATAACAATCAATAACTATAATATTTGAAAAAACCTGATATTTCCAGAACATTTAGCGATGATAATCATGAAAAAACTCCAAATTGCACTGATAATTAAAGGAATGTAATTGTAAATTAATACCAATTAGCTCTTTAAGCAAAAAAAAAGTAACACTCTGAATCACTTTCTTAGTAAACAAATATGTCAATACCTTCTTTTCTATTAAAAAAAATGCTTCGAATTTAAAAAAAAGATTATAAAATATTCTAAAAATAACTTCAGGGCTTCATCCTCATTGACTATACATCCCAGGACCCCTCCCTAAAGATCTTTAAATAAACATTTATTTTTCTCCCTTCAATAAACCCACAGACTACGGCCGTCATTTTAGAAATGGTAAACCAAAGGTCACCAAGTGATTCGATTGAATAACTCGTCAAATATTCAGCCAAATGTAACAAAAACTAAGATTTAAGGGTTTATGAGGATTCTTAGTATTTCTAAATTATTAAAATTGGGTGCTGCCATTGGAAATTTGAAAGTTAATAACATTTTTAATATGAAGATGGCTCTTTGTGCATTTTTTTTGTCCTGCAATTAACTCATGATGTTATATAAACACAAGGTCAAAAAGGTCCGATTCTATAGGATGACTAGCGTTCGAAATAATCACTAGTGTGTACTTTTTCCACAGCTGTACCTATCAAAATCGCTTATAGTATCCAACCTACACTACAAGACAACTAAAGTAATCTAGTTTAAAAGTCGCGCGCGAAATTCTTTGACTGGATTTATTACGAGCTCCGCCCACTTTTCCATGTGGTTTAGGTTTACAGTTTGAACTATTTAGATATTGGCTTTTTTTTTCATTCTATGATTTGGCGACATTTATTTTTGTGTGTCATCAAATTTTAAAATCATAGATTCTCGTTTGTTATGAACGTTTTTGTCATAAAAAGTACTTGAAATGTAAAAGCATCATTTAAATTATGTATTAACATACAAAGATAATGCATGAGTGAATTATTTACATTAATAAAAAATCTTTTTAATCAATTAAGCCAAGTTGTCCTACAGATGTCGCCACGATTCTCAAAATGAAGCTTTTAAAAAAAATTAATAATTAAAAAACTGATTGATATGGTTAATTCAAATCTTTTTTAAATTGTCTTTCATCCCTATTTGCGTATCTGGTGCAAACAGATCATACGTTTAAAAAATACTTTACACGAAACTGTGATTTGAAAAATAAAGCATTACGTGTATAGGACTGACAGTCCCTCTTAAAAATATAATTGAAGAGTGTTATAACTTGGGTTTGCAGCAATTGTCTTTAAAGAATTGTTATCTATTTTCAGACAACCAAGCTGCTATAGACTTCTCAAACTCGCCGATCGAAAAGTACAGGACTAAGCATATTGATATTCGTTATCATTTTCTTCGAAATTTAATTTTTGATAAACAGTTTAATTTATCGCATGTGAGCAGCAAAAATAATTTGGCTGATATTTTCACGAAGCCTGTATCAAAAGGCGAGATTGAGAAATTCTATGGTCATGTATTTGTTAAAGAATAATTTACTTTAAAATGTATTTTCAATGTTTTAATGTTATTTTGATGTATTTTAAATTTGTAAGATTTTTTGGATTTGCATGAGGGGGCCGATTGTTGGCATAACCGTTGTCATGCAAATTACGAGGTGTTGCGTTGTCTCGCTGCGGCGCTGCCCATGATGTCATGGGCTATATTTGATTCGGACAGCGTCGCAGTGGGCGTTGCTGACGTAGCACCCAGTACTATTATATAAGCTTTGTCTTTAGTTATGAGATGACTGTTTATGAAATATTCTTTGATGGTTATCAGATTATTACTGTCAAATATAGGATTGAATATTATAACTTTAAATCTTTCTGCCGTGTTAATGTTTAGTGATGATATTTTATATACTTTGAAAAACAAGCTGATTTTTCTGGATCAATAAATTAAAAGTTTTTGAACTCTGGCTTATTTCATTCCACTGCGCGAATATAACCGAATAACTCTGAATGAAATTTGAAAAAAAATTAGAAAGATTTCCAGAAGCTACTTTCATGGAAATGTAAAAAAAAAATTCCATTTGAATACAAAAAAAATTACGTGGGGTGGTGCTACTATTCTTTTTACTTATTTCTGAATTAAGTGTTGATGGGAGTGGTATCTTCTAGATTCGAAACACCAAACTTCCAGAGCTCACTTCATAAGTTTTGGTCTTTGATGCTTGTTGACAACGATGCGTTGAATTGTCCAAAAAGATGTGTGTTAAATTGTTTTGCTTATATTCCTATGGAAATCCTTGAAAATAAAAAACACCGATGTAACCTGAAATAATACGGGAAAATTTGTGATACATAAATGTAACTTTAATATATTTTTTTTTTACAATGTATTGCGAAAGCAGTTTCATAATGTTTCGATAGGCTTCACTATATAACATTTAGCCCTAAGTTTAACTTTTTTTTGCAGCTACAACTGCTGTGAGGATAAATGTGCATTTTGCCCATGCATTTTGTTGAAGCATTTATGTTTTTGTTTACAAAGTGCGGAAATTATATGCAATATCATTTGCGATGGCGTGCAACATCATTTACGATATCGTGCAATATCATTTGCGATGTCGTTCAATATCATTTGCGATGTCTTGCAATATCATTTGCGATGTCGTGGAATATCATTTGCGATGTCGTGCAATGTTATTTGTGACTTACTCACAACAATTTATCTCTTCTCTAATAACATCCATCCTGACAGCAACAAGTGAGGTCAAAATAGGTTGTTACGTATTAAATATCCTCGACCATGTGAAAAGCATTATGCTTGGTCACCGCGGGCAACTGCACCGGGACGTTTCAGTGGAAAAGCCGGAACTTATATTTTGGAAGTCCTTTCTCCATAATGGAACATATTAAGGGATCCTTCCCCTTTGGCGATAAGCAATGGAAATTTAGTTTGGCGCCGGATGTATCTCGCAAAAGTCATATTACCCTTCTTATTTTTGTTCTTTGAATAGGGGTTAGGAAAAATAAACTAAGTTACACATTAAGCACATTATTTTTTAAATCATGTTTATGATAATGTTTCGTGAAACAGAGGTTAATTTTTTATAGTTTAATGATGTGATTATATAAAAAGTAAATTTATGATTACTTTATAACATATAGCTTTTTGTTTCTAATCAAGTCATATGCGCTTGTGTAGTATTTCTTAAATAGTCATATTTCTCACAAAGTCATCCAAATTGTACCGCGTAAAAAAATTTAAGTTTGCTTCTCTAGTAAAAATGTACAATTTTCATTCTGAAAAAATGGTTGTTGAAATTTAAAAATTAATAAAAAACAGTAAAAGGCGACCCTTTTTTTTACGGGTTTAGAACTGTAAAAACTGTTTTGGTTTTTAATATGATAAGGAGGGTTTTGGTTCGAGAAGTTGGTCGTTTCTGTTAAAAGGTTGTTATTTGATAAATTTCACCTAACACTTTTTTTACGTTTAAATTATTATAACTAAAATTCAGCATTTGCTTACAATTTTTGTTCTGTGGTTTGAAATTTTAATGGTGTTTGATGAAACATAAGAAATGCCACAAACAATTTTATCATTTGCATATCATTTAATTATGTTTCCAAATTGTGTGTATGTATTTAAAAATTATATTACTACTTGTTTTAAGTTAAATCTTTTTATCGTTGATCGTTGTCTATTGCACGTTACATCAATCGATTTTATAATACTACTTTTATAATACTACTCGACAAGCATATTTATTCCTCAGGTGAAATTAATTTTAGATAAGAGTAAAATAAATTTTAATTCGATAAATAACAATATTAAAGACATTATTTTAATTATATTTTTATCAGACATTAAATATTTAACTTAAAAGAAATATATTACGATATTATTAACTTTAATTAACGTTGAATCAAAATTAAGACTGCATTTTAGCAGACAAAAAAATAAGCTATAATAAACAACCGCGAAATAAGTGTCCGATAAGCATAGTGTTGACATAACAAAAAAAGTTTTTATGTTTCCAAAGATTTTTTTACCAAACTTATTTTACTACACATTTAATACTTTACTTTAAAAGTAAAATATTCCAATATAATTAACGTCAATTGATACTTAATCATAATTAAAACTCCATATCCTCGGACAAAAAAAATATAAAATAAATAAACACCGCAAAATAAGTGTCAAATAACCATAGTATTTATCCTACAAAACAGTTTTTATCCTTTAGAAAAAAATTGCCGTCGAAACACGTCACCTAACTTTTGTCACTAAGTTACAACTTGTGACCACACTAAAAAAGTAAAATAAATAAATAAAAACTTTGATTGCCAAGCAACGGTTAGTCCCTAGTTCGTCCCAAAGCGGAAGATGCAAATGCCTCTTTATTGATTCCCTTCCGCTTCTATAATGACATTAACTTAATAACAAGCTTTTCGTATTTCACTGTTTTTAAACCCTCTGATTTTTTTTCTCGTTTAAAGCTTTCTTTCAAAATTACTTTTGGGCATACCTTCTTTTGCAAGTCACTATTTAATGAATAAAAGCTAGTGCGTGCAACACTCGAACAGCTCGAACCAAACGGGAATTTGTTTACATTCTTATAGTCGCAATAACAGCATATGGTAGAGATTAAGACCGTTGCATCCAAAAGGGTGAAGTGGCGGACCATGATATAGGCCCTACACTATGTGTTTTAGTGAAAGAGGTATCAGTAAGTAAGTAAGTAGGTAACAGCATATAGTTTGGAAATTTCAATAACTTCCATGTAACTCAATTAATCCTGATAAACATTTTTATGCTTTTTTAATAGTTTTCTACGTTCTTATGTTGTTGTCAAATCCGTGGATATCCCACAGAAGATGGTTGTCAGAGCCTCCAAAGAGGTCCGACTTTTTTATAAAAGGTGGAATTCAGTAAGGACTTTAACGTTTAGTATGAAAATTGTAGTTTGTAGTTATCTAATAAATTATTAGATAATAAATTATTAGATAAATTAGTTAAGTTTCAATTTTCCTGATTTTTATGAAACCAAAAACTACAAACCAGGATATTTAATCCAGGAAAACTTTGAACTTTGTTGTTAAGTTGGTCTGTGACATAAAATATATTCTGATTTCAATTCGACTTTTCATAAACTTTAATAAAATTGTATTTGCTCCTCAAAAATCTCTTCGGCATAAAAGAACAGACACGGTACTTATAAGTCAAATTGTTGTTTCGAAAATAATTTTACAAGCAAAAAATCCTACGTTTCATACTTACTCCTGTTGGTAGTTTGAAGATAAAAAAAAGGCTTACAAAATGCTCGTATTTCCACATAATTAATGTAACATAATTCTCTTAATTTATCTGCAAAATATTAAATACCTTTGTATAAACTGTCTTAAAATATGAATGAAAAAAATAAAACTCATTCTGGTTTATAGTTATTTTTTGCACCAAATTAAATTGCTCCTTTTTATTACCTTAGGCTATTAACAGTTATCGCAAAAAACGAACTGCAACAGAAAGCCTCTGTTACAAAAAACCTACATAAATTCCACAGCGTTCAAATAAAATTCCACAAAATTATCTAACTTTTTCCAAAGCAAGAAAGGTCCCCAGAGCCTCAAATTATTTTCCATCGGGAACAATTACCCTGAAATCTGATTTGCGCGGGAAAATGTGTTGAAAGGCCTTACGAAAAGCGTCTTTTACATGGGGAAATCTATTACAAAAGAAGTTCGTTATTTTAGTTATTTACGGGGAACAGAGGGTGTGTGTTTCACCTGCTCTGGTTTCTGTGATATTCTCCGTAGTTATGGTGACGATATATGGGGAGGAGAGGCCCAGTGACTTAGTGGTACTGCTACGCAAAGCCACGCTACTAGTCCAGGGATCAAACCCCGAATTGGGCGAGGTTGACCCATCCTTTCATCACTGTGAGTCGGACGATAAAATGGGTAACAAGGCCTGCTTGGGAACTAAACTGCGGGTTCCACGTGAGGCTGACCACGGACATATGCCTAGCAACCCAGAGTCCTATGTCATGAAACCAGAAATGGGCACGGCAGGCCTTGGCCGAGTAATGAGCTGCTGCGCCGATTATATTTTTTTTATGATGACGGATCATCGCAGTGGCAATGGTGTCTCAATTGGATGCTGCACAAGCAACGATGCTGGTTACGACGGAAGCGAAAAACATGCGTCCGGTTTTCAGGAACAAAACGACAAAGGCCTAGACCTGAGTTCGAAATTAATGGTCGCTAGTCATAAAAATGCGCCAAATTTTTTTTAATTAACTACTACACATCAAATGTCGTCGCAGTTATCGGAAGTAGTTTTTGCAAATCTTGAAGATTTGCAAAAACTACTTCCGATAACTGCGGCAACTTTTATCATAACTGTGGCAACTTTTTTTTATCGTGGTTTCTAACAATTTTGCCAAAAGCAATCAGCTTGAAATAATTAACCATCAGAGGTTTCAAATTTATGAAACAAGTGACTTACCAAGCCTAAATAAAAAAAAACCTCTACATTGATATGACCACAAAATAGAAAAAAAATGGAAATTTGCACAACTCCGGTGATCAATAAATTTCGCAATTTCGTAAAATCACACCCATTGCAACGATTTTCAATTTTGGAAACTCTGACGATCCAAAAATTTAAAGAGTTCATACGACCGTAATATTTAGAAACTCTTGCTATCGTAAATTGTGTTCTCTTCTATTTGGTAACTAGTTTTCCAAATATTGCGAAACTCGTGTGATTCAAAAATTGCGTGAATCCTACAAGAACGCAAATCCAGTAACCATAAAATCAACAAGTCGGGGACTGTAGACTATAAAGTTTGCTTATTATTTTGTTTAATATTTTTTCAATAATGAATTATGCTTCTAGGAAATGTGCAATTACTCTAAAATTACTTTACCCAATTTCGAACACGGACACAGACAGATGGGCAGAAATGAAAAGAATAAAATATAGGTATCTAATGTTATACTTTTAAAAATATAATTTTTAAAAGAAGCAAAACGGAAATCTTTAAAAAAAATGTCTACTAAAAAGAGGAAGTGGGTTAAAAATAAGGTTTGGTTTATGTACAGCAAAATGCATCTTTTATTCGTCATTGTATTAGAACTGGAAGCACAATGGTGGAATATTGCTTATAGTTAAATAGTTGAGAAAAATGAATAATTTTTTTATCATGTTTATACTGAGAAAAACCATAAAATTGAAGTAGCATGCAAAAGAGAATAATTTGGTATCCCTTTAACATCCTTAATTTCTAGTTTTCACCCGTACCAAATGGGAAATGAGTTTGCTGCTAGGAATAATTAGATAACATTTTCCTAGCTCTTTTCTCAAACTGCGAGAATAAATTTGTTCGAGAAATAATTGATTTCACATTCATTCCTTGCATTTATGAGTTAAAATTTCAAACTTTTGCAATACCATTGTTCGAAAATCGTCTTTAAATCGTCTCGGGGCTTGGAACACAAAAGAAGCAATTCTAGTTCTCCTTTAATAGTGAAATATTGGTATTACTTTTATAATTTGAAAAAGAATGGGTGACACAAAATTCTTAAACATTTCTAAATTAATGAGCGAAGACTTTGGGATTTTTTAAAAAAAAGTTTTGTACTTCTCTAGTTGAAATGAAATGGATTTTTTGTTGTTCAGGTTTCTATTTAAAATATAACAGACATCTTTTGTGTTAAAATGTTCCACGGTCAAAGGTAGAACAGAACGTTTATACGTAAGAAAGAAGAATTTGACAATAAAAATTCAACAATTAGAGGGTCAAAATACTTTTTAAGTTACTTTTAATTGGTAATTAAGGAAAGTTTTGTATATTTTGATTCTTTCGAGTTTCTTCAATGGAGAAGACACTCTTTTGAATAATGGTTAATTGAAATGATTTTTTTAAAATTTGGAATACGAGTAGAGAACGTCAGAAAAAAACATTAAAATTACATGAACGAAATTTTCCAAATTAACTCTTCTAAGTACCCATTTAAGTTTAAGTAATCAAATTATATTCCATTGCACTTTTCAAATATTTATTTATAAAAATTAGTCTTTTTGTGTCTGAGAAAAGGTAAAAGATAAATACTTCAGTGTATAAGATTAAAGTTAAATTGAAGTTATTAATTGAACAAACCGTATCACAAAAGTAAGATTTGCTAAAATTTGAGTAAGGAATTGGCTTGTTACACGTAGTACGGAAAGAAAACAAAACAACCAATCAAATCGCAGTTCGGAGAGCGTGACATCATAAGAAACCAATGAGCTTGTTTCAAGTAATAAGGAAAGAAAACAAAACAACCAATGAAATAGAGAGTATGAGAGCATGACTTCCTAAGAAATATTCTCTTTAAGTTATTATGCAAAAAAATATGAACTTATTTAAAAATTACTTTATAGAATATAATTTAAGTAATACCATTTTTTAATAATTAGGATAAATTTTAAAAAATTGAATAGTTTTTTTTCGAAATCTGTGTTTTTATTCAAGCTATTAAATGAATACAATATTATTTTCTATCCCTATTTTTTATTTTCTCGGGTAACCACTTAAGTATCGCATTTGTGATTACCTTAATCCATATTCATACACACGTTTTAATTTTAAGGGGCGATCCGTGAGCAGAATTTCATAATTTAAAATTATCTTACGATACTGAGAAAAAAAAGGTGGACTATTCATCAACGCAAACAACATAAAAAAAATTATAAAATGCTTTAAATTTTTTTTAAATTTAGATTTCTTTTTTTTGCAAATATCCTAAATAGAGTTTAAAAAATCATTTACCTTTAACTACTTCTGTAATGAGTTTTAACTCAAGTTATCCCCCCCACCCCACCACCAACAAACTGTAATTTAACCAAAATAAAAAAGTTTACTTTAGATATTTATCCAAATGAGTGTCTGTCCAAACAAAAAGGGGATTCTAATAACAAGAGCATAGATCAATAAACTCATTTTCCCATTATAGACTTTTTCTGTTTAGCAATTAAAACTAAATTTGCAGCATTGCTTTCATATCCGGATACCTAGCTACTGATATGGTTCACTCAGTGCATTTAACGTAACTTACAAACCACTCTGTCGCTGATAATTGGCATCGATTATCCATATAATATTAATCCATTTGTTGCACATAAAAACCAGATATACCGCTAGAAACTCATGTTATTGATTCTCCACAATCCCTGATACTTTCGCTTTTATCAGTGAGTTGCACGTTTGCTATGAACAACGAACAAGTAGACGGATAACCACTGTTGTAATTGAGTAGTGTTTTGACAAAAAGGAGCCAAGTGTTAAATGCCTATTTGATACTTTAAATATAAAAAGAAGGTAATAAGGGTATAGGAAAATTTCCTACGCTGTTCTTTTTTTTCGACATCTTTGTTTAAAAAGAAGCGTGTATGGACATTTCGCTGCGGAATTGAAACTTCTTCACAAGTAGCGATTCATTCGAAAGAATCGAGTTTTATACAAAAATATATTATATCATATGTAAATATTAAAAAAAATCAAAAATATATTATATCATAATATATTATATCATCATATAAAATCAAAAATATATTATATCATAATATATCATCATATAAAATCAAAAATATATTATATCATAATATATTATATCATCATATAAAATAAAAAATATATTATATCATATCCCCTTCTGATTCGCCAGCACACTGTGATACTGGGATTTGGGGCTGGAATTTTTTTACAATGCAAATCAATTTACCAGCCAAAATAGCTCTTATAAAATAGTTCATTGGTTTCTCTATTTTTTTTCTCTAATGGGGATGCAACATTGGCGGTCAAGCCTTTGCAGATTCGGCATTTTCCCCCGAACTGAGAGCCATTTTATGTGGCACTATCTAGGCGGCTCTCGCTACCAATTTTTGACGCACATATTACAAGGAATCTGAGCTCTCTGTGGATGTTAAAGTATGCCGAGATTTAATTTTGCCGAGAGAACCTAAGCCAAATGGGCCCACCAGGGATTGTTTTTGTACATTAACAATATAAATTTGTATTACAGTAATTTAAGAATGTACTTATTGTTTATATTATTATAAATTCAATTTCCATTTAATGAACAATACTAATAAATTAAAATGAGTATATTGTCATGTTTTTGTTTAGAAGGCCCGCTATTCAAATAGAAACATTTAAAAAAATGTACACTATACAAATAAAAATTATATCTTGTTGGGCTCTACTATGCTGTCGACTTACCAATATGAGCTTTTTATGTCTGAAACGAATTTTCGGCCATAAAAGTAATTTGATGGTGTTTTATAACCTCAAAAGTCATTTGGTTAGAAACAAAATCATGTACCTGCAAACCATAGACAAAGTATCAATAACTCGAATTTAATAAAACCTCAGCTAGCTCCTTTCTATTAAACGATATCTTTTCGCATTATCACAGTCAATATTGGCAGCGGAGATTTTATGTGGTTGCATGCAGTGGATATTATTTGAAATGGTGTTATTGGTTAAAGTATTATTCGTTAATTGAATTTAAATCTTTAAATCATTAGTCACGAGACCATTTTGTCTTAGTTTTATATTTCAGGAGATTTGTAAGATGTGTCGTGAAAAGGAATTATTTTGCAAAAGGAACACACGCTGCATTTCAGTTTGTAAAAAAAAATGATTTTATGGATTTATTTATAATGTGTTATTTTAACTGATTACCTCTTGCTGACTGAAAAGAATTTCTAATAAAAATTAAATTTTTGCAGTTTATTACAAAATATAAGACGACGGAAATGTGTTATCATAGATTTCAAGTTCGAAGGTAGTAGGGGAAGGTGGGTTACCTTGGACCTATTTTGACTTTTCAATTTTTATTTTCTTAATTACTTGCAAAAAGTGAATAAAAATATTTTTACTGAATACTTTATGTTGTTATATACAACATATATTTATTTTAACATGTTATTTAAATGATTTCAACTATTAAAAAAATAAATACAGAAAATTGTAATTAGGACCAAGGTACACCACGGGCGGTGTACCTTGGTCCAACCGGTAGTGTACCTTGGACCAATTATTAACAGGTAGAGAGACTCGATTTAAAGTCCGAAAACCAATATTTATTAGCCACATAAAATTCAAAAATACATTTTACAACCTACTCTTATTTCTAGCCAAGATTGTAGTAATTGGTTATGTTAGGTCAATTGGCTCAGGAAGGGGTTTTATTGCCTTAGTTTTATTTAGTGCCCTTTTGGCTTTTTCAGCTGCAATGCAATCTTTCTCGGGTGTATTCGTTAAAATGCAGCATAAAATTAAACTGTTATTTCATGCCATAGAAAAACATTTGGCTATCTTTCTGTCTTAAATTTGAAAAAAAAACTCAAATATTTCCCCTTATGTTTATTCAACTAGGCCTAAACGTAAAAAGGATGTTCTGCTTAGATATTTATTATAAAAAATATCTTTTTAGATGAGCATGCAATAATTATTTTCTATATTATATCAATATGGTTAAAACTTTATAGGCTTCCATAAATCTAAATAATTAACTACAAAAAAAAAATTCTTTATCACATCAAAATTTCTTACAAATTTCCATTTTTCTAGATTTTATAAATCAGGGTTGCATATTAATAGCTTAAAATACTTAATTTTTCAAAGGAACGAATTTACTTGAATTTTAAAAAGGGTTTTTAACAATCTGAAGCACATAAGACCTAT
Source organism: Hylyphantes graminicola (assembly GCA_023701765.1). NCBI lineage: Eukaryota > Metazoa > Arthropoda > Arachnida > Araneae > Linyphiidae > Hylyphantes > Hylyphantes graminicola. The sequence goes on along the minus strand of CM043120.1, from coordinate 27,525,235 downwards.
AGTAGTGTACCTTGGACCAGTCCAAGGTACACCACTTGTATTAGGTTCGAGGTACACCACTTGGATATTAAAAACAAAATAGTTAATCACCAAGTTAAGGTTAGACTTAATTTAATTTCAAGCACACTGTTTTATAGCTAAAACTTTGCTTTATATTGCATAACCATCGTTTCTGAATAAACACTACATGTTTGAGTAAAAAATTACACTAAAGAATCTGACAAAAATTTACTTTTGAACTGTGAATTTAGTTTTTCGAAACCTCTTTAATAAATTGACCTTTTAAACAAACAGATAGAACTTCACTGAGATCCCTGGTAGCAAATACTTCAACTGCATGCGGTGTTGTTTCAATATCTAAGCCAATCGATCTAGAATCAGCATAGGTTCGAGGTACACATACGTCCAAGGTACACCACTTACCCCTAAATAAAAGATCCCAAGTTATGATAATTTTTTTTTAAGTTTAAAAAAAGTATAACCACTAAAGAACTTCTGACAAACTATTTTCGAAAAATTATATTAGCCTCCACACTACGTTTATAACGTAAAAAGTGGAAGGTTTTATAATCGTGCAGTCCGTCCGTCCGTCTGTCTGTCACTCACTTTCACAGAACGAACCGAAAGTCTCACAAACAAGTGGGATACGTCATTTTGAAGCAAAAAATCAGTTTAGGCTACATTCCAAATTTCATTAAAAAATTTTAATTAGAAGTTTATTTAAAATTTAAATAACTAAAAATTTAATCTAGATTGAAATAAGATGCAAATTCCATTTTTATTCAATATTTTCACTGTTGCCATAATAAACTTTATTTAAAATAAAAATAAATTCTTGAAAAAATATTTATTTTTGTGTAATAATTCAATTTGGATTGTTGTAATAGCACAATAAAGTTATTTTGATGGTTCATTATATATGAATGAAGAAAGATGCATAAAAAATTCTAAATTTGCATAAAAAAAATATGAAAAGTTTCGCTTTTATTTTTAATGCAACATTTACTAATTTATTTTTCGAAATGTAATCTTGAGGCTTCGAAAAGATATTTATTTAAAAAATACATCATTATTCTTCGAACTTCAAAAAAAAAATAGCAAACGATAAAGATTAATTATCAAATCTTCAAAAGAAGAATAAAGACAATTATTAATTTTGGCCTATAAAAGTTTGAATTAGAACTAGCTACAAGCCCTGTTTGGCGAATTTCTGAGGTGCTGTTAGTGTGTTTCCTGTTGAGCGTAAATACTGTGGGTGTAAGTGACAGATTCTGTAACAAACCAACTTGTTTTAGAACTTATATATTTACTTATTTATATTTTTGAAAGTGCATAGACAAGTTTAATTATAACTTATGCCCCGTGCAACATGGTTAAATAAACAATTCATTGAAAATCTAATTTAGTTTCCATTTATTTTGTGCATACATAAAATAATAAAAGCATTTATGTTCTCTTAAGGTATTTAGAGTTCATATATATATATGGAAATTTGTGCAGTTTTGTAAAAATTCACATGGAATAACCATTTGAAGAGATTAGTTATAGGAACCTGCTAAGTGACAGTTTTGAAAAATATTTGAGAATTTCATGTCAATGAAAACAAATTACTTACTTTCTTAACGTTGAAAAGCTTCCACTTTTTCATGAACTTTAAGTGAAGTATAGTTTTTATAGTTATCAAGTTCTTTTTTTAAAGATCGACGTGTAAACTAAAAACTTTAGCTCAATTTCTCGTTTTCACATTTTTGTCACTTAGCACGTTCTTCCACTAAGCTCTTCAATTCTTATAATAATACTAGCAGTATGGTCCCGCCTTACTGGAAACCCGTTGACATCGCATTGCTTCCTTTTAGAGGCATGCTTACTTGTGAAAATACACTCAATATCTAAACTAAATTCAATTCGTGAAGAAAGCAAACACTAAGAGAGGATGAAGCAGCCTTAGGGCGAGCGCATATCTCAACCAAACTCAATCAATCAAACTAATAGAGGATGGCGTCAAGCCCCCGTTTCGGCCCGGTCCATGTATTTTCAAGCTCTGTTATGGTCCCGCAAACCCACGTGGATGACGTATTTTTGAAACTAATTATATTAATTAAAAATCGCAATCAAATATGAAAAAACTAAGCCTCAGGTGCACACGTAGGTATTAAAAGGAATCTATATTAAAAATTTCGAATTTTTTAGAGCAGTTTAAGTAGGTATTTTGCGATCCACAGACATACACACAGACAGACTCACAGACTCTTTCTTTTATTATTATAGATTGTAGGTCTTCACGGTACAATTTATGGTAAACAATTTTTTCTTACTTTTAAGGCTAATTTAGAATGAAGTTATAATGTTACAGCTTCTAGGAGTTGTATAACCATAAATATCAATGATATACCATCATAACCATTTAGTTAAAATTTATTTAAAGAACAGGATAATTGCTTTGGAATTTATTCGTCACCAAGGAATTCGAAACGTCAAACGTCTTTAACAGATGCATGGAAAAATTGAATTTGTGTGGCCGCAAGGGATGCATTACACTACTAGAAGTTTCACCGAGTAGAATAAAATGAACAAAAATATTCGAAAAAGGAATTTTGTAAGATTTATCTTTTCCTGCTCTAAGGGACCATAAAGTATGACTTTGACAACTTTTAGAAACTTTTCTTGAGCTATGGAAAATCGGCTGAGTAAAAGTATATTTTTAGGGAAAAAGCGGCTAAAATGTATTCGATACTTTCGGTTCCTGGACAGCTTATTATATATAAAATATGAAATAAGATTTAGATAGATACTACAATAAAAAGAGAAGATAATACAATAACCAACTATGATGATATAAACTTCCGTTTCTACTATGATAAACATATTTCGTATGCTTGTTAATTTATATATTTTATTGCGTTAACTAAACTAATATTTTTTAATTATGTAAAATATAGTAGTAGTATAAATGTCAAATTAGATAACCTTACTCAAATTTGTTGACCGTTAGTGTTATTGTGTGTCTTTTGTAAAGAATGAGTGGCAATAGTGATTAAGGCAATTGAGTTTTAAATTACATGGAAAATGGTTCCAAAAAACCGATTTATGATTATTCGTTTGTATGAAATGTATAAATTTATAGGTTTTATCACTACCTCAAGAAAAATTTGGGTCATCAACAGGTTTGGTTTGAATTATCGTCGCACTAGAGCTACACAAGAGCTATTGGTGACGGGCGTCGTATTTTAGAACCACAGTCAAGTGACGAGCCGACACCTGAATAGGCACCCTTAAGGGCGACATCGTACGCAGTGTTAGGACTTTGATGGACATTTAACGTGCACCCCCTTACACGGGTATTATTCGTCGCAAATTTTTGGCTGCACGGGTCGTTTATAGGTCTACAGTTATTTTGGCGATGTCCGGACCCGAACCTAGGACCTTTCGCATTCAAGGCGAGTGTCTTACCGACTGTGCTACCCAGCCCGAGTTATCAATAGGATTATAAGTCCCGTTCACAAAAAGGCTTTGTAAAAATGCGGTGATGCAACTTGCTGGCACCCGTTTTCAGAAATAAGCAAGGTTGATCGGTAATCAAACATTTCGAAGACTTCAATAATACTTTTATGTTGATGACGGAATTGTTCACTTTTAAAACGCTTTTCCCTCTCATCTCTCAGGAATCATTGCTACGCAAATTCAACAGTTTTCATCCGCAAACTCAGACAGTTTTTGTTGCTTAAGTAAAATAATTTTTAAGTAAACTTTTAACAGTTTTAATTTATCAGCTAAGATAACAAAGTAGATAAAAGCTACAAATTAAGCTTAAATAGTTTTTAAGGAAATTCACTTTTTAAGAGCCTGAGTAGAAGACACCAAGTGTGAAGTGTGGGAGGTTATCTCTTTTACACAACGAATTTTTTATTTATCTTAAAATCATGTTTTACTTTTATGTTTTTTACTAAAGACAATGACATATTATTTTGAGCAAGTTGCTATTTAATACAATTAAATAGTTTTATAATCTATTTTTTTTATTATTTTTAGTAAAAAAATAAAGAAAAATCTTTAAGTATTCCGTTTAATTGGAGATATCTTTAAATCACATTATTTTTAGAGTTGCAAGATGAAAGTTACGTTGCTCTTTTTATCGTAAAAAGTTATCTAACAAAACATTTAGAATTATTGCTAATCATTAAAATGTAAAGCAGATATTTGCATTTTTTGTTTTATAAAAGTCCGATTGCTGAAACACTATTATAGGAAGTAAAAAAAAAATTCAGCATGCTCTTTTTAAGAAGTAACCCAAATAGACAATATATCATGTTCCATTCATCTGCCATAAGTCGACAGCTATTGATGATTGATTTTTCGTGATGCCATTTAAGGATTACTCATTAGTTGTTGACGTAACAATCATGTGTTCTCGACGTAACAATCTGTAAAGCAAAAATAAGGCTTCAATTTATTTTTATGATCGAAAATATGATTGACTGGAATAAAAGAACTCACGAGTTACGGATAAATAATATTTACGGAAAGGATTAAAAATAAACTATTCTTCTAAGATATTCAGTGCTAGCAAATCTCTAAAGCGACTCTACGTATTCACAAGTGTATCACGGAAACTTGAACTAATTGTATTTTCTAGCTATCTGCCTCTATCTCTATTAATTACTATATTTCATTTTAACTTACGATTTATAAAAACCCTGTAGTTCTAAGAATATTTTTAAGGGCCAAAGTAGTTATTGAATGAATGTAAAAATAAAGGAATAAATTTTACTAAAGCTACGAATTATTTTTCCAACACAAGCAACTCCATTTACTTTATATTCGGAAAACCATGATAATGAAAATCTTTACATAATTCTCAGCAATTTTGATAATAATTTAAATAATTTTATCTTTTGTGCTATTGCAATATCATTTTGCTATTCACATAAGGTCCTAAATTACCATTGGTGCCAAACGGTAATGCTTTTTAACCTTTTTATTTAAAACTCGAAATATGTACTTATTGAACGTTTGTATTAATTAGACTACATATAATCGTAATAACAGAAAAAATTACATTAAATAAAAATGGGGACCCAAAATAGTTTACTGTGGCCAGTAGGCAATATAATAAGTAGTATTTGGTATTTTGAGAAATAAACAAGCATTTGTCTAAAATTTAGCAGCATGTTCTTATTTAATGATTTCCGAATATTATCATAACTAATAAACAAGCAAGATGGTTTTGTGAATGATTTTATGATGAATGATTTTATTGATGAATCACTTACCTTGACTTAAAACACTTGTCTAAAACTCGAAATATGTATTTATTGATTATTTGTGTTAATATAGTAAATAACAGCATAATTGCAGAAAAAGCTACTTTAAATGAAAATTTGGACTCAAAATAGTTTACTGTGGCCAGTAGGCAATATACAAAGTAGTATTTGGTATTTTGAAAAATAAACAAGCAACTAAAATTTAGCAACATGTTCTTATTTAATGATTTCCGAATATTATTAATAACTAACACTATAGTTTTGTGAATGTAACACTTACCTTGACTTATAACATTGACGATTACTAATGCTGTACACATAACAAGGAGTAGTAAACATAACGATATGAGAAGTCTCTCAAAACTGGATCTTCGATTCCACCACACGCAATTCCTAAAACGGAAACAAAATTTATTTGATTTTGTATCTAAAATAATTTAATTATATCAGTGTTATAACGGTAACTCTCAAAACAAAAGAGTGAAATCCACTCCTGTAGGAGAAGTGCATTTTCGACACTGGAAAGGAGTGAAAATGAACTCAGACTGAGTTCAAATTTACTCAGACGGAGTTAAAATCACTCGTTTGGAGTGATCCTGTCGGAAGTTTAGCTTAGCAAAGGAGTGAAATCCAATCCTATAGGGGAAGTGCATTTTCGACACTGGAATGAGGGAAAATGAACTCAGACTGAGTTAAAATCGCTCGTTTGTTTTAAGAGTGTAGCCAACGCAAAAAACTTATCTTAACGCAGAATAAATACATTGTAAAATAAAAATAATTAAAACAGAAGATTTCTGTAGTTTCCGAACAGAAAATATTCATTTTCTTGAAATACTGTAGTTTTCTTCAACTTTTTGTTTGCCAAAATATGTATTTTCTTTTAAATAAATAAAGCGTAACCACTAATACAAATTGCACCCTTTGAAAACATATTTCGTTTGTTTGATTTAATAAAATAAATTTGATGATACGAAGTATTTCAGTGAAAGCGATATTGTAAAATAATTCAATTTAAATTTAAATCTAAATTTTTTACTAATTTTCTATGACTTCTCTTTTCTTCTTCTTTTCCCGTTATTTAAACATAAATTTTTTTAAAAAAATTAAAAACTTTGGGTTTTTATGAAATATGATGCAATAGAAAGAACTTTTTGCCAATACATACTTAAAAGTAAATCTTATTTCGCAGAGTAAAAATATTTCGAAATAAGAAAGTGATTTGACTGGTTCAATTAATTTCTCTAGGAAGTTTGGAGTATTTTGTTTATATTTCATCAAAGTTTCCAAAGTCCAATCTTCAGTATAAGCACCTCAACTTAATCGAAAGTCAATTATTGCTATAATTCAGGGCGCCCATCTTAAATCCAATTTCGGATGCAATTTAATTTCTTTCCGAAATTCTTGGAGAAGAATTGTTTATAACTACTCAAGAGGTGGCTTTATCAACTACTGATGTTAAGTAATAAAACAAGAACTTGATCTATACCCGTTTTGGGAACATGGCATTTTTTTTTTGGAATTTTTTAAACAAAGAGGTGACTGAAACTTCGAATAACTCCACAGAAATGGCCTAGAACTATTCGACACAAAAATACACTACAACAGAATTGCAAAAAAGTATCTTACGTTAATACATCGGTGGTCCAAAGCCTTGTTGTTTACAAAATCAGATTTTCTTTAAACACAAGCATTTTAGTATCTAAATAAGCTTGTATCTACTATTGTCAAGAGCTATAAAATAATTGGGGATAACTGGAGTAGCTTTTTACACCAATTACCAAACGGTACACTGTTTAAATTTCGGCAGTAGTTAACTCAAAAATTAGTAGCTGTTAGGTGAAATTTTCACTATATTTTCGGTGTTTGATCGAGACATTTCCCTAGTTTGTGTTTCCAAAAGCTGAAAAATGGTCCAAAGAAATGATTAAACCGAAAAAATCTTCAACTATGCATGTACTTGAAACCATAAATATGGTGAAACCTAGTGCAAAATTTTAACGATGTCAGAAACATGAGCTTTAAGAGGTCAAACTAAAAGTGGATGAACACTGAGTATAACATTTTGTTACGGAAGAGTCACAAACGGTATTGAATGCCATAATAAACATATTATATACTACAAATAGGGGGGCCAGATGGCCGAGTGGTTTGGACTATTACGCCAGCAGTCTGCGCGCTGTAACGGGTGCGGGTTCGATTCTCACCTTCGCACTTGGTGTGCTTTCCTTTCTCTGTGACAGTAAAAATTCTTTCTGTGTCTGTCCTTATTGAAAAGCTATATAAGAGGGTCCCTTATCAAGCACACAAGCCGGAATGTATATGTACCTACCCAACCCTACAAATAATATTAGTTCAATTAGAGAAAAGGAATATCAAAGTTCATGTTTTTTTGTTGATTTAGTCATAGAAGCTGATATGTTACACTCATTGTAGGGCATTCAGCCTAACTAAAAATACTCCCCTTCAGGGACATGTCTAAAATGTGGAGGTGGCGTGCTATGGATTGCAGCATCTGTCGCGTGTGTGCGTGTTGTGTCTGTCTTACTTGTCGAAGGTTTATAAGCGGGTCTCTGACCAAGCACACATGCCTGAAAATATATGTATACCAACCAAACAACTAAAAATAGTAAAGTTACTTAAATAAAACTGTTCATCAGTAATAGCGCAAGTAGTGGATCGAAATTCCCCGCCTCTTTTCCTGGGGAAGGATGTTGGCTGCTGATGGCAGAAAAGGAAATCAGTCGCAACTTAGTTTCGAACTTTGTAGTGAAAATTTGCAAAAGAAGAACTTTGTAGCGAAAATTTGCAAAAGAAGAAGTAAAATTAGATTCCGAAAAATAGAAAGGAAGTAACTTTTGGTGATAATAATAAGTTGAACAAATATTGGTGTATTGATCTGTGAAGTTGGTCAGTTTAGGTTTGGCATCGGGAGAAGTAAAAGTCATATTGACTGTTGATCAAATAATATTCTCAATATAAATTCATTTGACCCAATGACTGTTAAAGAGGTATTCTTTTTGTAAATTTGTTTAATTGGCGAGATTTTAAATATGAAATAAAAATCGGCTTAAATTTTTTTGTAATTTTTTTAAAACTATAATATTTATTTTTAACCTTAGGGGAGATCGGGGCACAATGGACCTAGGGGCACAATGGACCACCCCCTATTATTTATTTTGTATATTTTCCAAATTAGTTCTTATTATAATTCTTAGATGGTATAATAGTCTTGATCTAGTTATTATGAAAAACCATATTTTTAACTCGCACCTATTCCATTTTTTATTCATGATGTGTATTAACGAGGTGAAAGTAAAAAAGCTCGCTCCTAGAAATTATCTTCTCATGATTAAAGTAACATTAGTTGGACAAGGTGGCTTAGCATAGTTGCAAGATAAGATATTTGTCTTTCTATATAAGCTATAAATTTATTTCTGAAATCAAAATACAGCATATTTTAATTTTGTTTTTTGTTCAACTACAATATGGGGCACTATGGACCACAAAATCTGGGGTACAGTGGACCATGGTCCATTGTACCCCATGCAACTTTAGAAATACTTTTTGTTCAAAAAAAAAAAATAAAAACATATTTATGCAAGTCCTTCCTAATTATTAAAAGTTGAATTTGCTATAGTAGTAAATTATTTTAATATATATTCTAATATTCACTTATAAATGTAATAGATTTTTCCCGCATCTACCAATAGAGCTTTTTTTTGTTTTTTTTAACCAGAAGTAACAAATTGTTAGTGAACTGATGTTTAATTTATATATGATTACAAACAATAAGTGTTTTACATGAGAAAAGTATTTTTAAAATTGAATGTGATATTAGAGTGTTAAATTATTTAAAACAAGAAGTTTAGAAATTTGAGTTGGTACAAAAATAAATTTACACATTTACATAACAGAAGTACAAGTACAGTATCATAAATTTTAAAATTAATATTTGATTACCGTTGATTTTTTTACTAACAAAAATTTGAGTTATTTGTTGTAGTTATAAATAATTAAGTACCTAACAAACATTTTTTTTTTCAGAATTGGTAAAATGCACAAAATTGAAATTTTGTTCGCAAAATGTTTAACCACATTGGTTAATTGAAGGCTTTAAAAAGGTTAAAAAATTGATCTCGCATTAAAACGAAGATTCTTTGATCCACAGTTTGGATCTGCACTTTTGGTGTTGTTTTGTATAGCAATAAATAAGTGTTTAAACTTTAAAATGATCTTACAAATTTAAAGATAAAATTTAATGCTTTTAATAATTTCTTTTATCAGAAATGACACGTAACAGAATTAGAAAGACTAGTGACGGAACAGAGCCAAAAGAAGTGATGGAACAGGCTTCTCTCTAAAAGAAATTTTAATGCAATTGGATACTTAAAAGTCAAAAGAAAGTTATTATTTTATATGTATGTAAATATTTAAAAAGTGCAGATAATTTTTTTCAGCAAAAAATACTATGGTCCATTGTACCCCGTGATGCGGTCCATTGTACCCCGAACCTGGGGTACAATGGACCAATTTCTCACTTGTTATAAAAAAGTGATTTCAGAAAAAAATATTTGAAATTATATTTTTTAGGTAATGTATTTTTAAACCAGGATATATATGTAATATATACACTTTTTTTTAAACAAGTGGGAGGAATATTTTTGTACTTATAGTGCAAAAAATGGAAAAGTGGTCCATTGTGCCCCGGTCTCCCCTATTTAAAATTTCCAAGTTTTTTAATCAATTAATAAATTATATTTTAGTAAACTGACTATTTTTAAAAAAAAAACTGAAGTTGTAAGCATTCTAGTTTAGGGTTGTATCAAAATGTAAGAATAATTTTTACCCGAAATTTTTAGGAATAGAGTATAGATTAAAATAAATCAATTTCAATTAATTGTTTAGCTTGTTCATTTTCCTTAAATTTGCACTATTAAATAACGTTTAAATATATTTTAATATTATGTAAATTATGTTATCGTATATACATTTTTAATATACACTGTAATATTTTTATGTCCTATGTTCAAACAAAATAAGACTTATACATGCATACTATTAGAATATTTCCTTCCACACAAAATATTCCTGAAAAATTCCATTACTATCATTGATATACCTCTTTGAAGGGAGGTACCCAGCATTTGTGTTCTTATTACCTTCTTGATGTGGTTCCCCAAAGATGTTTTTATACTTTCTGGACAGTTTCCAAAGGTCTACAGCTATATAACTAAACTCATTTCCTTAAGTGACACATACAGTGCTTCGAAATGTACTGCAATCTAAGAAGAAATTAACTAAGTAGTTAAGAAACGACATGGTACCATAAGATATTTTATCATTAACTAGCAAGAAGTAGGAAAAGTTGACGGGGAACGGGGTAGTAATTTTTAGGCTTCAAAGTTATTTTTATTGCGGAAGAAAAATGTTTTATCGCTCTTTTATCCGTCATATATTATTAAAGTTATAACAGCAGAACTAGATCACTGAACTAGAAACATGTTTCAATGGAAAATATCTCTAGGATTCGGTTTAGAATGGACAATTTGAAATAGACGAGGAGTGGATCGTTTGTAGGAAAGAAAACAACAGTTGATGGGACTGTGTCGACACTGTAGGCGTGGCCGTGTAGGCTTTGTAATTAATTTGTATGATTTTTAATTTATTGTTAACAAAAGTATTTTTATAACAACGTGCAAAAAAGTTCACTTTTTTATATCATATTCATTCATAAATCGTTGCGAAAATGACACTTTACGTGCTTGCGTCACAGACAGTGTGCGAAAATTTGGTTTTCGGCACTAGTGTGGTAAAGTAAATAAGAGTATCTAATTGGTAGAAAGGCAAAATGATGTCATGAATATCTCCATGGAAACTAAATGGTCACGAAACTCAGTTAATTCTATTGGTTCATTACTTTTGCATTTTCTAATCTCCATGGAAACTAAAAGTATTACAAAAATAAGGAAATGAAATAAGATAAAAGTAAGAACACAAATTTCACTCCAAACAATACTTTTCTGGGAGAAGATTCGACCAAACTTCCTTAGCTGCTTTGTTAATTTAATCTGGAAGTTGGTCGAACATCATTTCAAATTCATTTTCACCTATGTTCGGTAGCACTAATTAATCTAAATACTATTTTGATTCAAAATAGAAAAGTATTTTACAACTTTTCTTTCACTATTTAGCATTTTCGAATATCTCCATGGAAACTAAAGGATGTCATGAAAATCACTCATTGGTAGAAATACTTTTTTGCACGTCATTATAAAAAATATTGTAAGCAAGCACGTTCCAAATAATACTTTATTAATCTCGTGTCATAATTTCACTTGCTCGTACCTCGCTCGTGAAATAAAAGCCACTCGCTTAATAAAGTATCATTTTCGGAACTAGTTGCTTAAATAACTATTCCGATTGGATCATTAAAAATTGAAATTTCATTAAAGTTTTTCGGCAGATTATTCATGGATAATGCTTTTTTTTTTGGTTTTGTTCTAAAGCAGAAGATTATGAAAAATTAATTCTTAAGTATTCTAGGTAAAATAAAAGTATTGTGTAAATGAACTGTTAAATTAAAATTTCAGAACAAAAAATTACTATAATTTAAAAATTCTTTTTCAAAACAATTCATAACAAAATAACAATGACAAGTTGACCCAACGGCCATGTTTTAACGTCTCAGTGGCAACAGCTTTCTCAGGACGGAAAATAAGGTTGTGATTGGTTAATCAATGTAGTTCTGCTGAGCTTATCTTGTGAAACAACCAATCAACGAAACCACCAATGAAATTCATGAATTAAGCGGAAATGGTTTACGTCACGTGAACGTCACAAGACACAAGCCAATTAGAGTTAACACAAAACGATTAAGACATGATGCCTTGCACAACACAATTAAGAATAATTTACTATATTGTCACTTCACCGTCTTTTATATTGTAAAAACTGTCGATAAAACAAAACAAAAAATCTATCGAATTTACGATAACATAATCAAATTCCAGCATGCCCGTTTTTACACTTAATCGGACTATCTAAAAACGCAGTAAAGCCATGCATTTAGCTGCCTTAATAAATCAAAAAGTTAAAAAACGCATTTAATGATTAAGATTTCAAGTGATAAAGTTGTTAAATAACTGAGGGCAACAATTTACAAAGATTTTTTTTATCTATAATAATAAAAATGAAGTTTTGTATGTATGTATGTGTGTGTGTGTGTATGTCTCTCCGAAACTCACAAACTAGACATTTGTTAGACTCGTAACTTGGCACAAATGCGTAGCTCATACTTGAGTTATAAAATAGGAACTTTCAGAGCTCAAAATGTTCTATTTTTAGAGAAAATTCGAATTTTCTGGAAAAACTACACCACTTTGGCTCAAATCCAATGAACTTTTTCTTTCGAGTTGCCATTCAGCAGATGAAATTAAAATAAACTTTTTCAAAAATAGTTAAAATGTAAAAAAGAAAATACTTTATTCTTAAAAACTTACAAATATATTATAAATTTCATTTTAAAGATTTAGTTACTATCACTTTAAGTAGTAAACTTTCATTTTATATCATTCTTTAATCTGTATCAATGCAATATTTTATTTTAACTCGATATTTTAATAAATAATTATCTTGGACGTCTATATAAACTGGAAGGTTTCCTCCAACGACAGCGGATCTCGAAAAGCGCTACCAATTTTTGTAATTCCTAACGTTGTTGTTGGTTTTTATAAACTTGATCGCCAAGGTCACATAAGCTAAACATTTTATATTTTTATCATTTACGATTAAGCTATAAATTGATTTTTAATTTATTTTTATTTGGAGAATCGTTGCCGGCAATTTTACAACCCTGACAAATTGGTATTATAGCAGCCTTTGGCGACAACTATATGCCAAGCACTGCGACAACTAATTTAATAATTTCAAAAAATAATTGAAATCATTCACGTGACGTAATCCTACCAGTCTCCATTCTATTATTTTATTGTGAATTTAGGATTTTAATTAGGAATTTTTTAAAAGCATAGTTAAGCTTATACTGAACTGAACTATGATTTTTTTAAGGCCACCGCAATGGAGATGCATATTTTTGTTTGATGTCTTTCTTTTTTCGCCAAATACTTTGATAAACTCGCCAAGTTATTACAAAAAACGCGCCAAATGAAATTTTTTCTTTATTAGCTGGTTGGTTGTGCGATGGTCATTGCGCCAAAGCTGAATAGGTGTGTTGCTGGTAGTATTTTCCTCGCCAAATTTTTTAAACATGCCAAATGAGCTAAAATGTTTTTATTCGGGAAATTACTATGACATTATCCGCTAATTTTATAGCATTTTTTTAATTTTGAATTTTTACGGTCATATAAGTAACGGGATTCTGTACTTTATACCGAACGGGAAAAGAAACATAAGTTTATTATCCTATAACAGATTAAATGGTAGTATGGTACAAATACTTGGATCGATTTGGTATTTATTTTTTTCCAACCCGTGCAACACCGGGTAGTTCAGCTAGTAAAGAATATACAATACAACCTCTCTTTAAGTAAACCCAAAACGCACTTCGCATAACGTACAAAATACACACTTCAACGTTTATGATTAATGTTTCAAACTAATGAAAAAACCTCATTTTTATAAGCACTATAACTTTCGAACACAATGCAACAAAGTTTGCCGTTATGGAGGTTAATTAAGGGTGACGCCTCTTGGAGAAAAACATGCAAAAATAGACTTGCCAAGTGAGGCCATTTTGGCTTCTTTATGGCACCCAAGTATTATTTTTGGCGAGTGATTTGGCGCTACGTTGCATTCAATTAAATTAATAAACAACAATTGAACTTTAGAGCTAAACATAAGAATCTTGTATTAAATAAGATATTGTGAAGCATCTTAAAACGCTCAACTTATTATTTGAGTTTAAATAGACGATTCTTAAAGATTATTAGATTTAAATTATGCATGCTGCGCATTTTAAGCCGTTTATGATCGGATAATTTTAAGAAAACGGCCATAAAAGTGCCTATTTTTTTATCCTTGAAAATTATATAATTTTTTTTCAATTATTCAGCTTGTTGATTTTACTTAAATTTGGTCTTTTAAATATAATTGAATACTAATAATTTTAATATTATTTTACTTAACGCTTATTTTTAACATAAAAACACTTAATTTAATGTAATTTGTGTATGAACAATAAATCCATACAATTTAAATTTTCTTTGTTTTTAAGTTTGAAATTAAAAAAAAGTGCTTGTTAATCTAATTGGCAATTTAATTGGTGTATTTAAGTTCGTTTTAACCTAATTGGTGCATTACTGCTAAACACTCCAGCCATTAGCGTTTTAACTGGTGGATTTAAGTTAGTTTTAACCAAATTTGTGCATTACTGCTTAACACTCCAGCCATTAGCGTTTTAACTGGTGGGTTTAAATTAGTTTTAATCTTATTAATGAGTCACTACTGAACACTCCAACCCGGAAATATCACGGGGGCGAAAAATAGCGGGCCAAACATCACCCCGTCATTTTTACGGGAACTATAAAAAAAAGGGTTAAATTCTGAACTTAAGCTCGCATAACTTTGTTGGGTTGCATAAAATCGATTTGGCGACTTCCAGACATTTTTTCTTCTGTCATGTATGTTATTTAACCTCCATTTTTGCCGTGGTTTTCTTTTTTTAATAACAAAATGCTCTTGCTGTGAAGTGCGAACAGCGTGCCTTACAGCATTCATTAAGAAGAAAATGGCGGGAAATAAATGGCTTCCAAAAGAGGCCGTAAAAAGTATGTATAAAACACAAACTCGCATAAATCTGGTCAAATATTAGTTGAGAAAGCAAGTTTTAATTACTCTTTGAGAAAGTTAACAATATATCAATAATGAGTTGGCCTTGTTTTACAAGTGACAAAAATTAATATACTCTTTCTTTACCTTTATACCCTCTTTCCCCAAACACAGTGCTCTGGTTTCTGTTTGAACATTGTAGCATTAAAAGTTGAGAATTGTTCATACATTGTAGAATTAAAAATTACGTTTTATTTTTAAGTTAAATTGAATTAATTGAAATGGTTTATCTATTTTTCTTTGTCTATGTATTTTTAGATATTTAAATTAAAAGCACATAAACAAGTTAAAAAGAAACTATACTTTTTAATTCCTCAATTTTACTAAAT
This sequence comes from Hylyphantes graminicola, assembly GCA_023701765.1. Classification (NCBI taxonomy): domain Eukaryota; kingdom Metazoa; phylum Arthropoda; class Arachnida; order Araneae; family Linyphiidae; genus Hylyphantes; species Hylyphantes graminicola. Next base: position 27,509,799 of record CM043120.1, on the reverse strand, counting down.
GTGTCTCAAAATAAACGATGTTGTGAGCAATGCTCAATAGTTTCCAAAACAAAATAGGCATATAGCCAAAGCACTTAATAAAAGTAAGTTAAGCTATAGTAAATAACAGCTTACAAAGTTCTTAAGTTCAGTTTTTGAATCTCTTATTATATAATCATTTAGATAGTCAAACCATATAACTTAGATTTACTTTTAGTTTTGAATTTAGTAATAAATCCAAGACATTTTTGCTTGAAAAAATAATTTCATAACACTTTAAAATAAAAGTTTTACTAAAAAACGTTTTAACTCCTTATGAATCTAAGAGAAAAAAAATTTAAACATAAATGCCAAAAAGTTTTTTTGCTTACGTCATACTTAACTTAAAACGCTGCATGTCTAAATGCAAATAATGATGGAGTTTCCTTATTAAATTAAGCAAAATTAAAACGCGACGTAAAATACTTTCTAATTCCATTTAAGCTGATTTCAAGAATTAATTAAATAAAAAAAAGTTTAACAGAAAAGTCACATAGGAACCGAAGTATTCAATGTGCAAAAACGTCTTAGCTAATTTGATTTTACTTGTAGCTCCGTTTTTATGGCTTAATTAAAATGGTTTGTGTATACTAGTATTATAGTAAGTACAAGGACTAATTTGATTATCAATTTAGACGCGTGCTTTTCCTAAAGTTTAATGTGTTGCATGCCAAATTAGGAATTATGTTGATTAGTTTAATTTAGATTTGAGACCGGAAAAGTTTTTGGTCTAGACCTAGACAAATTAACTAAACTCCTTGTTTTAAACATGAAATATGTTTTCACATTTGTTGATTTTAAAAAAAAGTAAGCAAACTAGTAATAATATAGATAAATAGAAATTTGAATCCACTACATGAACAAGTCAAAGTTATAATATCTAATTTGAAAATAATAATAATAATTTTATTGCATAAAAGAAAAATAGCATACATTAATTTGAGGTAAAAAAAAATACAAAAGCAATAATACTGTAGACAGAACACCTAGGATCCCAAGAATCATATTGGCGAACATAAAAAAATAGTTAGATGATTTGAATTTACAAACACAAAAAAAAGAACAAATAAAGTAAAATATTATAATGACAGCAGAAGTGTCGGGGGTATATTTAGTATGGCAAGTCAATGCAGATGAGTTAATTCGATTGAAAAGAGTTTTAGCAAAACAAGTTTTTGAAGAATTTACAATATAGGTTACTTACGTGAATGAGTCACGAATAGCTACAGAAACGTTCCGGTTAGACATCTGTTTAATGCAACAATGGTTGATTTACTACAAATTTATTTCAAAAAATGAAGGAATGACAGTGCACATTTTGTGTAAGTTTATGTGGAATGGTGGCAACTTATATGTCAGAACATCAACTAACCAATAATAATGTTAAAAGTTTTTGAAAAAATCCAAAATACAAGGAATTTTGTATAAAGGGATTCCTAAACTCTGTATCGTGACACCCATTATGACATATCTTAGGAATGAAATGAAGTTTAACAACCCTAAATAAGTATTGATTATTATTTTGAAACTCATTTATGGAGTATATTTAAAAAAATGTTTTGCTGCCAGAGACTTGAATTGTTTTGTTGAGACCATAATTGTTTTGTTGTCAAAAAATAAAAAGAGTCACACAATATTTATGGCATTATCATTTTAGAAATATTTTTCTTATCGTCTATAGCCATTTATGATATCAAAAAGCACATCATTCGAATCTTCAAACTTTAATAAATAACTTTCAACTTTAATAAATTTTCTAATAATTGAACTTTATAAACAATGCGTAAGAAAACATGTACATTGCACCCACTTTAAATATTTAAATAATTGAGTAAAACTTTCAAGGTAATAAAAATAAAATTTTAAACACTTAACTACAGTTTTGAGCTTGTCCCTTCTAAGTGCAGTTATTTGAAAGTAACTTTCCTGGAGTTATAATGAATTTCACTTGCACGTTTGACATTACAGAAGTGTTTAGAGGCACGGATTCTAGTTATTACGCCTCACGTGTCGAAGAAATTGCAAGCTCTTTAATAAATAATTTATGAAATTTCGCACAAAACTCGCATTTGTTACGTGTTCTTTTCTTACTTTAAATAGTGTACTTATAAAAAAATCTTTACTTTTCTTATTCTATTGTAATTTAAAACGGCAATGAAAAGTATGTTTTGTATACGACAAAATTTTCACATGAAGAAATTCGTGTCCTGTAATATTTGAAAATATTTCCCTCAAATTAAGTAATTGAAATTATTCAATTTATAAACATGAAGAACATAATGTTTTTTTATCAGGATTGGGGTTGCTTATATACATGCAGCTTGTTAAGAAAGGGCAACTATGGATATCAAATTCTATCATAAAATAATTTCATTAACTTAACGGTTCTTAAATTATAAAGGATACAATAAGGAAGCTGATACTTTATTTATATTTAAAAACTTTTAAGAATTATTAGTCTCTTTAAATATATTTAAATATTTCTAAGTAGTGCAAAATAACAACTAAAAATATAGACGAGTTACGGATAGTTTCTATCTATTTATTTAAACTTTAATATTCTTTTTAACAACTCTCTAAAATATCTGTATTTTCTATAAATTTTTGGATATGCGATAGCCCCTTCGAGTTGAACAAAATTTATTTGAAATAAAACCGTGTAAAATTATTTGAAAAACGTTTGAGACATGAGGAAATAATAAGTTCTAAATACTCATTTTTTAAAACAAATTAATTTAATTATAGGCCTTGAATGTCAAATAGGTTACATTCAAATACATAAAATTAGTAATACATTGCTCTGTAAGTTTTTATGCATTACATAATGTATGTCTTTATGAATATACGTTTAACTCGATACTGTTTTCTTTAAATCTTAAAATTTTCTACCTAGAAGCCTATAATAAATAAAAGTATTATTATTTATGAATACCATATACAGTTTAAATTTTACCTGAGGCTTAATTCAGTCCTAATAAATGTGTGGTTCTAAAATACGACACCCGTCGCCAATAGCCCTCGTGTAGCTCTAGTGCGACGATAATTCAAACTTAACCTTAATAAATGTATTCAATACCCAATATCCTTTTAAAAACCTTTAAAGCCAATATCCGATGCTACATTTATCAGTCAACATTATCACAGCAAGAATCCATAACACAACACTACATAAATTTATCAATTAAAAGTATTGGAAACATATTCATTCTTAGCCACAATGGTAAAGATATTTATTTTTAGGAGGCGGTTTCTCTGCTACAAGAGCCATTGAAATATTGCCTAAGATTAATAACCGGAAGGATCTGCCGCAAAGTATGTTAGAGATAAATTTAATCCTATAAAAATATTGTTTTGCACACAGGAAGGAATTAGAAAGACGAGCAAAACACCTTGTTTTGTCAGATATCAAATTTTTTTTTGTGTATACATTACATAAATCGCTTTTAAAATTTTAATATTAGAATATGCGACTTATGTAATCTGTACACAGTGGAAGCAAACTTTTAATTATTAAACTAGCAATATCTGGTCAACTTTGGAATCGTGTTTTTCCCCCTTGGTTTAACAAAATGCGTTGCTTTACTTTTTAATCTGTTTGAGCTTGATTAAGCCGATTGAAACAGGATTTCAGAGACAGCCTCCAGATAAAAGTTTTTTTTTATTATTTCAATCCTCTGTTTATGTTTTAAAGATTTATTTTAATGAAAAAAAGGATTTTTTTGTTCCTGTAATATCTTTTTAGTTAATTAAGAGGGTGCGCACACTACTCAGCTTTTGCTTTAAGGGGGAATGGGCGCGCTGTACCGGGGGTCTCCAAACTCAAGTGCCTCAATGTTAATAAAATGGGGAAAAACTATTTTCTTTGCCATATTTCTCCGGCTGTATTGAATATTTTTACTAGTGGATTTTTTACGTGATAAATGTAGCTGACTTACAGGTTCCGACAATCCCACTTTTGGAAATTAGTACGAAATATTTTTTTAATATTCAATAAATTGTTTTACACAAAATATGCGAAGCAATTTCAAAAAGTGGGATTATAGAGACCTGTAAGTTATATACATTTATCATTTGAAAAAAAGTTTGTAAAAATATTCAATACAGCCGGAGAAATGTGGCAAAGAAAATAATTTTTCCCATTGGATTAACATTGATGCACTAGAGTTTAGAGACCCCGCTCAAACGCGCCCATTCCCCCTTAACGATTCTCCATAGTCGCTATGCAATGCCCTTCGCTTCTTTTGGACCAAAGAAACTTCCGCTTATAGTTAATAACCCCCAAATATCCGAAGAAAAATTATATTGCACTATACATGTAAAACGATAACACCGAATGATTTGTTTTAATAAACGTGAACAATTACACATTTTAAAATATAAATATCCATATTCTAGATATATAGTAAGGGAGATTGGAAATGCTATAAGTTAATAAATTTTCAGATAGTACACTACTTTTGATCCTGCTTCATCCGTGTTCCTTAATTTTCTTTAGCATAAATATATTTATTATAACCAAGGAACTTTACTGTGAAGTTTTACTTACTAGAATTTAATTTTTTAAGCATACTGTGTAAACCATTCATTTTTAGAATAATTTAATTTAAACCGTAACTTAATTTCCAAAACTCTTATGTCTAAGTTTAAATTAAATTAGCATAACAATTTCGCATGTCAAAAATCATAAGCATTCATAAAATTTCCCTAGATGGTTTGAAAGAGCAGAAAAGCTTTATACCAAGTCTTCAAACCGCTTTCGAATTCTTTTAACCCCAAGTACCAAAGTACAATTTAATTTAATTTTCACCATTAGAGCTCTCAACATGTTGAAGCTTCCTTATGCGCATTAAATTTGTTTTCTAAGTTGTGTGTTAGATCTCATTCGTTCAAGTGAAAATCAAGATTTCTTATGAGTATTTTATTAAATTATTTAGTAAATGGAATTGGAACTGAAAATGGTTTGGTAACAAGCCAAAAACGAATATTTGAAATGGATTTATGTCTCATGAACAGTATTTGAAAATAATTCATTGTGAAATTTGCATGAGAATAATCTTCTGAGAAAATAATGGTTTTACCGAAGATAACAACAATGTTTAACTAAGTTATACAGCTAGTCAAAATATTTTAAACGTCTTCCAAAAAATGAAAAATTGTCTCATTGCCAGATATTGCGTATTATTCGCAGCTATGTATAACAACCAACTTCAACCACTATATAATAAATAACCCACTATGTGTGTATAAATGACCAACTTAAACCCATTACTATGGAAGCGGGTTTATAAACCCAAATTTTCTCGTTAATTCTATTATAAGAAAAATAATTTTCCAACCCAAAATAGTTTAGCCGTAAATGTTTTTACAAACGGTTGTTTTTATGTGATAAATACTGAATGTAACGTCCCCATAATACTACTTTTTTGAAATTGGTTCGAATATTTATTTTATAATTTTCAAAAATAAATTTAGAACAAAATAATCGAACCACTCTTCAAATGTAGAATTGAAGAGTAATGTAAGTCAGACACTTATCATATCGAAAAAACTATTTGTAAACATATTCAATAATATAGGGGCAATAGATTATGAAGTAAATGTTTTTGAAGTAACCAAAAAATTTTCAAAAATAGATATTTTGGAATTTCGTGTAGCATAAAACTTAATTTCTAATTTATTTACAAATTAGTATAACCTACGTAAACGTACTTATATTTTTAAGCAACTTTAATTTTCATAAATAAATACATTAAGTTAACCAAAGTGCTATTTTTCTGTTGACGTAATTATATTTTAAGGATGATAAATCGTCTTTTAAGTAGCTTCTTAATGTCACATTAAATAGATCAATTAATATTCCATCAAGGGTTCAACCCACTAAGTAGTCCTAAATGACGTTTCTTTATCATGGTTATTTTCAGCGGAGAAAGTGGGAAAAAAATAAGTGGGGGGATGCCTTCAATTAGAATGCCATGCCCATCCCCCCCTCAATGGATTATGTATTTGAGACATAAAAGAAGTGGGGGGATGGATGGCCATTTTCTTGAAAAGTGGGGTGACGCGTCACCCCGCGTCTACCCGCACTTTCAGCACTGGTTATTTTAGGAGAAAACATGTTCATAAATGAATCTCGTACCTTTTCAAATCGAATAATAACATTCTACCTCTAAAATTCAGAACTGCTTCATATTATTGAAGAATTTTTCTTTAAATTCTTTTATTTTTAAAGATTTTACATTGGTTACTTTCGTACAAAGTCCATTTGGTAGAAGGAGGAATTTTCTTTCGGTTAACTAAATTGGATTGCGACTCATCAAAGTAATGGTTTAGGACAATTTAAGGCAGACTCAAACGTGACGTGGGAGAAGTTCAGGATTGGAAAAATTGTAGAATATGTTTCAAAAACATTAATATTGCGTAAAAACCTTAGAAACGCAATAGCGATGTTTTCTTTCATATTCATTCATTCATTCATCAAAATGGAAGTCCAATGGAAATTTTTCAACGAAGCAAGGTTTAGGTACTGGTTATTTACGCTTGATAAGCAAAACAAATGTAAATGTTAAATGACACCAGTGTTTCGATAGTCCAAACTAACGACCATGCGTGCAATTCCTGAGCACAGATTTAATTTATTATAGCAGTTAAGTTAAATTGGCTAAACTACTATAAAACTATTCACAAAAACTATTTTTAAAAAGTGTCATTGTATTTAGTTATTTTTTTACTTTAAAGCACCAGTAAAAATATTTGTTTGTTTTTGGCATCATCTTCACTCACAAAATGAAATTAGAATATTTTTAAAACAACACAGTTGGGACCACTAAATTTAGCTAAACTCGAGCCCTCCTCTGATTAAAAAATATATATTTAAACAAAGTGTCTACGATGAGATTAGATAGGGTGCACATTGTCTATATTTATTCAAAGTCTATTTTTTTCTTCAATGTCGATAAAAAAAAAACAAGAGTTTCGTTCTCGTACATTATCTTTGCATATTTGCTCTATATTCTCATTTTAAATTAGTTTGTAGGAAAAGTAAAAGAAAAGCTACGAAATTTTTTTAAAGGTATCACAGTTTTCCATGCCAAGTAATATTAAAAAATATATTTTATTTATTTAAATTCTGAGTCGTAAATATCTTGAAACTGTTGAGTTTTTCTTTATGTGAGTATCCGTAATTGTGTGTTCTTTTCTGAGAAATAGGCTGAGACAATAAGATTGGCCCGTCTTATTGCAAGAAAATGATTTTGGCCTCCTTATTATACAAACTATCATATATAATTTTACTGTTTTTTACAGTGCATTAGAAAATGATATGTTTTTAACTTTGATCTTTGAAAATTTCTACCACATATACAGAAAAATATATGCAGGACATTTCTGAAACATATGCAGAAAAATATATGCAGAACAGTTTACTACATATGCAGAATGTTTTAATCCAATATTCAGAAAAATATATGAAAAACATTTCTACAACATTTGCAGAAAATATATGAAGAGCATGTCTACTATGTATGCAGAAAAATATATGCAGAACATTTCTACTACATATGCAGAAAAATATATACAGAACATTTCTACTACATATGCAGAAAAATATATGCAGAACATTTCTACTACATATGCAAAAATATATGTAATATTCTCTCTACTGTGAAAAAAGGTAAAAAATGGCCAAACGTTTTATATTTTGGAAGCTTCTCTTAAGAGTGTTTAGTTTGCAACATTTTCTAATATATTTAAAATGAAATTTATACCTTCATCTTAAAGTTAAGTTTAGATAAGGGACACTTTCTTTAGCAATGAATGTCATGTAGTTGCTAAACGATAACATAATATTGTTAAACACTTCATAAAAAGCTCAAAATAAAACTGTGATAACTTGTTTTTAAAACATATTGAATAATAAAATTATTCATGAAAAGCATTACATAGCATTTAAGTAAAGAAAATAACATATATTTAAAAAAGGAAAGTAGTTAATGAATGGTTAATGACGCTAAAATATAAAAAAGACACATTAAGAGCATATTATAAAATTTAATAAACATATAAACAACTTTAGAACCAGCATAAAGCTTTCTGCAATAAATGTTGGTATATATTATATTAATACCTTAAATTTCTGCAATAGATATTTGTATATTTTATGTTAATGCCTAAAATTTGCATACACAAATTACGTGTCCATCTATCTATCAATAATCAGACCATAAAGTATTCTGATGAGGGAAAATCTCCTCTAGTTTTAGAATATATCCCTTCGTTATATTGACAAAAGTGCAACTAGAATTCAACAGAAATTGGTGCTTTAAATAATAATCATGAAGTGCGTTATGCCAATATAAATATAAAGGTTTGTATGTATTCACTCCAAGTCAGTTGTTTTGGCACATACAATTTCATAAAGTTCACTATAATTACAGGATTAAACTTTTTCTGTACAACAAATCATAGACCCTAGGGATTAATTGTGTTTTGTATTAAAACCCAAAGACCTTAACGAAATTATTTCGATGTATATTAAAATCCATAGTTTTGAAAGGATTAGCTTTGTTCTGTGTTTATATTAATACGTATATTTCTTAATAGTGCATATTAACACATAGGACAGGATTAATTTTGTTCCGTATAAAAACTCAAGGTCTATAAAGAAACCCATGGTCTTACAAAAGTTTACTTTCTTCGTTGCTGAGTAATAAAAAAAAGTTTTTTATGGAGTGAATTTGAAGTCTATAACGATCTATACACCTTTAATTATTAATTATAGTTCTGTTTAACGATTTGACAATGAATTTTTTGTTTTCTATTATGAATTATGACTTTCTTGGTGGGGGGCAAGATCGCCAAGCACTGCGACTTTAAGTCTATTGTACTAAGCCCCAGAAATGACACAAGCACAAGAGACTCACAAAGAAAGAGACGACAGAAACACATAGACAAATAACAACATTTATTGACGGTCACAAACATCCATGTCTGACCGGGATTCAAACCCGACCACAGCAGCTCCAAAGGCAAGAATCCTAACGAGTGTGCCACCGGGGCGGCTGTTTTCTATTAAAACCCATTACTTTTTTCGTTTTCTATTAAAACCCATGAATAAAATAACTAAAATATTCCAAAAATAATTACGTTAGTTTGTTGAGTTTTAAAAACTTTAAATCTTTTAATGGATTAACTTAGTAGTTTATTAATATCGGAGCCACACATAAATAATATTTATTACGCACTCAAACAATTATTTTATTCAAATTAACAGAAAAGTATCATGATTGCCATTAAATTGTCTATAATGCCATATGAACAAATATATCATTAAATATTTCTATAAATGCCATTTAGAACTTTGTTGCTCCAAATCATTGATATTCCGACAACCGTAGCGTTCAGGAGTAATCCTAGAGAAACATTACTCGCACGATTGTGCACGTTAATGACAAATTAACGATACATTCGCACTGTTCGCACCAAATTTCGGCGTGAACCTAGAGATTGGAGAATGCGACGTGAGTTAACCTTTAAAAGATTGTAGTGCAAATGTGTCCCTAAAAATTCAAAATTTAGTCAAAACATTATTTAAAAAACGAGCTTAATATATTATTTAGATATAGAGACATCTGACCAAGATAAAAAAAATATTACCAATTATGTTTATCATGCGTAATCTATCGGACTCTAGCGTCCTTTAAACGGATCGTAATTAAAATGAAAATTATACATTTCTATTTCATTCCACTTACATAAAATTTTAGGCTTCTTTATTACTACTTTTAATTGGCTAAATAATTAACATAGACAAAAATGTCTGTCAAAGTGCAAAATCTACATATATGTGTAAGAAGAAGAAAGGTGAAAGAGAAAAATGAATTTGAAAATAAGTTAAATTAATTAGTTATTAATTCGACAAAAAATTTCAAAAAAATATCATAAAGTGTTAATTTTTTTTAAAGCTTGCATTTAGTTTGTTATGGAATGTTAATAAACGTTCAATAGGCAATAGTAGCTAGCATTTCAAATAAAACTTATTTATTTTTGGAGAATTTCAAAGTTAAAATTCAACGTATTTTTAGGGATAACTCTATAAAAATTTCAAAAGAAGCAAAGAAAACATCCTTTTAAAAATATTTAAATTATTTCCAAGACAATTTTTAAAGCGCGACTCCACTCTAAAATATTCCCAATTCGATCTGCCTTCATTCTCCGAACTCCAGCATTTGGATACCTAAGGGTTGTAGGGTATAATTATTAGCTACTACATTCATTAAATTTGGAAGCCCCAATTACACTGGCTTACCTTTGAAGGCATCAAATATATTCAAGTAATTTTGATCAAACGCCAAGATACACCAAATTTGCAATAGTTCCCTTCACGAGTTACTATTCTGTTTGAATTTGATTTGGGATTTTTAATTGGAATTATTCCAAATGATCACGCAGTTTCCACGCTATTGTTACTCTTGTCAAGCTTGAAATAGATAGTGTTTGTAGTCTTAGAATACGAACAGCACTTAAATTAGAAGTTGTGTGTGTTTGTTTAGAAGTAATGTTTGTTTCCGTTAAGTTCAATGTTATCTAGAAGAATAATAGTTTGAAAAGGCTTATGGTTAGGTAATGGTAACGTAATCGTTTCCGGCTGCCTATTTCTAGCCTACCTTAGGAACTTTAACACAGCCGATAGCGCATCGTAATTTGCAACCTTGGTCAAGTGACGATGGTTATGGTTATAAATTCCGATTTAAAAAGCCATATAAACATAAGTAAAAAAAAATTACCAAAACTTTTGAATCTGTTTTTTTTTTTCAGAAATATAAAACAAATAATTTCTTGGTGAAATATAATTTTTCTTTATAAAAATAATAGTTATCAATCCCATATGTTTTATTTACATATTTTTACGCATAAAAGAAAACCATGTATATAATACATCATAATAAATTTTTGTATATTTTTATATTAATTAGTGAAAAAGTGTTTAATACTGTTGTGATTCAACAAATGCGTTGTTTAAAATTTCCAAATCAAAAACTTTAATCTCCTTATAGAATTGTGTAAATCAGGGTGGGAAAACATAACTATTTTTTTCAGCTATTTATACTCAAATTGGACTTCTGGTTCAGAATATTTTCATTTCGTGAATTACCTTTAGATTAAAGCATGGCATACCATAGTAAAAATAGCACATTGTAGTTTATGGAGTCAAATATTGACTTTGAATCGACACATCCATTAAAAACGTTATATTTTAATTAATATTCAATCTTAACATATAATGAAGGTAATTAAAGAAATGAAAAAAAACTAATTGTTATTAGTTTTTAAATAAAAGTAACGACAAATTAGCGGCAATATACGACATTATATGTAATTAACAACTACCCTGCCAAAATGTATTTTTAATCTCAAAATCTTTAAAATTACTGCCACCATCCTTTTTCGAGTCAAGTAATTATCTTTTTACTAATTAAAATATTTCTTACGAAATATACAGTCTTACATTATAATTTGATGTTCAAGTTTATGAGAGGGATAAATCATATTAATAATAATCTTTAGATTCCAATTATATTTTATTTTTATTGGTGAAATGTGTATTTTATTAATAAAATATGTGTAATCCCTTTTAACTATTGATCGCTGTAAAAGCGTTAAAATAATTAACAATATTGTCTTAAAGATTGTATTTACGTGTAACTTAAAGATCGGTACTATTTTTATGTAGATTTTAATAGATAGTGGCAATTTAAAAAATAAACTTTTTTATGATACACACAAGCAAAATAATAATAAAAAAACTATTTGTCGCCATCTGTGCTTTTATGTAATTTAAGACCACCTTACCTCCCAGACTTTGCAGCTACTAGTAAAAATTTTTTTTATCACTGCAATTAAATTGCTAAACTCAACTAAAAAGGTTATTGATAAAATTTTTGAATTTGATTATTTTGTATGCCAAATGAAACGCACGGCCCGTTTGTATTTGAGTTCACTTAGCTCATTAATAAAGAATAATAAACTAATTAAACTAACTATATATGGTATTTTTAAATTTAAATTGGCTAATCACGAAAAATATTTTTATGCCATAAAATTTTACGTCCGCACTATTTTTATTAGCTTCATAATTATATTTTTTTACAACATCTAATTGACATTCAATTATCCCACACAGCATCAAATTGAAAAAAAAAACATGTGTTCAGTTTAACAATAACATTACAAATCCTTTGAATTGTTTTTCTGTTTGTTTTTCTGTTTTGAACCTCCATGATTTTATGAACTGTACTTAATAAATTATATCAGGCATGTAGGATTAGAGGATTTTAAAACTGATTACCGTTTAATGCTAATGAGTGGTACTTAATACTAATGAGTTAGCTAGCCGGAATCCCTTTAATACTTTAGGGACAGTATATTACCTAAGCTTTCACTACTAACGAGTTTAAAATGCTTAGGTGAGCATTGCAAATAGATTTAGCAATTTCAACAATTCTTGAAACAATAATGTAAATGATGCTCGAAATGTTTCTTTAAAATTGTCATTAGCACAACATCTGATAGAAGATACTTTTAATTATTTTTTTTATTTTAAATTTATACTAAAGAAAACCATTTAATTTTGAAATTCATTATGATCTGCATTATTATGATAGATCCATTAATTCCCTTTTATCATTCTTAAGTTTAAATTCCTGAATATTAGATAATTTACAAGTATTTTGTTGTACAACAGTTTTGTATGCATTTTTGAATATGCTTGTATTATTCTTACGATCACGAATAATTCTTAAAAAAAAATTAAGATTATATGATGTTTTTTCAATGCTTTTCCTTGCAATATTTTTAAATTTATTTTACCATTTTAATTTTTTTTTATTCCAAAGGTTTGACATGTTTATTGCATTCGATAAATTGAAGGGTGAAAGTTATCTTAAGAAAAAAACTTCGAAAATAAAAATCAATCATCCTGGTGCTGATGGACCGTTGGAATTATAATGCACTGTAAAAATCTTCCCTTTTACGGAAATATCCCATACATCCGTCGCTTTAAACCGTTTCTCTTACATTACGGTTTAGTGCGTCGAATTTTAAACAACAAATTCAGATAATATGAATGAAAGTACATTTGCATTTACTGTGCTTCAGACTTTAGAGGTAATATTTGAAATTTAAATAATTTCATGGATCCGTGCTCTATCAAGGATATATACCAGTGTTCTTCTTAAGCCGACTGGCCGTTCAAAAAGAAAATCACTTATATTTGTTTGAAAAATTTTTTTAGTGAAGTCGGCCCATTATAATGGGCCGAGTGCCGCAAATTCGTTTTCCGCAAATATTTAATATTTTATAAAGCAAGTATTATCTGACTTGAGCTCGAATACGGAAAATCGAAAATTTCGCAAAAAGATTAGGGCATTTTAGATGCTTAGAGCATTATTAAGACGAACGTCGGAATGCGAAGAAAAATCGGTACTTGAAAGAGGAGGTGGAAAGCAAAAGGGCTAGGGATAATTAGATCCCACAGCATTTCATAAAACAATTTATTGTGACATTTTTCGGAACACGCAATGTATTGTGAATTTAATGTATTGGTTCAGTAAAACTAAATTATTCTAATCAATTTTAATTTGCCTAGATTCGGGAAATTAAAAGTTCGGATAATCGGGCAAAGTTCCCGAAGACAAATTACCAAATTTTGGCGAGTTTTTAAAAAGCAGTAAATAACTATTTTTTTTAGCCATGTACACTTATCCAAAGAAATAGGGTGTTAAACTGACGTTTCACTCATCTAGAAGTTGGTGGAGATAAGTTATAGAGTTATCATCAGAAATCGCAAGCAAAGAAAGCGTTCGAATAATGTGATTTTCGTGGAACTTGAAAATTCACCGGGCCAGTAACTAGGATTAACCCAAGAGTTGAACTTTTCTTAAAACAGGTACATTTTAACTGATTGTTGCATGTTGAAAATTAAAGGAAAGGTGCTTTAAATAAAAAGTAACTTTTAAGTAAAGGAATGGGCACCACTTTTACACTTTTACTTATTAAGTGTGTAGTTTGAAGAATGCGTATGGAGCATAATGATACCATTGGAGTTCGGATATTTGTAGTTCGAATAATTGAAGTTCTAATGCAATTCTTTCTATAGTACTGTAACTTCATCAACTTTTATTTAAATAAAAATTTAAAATGCATCTCACCTGACTCCATTCGAGACAGTTTCCACGTGCACATGCGAGTTTTCCTCCACCTTGTTCCCATCCAGGGGCACTTCTTGCTGACCAATCATCATTGACACCCACGCTCAGACGACTTTTACCAAAAAAGAACACCCCCGCCCGCACAAAGGGCTATCGAGGGCCTTGATGAGCAGCGAAAAGTCCTCCAGATCGGTTGTTGCAAAGTTCTTTTATGTGGCGCTCCATTGCAGAACTTATTTTAAAGGTGAAGTTTTTTTCGTTTGTTGTGTTCGAGTGTTTTTTCGAATTCTTAAACGGCAAAGGTCGGTCCTTTAAACTGTTTCTGCTGGATATGGCAGATATTTGGTGTTTACGGAATGTTAGAGTAACACACGTTGTTCTGTCATTAAGTTTTTCAAAGTGAATTTGTTATGCTTATGTTCGATTTATTTAAAAAAAAACTTATTACAAATTTGTGATTGAATATTTCGTGATTTCAATAAATTTTTAAATTACAAAGGTTGATCGCTTCGGCTGTATATTGATAGTTTCTTGTGCTTAAATTGAAATATTTGATATTGATAAAATGCTCGACTGACACACTTGGTTTCGTCATAAAAACTTTTGCAATTTTTTTTTTCTATATCCTCATCATACTAACTAGAAAATTCAAAATTATAAATTAAATATTACGAAGCGTTTATTAAGCTTTAAATTATTTCTTTTGGTTATTTTGCAAAGCGCTTTTTTTTCGATTCTGGAAACTTATTCAATAAATAATATCAGTTTTTTTATTGCTCAATTTTTAGAGAAACTAAAAACTATTAACATTTAATGCATATATTCGAGTTATAATACAATGCTATCATATTTTACACATTAGATTTACTGTTATCTGTAAACAATTTGCCTAGCTATTCATATTTAAATTTAATATTTTAATAACGATACATCAAGATTTAAAATTTCAAGAATTTAACAGGAGCAAAATATTGATTAACTATTACTAATAATATCTTCTTGTGTTCTATACATTTAAACCTTTTATATGAATTTCAAGATAGGCCCTTACTGAAATTATCTAAAAGTAAATAAATTTAAATGTATTCTACTTTTCCCTGAGAAAAAACACTAACTACTCTTTAAAACAAATTTAAACTTACAACTTGGATATACCATTGCAAATCTCACTAATGCAACATGTCACAACTACATAGACATTTCTCTATCATTATGGCACATAATTTTTAGTTTGCATTCCAAGCTAACATCGAACATTCTTATTCAGTTTTCGGTACACTCTAAACTGCAAGCTTTAAATCTCAAATATTTTTAACATTGATATTTCCAAAAACCATCAGAATTTTTAATGCATATCCATTTTCACACCAAAATACAACACTTCAATTCATTATTCAAACTCATTTTTCATTCAAATAATTCACTTCTTTTTAAATAATAGTTCAAAGCAAAATCTCTGCATTACATAAGCTTACTCATGCAAATCCTATCTTTAGCCGTATCCACCCCGCTTTTTCTTTGTATTCATAGCGAGAGAGAGAGTCCCACTTTCGCCTGATGAGGTTTCGCTGGAAAGTGTCTCTGTTTTCTTGGAGTTTGCTAGCCACATGGGGGAGCTAGTGTAGGGGACCGTTTGGAGTCTTTGGGTTTCCATGGCAACGGATGGGGATGGAAAAGTTATTTGTGTTTGCTGGATGATGATTAAAATACATGGTATAAATATATTTTGATCGTTTCAAAAGTAAAATTGCATGCTTTTACTTGAATTTCTCAAATCCATAGATTAATGTGACTATATTTAAGCAATCAGCATAGTTAATTTTAATTAAAATTTAAATTAAAGTTATTTTTTGTTAGAATATTTGAAGTGATCAAGTGCAAAACAAGTTAAATCACTTTTGGGAAAAATTGAGTTGGTTAGCTTTTCATATAAGTATTCTAGGAAGGGATCCAATAACATTTTGATTTGCACAAAAAAAGTTAAATCGTATGTAAATGTAGATATGCATACGATTATAATCACTCATAATCATCGATACGTATATAATCTGCATGAAAAGCTAACCAACTCATTTTTTTTTCCAAAAAGTGATTTAACTTGTTTTGCACTTAACGTCTTCATTTAATTTTTTATGTATTCTAACAAGATATAGAAATTCAAAAGACTTATAAAATAATGTGTCAATATATTATTATTTAATTGCTATATAGTTATTTCACTAACTTTAAATGTATGAGTGGCAATTTAAAAATAGTATTTAATGCTGAATCGTCGAATAATTTCTTCAAAGAAAACAGTGAAAAAGCCATATTAGGGTGATCGTCTTTTGGTTTCTATGGCGACGGATACGCATGATAAATTTATTTGTGTTATCTGGGTGATGGTTAAAATAGATAGTATAAATAGGCTGTTATCTGTCCTTTTGAAGGTTAGAAACATAAATTTAGCTGATTTTATAAGCATTTTATTCGGAAATGCAAGTGATCTTTCAATTGTCAAAAATATGTAATTTATGATTTTAGTTTACAAATAAAATTGCTTCTCAGTCGTATATCACTAATTTTAAATACAAAATAAAGTTATTTTAAGCCAGTTAACAGCGCGCAGACTGCTGTAGTAATGGTCCAAACCACTCGGACACCCGGGCCCCCATTTTTGCGGAACTTTCTTCTAAAAAACGAGTAGCAAGCACAAAATGTCCATTTCGGATTTTCCACCCCATCGTAATACTTTTATTATTTTATATTATAAGGAGAATTGAAAGTACTAAAAATAAACAATCAATAAACCATATATCTTTTTTATATGAGTAAGTTTACTTAATTAATAAGGATTTAATTAAGCCAAAACGTTTAAGGCCCAGACATTAACGAAAAACAATTTCACTCTTTCTCAAATCATCACGCATATCTAATTCAAATATCACTTCATAAATATTCCATAGCTAGTTTCTCAACAAACAACTTGTATTATTATGTAAATATTTTGAATTTCATTATGCCTTAACGTGAACCTAAAATACGATAACTGCAAAGCTATTTATTTCTTACTCATCAAATTCATCACCAACCTAATTATGTAAATGACGAGCTTTTTAAATCCAAATCTCCGTGATATTTAAATTACTTATGAGTTTTATTTAATTACCTTCGATCAAAAGATTTATGATATTCATGGATGAAATTCAGGTTTTGGAATAATAATGCTCTATTTGAGCCCATCAAGCCATTATATATAAGCCACATAGGACATGATAAAATAAATTTGTTTGTATTCAAAAGTTATTGTAATAAATTTCAAGGGAAAAAGATTGTTGTTTAAAAATTGTGTTTGCCAATTTTATGAAGAGCGCTTTCTTAAAAAATTCTGAGATAATAATACAAGCCAAAAGTGATTATTTTTATTTATGTGTCTTATTACTTCTCTAGTGCGCAAAAATTCAATAAAACTGTGAAAAGTCGTAGTATTAAAAAGTTTCCTTTTTTAGCAAGTAATATTAAGGAAGTGATATTATTGACTTGAAGGAAATTTAATTCAATGAACACACATAAACTACCGTGCATACTGTTAAGACCTTATCACACGAGAGCTCGTTCGTTCAGCGACGTCTGTATGCCACATCAAAAACTGGTTATTGCAGCAGTTTTTGCTGGCTGAGCTTTTTCGAGTCGCCGTGAAGAAATCCAGCACCTCTGGCTTTTTGTTGTTCGAACGGCTGCTTCAATCAGAACGAAGTTCAGTCGTGACGTCTGTACAAGTCTGACGTCTGTACGTCATGGCCAAGCCTCCTAATTGTAACTCCATCTCCAATACCGTGATAATACTACTTTTAAGGTTGTGATGTCACGTATGACGTAGCCGTTATCTTCTTGACGTTTTTGCTGTCGCAAAAGTTGTTCGACAAGCGACCTTCGAATCGTCCGATAATGGCTTTACTCAATGGATGTGTTCCGCATTTATCATTTTATTACCTGATGTTGTGCTGTCCTTTACTTTTTTTAGTTTAAAACAATTCCAATAATCGGATACTAATCTGATAAATTATAATTATGGAATAAACTACTATTAAATAACAAAACTGCATAAGAGGGTACAAATACATGTTATTTTTAGCCTGGAACACGTTTCGGAAGTTGATGTTACCGGTCTGACACGTAAACTGGTGACATGCATACTTTGCGTCTTGTGTATTTCGGGTAAATTTTTATATAAAATGGTGTATAATAACTGCTAAAATACATTAAATAAGGTTGATTTCATTCAGGATGCAGGAATGCAGGAGTAACGCTCAACAGAGAAAAGTGTCAATTTCAAAAAGAAGAAATAAAGTTTCTAGGTCACATATTTACAGGTCAAGGAATCAAAGTTGATCAAAGTAAGGTTGAAGCGGTGAGAAATCTAAAAACTCCAACCAATGTGAAAGAATTGCAACGACTATTAGGTACAGTTAACTACCTAGCAAAGTTTATTCCACATCATTCAAAAATGACAGAACCACTTAGAAGACTATTAGTGAAAAATGTTTCTTGGGAGTGGACTCGGGAACAAGAAGAATCTTTTCAGAAGATAAAAGAAGCACTAATTGATGCTCCACAACTAGCCTATTTTGACGTCAATAAACCTGTAGTGCTTTCAGTAGATTCGAGCCAACATGCTGTTGGTGCTGTCTTGATGCAGGAAGGGAGACCGATCGCCTATGCAACTAAGTCTCTTACTACTGCTCAACAGTCGTATCCACAGATAGAAAAAGAAGCCTTCGCAATCAAATTTGGCTGTTTTAAATTCCATCAATATGTTTACGGAAAAGAACTAGTGGTTGAAACTGATCATAAACCTATTGAAGCTATCGCCAAGAAAAGCATAGTAAATGCACCTCCAAGATTACGAAGAATACTTTTTGACATAAGCCAGTATTCTCCAAAAATCGTCTACAAGAAAGGTACTGATATCCCCGCAGCTGATCTTTTAAGTAGAGACTGTGAGAAGACGGAAGATTTTGATCCGATCCTAGATGTCATCGAAGTTCCGATTTCTATTCCACTATGTTTAGGAATGAAGAAAGAAAATTTTCGAGACGCGGTGAAAGAAGACGAAGAGTTAAACACTTTATATCAAGTCGTAATGGAAGGTTGGCCAGATGATATAGAAAGTATACCTCAAATAGTACAGAAATATTGGAATTTTCGAGATGAACTTACAGTGTACGAAGATCTTCTATTCAAGAATGACAAGCTAATCATTCCAAAGAAACTTCAAAGCGAATACCTAAAAATGATTCACACAGGACATTTAGGAATAAATTCTTGCATTAATAGAGCTAGAGAAACTGTCTTTTGGAGAGGACTAGCAAGCGATATCAAAGAGTATATACAAAATTGTACAGTGTGCAAGCAACATGAAAGAAGTTCAGAACATGAACCACTCATGATGAAACTAGTTCCAGTGTATCCGTTTCAAAGAATAGCTACAGATTTATTCGAAATTAGAGGGAAAACTTATTTGCTCATAGTAGATAGCTATTCCGGATTTTTCGACTATGTTAAGTTGAGATCCGCTACGTCAGAAGCAGTAATTTTCGAGCTAAAACGATGGTTTTCGGTACACGGAATACCCGAAGTTCTAGAAAGTGACAATGGTACCCAATATACTTCTTTTAAATTCAGGAAGTTTCAAGAAGACTGGAATTTCCAATTGATAACATCAAGTCCGAGGTATGCAAGATCGAATGGTTTAGCAGAGAGATACGTTCAGACGGCGAAAAATCTCATCCGAAAATGTGCCAAAGATGGAACAGATGAATACTTAGCCCTGCTGAATTGGAGGAATACGCCTCGAGAAGATCTTAGTTCTCCAGCCAAGAGGTTGTTTAGCCGAAACACCAGAACAACCTTGCCTATTCACCCTAACCTTCTAAAGCCAAGTATCCAGGAGGATGTGTCCATTAATCTCCAAAAAATAAGGGAAAAACAGAAAAGATACAGTGACCAGCACACAAAAAGTAAGGATAACTTTGAAAACGGTGAAAAAGTCATAATGCAACAAGATAACAGGAAATGGATAGGTGCAACCGTACAGAAGAGTGCTGGACCAAGATCGTACGTTGTGAAGACTACAGATGGAAGTGGCCTGAGACGCAACTCGTTCCACCTGAAAAAGTCCAACGTCGAAGTAGTCCCTGACCCCGAACTGGTTGTAACCAGCCCCCAGCCTGAATCAAAGAGCCAGACTTTGGTAGACTCGAAGCCAGAGACTCTACCGAAGATAACGGAAAATACTTCTCATTTTCCTGCTAGTAACTATTATGTCACAAGAAGTGGACGCATCAGTAAGCCTCCAGATAGGCTAGGCTACTGAAGACTTTTTATTTGTAAATTTAACAAGTTAATTGAAAATAGATATTATTGGTCCAATTGAAAGTACTGGAAATATTATATTTTTAGTTAATTATTTTTATTAATAGATTAGATAATACTATTTTAAAGTTATAATTAATTAGGAGTTAATATTTAAAGATATTTCATAAAGTATTTAAATGTCAGAATTAAACTTTAACTTAAAAGGGGAGATGTAACGTTAAGTAGTTCAAGTATAACTTAATGTAATCAACCATCATAATAATCCGTGTTAACCGAGTACCTTTATATGTAACCATAACCTTATGATGTTTAATAAATACTCATGCCGCATATTGGCATGGGTCAATCCACAGACAATCAACGTAAACAGACATTCCAATCGGAACTTTTTTTTTCAGAGAATTACGTCACCAGCCACCCAGCGACTAAACTTCGAACCAATGATCGCGCCACCAAGTGACTAAACTTCGAACCAACCAATGATCGCGCCACCAAGTGACTAAACTTCGAACCAACCAATGATCGCGCTACCAAGTGACTAAAGTTAGAACTAATTATTACGTGACTGGTTGAAAACTGCGTGCGACTCCAAGCAGCGCGCGCATCTTGTACTAATTATGCTCAAACTTGGATAAATTAATGCGCGCTACTTTTGAAAAGTAAAGTATTGCGCATTGCGGAGAAGAAAATTGCGACTCGAGAGAGGCCTGGAGTGGAGACAAATGTTTTTGTTGCGTTCTTTTCTCATCAAAACACATTTTTTAATGTATTTTTTGAAACTGTTTTACGTTCATAAGGATATTGATAGGTAAGTGTTTTTGAAGGTAAGGTAAGATAGGTAAGTGTTTTTGAAGGTAAGGTAAGATAGGTAAGTGTTTAATTTATTCAAATATTCTTGTAAGTTTTCTTTCATCAGAGCTAAATGCTCGATCACTTAAGAATGGTTGGTTATTTTTGTATTGAAAAGTTTCGATATATGTAGCTTAACACACTTAAAACATCTGTGTTTTTTTGGTCTTCGGTCATTAATTTTTTATTTAAAGTAATTAAATGTTATTAGACTAATTGAGTTACACTTTTCTTTCGTGTACCTTTATTAAATAAGATATATATAGAGTTATAATATTATTGCTGTTAGTCTTTAAAACTATGTTTTAAACAAATGACCTAACTGCCGACCTAGAAACGGACCGTGCAGCTTAAAATGTTAGTCGAATGTCCCAGTGTAGAGGGAGTGCATGTTAAATATGATATGGTTGTGTTGGGTGCCTACTCAGGTGCTCCCTAATGATCTCTTCTAAATATCTATATGAATGGACCAGTTACCACCAGATTTGTAGGAATTTCTACACCTAAAATAATAAATTTTTCAGGCAGGATAAATTTAGTTTCCAAAAATAATTTGACACTTCCTTCTTCAAAATTCATTAAATTGTTCAATTTTTAATTTATGTCATTTGCTAGGTGTTTTTAGTACCTAATTATTATTATTAAAAAAAAACTAATTTAATAGTTAGAGCTGATATTTTCATACAATATAGGCACTTTTTGATTCAAAACTTACTATTTCATTTCACTAAAAAATAATTTGAAATCTTGGCTAGTAAAATTTAAGGTCTAACAATATATTGTAAATTAATCGTTTCGTTTAATGAGCCTTTTTAAATTCTTGTGGATTTTTATTCATAATTTTGATGTAATGTATTTAGAAAAGCTTTTTCTACATAGGATGAAGAAATAGATGGGCTTATTTGTGTGAAAACTCATTCCATAATCTGTATCTCTAAGGGGCCAAATAACACCAGATTTGTTGGAACACCTACTCAAGTACACCAACTTCGCCATTACAATTATTCCTTGAATTGTACAAAATTACTTGCATGCCTATCTCCCTATCTATAAATTTATTTTTAAATACTATATTGCTCTGAGTAAAAAATGCAACATACAGTGTGGGTACCTACTAATAAAATTTTGCTTTATAATACTAAGAGCTTAATATAAAAATACTTAACAGATATATTGGTTTTATGATGTTGTTCTAGAATTGAGATGTTGTTAACATATGTTTCTTTAGTTGACTTTTTTTGGATAGGTAGTTATTTTTTATTGGGTTATTATTTTTTGTAAATATATCTCCGTTATTTTATTAAAAAAAATATTTTGCATTTATTTTCTTATATTGTGTGTTTGTGATTACAGAAGTCCAGCACTACATAAACTAATGATTAAACAATGTTTTGATAAATTTATGAGAAATTATGAATTATTTTCCTTAAAGAACTTGTAGGCTGCAAATTATTATTATATTTTATAAATTAATATTTATATTTTCCCCCTTAATCATTGGATTATTTAGAGAAATTGAGTTATTTTTACTTGCTCTAGAAGCAAACTCTAATTTATTTGAGGAAAAAAAATTATAATCAAACACTTTATTTGTAATAACATTATTTCTAGCTTTTCGTATGTTCTGATATTATACAAACTATAATTGGCTGTGTTATAAAATAATAAGCAAAGGAATTGATGTTTTTGTATAAAGGAAAAGCCATTAAAAGAAAAGCTATATTTACCATTTCAAAACTTGTAAACACCTAATTAATAACTTGTAAATATTTAATTGTCTTTCTTGATAATTAATTTCAAACTTGATAATTAATTGTAAATTTATCTACATACTTATTATTTTGACATGCAGTCTCATTATTACTGATTCCTTACTTCTGAAAAACATATTATAAAAATATTTGAAAAAGTTAAATTGATATGCCAAATATATATATATATATATAGATATATATATATATATGCCTAAAGTTAATTTATACGTATAATTTGGTTATACAAAAAATCCTTTTACAAATGTAAATTTTGGAATTGTAAATTAAAGGTCTAAAATTCTTTTTCAATGTTTTGTGGTAATTTCTGTTTGCATATTTACTTAGATTTTTATAAAGTTTTTAATTTTTTTTAATCGTATATAAAAACATTATAACAATAGTTATAATGTTCAGTAAATATATAAATAATATATTCACTGTTTAAATTAAATAACCAGGGGGTTTCACGTGGGAACTAGCAACACCTTTTGTTTCACGTGGGAACTAGCAACAGCTCTGCAATTTTGTTTTAATTTTTCTCGAATTACTTTTGCATTCTATTTGCCAAATTAAATTTTCTAAGAATATTATAGTTGTTAAAATTAAAACTTCTTTCGATGCAAGTTTTCCTTGATAAATGATTAGAACAACCAACAGCACAGCAAGATGTTGTAATTTTAAAAAATAACCAAATTAACTTATTCTTAGAAAACACAATTTCGAATAAAAACAAAAGTAATTCGAGAAAAAAGAAAACTAGACCGCGGAGCTGTTGCCAGAATCCCGTGAAATAAGCCCAATAATAATGTAATGATTTCCGGCTGTCTATTTCTAGCTTCTCTTTGGAGCTTTAACACAGTCAATAACGCCTCTTAGTTTAAAACTCTGGTCAAGTGCAGCAGTCCGCAAAGAAAAGCGAAAATTACATGGGTTACGAAACCTTTATAGCTGTGTTAAAATCCGTTTTGGTGGTTAAAAGTAGGCAGTTAAAAACGTTCCAAACCAGGCAAAAAAGTAAAAAAATTCATCACTTGGCTAGGGTTTTAAATTACGAGGCACTATTAGCTGTGTTAAAGCTCCTAAATAGAGCCAAAAATAGGCAGCTGATTTGTAGCGCTCCTAGTGACTAAACTTGTTACTATGCTCCGGGGGCGGAGGCTTTTCGCCCTATTCACCTACGTAAATGCGCAGTCTGTTTAGATTCTTGTCTGTGGGTCAATCATTCTTCTCTACTTGACGTGTACTGTACTTATTTAGAGCCATCCTTATAGACACGTCACATAAAACAAAGTTTGTTACGACAATATAAAACGAATAAAATATGTTTGGAAAATATTCATAGCTAGTTGTGACATTTTACCGATCTTGCTTCACTTAATTTTACTTCACTTATGATAAAACTTCAGAGGCTTCCCAGTCAGAAATAAAATTTTATGAATTTATTGGAATTTGAAGCAAAAATGTCGCAAATGTAAGTAAGAAAATTATTTTAAGAAGATTTTACAAAAAAAAAATGGCATTAAAAATCGTCCGAGACGCAAATTGACCATTTTCCTAATATTGACACAAATGTCAATAATTCCTGGATAAAAGAAAACTTTTTTAAATGTATACTTCGTTTTTCTATAAGAGTGCCTCAACATTCCGACGGACTTAAATTCTTTGAGATTGTTTTATAAATTAAAAGTAACTATAGATTAAAAAAACAAAACACCATGTGCCTGATGCATGGGTACATACTCCAATTTTGCCAAAAATTCAAAACAAAAAGATCTCATTTAAATGAGATTTAAGTATTTGTTATGTTCAGATTTGTGTTTTTATCCTTAAACTTGAAGTCTTCTCAGAGGTTGCACATTATTTTGATAACTTTATTTTAATTGAAATTTCAATATAATTTAGTTTCATGTTATACTTTTGTATATTTTTTTTGATATTTAAAAAAAAAATTAAAATGAAACAAGTATAGGCAAATTATATATTTCTGTAAAAAAAAAACAATTTCATATAATACATATTTTGATAGCGGCGAGAAGGGTGATAAGAACAAAAATTTTTCAATGCAAAAATTGCTTTTCCAAAACAAGAAATTACCTTTAAAACAATAAAAATTATCTTTTATATATACTAAACTTATAAAAAGTACGATAAATTCTAAAATACTTGAATTTGTATCACATGGGAGTATAAAAGTCAACTTAACTTTATTGACCGAAACAAAATTGGATCTCTTCAGAGAAAACAAATACTCAAAAACTGTCTAAAGTTACATTTTAGAACAACCAATACTTACATACAACAGAATTGACTATAGAGAAGAAAAAGAAAACATTTTCGTTCTATGAATCCAGGGATTTTATCCATATTTTTTGGACAACAAAAACTTTTGGACATGTATGGTTCAAAATCTTGAAAAATGTTTTCTATAAAACAGTACCCCACGGGCCGGTTCGTCCAAGTCTCGCTTTTCTGCTTGTCTACAGCACATTTGTGTTCTTTTTCGGCACACTTTCCTTTTGTTCTGGGTTATAGGTACAAAATATCCACATATGGGTTAGTTGAAAGAATGTTGCGGGATAAAATGTCTAGCATACAAAATGTATCGGGACAAAATGTCGAGTATACAAAATGTCTCGGCACAAAATGTCGAGTATACAAAATGTCTGTGGATAAAGTGTCACCGGACATTTATGGACACAATCACGTGGTCATATCGTGCATCTACTAAAATCAAGAGAATTAATGCGTGACTCTCAAAGTCGCTTTGGAAAGGTAAAATTTTATTCAAATTATTTTAATTCAAATTGAACTTAGAGTTGCATAAATTCATAGCAACTAAATATTTGTTTTTTTTCCCACACACATATTGGAAAAACTTTTCAATGTATTGCTCTGATGCTTTTTGATATTTTTTTTAAAAAAAAACATATTATAAAATACCGACAATTTCATCAAGTTAGTCATTTAAACTTATTACTCCAACTTAAAAAAATAAAGATGATTTATTCGATTTTTTAAATATTTAAGTTCATTTATTGAACCTTAGGCACTCGTGAATACTAAATTATTCAATAAGTAGTACAATGCCATATATTACCCTCTAACCCCCTTAGTCTGTCTAACATTTTAAAATAAATGAAATCAACTTATTTTGTCGCACTCGAGATTTTTCTGCGACTCTATAGACACTCGACATTTTGTCCTGTGATATTTCGGCAGTGACATTTTATACCATTACCCTGTAACTGATTTAAATTAGGGCCTTATATATAGAAAATTATTAGATAGAAATACAATTCATTTGGTAGAAAGGCTACTGGTGACAAGTAAGAGAGGGCTTCGCAAAAAATTAACTTACTCCTCAATATTTCAATCTGGGGTAATAGGCGCCATTGGCCTTCAAACCGGCTCAATGGCTAGAGTGCTAGCCTTTGGAGCTGCTGGACTCGGGTTCGAAACCCGATCATGGCATGGATGTTTGTGTTTGTCAATGAATGCTGTGATTTGTCTATGTGTTTGTGGCGTCCTTCTTTGTGTGCCTCTTGTGACTGTCTCTTCTGGCGAGCGAGGTAATAGGCTAAAAAGCCTACCCTATTCCCTTCTAGAGGGCGCAATCACTGTCATTTGTCAATAGGCGCCGTTGATGTTTTTCAAGTCATAATATATAAGTCAATGAAAAATACAAATTCCTCAAATCGAATTTTCTTGGAACTATACTTTGACGGAATTCTATCACCCATTTCGTCAGTACCCTCTTTATTGAATAAATAGTGATCTCAACCATTGGTTGGGTCGATAGAAAGCCCTGATTGTAGCAAGTCTAATTATGGACCACCTGTACATCAGCATCATAGTACCACGTTTGTTCAAATACCATATTATCAAATTATTCTTCATTGATTATTCTTCAAATACCATAATATCAAATCAAATAAATAAAGATTAAAGTCAAATCCAAATAGATGAACAAACTTAAACACGTTTCTAAAATAATAAGTTGTTATTTCTTTAACATTTTTACTAGGTTTTCTTCCCACTTTACTGTCAAATCCACACGGTTTCGAAGAAAAATGTTTTGAGATATTTTCCCGTACCACGTGCTTGAGCGGGCCGCTTTGGTTTAACGGCATTCATGTGAGTTTTGGGCCTTTTCCATGGATAACATCGTACAATAGAAAGATGAGTTAGTTCTACAAGCATGTAACATAGAAGGTGTAATCTTTTTTTTTTGTGTTCAGATAGTAAAGCACTGGCCTTTAAAACCATTACGTTCTCAGATCAAATACAGTTATAAAAACTGTGCATAAGGACTTAACGAGTGATTTTGGTGCACGATAAATCTGTCGTGCTACAACTCCCATGAAAGGTCATTTCTCAGGTTTTGTCATTTAAGGTTAGGGTCAAGTAAGACAGGCACAGAAATAATTTTTACTGTCACAGAGAGAGAAGTTACATCCAGGGCGAAGGCGGGAATCAAACCCGCACCCGGTACAGTGCACAGCCTGTTAGCGTAGGCAGCTCTCTCAACAAATCGGCCACCCGGGCCCCTTTGTCATTTAATCATGGTTCCAAAAGCCGTTGCTTTAGTGCGCCCTGAGACATTTATGTTTAAAAAAAATGAAGTTACTAACTGTCATGGCCTTTCAAGTTTTGAGTAAAGTTAAGTCTCAAAAATACGAATGATATCGTGAAATATTTCTTGGATTATTGTGAGAATATTGTAATTTCACATAGCTTACTTTCCTTAAATTACACCATTGTACATTATATAAAAAAACTTATATTTATCGAATACAAAAGATAAGCTTAATTTTTAACCACTTACTTAGTTTTAATTATATTTTTATAATGCGATGATAATTGCACTCATTATTAGAAAATATACCCCGTTCAAATCTTTTAAACTATCATAGAAAAACATTGAGAACGCATGATTAAGTCAATGCGCTAAAATAGTTTGTCTGGTGCTCCCAACAGAATTCTATTGTCATATTTGTAAATATATACAGCGTTGTTAAATTCAAGAAGGCGGTTTGTTTTTAATTAATCGAATACACAATTACTTTACATTTTAATTTCAAATTTCCTAAATGTATATTTAAATTTACACATAAAGCGAATAATTACAAAATCTCTTCAAATATTTACTTTATTATGAATAAAGAAACAAATTTTTACGAAGCAAACATAATATGAATTTTCATTTTTGCAACAATTTCGTTGTTTAAAAGGAATACTTGTTAGTAAATACCTATTTTAAGAGTTCGATTTTCACTTTTTCGATTTAAAAATGGGACTTGCGAATTAAAAACAGCAGTAAATGCTGAGTTTTGAATTTTCAAATTAATTTGAAAAGTTGAATTTTTATTTATAACTAGATTTATATGCTCGGAGTTGCAAGATTGTAACCTTAATATCGGTGACATTATTCTTGCATGTTAGTTAAGTTTTTACTTTATTAGTTTATGCTAAATGGTATCAGTCCTGCCTAGTAACAATATGAATCTTACAATCACTCATACATGGGAAAATGTGGGGTCGTTCACAAATTGAAGAAAATTGAACTGAGCAGTATTGCTGTATACTCTCTCTTTTTTTTTATCAATTTGTGGATTCCCCACATTTTTTGTCTCTATCTCTGGGGAGATGTTTTAACTAGTAGAATATGATTTTCAAAGTAGCTGAAATGCCGAAAAATGTATAAGAATAAATTTTCGTATATAAGTTGCACGCATTTTTTAAAAAATACTCTACCCCTACTCAGGAAAGGAACAATTATTGTTAGTGCTTATAACTTCTTTCTTGAAAAAAAAAATTTGCTATTATTTCTATAAATTACTTTTCAAACAGTTTTTCAAATGTCCAAGAATTGTTGTTTATTTTACTAAAAACATATTTGAACAATTTTATAAATAATATTAACCGCAGTAACGATTGCTTTTTCTATCAAATGCTCATACCTCTTAAATTATCCGATATAAATTTAATTTTTTTCGCAGAATTGTAGCACTTTTATATTTAATATTTTCGAAAAATAAAAATTGTTTGATTGCTTTTGTATATTTGGATTTGTTCTGCGTCCTATATATTTACATAAGATGCTATGTTTTTGCATGAAAATGTGCCAAACACGTGTTAAAAGTCATTAAAAGCATATTTTACATCTTACTAGTTTTTTAGAAATGTGAAAAAATAATAAAATAGCAAAGTATGTCAATAATTTTGTCCACCCCTGAAATAATATATTATAATGCATAAAAGACAAAATACAGGCATATATTCAATTTTATATGCACAGAAAAACAATAACAAATTTATCTTTTCAAAGAAAAAAATATGTTTATCTTTAAATGTACATTTTATTCTTAAAAATATTTTTTATGAAAAAATCAGTGCCATCAATATCATCTTATTATTAAAAGTAATCTGAAGTAAAGAAAATGCTCATATACTTGACAGTACATCATCAATTCTAGGAAAATGTTTTGAAAACACATTTGGAAAGAATAATTTATTCTTTTGAGCGCTTTTCAATAATACGAACTAAATTATTCAAAAGCTCTTAATTTTCATAAGTTTCGGCAAAATATTTCAAAGTGTCAAAATCTATTTTATTTTGAAAACAAACTTTGAAGGAGACACGTCCAAAAATTCTATCTTATTTTAAAAACACAAAAAATCTATTTAGAAAATTTTGGCTTAAAAACTGCCTTGTCAAGATCAGATCTTTTAATTCCTATGCTTTTTATTTTCGGTTTATTTCAGTTTGAAGTTAAATAGAAGAAATCTTTTGCGGACGCTTGAACCAAAGAAATCATTAAAAACCATTTTTACAGCAATCTCTACGGTACTTTCTTTTTTTTTTATTATAAAGATTTTTAAAAAAAGGTCATTGGCATGGTGTACTGTAAAACAAATTCATAGAAAACTGAATACTTATGTTACGCGAAACAGAGAAAACGGGTTGAAAGCAGAAGAAATGCGTTTACATTTCAGGGGATGACTCCAGAAAATTTCCTTAACTTTTTTTTTCTGTACACACAGAAGGTATCCTTATGAAACTTTCAGTAAATGCTCAGAAAGATATTGTAAATAATAAAAAGTGAAAACTTAAAAATCGATATTTTGAGAAATTTTTGGGTACCGTAAACCCTTAAACTAAATCGAATGGAGCTTGTGGCCTGTTATGCCTGTTATAATTATTACAATTTTAATTGAGAAAATATCTCGACCTGTTCAATGAATTCTTTTAAAAGTAATATCATTGTATTTTTTCGGTAACCGTACTACAAGAACAGCTAAGTACTATAAGACTGCTACACTGGGAACAAATCTTTGAAAAATGAGGCTTGAAATTCATATTCAAGCAAGAAGTGACGAGTAGGTATCTTTCTAACATCCATGTATTCGTGAAGGCGAGCACAAATGATGCACGGACTGACCTACCACCTGAAATCTGGCAACGGTTGCATTTTCCCAATGTTTTATCAGTTTATCCACGTACAAAATGTATGCATCCAAGAGAAATAAGTTTGACAGTTCTTTGCTTCTATCCCCACAGTCTGCACTTCTTCACTGGGTTCATGGGCGAGCCGACCGGACAGTTAAAGACAGAAGAAAACTCCGGCGAGTTCATCATGGGTATGTTCGATCTGAAAAAGGAAGACATCCATTGAAAAACCCAGTAACTTTAAGCACAGGGTGATGGTGAACGATGATAAAAGTGTGGCCACCATATTGTGATGTGAATTTGCCTATGATGTAAAATGAATTGTGCTGTAAATTTTTAGAGAAAATTATGCAAATTTCTGTATGAAGTCTGAAGTAAAATTCAGTGTTCTGCAAATTTTACCAAAAAAATGTCAATTGATGTCATGTGATGTACGCTCATATGATGGATCCCACAGACGTCCGTTTTCAGTAGTAAGCTAGGATGATTGGTAATTGAATTTTTAACAACTTTAAGAATGTCGAATGGCAACAATGCTAGAGAAACTAAAATTTTAGCGATTATCTTTCGTAGGACACACAAGAGGTGGCAAATAAAGGACTTAGTGATCACAATGAAGTTAGCGTCCATGAGTAATCTAAATACGAAATAAAAGGTATTAAAATAGAAAGGATGATTATCAATTAGAGTGAGCTACATACAGGGCAGCGAGTATTGGTGTAACAAAGAGCCCTAGAGCAGTAAGGTAGAGCAAGAAGGCCTCGCACAATTTATAAATGAAGAAAATCTATGATTTAAAGTGGAACCATTCAGCATTAAGGCTTAGTTAATGCTGCCTACGGTTCATGATCATTGCACAGAAACTATTTCTACTAACAAGACGTCATTTCAGATAACTTTTAGCAAGCATGATTGAATATCGACCAAATTATGACTTTCGTGATCAATCTTTAAGTCATTTGCCTGTTGAGAATAGGCGCGTTTACATGAGCCCTCGAATCCATGGATTGAAGAGAAAACTCAGCATTTTTTCCCTCCTGGGGATTTTCTCCCAGACAGAACCGGAATTGCAGGGTTCATTGGAGGGTTTGATGCTTCATACCATGGATTCGGCCCCTGACTATCATTTTGGTTAGAAATCCAGCTCGACCTCTTTTTCCCTTAATGGGGATTTTGGCATTCCATGGATTCAATGGTTCATGTAAACGCGCTTAATGTTTGCTCCAAGGTCTTTCATCAAAGTCTATCCTGGCTCTATATTTTATTTTGCACTGACCTGTATTTTCCCGGGCTGTGGCCATCCCTTGTGTACCTTTCATAACCTTCCTTACTCAATACTTCACAAAAAGTCTAAAAAAATAATATGGATTAATCTATATTTTTAAAACTGAAGTGTGTTTTCTCGTTACCAAGCTTTTTGAAATTGGTCCAAAATTCTAGATTTAATCAACTATTCACAAAATTTAGGCAGCATATTTTAGGTATGACATCTATATATGCACCAAAATAGATCAAGTACTCAAATTATAATACTCATTAATTTGCCAATTGCGTCTTTATGGAATTTTTACGCTATATGTCAGTATACGAAATTAACGTATGCATTTTATTAATAATGGAAAGACTTTTCTTAATTTTCACTTCATTCATGATTTTCGCTCATGACATTCTGAATGTTTTAGCTTGCCCTTTACCACCGAGGGAAATTATGCTAATTCTAAACGAATTTTATATGCATTAATAAGGTGTTGATTGGCAAATCAATATATTAGGCGGAACTTTACGTGTCATACCACCCTCTACGTCACATGAAACAAGCTAATTCAGGCTCCAGTGCTACATTACTCAACCAAAGCGAAATAGTTTGTAGGACTTTTTACTTACCTGAGCATATTGTAGATAAAAGACTTGCAAGTTGTTGTAGGTGATGCCTGGCAGGCTTGGCTCTTCTCCATATTGAGACACGTATTCGAGGTAAGCCTGAAATATTTATAATTTTACGTTAATTTGAAAATACATATTCGAAACTGCATAAAATTCATTTTTGGCGACATTTATTTACATTAGGAACTTAGTTATTTAAAATAAAAAACGTGAATAATCGGAAGATTGCAGGACAAGTTACAAGTAATAAAGTTATTCATGAAACTTTTTGAATTAAAAATCATATTTTTATAATTTAAATAATCGTATTATAGAATAACTTTTTCATTGGTTTTATATCTCATGCATTAAGTGTGCATTCAATTTCTAAGCTGTAAAATAATATATTTTACATGAAAAGTCATAATTTAATAAACGAAACTTTAAAAAATTATTTTTGAAAACATATCAAGTTATTATTAAGAACAAATTGCATTTTTTTTTATCCCAACCACTGCAGTTTAGATTTTCATCAATCTAGAAGTTCATTTTTTTCTGCCATTTTACGTTTTTTGATGATGATTATGATAATAATAATAATAATAATAATAATAATAATAATAATAATAATAATAATAATAATAATAATAATAATAATAATAATAATAATAATAATAATAATAATAATAATAATAATAATAATAATAATAATAATAATAATAATAATAATAATAATAATAATAATAATAATAATAATAATAGTAATATCAATAACGATAGCAATAACAATAACAACAACAATAATAATGATAATAACAACAACAACAACAAGAACAGCAACAACAGCAACAGCAATAATAATAATAATAATAACAATAACAATAATGATAATAATAATGATAATGATAATAATAATAATAATAATAATAATAATAACAATAACAATAATAATAATAATAATGATAATGATAATAATAATAATAATAATAATAATAATATTTATAATAACAATATTAACAGCACTAATAAAAATGTACTCACATCTTGTTTAGAAGACCAAGCAAAATGATTGTTTATGTTACAAAATTTACTGTTTCTTAGATGCTAAAACACTTTGACTCATGGAATTCCAAACAATGTTAAAATTTCTAGTTTTTAAAACATAGTTTCTTTATGAAAAGTAATACTAAATAATAATGTGGAAAAAATACAGTTTGATAAAAGTTTTAAATAACACAAACTCTTACCCTATATGCTACTTTCATACCAGAATTATCACAGATATTATCAGCCAGCGTTCTATTCCCGCTCACCTACAAAAGCAAGACATTTTAAGGGATAAAGGAAAAAAAATTTCTTTAAAGTTGCTAATTAGTTCAAAGTTGCAAAGTTGCACTCTTTCCCTGATGATAATGAGACAAAACAATATGTCGTTTGTGAAATACAACAAATAATCGGGAGAAATTTTATTCCGGACTGTAACCGATAAGCTAGTTACTCACGATATGAATTAAAATTGTAACGTTTAGGTCAATAGAAAGTAATCTTATAGAAATATATATGAAAGAAAAATATATTTTATTTAATTTTAATTTCAGGAATGAACAAAAATATATAAGTAATTAAACTTTTGAAAATGCATTTTTTAAACTATCAATAAAATTCCAGATTTTAAGCTATCAATAAAATTATCTGATGGAGGATTAGAAACAACAAAAAGGGGATATTCGTACTGTTTTC
Organism: Hylyphantes graminicola; assembly: GCA_023701765.1. Lineage (NCBI taxonomy): Eukaryota > Metazoa > Arthropoda > Arachnida > Araneae > Linyphiidae > Hylyphantes > Hylyphantes graminicola. The sequence continues at coordinate 27,475,564 of CM043120.1, read as the reverse complement.
ACTTGTTTTATTCTAAATATAATCTGTTTAGCAAAAAATATGGTTTCAATCTATGTGGCACTTTACATTACTTCTTAAGTTGACACAAAAAGCACATAAAACTGAAATTACAAATATTTCAAACATTAGATTTATTTTTGAAGTTTGATTAGTTTGTAGACGAGGAACCGATATTATGCTATTCTCAAAATAAGGTTTAAAACTGTAAACACCGATTTACAAATTGAAACAGCTAAATGTATATAGCCTTTTGCGTGAAAGAAACGGGCATTTTTAAAGTACATTTTTATGGTAAACTATTTTTTTAAATACTAAGCACCTACTTCCTAGTCCAATTAGAGTATAGTTCTTTCTGTCAAATATCACAGAATTCTAAGCTACAGATTTTACTCCACAAAAATTTTCAAGCGAAATTTTATTTATAAATCCCGTAGACAAAAAAAAAAACGTTCAGTCTCTTTTAACTACAATTAATAAATCAGCTGTTTCGGTATTGGTATTTTTGGAAAGCTTGAATGCTGTTATTTTTTTTAAAAAATTAGCATAAACAAAATCGAAGCTGTTAAGTGAATTCTACAAAGGTTCACACATGTGTACCTCTGGAGCGCCGCCCCGGTGGCGCTATCGTTAGGATGCTAGCTTTTGGAGCTGCTGGGGTCGGGTTCGAATCCCGGTCAGGCATGGATGTTTGTGTCCGTCAATAAATATTGTTATCTGGCTAAGTGTTTGTGTTGTCCTTTCTTTGTGTGTCTCTTGTGCTTGTAAAAACTCTTTCTGTGTCTGTCCCATTTGACGAAAGCTCATAAGCTGTTCTCTGAACAAGCACACTAGGTGGAATATATATGTTCCTACCATACCCCTGAAGCGAAGAAGATAAACTACTAAGTTCCTTACGTTCATTCCTACGACGTCTATGGGCAGCGGGGAGTACTGGTCCACGAAGCAGTTGGCTTGTTCTCGAAATTTTTCGACCATTTCTTCCGGCCACCATTGGGTGGAATTGCCCTCCTTGAAGAGCTTGTTTCGTTCTACTTCTGTAAAAAGGGGGTGGAATGTTACTCCGTAAAAACGGTGGTAGCGTGTGCTGCCATTCTTTATTATGGAGTAACGATGCACCAGAAAATTGGAGAATGTTTGTAATGTTATACCGTAAATTCGGTGAAACGTTACTCCGTAATACTGAAAGCAGCATGTGCTTCCACCGTATTTACAGATTAACATACTACTATATATTTTTTTACAGTGAGTGACATTAACTCATGCATCATTATACCGTAAATTCGGTGAAACGTTACTCCGTAATACTGAAAGCAGCATGTGCTTCTACCGTATTTACAGATTAACATACTACTGTATTTTTTACAGTGAGTGACATTAACTCATGCATCATTATACCGTAAATTCGGTGAAACGTTACTCCGTAATACTGAAAGCAACATGTGCTTCCACCGCATTTACAGATTAACATACTACTATATTTTTTTAACAGTGAGTGACATTAACTCATTCATCATTCAGGAGGGTAGACCATAAAATTGGCCTCACAAAAATGAGCTTTCTGCTTTAGTTTATATAAGTAAACAAAAAATAAGACAATTTAAGACCATTGTCCTGAAACAATTATGTAGGACAAATATAGTCACACGGTAAACAAATTTAAAAAAAAAAACTAAAGTCAACGTTTTTATATGGAAACGAAAGTGCTGATGTTGCTCCCTAAGTCATTTTTAATGGGAAAATAATCAACACATACCCTTAGCGATTCGACTAAAGTGTTTAACTTCATTATTTTAACGGTCTGAATTTTAATAATATTCCCATGCGCAAATGCTAAAAAAAATATGCATATCTTACGGTTATTATCAAATCCATGTGTGATTTCATGGGCAATAATAAATCCAATCATTCCGTAATTCATATACCTAAAATTTATAAAGAATGCTATTAGATTATATTTTGTTAAATTGTACTTAAAGTATCTAACATCTCTTTACGTGTATCAAAATATATTTACTTTGGTCTTTGAGGTACAAAGAAGGGAGGTCTTAAAATACCAAGAGGTAAAACTGAAAACGAAAGAGATAGTGAGAAAACAAGAAGGTCTAAAAAGAGCAAAAATATTCTACTACATGGGAAAAGTCTATATAAAAAATTTAACTATTTTGTTCATAAGGTTTTGTGCCTAATAAAATATTTAGTGTTATGCTTTTGATGATAGAAATTATTTGACATAGTAGCTAAACACTTTAGAAGGTATTGTGGAGCTTTTGAATATTGTAATTCCTACCCGTTAACTGTAGCATGCTTCTTAATTTGTATTGCCATGGTGTTGTGCCTCTGACGCTGTAGTCCCTTTGACCATGTCAAAGGTACAACACTCCTGTGAGACTTTCTTAACATTTCAACTTTGATGTGTTACTTCTACAACTTTTGTTAAATTAGTTATTTTTTCTTCAGTTGCACTTAACTAATAAAAAATGCATTTAAATTTTAGTCCTCTGAGTGATAATAGAATTAGCAAAAGTGTAAACTTGTTTTCACTGAATGAAATTTAAATTACAAATTTTTAACTGAAAACTTAATTTTTGTCAAATTTCTAAAATATACATATATTTCTTTGGTAGATGGTCATAAATAGCCCATCCATGCTTAAATTCTAAAATTTAACAAAATTATTAAATTTATAATTTTTTTTTAAAATTATATGTGCTCAGTAAAAACTTGATAGTCAGGTGACTGGTTAAAAATATATTCTACTTAAGAGCATTCAAAATATAATAAAATGTCAATGTGTGAATAAAATTAAATGATTAAAATTTTGTTTACCAAAACTATTCCGTTCCTAACTATCCTTCACTTTTGTAAATATTCCCCAATTTTCAAATGATATTTAAACTGATCAAAGGTACAACAGCCCATAGTCAAAGGTACAACAACCCATGGTCAAAGGTACAACTAATATGCTGTACCTTTTTTGAGCACAGTTTCATTATTTTTGAAATTTAAATAAAGTTATAATAAAGTAAAAGAAGAACCCTTTGAAAATTTTGTATAATAAACCATACGATTCAGATTGGAATAAAATAAACGAATTAAAGTTAGCCTTAATATTCAAGTTCAGAAAATTGAAAATTTGGGAAGTGGTCAACAGAACAAAAGTTATTAAAATTTCCTTATAGGTGTATAATTAACTTTAAATGCATTGACTTACTGAGTAGCAATTGGAAGTCAGTGTAGAGTTACACTCGTTTTATTAAGAATTATGTTCATTACAATCAAAACAAAAACGCAATGAAATTACACTTAATGTTTTTTATTACATGATGATTTATTATAAATTTTGTACACAAAACTTTTAAGTTAACATATTGAAGAAAAATAATTTTTACTGTATTAATTATAGAAAAGTTAACTAATCGTATATTGGTTTTTCTTAAAAATGTTAACTTTTGACTTACCCATTGTATTTAAAGTATTGACTTACCCATTGTATTTAAAGTATTGTGACTTACCCATTGTATTTAAAGTATTGTGACTTACCCATTGTATTTAAAGTATTGACTTACCCATTGTATTTAAAGTATTGTGACTTACCCATTGTATTGTCTGAGTAAAATGCATTCACTATGAGAGGTGACATCCCTAACCAGTCTCTAGAGGTTAACAGAAATAAAATTTTAATTTTTATATTATTATTAGCCCATTTACAACGATTGGGAAGAAAATTTGACAACCGAAAATGATCTTTCTGCTGAAGTTTAATTAAATAAATAAAATATAAGATTATAGTCCTGAGCAATATACACTCTTAAAACAAACGAGCGAATTTAACTCAATCTGAGTAATTTTCACTCCTCCAGTCTTGAAAATGCACTTCTCCGAAAGGAGTGAGTCCTTTGTGTGTTAAACCTCCAACAGGATCACTCCAAACGAGTGATTTGAACTCAGTCTGAGTTATATTCACTCCTTTCCAGTGTAGAAAATGCACTTCTCCAACTGGAGTGGATTTCACTCTTTTGTTTAAAGAGTGTATGTAGACAATTTAAATAACACGAAAAACGAATTTAAAAAACTTAACTAATGGTTTTCACAACGATGTCGTTAATGCTTTAATGATATACATTACTGATGAAATTAAAATTCTATTCTTAATAATGCTATCGGGTCATTGTTACTAATTACTTATCGTTATCATTGAAATGAAAGTATACTATTATAGTCAAACCTCGTTAACGCGAACTCGCTTAGCACAAAATTTTACTTAAGATGAATTAAAAGCATTTCCCTGGCCTACAAGACTGAGTTAATACTAAAAAACATTCTTTAATGTGCAATAGCTTTAGGTTATATCCCGCTTAACAAGAACAAAAATTTAGAATTTGACTTTTTTCCCTAGTAATTTAAACTTTCGAAGATCGATTGAAATAAAACATAAAAAAACCCCGACAACGAACATTATTACAGTAACTTGTTTTCCACTTAATGTGGAAATTGTGTGGGAAAACATATGGTGCACCTAAAAGCACCAATTCAACAATTTTAAAAAATCAAAATAAAATTGAAGTGGAATAAGAAAAATTTTTAAATGTTATTTTTTTATTAAACTATTCATTGGTACAATGTAAAAATTCCAGACGGTTTACATGAAATTTGGTTAACACGAAATATTTCGGTGCTCGCTTTGAGTTCGCGTTAACCGTTTTCGACTGTATTAATTACATGTTTACTATTGATAATAAGTTATTATTAACTTCCATAACGTATTGTTGCAAATTTCTTAAATAGATCTTTGCTACTTTTAGTTTATACTAATAAAGTTTTGCTTATTTCATTTTAAGCTGGCCAGAAACCGCCATTATTTGTTTGATGTGAACTTTTCTACAATTTGATTAGTTTGATAACAAACTTGGCGTGAAGCGTCTCGAAATTTCGGGACGTTTCATACGCAACGAGTTGTCATTATTGCGATATGATTTAGCTGTGTTATTGTGTTTTAAGAAATTATTTACTTCGGTTTTTACACCTTTGTTTTTTTACGTCTGTTGATACTGACCATATTTTATTACCTTTGTAAAAATCGCAAAATCAAACGCATGAACAATTTCGCTTTGTGAGAATTGTCATTTCACTAATTATGTACACTAAACTTTAGTCAGTCCACTGTAAAACATTGGCGAAACGTTACTCCATAAACACGGCGGTAGATGAAAGAATTTTCTGCATCCGCGTTTACAGACATTACAACGCCGTTTCTTTCATTTTTGTGGTGTAACAAATCAAAAACTTAACAATGCTGTCTTCTATTAGCGACGTAACATTACTTCGTTAAACGCTTTGCCAGCTTTAATTACTGCTTCCACGGAGTACAAAGAGTAACTTTCCGCTAATTTTTTTTTACAGTAAGGTGATTTTGCGTTCAAAATGTAAACATAGGTATAACAGGTTTACTCTTTTCCATTTAAACTCAGAAATTTACCTGTCTTTCGAAACATTTCCAGCTATCACCGACATTTTTTTTCTCACCTCGTAACGACTCAGTTTTAAAATATTATCCAAGAAGTTATCTTGGGAAATTTCAACCTGGCAAAGGAAATGTTTTGGGGGTAAAAATCTTTTAATGAACTTTTCATTGCTGGGTTAAACGAAAAAATCATGGACGGCAATTTTTTGCCAAATCTGGTAAAGCCGAAAAATTATTATTGTGGCAACCTTTGAGGAAATTAGCAATTGCATTGACTATTTCGAATTGTTAATCTATTTAAATCTAACATGCATATTCTGAAGTTTTCTTATACTAATCTTTAATTAATTATATGCTTAATGATTTTCAAAAATTATTTACTTTTTTTAAATCAATTCTTCGGCATTTTAACTTTTTTATAAATCTGGTCTGCAATTTAATGATTTTTTCCGTTGTTTCAAGGCGGTCATTTTAAAATTGGGTAGTATTTTTGGTCATTTCGAGATGGTAACCCTCTCGGCAAGTGCCGGGGTTTGTTATCATTTCGAATTGGCGACATTTTCAAAAAGCCGCCAAATCCGGCCATGATTCTTTGTTTAACCCATTGTTGTTTAAAATACATTAAAATGACTTTATATAAAATCCATATACATAATTCTCTTACACGGCTTCCAAATTGCGTTATATTTCTAACTCTGCAATGGCATTAATCGAGTTTGTTTACACTTCACGTTACATAAGATTTGTTATTAGTTTGAAAAAAAAAACTTTAGGATAGAATCAGAAAGTTTGACTTACCATATTAGGGATGTGTATGATGTTGGAACATTTTCATTATAATTTCGATCGAATGAATTACCAAACACTATTGTTAATAAGAAAGGAAACATTCAAATTATTTGTAAACATAATTTCTAACGTTGCCACGGTTTTCAATTTAGTTAAAAAAGGACCTTTACATAGTACAGATGAATGGAGTCAAGCAGTTGGTCAAAGGAACTATTCTTCTTATTTTGCGGTGTAACGTTAATCCGTAAATTTAGTGTTTTGTAAAACTGGAATTAGTACTTCTTAATTATCACAGCTTTTACGGATGAAAATCCATAATTGAGTAACGTTATTTCATAAATTGAGTGTAACGTAACTATGTTAATCTGGAGTAACATTACAACCAGGTTGAACAGCTTTGGAATCAATCACTCGAATCTTTTAAACAAAATTTACGGAGCAAAAAATGATTTTTAAAGAGATTTGTTTTAGCTAAATAAATACTTCTTAAGTGTAAACTAAGAACAGCAGTGAAAAATTGCTATATAATAAGCAGTACTTACTTCCGAATAGAGTGCATCCAGTTCAACTGGATCTAAAATGTAAGTAGGGAAGCCCAAATTTGACTTCATTTCTAGCACCTATAAACATAAAAGTTGAATCATAACATAAAAAATGAATCAGTGCTGTATAGTCCAGTAGATGGGAATTTGAATTAAAATTTGAAAATCGAAAAAACAGTTATTTAAGTAACTAGTGCCGAAAAGAATACTTTATTAAGCGAGTGGCTCTTGTCATTATTTCACTCAACCTACGGTCCCGTGAAATAATGACAAGAGCATAATAAAGTATTATTTGCACGTGCTTGCTTACCATATTTTTTATAATAACGTGCAAAAGCGTGAAATTTGTGTTCTTACTTTTGTCTTATTTAATTTCCTTTAATAATTTTTGTAATACTTGTAGTTTCCATGGAGATATTAGAAAATGCAAAAGTAATAAACCAATAGAAATAAGTGAGTTTCATGACATCATTTAGTATCCATGGAGATATTCATGACATCATTTTGTTTTTGTAACGAAAGTACTAACTTTCGGTACTGTCTAATTTTGAGAAATGCGCGAAATTTCGTCTTTAGGTTAATATCTTGAAATTATGAATGTTTAATCGTTAAACTTGAGGTTCGCTGAGTTAAATAGACATGTATAAAACATCACAGAAAATTTCAATCCTTCTCGTAAAATAGAAAAAGAGAAAAGTGTACCTTTAGGCTGAAAATTGGTGTTTTGGAATAATCACATTTAAAGTTGGCAACAAAGTTATATTGCAATTAACTACCGAATTTGCAAACTCCAGCCCCATATCAAATGTGCTTTTTCGTAAATATTCATTCTAGTGATTAAAATTTTAAATGAAAATTTAATATTTTGAGTTTTCCTTTTATTCCCTGTAACTTTAATTATATGGCTTCTGATGGTTGTATGCACCTTAAATATAATAAGACAAATATTTCTTTTAAAAATAGTGGATAATTTCAATGCCAAAAGACGTTTAAACACTAAAATTTGTTTATAGTAAAACATATTACTTAACTTATTATGTCGATGGCTAAACTTACATCGTCGTTTTTAATACATTATTTAAAACTCTCAAAATTATTTTACTCTAAAACGAAATATCCTAAGAACTGTACACAATAACTCCGCTTCGATATTAAACCCTCAAATGCGTACTGTTGCCATATGGCAAAAAGTAACATAATCCCCTTTATTCTATCAAAGTAGAGCTCCCTCTCGGCAAATCTTTGTTTTTTTTTCATCTATTACATTCCATTTTGAAGTTTTAGTTACTAATAACCCTCATAGAGGATAGTAGTAAAAGCATATTCAAAATTAAAGAGTGAAGTTATTAACTGTTGTGAAATTACGTCTTTGGCAGTATTCAAAGTATAATAATATTAGTACTAAATATAAATAAATTGTTTTGAAAAATAATAATAGTTCAAGAGGGTTATTTAAAATATATTTAGTAGTTTTCTCTCGAATTATTCTTATAAAAATTGGAATTTTGTTGTTGGTTTTTGCCGTATGGCAAAATTTTTAAATTCCAATGCAGTTAATTTTTTCAGTACTTTTCCCCTAATGTATGAGCATTAAAACTACAAATATATTTTTTCGGTATGAAAAAAAAATCATTCATTACAGGGTTCAAAAAAGAAATGAAATTTAAAATAAATTTAAGCTTTCAGAAATTGCAATTTATTCGACCTACCTCCAAATTTTATAGGGTAATCGAGTTTCTATTGTATTAGCCTTAATTTTACGTTAATTAGTTTCTTACCTTTTCTTCACACACGGATTTTGTTTCGGTGTCTAACCAGGGTTGCTCTCGTATACCCTCAGAAAATGAGTGTTTTAGAGTAGAAATCAGGGTTTTGATCTAAAATCAAAGCAGGAAAATTCTATTTACCAAGCAAACTTTCTTACTTTGGGTAAAATAATTTTGAATCAGAGAATATTCAAATTCCATAGAATAGACATAAATTTAAACTTTTAATTTTTAACAGTTAGATTTTTAATATTTCTCAAAACTAACAGTAATTTAACTTTTGATTACCCTAGCACAGTACAATATCGTAAAAAAGCCTTCTACAAACTATTCCATATTATTTATGCATTCCAATATTCCTCCAAAATCATTAGGTTATTATATGATAATGTTCTACTAAGGAAAAATAACTTCGAGATAAAGTATTTGCACAATCGTAGAAAACGGAGTATAATTTATTATTATTGCTAAATTTTTTAGAAGTATCTTCTTATGAATAACCATTATGTTCATTTTAAATCAACTGCATTCAGCTACTTTGCTTGAAACTAATTTTATGTGGTTGTACAGTACAGAATTGAAAGCATTGAGCGGTCATATTTGAAACAATATGCTTCATTTCAAAATAAAAATTCGGATTTACTTATACTCGAAAATGTCATTCTTCTCTATATGATATAGTTAAGAGATTCCACTCAACTACTCGAACTGAACAAAGTCTATCACATTAGTAGAAATTTAGTAACATAAAAGTGTGTGACTTTTATAAACTTAAAAGTCTCTAATTTTTAGTAATTGTAAAGTCTCCAACTTTTAGTAACTTTAAAGTCTCTGATTTAGTCAAAATTGCTGAATTTTTGTGAACTGAAGACTACAAATTTTCTGATTGAAAAATTCTGATCTAAGTAACCAGATTTGTGGAGCCCATTCGATAAGGCTTTTGCCTTGTATGCGAAAGGCCCCAGGTTCGTGCCTAGACATTGCCAAAATAACTGCCGATTAATAAACTGTATGTATAGTTACCAAGTCCGACAAATAATACCCCGTACAGAGGGAGAGCACGTCCAATGTGCTTTAAAGTCTGGACACTGCACACAATGTCGCTCCTAAAAATAGCTTTGGATGCCACTGAGGTATCGGTTCGTCACTTGACTGTGGTTTTTAATTATGGCTCCAGTCGACAATAAAACTCGCGTAGACCTTGTGCTACGTTAATTCAACTCCACTTAACAGAATTAGTTGGTACATATATATGCCTGTTTGTGTGCTTGATCGGAGACCCTCTTATAAACCTTCATTCAAGTTAGACAGACACAAACAAAATTTTTACTGACACTAAAAGAGGAGGTACAGCTGCGGAAATAAAAAAAGTACCACTAGTGATTATTTCTTCCGTTAGTCACCCTATAGAATCGGACCTTTTTGAAATTGTAAACAATTAACATTCTGAGTTAATTGCATGACACAAATTTTGCATAAGGGGTTATCTTCATATTAAAAATGTTACTAACTTTAAAATTTCCAATAGTAACACCCCTTTTTGAGTCCATATTTCAAATCTATGACCTATGTCAATACGAAATGCCAAATTTTGTTAGTTTTTAAGCATTATTAGGGGAGTTAGAGACGTGCAAAGTTTAGGTCCCATAATGTTAAATGAGTTGCACATAAAAAAACTATCCCAATCTATAAATAATTAAGATAATGAAACGAATTTTTTACTGAAGAGAAATTATAATAACCCAAACAAAATGCATTCAATATTGGGGTATTTAAAACATTTTTTATATTTTTTTAATAATTATTATATTATTTTTTTAAAAAAATATGAATAGAAACCCCTTGATATTTTTACAGAAATAAATTCAAGACAGGAAGTTTAAGCGAAATCCCAATTTTCAAAAAAAAATTATTCAAAATTTGCCGAGTAAATCCCAAAATAATTTTTAATTACCCTTTAGGGGACTGTGTATAAGATTACATGTGTAATTGATAAATAAAGACGGCCTTGCATGCATGCTTGCTTGTCATTTAGAGATGGTCCCCAAAAGATCCGCAAGTGATTCGATTGAATAACTCATCTAATATTCATTCAAATGTAACAAAAACTTAGATTTAAGGGTTTTCGAGAGTGCTTAACATTTCTAAGTTATTAAAATTGGGTGTTGCTATTGGAAATTTCAAAGTTCGTAACATTTTTAATATGAAGACGGCCCCTTATGCGAATTTTGTGTCATTCAATTAACTCAGAACGTTACTTGTTCACAAACTCAAAAAGGTCCGATTCTATAGGGTGACTAATGGCTGAAATAATCACTAGTGGTACTTTTTCCGCAGTGGATTTCCGCAGCTGTACACACCCAGTGTAAAGGCGGAAATCGAACTTTCACCCGTTACAGAGCGCAGACTGTTAGCGTAATGGGCTGGTTTCCAACCCACTATGCTATCTTGGCCCTAACAGAGTTACCTCTTCCAGGTTGTCCTCTCTGTAACTCTCCTCCTTGACGTAGAGCGCTGCCAGAGCCATGCCGAACTTGTCCTTGATGATGTGGACGCACTCCTTCCACCTCGCGAAAAAGACCCTCTCTTCGCGGTCGTTGGGGAATTCCGGCAGCAATTGGCTGAAATCGTTATACAGTCGTCGGAAGTTTATGTCCAAGTACGGGAGGTACTTGATCACGAAGCGCCACGTTAAGTAATTGGCCACGGCCCTGATGAAATAAGACAATCATTTTCAAAAACTAATGGGTAGGGGAGAAAATATACCGACAGCAAAAAATGCAAAAATAGATGGAAAAATTAGTAATGAAATTGCCCATTTAAACCATAACTGCAAAAATCTATTTTATTTGTCGGCATTTTCGAACCTGTCGGCATTTTCTCTGTCGGAATTATGTTCTGTCGGATTTTTAGCTGTCATGTCGTATTGTTAGGTAGGCTATGGTTCAGAATGTACAGTAGTGCCAGAAGGTTAGTTATAGGTAAGTTACCTCCTATATATTTATCATATATAATAATCGTATGTTTCTTTTCACTTAAACAGTTAATAAGATATAAAGTAATTACATGTAAAACAAAACTACGTATATATAAAACTGTAATAAGACTAACAGTTATATACGGGTCGGAGACCTGGACCTTGAATCAAAAGCAAGAGAAGATGTTAATAACTTGGGAGAGAAAAATTTTACGAGTCATATCTGGACCAATCAAAGAAGGTGATGTATGCAGAAGACGATACAATTTGGAAGTGGCTAAACTATTTGGAGAGAAAGACATTATTAACATCATAAAAACTAGGAGAATTCAATGGCTGGGACATATGGAGAGAATGGACGATAACAGAGGCACACAGAAAATTTTCAATTGGCAATATTAGAGAGAGAGAAGAAGAAGAGGAAGACCGAGAAAAAGATGGATAGATGATTTGGAAAGAGATCTAAAAGACATGAAAATTAAGAACTGGAAAGCGAAGACCAAAGACAGGCGTCTTCGGAGTCGTATTGTAAGAGATGCCATGGTCCAGCATGGACTGTACAGCCGGGGAGTAACAGTAATAGTAATAATCGTATGTAAAAAATAATCAATACAGCCGTAGAAATGTGCTAAAAAATAATTTTTCCATTGGAGAAAGGCACTTTGGTTAGGAGGGCTCATTTGCTTATAAACACAATTCACCATCACCTAGGGGAGGTTCTGTTGATGAGAAGTATGAGATCTCGTAAGTATTCCTCGCAGTGGATTTGAATGATGAGGTTGTCCTTATGATCTGAGAGACCGATGGAGTCAAACATGTAGCCAAACAGTTTGCCCCACTTTATCTGTAAAGAAACAATACAGTATCGAAATTTAGAAATTCAAAAAATACGTTACTCTAGAAGTACGTTATTCTAAAGAAATTTAATCGTACCAGGTTGCTTTTTCTTTTGGGGGGGGGGGGATATTGCAACTTTCGACAAAGGACTTTCATCTTAAAAGTAAAAACTTTTCCCTACCTTCTCCGAACCAAAAATCTACATTTTTCCGAAATTGTATGGAGTAAAAGCTTTTACAAACCAAAAACTTACAAAATTTTACCGAGATTTTAAGGATGCGTTCACATCTTCGAGTCGAAAAAATTGATTAATATGTATATTACTACAAAACGTTTGGTAATATTCCTAGAAAAATTTTGTAGAAAAGAGATTTTTTGTCAAATTTACAAAAACTTTTTTTATTTCTGTTGCAATACAAACAAGATTGCAAGAACAGGGTTTTGTTTTTTCACAGTATACTTAAGACACAAATTAAAATTTTTTCTACCTATGTTTTTATTAGAACACGGTTTAGAACGTTGTTTTGGCTTATTAGAATAGTTTTGTTTATAGCTAATAAATAATTTAATTGTACCTCCGGTATCTTTTCTTCCAGCATTGATATGTTGAATTTATTACGTTCGTCATCATCCACTGAGCTTGTGTCGTTTTCCGTTGAATAATCATGTTTTGTAAGCTGTAATTAATGCAACAAACTATTATTCAGAAATATGACATATATCTTTAAGATTGCTTCAAATTGAAAGACATGACTAAAACCCCTCAAAAATTTCAATTTTTAATCCCAATTGTACTTCAGAAATTAATAACCCTTTTCACATATCTTTAATATTACTTAATAATATCTTTAACATCCCAATGACATTCAAGTGGCGTCACCAGTCGATCAGATCAATCTTCCCATAGAAATTGTTCAGTTAGCGCATATTTTAAAACTGACTTCATAACATTTCTCATTACCGATCCTGGTACCTAATTGGTCAATCAAACGGCATATTAAACAAATACTCATTAAGGGAATCACTCTGCCACTGACTCTCTTTACAAGGAAAACTGTGCTGTATATATTTACCTTATTTTTTTTACAGCATAGCCATAGTAATATTAATATGAAGAAAAAAATATATCTAAGCAAAATGATTCCTTCTCTGTGATTCGTCTTTTAACTGCAATAAATCTGGAACTATTTATTTACGAAATTGCCCTTTTTATATCTTTTTCACACGCATGTAATACATTTTTTTCCCAGAGAGGGGGGAATATAATAACATTAACTGCGAAATCGATACGATAGCGTTAATTACTATAAAGCCTCTATCCTTACAACTGTTAAGTCGATAAAAATTACGTACAATTTGTAAAGGAAAAAAACATAACACGAAAAAGAGAATAAATCCTTCCTTTCTGTTCGATTTTTTAAGAACTTGCCTTAGAAGCGATTATTTATCCGGTTATAAAAAAAAGTATTAAAAAGTTAGCAGTGTTCTGTTATTTTGAAAATTTGATGATACTTATAAAGTATTATTTTTTTTTCATATTAGTAGCTCTGAACAATTGACTAGTACAGGGAAAAACCACTTTATTTCGTAGAAGGCTTTCCTTAATAGCCTCGTTAAGGATGATAGCGTGATAGATCAGTGAATACGAGTCACACGTTTGTACCATGAATGAAGAACCGGAAAAATACGGTTTCCTGTTGCCAATATCCGCCAAGCAGGCACAATTTCGGGAAGACTCCGAATAAATCAAGTGGTTATTCCAATGTACTCTTCATATATGTAGAATTTTCTGGACAACTCGGCAATCTTCCACGTACCTGCCAACAACTAGGACATGCCCGGTGTTTGGGTTTTCATAATGTATTTAATAATTGAATACATTTATCTAAGATTGTAATGCCATACTTATTCATCTGAATAAATATAAACTTATTCCTCTTCTAATTTAATTTTTATCTATACGATTACCATAAATGTCTTAAACCTAAACGTCGTTCTTTATATGTAATCCTAGCTTATTAAATCTAATTTTATCTGAACTTGACGGCTATTGCATTCTAATTGCATGTATTGCTTATTTACTATTGTAATGCGCTCCTAGCACCAGGAAGAGGGCACCACCGTTTGGGCAAGCAACGTCATGTCCAATTGGTGCTTGCGTCATCAGAGAGGGCCTGGCTTTCGAACTGTTAACAACAAACTTTTGTCCGTCCATTTTAATATTTTCATTTTGATCTAATTTTACTTAACTTTAATTGTCTTAATTGAATTTGTTGTAACCTAGTGTTGTGTACGTTTTTGTGTTTAATTAAATTAAATGTTTTATAAAAGTTTCCTCGAGATTCTTCTGTTACACAACCTAGCCATTACACTATTAAGTTTAATCACTGACATTTTATCATTACAAACTCTCTGATAGATCAAACCTACACCCTTAGCACATGCCTCTATGTTCCTTCAATCCGCAACTCTACTGACGTGGAATCCCCATTTCCCAACTACTATTAAAAAATCCAAATGTGTAACAAATCATTACTCATATTTGACCATAAATTTGCAACAAATATGTATTTTCAAGGATGATAAATCTCACATTAGTTAATTTATATTCAAAACCAAGCATAGCTTCTATGTCGCTCTCAACTGTCGACCCCGGAGCCTTGAGCAAGCGAGCGGACTCGGCTATGAGGTTCTTGTAGGAATTGAAATATCTCATGAAGTTTGGGTTGGTGTAGTCCGTGCTGAGTACGGGCGATCCTGAGTATACCTAAAAATACAAATATCACTTAACCCTTTATGCAATAAAAATAATTAAATTTAAATTTTTGAAGTTTAAAGCTGTCTGTGCAATTAGTAATAATATATTAAGGTAAAAAGTATTTGAAGCATAAAATGCACTTTATGATTACTTTGTTTTTGTTTTTCCTAATTTATACTTATAAATAAAATGAGATGGCTATCAACGAAAAATCCCCACTATCATCTATTTTCCCTTCAATGAATAATGAAAAGTAAAAAAAAGCGTTTTTTTTTAAATAGGACATATAAGTACCGTGTCCGGTCAGAGCGAATTGGTGAGGGTAACTTAAGTTAAATTTTTTCTGAAGAATTTATCTGTGTAGAGTGAAGGGTTGAATTGACATATGTTGAAGGAGTTTTTCTTTTTAACTAAAATGTGTAATGGCAACACCGAAATTTTCTTTGCATTAAAATATTTTTATTGCATTAGTTTTGACTTGGCAGAATTTCCTGTCTTGTCCCTACTTCTAAGACGGGATACTTTTAAAAACCGTCCGCGATAAGAAGGAGACAAATTAATATTCTTTTAAATTCAACAAAATATTACTTGCAGGAATGCTACTTGCATTAAATTCACAAACATATATTTTCATTTACTTTTGACACTTCAAATCAACGAATATACAGTCCTTTAACCTTACACCTTTTTAAACTGGCATGGTGAACCTTGCACAGCAGCAACATTTAAAATCGTATGTTATTTTAAATTGTGCGTGATATACTTTCCAGAGGTAGGTTGTTCACGTTACAAATATTCCTGCATTTTCCTATTCCATCGAATTGTAACATTCTTATAGCGGACGCGCTTCATTTGCACACTCATAAAACGAACGAGCGATTTTAACTCAGTCTGATTGATTTTCACTCCTCCACTCTAGAAAATGCACTTCTCCTTTTGGAGTGTATCCTTTGTGTGTTAAACCTCTGACAGGATCACTCCAAACGAGTGATTTCAACTCAATCTGTGATAATATTCACTCCTTTCCAGTGTCGAAAATGCACTTCTCCAACTGGAGTGGAATTCACTCTTTTGCCACCCTGTAAAAACTTAGCCAACTACACTCTTAAAACAAAAGAGTGAAATCCACTCCAGTTGGAGAAGTGCATTTTCGACACCCTAAAGGCATGCATATCTTCTCAGACTGAGTTAAAATCACTCGTTTGGAGTGATCCTGTCGGAGGTTTAACACACAAAAGATCCACTCTAAAAGGAGAAGTGCATTTTCCAGTCTGGAGGAGTGAAATCCACTCAGACTGAGGTAAATTGGGAGTGTTTGTTTTAAGAGTGTACACTCACGTGCAAAACTCGGGCGGTGGAGTCCAAGTGTTCTGGCGCCATGTAGCTGTAGATGAGCGGCTGCACCTGGTGCACATGTAGCATGGCCAGTCGCCACTCCAGGTCCACCTTGTCTTTCTTCCACTGTTGCTGCACCATAGGCCACTCCCCGATACCCTGGTCCGTCAACAACTCCTTCAGATTAGTCACCGAGTAGTCCTCGACGATGCCTAGTGTGAAAGAATTCGTCTTCACTTGATGATAACGTTTAAGACATAGAGTTTACCCTCTAGTTCATGATTTTTTTTTCATCCCGAAAAAGTATATTTGCATCTTTAATACTCATATATTATGGGGAAAATACTAAAAAAAATTAACTGCATTGGAAATTAAATAATTTTAATTTTTTAAATTTTTGCTATATGGCAAAAATCAACTAAGAAATTCAAATTTTGATAAGAATGATTAGAAAACTACTAAATATATTTTAAATTAACCCTCTTGAACTATAATTTTCTACTACTAATTCTCTATTTGTATTCTTTTTTTTAACTAATCTTTCACTGCTGTCACCTATGAGGTTTATTAGTAACTAAAACTTTAAAATGGAATGTTATAGATGAAAAAACACAGATTTGTCGAGAGGGAGCTCTACTTTAATAGAATAAAGTGGATTATGCTACTTGTTGCCATATGGCAACAGTATGCATTATTAGAGGATTAAATGACTCATCAAATCTCTCACTCTAAAAAATCTGTAAGGTTACTAAGAATTCTCTAGGAAACTCAGCTTCCATAAGGTGTTTTAGTAATGTTACATAAGAAATATGTGTATATATTACTAATTAAAGCTTAGTATCCAATACAATCATTTAAATTGCGAGCATACTATAAAAACTTCAGTAAACGTTACAAGATATATTCTAGTAATCAATACATCTACTTATGTAGTATCTTTACTAGGAAAACGTTAGTAACTAGCAGTTTCAAAAATGTTAAACAAGAGGACGCCACTAATTTTTCTGTTATTCAAGTATTATTTCGGACTTTCATGCAGCAGGACAGAACTCCCAACCTCGAGATCCGCTCGCTTGTCTTGTAACGAGAACTAGCACGTTTGTCCACGCTGCCATCGGGCAATGCAGATTCTTTGCGTGTAAATAATGAGGTTAAAATCTTGATCGGTTATAAAGCTTTCGGATATGAAGTTTTAGAAATAATTTAACGCAATTTGTATGTACTCAATTAAAAAAACACGTTTTTCGGTTTCTTATCGTTGCGATATCGATTCGTTATAATTTTCGATGAAACGTACATTGATTGAAATTTCACCTTTGACCGATACCGAATCAGACTTTTATCAATAGAATTTCGTTAAACCGATTGCCGATGTAGTCTCGTCTCGTGCACTTTCAATTTACGGACGTGATCACCGATTAGTTTTTGCTAAATCCGATGACCGATCGAACAAATTTCGAGAAACAAAACAATGCAACAAGGGAAACTTCGCATCTCTCGAAAGGATAGCCAGGTGGCGCTGTAAGCGTTACATCAATTTACTTAGTATTGCTTAGTATTACTACAGCAGTTTCTTTAGTATACTTACTATCAGAGATTGGTTATATGTGATTTTCTAGTAAGTGGTGTGATACCTGTAAAGTTACTAAGTAATCATTAGTAAATTCACGCCAAATTTTTTACAGTGCTTATACTTAATTTATGGAATTTGTTATTATACGTATATTCTATACGTATTAGTTTTTATTTCTCACTTTCTGCAGAGTCAAAAACACAGCAGAATTTGAAAGTAAAATTTAACTTCTGCAAATACAAGAATAATCTGTGCATATTAGAAATCTGAACGAAATGGAGTAGATAATAAAAATTCTCTCAAATGTACATTCTTTTTACAAAAAAATAAAATAACGTCATTATGAGAAAACATACAAATTACTTACTCGTATTAGTGCAGGATAAATATAAATTTTTCACTTTGATTATGGCCTCAGAATCATTTGATGTGATTGGTCTTTCCATCATTTCTTAATGCAAAATATAAAACATGGTTAGTAATTTTTAAATTATTCATTTAACATATAATCTTAATTCCGTTAAAACTTTGAGAGTGTAATTAGTACTTCGCAGTTTCTAAAAACTATATAGCTGCACAGTATAGTTTTAGTGAGTAAGAGCTTAACAAATGCTTTTTTTGTGATTAAATAATATGTCAAAATTAAATTTAAGAAATTATCTAGAAGTTTAAAAATTTAATACTGTTTAAATTAGTAGGGAAAAGAACTGAAAAAAATTATGAATAAAATGTGTTGTAACATTAAAACAAATATAATTAATTGATTTTTAGCAATACTTTTAAAAAAATCCTAACTTACAATTGATAAAATATTAGCATGCATATTTTTTAATTTGTCAAGGTTAGTTACATTTTTAATTTGTAATGCAACTTTCAAAACTGTAAAAAGTTTGGTGTAAGGTCACTCCGCAAAATCTGTGGGAGCAAATGCTGCCTTCTGTTTTGCAGAGAAACGTTGTTGCATAAAGTGGTGTTTCACAAATTTTATGTTTGCGCTTGTTTTTTGACTTTGTAGAGGGTTACAAGATTTACCTAAAGTTTTGATGAACGTTACTCATAAATTTTGAGTTTAGTAAGCTTACTTCAAAATTGGTGTAAAGTTACGCATAACACCCATGGTAACGGTGCAAAGTTTTTCTACCTCGAATTAAAAAAAAACCTCATGAAATACATTTATATTACTCTTACTTAGTTTCCGAAATCAAATCTTGAATAGAAGATTTGATACAAACAAATTTTTTATAAAAATGATAAATTATTTCTTACAAAGTATAATATTTTTTTCCTCTTTTTTCTTGCTGTAATATTAGCCGTCAAGCCTTTGCAGACTCGGCATAGTCCCCAGAACTAAGAGCCATTTTGTGGCACCATCTAGGCAGCTCTCGCTACACACAGATTACAGATTAACCGCTCGCACAGACTGCAATGAATCTGAGCTCTCTGTGGAATGTTAAAATATGCCAAAATTTAAAGTTGCCGAGAAAACCCAATCTAAATGGGCCCTCCGCGGATCTTTCACATGCCACATAACCATATGACAAGCGTGTCCAGGATTTTCCCTTCCAGAAAGTCCAACGACTCAGCCGGGGCTTAATCCCGCGATCTCTGGCAAACGAGGCGGACACAAGCTAGCATTAAAAATGAAAAAAATTACTTACTTTTTATCGTTTTATACATATTTTCTTCCATAGTCTGCATAGCTGATCTCATGAAGTGGTCGTCTGGTGGTGTGTTACTATTAATGTAATTTCCACATGCAAATTCGTAAAAGTCGTCACAAGGTTCAACCATTGGGTTCATTTTCTCCAGAATTTGCGAAGCTTGAATGTAAAAGAATTTGCAACTATTTAACAGGAATATCCATTTAAAAGCTTTTACTACCAAAAATAACAAAGAATAGAGAATCAAATAAACTTTATTTTAAATGCAGAAATTTTTAAGTTATGTATTCCATTTTATTGATTTTTAATTTGGATTTAAATAAATAGAAGTGATGACTGAACACCTACCATTTTAAAGCAACAAGTCTCTCGGTTTATAAAAAAAATCCATCAAAATAATACACAAATATTTAAATAGAATATTCCTTAAAGCTTTTATTACCAAAAAATAACAAAAAATACAAAAGCAAATAAACGTTATTTGATTTGCAAACAAATTTTTTAGTTAAGTATTCCATTTTATTAATTTTTAATTTAGATATAAATAAATAGACGTGATGACTGAATAACTACCATTTTAAAGCAACAAGTTTCTCGGTTTATCAAAAAAAAATATCCATTAAAAGAATATGCAAATATTTAAATAGAATATTCCTTTAAAAGCTTTGATTACCAAAAATAACAAAGAATAGAGAAGCAAATAAACTTTACTTTAAATTTAAAAAAAATTAGTTAATATTCCATTTTATTAATTTTTAATTTGGATTTAAATAAATAGACGTGATGACTGAACAACTATCATTTTAACGCAACAAGTCTCTCGGTTTATCAAAAAAATTCATCAAAAGAATATGTAATATTTAAATAGAATATTCCTTAAAAGCTTTTATTACCAAAAATAACAAAGAATAGAGAAGCAAATAAACTTTACTTTAAATTCAAAAAAAATTAGTTAATATTCCATTTTATTAATTTTTAATTTGGATTTAAATAAATAGACGTGATGACTGAACAACTATCATTTTAACGCAACAAGTCTCTCGGTTTATCAAAAAAATCCATCAAAAGAATATGCAATATTTAAATAGAATATTCCTTAAAAGCTTTTATTACCAAAAATAACAAAGAATAGAGAAGCAAATAAACTTTACTTTAAATTCAAAAAAAATTAGTTAATATTCCATTTTATTAATTTTTAATTTGGATTTAAATAAATAGACGTGATGACTGAACAACTATCATTTTAACGCAACAAGTCTCTCGGTTTATCAAAAAAATCCATCAAAAGAATATGCAATATTTAAATAGAATATTCCTTAAAAGCTTTTATTACCAAAAATAACAAAGAATAGAGAAGCAAATAAACTTTACTTTAAATTCAAAAAAAATTAGTTAATATTCCATTTTATTAATTTTTAATTTGGATTTAAATAAATAGACGTGATGACTGAACAACTATCATTTTAACGCAACAAGTCTCTCGGTTTATCAAAAAAATCCATCAAAGGAATATGCAATATTTAAATAGAATATTCCTTTAAAAGCTTTTATTACCAAAAATAACAGAGAATAGAGAATCAAATAAACTTTATTTTAAATGCAGAAATTTTTAAGTTAAGTATTCCATTGTATTGATTTTAATTTGGATTTAAATAAATGGAAGTGATGACTGAACACCTACCATTTTAAAGCAACAAGTCTCACGGTTTATAAAAAAAATCCATCAAAATAATACACAAATATTTAAATAGAATATTCCTTAAAGCTTTTATTACCAAAAAATAACAAAAAATACAAAAGCAAATAAACGTTATTTGATTTGCAAACAAATTTTTTAGTTAAGTATTCCATTTTATTAATTTTTAATTTAGATATAAATAAATAGACGTGATGACTGAATAACTACCATTTTAAAGCAACAAGTTTCTCGGTTTATCAAAAAAAAAAATCCATTAAAAGAATATGCAAATATTTAAATAGAATATTCCTTTAAAAGCTTTGATTACCAAAAATAACAAAAAATAGAGAAGCAAATAAACTTTACTTTAAATTAAAAAAAATTAGTTAATATTCCATTTTATTAATTTTTAATTTGGATTTAAATAAATAGACGTGATGACTGAACAACTATCATTTTAACGCAACAAGTCTCTCGGTTTATCAAAAAAATTCATCAAAAGAATATGTAATATTTAAATAGAATATTCCTTAAAAGCTTTTATTACCAAAAATAACAAAGAATAGAGAAGCAAATAAACTTTACTTTAAATTCAAAAAAAAATTAGTTAATATTCCATTTTATTAATTTTTAATTTGGATTTAAATAAATAGACGTGATGACTGAACAGCTATCATTTTAACGCAACAAGTCTCTCGGTTTATCAAAAAAATCCATCAAAAGAATATGCAATATTTAAATAGAATATTCCTTAAAATCTTTTATTACCAAAAATAACAAAGAATAGAGAAGCAAATAAACTTTACTTTAAATTCAAAAAAAATTAGTTAATATTCCATTTTATTAATTTTTAATTTGGATTTAAATAAATAGACGTGATGACTGAACAACTATCATTTTAACGCAACAAGTCTCTCGGTTTATCAAAAAAATCCATCAAAAGAAAATGCAATATTTAAATAGAATATTCCTTAAAAGCTTTTATTACCAAAAATAACAAAGAATAGAGAAGCAAATAAACTTTACTTTAAATTCAAAAAAAATTAGTTAATATTCCATTTTATTAATTTTTAATTTGGATTTAAATAAATAGACGTGATGACTGAACAACTATCATTTTAACGCAACAAGTCTCTCGGTTTATCAAAAAAATCCATCAAAAGAATATGCAATATTTAAATAGAATATTCCTTAAAAGCTTTTATTACCAAAAATAACAAAGAATAGAGAATCAAATAAACTTTATTTTAAATGCTATTTTCTTTTCAGTTAAGTATTCCATTTTATTAATTTTTAATTTGGATTTAAGTAAATATACATGATGACTGAACACCTAGTATTTAACACAACAAGCCTCTCAGTTATAAAAAAAATCATCCATAACAATTCCTTATCGTCTATATTTTACACGGACATTGAAAAGAATATATTGCTTGAACCATTAGTGATTAGTAGCTATCTAGCAATTCAATGATGCAATAAAAACTAATTTAACTTAGGGTCACATGGATTCTTTAAATACCAAATTACCTACCAAAATACACACTGATGGCAAAGTAAAAAGGACTAACGAATTTTACCCTGGAAGCCAAAACTCCCCATTCCTTAATTGCTTAAACTTCATTAAAAAGAAGGCGAAATTGTATTTACGGCTTTTAAAAGTTTTCGGCCGAAGCTTTTGAATCAGCTAGCCACTCTGTTAGGGCCGATAAACCGATAGCAATTTTAACGCGCTTGTGAAAAAGATTTCAGTTGATGGTAAAATAAGTTAAAACTTGTATTGTTCCCTCTAACACTTCTATAGCTCCGAAGCCGCCCTGGTGGCTCACTCGTTAGGATGCTATCCTTTGGAGCTGTTGGGGTCGGGGTCGAATCCCGGTCAGGTATGGATGTTTGTTATCGTCAATAAATGTTGTTATTTGTCGATGTGTTTGTGTCGTCTTTTTTTGTGTGTGTCTTGTGCTTGTAAAAACTCTATCTGTGTCTGTCCCACTTGACGAAAGCTTATAAGCGGTTTTCTGAACAAGCACACATGCTGGAATATATATGTACATTACATACCATACCATAGTTCCGAAAAAATATATTCGCAGCCAATTAATACAATGTTTAGATGAATAAATGTTGCCTTTATCTAATGAAATTAACTATGATTTCATTCTTGTTTTTTCGCGATTTCATTGGTTATTTTGGTTTTACTCTCAATGCATGATAAAACCCGCGGATATTTAATATTAAGTATATTTTATGTATTTTGAATTAATAATTTTTAGTAGGTAGATGAAAGTTTTCTGCAGATAACAGTGCAATAATTACAAAACGTTAAGTGAGGAAGAATGTACTAAGAGGACAAATACGACGAAACGGACAAAAAAAAGAAAATAAAATCATAATAAATAGCCATGAAAACATACAATTGCTTAAATTATTTAGCAATTTTAATATTTTTTATGCATTAATGAATTAATTCAATTAAATTATCACCAAAGTTTGGTTGGATGGTAGACATATATTTTCAAGTTTGTGTGCTTGGTCAGAGACCGCTTGTAAACCTTCGTCAAGTAAAACAGACACAACACTCACATAAGTGACAGATGCTGCCATCTATTTCCACCTCCGCAATTGAGACGTGTTCCTGAAGGAGAGGGAAATAGTCTCCATGGACATGTACCCGTGGGAAACTGCACCATGACCGGCCACAGGACTTTCGGACCCCTAGATTTAACGAGCACGTACTCCGCATATACACGGTGGATCTTCGGTGGTATTGGGACTCGATCGCGAGACTTTCCGAGATCGAGACGCTAACCAATAGGCTACCCACTGTCCAATTATCACCAAAACAAATGAAATTCCAGTAAAATTAAAGCAATACTGCTGGAACTGTTGCCACCCATTACGTGAAACATATCCATTACAAAAATTATCAAATATGAATTCATTAAATAATTAGAATACTTATAAATGTGTCTTATTAGTGAAAAGCATCTTTATCTATTCGACCCTGAATTTCAGCCAATCAGAACTATTTTAATGATTATTTATGTATATTATGTATAAATAACTCAAACTGTTGTAGCATATGGTCAATAAGCAAAGTGTCAACTTAGTCAATTAAAAAAATTTTTACTCTTTAAAGTTTGTTCTGGCTTACAAAATAATTATCAGTGTTTTAATTAAATTACACTAGAGTCTATAGAATCCCATGACATTTGGCATTATCATAAGTCTGTTGGTAAAGAAATAATTAAGTTTATTAAATATAATTAACATTATATAATATAAGTAATGTAATCATATATAATTTAGTTAAATATATAAAAAAAATATAATTTAGTTAAATATGTAAAAATATATATTTTAGTTAATAAAATATTATTAATGTAATAATAAATTAAAAATATTGTAAATGTATTCTTAAGACTAACAGAAATAGACTGCGTTAACGGTTTAATTTTCGATAAAACTTATTGCTAATGAATGTTTAAAAGTTTATAAGATGGAGCAAAAAATATACTTAAACGTGAAAATAAGCCATCGTCAAAACACTGTGCCATCGAAAATCAATGTTTAGTAAGTAAGAGTTAAAAAATCAGTTATTAAATATTTAGAAAGTTAAGACAACTTTTTTTATATAAAAAATGATGTTCGCGCTGCTAAACGAAACGTGCCTTGAAAAAAATTTTCTTCGCTGATTACTGATTGTTGGGCTTAGCGAACTTTAACTTTGAAGTTCGGAAGAGTCTTAAAGCCTTTTAATAAGGAACTCGATAAAAAAAAGAAAATTAGGTTTAAAATTCTCAGTAAAATATTTTGAATCGGCTTTTCCAAAAAAGGTGTTACAAGTCTTGCTGCATATTTTATAGCTTTAAAAAGTGTATTTTAGAAAAAAAAGATAAAAGATAATGTAAAACATTTAAAGTTGATTTATAATATTAAAGATTGGGTAACCAGTATTTTCAACTTTAAAAAAAATCATAATTATTGAACGTTTTTGGTTGGTGTTTAAATATTTTATGAAATACCTTTATGTCACACATACTTGCATCCTAAACTTACCATTAACTTAAATAAAATAGTTTTAAATGTGTGGTGGAATTTTTTTAGTTAAAATAACTTAATAATACTTTTTATTGTGAAATATATTATTTTGATTTTCAAAAAACACACAAGAAAACTAAGAAGTTCTGAAAGAACTAGCCTAGTTTCTAGAATATCCTGTTTCCCTATTTCTTTATTACTCCCTGACGTTCTTATAGTACGTATATTCATACATTCAATAAAAAGTTGTAAAACATAAGATAGATGATGTCAATAATTCCTAACATAAAAATGATTTTTAAAATCGCATTGTTAGAACAGAAGTTACAATAGACCATCATAGTAGAGATATAGACACATGGATGAAAAGTAGAAAATATACGTCTCTGATACCAAATTTTTTTCACAAATGTTCTTAATCCAGCTTTTAGAATCTTGATAAAAATGTCTTTTAAAAGGCAGATGGACAGAGAAAGGGCAGAGTCAAACCATAAAAAACGCTTTCAAAAAAAATATTACAGTTCATAATTTTTCTTTCAGGTCTAACAGTTCTACAAAGTTATGGAAAGAAGAATTCTTCAAAATGTGTTTCATAAGTATTTTTAAGCATGCATGAGCGAGATAATTGAAACTAATTAAAAGAATTTCATCTTATTATTTCACTCACCAGCTTGAATGCATTCTTTCGAATGGCAAGTCCCACTTGTAATTCTTTCAGCTATCCTTAACCTAACTGATATAAATATGGTGTTAGAACATATCTGTTCTTATGTGCATGAAAAAAAACCCTAAAATCTTTCCTCGCTTATGACAGAAAATTATATTCTAACTATAGTTTGGTGGTATTTGAAGCAAAATTAGATTTATATTATTTTTATTGCCAAACATGTATACCTTAAAGTTGATAGTTTTGCTATCCAAATGCTAAAAAATAAAATAGAAAGTCACAAATAAATAAATTTCCAATTAACTTCAAGCTTCTCAAATCATATTTTTTCTAATTGAGTGAAAACAGTACGTCATTTGATGCGAAATCTTATGCAAAATATTACACTGTAAAGAATGTAAACCAAAAAGCTAACAGTTTTTCTATACATTACAAAATCATTTTTAAGTAGAAATAGTAGTCGTATTTATTTCTCAAAATTTCGTTTTTTTCGAAAAAGCACAATTAATTTTCAATTTCGGAAGTTGATTGAGTTTCAATTGATGTATAATACGTATTATGTCGTCTGAGAGTATCTTAAACGTAAGTGTTGTCAAGTAGTATGATAGTTAAGTATTTTAACACTTACCTAGACTTACAACATTTACGATCACTAAGGCCGTACTCACAACAAAGAATAATAAACATAACAATACAAGTTTTCTTTCAAAACTTGACCTTTTATTCCACCACAGGCATTTCCTAAAATGAACACAACATTTATTAGATTTTAGGTAAAAAACAGTTGCGGACTTAAACTTCAGTCACATTCTCCTACTTGTTACCAACTAATGTTCACAGTAGATTCTGGCTCTCTATATTTCTATAAGCGTGTATTCTCTATATATTTCTTCTCTCTATATATTTCTATATATGTTTGTACTAATTCTTAAGAGTTATTCTACTTATTTGTAATGTTATAAATCATATTTTGTTATAAAACTCTTATTTGCCAAAGTATAACCAATGGAAATATCTGTATTTCGTCACATGGTACTGAATGATTAATGAAGTTAAATAGCAGTAATTTGTTAATATTATGAATCAAAACTAACATTCTCCGTATTAGTATTCTCCGTAGAATTAGTTTTAAAAAACTATATCAAGACTTAAAATCCATTTTTACAAAATGTAATTAAGTTTTATATAAATCCATGTGCTAATCTAAATTGTTTGAATACAAACTGAAAGATATATCTTAATAGATTATTTAGTTCAGTTTTAATGCGTTACTTCAAGCAATTTTTTTTGTACTTTCTTAAGGTTTGATAAGAGGCAAGCGTGACTTTTTCAGTAGAATCCTTAATTTTGTTGTAAACTGTTTATAACGACTGTCAAAGCAAAAAGCTTAACTCATAGAACAAAAACAACGAGGTACAATAAAACATCTTTTACTTATTAAAACATCGTTCACTCAATAAAACATCTTATACTTAATAAAAAAACATCTTATAATTGCACATAAATACACAGTATGGAAAAAAAAGTTAACCCTTTAATGCATGAATTTTTATTTTCACTCCAAAAAATATAAATGTATCTTTAATACTGATACATTATGGGAAAAATACTGAAATAAATTTAACTACATTAGAATTTAAATAATTTACGATTTTTAAAAATTTTTCCAGGTGACAAAAAACAACTTCAAAATTCCAATTTTTATAATAGTGACTAGAAAACTACTAAATATATTTCAAAATAACCCTTTTTAACTGTAATTAATTATTCAAAACAATTTATTTGTTATTAGTATTAATATTATTGTACTTTGAATACTGCCAAAAACGTAATTTCACAATAGTTAATAACCTCACTCTTTAATTTTGAATACACTTTTACTACTGTCATCTATGAGGATTATTAGTAACTAAAACTTCAAAATGAAATGTAATAGATGAAAAATCACAAATTTGTCTGAAGGGAGCTTTAATTTAAAATAGAATAAAGTGGATTATGGTCACTTATTGCCTAAACGGCAACAGTATGCATTAGAGGGCTAATTATACGGCGATTTCAATTTCCCTGCTAATCATACCAGATCTTTTAAATAGATTTTAAATCATCATACATACTTCAATAACTTTTATCGTGAAACTTTACAAATGTTGAAAAATCATTAGAGTATGTTAATGCTGCAAGTATTTTGTTATTAAAATTTGAATCTAGTACAAGTTAATACATTTCAAAGTCTTGTTTTAATTAATTTCATTTAAGGCTTCCCAGCAATATCCTTTTGAACAGCGCATTTGTTAGGAAAATATAAAAAAATCTTTTTATTTATGAAGATATTATCTTTAAAATTATTTCCTTACCGAAAAATATAGATTAGCAACAAAAATTCATTTATATGAAACCTTATAATTTATCGTTATTGCTAGAAATACTGGGGCATAATTTATGAAAAACTCTAGGGCTAACGTTTTAAAAAAAAATATTGTGCCAATTAAACATCATTGCCATTATGCCCACTTGAAAATTAACCTTTTTTTTTTAAATTTGGGAAGAAAAAATATAAAATAATCAAGTAGTTAACTGGTTCAGTAAATTTCTTGGGAAAAGTTACACGGTATTTTGATCATACTTCAACGCAACACTAAACGAAAACTAGCACTTAAAAGCACCCAATCGAAAGTCAATTATTGCAATAATCCGAAACGTCCATCTTCAATCCAATTGCGGTTCAAGTTTAATTTCTCTCCCAAATTTCTAAAGGAGAAGTGTTTATAATTACTTGCCGAAAATAAGATGGCTATTTTAGCAGCTATAATCAGTAATGCACTCCAAGTCAGTGTGTAAGGAAATGGAGACAAACTTGCAACCTGGCATTCCTTAGAGGGATATTTAGTAATACATCAGAGTGTTTACTATTCTTCTTCACATAAAATTAATTTATTTATACTAGTTAGTTTACTCGTTATTTTTCACTCGGTGCGCTAGATCGAATCGCGCACGGATAAACTCCACTGTTAGTTATAAAGTTAAGATATCCATATACCTTTTGGGATAGACTTTTTAAACTTTGTGAGAAGATCAGGCACATAAAAACTTACATAAAAATACTTTACTGCAATAAAAAAAATAGATTAATTAATAAATTAATTAGCAATTGATTAATTTAAAAGTGCCGAAATGTGAACAACGTATCGACAAGTCAAATTAGCTGTTTTACACAACTTTTGAAGAAAAGAAAACAATTAATATCCAGGCATGTGATTTTATAAAACCTAAGCTCTAAGCAAAGTAGTTATTTAATTATAATAGTTTGAAATGTCTATCTTTAAAACATGTTTTTTTATAATTTTATTTTTTAAAAGTCTGTAAAAAATTTAATATTTTTTACAATTGTTATAAAAAGTTTGACCACATGCCCTGATTCATACTCGTTAAAATACACGCAATGTTTTTTTAAATAGAATGATATTAATTTGAAGTACAAACATATTAGTAAAAAATACAGTACAGAAAATGCAATTCAGAAAATGAGTTCAAGGTTTTCATTGTAAGGTTGATGACAATAGAATTGCCTTTAAGAGACTGCCTGTAAATTAAAAACTATATACAGCACGAAAAATGTACTTGTACCATTTGAAAGATAAAGAATCGGATAATATTTTGATCAAAAAGTATCAGAACACATATTTTGAACAGTTTTTATGTTTTTTGTTAAGGTATGTGTATACCTTAAGGTTAAATGTTTGAGATTTGCGAATGGGAGCGGGTCATTAAAACTAAATGTATCTTTGTTAATGCGAATGGGTCTAATGAAGAAAAAAATAAGCTACATAACTACGCCTGTATTGGATATCTTTACAAACGGATTTTTATATGATAAAAGTAGCTTGATAACAGAAGCCCTTCTTTTTGAAATTGGTTCTTATCTTTCTTTTTTATTTTCAATAAAAATATTTTAATGAAATAGTCGTACCAATTTCAAAATAGAGAAGTACAATAAGACAATCTAAGACAGCTATATTAATAAAAACAAACCTCTTTGTAACAATATTCGATACAGCCGGAGTAATTTAGCTTAGAATGACATGAGCCCTTAAGAAGCTAACGAAAATAAAGTTCTACAACTTAATGGAAAACAATCCATTGTGAAACTTACTAAACGTAACACAATTAATTTAGATAATATTAAAATTTGTCAAATATATTTATATAATAACCTGGCTCCATTCGAATCCGTTTCCACGTGCACATGCGAGTTTTCCTCCCCCTTGTTTCCATTGAGGGGTACTTCTTGCTGACCAATCATCATTGACATCCACTCTCAGACGATTTTCTTCCAAAAAAATAACACCCCGCCCTCGCAAAAGGGCTATCGGGAGAATTGATGAGCGGCCATAAGTCCTCCAGTCCTGCAGTTTTCCGTTACGTAACACAGATGAGCGAATTAGCATCAAAAAATGACATGAAGCAATAAGCTAAGGAGCATCTATGAATAAACACAAACAATTTAGTCAAGGGCATTTGCATTGTGACGTTATTGAGACAGATTGGACTCTCCCACCTCCATGAATGCTTTGTGTCGGGTTCAAGTGAGATAATAAAGTGCCCTTCAAAATTACTCTCAATCTTAACAAGCTTATTTTTACTTTCAATTACCTAATATGAAATATAAATACTTTCAATTACTTAATATAAAATATAAATACTCTTTCAATTACTTAATATAAAATATAAATACTTTCAATTACCTAATATGAAATATAAATACTTTCAATTACCTGATATGAACTATAAATACTTTCAATTACCTAATATAAAATATAAATACTTTCATATACTTAATATGAAATATAAATACTTTCAAATACCTAATGTGAAATATAAATTTTTTCGATTACCTGATATGAAATATAAATACTTTCAATTACGTAATGAAATATAAATACTTTCAATTACGTAATATGAAATATAAATACTTTCAATTACTTAATATAAAATATAAATATTTTCAATTACGTTATGTAAATAAAATAAATACTTTCAATTACTTAATATGAAATATAAACACTTTCAATTACTTAATATGAGATATAAATACTTTCAATTGCCTAATATAAAATATAAATAATTTCAATTGCGTTATATGAAAGATAAAGAAATAAAAGTATTGCTATGAGGTTGAAAACCCAAAATGGAGATTTTGTGGTTTCTACACGTTTTGGATGATGCTGATTCGGGATAAGTGGTTTTTGAACATTAGTCTGTCTCTCTGAAACCCCTCCACAGATCGAACTAAAATAGCTACGGAGTTCAAATATGGTACACGAGTTACCAGTGCCTGTCGGACGTAATAATACGGTTTTTAAGAAAATCTTTCATACGAAATTGATAGCTTCCTTAGAAATGTAAGGTTTTAAAGTAATTGAAATTTCCTTAGTAAGTAACCTTAGAGTAAAAAATTACCCTTAAATGTGTATATTGATTTATAGAGCAGTAATTGAAAGTCATGTAGTGCTACACCCAACTAATTATTTTTCTGACAAAACGGCTTTCTAATTTTTAATGGATTTCAAAATCTTTAGGTACGTTGTTACTTATAGGAAAAATAAGAAGAAACTTTATTTAAGCAATTTATATTGGTCACCAAGGGAATCAAACCCGTCCAGGCAACTCAAATAACAAACACGTTGATTATACGTATCACAAAAAGCATAATAAATACAAAAAGGACAGCACAGGATAAATAATATAATCCATATATTTTTAAAAAATTCGATTATGTTATTATATTATAAATTCATAAATTGTTATTTTACTTATAGCTAAAATAATGATATGATTTGTTTGCATATTAACATATTTTCTTTTAGTGCTACAATAAACTGCTCCATGCGTCAGAAAGACAGTTTTCGAAGGAGATTGAGATACATACACATACATAATATATTTACGTACAACAAGAATAAGCCCTATATCGTTACACTTTTTGGACTATGAGTTTTGCAACTTCACCCGTCATATAGAGTGGGATTAAAATACTTTGACGATCTTTCATTAAATTTGCTTTACAATGGTAGATGGTAAAGTTAAAAATTTCAGCAAAATTACAATAGTATGCGATTTTCAAACTGATAGACACACAACGATTTTACATTTTGGGAGCTATTTCTGAGAAAAATGCTCTTCAAACCAATGCCATATAGTGAGATTACATTATGGGTTTTAATGCAGGATTAAATGTTTTGAAATGGTAAATGAAAACCTATGTCATGTATCAGACTGAAATTTATTATACACATACATCTGAATTTATCATTTAAAAAGTTCTTACATTTTTTGCTGTCTTTTTACTTTTAACATTTGGAGGGTACTGATTTTATAAAAGCCGGTTTTGAAAGTTGGTCCAGTTTTAAACCACTCTACAGCTAGAACTAGAGTAGCTAAGGACTCCAAATTTGATACACCAAAAACCTAGTCCTCTATCCGACGCACAGTGGGGTATTTGACCGATCTAGCTGGACAAAAACATTTTCTTCACTTCAGGTAGTAATGTATGAAATCTTAAGTTATGTTCGGGTATTATAAGTACAATACAACATTTTACAACAACCAGCTTTATAAACCCGGCGTTCCACGGGTGCACCCTTAATAACGGTGATTGTTTTCTATGTAAACTATTATTTTATGCCAATTGATGCCTCCCATTCTAATATGAGGGGTTGTCCGATTATATCCAGGGCCTTCCAGGAGTTAGAGGACTTTCTCATAGACCCTGTCGCCTTGCATGCGGAAGGTCCCAGGTTCGTGTCCTTGCATTGCCTACACAATTGCCGACCTACACTACAAACGGTTCGTGAAGCCCCGAAAAATGCCCGACGAATTATATCCTGTGTGGAGGGCGTTTACGTCAAATATCCTACAAAATCCCGAAGCTACTTATGATCAAGCTTTTCGATTTGCGTTGGGTGTCCACTCAGGTGTCCGCTCCTATAGGAGAGTGAAATCCTGTAGGATAAGTGCATTTTCGACACTGGAAAAAAGTGAATATTAACTCAGACTGAGTTAAAATCCCTCGTTTGGTGTGATATTGTCACAGGTTTAACATACAAAGGATCCACTCCTATAGGGGAAGTGCATTTTCTACACTGGTGACATGAAAATTAAATCAGCCTGAGTTAAAATCGCTTGTTTGTTTTAAGAGCGCAACTACCTCTAGTTCGATGATAATTCAAACTAGCCCTAACCCATTCTTATTGGACGACAATATCGTGGAGAAAATTGTATTGAATTCTGTCATATGATTGAATTATTTACACAACAAGATAGTTAAATGGGAACGATATAACTTTTGAAAGATATGTGCATCGGAATGTGAATCATCTTCAAAGATTTTCGTTTATTGTACTTGTTGAGCAGCATTGCAACACTATTTGGATATTAGCAATGTTTTTAGTATTCTATAGAGAAGCGTCTCTTTCCCACTTTCTTTTAAACTTGGTTTGTGTAGCGAAAGTTAACACTTCCAAATCGGTATTTTTTCGTAATTATTTAGTTTTTCTCCCTTTACTCCGATCACGAGTCAGTGAAATGTCGTCAGATATCTACCTTGTCCTTTCGCAATTTTTGGAACTAAAAATAAACTTTCAAGCCAATTTTGTTTTCTAGCAAAAATATCTTCTTTTCTTTGAGACTTATGACAACGAAATTTGAATTTAATTTACATTTGAACCCTCTTTATTTCGCGCGTGAGCTCATCGGAAAAATTATCTAAGTTTAAAAGGTAATTTTCCGTGAACTTCAATTTTTCATTTATGTTATCAAATGCTGTTACTGCATAATAGCAAACAAATTCTTTCCTAGTCATGATTATAACTTTTGATGATCCTAAAACAAAAATTAACGTCTTGAGAGCAGGTTGAAGCTTGCGTACTTTGTTAGATCACATGCCTAACGATGCTAGAAAATTACTTTTATATCGCAAAATTGCAAAAACCTGCAAGAAATTTTACCAGATTCTTAAAGTTCAGATTCTAAGCTTTCTTTTAAGCTAAAACTCGAAGCGGCATTTTGCGGCATTATATAACTAATTTTCTAAAATGTAAATCAAATCAAAGAAAATTGATGATGAAAAATAGAACATTTTCAAAACGGTAATATGCTTAAAATAAAACATTAAAAATAATTAAAACTGGTGGAAAGTATACATTCTTACTTGCTGTATTAGATTCAATAACTCAAAAATAAATTTTCGCTGTTTTAATCAGGATAAAAAATAATTTCAGCTTCGTCTGTTTACGAACGTCAGAAAAAGAAAAACGAACACTACTGAACAACGAACTTTAAACCAGCATTACGAATGTAAAAAATCGTCTGCAATTAAAAAAAAGTGTTGTTCGACCTG
Source organism: Hylyphantes graminicola (assembly GCA_023701765.1). NCBI lineage: Eukaryota > Metazoa > Arthropoda > Arachnida > Araneae > Linyphiidae > Hylyphantes > Hylyphantes graminicola. The sequence goes on along the minus strand of CM043120.1, from coordinate 27,441,084 downwards.
CACTAATTATTCGTCTATCAGAAATGACTATTTTTTCTTCATATGTTTAGGTTTCTAAAATCGACTTTTGTCCAGCTGGATTGGGCAAATACCCCACTGTGCGACGTCATGAAAAGATTTTAGAGAAAATCACACATGCTCAAGGCGCAGGTGCCATACAATTTTTAGGTTTTAAAGTTATTGAAATTAAATTATAAGTAATTGCTTATAAATGTGTGTAGTGATTTATTTTCTGTAATTGAAAGCCGATGAAAAGTTACGCACAACAAGTTTCAGATTAAAACGTTAACGTCATTTCCTAAAGATGATAATCCGTTCTCTCCAATGTCTGTAAAATATATGATCGCATTGGAATTTATGGTATCATCAACAAATAACCTGAAATATTTGAATCGCTTTAAAAACTAATAACTTTAAGAGTAAGAAGTCTTACCTAAACATGGGACACCGTAAGCCAATTATCAATTGCAACAACTAGCTTGAGCAACTCCTTTTAAAGGATGTACAGTGTGTGAGAGCAGTGAAGCGTATGATTAACACAAAAATATACTAATCAAAATGCTTTAGTGTGTGCATTCAAATAGGGTTTCAAAACTATAATAAAAATATTGTTTAAATAACCTTTCATATTAAAAAAATCTTAAAAATATACTATAAACCATACTTTGTAACGTTTAAATATTTCCCTTATTTTACTTACAGAAGTATCGTTGAATCTTTTCCTAAAAACAAATAAACGCCTAAAAACTATTTAAAGCTTACATTCTTGAATAAGAAACACTTAAAGTCAACATAACCTCCGATATAAAAGGGAAAAAATAAACTTTTACGTTCTATAAATCCAGGGACTTATAAATATTTTACTTGCACAGCAAAAACTTTTCGGACATATATTGTTCAAAATCTTGAAAAATTTTTTACCCTACGGACCAGTATACGTACGAATACTGCGCTTCTGCTTGTACATTATATTTTTGTTATTTTCATGCAACAGTTATCCATTGCTCTACATTTTGGGTACAGGGTGTTCAGAGTTAAACATAAGCAGATTTTACAGATAAAAACACATCTTTACATAAAAACACTGTTATTAACTTTTAAAAGTATAATTAAAAAACTAATTGGAAATTTAAAAAACAGAAGAAAAGTCATCTGAGGCAAACTTTTTCATACATTCCAGAAAAAGAAATGGACTTCTTTACTAAATATTGTGACCTGCAGCCTGTGACACAAATTTTTATAACCTTTCTTTTTTTATAGAGAAATTTGTTATTAAAACACTAATTGGAATTTTTTTAATAATTTGTGGACATTAATATTATACTATTAGTTATTGGAGTTACTATAATTGTTGATAATAAAAATACATAAAAATTGAAAACTATAAAAATTATGGGGTACAGATCAAAAAGTCTAAAAAAAATTTAAGAAGAGAGATTTTTTTTGTATAATATTTGGTCAACTTAAATTTAGGACCATTTGACACATTCCAGAAAAGAATTGGAGTCTTAATCTAAATATTGTGCTCTGAAGCGTGTCTACAAGTTGAAATAGGCTAACTTTTTTAATATTGAAATATTTTTCTTTAAAAATAAACAGCAAAAATCAATTAAGAAAAACATTTTTTTTCTATCTAAGCAAACATTTGTTACATGTAAATTATATAAAAGGAAAATAAAAGCTTTAAATAGCCAAACATCAATTTGAAACATATAGAAAACTCGTTTTCTTCTGGTGCTATATCGACACACAGCGTGAAGGTGATCAAGGATAATATTTAATAACATAACAAGTTTTTCATTAATATAAGTTATTCCAAACGAAAAATGTTATGTTTTCCCTAAAGTATGTGACTCTTAAGAATGCATAGTATTAAATAATTAGCAATCAATTAGGTAATAAGAAAAATTGCTTCTTTAGAGAGCAAACTCGCAAAGTATAGTTTAAAAATCGGAAAATCACTAAGTAACATCAATTAACCTAATATTAAACTGTAGTAAAACGCCGAGTCTGAAAAGTATCAGGCAAAATAGTTTATTTTATTTAAATATTAATTTTTGATAGGTAAAGAGCATTGTTTTTTAAAAATAAAAATATTTGATGCTATCAATTTAGGAATTTTTTTTATTGATAACTCATATAATATTTTGTTGAAAGAATTTTTTAAAAAAAAAGTATTGAACTAATATAAGCGATTACTAAAGAGCAAGTAGGTGTACAGTTTAATATTCCAAATGCACATATTGTAAAAACCAAAAGTTTTTATTTCTTTAACAATTTCAGATTTTTCCCTCCCTCTCTGCTGTCAAATCCACGCACAGTTTTAAAGAACAAAATTTAAGATTTTTTCCCCGTACCACGTGTTTGAGAGGGCCAGTTTGCTTTGACGACATTCAAGTGAAATGGCTCAGTGTTGGGCATTTTCCTTAGATAGCATACTTCAATAGAAAGAAAGATAGCTGGTTCTACACACATGTAACCTTATCTTTAACAATTTTAAACTTAACCCCCTTAACAAACGTATAATATTCAAAAAATGGTCATAAAACTGCATATTTTTTATCCCTGAAAATAATATAAAATATGTGTATGAATGATATATAGGGGAGAGTGTGGCTAATGGGACAATTATTTTATTAATCTCGGTATTTCAGAAAAAAATACAAGAATTTTATTTTCTTTTTTACTAGCTCATGAACTGAACATTTCTTCACTTAAAATGTCATGCGATCGAAGTTGAAAAATTACCACATTTTAGTTGCTGAGTATTTTAAATAAATATGTAAATGTCCCATTGGCCCCCATATGTGGGGTCTAATGTGTGCAGGGCTAATGAGACATGACTTGAAAATAAAATTTTCAAACAAACACCATTTATACACCATTAACGAAAATTCCGTAGAAGGAGCTGCTAAACATTAATTCCGTCGTAATCCTTTCTCCAGACACAGTTTGTGATTCCTTTATCAGGTTTCGATGGGTTCTTTTTCAGTTATCGGCAATGTTTTTAAATCAAAATGATGAGACTCGTCTACACTCTTAAAACAAAAGAGTGAAATCCACTCCAGTTGGAGAAGTGCATTTTCGACACTGGGAAGGAGTGAATATCAACTCAGACTGAGTTAAAATCACTCGTTTGGAGTGATCCTGTCGGAGGTTTAACACACAAAAAATCTACTCCTCAAGGAGAAGTGCATTTTCCAGACTGAAGGAGCGAAATTAACTCAGACTGAGTTAAAATCGATCGTTCGTTTTAAGAGTGTACAATGGGTTTGTTTCAGATTGCGTAACTCTTTTGGGTTTTTATTCTTTGTCTTCCGCGATTGCAACTTCTTTTCTTGCTATTGTTTTATATTTAGTATGCAATGCAGGGAATAAAATTCATTTATAAACATAAATGGAGACATTTTTTCTGTAAAATTTTATCGGATTGTATTTATACAATGCATATGCATTCAAACATTCAAGCAACAAAGTTGAAATTATCTCACACTTTATAATATTTTTATATAAAATTGACGGACATTTATAAAAAGAAACAAATGCCATTCCACCAGAACCAAAATTGACAACAATACCGCTGAAACAGAAGTCATTTAGAAAGTGAACATACCCACAAACATTACGTAGTTCTTGTGCAGCTTATTTTTTAAAATTAAGTTTTAATTATTACTTTTTTGTTCGATGCTATTCAAAGACATACATTTTCCCTTACAGCTGAATATATTGAAACCAAATAGTATATTGCCCTAATTTGAGGAAGTTTTAGTGTGAGAATATTAAAATGAGTTTACAAACACTAGCAATGGTTATTTAGAAGTTATGCTTATTTAAAATATTTTGTTTAATTTATTTTAATGGATACGTTTTTTCTTTTAATTAAAATTTCCAAGTGCACTTAATTTTAAAAAACCTTAATTTTAAAAAAGTTTTTTACTTCAAATAATAATCATTGTTTAGATATAAATAACTAAAAAAACTTTACCTATTTAAATACATAACTTGTTTAAGTGTACTTATTTAATCACAAAATATATGTGTGAAAAATTTAGTTCAATGTATTTTTTTAAGTATAAAGAAAATGCTTAGATACTTGACAGTTTTCAAACATGATGAATTTTAATGAATTTTCGGAAAAAACACTTTTTGAATTGATAATTTAATCTTTTGAAGGGTTTTTTAATAATACAAAACTAAATTATTCTGGAATTTTTGATTTTTGATTTCCTCTTCAACTTTCATGAGTTTCTGAACAATATTTAAAAACGTCAAAATCAATTTCTGCTTGAAAACAAGCTTTAAAAGGAGGCGCGTCAAAAATTCTACCGTGTTTTGAAAACACAGAGAATTAATTCCTTTTTAGAATTTTGTACCTTTTATACTGCCTTGTCAAGTTCAGATATCTTATTTCCGGGCCTTTATTTTCAGTAGGTTCCGGTTTGAGGCTTTCGAACGTCCACTTTTCTTGTCATTCAAATTAATTCTCGAAAAAATAAAGGAAGACAAATATCGTCTGACATTGTTTGAGCAAAGAAGAATAAAAAAAATTTAAAATAATTATATTCCCCATTTTGGGGTTGTTGCCAAAAGAATACATTTCAGTCGTCCTTGGAACGGGTGGTGCAAATTGCTATTTTACTCGTCCGAAGCGAAATCGTCTGAAAAGTCGTCTGCACTGTTTTGGGAATTGTGAAAGATCATTTATCTTCATTTGGTTGGCAACAGCTTTTCTGTTTTGTGGATGCGCTGCATTCTATCAGCAAGGTTATATTTCATGGTGGATGATTATCTTAATTTAAAATACATTACCGTTTGTATAAAATTGACAATGACAAAATTTTCTTTTTTCAGAACTTGACGCAAAAGGACTTGGTACTATGATAAAAGTATGGCGGAATAAATATTATATATATTTAAAGCAATTATAGTGCATTAACCATCTTAACACAAATTCGTAAAAGTTCCAAATGCCAAAAAAGTTAGTGATACATTCATTATTCAGTAAAATTAATTAGGCCCCGTCCATATTTGCAAACATTTTGCTATCTCTTTATTAATTTCATTAATTGTGTGGATAAATATGAGAAATATGTTACATCAAAATTAGTTGTATATTTTTTTTAAACATTTATTCTAACTGAAGATGTAGTTATTTTACACTATACTTTACATGAGCTCTTGAGATATCTTTATAACTTGAAAAACTGAAGAAAATTGTATGCTCTTTCATGCTTTAATATCAAAGATCAATTGATTGCAAAGGTTTAAAACTTTGAAATCTAGTTCCAAAAGATCCCATTTTAGTAATTTTCTTAGAAATCCTCTTTTAGTAAAATTATTCTAGGTCAGTTTTTGCTGAAGCGGATGTAAGAAAAATCAATTTAATCAAATATTAATTATCGATATATTTAATAAGTTTTTTCATTATTAATGAAAATTATTTTATATTCAGAGTAAACAAATTTTAAATACTACTATTTTATAACGTGCTTTAACCACAAAATTGTACTGCGGCACATAAAAGTTTTTAAACATAAAATTTTTGACAAAACTTAATGTAGGTCAGTTTTTGCTGAAGCAGACGTTAAAAAAATCAATTTAATCAAACATTAATTATCGATATATTTATTAAGTTTTTTCATTACGAATGTAAATGATTTTATATGTACAGTAAAGAAATTTTAAATACTACAGTTTTATAAAGTGCTTTAACCACAAAATTGTACTGCCGCACATAAAAGTTTTAAAACACAAAATTGTTGACAAAAAACAATTTTACTGAGTTTTTTTTATAAAACTTATTTAGGAATCACTCAAGTAGAAAAATCTATAATATTTCTAAATATTCTGCATTTAAAATTTAGTATCCCTAATATTAAAGAAGATTCTCTAATTCTAACAATTATCTAACTGTTGTCGAAAAAATTTCATATGTTAATCTAATTCAACAAACACTTTAAGATTTACATTTCGCTAGAGTAAATTTATTTACTCTTAAATAGAATTTAAGTAATCCCGAAAGTGTTTTTTATTTGATAAAACCTTTTTACTAAAATAAACTGATTTCCACTGGGAATTTAAACAGTCTGTAAAAGGAAATTTTCGAGGGCTTTTTTCGTTATAAGAGCTAATTCAGTTTGAAATAAAATGTGTTAACACCAAAAAAATCTAACTCTAAAACTTCAGAATTCGCTTTAAAAAAATTGAAACGAACTTTTTTTAAATCTCATTAATAGGAATTTTCAAAGGGCCTATTGAATTCACAATGCAACAAAAATTGGTCGAAATATTGATTTTTCAGTTTTTACTTCTTTTACTCACAATATTTTTCTGAAAATTTACTGAAAGTCTCCTAATGATGTCTATTGTAGAAAAAAAATTATTGAATATATTTTCTGGAGTCATTCCTATAAGTTTGAATGCGTATTTCATCTGCTATTTACCTTTTTTTCTTTGTTTCGCGTTTTTCAATTCTTGTGTTTAATAAATCCTTAAAGCTTTTTAAATTTTTGACCTGTGTTATTATATATATAGTTCACAAAATTGTGCATGGAGTAAGGTCTACTATGTATATTTTTTTAAGTGTTGAATTCAATTATTTGTAAATTTTTTTGGGGGGTTTTCAATTTAATTGCATGTTACTTTTTAACTGTAGCTTACATTTTAAAAATCCATGCACAATTCTTGAACAAATAGTACTAAAAACAAACTATACAAGTTTGGTGGAGTTATGCTCAAAATTGAAAGAGGAGTAGCTTATTAAAAAAGTTCAAAATTAGCTTTTTTTTAAATAAACGAAAAAATATTTGTAAATATTTGTTTTTATTGCTACAAAATATTTACAACAATAAGAAAAATAAGATAACAAAGAAAATATAAGATAATAAGAGTAACATCAAACAATAAGAATATAAGAAAGATAAGTTTGCATAAGGCCATTCCAAAAATCCTTGTTTGTATAAGACAAGAAAAACTATAATAGTATTACTACGAAGAGAAATTCAATATTAATAATATTATTTATAATAATGATGATGATAATACAAAAATTATATGCATGAATGGTATTATAACGGAACATCTTAAGGGGAAATATATAAATGATAAACACAGAATTAAAGGGATCACTTTAATAAATCAGATTAAATTTTACTAAAGCCTAAAAAATTTTGATGGTTAGAATTTTTACAAATACAAATACAAAAATTTTCAACCGACAACAGGCCAGAGGCCCAGCAAGGTTAGTCCAAGATAAATCTAATTCCTTACCAGTTTCCAATAGCTATCGAGATTCTTCTTAAAATCTTCCACTTGCTTCATATACACAACGTATTCTGGTAAAGAATTCCACTCGTTGACGACTCTATTATAAAAATAATGTTTTCTTACCTCCCTTCTAAAGCACGATTTATTCAACTTCTGACCATGTCCTCTGGTCCGGCTATTTAAGGTAAAGCCTAAGCCCTCTATGTCTCCCTGTTTAATGAACTTGAACAACTGAATTAAATCACCCCTTGTTCTCCTATTTTTCAGGGACATAGGCATTTACATATTTAAATAAGCATAGGCATTTTACATATTTAAAGATCTTAATCTATTATCATAATCAATACCCGATAAACCCTTAATCATTCTTGTAGCCCTATGCTGAACTTTTTTCAAGCATTTCAATATCTTTTCTGAGGAACGGGGACCAAAACTGAACAGCATATTCCAGATGTGGCCTTACCAAACTCCTATACAATGGCAAAATAATCTCCTTAGATTTGAAGTGATACTTTTTCGAATATAACCCAACATTCGATTAGCTTTCTATTAGTTTTGAAATAATGTCGAATTAACCTTAATTTAAACAGAATAGGTTTCTACACACATAAATATAAAAATATTTGACCATGTCTCATGACATTTTGATTTTTGCTGTGTATAAGTACACTGCTCAAAAGAATTAGGGGAGCACTTTTTAATTCCAACTTTAACTTCACTCCCAACTTTTTTATTTTTATCCTATAAATCTGAAATTTGTTAAATAGGTTCACTATGCATTCGAAATGAAATAGAAAAAAACAGGAGAAAAAATCTTAAGTTTTTAATACTTAAAGGGGGGAAATGGAATAATAACTTTTTAATAAATTATAACAATAATTTTTTCAAAACTTTTTTTTGTTAAAAATAGTTGAAATATATTTTTAAACATCTAAAAAATGCAAGCATGAAAAATTTAGGGTCAATTTATTTTCTAAAACTGTTTTAAAGTGAAATTTATTTTATCATATTTTTCATATTTTCATTAATATTTTTAAAAAATATTAAATTCTTCAAAATACGTTATTCTTCCATATAATGATGTATCTAACGATACATAAGTTGCGAATTTAACTTAGTCAGAAAAAAATCACAAGCCGATGATTCCCAATGGAATCATTGGAAGCGAAAGGGTTTAAAACATGTGCTCCCCTAATTGTTATGAGCAGTGTAAGTACATAGTGAAAGGTTTTATACTTTAGTTCAATTCTAAGGTATCTTCAGTTTTTTTTTTCAGTAACAAGTTTACAGAAAAGGACAACATAAACGTACAGAATAGATATTTTATGATAATCAAAAACTCCACATTCATTTAAATAATTATATATTTAGATTATGCTATTATTATTAATTATTAATTATTAATTATTAATTATTAATTATTAATTATTAATTATTAATTATTAATTATTAATTATTAATTATTAATTATTAATTATTAATTATTAATTATTAATTATTAATTATTAATTATTAATTATTAATTATTAATTATTAATTATTAATATTATTATTATTATTATTATTATTATTATTATTATTATTATTATTATTATTATTATTATTATTATTATTATTATTATTATTATTATTATTATTATTATTATTATTATTATTATTTATAGGAGCAACAGGCGCAACTAAAGTTTGAGAAAAGCTTTTTAAGATGGCACCACTTTATATAACAAATAAAAGCAAATAATTAAATGATTCACAATTAAAGCATCTTTATCATTAATTTATTGTCAACATGAATACAAATTATTTGTTTGCGCACCATATATTGCATTTTGAAACCGCTATTAAATTTAAATTGAATTGATCAAGTGAATATAAAATTTATTTAAATGAAGAAATTTTGTATTACAGACAACCCATCAGATGTCAGCACTACCTTAGTATATATTTCGGGAATAAAGTTTTATTCGTAAATCAAAACGTATGATTTTACGATCCAAATTAAAAATAATTTTTATTACCAAAATTAATTTCTTAACAAAGTACCACAATTAAGTTTAAGGATATTAAAATTTCTGAGCCACAAAATAATTAGTTTACCGACCACAAACTCTTAACATTCCTTTTTAAAAATTAATTCTGAAAAGTAAATTTCTAAAAATAATTGCAAATGAAATTAATAAATTGAATCTATATCTTGGTGGATTTTATATAAAAATCTTATTTCATGTTTATTGTTTTAGTTTAGAAAATTATACTAAGGCTTAAAATTCTCAAACCGAGAAGTTTTTAAAATTATTTTTTATCTTCTCCTTTTATAGTTAAAAACCGATAAATTGTATGCTTTGTAAAAGATAATGAAGTTGGACAACCAATAAAGTTGGATAATTACTGTTTGAAAGTAAGTTAAATTTAAACTCCACTATTTTTAAGCACGACATTTTTAAATTAGCAAAAAAAACCTTTGAATCAAGTTTTTTGTCCAAAGTGTAAGTTTGTTTTCACTGCGTTGGATTTAAACTTAAATTTCTAACACTTTAATTAAATTTCTTAATGTTTTAAAAATTTTGTTTGTAAATGATTTTAAGAACCTCTTAATATGTTACAATTTTTAATTGATTAAAAAATACATATTTTTAGAAAATAATTCTTAGTACAATATAAATTATTTTTAAGAAAATAAATAACAAATTATAATATAAAATAGTAATTATTTATTTAATTTTTTAAAAGAAAATTTTAGACAGAAAATACAATTTGTACTAATTATTTTTACTCAAAAATGTTACGTACTTAAAGATGTGTTAAATAATAATTTAATCTAATAGTTAATAGTTGAAGTTTCGTCTAATCAATCTTATATCTGTTGTCGTTAAATATTTTTTCTGGTAGTATGCCTAAAAATCCTACTTTTCCTAAATCAACAAGTAATACAATATTATTCTGCAATTCTTTAATTCTTAATTCGTAAACTTTTGGAGAATGAATTTTCATAAATCAGCATTTTCAATATTTGTACATCAAGTAAAAGTTGTACACGAATTTCATGTTTAATGTAAAAATGTCACGTACCAGACAAAAATGTTACGTACTTAAAGATGTGTTAAATAATAATTTAATCTAATAGTTAATAGTTGAAGTTTCGTCTAATCAATCTTATATCTGTTGTCGTTAAATATTTTTTCTGGTAGTATGCCTAAAAATCCTACTTTTCTTAAATCAACAAGTAATACAATATTATTCTGCAATTCTTTAATTCTTAATTCGTAAACTTTTGGAGAATGAATTTTCATAAATCAGCATTTTCTATATTTGTACATCAAGTAAAAGTTGTACACGAATTTCATGTTTAATGTAAAAATGTCTCCCCCCCCCCCCAAAAAAAAAAAAAAAATTCTTAACTAAATCTTCAAATATGTATTTATGTATTTGTTGTAACAAATTATATATTTTATTATTTCTTAAATTTATTTATTTAAATTAAGTAAATTCACCTTTATCAGATAAATTATGGAAATACTGATATGGAAATTATAATAATGCAGGTATATTATGGAAATTAACTTATTTTTTTCTGACGCAAATTTTATACTAATTCTTTCTAATTTACTATTACTCTAAATAAAATTTCAGTTTTTGTAGCGTAAAAGAAGACTCTAATTCAAAATACGATTACAGGTTGTATTTATTTTAGCAACTGAAATTAAGCAATATTTTAACTGAATATTTTTAATTAAATTAATTTAACTTCAGTAAAAAGGTTAGTAAAACTTAACATTTTAAAATTAATATGCCGCTTTTTAAACAAATTCTATTTATAGTAATTTTGTTTTTAAAGTTATCTAATAAACCTAACACTAACAAGTAGAATACGACGTAAACTGAAAAATAAAAACCTTAAGAAACTTAATGTACTTAACCTTAAGAGACTTAAATAATATATAACAAAAAACTACATTCAATCTATAAAAATATAACATAAAAATATTAATATTTTTTTGGAAAGTGACAAATTTTAGACTTGGCAAAAACATCGATTGTGAAATAAAGGTATTTTTTTATGGATTCAGAAAATCTTCAAGGGAGAGATGTTTCAAAACCCTAATCAAACATCAAAGTTCTTGTCTATTTTTCAACTTATAAACCTGTTAGAGATAAACAAATTAGTAAAGGTGACAACTTGCTTTTACTGTTGAAACAAAAAAAATCAAATTACAAAAATCCTATAAATTTAAATTCTTTTAAAATATGGTCAATGATTTTAAAGAATTATCAATAAATTCAATTTTAAAAATTGTAAAATTGTAAATTTCACAAGCTTTTCAAAATTATATTTGCCGCGTGAAAATGATATCTGGTTATTTTGTCAAGTTTGGGTGGCTGCATTAACTTACGATTAATGTTAACAATAAAAAAAATTTTTAAACAATTTTGTCAACTGAATTACCTATGTCATACTGATGTTCCTATTAAAGCATAAATGAAATTCAGTTTAAATTTTCAACAAAATCCAAACCTGTACATAAAAATTTACTTTTTAAAACATGCATTTTAAATATTTGTACTAATTTTCGGATTCTAACAAGTTGTGTATATGTGTTTGTGTTTAAAAGTATTATGTGTTTAAGGTAATATGTATAATAATATAACGATGTATAATAAGATGCTATGTGTGGCATAAAAATAAGAATAGACACAAACTTTGTGATGTAAGAGCACTTTAATATATACTCAATATAATAAAGAGGACAAATAAATTGAAATGAATGAAACGTACACAAACAGAGAATGATATAAATTAGGGTGGCCCTTTTAGTTGCTGGCAGTGGCAACAGTAAAGTGGTCATTTCACAAAATAAAACTTTGGACAGAATTTTTTTCTTATAATTTTTCCTCCTAAAACCTTATAAAAGGTTTGCAAAAGAGTGGATTTTCATACAAAAAAACACAAAATAAGACGACAACATTAAAATAATTTTTATCAAAACATTTTAGAAGAACGTCTAAAAATGTCATTTTAAAAAATATCAACTAAGACTGCCTATACTCACAACATCTCACACTTTTGTTATTGCAGCAATTTCTGTAGCTCTTATTCACCAATTTCACAGACTGAAATTTTTCTTTATCATAAAATATATTTTTCTCTATAAAATAGTTTTGTGCTTTACATTTTTACTTTTGAGTAAAATATATAATTAATTTGTAAAATAATCGTTTTAACGAACAAATTATGGACTTCATAGATATATATCGATATAAATTAACCAACATTTTTTAATTAGAACAAAATTTTATGTGAATGTTGTTTTTAACGAAACATTTCATTAGATTTGTTTCATCGTAATACTTTATGTATTTTAGAGGTCTGTGCCTTCACAAAACACTAAAAATGGCAGTTGTATTTCAATTATTTTAAGTGTCAACCACATTTAAAATATGAACAGAACATACACATAAGAAAAAAATTCGAAAAAATGTGTATAATGATTGGCAGTGCAGAAATGGTTTTGTAAAAAAGAAAGAAAATTCTTTCATTTAGATATTGGTTAGATAATACTTGGACATAATCAACAGTAGTTATATATACATATTTTTTCACATCATATGACCTTTTCTTAAAAGACAAAAAGTTAACAACCAAATTTTCCTCCATTGACCAGAATATAATTTTTTGGAAAAGTTTCAAAAATATCAATTGCTCAATTTTTTTTCCAAATCCAATTACTATTTAAAAGTAAGAAAAACCTAACATATACTAATAAGAAAATAAACGAATTCAGCCTCTGCTTACGATCAAAGTACAGCTCTAGATTACACTTTTTGGTGCATTGACTCAATTCTAGATGTTTCGTAAACAACTTTGATCTTTATGGTTGTCGAAAAACAACTAAGATATTAAAGTAAGGTTTTCCATTTTAAAATGTTATCGCTGTTTGGCGACATACTTTAATTTCTCTAATATCAGACTGTGGATTCTAGAGCTGTTTGTTGATTAAATGCGAATGTTTAGTTACTTTTTTTGGAATACAAAAATAAACGGACACTAAAAAAATAATAAAACTAAATTTTTCTACAGGAACCAAAAAGTTAAAATATACAGTCTTTGATTTTATTCAGGACTAAAAACTTTTTCTTGTCTCAAGGCTAGGAATTGTAAGACATAATCAAAAGGAAATAATTGTAAATGCAGTTGGAAAAATACTTAAAACCAGATGGTGAAAATTTATGCAATTACATCCAGTACAGAAAACAGCTCCATTTAGCACCTATAAAGGTGATATCACAATATTAGGAACGTTACTAGTGTAAAAGAGACTGTTTTCATAGGGCGTCCTATTGCATCCATCTTATTATGATTGAGAAAAATGAAAATATATTCATTCATAACAGGCATAATAATTTTGAAATTTTTTGAAGATTTTTTTGGTCGTTTTATATGAAGACATAAGAGACGCTTTCTTAAATAAGGACACATTTAACAAGAATATATTGATTTATACAAATGGGAAAACATTTTTTACCACCGATATGATTAAGTAATTCCAGAAATTATTTCTTTACTTTTAAATTTCTTTTGAACAAAAATACTTGCATCCAGTGCATATAAACAAAGACATGTAAAGCTATATGTTCCTACAAAATGAATATAATTTAAAACACAATTATATGTAGGCACTTGCGCTTTGGAACTTTTAAAATGACAAATATTTATAGATATACTATAAAACGTACATGCGCAGGATAACTATATAATTGCATAATTGTTACAACTTCATAAAAAAAACAGTGATTATAATCCTAATCTAAAATATTTGTAAATTACTACTGCTGAATATCAACAAAAATGTATTTGACAATTTTGGTTAATTTATTTTAGAGAAAATAATATAGAAATAAAAGAAACTGAAAGAGCATTAAAGGTATTTTTAGATAAGGAGGCAGGCTTTACTTTTTATTAAAAAAATATTTATGAAGTTAAGAATTAATTTTCTTCTCAATAAAAAACAGAAATTTAGATGAAGTTAAGTGTGAAAATAAAGTGCAAATATTTAAATAATTAAGTTTATAAAACAATGTAATTAGATACCTTGCATTGATTTTTTTTTCAAAAAAGTAATAAAATAGTTTATGTATTTTTTATAACTCTTAAATTAGTATCTACACAGATGTTCCCAAACAATGAATTATGCGCAATGACAATAAAAATGAGAATTTGAACTCGAAATATGAAACACGATGACAATGAATCGCCCAACACATACAAAACATACACTCTACGGGTGATGTAAATAAATCTAATCGGGAATTGTGCAATTGTCTCTGAAAATAAACATCAGTTCACATAGAAGTTCCCAGAACTTCTTAGGAATATTCGAATGATAAAGACATAATTATCAAAACACAATTATTCAAACAATCGTCTCTCTGGTCATCATCCATCCACGTCACAACAATTTGTTCTTTTTTTATTTTATATCACAAATATAAACATTTTTTTTCTTCTATTTTCTCCACAAAAGCAAGTGTCCATCTCTTCATCATTTGGCACAAAGTACACTCACACATACACAGGTATCGATCTGATAATAATAATTATAAAAAATTTCACTATGTCCGTTTCGTCCTTCCCTAAAAACTATGTACAAGTGGTTGAAACGAAGAATAATCACATTGGCTAGAAGGATAGAATTTCTTTTTTTTTTCAAGTTTTATACAGATATTATAAAATATTCATCTCTCTTCTTTTCCTTCGTTCACTCGATGAACAATACCAATATCGATGGAGATGTTTCAGCTCCAATATCGATATATCAATATCGATCAATACCAATATCGATGGACATCACCGAAGCTGTAGATGCCAAGAAAGAGGTCATATGTAAATGCACTTCGTTCAGCGTCAACCCTCTTGGACCGATACACATGATATGGTGCGATATACAGCACGTGAGTCCTAAGAAGTCCTTTGACTAATAATATAAATGAAGACAATCGTCCTCCATGTTATGGTCGGTGGTGTTGGGGTGCGTATCAGCAAGGGTGCTGGGTGTTATTTGGGCTTGCGCACGTACCGGAGTACAGCGTACCCGAGTACTCGGAACACCACCAGGAACAGGATGAGGATGAGGGTGTTGGCCCACATGGGCAGTGGCGCGCCCTGCTGCTGGCTGAGTATGTGGTCGACGGGGATGAAAGTGGCGTTGCCCGTCCGACACACTTCGTACAGGGAGTTGGAATCGGCACACCTAGGGGGGGAAATGAACAAAGTTAGGATGGGATGCTTACTAATATTTGAAATACTCATATATTTCATAAAAAATAATTATAATTGTTCATATAAGTTTAGTTAACTTAAACCTTCCTAAGATCCTGTAAAAATGACTGAGTGAGGTTTCGCCCTACACTCTTAAAACAAAATAGTGAAATCCACTCATATAGGAGAAGTGCATTTTCGACACTGCAAAGGAGTGAAAATTAACTTAGATTGAGTTAAATAACTCGTTTGGAGTTATCCTGTTGGAGGTTTAACTAAACAAAAGAGTGAAATTCATTCCTATAGGATAAGTGTATTTTCGACACTGGAAAGAGTGAAAATTAACTCAGACTGAGTTAAAATAGCTCGTTTGTTTTAAGAGTGTATATTTCTCGCTAACAAAATTAACTAAGATTTTTTTTAAATTTCAAGCTAGAAACAAAAGCAAAGTTATCCAAAAAATAAATATGACTATTGTTTATACACATATTGTTATATGGTTTTCAGGACAGACAGGCATTTTGAATTAAAACAAAAGTTAGAATGGACTATTAATTACAAAACACTGACAGCTTGTTTGTTTATTCATCTCACACAAAAAATGCTTATTTTTATGGCTCCAAACTTCGAATTCAACTAAACTGCATACTCCTCAGCAAATGTTACAAAAAAAAAATTAAATTTTTTGTAAAACATACTTCTATATATACAATCATTTCAAAAATATATTTCTGCAAACAAAATGAATGTTGGACTTTATTTCGGGATTGAAGTGGTTATGCATACCTCATGGGCGGTCCCCCTGAGAATTCGACCATCTGCATGTTCTGGAAGGCGTAATGCACCATGGAGCAGTACTGCAGCCATTGCAGCCAAGACGGCAGCGTAGAGGCGTAGTAGCCGCCGAAAAGCATCGTGGACAAGGAATACAATGCTGACACTGTCACGGACACTTGAAGGTCGACGCAGGAAGCGCCAACAAACAAGCCTACACTCTATAAAAAAGAAATAAAAAAGTTAGTTTTATGGAACACTACAAGAACACAAATTATAATTAGGTGTTAATTTTGTTAGTTTTAAAGATTTGAGGGGAAGTTCTACGTAGAAAAAAACGCTCAAATGTTTTTGAAGTTGCCATTCATGCAACTCTTAAAGCATACAATTGATGAAATCGTAATGGCTAAAAAGCTATTGCTATCATTTTTTTTCATGGGAACTTTATTTGTTATTTTATGGATTGATAAAATACATTAGTTATAAAGATTAAGGTTAATCTTAATCGAAACGACGTCAAAAAAAGAGTAAGAAAATACAAACTTTAATTGAAGTCTAAAAAATTAAAAAATACAAAACAGAAAAATATCCATTTACATGGCAGAAAACATGAGAAACGCCAACAAAATGAGCATAAAAATACATTCAAATACAATTACAAAAATAGTTAAAATAATTATCACATTTTAACTTATTAAAAGTATCAAAGAAAATATCATTCAGGCAAATTAACTAGACCTACGAAATGTGAAATGGATTAGCCATACTACATAATAAGGTAATCGTACCTGTGCGACGACCGTGCTAAGCAGCAGAAAGCCCCACAGACTGAAAAACGTCTGCAGCGAGTAAAATCCCATCATGGGGTACGATATGATGTGGAAGACGGTGGGCAGGGTCATCACCAGCGGCAGTTCTCCAATCATCTTGGCCAGGTAGTACGCAGACAGACGATAGGCACCGGAAGCCCTCTCCTTGTTGATCACTTCTCTCTCCGGGGGGACTGCAAGAGATAGAATAGGTTAGAGGACCATTGGAATTCTAGGATAGCTAATTTATGTTGATTGGAGTAGTAACGTATAATAGAGGAAATCAATTATTAGTTAAGGTTAAAGTCTGATGCACGAGTCTACTACATTGTAAAAATTTCTGTAAAATTGAAGTACATTTTGCGTTTATTTTTTTCCAACGCAGTATGCTAATGTTTGTTTTACAACAAAGTGGTGTTTCCTTGACGTACAGATTCGCAAGAACAGCTTATTCCAATAGCGTTTAAACTTAAAAGAGATAAATGTACAGATTCGCAAGAACAGCTTATTCCAAAAGCGTTTAAATAGAGAAGATAGGTGCATCCAATCCAAGTGATATATATTTAAATTCATTTTTGAGATCATACTGATATACTTACAAGAAATTAAAGCTCCGAACAGGGCGAACAACATCCAGTAGGTTGTGCTGAAAAACATCTGAAAAAGAGGAAAAAACATTAGTGAAAACCCATTGCCTGGTTACAGAATGATTTAAAACATACATCCAATTATTTTGCAATGATTTTAAAGTCTAAACGTAATCTTTACTAATTCTAGAAATGAGGTGATATATGTGTTAATATCCTTCATGTTTTTGATGTCTGATAAACGACAATTTGACTTATCCCTCACGTACAACTAGTATTTTTGGTGAGTTGGTTAATTCAATCTTTCAAGAGAAAAATGCTTCAAGTCAACACGGGTTGGTTGCCTTAACTTACAACCAAAATTGTCGCGATTCTGTCTACTTAATAGAGCCAAACTCCAAGACTCTAACTTGGAATAATCCAATGAACCATTAGCATTTCAACCCATAAAACAAGTACAACTCACCCATCCTCTGATGTCCGCAATCTTCGCCTCCTCTCTGGGCACATCGAACCAGATGGACCCGCAGATGAGGCCCAGCCCCAAGGTCTGCACCCAGTTGAGCTTGGACAGCATCCTGGACCTGGCCTCCATGAAGTTCCTCTGGGTCAAGACTTTCATCTGAGTCCAGAAAGAAGTCGGCCATTTTCTCTCCTCGTTGAGGTCCACTTCGCTGCTGAAGGTGGAGCTGGCCGCTTCTGACCAGGAGGATCGGCCAGAATCGTCGTCGTCGCGGTTTTCTAGAAGGTCAAGATGGTTTTTAATTAAATATTTCAGTTGTTGTTTGTGTAAATGTTTTTAAACTCTCTTATCTCTAAAAATGTATAGTTTAAATATGTATACAAAACTGTACAGTTTTTCTGAAATTTGTGTAATCAGAATATTTATGCAATTTATGACACAAACCTTTATGTATCACAAATGACTATAAACAAGAAAATATGATAATAAGTTAATTTAAGCTTATTTTAATAATACATTTTTGAATATGTTTATATAAGTATAAAACCACTTACGGTCACACTAAATAGAAGGTATTGAAATGTATGTCTCTGTTTAATTATTACACGAAGAGCAATCAGTTGTTAAAAAAAGGCTATAAGTAAATGTGCTTCTTTCAAATACTCATCATTAAGCATGCAAATAGTTTAAGTTACCACTATGAAACATTCAACAAGTATAATTAATGTTTGAATGATTCATTCATCAACAATAATAGAATAGCTGTATTAACATCTCGTTCACAATTGCTGGTTTACTGATCAACAAACTTCTTTCAGCAGTAACATTGTCGTACTCTCACCATCGTCAAAAAACACAGTGCGAAGGTATCATTCTCATTTAATACACATATACCTGCTGTCAAAACAAAACAGCGTTTAGAACAAGCAAAAAAACACAACACAAAAGCAACATGCAAAACAATAAAGAAAATAATACTATAATAGTTAAATTTTCACATTAAGAAACAAAAATACATATACATGCAGTGCAAGTTTTGGGAAAAAAACTAAATTATAAAATTTTATTTGATTTAATTTGTATTAAAACGGTCGATTTATCTTACTTTTTAAATTTAAATTTATTCATAAATTATGTTTATGAAACCATTTATTTAAAAAAAAATAATAATACTTTAGCTATTTAATTTAATAAATGATTTATTAGAATTTTTGGATTAAATAGACTTATATTTTGAAAAGAATTGTAATTTTAACAAATGGGTAAAATACAAATATGTAATCGGATAAAACTAAATCGGGCTTCTTAAAAATATTTAGTTGGTAAAATAAATTACAATTGAGGTGAAATAATTTATTGCCATATAATTTATATAAAAAAATATTTTTGCTTTTTAAACTAATTTGACTTTGACGCGATTTCTTAATATTAGCAAACTGGGGAAAAAAGGGAAAACTGTTCAGTTTTGTAACTTTTAAATGACAAAAACAGCCAAATACCTTTATATCCTTTGGTAATCCATAAGTACACGACCTTACTAAAAATTTATAATTAAATGTACAAAAATTGCGAATTGTGTGCCTTACCGACTTTGCTGTAGACTGTTGGAAGCTTCTTGTCTGGGTCGATCATAACGCGAAGCTCAACTGGTTGTGCTTGGTCCATAGATTCTTGAGACATGTTCCAGACTAAGGAGTGGGCGCAGGGTTCGCAACTGTCTTCATTCCTGAAAATATAACAAAAAGAAGCCATTAGAAATGTAATTAAACATCCGGATTTTGTTGCCGCGAAATCCACCAATGAGTAGCATTATTAATATGTCATCGCACTGTCATTATGTCATCGCACTGGCAAAAGTGATAGTGTAATGAAAAAAATATGATGGATAATTTATATTAACCCCTATGAGGGATACATACGTTTAAACCTGTCACCTGAATGTTAGGTTTTCCAGCAACACACATGGTTTTTAAAAAAGTGTAAATAGTTTAATTTAACTAAATTTTAAAATTGTAAGTATGAAGGAGTCACTTACGATCACTTGCTATAGAAATAAAATTTTATAAATTCAAAATAAAATTTCAGTTAAAATATTAAACTCATGCAATGAAAACAAGTCTACACTTCATCCAATTTGAATATCCCCCAACTGATTAAACTTACTAGAAACTAAAGTTTGTACATCTAATGAAGTGTCAAATTACCTATGATTTATTCCTGGCCACATTTGTCTATGACAATGGATGCATTCCACGGACTTTCCACTTCCTTCATAAGGAGAAGGGGACTCAATGACCACGGACGGACAGTAGAAATCTTCTTGGAGTTCTTTCGGATAATCTGCGTCTTTCCTACAAAAAACAATGCACTTAATTAGGTTTAGGTTATAAAAGATCTCGGATAGTAAGCGTGTTTCCTACGAAATTACCTATTAGGTTTTAGTTATTAGCTATTTCGGATAATCTGCGTCTTTCCTACGAAAACTATTCTTTTTGGTAGGTATCTTTTGATTCCTAAACAGTTCGAATAATGCTCGTCTTTCTTACGAAAAAAGTGAGTTTATAATTAGGTTTAAATTACTAAACATTTCGGATAATAAAAGTTCGTCTTTCTTACGAAAACAAAGAAGTTAATTAAGTTTTTCATTCTTAAGGTTTGAAGAATATAATCTGAGTTGAAGATGATAAATGAATAGAGTTGGAAATGAATAGAGTATTATACTATTTCATTATACTTACCTTTGTTCAATAGCTGCTGTGATGATTTTTTCTTGGACATCGGTGCTCTTTTTCACTTGTTCCACTGAAAAGTAAGTTGAATTAATAAACTTATTTATTGCAAAGTTTACATTTTAAAAAAATATTAAATTGATTGAAATTTAATATTATGCGTGCAATTTTTTACATTTACATCATAAAATTTTATTCCGAATTTTTTCTATTTATTCAAACTAACATACGATTAATTTAAAAATAATAGTTGTATCAAAGAACCATGGACCATAGTTAAACCTTCTTATAACTTAAAATATGTAGGATGACTATGATCATTGCTTACAATAACAACGCAATAACTTCAATGCAATAACGTTGATGCTTACTTATAAAATCTGCAGGGTTGTAATGAGCTGAAATCTGCATTCCTAAATGGCTGAAAAATTCTACAACTTTCCTAGAGTCTCCAAAATAAGCAACCTATAAGAACGAAAAAAAAGTAATTCAACACCCCTACATCAAATTTAAAACGAGAAGAAACGTTAACTTTAAAGTGAAAAACGGCGCACCGAAATATACGTCAACATACCTGTCCGTTGCATAGCAAGAGCAATTTGTCAAACATGTAAAAAATTTGGCTTGAAGGCTGGTGTACGGTGACAACTAAGGATTTGTTGTCTGCGCAGAGTCTCTTTAAAGACACCATCAGAGAATGGGCAGTACAGGAATCGAGACCTGATGTAGGTTCCTGAAATGCAATTGTCAACTTTTGTTACATTGTACAACATTTAACCAACAAAATTAAAACAAAAAAAAAACCTTTATAAGTATAAATTGTGGATGGGTATTGTTAAAAAGAAAGTTTTTTTTCAACATGGTGTTACTGAAAATTCGACAAAAAAAATCGATTTAACAGGAATAATATCTCAATAATAGTAGAAATTAGAAAGAACTATCGCCAAAAGAAATATTTTCAATTGTAACCTTTTTCTTTGTATACTTTGGCAGTTTAACTGTGTATACTGTGTTTTGATGCCAAAAAAATTGTCCGCTCGAGTAATTGGAAAAGTACCAGAAATTTATTTAATTGTTCAAATAATATTTGTCTTTAACGAACACATTTAAGATGGACATCTTTATAAATTTAAGTTATCAATGGTTATAATTCAAATTAATATTTTAAGGAAATATTTACTTTACAGAAGTAGCTCCTTGATATTATATTTAATTAAATACCACATTGCCAATTTAATCGGGTGCCAGCTTTTTTACTGATAATGGAACGAAAGAAATTAAATGAAAGAAAACTAATGAAAAAATTGCATGTTCACAAGAAAAAATATTAATTATTAATAACCAGTTTTTCATTTCAATAAATCGTTTAAACTTACGTCTAGTAGCATCAATGATGGGTTTTGCAAAAGCTCGCATGCGATATTGGCTCGTTTCTTTTCTCCTCCTGATAGGCCTCTTTTCATCATGTCGCCAATAACTGGAACAAAATATTTGAAATTAATTTCCCAATAGTCTTTTCAATTTTACACAACTTTAGAATTTATTTAAATACAAATTGCAAATATAGTAAAAATAAGTTAGAGAAATGGAATTGGAAAATATTCAAAAAGAGTATCTTTGTAAATTGATTTGCCCAGAAAATATTTTATAAAAATTGCTTTCATATGCTTTTTTATGTTACAATTTATTATAACATAAAAATGTTTTAAAAATAATAAGAAAACGGACCCTTGTCAAATTTATATTTTTACTACCAATAGTATATTACTTGAAGAAACTTAATTTAGGCAACACATAAATAGCTAAACACACATCAAAAGGTAATTATAATTAAAAAACTGAGAGTATAGATAAAAAAAGGAACTTAACATGAAACTTATTATCAATTTAAATTTCCTTGAGAAAGCATTCAACGTACAAAAACTCGCATATCCAGTTTAGCTATCTCATGCGGCTCCAACTAATTGCCCGCATGCGAAATGGAATGAAATAAATTTAATCCTAATCAACAGAAGACAAAGATACAGAAAAAAAAGCCAAGACTCCCAACACATAAGGCTGACTAAAAACATCGGATAATTAATTACCCTTGACAAAACACTATTTGTACAACTGAATCCATTAGAAAAACTCAAGAAAAAGGGTGAAGCCTGGTGGAGTGCCAGCATTCGAATCAACCCGGCTCTTATTGCATCAAGTCTAAAAACACACTAACCTTTCGAGACGAAGTTCATGAAACTTGGAAGTTAGCCTTCGATTGCACTTCGGCTCAGTAAACCAAGGAGTTAAGAATGAGATAGAGATGCGCTGCCGGGAAAAAACTAATACAAAAACTGGTTTGCCAATTGAAGCTATTGATTGCTTTGGAGTAGGCCTAAACAAACGCTTTTGGTAGTGTATTGTAGCCCGGATGGCCGAGTGGTTTGGACCAATATGCCAGCAGTCTGCACGCACTCTAAAAAATGAATGCTCAAAAACGACGAAATTTTCCTTAATTTTGACGATTCCAATACTCGCAAATGCTCCGAGTTTTCGTTTCATCAAAGTGAGGACATTTGAATCGTCCTTTTTATGAGGATTTGAATGTCGTCTAATCTAAAGAAATATTTCGTCATTTTTGAGCATGTAAGTACAACAATGAGATTCTGTTTCCTCAAAATCCAGCCACAGAATCGTCAAATCAAGATCACAAAAGTGAGGATTCGCGTTTACTCAAAAGCCACGCTATAGTTTGACGAAGCAATCCTCAAATTTTTTTTTTAACGAAATGAGGCTTGAGGATTCAGGAATCGTCAAAAATGAAAGTGTTATTTCTGAGAGTGGAGTAAGCCTAAACAAACGCTCTTGGTAATGTATTGGAGCCCGGATGGCCGAGTGGTTTGGACCATTACGCTATCAGTCTGCGCGCTGTAACGGGTGCGGGTTCCATTCCCGCCTTCGTCCTGGGTGTAAATTAGTTTCTCTGTGACAATAAAAATTCTTTCTGTGTCTGTCTTACTTGACGAAGGCTTTCTAAGCGGGTCTCTGATCAAGCCCGGATGGCCGAGCCCAGATGGCCGAGTGGTTTGGACCATTACGAAAGCAGTCTGCGCGCTGTAAAGGGCGCGGGTTACATTCCCGCCTTTGTCCTGGGTGAAAATTCCTTTCTCTGTGACAATTAAAAGTTCTTTCTGTGTCTGTCTTACTTGACGAAGGCTTATATAAGTGGATCTCTGATCAAGCCGGAATATATATGCACCCTTCCATGTACCCCTGTAATGTAATGGATGCTGGAGTTTATAAGGATTATTACGTTGATTTGGCAACTTTTTATACTAACTAATAAAACTATGATTGCTATGTAATTTTCTTATCAACCATCTTGCGAAAATTCATATCTCGTGCTACAGCCTACAACTGCGCATGCACACAGAATTTTTTTTAATTTTAATTAACGCCTTTTAAAGAATAAAATTATGCGTTTTACATTAATCTACACTCTTAAAACGAACGAGCGATTTTAGCTCAGTCTGAGTTATTTCACTCCTCCAGTCTAGAAAATGCACTTCTCACATAGGAGTGGATCCGTTGTGTGTTAAACCTCCGACAGGATTACTCTAAACGAGTGATTTTAACTCAGTCTGAGTTAATATTCACTCCTTTCCAGTGTTGAAAATGCACTTCTCCTACTGGAGTGGATTTCACTCTTTTGTTTTATGAGTGTAATGTTGAGTGAGCAGTTCGTTTGGGCTTACTATGATTACTTGGCGACTTTCTGACGGCTTACATGCCAAGAATCTCCATCTTTTTTTTTAACTCCGTGAAGTAAACAGAAAATTAACTTGGTTGAACTCCCATGACAGTCGCTTTGACAGAGGGTTTTGTGGGTTGTCTCATCCAACTAATTCATTTTATGATGTTGGACAATGGCGTGACAAGTATAAACTACTCGTAAATAGTGTGGGGGGAAAGACTAAAGCAATTGTTTTAATTTTTTTATTTAATTATTATTTTTGGCAGAGTCAACTTTTTCTAGTTTAAATTGCGAATAGGTTTTTTTTTTATTTTAATATCTTCATATTGTATGCGGAATCAAAACTTTATACAACGTTTTTGCCTGTACTGTCGAATGGAGGTCACTTTGGCAAATGCACTGTTTAAAAATGCGATAGACTTTTTCTATTAATGGCGATCGTCCTTACGAATAATCAAAATAGGTAAATAAATACGAAGAATTGTTTAATAAAAGATGATATATTGAAATGTTTTGCCATTAAAGCAATCATTCAGAGAAATAAACGCTTATGGAACTAACAAAAGGAGAAAGACATAGAAATTAAATTAAATTTATTTAAAATGGAATGGTAAGTATGCCGCAAAACTAAAGCACATACATAATCAAACTTCATATTTAAAAACAAACCGTAAGACACAATTGAAGAAATTTTCCATTTACCAAAATGCGTGACCATTCAAAACTGTATAGATACTAAAGCGAGTGGATTTATTTTTGCATCTACCGTTATGAGCGGGAGACAAAGGAAAATATTCTTTTTTGTGCAAAGGTATCTCACGAAGAAAAGAAAACGTTATAAAAACGAACGTTTGGAAATGTCGAATGTATTTTATTACTCTTATAAACTCTCAAAAAGTCTTTTTTTTTTAAGAGTTAAACAATGGGTAAAAGTAAAATCTGTATAGTATTGTATTGTATTGAGGACGATTTTGATTATTTTTAAGTTTGTTTTATCATTTTCGATAATGTATTTATAATTGTAGGGGAGAGGAGGGAGGATTGGGACGGTGGGAGGGGTGGGACAGCTGAAATTTCAGCAAAATAAATGACCTAATTTTATTTCCAGTCTCACCACCAGATAGCATATGTATAGCTTCTTGTTGTTACCTATTTCTAGTTTATCCATATTCAACTTTCAGTTTACATTTGGAAAAAGTTTATTTTCACACCTCCAGAGAAAGGTTTTAATCTTTTTTTAGTTTTATTTCTTTACTCATGTAATTTCTAAAACAAACGTAATATAGTGTAACAGTACTCTTAAAGATACAATGTATGCTTATCAGCAGTTTACTTAAGCCAAAAGTCAGCATGGTTTATGTGAGAAGTTATTTTTTAGAAGCATTATGTAGAGGGAGGAATGGGACACACTGAAAGAGGGAGGAATGGGACACGTCCATTCCTCCTCCTTCCAGTCCATTCTTCCTTCCTCGTGTCCATACGACCATTTCCTAAAGCAGAACCTAGGAATCCATTGAATAAAAGTAAATTAAAAAAGAACAAGCAAGAATATTAACAGATATCCCTGAGAAGGAAATTGAAGAAGCAGAAGCTGCCAGACTAGGGGAAAAAGGTGCCAACTAAAATATATATGTGCAAGCCTAAAATTAAAAAAAAATTCAAAAGAAAATTACCATTCAAAGATATGAATATTGAATACAGTGATAGCGAAGGGTCATTATTTTCATTACATGACAGTTCAGACGATGACATGGAAATTGACTGGATAAAAGACAATCCTAACATAGCCAAATATGATTTTGTGTTTGTCAAATTCATCACCAAACGGTCAATTGTTTTCTACATTGCAATGGTGGAGAGTATTGACAATGCTGATTGTTACAATGTAAAATTTTTGAGAAGGGATACGAACGGAAATTCTTATTTTCCTCAACGGGATAACTATGTATAGTATAATAGAAAAAACGATATTATCATGAAATTGCTGCCGCCACAATTGATTGGTGGGACCAGTAGAGCGCAATCTTGCTTTTCTTTTGACGTTAACCTTTCTCATTATAATATTCGATAATTTTTCTTTAATTTTCAAATGCGTCCCATCCCTCCCATACTCGTGTCCCACTCCTCCCACCCAAGAGGGAGGATTGGGACAAAATTCTTGTAATTTGAATTTCTCAACAGTAATAAAAATTTTCAACGTTTAAATGGGGTGTATTTTTTAAAAATAATAGAAAACATGTAAGTTTATTATTTAACCCTTTGAATCTATGAATAAGCAGGGGATAATGAATAAAAAAATATTTATGTGAAAATGTCCCAATCCTCCCTCCTCTCCCCTACGTAATTTATTTTACAATTGCATATTACATCGGAATTTCTGCAAGGACTTTGTTTGAAAAACTAGTGCTAGTACAAAAGTTTCTTTAAAAAAAACACACTACAACACTAAATATAAAATAATTTGCCATGGATTAAATATTTTATTAAATATTTTGACCTGTTTGATTTATTTTCTTGATTTGATTTTTTTTACTGTTTATGCTTAGAAAAGGTGGAAGAATGATAAAATGTTATTGTTATATGGGAAGCCATTTTATGAAATAAAGTGGAAAATAATTCCTCTTTTAAAACAAAGAGACCACCCAGTCCAATTCCAAATAAAAATTACAATTTTTTTTCTTTTTTTTATTATGAAATCAGATGTCACGTTCCATACATTCAGTTCTAACTTACAACATCAAAAGATTTAAAATAAGTGTATATTAATGAAGGCTAAACTTTCCTTCATTAAATAAGGTATATTGGCAACGCAGGATATCAAATTTCAATACAATGAGAGTTTTAATCTAAACACAATGGATGAATTTAATCTTATATTAATTTGATTATTTATTATCGACACCCCGACCACCCGTTTATTTTTCTCCGGCTAATAACAATGAAACATCCTTAAATATGCTAAACAAAAATTAACAACAACAACAAAAAAAAGAAATTTCCATTCATTCGAACCGAATTCCTTAATCGATCGAAATCGAGAAAAACTAATGTACACATATCGGAACCGAACGTGTCTGACCCCAAAACCTTGGCCTGAAAACTCACATCGCCAGAAAGATCATGACGAAATGACATTACAACACCCCAGAACCACAGAGACGGAGAAAAAAGAGGTTTGTAGAATTGTAGATGAAGAAGAAGCCTTGACTGGAGATTTAGTTGGATCGGGTGCATGGGAAAAGCATTAACTCCTTCGACCGACCGGGTCATTAACATTTGAAATAACTTGGGATTTTGCGGTTTAGGAAGGGCTGCCCACTGATACGGGGAGGGGTGTTTCTTGGGATGATATCTTAGAAGAAGAAGGACCAGTGCACAAATACATCTATTGGAGGTTTCCTGTTCAGATCCTTTCGCCTCATGTGGCTTAATTAATGATGTGATTAAGGAAACACACCTGCTGAGCCATTCGGACGTAAACCCTTTTCCTGCGTATTGTTTCCACTGCAGAAGTGAATGTACGAACTATAGAAGTATATAGGTTTCGCAGGAAAAACTGCAGTGAAATAGCTTGCAACCTGACTACATTTAGAGAAACGAGTATCCATTTGCATGTAATAAAAAGTAGCTAATCAGTTTTATACTGCATAGTCAATCTTATTTATAAATGTCAATTTACTCTACATCTAAAAGTAAACTGAATGTTTCGACAAGATTTAAAGATTGCGAGCGCGATATTTGATGCCTAACATTGTGAAGTCAAGAAATATTATACCTATTTTAATTTCCATGGATAAAGCTTACGAACATTGTAACAATTATTAAAATCTAACTATAAAAGCTTATGTATTTCGAATCCAACAAATGTATTCAAGGCTAAAACAAGATAGCCAAAGGTGTTCAACAGAAAATCAACTGAAATTTTTTTTAATCAGTCCACCATCAATGACCCTCAATGGACAGAATAACTTCGACTGGTGGACCAGATAAAAAAAATGACAAAACTTCGTAGCTCAAAAATAAGAAGTAAATAATCAGAAACAAGTTGGTTGCCTCTGCTTAGAGCAACGTGTCCTAACAAAGTCAACAAGGCGTCACAAACCCTTTCTCACCGGAACTGAACCTCATTATTTAGAAGATAAGGGATCGAGACGAGAAACGCATCAACAGGTAGGAGATAGAGATGGAATCTTGTTGTTATTTTCGGAAAACGGCTATTCTTTATTCCCGCTGTTTTTATGAAATCTTATCATGTGTATTTAGTTAAAATTAATGAAGTATCATCTTGTGCGAAGTAAAAAAAAAACACAGATAATTTAAGGGGTTTTAGAAAGTAGGAATTGGACCAATATCTAGCGAGATATTTTTTATAATTAATTTAGAAGTGTATAAGAGTTTATTATTTCGTGTTCTATTTCGTTGATCAAGTAAAAACTTTCAATCACATCTCTTTGTTTAAAAAATTCTAAATTATAGCACATTAAACTTATATTTATTTCAAGAACACTACCAAACAACATCTAGCTACATCTTTAGCATCCTCACAGAAGAGATTGCAATGAACATCTAACCTATATTTACTCTAGATCGGCGTATATTTTAATTTCCAACTTAAACGAAGTAACATTTTGACTATTTTTTAAACTAGTATTTACATGTTTATCTACTTTCTAGAGTAATCTCAAACCACAATTATATATCCTTTTCAGCATCCCTTGTCTAGCGAGGTGAACATCTAACCTACATAACTCTCTCTTGAATCCTGAGATCAGCGGAGGTACGTTTTCATTTCCAATCAAGGCCGGATTTCTAAATAGGCTGTAGTATAGAGCGGCAAATTTTTTGGGGCGGCAAATTTTGCGAACAATTAGAAAGGCATTTAGCATAAAAAAATTATAATGAAGGTACTAATATTTTTAAGAAACAAAAAAAAATAATTTACATTAATGTGAAAATCGTAAACGTATATATAGTACAAATATTTAGTGAGAAACGTTATAGTTGCAAGGGCAATTGCACTCTCTCCCATGATTTGGAAGTTGAAAGACAAATATTATAGAACAGTTTAAAAAAGTCATCTATTATTTCGCTTTCGATTTCGAGTGTACATAGATGATTCTAATATGTAGAACGAAAAAAAATAGTCAAGAAAACTATATCTGGCGGCAAATCACTCGTAGCCTACAAGCGGCAAATTGGCACTGTTTCCAACTTAAAAGAGTGATACTTTAAAAAAAAAGTGGTACTGGTAAGTTTTATACTAATTTTGCATGTTTATTTACATTCAAGAAAAATCTCAAACCGCAATTATCCCTCCTCTTCGGCATGCACGCTAGGTGAACATCTAACCTATTTACTCTCTCCTAAGAGAGATCGGCGGAGAGTACACCTTTTCATTTCCTTAGAAAAGTAGCCGTTATGGGCGGCCTTGAACCTCAGGACGAGTTCTTAGAAGGAAAAGAATATGTAATATGGGCATTTCTCAAAGGCGCCTTGAACCTTACAGGGAAGGTCCTTTTTTATTACTAGTACCACTACTTCGGGGAGAATCGCTCTTGCTGTCACCAGGGAGATGTCCAGATCGTTGGAACAAAGCGTAAGAATTTTTTGTGTTTTAGATAATCGACTTTAACTTGGAGGAAGAGTATCGTAATTTGGTTTTTCCATTTGTGCAGGAGAGTTCGAAATTAAGACGTTATAAACATCATTAGTTTTGGAAAAGCTAGTATTATATTTAACGTGATAGTTTTTAGTTATTTTACGTACCAGAAATAATCCTTTGAAATCAAATTCAAAAGTATAAAACATCGAAATTATTTTTTAGTTTTGTTAAGCATCCACAACAACGAAATGAATTTGCAAAAACAGTTGTTTACACGTTTGGCAGTTCGTTTTATGTTTGTATTTTTGAGAGATTGTATTTTCGATCATAAAAATACTAAAAAAATCTACATTATTCCCATAAAAAAACACCGGTAGACGACAAGATAGAATAAAACAACGAAAACAATATCTAAAAAATTTAGTTAAGTAATTATTTAATTATATACCTGTTACAATATTCTATTGCAACAAAAAAAAATTTAACCTTTTATTGTAATATTAAACTTAATATTACAAGTTTATGATTAGATCCACCTCCAATCCTTTGCAGGCATTTTAAATAACGTACAAGATCGACTTAAATAATAAAAACAGATACGCATTAATATATCACTTCCATTCCATCTCATTTTATTGCGATTGAGCGTCACACAAATTTGCAACCCTCATTAGAGTTTTTATTATTATTGGTATTCGACCTTGCATACTCGCAATAAAAGAGTAATAATTTGCATCAGGATATGTCCTCTTGCTTCTTACATTAAACATTTTTGTTGTTTCTCTTGCATGTGTTCGGTGCTTTTCAAGCAAGGTTAAGAGATTTTAGAACACTTCGTATCTTAAAGAAGGCGGTTGGTTAAAGCTTATTAAAAAAGGTAATAAACTCAACCGGTTTTCAAATGATCCAATTTCACTTTTCATTTAATAGCCACTCCTTTGAGCAGTTGATGGTTTAGGAATTCTTATGCTATTATGCAGGTAAAATGGTTCAGGAATTCGTATACTATTTTACAGGTAAAATGGTTAAGGATTCTTATACTATTATGCCGGTAAAATGGTTTAGGAATTCGTATACTATTATACAGGTAAAATGGTTAAGGATTCTTATACTATTGTGCAGGTAAAATGGTTTAGGAATTCGTATACTATTATACAGGTAAAATGGTTTGGGAATTCTTACACTATTGTGCAGGTAAAATGATGCCAAAATGCACAACGTTTTGTTTGCCTGTACAATCTGCATTTTTTTTCTTCTTCTTTTTGGAATTCAAATATGTTTTTAGAACATTTTCGACGATTTTGAACAAAAGGAATAAAATTTAAATATGGATGTGTTTGAGATAGACTTGAAGACATAGACTGAAATTCAAACTTGACCGAGACTGAAATGTGGACTCACTTGTGTCTTGGCATCCTCTTAAGTCTAGCACGTCGATGATGCATTCAACATGGCGGATCTTCTCCGAGTAGGCCATACTGTCGGGGAGCCGCAAAAGGGCGGAATACTGCAAAAAAAAATATCATATAATTTGTATGCAAGTTATATAATATAAAAATATATTTATTTAGTGTCAGGATTGTGTGATAGATCACAAGTTGTTTATACTACAGTTGGAACAGCTATGATAAAATAGCCTTTTCAGTTGGGCGATTGGAATCATGTTGCAAGCTCCTTCCATCATAATAGTACCAATAGATCCTAGCAAAAGTAAATTATTGACATTCAAAACAAATTAATGTTTTTTGTCAACCATAATTGGTTGACAATGATCACTTTGTACTAAAGCTCATACGTTGCTAAACTATAGACAAATGGACATCCTGACATTTTCTATTTCAGTGTATTTTTATTAGTTTCGACTAATTCTTCGTTAAAGATGTTGTCTTGAATTCCAATAAGCCGACAACAAAAAGCAGATGCCGAAAGAATTATGTCTTTTCCAGTAGACAGATAGTGATAAACAAGAGTAGCATCGTGGTTCGTTTTTTTAACCAGATAAAAAGTGCAAACCAGTTTACATTTGATGTGAATTATGTAGTTATTAGTTTGACAAAACAAGTTAAAAAGCAATTTTGTAAAAAAATGAGATTGAAATACAAATTGTAATGTAAGTATTGCATAATATAAACCATTTTTGTACCAATAACTATTAAAAGCAAAAGTTGCATATTTCGATTTTCTCAAAACTGTTAGTAATCCTATGTTGCAAAAGGCAGTTCTGTTGTTGATTTCGTCATCGATACCTAGTCCTAAGTACGAGGAGCATAAATGCCTTTTAAGGCTCTATCAAGAAGTTAGAAGTAAGCGGCCAGAACATTAACACTTTGGCTACACATTCTCCAACGGAGCTCCAGTTACAATTCCGTCCAACGCGGCAAAGATGTCATGTGGAGGAAGTTTTCCTTTTCAAACAGCCAGAGAAGCTAAGGAGTTGTGAAGAAGACTTTCTTCTTCATTTTGTTTGTTTGTTGGTTATTTTTGTGGGATTTCCTCGGCTGCTCTCAATGGTGGCGTCTCTGTGTCGCGGCCATAAATCCTTTTTTTACTCGTTTGTTGACCACTGACCCAAAATAGACAGCTCTGAGATTGCCAGAAGCTCAATTAGGCTACTTTTCAGCTGACCAGGAATCCAAATTACATGCCAATTGGATTCTTCTTCGCCTGTACCATTGGGATTTTTTCCTTTTTGTAAAATTAGTTGTCATCTTTTTTTTTCTACTTTTCGAATATTTTGTTTGTCCTAAACATTTTTTTTTCTCTTCGACGGAGCCAAAATCATGCTATCAACTAAAATTCAATTTTATATTTGAATTACGTTTAATAACGTTTTAAAAATGGAAAGTTTTTTAGATTGTAAAAAACTAAACATTTGTTTGAGACAATTCAGTTAACAGTTTAACTATAATAATATATCATTTCTAACCTAACCAAAATTCGCTACACTGCGTACCTACACAAACCTTTTCAGTTGAAGAAAACCCCTGACATATTGATTACACTTTGATAAACGATACACCCGTACAATTTCTTTATTACCAAGAATAAAAGGAAAATATATCATTGTCCATTTAGAAAATCCACATGCTTCGGATAATACGAGACCCACTAACTATTCTGCATGCTGAGATCTCGTGCCATTAACATTAACCTTGAAGTTGTAAAAAGGCCCCTGATCGTTAATCATGACCGGGCAGACAAAGTAATGGTCAAGCTCAGGCTCACGACAAATGACCGATGTAAAAATTTCCCCATTGACCTTGCCATTGATAAATTCTCAGGTATTTTTTTTTTATGGTTTCCATTGATCAATATGGCGAATACACCTTGGTTACGAAGTATTAGGGTTGGCCGCGTTCCAAATTGGAAAATTTGATGGGAGAACTGCAACAGAGTATACCATTTTTCTTGATGGGCGACAAGTCCCGTTATGCAGCAATTTGCGTAATTAAACGTTGGTGATGTATGTTTTGTTCTGTGGGGAGGAGTATTAAGGCCAAGGGAATAAGTTTAAATGCGCACTCATGTGAGCTCTAAGCAGAGGAAGTGGAGAAGCACTTCCTGGGATTGCATTATGCCCAGCACTTGTTTTTGATGTGGAATATTAAAAGACAAAAAAGTGACTTTTTTTAGGTAGATATTGCAGCACTTTGCTGAATATAGTGAATAATTTTAGCGGGATTTGATTACTACTAAAAGCAAAGAGCAAACGAATAAGAGAAATGTGTGACTTCAACAACCATACATATATTCCATATATAACAAAAGTCCTAATTAATGAAGAGTCACTGATTTTTAGTTTTCGGTAATAAAGACCAATATTAAAATTTCTAAGCAAATATTTAAATCATAAGATATCAGATTACAAATTTTACCTCCATTTGAGATTTTTATTACTGTAATGTAGAAAGATTCCATCTAAATCTGGAAATTCAGAAATGAAAGCTGGATGGAACTACGTCACCCGAAACAAGCCAATTGTTTATCCAATGATATTTAAATTAACCGGTCATCCGTATATTTCTTTAATGATAAAGTTAACACAACAGATCATCACATTGAACCAACGAATGAAAGAAAACCACCATTAAAATTATGATAACGTGCTCAAACCTTCAATTCAAAAAAATATTTTTCAACCAAGAAAATTCATTTATTTCCTATCAACTCAGGGTAAAGTAATCCCTTCAGAGATCACTTTTAAAAAAGAAACTTGACATAAAAGTTAAAAGGACAGCGAAAAATCCATTAAACGTGCCCTTCACCTTGCAAAAGCACAATCCATCATGCTTCATTCCGGCTCAAGATAGAATATAAAATGTATGAGTTTCTTTAGTAAGATAGAAGCAGTTACATCATGTTTGAATTAAAATTTCAGTTGGTAAAAACCTTGCAATAACACGCCCTTGTTATTATGTGGTCAACAAAGACTAGTGCCTTAGTTTAAGAGTTTCAATGTTTTAAAAAATAGCATTACATTGATGTTATATAGTAAATGGATAGGGTTGGTAATGATTGCTTTTTTAAGTGGCAGGATCAATTTTCTTTTTTAACAATATTGTTGGAATCTCTAGCATTTAGGTCAAGCCGAACGGCTACGTATTTGTATCTCATAAGCCAGTAGAATCAGATATACTAAAACTTTTAACTATGAAGACGCTAACATTAGATTGAAAAATGCACGAATCAATATTTAAGATGTAAAAAAAATAGCAAGAACATACCCATGTGCTGTTATGTGGTCAGTGAATCTATAATTAAAGTTTGATTTTATCATCCTCAAAAAGGATCTAATCGGTTATTAAGGTAGAAAATTATCCTTTTAATCAGCAGCAAAGTGGCTGGGTGTGATGAAATTTTTCTTATGTAGGTATAAATTAACTGGAATTTTGGTTTACTTACAATATTAAAACAATATAATTATTAATATTAAATATTTCTTTTGTAAGAGCAACGATAGAAATTCCATTTTAGTGTTATGCAATTTTATTGCTAAATAAGGAAAATGCATTTTATCTAACAAGTTTCTTTTTATTTATCTACTTTTATTGTGTAATGTTAAAAGTGACTTAGAACAATATAAACAATAGGACATAACTTGTGACTACCCTAATCTTTTAATAGTTACATCACAAGCAATCTAACTTAACTAGCAGGTTCAAAACAAAATAACTAAAACAAAAAATGCCTCATGCAAAATCATTTAACCACAACTAAAAAACCATAACTAGGAAATGACCAATTTTCTTTTTTAGTGTGCTATTTACAGTCACATACTAACATAACTTAACCTAACTACGCAATAGAGCTTCAGGCAGGTAAAACTAGTTTGTCGGCAATTTAAAATAAGATATGCAAATTTGAAGAAAAAACCTACAACACGATGTGTGACTGTTTTATATAATTATTTACTTACATGTCTTGGACTTTTATTGAGTTCTTTTTCGTTTCATTGTTAGTGAGAAATAGTTAAAGTGCCTGAAAATTTAGAAGTTTAGAACTATTTATATTCAAAATATCAGGGTAAAAAATGGATTGGCGGGCGTGAAAATTATGTTTCGATAAAATATAATATTATGCAAATATTTTCTTCAACTTGGATAACCTAGGAAGTCTGAAGATCAGAAATTTAGTATTTATATTTTAAATTTTAGTAAGAACAACTTTGGCTAATGTGAAAATTGTAATTTTTATAAAGTATCGTAGTTGTATTTAAAAAAATCGTCAAAATTCACAAATTTCAAAACAAGTAATTTTTTGTTTTCGTTTGAGTTTGACATTTTAAGATAATTAAAGTGTATATTTTAAAAATAATATAACATGAACTATATATTTTTTTTAATTAGTAGTAAGTTGAAAAACTCAAACATTAAGAAGAATGAATAGCTTCGTAAAACGTAGAGAAAGTCGGGTAACGGTTTCGCGTATTAGGATTTCTTGGAAGTTCTTCAGGTCATCTAATATGACAATGGTTTACGGGTTTCTTGTTATTTGTCCCATCTTCTTTTCCGAATTTTTGTTTGTTTATTCAAAAAAGAAAATCCCTTTGTTGTCCCTTTCAATGGTTTCATTGAAAGACTAGCACGGTACTTCAAAAAAAAAATAATAATACTTGTTTACTTCTAGCGATCTTTGTTAAGTTGCTGAAAAGCGAGTAACGGCATTTATATTTTTGAGTTTTATTTAATGTATGGATTTATTTTAGATTTTGATTATGAAATGAAATTGCACCTCCGTCTTTTTCTAATTATTTTTTAAGAAAAATAAATTTAACTACAATTTTTAAGGAGAATCTCCTAAGGAACATCTTTCATAAGCCAACATGGTTAAATTTTTAATATTATTGTAACGAAAAATTTTAATACTATTGTATATATTTGTTGGTAGTTAAGGAATGATTGGTATAAAATGTTACATTTGTCGATGCTTTAAACTTGCCAAAAGTTGATAATATAATCGGTTTTGTTTATCTTTATACTGTTACTGATGCGTCGATTGCTTGATAATATGAATGAGTTAGTTTCTCTTAAAACTGTTACTAATGCTTCGACCGATGATGAATGCACATTCATATAAAATATATTTTTTAATATTGAAGATAAATGATGCTCATTGCCGACCTCTCCCTGAGGGCACACATCCGTATCCGACTCGGAGAAAAGGCCTCCTTTATCCGAAGTCCCTTATCCGGACCGATGTTTCCGGCACACCATATATCAATGACCCTCACCACTGCAGACCACGGGTCATCGACCCTGCCTGGTCACCTGTCATCAGGACCCCACAAAAAAACGAGAGTTGCACAACAGGACAATAACAACAGGACAACAACAATGGACCCGGCCTCCCCCTACTGCGACAATAGGCGACATTCCCCCCACCCCCCTTAGGAAACTTTCTCCAGAGGGCATTGGTAATAATAATAATAGAATCCCAAAAAACAGAATCCCTGGAAATTACATCCCGCAAAAAAGTGTATTGTGCCCCCCTCGCTCTCTCTCACTTTCCCTTAAACCAGGGTCACCCGCGCTAAGAATGTTGGAAGAAGAAAATCACCTGTTATTTGGATATCTAAAAATAACCGTAAGGTCCATTTTTCTTCGTCTTTTTTTGAGGGGAGGGGGGCGTTTCTGCTGTTTTCTTCTCTTTTTCGAGGTTTTTTACTCTTATTATGACTTGCCCCTTGCTGAGTTCCAGCTTCTTCTCCCACCTTTCGGCCATATTACGAGTGAAAGTTGGCATAATCTTTCTTTTTCTGCAATTTTTTTTTTTTCTGCTGTGGGTACCGCTATTTATAAATACATAACAACAAACATAATAACGTTTTTCGGAATGGCGTAACGGTAGGGACTGTATTAGAAACGGTTTCCGGGTGTCCCCATGTGGATTAAGTGAAATAGTATCGGATTGTTGTTCGGCTTATTCGCAGGAAATGAATTTATCGCCATTTATCGCTGTGACAAGGTAATTTTTCTTCAATGCTTGTATGACAAGAAATATACACTGCGACTATGATTATGGATAGTTCTGGAGGTGCACCATTACAAATCTCCCGAGGGATTATGTACACTCACCGTTAAAAAAAAGTATTTTAAAGAATGTGAGAAGATTTTTCTAGGTTCTTTTTTGACGGCTATATTCCAGAAAATATGAGTAAGTAAATTTCGAATTTCATGCCAGCACGTCTCAGGAATATCGCCCATTCAAAAAGCACTCAATCTTCCTCCAAGTAGTACTACAAGACAGAAGTTATTTTCAAGCTATCTAATCTCAAACACTCGTACATCATGCCAACACAGCTTAAAAAATTAGTTTTCATTGTTTTCAAAGAAGCTGTATACTGATAACTATCAATATTGACAACATTGAAATGTTGAGCACAAAATTATTGACATCTCCCTACCGATCTAACAATATAATACAATCTCAAACACTCGTACATCATGCCAACACAGCTTAAAAAATTAGTTTTCATTGTTTTCAAAGAAGCTGTATACTGATAACTATCAATATTGACAACATTGAAATGTTGAGCACAAAATTATTGACATCTCCCTACCGATCTAACAATATAATACAATCTCAAACACTCGTACATCATGCCAACACAGCTTAAAAAATTAGTTTTCAAAGAAGCTGTAGAACTGATAACTATAAATTTTGACAACATTGACCTGTTGAGCACAAAATTATTGACATCTCCCTACCGATTTAACAATATGCTCATGCTACTACCCGTTTGAAAAGTGGTGATTTCTGAAATGCACGACTTACTATGAGAGTCTGTCTTAGGGTGAGATCTGTGAAGAATACGTCTTGTTGCAGAACATAGCATATTTTCCGTCTCAGCTGCTTGTTCAGTTCTTCGCCGTTCATGGTGACAATTCCTCCGTCCATGTGAATTCGGCCGCCAATGGCATTGAGCAGAGTCGTTTTGCCAGAACCTGCAGGAATACAAGCAAATTAGATTGTAGGTTTTGATCGCGCATTTTTGTAAATATTTATGAGTAATTAAAAATAAATTGATTACTATCATGTTTATATGTTCAATACAACTGCTTTTAAACGTTAAATAATAGTGTATATTCTTTAAAAAGAGAAAGTATTAAGTGCATGTGAATGACATGAGTGAATGATAGAATATCAAACGACAACTGTCAAGCAAATGTTTCTTAAGTGGTTGAATTGTGCTATTGAAATAGTATATAAAATTAGATATCGAAACTTGAACAGTGAAAAACGTTTAAATATTGGATTTAGTTTTTTGGATAAAATAATGTTATAAAAATTTTAAACTTTATGCAAGCAATTTGTAACTGTTATTATAACAAAAGAATTCTATAACTTTGACTTAACTATGTTATCAAAAGTAACTTTAAAACAAATTATTCATTGAAGAAAAGTTATGTAACTATGGGCATTCGATCATTTTTAATTATTAAAAACAGTATTCACAAGTCAAGTTTAAACTCGGGATAACTCTAAATCGTGGAACAAGTCCTCATTAGGTAATCCAGAATTCGGCGAAATAACGGAATAAAGTTAACCCAGTGTCAAATAATCGTATCCGAAAATCAATCTGGAGTAAAGTTAACTTAATATAAAATAATTGTAACCGAAAATCAATCTGGAGTTAAGTTAACCCAGTGTAAAACAATATCGCAACCGACAATCAATCTGGAGTTAGGTGTAAAATAACCGTATCCTAAAATCAACCGGGAGTTATGTGAACTCAGTATAAAGTAATGGTAATCGAATGTGCTCACCACTTGGTCCCATGATGGCGAGCAGCTCGCCAGGCCTGACGAGCCCGCTGACGTCCTTGAGTATGGGCTTGCCCTCGTGTGAGACGCAGACATCTTTGAAGAGCAGCTCGACTGGCTTCTGGCGGCTACCGTGGCCTGCACCCTCGCCATTCAGCTGGCCCAGGGATTCCTCGGGTTTCAGCCTAGAATAAAGACATGGACCGTTAGACACATTGTTGAGAAACTGGATGTTGTAGACATAAAAAGAAGAGTGGGATTTGTGTATTGATTTATATAATCAAGAATATGAGACACACAATATCAGTTAAATGTATGTAAATGATGAGTTACTATAAAGCACCGTATCAGATATATAAATAGTAAGTTAGACAAAAAGTTAAGAAGCTGGATGTCATAAATGGGAGACACGGTGTGTGCATTAATTAAAATAGTTGGAAATGTAAGACATATAATATTGCTGTTAAACGATATGAGACTGATATAAATAATATAAGACACATCAAACAACATAAAGCACGATTTATACCCAGTAAGTTAGGCATGGAAATGACATAAATATAAGATACAGTGTTATATGTGTATTAGTTTTAAAAATTGGGAAAGTGAGACATAAAATATATTAGTTAAATGAATGCAAGCAATATGAAACAGCGAATTAGGAGATGCGAGTCCCAATAAAATTCTAGCCTAGATGTCCGTTTCTTCAGAACATTTGTTTCATTGGTGGTCTATTTTAGTTTAATACCTTTTCAGATTTGGTTTCAAACAATAGGAAAATTGATAACTTGATTTTGGATCCCATTAAAGTAAATTGATTGCTAAAACTTTCTTTCGAAACCTTTAAAAGTCATCGTTAATTTTAAAAAATATATTCCTTTTGCTTCTATAATTGGCCAAGACGCTTTCTAAAAAGCGAGGACCTGTTCGAAAACACTTTTCGCGCACTTTTTAAGGACGGTCCTCACGAGTATTAATCGACTATTAATTCCTTTGCCAGAACAAGGGCAGCGGACTAGTGCGAGCAATCAACCAAATGGCTCGTCTGTTTCAGCTAGACGAACAGTGCGGGAAGCGTGCCCATTCAATAAATCATCGGGCACGTCACACAAGAACAAAGACAAAGAAGGACGTCGAAGGAAGTTTGTCGACGTCACGAACGGAGTAGAGTTGTTTTTTCGCTTGTCGAAAAAGATCGTTTGGTGGGATTATAGAATGCAGCGAAATAAACTTGGTACAGAGAAAGACTTTAATTACAAAATTTTTCTTGTCGTAGTTTCGAACAAAAAAGATGGAATGACGTCGATAGTTTTTATTGATGTGACGTCACGAATGGAGTATACAATGTTTTATAGTTTGGTAACAATCGTCATTTGAGGGAGTAGTGTAATTAAGAAGGAAGGGGAAAAAAATACTAATGCTTTGAGTGCAATATTTTTACAAAGTTAATTAAAATAAATGAAAATG
Source organism: Hylyphantes graminicola (assembly GCA_023701765.1). NCBI lineage: Eukaryota > Metazoa > Arthropoda > Arachnida > Araneae > Linyphiidae > Hylyphantes > Hylyphantes graminicola. The sequence continues at coordinate 27,400,137 of CM043120.1, read as the reverse complement.
TATTATTAAGAAGAGGGGAAGAGAGTTATTTATTTGTAAATTTATCGAAGCAGTTAACTTTAGATAAAATTTATATGGATTAATTTATAATATACTATGATAAATAAATTTCATAAATAAAGGTCGAATGTATTTTAGCTCTCTCAATATAAGTGTATGCTATGAAGAAACAATGCATCAATAAAATGTTTTCTAAATAGCTTTTTGCAGTTTTTGATTACTATCATATCTTTTTTCAATTTTAAAAGGAAAATGTTAAAAGTCCTATACAAGAAACAAAAAGTATTTTAAGAAAATTAGTTCAAAACCACAAAATATTTAAAACATTTTGAGAAACACAGAAACATTTCTCTGTAAATACATTTCAAAGGATCTTCCGACACTCTAGCAAGAAGAATTACAAAAACTGGTTCCTTCAAGTTTCAATTAAAAAAATCTCCGAGCAAGGTTACACAGCATATTTTAAGAGAAAATTCAAAAGGTGAGTCACGTTAATGATAAAAAAAGGCAAAAAAAAAAAAAATAGGGACACTGTGTTTCGGTATTGGAAGGTAGATGGGATATACTTCATGACTTTTTCTTTTCAGAAATGAAAAAAAAGTAGGTTAACTTGACAGCGAAGTGAAAAGAAAAACATTGAAAGCTATAGATGGAAAAAAAAATTATAGTTTTTAGAAAATAATGAGTAGTTTAACAACGGAGGAGGCAAGTGACCATTTCGTTGAGAAAACCACTGCACATTTGTATGGTGTTTTTGAGCTTAATTGTTTATAATGAATAATCTCAACATGGAGTTTGCAATTCAAAATGATATTAATGTATACAACAAAATGAAAAATACGTTTCTCAATAATATTGTATTTAAATTATAAATAATGCAAATTGTTACTTAATCATGAATAATTACAGTTTAAAGAAAAGAAATCTGCACAGTTGAGCTAATTTGTGATGAAATAATTGTTTAAACGTGAAACTTCAATATTTTAAAAACTTTACTTTTCAGTGTGAGAAATAAAACAATCTATCGAAAGATATGGAAAATACTACTTCAGATCTAGTATAGACATTCAATTAACTGCTTAAGAAAAGATAAAGAATAATGTAAAAATAGTATAAATAAAAAAAATCAGAAAATTCAGCTGCATTGATATTTCTCTGTATATAACAGGACTATCAGTAATCGAAAGATCGTTTCACTGCGTTTTATTTTTAATTTATTCAGAAAAAGGAATCTGGTGACAAAAACTTCCTTGAAACATGTTAAAACGACGTGTACTATCGGGGAACAAAATCTACCAAACCTTTCAGAGTAGTTTCTTAAGAAAGTTAAAATAGGAGCAGCACACATCTTTTGATACGGTATTGACAGTGCGGATTGAACCCAAGGTTACATTTATCATGAAATTGTGAAAAGGAAATGAGGCCTGGGTGACAAAGAAATAGGTTAACTGTGTGTTCAAACGTCAAATAAAATATTTGGACCAAGGTTTCGCTTATATATCTCTTATATATATTTTAGGGAAACAATAAAGTTATAGAAATATAAGTTGTGACGTTTTTGTTTGTTTATGTTAGGTCTTACATAAATTGTGTAAAATGAGTGCCATTTAATAGATTAGTAACTGTTTGTTTAAGCATATATGTAAGGAAGTTCCTTATTTTAATAATGCAATAACGTTTTTAACCCTATACAAATATATTAAGGATACTGAGAAATATGAGTGGTATATTCATAGTATTCCTTATCATAATTAAATCATTGAAATACTTGATTTTGTGGATAGCTTTCGAATATATTTTAGTTCTGACTGTGAAATTATTTGGACAACTTAAATAATGAAAATGCTTACAAAAAATAATAGTTTAATTTTAAATTAACACTTTTTCAAAAGCAATTAGGAGTAAGAGAAAATCATATAACAAATCAAATTGCATTAGAATATTTTCCCCTGGTTTAACCAGAGTTTCAACTGCGGTTTTATCAGATTTAATCTTAAATTGTTATTAAAAATATTAAACTGTATCTTTTAGTTCTTTCTGGTGAAGAACTTTAAAATATATTGAAAAGTTTTACTCACTAAAAACTGGTAGCAAATAAGCTGCCTCCAAAGATTTTCTCCCTTTTTAGGGTTTAAGGTTACTCCTTAAACATTGAGAGAGCACTTACTGCCACCAGCTTTACGGAGTAAACTTCTTATTCGTGTAGCGTTACACCAATTTTTTACAGTGAAGTGCCTACGTTACTCCTGAGGGATTCAGCTTCTCCCAGGTAAAATAGGTTTCTCCTAGGTAATAGGTAAATGGAGACATTTGCGGTTTAGTTTAAAAGATGCACCCTTTCTGCGGTAGCTCACTTGGCAGGCAGCTGTAAACACGAGGTTTTTTTTTTCTGCCGCACGAATGCCGCAATAAAAGGACGAAGACATCTGTGTGTGTAATAATAACTTACTATTCACTGTTTCAAGGTCACATTTCAATCATCCGCTGGCTTTTTTTAAGTGAACGACCTAATATACAACTTGACGCTTTTTATGCCTCCAAGTTTTTCTCAGTGAGTGTGGACGCATTTTCCATTTTATTTTATATTCTTTTTCTAAAATGTGAATAACATGTCATGCACGCGACACTTTGAAAGGGCGGGAAGAATGTCGACCACCATATTTTACCGATATTTTTTTTAAGAAATTTTTATTTTATCAATGTTTTTTTAAAGAAATTTTTATTTTATCAATGTTTTATAAAGACATTTTTATTTTATCAATGTTTTTTTAAAGAAATTTTTATTTTATCAATGTTTTATAAAGACATTTTTATTTTACCGATATTTTAACAGCGATATTTCTTTTTCAATGGAAGTTCTTCGTTAAAAATATATTTTCAATCCGTCGAAAAGTAACTTTATATAATTTTTTTTAATTGTCAATCTAACTGTTTTTTTTTTTTTTTCATTTAATATCTATTATATTTTGCCAATAGTCAATCGGTGTAATTTTTTTAAAAATCGAGTTGATGATTAATAATTCCAAGTACAAAAATGTATTATTGTTATTAATTAATGTTACAATACAACTTTAAAAAAGAATAAAAATTGAAAAGATAATTTTCTTGTCACTTGATACATAAAAGTTCAAACAAAATGTCTCCGCTTTTAAAAATTTGTTTTTAAAAAATACAATTATTCGAGCAATAAACTTTTTAAATAAAACAAGCATTTCTAATTCTCCAACAAATGAAATTCCTAAATACAAAAAAATATAATAAACTCTAGCCGTTCAATGCAATTCCAAAGAATAAAAGAACAAAAATACGTCCTTGTGCTTTCCTTTGATGCGTGAGGAACACAGCTACTCGTTCATAACAAGCTCAATAAATCGAACCCTTCTTTAACTATCCAAATAAAAAAAAAAGTAAAAGTTCTTTGTTTCATTTTGTCACGACCAGGTTCGACGTTCATGACTGCAAAACATGACCATAAAAACTTGGGAGAGACATTCACCACTCGCACACGTGTTGTTAATATAAATTTCTCGTTGCTGCACTCAAATAAGAACTGTGCTGCTTCGACTTATTGGCAAGGAAACATAAAATGAGAGAACAAGTTTTGTGCTTTAGTTTAATTAAATAAATAAAATATAGAACAAATGAAGTGTATGGAACTTAACCCATTTTTTGGAAATATTAAGACTTATTAAAATTGAATTTTAAAAATATAGATATAATGTTACGAATGGATGACGTATAAAATGTTGAATTTAGAATAATATTTATTATTTAATGACCATAACCCTAAAAACTTGGAGAGACATTCACCACTAGCACACGTGTTGTTAATATAAATTTCTCGTTGCTGCACTCAAATAAGAACTGTGCTGCATCGACTTATTGCAAGGAAACATAAAAGGAGAGAACAAGTTTTGTGCTTTAGTTTATTTAAATAAATAAAATATAGAACAAATTAAGTATATGGAACTGAACCCTTTATGAAAGAAATATTAAGACTTATTATAATAGAATTTTTTAAATATAAATTTAATGTTACGTATGGATGACGTATAGAATTTTGAATTTAATATAATATTTATTATTTTAGTAAAACTTCTACAATAATTCTAATAACATAGATATTTAGTGCAAAAATAGTTTGTTATAAAAATGAAGAGTTAAAGTAGGGTTGTGTCTTCAGAGCTCGTTCTTTTTATTTATAGAAATTAAATACAAATATGTTCTTCTCTAATATTTAAATTCGTTAACTATAATTAGAAGTTTCTTCTTTTGAAACAGCTAAATTTTGTAAAACGTGAAAATGCTATTCTCAAATGGGTCTTTAAAGGTTTAATAATGTCCACACCTTAAAAAACATGGCGACATTCGCAAAAAAATTCAAACCGTCGCCAATGCTGGCGGCCTACTTCCCCAAAATGTGCCAGTTTGGCGGCGTGGGAAAAGACACCAATTACTCTACATATAGAGGCGGCGGATGTCCATTTCCGAAAGCAGCCAGGGCATTGACCCAAATGCATGGCATCGTAGGTGAAAGTACTACTGTGCTCACTTAGGAAATGAAATGGGCGACCGGTGGTAAAATTAGGTGAATTTCGCTTTCTTTATTTATCGCCAGACAGGTTGGTCAGCGCGTTTGCATGCGGTTAGGGGTGTGTCGGAAACAATTGCTTCTTATTTTTGCGGACGTTTCAAGGGTCATTTCCGGTGGCTTGTGAAAAAGAAATCGAGTTGAATGTCTTGAGGTGATGGTTACTTGAATTACCCTAAGATAGCGAGTATGTAGGAAATTCAAATGTTCTATTTTCTGCCAGAATTAGACAGATATCATTTGATCGAGGAGTTGCAATCGACACTTAATTAGACCTACGTTTGTTTTTTAAACTTTTTTACGTAATGTTTGAAGAGAGTGTCTCAAAAAGAAGAAGTTGTGTTGACTGTTAGTTCTTATGCTTTTTCCTGATGATCTTTCAAAGTTATCCTACTCTATTTGTTAAAGGTCCCCAGACAATTATTTTTGATTAACTAAGTCCTTCCATAAGACTATTTGAAATATAATATAGATTAATTAACCAAATGAAAAATAGATATAAGGTGGTTGAATAATGCCAATGGGTCATTGTTTGTTAACCTTTTAAAATTAATATGAATGTTTGTATTTTTATCAATAAACATTTTTGATTGACAAATAAAACGTTCAATCGCAATGACATAAATTATCAGTAACAATAAAAGTTACTATAATTCTAAACCTATTTCATAAACGGATTTCCATTTAAATCCTATTGATTACTCAACAAAACTATTCAAATCGATTAACTAGTTATCTCTACGTCTAATTCCAACTCTTTTACATTCTTTTCTTTTTACACCTTCCCATCCCCTTAATTCGATGATCTCTATTTTGGTCAATGGCCTTTATCCCTCCACCCTAAAAATAGAATCCTCCACGCCAAAAAGCAGCAGGAAAACAGATCATTCCGCGGCGAACCACCACCCACTTTTTTCGAATAAAAAAAAATCCTAAAGAAGTAGGCACCTATAATCCACCTATTCCTCCAGAAAGGTTCTTCTTGCATCAAGATCGTCGACCTTTTTACCATGGGTCTTCTGCTATGGTAGTGACCCAGTTTGGGGCCCCCGCGCCCTTGTGTGGTGGGAATCGTGGGAAACGTCACTTTGGACGCCAGGAATCTGCTATATATAAACAAAGGACAACGCCCAGAGCTTGAGGGATGATCCCACTTTAGATTAATTTTTAAATAAAAAAAATCAATTTCACTGAAATAATATTGAAAGTGAACTAAAAGAGAATATTTATAGGTTTGTATTGAATTGGAGAGATTAGTGGAAGAACGTGCTAAGTAACAAAAAGGCGGAAAAGAGAAGATTGGCCTTAACATTTCAGTTTGCACTCACATTCCATTGGAAAAAAGTACTTGCAAACTATAAAAAATATTCTAAACTTAAAATTTGTGAAAAAGGGGAAACTTTATTATCAATAAAGAAGTTAGTTCATAGGTACAAAAATCTAATTTTTTTTTCAAAAATGTCACTTAGCACGTTCTTCCACTAAGCTCTTCAATTGTTATGTAAGGACCATAATATACTTTTCGTATAAAGACGGAGCAAGATACTAACTGTATTTGTATATAAGGACCATAATATACTTTTTGTATAAGGCCGGGCCATAAATATACTTATTTTATTTTTATATAAAGGACCATAATATTTATATAGCATTTTATATAAGAGACGTAGTATAATATCGATGTGCATCGATTTTGCAAATTTTACAAGAAATTAAAATGGATTTTCGCGCATTTCCTTTTATAAAACACCAATCAGAGCATTAACATAAAAAGAAACCCCGCAAGAGTAAAAACTAAAGAGTAAACTGGAACCAGAGTATATGAAATATACACTTTTTCATATCTAGTATTGATTTAAAATCTGTATACTTTGTTTAAAAGATATGAAATTTCAGTACCTAGAGTAAAAAGTATAAGAAATTGTTGAAAATGGAATTTTGCTTACAAGATTCGAATATAGTTATTTACGTTCTTATCTCGTTCTCTTTTTGTTTGGCGAAAAAAACATGAAAAAATATACTCCCAAAAATGCCATAACTTATAAAATCACAACCAAACCTTTAAAAATATTAGAATATTGGAACCTTCAGTAAGATTGGTCTTTTCGCTATCAGAACTGCTAGGTGTAGGAGACCATATACCAGCCCCCTCTTTTTTTTTGTATGAAGAAAAAAAAAACTTTTTTCCCCTTCATAGTTGTAACCTCAGTTATGAGTTGCTATACGGTATTTGGGTCAAGTGAGAAAGAGAGAGAGAAAGATACGGTTCAATATATTTATATGGATGGAGTTTTATATCCGGGTCCGAATTTATATTACTAGGTGGATCGTTTGTGGAACCTGGGAGGGATGCACGAGCTTTTTTGGTGTATAATTTTTGTTCGTCTGATTCGTTTATAAATTGTAAAATAAATTGCGAATGAATGGGTAGTTTGTGAGAAATTAGTTTTTTAGTTTGTATTCAGTTTCTTTTCTTCGCAAAGTTAAATAGTATATTTTATCTTTACTAAAAAAAATACTTAAATTTTATTATTCAAATCCATGCATCTCACTGTATTAATCTTAATTTAAAATCATTTATTCACGAAAAAGATACCCCGTATTACATAGTTTCAATTTAGACCTATATGTTGTTCTCATTAAACATCGGTGTTGGTTTAAAGGAGTACCGGTTGAATATAAAATCAAATATTAAAGTAAATATTAAACACATTGTTACAATTATAACGCATAAGAGTATCAACATTTTATGGAAGCCCTAAAATTTATTTTTTTTAAGTAATTTGGGACATTAAACAGTTTATAAAAATCAACATGCCTGTCTGGATCTGTTATGTTGCCGCAGATATTACAACAAAAAGGATATTACAACAAATATTACCAAAAGGTACATCGAACGCAGGCTTCTCAGCAATACACCAGACGATTGAGTGTGAAGGGGGGAAAAAACAGTTCATTTGTCTTCAAATTTGTACATTTTGTTAATTCTTTTTATCATTTGTAGGCTTCTCAGCAATACAACAGACGATTAAGTGTGATGGAAAAAAACAGTTAATTTTTCTTCACATTTGTACATATTGTTCATTCTTTTTGTCATTTGCAGGCTTATCAGCAATTCATCAGACTATTAAGTGTGAAGATGAAAAACAGGTTTTTTTTTTTCAAATTTGTATATATTGTTCATTTTTTATTATTTGTAAGCTTCTCAGCAATATACCAGACGATTAAGTGTGAAGGGAAAAAAACAGTTCATTTTTCCTCAAATTTGTACATATTGTTAATTCTTTTTATCATTTGCAGGCTTCTAAGCAATACACCAGACTATAAAGTGTGAAGGGAAAAAAAAAAATTTATTATTCGAATTTGTACATATTGTTCATTCTTTTTATCATTTCGTTTCTTGAGTAATCATGTGATGGTGTTAACTTAATTTATCCACAGGTCGTTGGAAAAATAATATGAAATCAATTCATTTTTTAATGATTTCAAAATTATTGTAAAGAAAATAACTGTACATTGTCTATTTCTGTACCGATCTGAAGACACACAAAAAAAAGAGAAAGTCATATTTTTACATTTCCATACCAAGAAGACCTTGAATACGAACAGTGACCGAAGATAAAAACTTCTTTTAAAAAAAAACTTTTTAAGGGGTAGGTGAAGGAAACGAAAAATGTGGCTAACACCCCTATCCTAGCAAGAAACTGATGGCACCGTCAAAAAAAAAATATTCGAGGCGGATATCCGAAGCGTGTATCATGCGGCGGAAACATAGTCAAGGTTTTTTTCCCCTGTTAAGAAACTAAAAACTACCCTCATGATAAGGAAAAAAAGGATGAGAGGTGCGAAAAAAAGCGAAAACGAAAGTGGTGAAAAAACGCGTAACAGCTGAGAGTTGTGCGCGCGTTTCCGTTTTTGTCGCTTTCGTGCGGAAAAGCAATGATGTACACTTTTGCTTTTATGCACACTTTTGCTTTTAATGCTTATTAAAAGTATGGGGTTTTTTTTAAATATCAGATGTTATATTTAATTATGCGGCCTGGATCAAGACAAATTAAACGTACAATGATATTTCTTAAAAAATTGAAAAAAAATTCTCATTCCTCAACAGAATTTTTTCTTTTGTAATACACTCTTAAAATGAACTAGCGATTTTAACTCAGTCTTATTAATTTTCACTCCTCCAGTCTGGAAAATGCACTTCTCCTTTTGGAGTGGATCCTTTGTTTGTTAAACCTCCGACAGGATCACTCCAAACGAGTGATTTTAACTCAGTCTGAGTTAATATTCATTCCTTTCCAGTGTCGTAAATGCACTTCTCCAACTGGAGTGGATTTCACTCTTTTGTTTTAAGAGTGTAATACAATAAAATTAGAGGTAAACCATTGCTTCATAAATAAAATTAAATATCAACAAAAAAGCTAAATAAAATAAGATTACATAAACACCTCTATAATATTACATTAATTTTAAGTACATGGTTTATTTATAACGATTTCTGAAAAGAAAGTAAAAAGAAGAAAAGTAATTTTAAACAAGAATTGAATTATAAATAAGCGTCAACATTACAACTGTGGTCAAAAAGTAGGACATACTCCGCGAATTGAATAAGTTAAACGAATTAAATAAGTTAAATGAATTGATAAAAACTAGTTTTAAAACTAAAATTAGGTGGTTTCACTTTCCGTGAAGAGCTATTTCGATGTCTCCAATTGAAATAATAAGAAATATGTCTTAGACTTTGAATAAGATTTTGGGTATAAATTCGACTTTTGGAATACACCTTTTTTATTAATTAAATTGACATAAAAGTAGGTTTTCCCTTTCAATCTTAAATCTTTTATTGTTGCTTTGAAAAAAAGTGGACATGATTAAAAAGCTTTCTTTGTAAAAATAATCATTATTTTTTAAAAGGAAATTGCATTATTTAAATCTGAAATTTATAGGATACTATTTGTTATTCCTTTTTACTTACACAATGGGTGCAATTTCAAAACGGAAAAGCATTCATACTCTCATTGTTTGACTTTTAAAAAGATGTCGGCTTACGCTTTTAAGTTCACTTTTCAAAGTAAACAGAAGCACTCATTCATTTCGAAGAACGGAAATTCGAAATATATCTTGTAGTTTTAACAATCGCTAACCCAGTTACCGTTCCACGTGTTAAATGTTCAAGCGTATTTAGGACAAACAGTAATAAATAAATGGAATAATAGCCAAGAAATCCTTGAAAATCTAGCAGATGTCCAGTCACTTCTTGAACCAACAATCATTAACAGACATCCATTTAAAAGTTTAAGGCTTTAAAGTTTATTTATTTAGGCCACAACAGTTAGAAAAAGTTATTAGGAACAAAATTCTATTATAAAATACTGTACACTATATCTCTGTCATCAACAGATGCCTACTCAAGTAATGTCCGGACAATAGCCTCTACGGAAATTAAAACTGAACGGAAGCAAATGTGGATAAAGCAAACAATGTCCAACATTTTTTCATGAACTATAGCTCTTCCAGGTAACCCCATTGTCGGTCACCATCAAGTAAAAGTACATATAGGACAACCTCATAAGCCCTATCATTACCCCAACAATATCAAGCGGAAGTATAAAGTCCAAGTCTGTGTACTTTTTTCTCAATCAACTTTTAAGATTCAAGTAAAGGTGAACGGATATAAAATGGGGCTGAATACTACGTCCAACCATGAAGAAGGGTTAACCCAATTTCCATTGACGGTTAAGTAAAAGTATATCTAGGACAATATATCATACAAACGATACTTTTACTGACCCTAGGAAAATCGAACGGAAGTATGTACAATGGCAGCATACTTCATCTTAAAGCGTTTAAGTAAAAATCATAGGAAATTCAATGATGAAGGGTTAACCCAATTTCCATTGACGGTTAAGTAAAAGTATATCTAGGACAATATATCATACAAGCGATACTTTTACTGACCCTAGGAAAATCGAACGGAAGTATGTACAATGGTAGCATACTTCATCTTAAAGCGTTTCAGTAAAAGTGATAGGAAATTCAATGATGAAGGGTTAACCCAATTTCCATTGACGGTTAAGTAAAAGTATATCTAGGACAATATATCATACAAGCGATACTTTTACTGACCCTAGGAAAATCGAACGGAAGTATGTACAATGGTAGCATACTTCATCTTAAAGCGTTTCAGTAAAAGTGATAGGAAATTCAATGATGAAGGGTTAACCCAATTTCCATTGACGGTTAAGTAAAAGTATATCTAGGACAATGTATCATACAAACGAAACTTTTACTGACCCTAGGAAAATCGAACGGAAGTATGTACAATGGCAGCATACTTCATCTTAAAGCGTTTCAGTAAAAGTGATAGGAAATTCAAAAGTGAAATGGGGCTAAAGCCTTCAACGTCTAATGTTATTTCACGAAGAAGCATTCACCCTCATTGTCCTTAACGGTTAAAGTAAAAGTTTATCTGGTACAATGTCCCTCGGACACTTTCATTGACCCCAGGTGAATAAAACGGAAGTCCAACGGCAGCGTACACTTCTTGTCAAGCAATTCTAAAATACAAAGCATTTAATGCTTAAGTAAAAGTGAATCTGGGACAAGGTTTCGAAAAGCTAACCAAAAAGCACATTGTTCCATTAAATTGAACGGAAATCCGAAAGTGAAATTTGCACTAGGCATCCATCCTGTGGAAGGAGTGCCAGGAGAAATCCATAAAAGCCAGGCCTCAAACAAACTCTTCATTCATATTCTGCAGATCTAGGACAAAGTTGTATACTTTCAAATTTTTCTAAATAAAGCTTCACCCTCCCTTATACAGAGGGGCGGAAATCCTAATTGTTTTCCAAAAAAAGGGGGGGCCGTTGTCAGAATACGCGAAAGTGAATGTTTTCGTCGCGAAATCTCTCGCTGCACTTGAAGAATTCGAACGGATTTCCGAAAGTGAACGTTCCAGCTGGACTTTCGAAATTTTCGTCGAAAGTGAACTCTATGTAGACCTCATACATAAAAGGTCGAGAGTTTTCCCTTTCGGAAAGGAAAGGGGACAGGAAAGAGGTGTAGCCTTAAAATGGGTCATCGAATTTTTATGAAAACTGTTCGATGAAAAATCCACTGGCGAACTCGAACGGATATCCTAGGCCCCCGATGCCAGACGTGGGGTAGGGAGTGTTGGATATTCTTCACTTTCTCCGTTGAGCGACACTTGCTGCCCTAGTTGCTCGCAAGTGGGTCGACGTGCTACAGGAATTGCCAGCTTCTACTTGAGGTTTCGTTAGGTATACCTCGACTCCGTGCAGTTTGGGACTCTTCGTTTAAAATTCATGATTGCGAAAAATAACGTTTCACTTTTCCATCCATTGTGGTTTAAAATGCAAGGAAGTTAACTCAAAATAAAGAGCATAAGCTATCTAAATTCCTTCCTCCTAGCACCGTCGAAGTGGATTTTGCCCAAGAATAAAACCTAGTACTGACTTTATTCTTGAAAATTTTAATACTTATAAGTCAAGACATAGTTGAAATTTAAAAAGGCATGGGTTACAAGAAGAATAACAGACCTAAATATTAAAAAACATCCACGTTGTTATTTAAAAACAAATAATTTTTTTAAAAACTGATGGGAATAAAGTTGTTATTTTGCGTTAAGAGTCTTTTGGATAACAATGTAATAACCGTCTTAAAGGCAATTAAAACCAAATTTAAGTAACATGAAAAATATTAATCACAACACACCTAAACCACATACAACCATTATTCACGGTCAACAAACCCAAGAAGGTTACATGAAAACAAACCCAAAAACCACACAATTTTCAATTAAAAAACTCATCCCTCGCGGTCAACAATAATTAACGACCTATAAAAAAAACCGAACGCCCACCTCCCTAAAACTCCCCCAAACCACGTGTCAAGGACCACCAAAGGGCGACCTTGGGTTCTTCAAAAAGTCCTAAAAAAGGGTTTAGGTGCCCCCTGGGTCCCTTCAAAAGGGGTGCCCGAAAAAGTAACCGACCCTGAACTGCAGGCTGGATGTGTGTCAAGCAAGGATGGCCAACCCAGAAGGTGGCCCCGTGTTTGAAGCTAGACTTCGAGGATGCTGAAGCAGATAATCGACCATACGACCTGGATTAATAGGATCGAGAGGGGGAAAAGGTGGCTTCTTCCTAAAAATTTGGAAAGGAAGAGGTTTTGTGATGAAGAGTTTTAGGAGATCTTTCTCGCTCAGAAAGTAAGAGCCTTCACTTTTAATGATTCTGTTGCTGTTTCTTATTCCAATTGGTCTAGACCAACTAAACTAAGTCCAAAAGACCTTTCGCTTACAAAAAATCTCGAACTAGCGCAGGGTTTTCAAGTTTAATGATTCTTCCATAGTCAAATAAATGTCGTCCCTTTCCTTGCTTATGGTCACGAGACTTTACACGATGGGCCAGATACTATCAAGCACACATTTACTACAAATGAGGAAATGTTTCCCTGGAGAATTTTTCACGACATTATTTCGTCAAAAATGACAAATATTTATGAAATTTAGACATCCCTTTCTAAAAGGGCTGAGAAAATTCTTCGGTGAAATTTGACGATAAAATATGAGTATTGAAGTTGTCGCATATAGAGTATTTTTTGTTTCAAGTGACAAAAATAGTCCAAGTTTAATTGCGACCCATTGTCATTGTTTAGATTGACTGGTATCAAGTAAGATCTTAGCCATTTATTTTCTTAAAGGAATAAAAAGTAATCAAATTACTAAAGGAAAATATTTTATACACATTTGTTGTGAAAATTACACGAGAAATAGAAATTTTTAGTTATTTCATACGCCATGGAAGTGCACTAACTGACCCCTTTCCAGAACCCAAAATCTACAGTTGCATAACAACACTAAAAAGTCGTCCACTAAAATCTCTTAAGCCTACAAATTTACGATTGCGATTGGAAATACCACATTTCTTTTTCAGAGTGAAAAAGCATGCAAAAAAAAGGATGTCCTTTACCGTGGAAAGAGAATGACTTGACACAGGGCGGCATCTCTTTTTACGACTCTGCACGTCCCAATGAAATTGGTTTTATAGAACTTTAACTAACATTTATCTGCTTCCAGCAAAAAAATATAAATTATGAAGGCTTATTAATGCAAGCTTATGGTAAAACATGCTACTGGATATATTTTTGTAAATGCTTTACATAAAAAAAATAGCTAATTTTTTTAGTTAAATTTAACTTGTTCACTTAATTTCTCAATCAATGAACGTAAAGCAAATATTGGGTGTTAGTTTTGGGTGGTTGATTCTGTTGGATCCCAAATGAAAGGGCAGGGCTTGATAATTAAATGAAGAAAGGGTGAGTATCTTGTATCCTCAATGAAATATTAGAGCACAGATCTGCGAAGACATATCTTGTTTTTATGTTTGGCTGGTTCCCTTGTATCCCAAATGAAATGCTATAAAGTAGAAATTCAAAAATCGTTTAGAGTTCAGTTTATTCTTATGCTTCCCAAATGAAATACAACAAAACAAATATTCGAAAATTTCAAAACGCAGTATGTAAACGGGAAAAGCAAGGTAACTAACCACACCTGCACAAAAACGTATAACACTTTCAACGTTTGGAACTATTAACAATGTACATTAAAATAGTCGTTACATCTCTTTCAAAGCAGTGTAGCGTTTTGTGGATTCATAATGGCATTGATTTCGAGGCAGGTATGTCCTTGGGGCTTAGCATTAGCTTAGCCTTGGTTGTCGTTTCGGTAAAAAATGAAAAGAGGTAAACAACTGAATGCGTCTAATTAGGTTTCTGCTCAGAGATTCACGTGAGTTTAAGGTCGCTCTGGAAATCTATACACCTGAAAATGTATCAATAGGGAAGAAGTAACAAAGTAATTATTTTAAAGTTACTCACGAATGGGGTTAGTTACATTTGGTTGATGAAGGATGGTTAATAGAAAACCACAGAGATTAATTTTGATAAATTTTCAGAATTTGATTCAAAGGAAGTTTTTCTGAACATTGTAAAGTTCGAACTCGCCATATTTCAGAAAACGATTAACTTAGTTGAGTCGATTCATTTTTTTATTATAAATCCCGTCTAGCATACTTCAATCGTAAAAGTCTAAGCACATGGAAAAAGTATTTTTAGCATGAACAAAAACTGGCTTGAATATTTGTCTTAAACATTATTGTATCATAAAAATCAATTACATATACTATTGCTTTAAATGTTTTAGTTCACTTATAATCACTAATCAGCAATTTTTTTTTAATCATAAATTCAAAACAAGATAGCCCCCGACAATGGCATTGATATTTTTTATGGTACATGTTTACAGAAAGGTTTTCTTCGGTGTTTGCCATCTACAACTTTAACACAGTTTTCTGCTTTAATAACTCAAGAAGACCCCGCTAGTGCATCACCCCTCACACTGGGCCCCCACGCTTTCTTTTTTATATCACTTTTTATTACTCCATCCTCCTCCGAAGACCCTTTTTGCACGGTTTTCCCAAGGAAACATGCAAAACGAGATATGAAAAAAAGGGAGCAACCAAGAAAACAACAACAAAAAACCCTTAAAAAAGAAGTAACGGGACATAAAAGGGCTAGGGTGGAAAGACCTTCCTGGGAAGAAAAAGCTCGGCCCCCGTCAAGTACAGAATCTCCAGATGAAACTCTAGTACAACCAGATGCCATGCGGATGGCGAATTTACCATTCCCAACAACATTTCAGAAAAAGATTTAGGTTTTGGAAAGATAACATAATGCTGAGACATAATTCTAGCTATGTAAGTAGAGGTTATTTTTATTAATGTTGCAACATGAAATTTTTTAAAATATTATTTTTAGTGTTGTCATTATATTATGTTAAGAGCATCAGAAAAATAATCTCGAATGTGGTGTGGTATAGTTTTGGGTTAATACTGAAAATAGCCTTGAAGTTTCAATTAATTTATGAATTAAAGAATGAAGATTTAAAGACGGAACAGTTCGTTTCACAAAACTAAATTTTCGATTTTAAATAAGTTTTAAAAAAATACAAAATTTATACATTGTATTGCAGAGATTTTTACTGCCACACACGACGCGCACTAAATTTGATCGCCCCACAGTATCCTGAGTTAGGATCGTCATAAAAGCATGCGGATGGTGATGTAGAGGAAAGTGAATATTTCAGAATTTCAGAGGGAGGGATGGCAACAAGAGGAGAAAAAAGGGTGAGAGCACCCCCTACCCCACGGGCGACAGATGCGACCAGGGCCCCACACCCAGAAAATCGGGGTGGGGCCCTGTTTTTTAGAGGTAGGGGCCCCGTGGAAGTAACGGAAAAAACAGGTATCGATCTGGAACCTTATTTATTGTTTATATCGGGATCAAAAGCGGACTTAAATCATTATTTTTTGGTGGGTGAGGTCCTTTAAAGGGTTGGTTTTGTGTGTGATCATCAAGGCCACTGGATCGGCCTTGGGCAAAACAAACAGATGTATGGGGGATGTGATTTTTCGAACGAAATTTTTCAGAGGGCTATGGGATTCGGCCTTCATAATTTGTGTAACAGATTATATGTGTACGTTGCGGCGTTGGTTGAGTCATGGGCATTTGTGATTTTGAACGGGATGATCAGTGAGGGAAAGCTGACCTTCTACCAGGTTGCTGACTTCGACCAAATTTGAATCTGCCCATGAACCACTGTTTAAAATATTTCACCCTCTCTCTCAAAATATATTTTAGGTACACCCACAATTTTTTATAGCAAAGCTTCCTAGTTTTCGATTTAATGATTTATCGTTTCCACGTTTCTAAAGCAAATGAACAAAATTGAAGGAAAACTTGTTCCAAACGTGGTCTCACACGTAAGTGTTTGGCAAAACTTAGTACAAAATGTAGAGTTGTGTTCAAGGAGAAAAAATCATTTTTGGGATAAAAATTAAGAGTCAAGCTGAACTTAGGTGTCTCTATTTTAGAATCTTGCATCGGCCTCCGGTAAGCTCCAGAAGGATCATTATAAACATGCCGCAAGTAATATTTAAGAGGTTTTCCACCTTTCTTTACTACGAAATTCAGACGCGTTTTATGACTTTCTCCTCTTGAAAATAAATACGTCTTCAATGAGGTAGAATCGATTATGTATTTTATGGTGTCTGAAATATTGTAGGTGTCCGACTGGGTTGAAGGATGCTGAACTCCGAGTCTTAATAATAACCTACTATATTTTACTACTTTATACCTCAATATTTCGTTATATAGGAATATAATGAAATATTGAGGTATAAAGTAGTAAAATATATTTGGAACTGGTTTATTCTATAAGAAAGGTTAATAAAGATTTGTTAGTGATATACTACTGAGGGATCTAAAATTTATGTAATTAACAATGGTAGAAATTAGTTTCATGCAGTAACTAAAGCAACGCACATCACAAAATTTAGAAATTTAAAGCCAAAAATGTTTCAGGTACTAATTCATTCTATAATACTAATAGTTTTAGTAATCTTCAGATTTGGGTAGGTTTTTACTGAGAAAATAAAAACTAACATAAAATATTAAAGTTATGACTTGCATTTAACATGAGTTCACTTAAATTAAAGGAATGTCACATTTTGTAACTCAGTAATTATGCTTTTTTAATATTTCCTGCTGTGCTAATCTCTTATTCGAAGAGGACTCCTTTTTTTGTAGCGCTATGTCAGATGCCGAGACATTCAAAAGATTAAAATAGTGTCTGTCAGAGCGAAGTATGTTCTGAGCAAAAGCAAACGTAGAAGAAGAAAGCCAATCTCCCCAGGTAAGCTCCAATCCTTTTTCCACCGCAAAAAAAGGTAAAGTAAAAAAAGAAAGAAAAGAAAGAACCAGCCATTTTCAAGGTTAAATTTTTTTAGTGTTAGCCGTCCTTCTCTCTTGCTCTCTCAAAACCACACGTGCTTCTTAATCTCATTTTAATAGCCAACAAAACCGCCAAGCTACCCAGCCAAACGCTGAAAATTCCCAGCAACATCAATTTACTGTTTATTTTTTTACGAAACGAGACAAATAAAGCTATCAAGATGCGTAATCAATACAAATAGTGTTTTTAGTTTTGCTCGGTTGAATGTTGTATCGTGCCAGATTTCGCCAAACATGCAATTATTCCTTCGAATGCCTGTTTATCCTATTTCCACTGCCAACCCAAATCGCCAAACTCAAGAAAACATTCGTTCCGAACAACAATTCTATTAAGATAAAGACGAATAAAAGTATCGATATAGGTAATCAATGGAATTAGTTGAATTTTCTTTGCCAAATTGGGCAATTTTTGCCAAAAATGGTAATTTGTTTCAAAAATGTGCATGAAATGTATGATGTCATCCGTAAATGTCATGAGGGCTCATTGGATGAATGCTATTCAGGTAGGCGTGGAAAAAGGGTACCGAAGATACGTGACCTTGGAATACTCTGGACCCAGTGTTTCATTACATTTTGAAAATAAGATACTAAAAACCACTTTTATGCAAATATTTTCTACAGTTTCTGAAAAATTTGGGTATAGAACTAAAAACTAAACTTAATAAATGTTTTCAGGGCATTTTTTATAATTGTTTTAGTTTATTATCATAATTATGACATTATAATTTCATGATATGTCTACTTTGATGCAAGTTTGAAAAGCTTTTCTAAATTAAGTGCAGTTTTTCCAAAAAAATCTAAGGAATAGGATTAACTTTAAAGTTATACAAGTTTTTTCACAAAAAAGATGTTTTATTTTAATCCAATCAATGGGAAAAGTTAGGAATTCACATATAGGTTTATCTAAGTATAAACCATTTTATTCTAGGTAGACATAAAATCTTCATTTTTTACTCAACTTTTAGCATACATTTGTATTAATTGTTTTCGTTTGAATACTTATCTTATATTCCCGTTTCAAACTAATTCATAATATGTGAAAAACATAAATTAAGTTTGATAACTTTGCTTGCTTTTCTATATATAAATCAATTTACTTCAGTCACATAAATCATCCTATTTAAAAATCATCCCCGATTTATTTTACTTTGCTTGCTTTTCTATATATAAATCAATTTACTTCAGTCACATAAATCATCCCCGATTTATTTTAATTTTTTGTAAAATAAAATAAATGTTTTTTAAAAAATTATTTTTTTTTAAATCACGCTTGGTCCTTTTCTACAGAACCTTTACCCAATCCATAATCCTATGATAAACAGAGAGCGCTCTTTCCCCTACGTCATCTTCGCTCTCCCTGACCTTGGTTACTATGGTAACAGACTCCGAATCCAAAGCTCCTTTTTAACATATTGAACGGCGCGAATAGAAGCCTGGCTTCATATGTTACAATGTTTCATTTCGTGTGGAATATTAGATTGCTTATATTAATAGTTAATTTTTTGCAACGGAGGTTTTCATAAGGACATAATATGGATAATGGAACTATTTAGGAATAGAAGCTTATACTTCCCAAATATTTAGATGAAGTCGATTTGATAGGAACTTTCATGAAATATAAAGCAAAATATTGTTTGTGAGGAGAGAATAATATTATGGTAGTTACTTTATTGGTCAATTTCTTGCAGTGGAGCTAGTTTCCTCCAAATTACATTTAATAAGGATTTTTTTTTTTAGAATATTTAGTAATGCTTCGAATGAATAAATATCTTGAGACGTGTTCCAAAATTATTATGATAATTTAAGCATAAAGCTGAAAAAGTTTGTACAATGTGTCAGTTTATGCAGAGAAGGGGAAAAAATATTAAATTGCATATACCATAATTAATTTCTTGCAACTGAGATATATTTCTCTGAACTACTTCAAATATGGAACGCTTTTTTCGAATACTTTGGTTGCGGAAATATGCATATAAGTTCTAAAACTAATAAGGACATATATGACATAAATAGTTAAGTATATTTTTCAACAATGTTTCATTTATTTATTGAACGTAAAGTTAACATTGTTTAAACAATTTATGTAGTGAGGAAAATATTATACAATAAGATTGATCCTGTTAGATTTTAGTTTCTTGTATAATTGATAATATTCTCAGAATGCGACTTTTTTTATCGGAATGAAAGTTAATGCTTTGAATACTTAATTAGACGAATGAATATTTTAAAATTGATTGAAACAGATTAAATAGTAGAAATAAGATAAATGGATAAAAAGTATCTTGGTTAGTTTCTAGCAAAAGAGAGATTATTCCGAGAACTTTATTTAATATGGTACGTTTTTGGAACACTAATGAGGTATTTGGTGTGTTAATTAGGTATTTGATGAAGTATTCTGTAATTCATAGTAAGATTTATTTTTTACAGTATGAAGTTATAAGAGAAGCTGTTGTTAATACTTTGGTTGTTTAAGAGTTTTGATGGTGATGAACTTAACTCCATAGGTATTCCTTAATGTAATTCAATTTACATTGTGAATGAATAATTAAACTTTACTTTCATTGGTTAATACTTTTGAGGATATTTGGTACATTAGAATTTTTAGTGTTGGAGAAAGAAATTAACACCTCACCAAATTAGAAAATTGGAAGAAAACTTTTAAAGGAAGAGATTTTTTAGACATTTTTAAATATAAAAAAAAATTGATAAAAACTAAAAAAAAAAAAGGCTATATAATGTTGAAGTATATTTTAAAAGTTGAATAATCTCAAACGATTTAAAATTTACTTACAAATAGAACATAGAAAGGGAAAAAAAATACTTAAAAATTATAATATTAAGTATTCTTATTATAAAGATCGTTATCAGCTAATAAAATATATTAAAGGGGCATAATGTATCAGCTTATAAATTATAAAAAGGCTCGAAAACAACAAATTAACATTTCACCAAAAAATAAACTTACTTTTTCGGCGGTTCCATGGACCTTATAGTGGGCCTATTATGATGCGGATGTTCCAAGAAGTGTATCACCTCCAATCCATAACTAAGCGGCAACATACTTATTCCCAGCGCAGGGCACAACTACGACAAATAATTCAGCGGGAAAAGCGAGCGGGGCCACGCCGTGTTTGACAGCGATGAGTGCCGCGACAAGAATGAAAGGGGGATCCGCGGTGTCTGGGGACCTCGGAGCTTGTGACTGGGAGAGTTGGGAGATCGGGAGTTCAATGACTGATATCGCTTGGATTTGTGGCTGTGTCGAGGGACCGGGCAACCTGTTTTAGGGGGGAGCGCCATCTATCGGGGAGAGGGAGAGTTGAGAGCTGGGTTGAGATTTTTAGGGGGGAGGGTTTTTTTTAGGAGTGGGGAATGGGGGGTCTGTTTAGAGTTTGATGGATAGGGGGGAAAATTGTATCAATGAGAAGAATTTTTAGTGAAGATAATTGTAATTTATAAACTTTTAAATAATTATCTATAAATATTTTTTTAATAAAATTCATAAAGTACATTGTGTGTGTATGCTTATTTTTTGTAAAGGCCGATTTGTGCTCTCACTCCCCCCCCCCCCCCCTCCTCCTTCCTCTATTAATGAATTCCCGAAATTTTTATTGATATTTCTTCTGCGATTTTATTTATTATAATCAGAAAAATGTAAACGATATTTTTAACTTATAAAAAAACAGTATACTATAGGGGACAAAGAGCATGTTGTAAATAAAATTAATTCATTCTTATTTTTAAAAAATAGCCCAACGGTTACATTCACATATCTCGCGACCGCTTAATAAAACTCTATTCATTAAAGATCATCGTCAAAATAAACAATTTAACTAATAAATAATTAAAGTAATTAATAAATAAATAAATGAATGAAGTAAGTAAGTAATAAATTAATAAAGTAATTATTGAATGAATAAATAACCTGAAGTAAGTAATAAATTAATAAATAAATTAATAAATGAATATAAATGAATAAATAAAATTAAAGTATTTAATTAATGAATAAAAAAATAAATGAAGTAAATAAGAAATTGATAAAGTAATTAATGAATGAATAAAGAAACAAGTCAACCAAAAAATAGTAAAATGCATGCAAATTACCTGTCTAAGAATAGTCAGAACGTAAGGTAATTGCCGCCGTAAGAGATAAAAGCAAAAAAAATACCGGCACATCCACGTGTTTGGGTCACAAGGACGAAACAGGGCCCGGGGTTGTTTTCTTCCAAACGACAGCTTCAAATGAGCATAAATAAATAAACATGCAACGAGAAAGAAATGATGCGAACGGTTTCCGTATGTTTCAAGGATGACGGATTCAGTCTCATTATGAATAGAATAGGATGTCATTTGTTTTTTGGGGGCTGGGGAGCCCAGTCGGTTAAGCACTCGCTTAGCATGCGGAAGGTCCCAGGTTCGGGTCCGGGCATCGCCAAAATAGCTGCCGATCTATAAACGGCCCGTGCAGCCAAAAATGTCCGACGAATAATACCCCGTGTAAGGGAGTGCACGTTAAATATCCTTCAAAGTCCTAACGCTGCATACGATGTCGCCCTTATCGGGTGCGTTGGGTGCCTATTCAGGTGTTGGCTCGTCACCTGACTGTGGTTCTAAAATATGACGCCCGTCGCCAATAGCCCTCGTGTAGCTCTAGTGCGACGATAATTCAAACCTAACCTAACCATTTGTTTTTTTTTTCCTTAGGGGCTTTTGCACAAGGGCCGCGCACTGATTGTAAATGAGTTAGATTGAGAAAGAAAGAGTGGATTGAAATTGAAATTAGTTTACAAAAATTATAATTTGTTAAAAGAGATGGTTTGTTTTTGTGTTTTTATTTTGATACACCAACCTGAATCGAGGTAGATTTTTTTATTGATTTATTAAAAGCGGTCTTGAAAAAGTATATGTACTTGAAAATGAACAAAATCATATACGACCTTTAAAAACTGTAGTTAGAAATAAAAAGTTTGACTAATTATAATATTTTTTCCGCATAAATAACGTTAAGTCATCAAACGTGAATAGCAAGAAATTTTTGAACTGATAACTTAAAGGGTATCTGGAAAAAGTTTATGCGTTTAAAAATTAACTAAATTAAGTCTACCTTTAAAAAGTGGATTTAGATATACATAAAACGTTAAAATAATTACAAAATACTTTTTTTCATATAAGTAAATCATCGGACCCGTAAAGTTGTCTTCGACACACTAAGTTCAAACCCAATACATCTATGTATGACTAGAAAAAAAACTAAACATGGCGTTTTTTATTTTGCGAGAAAATTTTGCTTTAAGCTGCAAAAATTATTTTTACTTCATATCCATACAAATTTTTTGCCATTTCTAAAGTGCATTGTACTTTAAGGAGTACTTTTTATAACTTCTTGAAATAAAATATTCCATATCCTTTTTTTAAAAAAACTTGAAGAGTATTTTTTAATCCCGTGAAACCGCAGAAAAAGATCGTTTTCCAGACACTTAACTTGCATTATGCCATGCATAATAAATCTCTTTATCGACTATTTCTTGTACAACACGCTACAGGTGGCAGAAACATATGACTTATGGATAACTTTCGTATTAGAGCACAAAAAATATGGATTTCGGAATTATAGTGCTTTTTCAAGACTAGTGAACCCATTATTTTGTGTATGTTGTTAAAAAAACTTTTTTGAATAATAATAATTTATTGCGCAAAAAATAGCAGCTATCAATTTGAGCGGAAAACCAATACAAAAGTAATAATGAAGTATATATAACACCATGGGTCACAAGGACCATATTGGCGAACAGAATGTATGATGCAAATTTACAAACACACAAAAAAAAAACAAATATTTAAAATTAATTATTTTTTTTATTATTACTTTAAAAATTATAACTTTATAATATTGAAAATGGAAACATACAGTGAAACGGTAATATAGCGGTAATTAAGGGTAAAGCCATATCTCGTCAAAGCGAGAATACGAAAAAAATCTCGAATAAATAATTAAAAATCAAGTCTGGAACTTTTTTGCTAATAAATTTTTTGCTAAAGATATAGTAAAAATTTGAAAATCCCTTAATTGTTCATTGTTCAATGTACCTCCAAAAAAGAAGTTATTATTGGCAATTCTTTTATTTCAAATTGTTTACTTTAATATCGAAATTTTATACTGGGGGAAAGGGGTTATTGAAGTAAAAGGAACTAGTTTTAGACAAAAAATGAATACTTCAAAAACGAATAATTTAAATAATTTAATTTAGGTTTTTAAAGAAGAAATAATATAAGAACAGCGATTTCATATCGGAAAATCATCAATTTTTAGTTATCGTACAAAACATGTAAAAGTAGCACGTCATTATTTCTTAAAGCTCTTTAAAAAACATATTCAATACATCAGAGAAAAAAATTGTACAAAGCTTTCAAGAGGCGGGATATATTTTTTCCAACTCTTAACCCTTTCTTTATTCTTTCCTAAACTAATGCTGCACACGAGCACTACTAACCCATCTTTCCAGTGCAAAAAAAACTCCTCTACGGCAGGTGATGGGGTTTAATTTTTTTAAAAAATTCTCACGATAAAAAAAAATATTAAAAAATATTTTTAACATACTAACCGAAAGGCTTATATTTCCACGGCTTTAACTTCCCCCATAGGTTCAAGTGTTTAAAGAAGGGTTAGGGATTTTTTTCATGGATTTTTAACAAAAGATTTTTCATTTACATGACCTTGAAATTTTTTTGTGTGAACGCGTGTTTAAAAATCTTTTGTGATACGGGTAGGTTTGTAAGGGAGGGTGTTTCGAAGATCATGATAAATGTATGACTGTCATTTTTTTTTCTTACGTCTTTTGAAACGGTGGTAAGTGTTTTCTGAACATATTCATGTTTCTTTTAAGTTTTTTTTTTTAGTTTATTTATAAGGGATATATTCGAATTTTACATAAAATATATTGAGATGTAACGGGAAGAAATTGTTATATGAAAATTAAATGTTTCCTACATGACATTTTTATTACATCAAAACGTATGTATTTACTCACATTTTGTTACATATTTATCTGTTATACATTTCTTAGTACTTCTATCACATATTTATTATTATTTGTGTTTATTTTGAACTAAAATTTAAACTTGAACCATAACAACAACAACAAAAAAAAAACAGTTGCAATACCAAGACAAATTATGTGTTTTGATAACAATTTTGTTTTTGAAGATCTATTTTCAACTATGTGATATGTAACAAATTTGTATTCAAATATAGGAGCTCATAAGTAAAAACCGCTCAGTGCATAACATCTCAAATTTGATCTAACTGAGTCTAATTAAAAAGAGTATATAGCATTATCATAAAAAAAACTAAACCAAATAATTTGTAAATTTTAAACAAAGGTATTTCATTTCCCAAATTATGCTAACAAAACCAATACAGCTGTGTTTGATAATACCAAATCCAAATCTCAAACGGCCTGTTAAAGCTTAGTAATTTCTTATGTTTTTGTGTTACTATATTTGTTCAGATCTCCTTTTTCGCAAGCCTCTGAGCTCGCTAATTGGGAATTGCGCATCGAATTCCTGACCTTGAAATTTCTTAATGAAAGGATCTTCACCTCCTTGAATTCTTGAGACGTCATATGAAAGGTTTATTTGAAACGTTCGTTAAGGTATAGGTTGAATACTTTTTTTAGTACTTTCGTTCGCGTGTGAATGACACATAAATTAAAAGTCATATTTTTGACGTTATTTCAATTAGTTATTGAAAATTCCATGCGTATATTATTCTTTTATTGACCTTTAATGTTTAAAAAGGTAAATAATAAAGAAAAGTTTGGAAAATTTTGATTTTTTAACATTTATTAAAATGCTATGGAGCTATTTATGAACGAGTTTTTGGGATTGTTTATATATTTAACTTTAATATTTAGTACTTCGCCTACTAAATAATTAAACACAAAGTTTATTTAATTTAACTTAGATTCAATAAATGCAATAAAAATATTGTTTAAAAAAATTTAAGCTATACAATTGATTTTCTTCTTCATACATTTTCAACCAAAAAACACTTATTTCATTAATTTTATTGTTTACAAAAAATATTGTTTAAAAAAAATTCAAAACAATTTTTAAGCTATACAATTGATTTTCTTCTTCATACATTTTCAACCACAAAAACCTTGAATCATTAATTTAATTGTTTTTCTTCAAATGCACAATTTGGTACAGATTTTCAAAAAAAAAAAAAAAAATCCTAAACAAAACACAAAACCCGGCATTCGAACATTTTTTTATAAGAAATAAAATAATTAAAACAACTATTTTACATTCCCTATTGAAACATCCTTTAAAAACTACAGTGAAAATCTTATTCGAAAGTTCCAAGATACACTGATCAGATGACAAGGAAACAGTCCGAAAGCGACAAAACGGGAGGACAATAGAATTTATACATCCTTTACACCCTTTCTTCTTATAACCAAAAGCGAATGCTCCATATTTTCCTTCTTCCGGTATTAAAAAACACTGAAAAGGTAAACTTTTAAAAGGTGAAAGGAATTTTTTTATATCATGCATAAAATTTAATGCATTGGATAGGTTCCTTATAACAGGCGTCCACTAGCATTTCCTCCATGTTAACTAAGTGAAGGTTTTTGTTAAAAGTTTGTTTACAGGAATGCATTTATAAATTGATTACTTTAGTGGATTAATTTTTAATTTGTTAATATTAAATGTATTGTTTTTGTATTTTTTTTATTAATTTTGACGGTCCTATGCGTCGAAAGACGCGACAGTAACAAATGTAAAATTGCACGCATTGCTATGCAATGTTTTCAGCAACGTGGTATGGACGCAAAATAAAAGGTTTGATATAAATAAATGTAAAAAATAACGTTGTTTTCTATTAGTATTCATCTTACTTATTCCATATCACAAGAAAAATAGTTTAGAGAGAATTAAGGAAAAATCATTTATAATAATAAAATGTGCATTGAAAAGAAAACAACTGGACACTATTAATATCTCCTTTCTCCTTAACAATCAGAAGGAATTTTCAATTTTATTAAACCTATTGTTTCTACTATAACTATCCTGTTTTAGAGAATTCGATTTGTTTTAGCAAAAATAACTTGATATTAAATCTCACGTTTGATAAGTATGATAGTTAGGCTTGTCATGCGACGGTCTGACGGTCAACCAACAGATGTTTATACTTTGGAAATAGAGGTGAAGTTACTGATTAGGACTCTTCTTAGAAAACAGGAAGTGGACATTAGGCGGCGCGAGTCATCTGCACTTGCTAAGTGATTCCCAAGGAAGGTAATTTTGAGGGACACACTTCGAACCTGGAGGGAGTGATTTACTACGGATGTAGGTGATCAGCGATTTTTGGAAGGATACGATTAGGGTGCCTTTCGGAAGGTGAATTCAGGATGTCGAACTGGATCTACTAATTAATTGGGTGTTTTGAGTTCTAGAAGTTTCTGGAAGCTTTTTGGAGAGACGGAATACGTCATGGCAGGTCTTGACGAATTGGAAGAGGTTTTAGGATTACGAAGGCGGAGCTAGAGATAGAAAACGGGGTGAGTTTTAGGTGTGAAGAGAGGATTAAGAAACAAGACTCGAGGAAGAGTGGAAGGATTTGGAGAGGCTGTTCTCCACGAGAAGGAAGACCGTTGAGAAAGATTTGGGGTATAAACCCATTGGAAAGGTTCTGTGAGACCCGTTTCTATTCACAGGACCATCTCAACCTTGCCCTCTTCTCCAACTCTTACGGGGAATTATATGCACTAATTCATCATAGAAGGTGAAACAAACTAAGGCAGTTTGTTCATGAAGCCATTCCGACTCCGCCACTAGCCAACGACAACACTAGCTCCCAGACTCAGCCGGATAGCCAGAGCCACCGGACTCGACCAGCCCGCGAATTCCCCACTCCAGATCAGCGAAGGATGCTACCGGACAGCACCGTCTGACTTCCCTACCAGCCACCGAAGGACGCTAGCACCAGCTCCCGCACTCACGACTAGGCACCCCTAAAGTCTTAGTCGACGTTACCGGATCTACAGGCCATCGAAGGACGCAGACATCCGATCCCGGATTCAGCCTGATACCACCTGCCCAGCTCCACTACAAGCCAGCGAAGGACGTCATCCCCGGACACCGAACACGGACAGGAAGCCCCTTTCCAGCCCCACTACAAGCCAGCGAAGGACGTCATCCCCGGATACCGGACACGGACAGGAAGCCCCTTTCCAGCCCCACTACGAGCCAGCGAAGGACCCCATCACTAGCCCCCGGACTCGACCCCTCCACGAATTCCCGGACATTCAAACATATACCTATTCCTCGGATTGAACTATCAAGAATATAAACTGTGCCCGGACGTTCCCTGATTGGTGATTGGTGTTACACACAAGCCATTGACTCTAAGCATTGGAATAACTGCTTAGTTATTTCTAGAGTTCGATAGATATTCTCCCTTCTTCAATTCAGATATCCCATCCCGAAAAGGGGTAAGTTTATTTAAAACTTTGCATACATTCCACAAGATCTAGCAATATAGGTTTAATTAGGTTTTTATTGAGTTTGAGCCCCTCTGGATCCAAATTGCATAACTCTATTCAATCTGTCGGATTTTAAAATCAGACTATATTTCTTTGCCATGATATTTACTGTGAGAATTGGTTTGCCTAAATTTTAATACACAATTTGCTTATCTACCTAAGATCTCACTGATTTAACCCTCATTATATTTATCTGTCTTTGATTATTATTTTATTACCAATCTTGTGTTATACGAATTTCATGAATTTTTGCCAAGAGATAACTCTTTTAATTCATCTATGATATTACCTTGCAATTCACACACCTGTATACTTTTAGATATATTAAATGATTGGTTATTTTATATGTGTTCTATTCATTGCTTCTGACTTTCATGATTTCAATCCAGGGAAGTACTTCCATTAAAACTATACGATTTCACGAGCCAATTTCATCCTATTTATATATGTTATTATTTTTAATAAATATCCCCAATAGCACCCCACACGTGGTGCCGTGACCAGGATCGTAGGGTTTATCTTCATCTTTCATGGAAGGAACTTCATTTGAATCCGACACTTTATTTACTTGTGATGAATTGAAAACCCCCGCCATTATACTATCAAAAAGAATTTTTTTCTTTTTTTCCTTGTCCGACTCTGTACTGTCCAATTTGGTTATGTTTTTATGGTCGACCTTAGCGATAAAGATAACATCTGAATCTTCTTTAGAAGAATCCTCAGTGGATTGTGAAGTGGGAAGTGGTGGAGTATAAGAACGTGGAGGAAATGAAGAACTATTTGACTTGGCAAGTTTTATGTTGGGCACAGATTGATTTTTCTTTGTAGTTTTAGCTGTAGGAACAGGTGTGAACTTGTGATGGACAATAACTCCTAATAACATATTTGGTCTTGGAGTGGGCAATCCTGGTCCATCTAATGGCACTAAAACCACTGGAACTGGACTTGCAGCTGACAATGGTACGATATAGAAATCTTTTATCTTTTTAGAACAGTTGGAGACAACACCATAGCGTTTCCTACTGCTTAAGTAGGAATAAAATGATTGATAGGCAGCAGCCTCTTCATCATTAGCCGGTTGGAAATAGATGACGATCAATTCCTTATTTCCAGACTGTTTTAATTTTCCAAGGTAATCCCAAACCTGATCAGGAATGATTCTTCCACAAACTTGAATAGTATCAGGTAATTCTGTGCGCAGTTTATCAGAGTCACCAGAAACTTTATATGCACTTGAAAGGAATTTAGTTGTGTCTTGCATGAAAATTACACCTTTCCAAGCACGTATCAGTGATTTTGAAGGGAAATTACTAGCAAGTGGTCTCAAAGCCCTCTCAGGTGACCTTCATCAGAAGGAGGAGGCACAATTTTGCCAGTGCAAATTTTACACTTTAAGTCAAACAAATGAGATCGGTGAAGATGAGTAGTATCCTTGACTTCTTTTTCTGGTAAAACCTCTAACTCGCACGTAATTTCTTCAGATATCACTTGTGGAATATTTTGCTCAATAATACTTGTTAAATCATCTTCTATTTCGACCTCCCCTTTGTGAGTTTTCTTTAAAAGTAATCCACTGCTGCTCTTCTGGTGATCCAGTTGTTCTCTTCTTATTATATCCAGCAAATGTTGGTTCTCATTTTCTCGCCATTTCACTAACTCGCTTGAGGCTAACTCTTCTGAAGACATGGCTACTAAATTATCTGGGGTGATATTGCCTTTCAAAATGTTTCTGAATAAACCCTGATTGCGTGGGTCCTTAATATTAAACATAAGACTTCTGTATTTTGCTCTGTATTTGAAACTATTGTCTTTGTACAGAGAATGTAGTTAAAAATGTGGAACGCTTCACGATTTTGCGTGTCATCCTTGCGCAGGGGCCATGCTAATCTTCTCTGTATCGTTCCAATTTTAGTATATGTACTGGTCTGACGGTCAACCAACAGATGTTTATA
This sequence comes from Hylyphantes graminicola, assembly GCA_023701765.1. Classification (NCBI taxonomy): domain Eukaryota; kingdom Metazoa; phylum Arthropoda; class Arachnida; order Araneae; family Linyphiidae; genus Hylyphantes; species Hylyphantes graminicola. Next base: position 27,370,171 of record CM043120.1, on the reverse strand, counting down.
CTTTGGAAATAGAGGTGAAGTTACTGATTAGGACTCTTCTTAGAAAACAGGAAGTGGACATTAGGCGGCGCGAGTCATCTGCACTTGCTAAGTGATTCCCAAGGAAGGTAATTTTGAGGGACACACTTCGAACCTGGAGGGAGTGATTTACTACGGATGTAGGTGATCAGCGATTTTTGGAAGGATACGATTAGGGTGCCTTTCGGAAGGTGAATTCAGGATGTCGAACTGGATCTACTAATTAATTGGGTGTTTTGAGTTCTAGAAGTTTCTGGAAGCTTTTTGGAGAGACGGAATACGTCATGGCAGGTCTTGACGAATTGGAAGAGGTTTTAGGATTACGAAGGCGGAGCTAGAGATAGAAAACGGGGTGAGTTTTAGGTGTGAAGAGAGGATTAAGAAACAAGACTCGAGGAAGAGTGGAAGGATTTGGAGAGGCTGTTCTCCACGAGAAGGAAGACCGTTGAGAAAGATTTGGGGTATAAACCCATTGGAAAGGTTCTGTGAGACCCGTTTCTATTCACAGGACCATCTCAACCTTGCCCTCTTCTCCAACTCTTACGGGGAATTATATGCACTAATTCATCATAGAAGGTGAAACAAACTAAGGCAGTTTGTTCATGAAGCCATTCCGACTCCGCCACTAGCCAACGACAACACTAGCTCCCAGACTCAGCCGGATAGCCAGAGCCACCGGACTCGACCAGCCCGCGAATTCCCCACTCCAGATCAGCGAAGGATGCTACCGGACAGCACCGTCTGACTTCCCTACCAGCCACCGAAGGACGCTAGCACCAGCTCCCGCACTCACGACTAGGCACCCCTAAAGTCTTAGTCGACGTTACCGGATCTACAGGCCATCGAAGGACGCAGACATCCGATCCCGGATTCAGCCTGATACCACCTGCCCAGCTCCACTACAAGCCAGCGAAGGACGTCATCCCCGGACACCGAACACGGACAGGAAGCCCCTTTCCAGCCCCACTACAAGCCAGCGAAGGACGTCATCCCCGGATACCGGACACGGACAGGAAGCCCCTTTCCAGCCCCACTACGAGCCAGCGAAGGACCCCATCACTAGCCCCCGGACTCGACCCCTCCACGAATTCCCGGACATTCAAACATATACCTATTCCTCGGATTGAACTATCAAGAATATAAACTGTGCCCGGACGTTCCCTGATTGGTGATTGGTGTTACACACAAGCCATTGACTCTAAGCATTGGAATAACTGCTTAGTTATTTCTAGAGTTCGATAGATATTCTCCCTTCTTCAATTCAGATATCCCATCCCGAAAAGGGGTAAGTTTATTTAAAACTTTGCATACATTCCACAAGATCTAGCAATATAGGTTTAATTAGGTTTTTATTGAGTTTGAGCCCCTCTGGATCCAAATTGCATAACTCTATTCAATCTGTCGGATTTTAAAATCAGACTATATTTCTTTGCCATGATATTTACTGTGAGAATTGGTTTGCCTAAATTTTAATACACAATTTGCTTATCTACCTAAGATCTCACTGATTTAACCCTCATTATATTTATCTGTCTTTGATTATTATTTTATTACCAATCTTGTGTTATACGAATTTCATGAATTTTTGCCAAGAGATAACTCTTTTAATTCATCTATGATATTACCTTGCAATTCACACACCTGTATACTTTTAGATATATTAAATGATTGGTTATTTTATATGTGTTCTATTCATTGCTTCTGACTTTCATGATTTCAATCCAGGGAAGTACTTCCATTAAAACTATACGATTTCACGAGCCAATTTCATCCTATTTATATATGTTATTATTTTTAATAAATATCCCCAATAGCACCCCACAGGCTCATACATTAAAAAAACGATAATCCCAAAATTTTTATAGCAGAGTTCTGACCATTATTAAAAACAATGAATATTCAGTTAGGACGCTAGAAGAAATCACTTAAATGTATAATAAATTGTATTTTTTTGTGTTTTTTCACTAACAACGTATTTAAGTATTAATATCTTAGTTTGTTTCGTATAAATAAATAGCACTTATCTCTCAATGCCTTATGAACTCCAAAATCACTTAATACAATTATAAAAACCAAATTTAGCCACTGACGTGACGTAACTCTTATATGGCAACTAAATGTAATTTTTAAACAAATTCTCAATGTAATTTTTAAACAAATTCTCAACGTAATTTTTAAACAAATGTAATTTTTAAACAAATTCTCAACGTAATTTTTAAACAAATTCTCAGCGTAATTTTTAAACAAATTCTCAACGTAATTTTTAAACAAATGAAATTTTTAAAAAAATTCTCGACGTAATGTTTAAACAAATTCTCGATGCAATTTTTAAACAAATGTAATTTTTAAACAAATGTGATTTTTAAACAAATGTAATTTTTAAACAAATTCTCACTGTGTTTGTTTTAAACAAATCCTCAAATACCAATACACGCAAGCCACTTCAATTTCTACAAACACAAAAATTCCTTTTTGTAATTGTACAAATTAACGCAGTCGCACCGGTGTTTGTGATGCGGAAGTAACTCGTGCGGTATCATATGATACCGTTCTCCCCCTTCATGCCTATTCTATTTCCTATACCCCCCCCCCCCTTTTCGATCGGGGGTCAACGCTCTGCACCCCCGTACACATGCAACTCAACTTGTCATTGTCGGGGGTACTTTTGTGGACGTGTTGTTGGTTGTTTTTGATACTTTTCACTGATGAAAAGTCAGGAAAATTATTTTTTAAGTATCAAAATATGATAATAACAAAGAAAAATTGTAAGGAACAAGAGAAAAAAGAGACAGTACACATTAGACAGACATTTCCCACAGTATAAAATAAAAAAAAACTTTTTAAAATGTTTTCTTCAAAGTATTCATGTACTTTGCAACACAATAGTGCCAATTCCATTTTCTATAATAAATTATCTAATATAAATTGTGAAAATAAATACGGAAATAATATATTACAGAAATGCAAAAAAGATCGTTATTCTAACTTCAAATTTAAATAAAATTAATGTTTTGGAAGTAGAAATATTTGTTCAAAAGATAATCGATTGGTAAAACATTTAAAACCAGACAATATTTTTATAAATTTTGTTCACTGTCTGATGTGTTTGAATTATTAAAAAAAGGCAACGTTTTAATGTTGTTATTAGTGATTCTTAAAACAGTTCTTTTTTAGAATTACTAATATATTTTTTAATTTTGTTCACATGCTAATGTTGTTAAATTAAAAGACCGAGTTTTGCTGAAGTTATCAGTAACTGTAAAAAGTTTATCGTTTCAATTTTAAATTAAACTGGTGAAAACTATCACGTTGGTAACTCTCCACCCAATCCCTCCACCACATAACTATGCATTAGCCATGCACGTTAGCTCACTCACTTTCGGAAAACGGAAGTTTTAAAAGCATATTTTTTTTTCTCTCTCTCTCTCTCCTAATACCGCCTTTCAAAAGTTCGTCCCCTTTCAAGTTTTGTTTATTTATCTAAAGTCTAGTGGGTTGGTGACTCTCCCGTGGCGGCTATATACCCCCATGGGTAGGGAGACATATAATACTTCCCGCTTCTTCGTCTTTTCGATCAAAAGGAAGGTCTAATTTTGAAAAGGTTTTATCTTTTGGGAGGGGCTTTTTGGATCGGCTATAAAATCGTCTGATGGTAAAGAGTGAGGTGGATTCTTTTTTTTTTTTTAGAATGTAGATTGGGATTGTGAGTTGTGACCCCAGTTGCACTTTGGATTAAGGTGGTTGGACTTGTAAAGTGATGAAGATGGTATTGTTTGAATTGTAAATTTTGTAATTTAAATAAACATTAAATCTATTGGTGTTTGCAGACTTCATATATCTTGAAACATTATCCAAAATGATATTGAATAGTATACATGATCGTAACCCATTCCTGTTGTCTTATTTGTGCTTGTTGTTTAATTGTGGCTACTGTATATCGCTGAAATAATGATATATTTTTTATTAAATTTGCAACATCAATATTTTATGGCTTTGTAAGAGCATAAGTAAATTATTTCATTCATGACTAATGACAATTTAAAATAATCCAATGTATAATTTTTTGCATTTAATAAATCATATTTAATAAGTTACTGAAAAACGAATGTTACTGATTGTAGAAAAGAACAATCCGCTACTGCTGATTATTTGTTCCAACAAATATTATAAATACGATATGTTTTACTACTACGTAAAACATTAGCAAGCTAAATTTATTTTGATATCCGCTATTTACATGAAAAACCTTAATATTTCCAACCCGAGCCCGAATTCAATAGACCATCACTCAAAAACTACATTCGTCCGTTACACAAAACACACTTCAATACCTCTCCCCAAAAACATCAGCATATGTTTACTACCACCCGAAAACAAATCCATATTTCCCCGTCGCTGTTATTGAACCAGTCAAGAGCACAACAATGTCCAGTCCGTTATCCCTCCAACAAAAAGCATACGCAATAACAACTGGCGAATTTTCCGGGGCTCGAGTTACAAACAACCCCTATCGTGGGACATCGGGCCCTACCCCTTTTTCTGAGTGGGGTCCCAGGGTAACAAACACTTTGGGCTTGTTTACGCCGAGAAGAAAATACCATTAGCAATAACAGTCGGGTCAACGAACTGAGAGGCGTACTCTTTCCAATTATCCCATTCCATTCCATAGCCCCTGAGATTAAAAAGGAAGGTATGGGTCTTGGGACTGGACTGGAATTCCTAAAAGAATTGTGGAATTTTTTTTAAGTCGGGTAGACTAACCACTGAATGGACGTTTAAGAAGCAGCGTTCGCCAGTGAATAAACACCAGGACATAATGACCAGGACAACCAAACATATTTTAGATATAGCTTCCTACTAAATGGGAGGAAGTCAGTGATGCCAATCCATCTAGTGGAATGATTTTCAATCCTTATTTTTTAATTATGTTTATCAAATGTTCATTCACTGGAGCCTGTTCACTCACTGGTCAGTCTATCCTAGTCCATCTTGAGAATTGGTTCCCTCAACGTGAGTTTTTGAAAGAATAGTGGAATATTATTATTATTATTATTATTTTTTTTTTTTTTTTTTGGAGAAATTCATTTTGAAATTTTCTTCACTCAACATGAAATGTGTGCGAAAACTAAAACATAAGATTTATAGAATTGTAAAGCAGTTTTATATTATTTCACATTTTACGTAAGACCGGTGCACACACAGAAAATATAAACTTAAATATATAAGCGTATCATCAACTTACCAATATTTTTGTGAATTTTTACTCAATATTACGTACATTTACACCAAATATCAACCCATCCGTACAGAATTTTATTCGGATTTGTTATATATTTTTTGAAAACATGGATTTGGCAGCCAGATTTCGGGAAGACCACTTGTTAGGCCAATCACAGTTTATATGCTTTAATCTGAAGTAAATATAAATCATTTCTAAAATCCCAAATACTAATAGAATGAACTTATTCTGTTCAATATTTCCCTACACCAACGCTTTGCAATTCATTCGATCGCTCGCAGACCCAAGCTATAAAACCTCATCACAAATCCAGACAGCGTATCTTTCATTACAAGCTCCAAATGAACCCAACCACGTTAATTTCCTACTATTTACCATAAAGCATTCCCGCCCGTAACGCCTGATTGCTCTGCATTATTTTTCCAAATCCGTTGTTGCTACTTTACTCACTGCTAGCACAGAGAACACATTTTATGTGTCAGTGCTGCGACTGGGGTCACTGACCGAATCGAGTCACGTGATCGAGCTAGCAGCAGCACGTCTATCTCTAAACTCCGCCGTATTTATCTGTTCGCGGTTTGTAGTCAGTGAATCGAATGTTTTGTTTTCGCTCTTTTTGTTCTAGAACGAGTTATTTTCCCACCTTTTGAGGGTTTTTTTTTACACTTACAAAATAACACGAACCTCTGAACTTGAAACTGAGGTTATAAGAGAATTTTTTTATTTTTATTTTTGAGTAAACTCGTATAGGTTCTGTTCTTAATATTTTATTATATGTTTGTTGCGAAATGTTTTTCTTGAATTTTTCCTGGGATGATATTTTGTTTTTCCTTTAAAATTTTACACAAAAAAAGTAATACAATTAATCGAAATTCCGTTGTAAATTTATTCATCTCAGAAGTTCAATTCTTAATCGATGTTATTCGAAAATAGATTGTTCCAGAAATATGTACACTTAAAACGACAAACATTACACGTAAAACGACATGTTATAATGTCGTAATATAATGTATTGCCGAAAAATAATTTGTGATAGTATTTATATGCGTTACATATAATTTGTTACATCAATATACATCAACAAATTAATCAACATTAATGGTTGATACATATCAATGATCAACTTTATAATTTATGTTCTTATGCGAACTACTACACATACTTTTAGTAAACACTATTTGTCAAGACAAAGAAGCCAAAACTGCTTTAAAATAAAAATTGTGTATTCCCCTAAATGACGAAAAAAAGTGTCACCCCCCTCCCCCACGGTTTTAGAATGGTTTGAAGGATAGATTATTGATCGTCAAGACCGTTGGATGTTACTTTCTCTACGCTGACGTGTCTCTAGCGACAGCAAAGAGCTATTCATCATTTTTGCTTTATAATGTCAAGAAATGTTGTTAGGCTGTTCAACGGGAAAATTTTGAAAACTTTTACAAATAAGGGTAACATACTAAAAAATGTCGGAGACGGTTTGTTCGTCATTGGAGGATTTTGAAATAGTTGATGTAAAGGATTTCAAAATGTCTCTGTGTTGCGAATAATTTTGCTTAGAAATATGTAGTAAATTGCATATTTAGAAGTGTATTCATAAAACAATTTTTGTTTACGATGAAAAACACTTCAGGCAATTAAGTTATTATGCAAATTTATGTATTGATTGTTCTTTACTTTTATTAAGTTCATATGTAATGCTAATACTCATTGTTATGGTATGTAAACTCCTCGCAAAAATATAGATTGCTAATAAATAATTTGTTATTGTCTGAATATGAATTACTTAATTAATACAATGTATTTTCACAATGTTTAATGTTACTTATCACTAAGTCGATTCACAGTAGTAATAATAATAATAGTGAAAGTTTTTCAGAAAATATACAATATTCCCGATACAACAAAATGAGAATTTCTTTTACCAAATCTAAGACTAAAACTAAAATCTTCGTATCATTTTCTAATTGAAGCTATAAATATAATATTTTTAATAACCTCTTCGCGCTCGCTCCTGTGAAAATGACGCGGTGAGGTTATTGACTTTTCCTTGAAATGCAGTTTTTTTTTTTAATTTCTAGCAAAAAACAACTGACAAATTTTTAAAAAAGTATTTATGCATTGTTCTTATACATATTTTTATGTAATTTTCAGGGATAAGAAAATTACGCGCGTTTTCTTGAAAATTATCCGATCGTTAAGGTGTTTTAAGAGTTTAAAGCATTTCTTTGTATTAACTAAAAAAATAAAATGACACATGTACACGGTTTTTTTTCATCCCTCAGCGTTAACCTCACGGAAACCCAACCCTCCCTAGGGGCAACAACCCCATAAAACCACCTTCACACACAAAAAAAAAACATAAAAAAGCCGATCAAAAAATCCCGAAATTTCCCCTTTTTTATTTAATTTCTGATGCTTCCATAGAAAAATCCATAGTTTTCAAGGGGTGACAGAAAACGGCCCTGCCAGGCTGACCCCACAGGCTAGGCCTTTATCGTGCCCTCCCCCGCTACCGATCGATTAAACCCCACCCCACGGGGGGAGGGGTATATAGATATATAAATCTATGTAAAAAAAATCTATATTACTTTCACAACAGCCCCTGATACTTTTTTTCGGTGCATGGATGAAAGGAGAGGGAATTTTTGTTTAGGGGGTGGGGGATTTTTTTGTGTTTTTCCCCTATTGAAATACGAATTGATGGTTGAAAGAGGTGGCTTTCGGGTTACAAGTGGAAAATTGAACGGTAAAAGATGGAATTTTGTTCAACCTCGGTCGTGAACTTTGGTAGGTAAGGTCATGTAGAGTGTGAGTTTTAAAAATGTGGATAAATAATACGTAAATTTAGATATATTTTTAAAATTTATGACGTTTTTTTAATTTATGAAGTCACTTTAATTTATGAAGTTATTTTTTAATTTTTTTTAGTTATTTTGAATTTATAGAGTTATTTTAAATTAATGAAGTTGTTTTATTTCTTTTGTGACAATTTTATCAATGCCATATTACAACATTATTACAGTCTACAATATTGAATTAAGTAATACGCAATTCTAATTAAAATTTTTTTTAAAAAAATCATTTTTAAAAAGAAAACCTATTGGGCGAAAAAGAAATCTATATATGTATTTTATTCAGTGTCAGGAAGAATTTAAATTTGAGTAATTTGTATTTAGAATGAAAAAGGACACACAAGGCAGCTACAGTCAGATTGGTCATCCTAAAAAGAATTTATAACCTATTAAAAATTTCAACACTTAAACTCTAACTTACATAACACTGGGGATAATATTCCTGTTTTAGCCACCTCCAGATTTATGGAGTAACTATAACATCATAAAATATGACTGAGCTTACACCAACAGATAAACTACGGTGTTACTCCTATTTAGTGGTATAACGTACTCCATAACGCTAGAGGCAACAAAAAAACTAAAAAATACTAAAAATTTTAAAGAGTAGTGTTGCACCAAAATTTTACAGTGTCCAAAAAAATCAAGTTGCATACAAAATTTCAAACAATTCCATGCAAAAGTAAAACCCTGCGGTTAAAATGCACAGCCCCCCCCCCTCCTAATTACCCCTCCCCCGCTCCTGTTTATTCTCACCCCAGAATGGTGTTATTGCGATGATGACTAAACAACAGTTTCAGCCGATGCACCCCTGGTAGTATAGGTAAACGGCAGTTGGCGGTCAACGACCCCATGACAGCACGAAACGACATCATCGGCAGGCGATTGGCGGGATTTGGCGATACTTTCTGTATCATGTAGTAGTTTGTATAGAAAAATATGGTGTTATTTTAAATATTTTTTTTAATTTATAAAAAAGTTTATTTTTTTCATATATAGGTTTAGTAGTTTTATTAGTTTTTTTTTTTTTTTTTTTTTTTTTTTTTTTTTTTTTTTTTTTTTAGCGTTACATTTTGATGAAATAATATGGCATCTGGTGACATTTAATGATAATGTAGCATTTGGTAACAACGCTTTGTTGGAAGATATGTTCTTTGTAGTTTTTAAAAATGTAAATAATATATTTCAATTTATGATGTTTAATAGTTCTTAATACTTAATGATTCATGTTGTGTTTTGAAGGAATAATGTGTCATATGGCTGAAATACTCCAATTTTAATTTATTATAGATGTTTGTAAACAATTAATTTCAATTTGTTAATTATGTGCTGGATTTTTATTGGATCATGTCTAATTAAGCAAAATATTAAGCCAGTTGATGGCAGATGCTGAACAGTTTGTAAAAAATGGCAGCGTTATTTTGTGTAAGAGGTTTTTAAATTGTCAATGTGTATTGTGTAATGATATATTTCGATGAGATAATGTGCGTGGCATAATTGAGGGTTATACAAATGTTCAATGCATGCTATTCTCCTCTTTAAAACTAAAAAAAGTGTAAAGATTATCCTTTTACCCCCGATATACAGAATGTTTTATATTTAATTACAATATTTTTCACACTAGACGTAGAGTGTGTATCCAAAATATGGCGCTAACTAATCAAAACCGGTACCCTTATCACAATAAATCGCCATCATAGCAGCCCTAAGAAGGGAGATTGGGGAGGGAGGTTAGGGAAGGGGGGGGGAGGAGACTGTGGGAAATATATGTCAGTAGAGGCAAAATTCCACGCTTCCATTTTCTAGAAAATTATTAACTCACTAAAATGTGTGGAACGCAGGCGAAATGCTTTAAAGAAAAGTTTAAAAATGAGATATTTTGTCGGAAAGTAAATTGAAAATGCATTTGTTAAAATTTATTTTAATATTAAATAAATGTATTTGTAAAACAAATAACGCTATAGGAAATCTAATTAGTTTAAGTTGAAGCAATAATATTAATTTACGAAAGTATTTCTCAATGTATATTATTATGATAGTATTTCTTCAAAGTCCTAGCCTTGGCAACCCAAAATTCCAAAAGCAAAAAGGCTATAAATGTAATAAATTGCTTATCTTTTTAAATTTCGAAAAAACTATTTTATTTTAATGAGTAAAAAAATAATATTTGTCAGTGAGAGGTTATAATTTCGCCGACATCAGCACCAATATTTGACAGTATGATTTAAATATACGACAAAAATTAGCATAATGAAAATAATATACTAAAAAAAGATCTCGGAGACAGATTGCGGTTCTCTTGAAGAAAACATTTACGTATCTCTATAGAAAACTGGCCGTTGTCTAATATGAAAAAGTGAAACATAATACCTTTATTTGCAACTATAAATATTTTATACTTAGAAAACACCGCCCCACAATTCTCATAATTTAGATATTTCCGATGCAGGAGCTGAAACTAAACAAAGAAGGAGTAAGTCATAAAAAAATCATTTAATGGCCTAAGTCAAGGTCAGACTTGTATATGATAGCGATCGTAAAATATTTATGGGTTTGCCATTATTAGAAAGTATGAATGCTGATAATGAGAAGTAATAAAATTTTATGAAGTTCATTTAATAAAAAAATTCATTTATTTATTTCAAAATTTCATGCTGTAATTATAAATTTATTTTTTAAAGATAGATAGGAAAAGAAGAAATATTCAGAAGAGGGTTTATTATTTGTGAGGGGTTTAAGCGTGCATTTGAGAAATAAATATATTTTTTAATTTAGCAGCGCCATCTTCCAGAGAAAATTGAAAACTCAAGTTAAGATTTTTTCTAACAATAAAAAATGCAATTTTTCGATGAAATCTGAATAAATTAACATTCTATTTTGAACTCGGGTATCCGTACCTTAAGGTATTTAACTGACGATTTAAAAAAAAACGGTTTTGAAATGTCATTGATGCATAAAAACATGCTCTTTATATTTGTCATTCTAAAACTAGTTTTAAATTGCGCTAGTACTAGCATTAACGGGCATCATCAAACAAATAATACCCATCATCTTACTAACACATTCCCCTCAGTTATATGCAAGACAATTAACCAAACCAACCCGTTGGGAGGGCATTGACCCCCCAGGTCACACGTGTATCTTCACTTGTAGGTTAGTAGAGACAGCCTCGGTCAACCGGCAAGGACGCCGGAAGACTGACTCAGAGGATACTTCCGGAATAGCTGATGCCACAACCCCCTTCCTAATAAAAGTTCAAACTTCCGAGAAGGGGTTGGGATCGCGAGAGGACGGGTTGACATGGGGGTAACTGACTTGAAAGGTAATTTTGATAGATTTAGAATGGAATGGAGAAAATGGAATTATGCCTCAAATAATTTTGAATTAACTTTTCTTACAAGTAACTAACGTTTTTTTATTTTTATTTTTTATTATGATTTCTTGGCAATTTATACCAATTGATACCCAAATATTTTGTGACAATGTTTTTTTTTAGTTTTATATTTATAATAGAACCATTTATGGCGAATGATTTCAGATATAAAATATCCATGTTTCGAATTAACAGTTTCGATACAAAAGACAAGATGTATTTTTCGTTATGTTAGTTAATTTCTTAGATCTCAGTTACTGATCTTTTATTTGCAGAAAAACAGTACTTTATGTATCTGTTAGCGGTATGAAGATCTCTGACTAGTTTGTACAAACCAAACATCGGTGTTACATAAATTGTCACATAATGTCATGCCAATTAACATACAAAACACACCGTAGTAAACAAACACATTTTGCCTTCATAAAACAATATAAAAGACAACATTCTTCTCTATTTTCGTACAGAATTATTGATTGTTTACTGGTTAACTGAAGCGCCTTCAAAACCACAAATCTTTGCACACTAAATTCTTTTGGAATTTTTCACTAAAATATTTTGATGTTGTCGTTACTCTAAGAAGTACTTAAGCAAAAAATTAGTCATGAAGAAATTTTGTTTTAGAGTTTTCTTCTCGGACCAAAGTTGACTAAGGTTGTTACACCTTTGTCCTTTCTCCATGAAATACCTAAGTAAAAAATTATTCATGAAGAAATTTAGCGGTAAGGTTTTCTTCTCGGGCCAAAGTTGTAAAGGTTGTTACACCTTTGTCAATCCACATAATCTGAATTGCACCCTAATCAACTGACTTCGGAAGTGATGGAAAATGCGATGTTGAGAGCATATGGTGATGTAGTTGGACACAATAGGTATACCTGAATGGAATGAGGTTTTTTTGTAAGGGTTAATGTTGTAGTTTATCGGGTTTGATGGCGGATTGGGTGAAGTATGGATAGTGAGACCGGAAAATTAAATAATTAAATTCCTGATTGAAAATAGTTAAATGTAATTAAAAGTCTTAGTTCGAATCAAACGTTTTTGGTATCTAAGTTTTTATATATTTTTATCTTTTTTAGAATAATCTCTATTGGTTGTTTATTTAATTTTATTTTTATTTTAATCAGAAGCAAACGCAATTTCGGTTGTTTTTATTTATTTATTAAAGCATATAGCGCAAAATATTGAATATTCGAATAATTAAAAAAATAATGATTTACTATGTTAAGTTTTAACTAATAATTGCCTTATTATCATAGCTAAAACTTTTTTTATCAGAATTTTTTAACATTAAATATCAATAACTAAACTTAAAATTTTAACTTGAAATTTTATAAAATGTATTCGTCGACAAAATAATATAAGAAAAATTTAAAATTGATAATAACACTGAGCTTTTATGAAACCCTTCATTTTTTCAAAATAAAGAAAATAATTTATAAATACCCAAAATTTAATTCATTTTAATAGTCAAACTTTTAAATTTAGACAAGAATATTATTTTAATATTTAAATTTTTTAAAAATATTTATTGATGAATGATAAGTTAAAGTATTTGTTTTCATCAAAATCTACTCTCTATTACAAAACTACTACGACTCTATTAAAAAAAAAAAATTAAGGTACGATTATAGTTTAGGACATTGTCACTAGATGGCAACACCACAATTTCAACGAACCCGCTGAACTAAACATTTTCTTCCATGGGCGCCAGTAGAAGATAATTTACAGCATACCATTAAACAAAAAAACAATCAGATTACCAATTCATTTGGCCGATAATGACTAGTGATTTATTCAAGGTCACAAACAAGTATTATCATTTATATTTCTGCTTCTTTTTACAAAAAGGGCTTGTTTTCTAGGTAAGACATGGGCCACTTGTCGACGAATACACATATTTGACTTCCGTTTTGCAGGATTGAAGCAAATTTATATCCATCAACGTGAAATCCGCAACCTTCAGCTAGAGGTAGTGTTAGAGTTGTTTTGACAATACAAAACGGAAGAGATGTCGAAAGTTGAGGATAGGAAGTAATATTTTTGGAATTCTGTTTTTCTGTTGCCATTCTTAATTAATTCAAAATCAATAACTAAGACGTTGATGAGAAACTAATTAATTTGTATTTTGGAATAATTTGATTTAAGTTCTTTTTATCGTTTGAAATCTGATTTAAATAAACGATCTGGCTCTGTTCTACATGTGATTTAATGTTTTGGACTGTATTCAGTGATCAAAATTAAAGACTATGAATTAAAGTTATCATAAATATTTCTATCTTTGATTGAGATAAAAAAAAATCGTATATTTTTAACGCTTTCGGGCGCATATTTTTTAATCTCTTTTAATCTTATTATATTTTTTTTCAGTTGACGTCTGTTCTATCAGCTTTCATTCCTTCTTCCACCCATCAGTGCTCTGTTCCCACGCATAATCAAAGCTCAAAAAAAAAAAAAATGTATTTTCATTTAGCATTTCTATGGCCACTCATGAAAGATGCAAATGAATAACAATACTAAAATCAAAACAAAATGTAAAGACTTATTTTCTGATAGTTTATTTTAAACATCATTGTGTGAAATCTCACGTCTGTAATTAAAGAATGCGGTTCGTGTAGCCCTATGTCGACGATAATTCAAACTAAACTAAACAAGAATGCAGGTATATACTATACACTAAACATAAATTATTTTCCAATTTTATCCAACACCATTTCATAACAACATTTACCTATCCTTTCCAAAGCAAGAAATGCAAAGCATTCGTAACCCCTTTATGTTCGAAAGAGGACCAGTAGAACATAAGGTGAGTGGGTAAAACTTATTACGAAGGTTACTCGATGGGGTGAAACCCATGGCGGAACTAAACACCACGTGTGTGCATAATGACATGCAAATGCTTGGGGGGCATCGTTGGAGCTGAAGGCGCCATCTATTGGGGAAAGAGAGAAGTGATTGTGTTGCGGAAATGTTTGGGTAGGAATTTTGTGTTGGTTGTGATAATGATTGAGTAGATTAATGGAAGATCGTGTGTTGTAAAATACAGAGTCAGTTGCTGTGAAAAATGAGTATTTAAGGATATATTTGTTTAATAATTCAGTTTAAATTTTGAATTGTTTAAGTTAAAAACAGAAATTTCGAAGTTGGGATGTATGTCATGCATTTTGTATGGAATATATAGAGTATAAATTATAATATTTAATAATTTATATCAAATGAGTGTAATAAGTTCAGAGTTGAAAGGATAAATTGATGGATTCTTTATTTCCTGGGAGAAAAAGTAAATATTGATATTTTTTATTATTTTCCAATGATTTTTGTATTGTTAATCCCAATTCTGTACTAGTTACCTATCCTGTATTTGGGATTTGTCAATAATTTAATAGTGAATTTATATCAAACTTTTCAAAAGAATTCTGAAATTAATAAGTACTCTTTTATGAAAACCACCAAATCAAACGATAACAGGATCTTCATTTTTTTTTTTTTTTATAATTTCGAAATTGAATTGTGAAATTTCAATACTTATAAATTTAATGGAATTTAACTTATAATTTAAAGTATAGTATAAAATCCTTGATATTTTTCATCAACCACTCGTAATACTACTAGTCTTATCCACCCAAACAGTCTCAAGGGGGCCTCTTATGTACACTAACATGTCCTGTCTGCCCCTTTCCTGGGCCTCCCTTTCCAGGGAAAAAGCAAAAGACCTCTCCAAAATTATCACAAAAAGAACCAAGATCCTAAAGACCTAATCAGTCTACGAAATTGATACTTTCAATGTGAAACCTCAAAGGAAATGGACAGTCAAGTTTATTCCTATTAAATTTGTACTCCATTTATTAAAGTTTATTAACTGCATTTTAAGAAATAAAACCTTGTAATAGTAAAGTAATAAATTCTTTGTTTTCAATACAAGGTGTGTGTCCTTTTTATCTCGTAAAAATAGCGACTGTTGGGAATTTTTTTTCGAAAATCAAAAAGCTTTTTTTCTTCTGTGTGCATTTACACTTATGAAAGTGCTTAACAACTTAAATAGAGATACATCCTTTAAAAAAATAAGGAGTTACAACTCAAAGCTCTTTTAATGTATCATTATTAATAACCAGTATTTAAAAAATAAGGAAATTTAAGTATCAACAGTACACTTCAAGCACTTTTGATACCGTTAGTATTACTGCTCAAACAAACTCATTTTATTTTTTTTAAAAAAATAAGATGTTGCTGCAGAAATTTTTAGAACCAATGTTAAACTCAAAGCTATTTTAAGGTAGTAATAATTAAATATTGTTTTTAAAAAAATAGTTGTTCCTATGGAATTACGCGGCTCAAAACTCTTTTAAGATAATGCTTGGTGAACTTTATTACAAATAAAGAGTACCAAAAATATGTAAGGCTAATATTAAACTCTAATCTCTTTTAACAACAGTTCTTTTGGTTCTTTTTTGATTGAACACTTCCCAAATGAAAGTGTTTCCAGACCTCAAAGAATGCAGTGGGGCAGACGGTCCCACTTCTTGTGAGACTTGGAAAATCCTCATTAGACGGAGGGGGGAGGCAGCAGCCACCCTTATCATAGGTTATTGGACCTTTGGCAGTCAAACCTGTTGCGATATTTGTTTATGTGGTGTATCTTTGGGGGAAGGTGATTGTGGGGCACTGGGTAAGTGGGACTGGTGGGAGGGAGGCTTTAGATTTCGTTTCCTGCATACGTTTTATTAGTTTACAAAAGTATTAGGTACTACTGAAAATATCGAATACTTTTGTATTAATATACAAAAGTTACCAAATTTAGTATGTCCGAGACTTTGTAATTAATTAATTTTTTTAATCTGATTTTGTAACAAATAATCCAGTTCCGAATCATATTAGATAGAGCATAGTCCTTTTACTACACTCCATACCAACCTTACTTGTGTAAAAACAAAGAGCAAAAAGGAAGAGGGAAAAGCCTGGTTGGTCTGTTAGTAGGAAACTCTAGTAAGATAATATTTACATATAAAATGATCTTAATGCATTTTAACCAAAATACACTTTTCATTGTGATAAAATTGCGAAATTTTTTCAAATAATATTCTTATCTGTTAGACCTTAAACGAAATGAATGTTTTAAACATGTTTTCTGGATGGGATTCACAAATAATTTATTCAACTCTTTACATGCACTGAAGGATCTTCTCCATAGCATATTTCTATTTACCCAACTTAGGTAGGAAAGGAGTGTATACCTAAACAATGTTTTTATTAATATATAGCTGAAGTTATGCGGGACTCTGGCAAAGTATTGGCTGTTAAG
Organism: Hylyphantes graminicola; assembly: GCA_023701765.1. Classification (NCBI taxonomy): domain Eukaryota; kingdom Metazoa; phylum Arthropoda; class Arachnida; order Araneae; family Linyphiidae; genus Hylyphantes; species Hylyphantes graminicola. The sequence continues at coordinate 27,353,396 of CM043120.1, read as the reverse complement.
GACAAAGTAAAAAAAAAACCTCCATCGATCTCTTTCCACCTCTATGTCAAATTTTAAACCATGCTCTTTACAAAAATCGACACGTATCACCTTCCTACGCATGCTAAGCTGGATAACAAATACCAAGAACAACTTCTAAACAGACGGATCTGCTATCAGTCATTCATACAACCTACCTAACATTCATGCTAACAAAATAACTTTTATCGAGGCATGAGCCTGCAAACGTTTTCAAAAGTCGTCAAAATAACAGAATAGAATCTTGACCTTGTAATATGACTCTTACCTCAATGAATAGGAAAAAATAAAGAAAACATAACACCTAAAGTGCAAATGTCACCGTAGACGAATGTAGGTGGATGAGACAAATGCACATTTAAGCTTAGAAAAATTACACCTACTTAAAATCATTTGAATGTAATACAATCAAATCGTTTTAACGTGAAATTGAAGTAAAATAAGTCGTGTTTTCAGTCAGTGAAATTTTAAACTTTAATTAGTAAATGAGAGTAATATTTGAAAAGAACTGTTTTAAAACTGGCACAAGAGGCATATTTGAAATTGTTCAATTAGAGAAACCAAAAATTAAAAGTATAAAATTCCAAATGATTTCTTACTTTTTCAAACGTCCACCCCCCATTTCATTTCAAAAAGTACAATTTAAACATACAAAGGAGGGATTTCTTAAAAAGTGATTATCGTTAAGAATTGTTTTTAGCACTTATCAACAAAACCAAAAAAGAAACTTATCACAAAAAATCCAGGTAGACAATGAATTACGTTGATCCTGACGTTACCTAAATATCACGATGGACAATTATTAAAAATAATTTCACATGGACAAGTGTTTTAAATTATTTCACATTTACAAGTATTAAAAATAGTTTCACATGGACAAGTATTAAAAATAATTTCACATGGACAAGTATTAAAAATAATTTCACATGGACAAGTATTAAAAAAAATACTTGTCCTTGAGCTGTAAAAAAACGGTTGCGTCTTCAAATGGCCTTGACACATAGGAATCTCCCCCACTTTACCCCAGTCAAAAGAATCAGGGGTGGGCAAAGTTTTTTTATATATTAATACGATTCACAACGTAAAGGTTGCCGATATTCAGGCGAATTCCATTTAAGGAGTTTTATTTTGTCTGTCCGACAAAAATGCCGTGAATGCGACCGAGGTTATTCATATGTTACGTGAGTGTGCATATCGTGTGTACTGAATTGGGGTGATCGAATAATGCACGAAATTGTGAAAGAAACACGACGTTGAATGTTCTTTTTTGTTATGTTATGTTTGTAAATTTTAAGATTTTTTGTGAAGAGGGATTTCATCAAGGTATTGTAATATGGTTTTTAATGAAAGGAAAATTTAATCATTTCATTTATTACAGACATTGTGATGTAGTGATAGGTATTTACTATGTAGATTATATTAACTTTTTATTGGTATATATGCCAGTGCACTCAAACTATTAATATCATTTATGTATTTTGTACAATTAAAAATACTTTCAATAAGTATAAAATATTTTAGTTTCCTCAAACAACATAAAACGTTAATATCCCTAACATTTAAAAAGTACTCAAAACTTTTGTGATTGACGAACTTTCTGAGCCCTACATTTCCAAAGCTAACTACGCATAAAAATGCGAATAAAACAGAAATGTCAGTACAAAAAAAATGTATGTTTTTCAGTGAAAAAAAGTTAATTCTTAAAACGAACGAGCGATTTTAACTCAGTCTGAATTAATTTTCACTCCTCCAGTCCAGAAAATGCACATCTCCTACAGGAGTGGATCCTTTGTGTGTTAAACCTCCGACAGGATCACCCCAAACGAGTGTTTTTAACTCCGTCTGAGTTAATATTCACTCCTTTCCAGTGTCGAAAATGCACTTCTCCTACTGGAGTGGATTTCACTCTTTTAGTTGAAGAGTGTATATAGTTTCGGAGCTACTCCCCATCTATAGTCAAAGATCCCAACCCTCAACACCTCTTCCCTGCTTTGGAGATCTCGCGCGATTTACCTCGACATTTTCTGTTTATGTACAAAGTCCCAATAATTCTCTCGACAGCGATTATAAGTTACATAATAAACATTAGATCACACCAAATACTATCTATTTACTTCCCGATTCGTCTTCAAGGCTGTGAAAAGCGATCGTATGGTGATCTGGTTCGGTCAAGGGCATGGCAAATGCGCAGTTGGGGCCTTGACATTGGTAAAGATATGAGATATAGCGCGTCAAGAAGGTCGAATAATTTATCTCGACTCAAATGACTGATTAATTGACACTTCCGACGGTTTCAAATGGAAATTTCCATTTCTTTCCAACAAGCAGGATTTATAATTAAAAACAAATCCAGTATATCTCCTATAATATCAGAATCGATTGGAATTAGTATTCAATATCCATTCGGAAAATCAAAAACTGACTATAGCAAAATACTCGATTGACACTTCCGACTGTTTCAAATGGAAATGTCTATGTTTTTCAGCAAACAGGATTTATAATTAAAAACACAAATCCAGTACATTCTTAAAACAAAAGAGTGAAACCCCCTCCTAATGTAGGAGAAGTGCATTTTTGACACTAGAAAGGAGTGAAAATTAACTCAGACTGAGTTAAAATCACTCGTTTGGAGTGATCCTGTCGTAGGTTTAACAAAACAAAGGAGTGAAATCCACTCCTAATGTAGGAGAAGTGTACGTTCGACACTGGAAATTAGTAAAAATTAACTCAGACTGATTTAAAATCGCTCGTTTGTTTTAAGAGTGTATATCTCCAATTATATCAGAATCGATTGAAACCGGTATACAAAATCTATTCGGAAAATCAAAAACAGACTTTAGGAAAATGATTAATTGACACTTCCTACGGTTTCAATGTAAACGTCCATTATTTTCGACAGTATACGATTGATACTTAAAAAATACAGTATGTGACTCCAATTATCCAAATTAATTGGACCAGTATCTATTCAGAAAATCAAAAACTTTTTTTGACTAAAATGCTCGATTAATCGACATTTCCGATGCTTTCAATGTAAATGTCCATGCTTTTCAATATTACCAGATTTACAATTTAAAACAAATAGTGTATAACTTCAATTATCCAAATAAATTTGAACCGGTGCCCATTCGGAAAATCGAAAATTCAGATCTTCGTATATTTTTCCCTATATGTATGATTAAAATGGTAGGAAACTAGTTTTGAAGAAAAATATATTTTAGTTAAATGAAAAGTTTACACAATTTTACATTTCCTATGGAGCAAAAATTTTGTGGAGCAGAAAGGTACAACTGTAGCTCGGATAGTCGGAGTTCGGATAATTGGAGTTCTAATATAATCAATTTTACTTGTAAAAAATTTAACGATATTTCTGTATTTCCCGCAAATTAGGTTTATGTGCATTAGTCAATTCGATTCTTATAAAAATGATAAATTTCGTACGTTTATTCTTAAGGTAATGTCACAATTTGATAAATTATATATCATCGATATGTTTTAAATAAATTACATTTATATAGCTTTTAAAAAATAATTTATAGTTACAAGGCTCAACAAATTTTCGTGTAATTTATAAAAAACTTTTTTATAAAAAAAAAGATATTATCATACACAATAACTGTCTATTCGAAAAGATTAATGAATGTAGTAGAACAAATATCAATAATAACATAAATGTTTTCTCAAATATTAACAAATTATTTTGTCGTTTCATTAAAAAAAATTAAGAATTTTTCTGAAAAATGACTTTATCATCATAAATAATAAATGTCTATATGGGTATTTATTATTTTTCAAGCAACCTATGATAGATGCTTAAATAAAGGTAATTTTCGAAATAGATTACAGAATTTCTGAGCATTTGTATCTACTTGTATATAAGGAGAATGAAAATTAATTAGTATAAAAAAGCAACATCGTGCTAAAAAATATTTCAAGCATTCAAAATATCTATATTTCATGGCAAATTATAAAAGCATACTTAATCAACATTCATAAAGTCATCACTAAATCATTACGTAGGTAAATGAACTTATGTTAGGAGATTTATAGGTTTGTTGGAAGATATCCACTTTAAATTACAAAGTATTTTTGTGGGTTACCATCAAATCCACTCTTTCAAACGCTCACCATATTCATTGAAGAATAATTATAGAGATATTTGTTCCATAAAATTCTGTGGAACCATCAGAATGAAAAAAAATATGATAACTTAATAAAAAATTTAGATTTCTGCGCTTGAAGGAATTTAATTTTGATATTAATTAGTAAGAATCTTTTTATTGAATAAAAACACTGAGAAAGATTTTTTCTTGAAATATAAAAACAAAACCTTACTTTACCTAGTCCGGTCCTCAAATACTATTAATACAAATAAAACTATAATAACTTTTGGAATTTCAAATCTTATGGGGACTAAATATTTACTTTTTACGTAAACACGGGCTAACAAACCATGTTCTTGCGTGAATCGCAAGCTTTCATTAAACAAATTAACTTTTCCATACAAAATACCAACTGAGACTTTTAAACTTAAAAACCAAAATAAACCATAAAAACCGGGGTTTTTTTTACAACAAAAAACCACAAAACATTATTGGTCACAACAACAGAAACAAAACCCTATTCCCGTCACAACAATCCAGCTTTCCAACAAGACACTTCCCAGTCGTAAAAATGTCGTAAAAAACCTGTCGTGGGTTTGTTTCCCCTTTGGCTAACAGTGCATGCGGGGAAGACAGAATTAGGTAACGAAACAGCGCGTTATGATTGCAGTAAAAAGAGTTGTTTATATAGGAAATAGATGTGATTGTTTAGTTATTATTGATTGGATTTTAGTTTACTTTGTGATATTGCATTGTATGAATGTGTTTGTAGATCAAGGGATTAGTATGTATTTATATCAATGTTTTTAATGGATAAGTTGTGAAGATTGAGGATTTTTAGCATATTAATTATTTATGTTTTGACTAAAGTCAGTTAATTTAAATTGAAGATTTCTTTCATTTATATGGATAATTCAAAGCATTTAAAAGGTATTATTTAAAGCTTTCTAACAAAAACATTATTATTTGTTTATGCTATGAATTAAAGAAAATGGCACAATAAAAATAAGTCGTTAAATTTTCGTTCTACATTAATCCCAATTGAAGTCATAATTTTACAAATAAAAAACTATCTTTTAATTTGACGTTTCAATGGTACGTTTCATTTGAAAATATTCTCTGAAATGGTTAAGTTCAAAAGAAGATTTTCCGTGTTAATAATTGATAATTCAATTTTACACTAAAATGAATGCGTTATAGATATTAAAAAAAATACTATATTTTAAACTCAAGTTTTTAAGATATTTTAAGAACAAAAAAGCAGTATTTTATCGATAATTTAGTTTTGTGAGAAAAAAGTTTAAAAAAATAAAATAAATTTATTTAATTTCAATTATTTATTTACTACTGAATGTGGCGTTAAAAATCAAAAATTTACAACAATTTTTGTCGTACATCTTTAAAATAATTTTTGAAGAAAAAAAATCAATATATTTTTTAAGAATAAAAAAACGTCGTATTTAACTAATTAAAATCTAACAAACAAATTTAGTTATGATAACAAAATACCAGATTACAACTTTTCCCCAAACAGTTAATTAAACACAGAAATCTCACTTACTGTATTTGATTCTTCATATTCTTATCGCTCTTTCTCAGATTCAGATACTGCTGTCCCAACACCAGCAAGTCCTTCGATATGATCATCTCTCTTCAACTAAGAACTCACAATCAAAAATCCCAAACAGCCCTTTTTCTACAAAAAAAGGGAGTTCGCGCAACACTACAAGTCCTCTATAAGTCTTATATAAGTCTACGAACGACGATCTACTATAAGTCTTATATAAGTCTACGAACGACGAACTTATAAGTTTATATAAGTCTTGAGAGGATCTAAGCGGTGAAGTAACGATGGTGCTAGCTGTGAGGCACAGTGGCAAATGAATGAGGCACGCGTAGATCCAGAACCTTTGGCGATTGTGGAGGGGGGGGGGGGATTGGTCGTCTTGTGGGGATGAGATTTGATGGGTTAGTTGAAGGGAACAAGTGTTGTATGCTGGTGTTGCTTTAATAACAGATATTTTTTAGTAAATTCAAAAGAATGTAGTTTCTAAGCCATTGATTACGTGTTATTTAGTTAACTTAGTTCCAGTGCTATAACATTGGTTAAATAGTTGTAAATAGTAGAGCAATATTCAATTTTTCAATTAAACAAGCAGTGGTATTTTTATTACAGAATTGTTTGAGTGGATTCAAAAGAAGTTGTTTTTAATAAATCAGTTAGATTTGGTTGGAGTAACCTGGTTCCAAAACTACAACAGTAGACATTGGTTAAATAGCCATAAATTATAAAAGCTACAGTATTTTCTTTTTCAATTAAACAAATTGTGTTATTTTTGTTACTGAATTGTTTGGATGGATACAAAGAGAGTAGTTTATATAGCCATTAGTAAGGTGTGGTTTGATTAACTTCGTTGCAGACCTACAGTATTGGTTAAATTGGTTAAATTTAACCAATGCTGTAGTTATGAATTATAAAATTACGATATTTTCTTTTCAGTTAAATAAGCTGTGTTTAGTCATTCAATAGTTAATACTTTAAAAAATTGTGTGACTATATTTTTAATACTGTACTGTATTATAGTTAATACTTTTAGCATGTGGAGCTCTAAGACATTGGTTGGTTTTTTTTAATAATCTCGTTCCAGAGACAACATTGATTAAATAGTTATGAATAATAAAGCTACAATATTTTCTTTTTTCAATTCCTTGTGCTTAGTCATATTATAGTTAATACTTTTAACATATTAAAGAGTAAAAACTATATTTATCGGTAGTTTTTATAAAGAGTTTAAGTTACTTCATGTGGCAAAAACGTCTGGCGAAGCAGGTATGTTTTTATCAAACAATGGTGAATGACTTTCAGAAATTTGTAATCAAGATATAGATAATCATATCGGATAAATAAAAAGAGAACTGTATCATTCAAATCTAAATACTATAACCAAATTCAACAATTTAAAAAAGAAATTCAACATTATTTTTCTTTTCAAGTTAAAATTTAAGCACCGATAAACTACCAGAGCATTCCCGAAAAAAAAAATCCAAATTCTAATAAGAATTCATTTTAAAATAGCAGGTAATTCCCGAGGTACAGTTATTTTGTTTAGCATCCTTCCCCGTGTGTTAGCAGCTGTTGGATGGGGATGCGGCGATTGCCCAATCGAAGAGCGGAAGGTTTCGACACAGGTTTCGGTGTCCGCGGAAGATTCTTGCGAAAGGAAGTGGTTCAAGTTTTGGTTCAATTCTCTTACTTTTCTTAAAACATATTACATTACAATATATTCCTGATTATCTGAAATTTTCATTCCGAAATTGCTTTTTAAAAATCTTTTTTAGTTTCATTAGCAAATGAACTAATTTCAGAAATATATTTAATTAGGATTTGATGTGTGCATTAACATTTTGCAACCATAGTTAAACTAATTATTGATATCCATATTCGTAAGTGGTTCAAGTGTTGTTTCATTTCTGAATTATCTTAAAATGCATTAAATTACAAGTATCTCTGATGATCTGAATATTTTATTCTGAAAATTGTTTTTAAAAATTCGTTTTTTTTTTCATAAACAAATTAACTATTTCAGAAATACATTTGTTTAGGCTTTTAGTGTATTCTACATTTTGTAATCATAATTAAAGCTATTTTTTATATCCATTTTTTAAGTATATCGAAAACATTTATACATAACGAAGTTATAAAATTGGCGAAAGCTCATATCTGGTGTTTTCATGAAGTTCTTAAAATGTGAATAAGAAGTTTATTACGAAATGCTGATGAATTAGATAAGCAGCTGTGCTCATCCAATTAGCTCATAAATAGTCATGCAGACATCTTACAGAAATCATCGAATTCCTCTTATTGTTTTCGCAATGGAATAACTAGATATTTAACTATTATTATTCGTTTTTCTTCAACACTGCAGATAAACTAATCTCATTTCAAATCTCTCTAATAGATAATTAGTAAAATCAGTACCCTCTAGTATGTTTTCCCAAAGTTTCAAAAGAATTGGAGACTTATTCTCCACATAAAAAATTCTCTTATTTTATCTTTCCATATGTTCCAATGGCACTTAATTCTCTAAATTGATTTTACTCAGCTCGTAATATTTAGAAATACTCGTACTTAAAATGCTAAAACTCCGATAAATGTTTAGAAAAGTGCTTTTTTTTTAATGTACATAAAAGTATATTAGTTGGAATTAAGGATGGAATGGTAAAAATATTTCATGGATTCTTTATTTAAAAAAGTATGTTTTTTTTCATGAAATCCGGGTGTTAAACCACTGAAACGCTTTTTAAAAAAAAAGAAACTATGCTTTGTTCAAAATTTCAATCCATATTATGAATATATTATCCCTATATTATTCCCATAAGTTATTAGGAATGATCCAATACTACTTAAAAAAAATACTGAAAAAATGTAATCAGAAGTTGAAGAAGTGTTTTGAAATATACTTCAAAACTTTACAAAAAATTTTAAAGATTTTTAAATATTTAATTTTTATAAAATTTAAATTAAAAAAAATTCTGTCTTAGACCTACACCTGTATTTATCAAAAACATATTTATGTCTACATCTATTTTGAAAAAAAAATTGGTGTACTGAATCCCCTCAATAACGTAACCAACTGCTTCATCAATTTATAAGTGAAAACATACAAAAACAATTTTATTTACAACAAGAAAACAACAACAGGACCTAACACTTAGAAAAGAGTTCAAATTTCGGGTTCAAACTGATGCCTATCTCCTTTTTAGGTTTTTGATTTGTGGTTTCCGCCGAGTCTTGACTAGATAAGTTTTTAATTTGGGGGATGTAGCCACATCTTTTGGCAACTTTAAACAAAGAGTTAGTGTAACATGTCAACCAAAGGGTTGTTCACGCGAGACATGAGATAGTTGCGTTGCTTTGAAAGAGTTCTAACCTATTTTGTTAAAAAAGAATTTACTTAATTATTTTTATATCATTTTCCTTTAGATTCTCATTTTATACTGAATTAGTTAACTCGTATTTTCGAATAAGTTTCAAATTCAATATAATTCATCCATAGTACGTGTTTTTAAAACCAAAAGAAATTTTGTAAGTTTCAGTTACCCTAGTCATAGATAAATGATCAAATAAATATTTTACATTATATCCTTTGTTGTTGGTTGCAATTTGAACAATTTAAAATAAATTTAAGAGCTAAAAGAGATATCACAAGAATAAAATTTAATTTGTATCGAACTATGCATTGTGTGGTCCCGCAGTTACATTTGCACCGATCCTCACATATGCTAATGACGGCGTGAAGAGTAAGTTTTTCGTCATTGTAAGTTTTGCATTTTTGGTTCCTTGGAATACCAATGTCATGAATAAGGAGACCGTTATCCAAAAAGCAAGTTGGGACGGATATCGTATTATATCATATATCAGTATTCGCGGTTTCCTATCTCCGTAGATTTCCATTACAAATTATATGAAATATCTAGTTTCAAAACTCACATTCCCTAAGGTACAATTAAGATACAATAGAATCCATTCCATTCATTGGCGATTTTGACGATTGTCAATTCGATTGGAAGAAATAGCAAATGAACGGGCCCGATTAAATATCTTAGTTTTACTTTAGAGAATGAGAGTTTTGGAATATTCTTCATATTTTCAAAACCATTTAACTCAAAAAGCATTCCAATTCAATTACAACTATTTTCAACCAAAACAGTTAAGTAGCTTGACTAACTCCTCCAGCTCGTTAGCATTATTAGCACGGATGCAAATAGCAACAATGGGTTATTTGGTTGGTTACTCAACCGTTTTGGATTTCATGAGTAGTTTGCTAGTTGTTTAAACTAGTTAAAACAAATAATCGTAAACGTGTGTGGCCCTTTTCTTATTTTTTAAACACTAGTTGAACATGAAAAGTAGAACAAAACGTTTTGAAAGGAGTTACTAGTGACACACAGTAGCGTCTGAAAAACTTTAGATATCTTTTTGATGCGTTGATATTATTGGCATTTAGAGGATGTTGTATCGTACTAGGGTATTATGTTAGATATAGATTTTCAATGCTGCTTTTCATGTCATTTGTAATTAAAATAGTTGTTTTTGGATGAAATGTAGCGTTGAAAACATTCCCCAATGGTTTTAATTCTAACTTTCAATACAAACGTCAACAATTTTGTGTTAAATTTTGGTTACACACTAGGTATGTTGTAGGTACTTTTAAAGCAAATTAAATTTGAATATTTTCGAATGGCTTTTGGCAATTCCAGTTAATAACACAAAAATAAAATATCCTGATATGAAGTATACTCATATTTTTTTCCGATGACATATGTTCATTACAAATAATCAATTAAACGCTTGCAATAAAAGGCACGACGAAAATAATAATTTATTAACAACCTATTACTCTTTACTATTACACTTTATTCTGTTCAATTTATTTTATTGAAAGAACTAGGCATGCATATGCACCAAAAAGAAGGACACGTGGTCAGAACTGACCATTTCTGAACGCATGCCCTTCTTTTCGGTGTACACGAATGCCTAGTTTTTTCATACAGCCAACACACGTTATTGAAGCGCCATCTTTCGGTTAAATTGAACAGATTAAAGTGTAATAACATAATAACGTAATAAGCATAACTAACGTAATAAAGTGTTCCATATCAAATTACTGACATGACTCATTTGTTTTCTGCAAGAATTGTGTTAATATCTATATCAATTTCTTTTTTTATAAAGTTTAAAAAACAGGTAGTCCATTTTGGGACACCCTGTAGACAACTAGTTAATCATAACTGCATTCGATATGCATCTATTTCCTTTGGAACATGTGAGACAAGTCATAAAAACTATCTCCCGGCGTCCATAAACCACATCCTCACGAGACACCTAACAATAAAAATAACACGGGACCCAAACAATGCGAAGAAAAAAAACAAAGAAGAAGAAGATGCTGAAACGGTATTCTGAACATGGCAGAAGAGAAACTTGGTCAAGCCAAGTCATTGAACTCTCAGCAGTAGTAGCCTCGATTGCCGCCATTGTAGTACGGCTTGACCCTGAAGCCTACTGATCGGGGTTCTGGGGATGAGTTTCAAACCATTGTAACCTTCATTTAGTCACATTTTCGCATGAACACCATTCAACAAGTTAGTAATGTAACGTAATCGTCTCCGGATGTCTATTTCTAGTCTCCTTTAGGAGGAGATTTAACAAAGCCAAATACGCCTAGTAATTTAGAACCCTGGTCAAGTGACGAAGACGACACCTGACACCCAACGGAACTTTGAGCGACATCGTTCGCTAGCACCGTCGGAACTTTCAACTACACAGATTTAAAGAGTACTTATATAGCAGTGTACTCAGGTACCTCGGTGATTTTTAGAGGATTTTTTTCCCACCCAGGACAAATATGTCTATAGTATGGCCAGAACAAGGACTGAACCAAGAACCTTCTCGGTGAAATTCTCGTCGCTTACACCTCTCGACCACCGTTGGGCCAACAAGTTGGTTAAAGTGATGCAAAGGCCACACGTGAGGTTTATGTTTGTATCAATACTGTTAAACGAGTTAGTAAAATTATTAGTAAGTGTGATATGAACTAGTAAAAATACGTAATGAAATATAGATATGTTAGAGTTTATTCTTTTATTCCAGTTGAACCAGAAAATAATTGATCAAAATATTTTTCATTGGGTTTTCAATAAATAAGTATTGTAGCCAACATTTATCAAGATAAAAAGAATTTTTAAGCTTTGTTGCATTAATTTCTTTTGACTAACATTTTAACAACTAAGTTGTAAGCTTATAAAATATATGCCCATCATTAAACATACTCATTTAAAGTAATAAACTTTTGTAAGTGTGTGTAAAGTTTTGGAATTTAGAAGAATTGTCTTTAAAACATATCAAACGTCAGAACTAACTGTTAAATTGGATCTAGAGATAGTTGTCTCATTTCTTTTAAACTAAAAAATTTCAACCATTACACGTAAGTTTATTCCATTCTATTTCCAAAACCTTAATTAAGTCACGAGTTACAGCATTTTCATTCCAACAATGCATAAACATGCTCCTGTGGTGTTGCCACCCGCGGACAAGGAATAAAATAGTAATAATAATAACCGAGATGAACAGAAAGGAAATGAATACTAATAAACAAATAAAAAAACCGAAGCAGTTCCGGAAACCGAATAATTCCTTTTTTTTTTGCATTGGATTATTCTTGTAATTGATTTAGAGGGTTTGGTGTTCTTTTGTGGAATTATTTTTTGGAGGTGTTTTAAGCAGGGGTCATGGATTGTCAATGAATAAGTCTCTTGTTTCTCTGAGAATTAACGTTAATCCCCGGAGTGAGTGGGAATATAATGAGCAGCATTTACATTTTGATGGGCCTCCACTAAACTAAAGCGCCTAATTGCTAGTTTTTCAAGGATTAGTTAAAATTAAAATGGCTTAATCCTTAAAATGTGTTTGTTGCAAAATAACGTTCATTGTCGGAGTTGCATAATTATTTATTCATAAACCGCCATCAAAAGGTAAATAATTAGTTGAAAAAGTATATTATTTCCTTTAATTTAAATTTTGTTTGGAGAGTAATACATGATAATGGGTAAATCTGTTATAAAATATTAACAACAAAATAAGTTTAAATCATTCTTAAAGTATTTAAAATACATCATGAACTGGCAAAAAATTAGCATTACAATTAAAGTTAACACTTTAATTTAAGTTTAAGAGAACAATACTGCAAGAAGTATACGATTTTAATATCAATTAATTAAAATAATTCTCATTTTATTAATTTATAAATTCCTAATTTCAATTAATTATAGTAATGGTATCTGGGAAATCCTTCCGGCATGAAAATACTTATTTAAATTTCGGAAATTCTTTTAACTTCCGCATCACAAAAAAACACACACACACAAAAAAAAGATTTATAATTTCTAAAATCATTTTAAAAAAAACATAAAATTAGATTTTAAAAGATTGAGGTCAAACTTTAAACAACATCAATCAAAATTTAAAACTTTCCTATTACTTCACAATTCCCCCAAAAATTAAATTGCTTTTGAGCATTTCCAGCAGAGTTTACCTATTTACGTCATTGTTTTTCTAACTGTAATGAAGAAACTTCATTTCATTGTGTCCATTGTTTTTCCCGAGTGGTGATGTTTGTCCTCTTGGTTTTCCTCACTTAATCATTTCTAGCGATTGTCTTTCGAAATTCGGTGAAAGGTGATGTTTTGGGGACAATTTGATGGAGATACATTGATTTAATAGTGTATTTGTCCACAACGGTAAATAAAAATTTATTAATGTAAATAAATGTAGTAATATTGTAATTTTATTCAAAGAACATATGCATTGAAATTACTTTTGAAAATAAGATTTCATTCAGTTTCGTCACATGACTCTAAACCAAAATACTACGTGATCTTCTGAAGAGTTTTTAGGGTGGACAATTCAATTCTTAAATTTCGTACATTTTATCTATTTGAAAATATATTTCAAACCTATTACATGTTTAAAATTACATTTCGATTATATTATACGTTTAAAATTATATTTTGTATATTTTTCTGTGTTATTGAACATAAAAAAGTGTAAATACAAGTTTGTTTGAATTAAATAAATACGAGCAATTTGAAAAGAATATTTAAAATAAAATAATAATAATAATTATTATTATTATTATTATTATTGTTATTGTTATTATTATTGTTATTATTATTATTGTTATTATTATTATTATTATTATTATTATTATTATTATTATTATTATTATTATTATTATTATTATTATTATTATTATTATTATTATTATTATTATTATTATTATTATTATTATTATTATTATTATTATTATTATTATTATTATTATTATTATTATTATTATTATTATTATTATTATATTATTATTATTATTATTATTATTATTATTATTATTATTATTATTATTATTATTATTATTATTATTATTATTATTATTATTATTATTATTACGTATTATTATTTTCTTTAAGGAATAGTTGTAAATGTTGTCAGAAGTAGTATTAGCACTAGTACTAGCACATGTATAAACTACTAATGAATAGAAATAATAAAAACAAGAAATTATGAATTTTAAAAACTACTTAAATAACATTAAAAAATGCAACAATTTGCTAAATAATTTGTTTGGTTGTGACAGTTCACTTGTTCGCATGACACGCATCCCCAAACATAAACATCTGACCAAGAACCTAAAAAAGTTCTTCCGATGCATCAGCAAGTTAGTTTTCATCGGTACGCGGAAGTGTAAAAAAAAAATTCTTCATTTACGTAATTCAAAACTACGTGAGCAGAATTTATTCCACTGGCCTCACCTGTCAACTTTTTCCTCGTGGTTGTGCCGTAGCATTTTTAAAAAGAGAGATTTCCTTCCATAATAAAAAAAATGCTTGTTAAAAGAGAATTTTATCCAGACATCAAGTGAAGACAATGAAAAGTTAGATTATCATCAAATGAAAACTTGAAAAATGCAATGAAAAGTAGTTTTATGGGGGTTTAAGTAGACTGACTTTTTATTGTTTTTAAGTAGCCTGTCCCAAACATTTTATTGTTTTATGACCTTTTTTATGAAATAAAATATTACAGGTTTTATTTAAATAATTATAGTCATTTCCATTTGATATTTTGTATTGAATTGCTACATTAGAAAAATATTAGTTAAGAAAAATTACTATTTAAAGACATTTACTTAATTGAATACAAAAAACTTAAACATACTTGTTGAATGATCTCTAAAATATTTTATTTTTAATCCGTACCCAATAACAATAATTTCCAACTTTATTTACTTAGGGTTTTTTGTTTTTGTTTTTAAAACATGTTTAAGATATCTATAGTTTCAAAAATAGGATGTTAGGTAATGAATTAAATCAGATGTGAAATTACCCAAGCCTTTTAAAATATTTTTTGGAAGAAAATTCAATTCCTTATGCTAATAAGTATTAAGAGTTAAATGTCAACTTTAATTTTACAAGTGTGTCAGTATTTTTTTTACTTTTACTATACTAATGAAAGTGAATAAAAAACATGCAATTTTACATCAATGTAATAATTTTTAACGAATTGCTTAAAACAATACTACATTAAGTAATGTTGTCGTACAAAACCACATAAAATTTTAATTTTATAATTTTTGTATGCAAAAACATATTAAACGCAAATAGGAAGTTTATTAATTGAGTAATTGTGTCTTACAGAACACACAAAAACATGTAATGGTAAACTCACACATTTCCACAGAGGTTACAAAACCTCAAACAAACAATGAAGAGTTCATTAATCCGCGAAGACAGCGACATAACTGACCAACTTTAAAAAACGACAACTTTTAAAAAGGAAAAAAATCGGGTCAAGTCCCAACAAAACAAAGAAAAAGTGACTTTTCACTAACAGGAAGTTCTGAAACGAAAGCAAACGCTATCAAAAACTACAGAAAGTCGAAGAAAGTAAATACGGCTTCGGAGAGGCCCTTTAAGGGGGCTAAAAAGCAAAAAATAAACACAAATTACAGTGAAAACTAGAAACATCAAGATTTTCCATTGGCTGGGTATGTAGGTTAAGCCATGGGTTCAATATTTCCTAAGTCTTCTTGAACCAGTGTCAAATTTATAATGGGGTTAGAATTTAGTACTAAAGGTGTTTTAATTATTTTCCTGGAAGTAGCGACAATGGAATAACGGGTAACAATAGGGGGGAGAGGTTTAAAACCTATACTTTTATTTTTGGGTCCGGCAAAAATTGGTCATCCGACACATAAATTGAAGATCTTGCGTTGGAAAACAGGTCAATAGATAAATTATATATAAGTGCATGGGGCGTTACTGTGCTGCAAACGAAAATATAGTTCATACTAACGAATTTAAAAACATTTACGGGTCAAGAAATCACAATTGACGAGGATATCCTAACAACTATCTTCAAATAGTAATTGCTGTTTATATTTTAACCGTTTGGAACGGAACGTGATGTTTGGTTTTATGAATTTATATGTTTTAAGGAACAACTCTTGCAAACAATAGTCTTTTTTTCTAACGTACGCTCTAGGGGAATCAAATAATTTTGTAAAGAGTATGAATATTTGATCTTGATAAATAAAGAGCATTAGAACAAAAAACTAGACTAAAAAATTTATCACGATTCTAAATTGTCAAGGGAAATTTTTGAATTGGAGTTGTTTCTTTACAAACTTTTGTATTTTAAAATAGTTTATGCTGATTTGAATCAAACGTTTAAGGAGCTGCTACGAATTTCCATTAGTAAACTGTAAATATTAAAATTACATTAGGTCGCCTTGGTACTGCAAGGGAACAACTAAAAAAGGCTATTTTTTTTTATCTTCCTGTTGTATATTTCTAATGGTAAAAATAAGACGCTTGCAACTGTAATTCTGCATATAGCAATAGAACAATTATATATAAACGAAAATTCAATATTCATAATACCTTGATATGCTAAAATAATTAGCATAACATTAAAACTAAATACTTAACTCAATCGATTTTTAATAATTTTTATTAAATCTATGCATTTAATAAAATTTTTAAAACAATAGTTCAATAATTATGTATAAATCATATATACATGAAAATTACTTTTAACCAAAAAAAAAAACAGAAATATTCCAAACTTTAAATGTTTACGATGTAGGGAAAAGTTTGAAATGACTAAAAACGATGTCAACTGGTTAATAACATGACAACTAATTGACCCATACTGTATTGAAATGTCTCGAAATTCACGTTTTCTCACAATTCCACAATTACGCAAACGACAATAATGTAACGTAAATGTTCTGTAACATTTAGAAAAACGTGAAAAAACATTCCGTAATATTTAGAAAAAAAATTAAAACATCCACAAACATCACAACAGAATTTCTTCACGAATTTCTCATTCGCATTTTTAAAAAAAGGAGAATCCTAAACATTAAAAAATAATCACTTATTCCTCTTTACGCAGATTACAATCATATAATGTAACTGTTGAAACTTAAAAGAAATCGTTCCCTAATATTTATCAAAACAAAATCATCCATAAACATCACAACAACATTTCTCCACGAATTCCTCATTAACGCAAGCGGCCACAACAAAGTGACGAATCCTCTCAATCTTATAGCGAGTTTGGATTAAAATTCTGCGACTCTCAGCAAGAGGTCGTTGACCGTTACCCGAGCAACTCATCTTTTTTCTTCTTCTTCGCGTAACTAGGCAACCAGGAATAGTTAGATGATGCAGTTTTATAAAAGGAGAGATCCTGTTACGTTTAGTTCAAGGACGAACTCGGGTTTCATCTTTTTTTCCGAAGAGAGGTTTTCTTGCGAGGATGCTTCGTTTTAGAATACTTTTTAGGATCGGGTGATGTTTGTTTTGTTATTTTTATGGGTTGCTTGTTTGAGATGTGTTTATTTTTTTATAACAATATAATAAGGAAGAAGAAGATCTTTTAAATGACCGTGGTAATCTGAATGTGGGTTATTGCTTGTGAACGAATGTATATTTAATTTTAAAAAAATTACTTGCTTAAAAATTCGTAGTTAGTTAATAATATAAAAAGTAGTGGATTATCTTTGTGTTCAACAAGTACATTTTACTTAATTTAGGTGTACAGAAAAAAATCCATTTGGAATTGACCCCGAAATTTAAAAAAAAAGTTCAATAATTTGATCGTGATTGAAAGTTCACATCAAAATTTCATTTCGTCAGTTTCAAGTGAAAATAGCATTACATATTATTATGACAAATGTTTTTGGTGAAAATATCGAGCAATTTTTAATGTCGGAGTTGCTTCTTTTAAGCGCGCATCGTCACAGTATTAAAAGAAAATTTAAATTTGAGTCCAACATGTTAGCTACAGATAATATTAACAAAAAATAACGTCAACAAATGCTGTAAAAGTGTTAAAGTATACTGATTGAAATTCGTTTTGGCGTTTTTCTTATAACAAAAATATTCTTTTAAAAATACATAGCTTTTTAAAAGTGAAAGTAAGACATCTAGAATCCGGATCGAGAAAATCAAAAATTATTAAAAGAGGATAACTTTATGAAATATCATAGCATTGTATTTTTTGTACATTAAAGAATAACAAAGAAAAATACGATTTATATATTTCCTTAACATTCTTATATTTTCTAAGTCTTCTTTTATGTTACTTTGATATTATTGAAAAAGGCTTGTTACTGCTTCTCCTTCTCGTCAAGACAGAAACGTAATTGTTGGGGATAAGGCAATCTTGTTCGATTTTTGCGGTTGTATTTTTTTTTCTCTCTTCGCATGTGTTCAAAATGCGAAGCAGTTTGTAAACTGTGAATAAATTATTTGGAAATAGTTTTTATGCAAAATATTCAGTTATTTTCTTTGTGTGTTTCAAAGAATTTCACTTTCAAAGGATTAGTAGAGAAAAATTTATTTATAAAAAATATTAAAGAAAAGATTACAATTATTAGCTACGGCATGACATTGTGTATTTGAATATAAATTATAATTTTAAATACTGTGTATAATAATTTTTACAAATTGTGTGTGCAATTTTATCAGCTATTTATAGATGTTTTACTAATTCATAATTTTATGATTTGCATTGTTAGGTTCGTTGTAGTACTCAATTGTTATTGTAAGTAAGGGGTGTATTTACAAAACAGAATTTTAAAAATTGTTTATTCGCTACTAAAGAGAGGGCAGTTTTTGAAACTTCAAATAACTGTTTCGACTACTCATTGTTAAAGGAACTTTCCTACTTTGCCGTATCGTGTGGCTAAAAGAGAATCTTAACGTTCGCAAAGAAATATAATACATTTTTAAAAACTTTTAATCGCTTATTATTTTTCTTATGAAATTTATAATAATTTATTTGGATTTTAAGGTGTGTTTTTTTATTACAAACTTTATTCAGGAAAATCTATTCACGAAATCCTAAATAATGGATTTTATATGTTTAAAAGACATAATATTTCACTAATTGCAGCCATTTTCACAAACATTACTTAGCAGGGTATGTTCACCATACAATAGTCGCCCTCAATTTATTTTTTAAGCAAGTGTTTCTCTGAAACAATTTCCTTTATTTCCGTTAATTTTTATTTAAAAAATCGACAAAAGGCGATATTCCAAAGAGGCATAAGACAATACGCCCAGAAGGGGTCAATGAACTCTTTCAAACCAGGGCTAACTGATATTATTTTCGTCACATTAGCTCTGAAGCCTTGGTTTGCACTTGTCAGTAGGAGATAAAAAAAATCCCGGAAATAAGTAATTTTTTTCATCTTTCCCAATGTTTTTCTTATTAGCTCCTTTATTTTTTAAAGAGTTTTTTCTTGTTTCGGCAGAGACCATCTGCAGAAAAAGTACCCTGGAGGCACAAAAATCAACTTTTTGTGTGCCCTAATCTCATCCTCTTACCCTATCCACCAAAAAGGATACAAAAGAAGATAACATCTTGTTTATTTTTATAAGTTCTCTAACAAAAGAAAATACCACTCTGAGAAACCATACCAAAAGAAAATACCACTCTGAGAAACCATACCAAAAGAACCGCACCTTACTAGACCTCCACAGATCATTAGAAAAGTTAGATGCAGCCACTTCGTCACGTCAAGTCAATATTACAGCCCTTTTGAATTTATTAGTTTCGTTTAAATATTTTCGATTAAGCGTTAGAGTACTGAAATATTATGAAATGTATCCACATAGATAAATATGTACTTTTATAGATGTTCAAAGGAATTTATAGGAAAGTTTTCCTAAATATCTTTCGTCTTAAAGAAAAATGACACAGTGAAGTTGCTAGGAAAATTTCCAATCGATTTCAGCGAATATTGGTCCTTTCTTACTCTAAGAAACATATGCATTTGTAAAGCATTTAATTCCCTTAAATTTTAATATTTCCCAAAAAAAACTTGTTGTCCATTCATATTGCCTTTTTCTACACATTATCATTTGTAGTAAAAATAAAACTAATATCAACAGGTTCTCTTGCAGCAAGTTCTATGATACCAGAGTAAAAACTAACTCGGAAATATGAACAACTAAAAAAAGACTAAAGCAGACTACAACTGTTTTTAAAAATATAACACTATGTTCAAATACTACCTACCTACAGATGTCTCTCTTAAATAACCGTTATTTTGCCGTTCGAAAGGAGAAAAAACAGGAATAAGAAAAAGCTTATTTTACTGTAGAATTACTAAGAAAAAGTTTAAGTAGTTCGCGGGAAGTCATCAGTACTTATTTATTTTACATTCGGAAACTTGGAAAAAAGTGACATGGCACAGTTCGAAAAGAAATGAAATTTAGCAGGGGCGTTCCTTTCTAAGAACTTTTTCCTCTTATCCTTTACAAAATAATTGTAATCTGTTTTGTATTTCTTATTCTCCTAAAAGGGACAGAAGTTATTTTAGACACAGTTCTCTAAACTCTGGCAGAAACTAAAACACCTCCTTGTATATACTGATTATTATTATTATTTGTAATAGTCGTTTCTATTGAAAATATTTTAGAATAAAAATGCGTCCTCATTTTGAGATAAATGCCGGGTTTCAAAAGGTATGGTTTGAAAGATTTAATTTCGTATTGTTTCTCGCTTTGGGTTTGTGTTCCATACGGGAAATCTAAGGTGTTGTTCTGGTCACTTGATTGCATTTCAGAATTATTAATCTCGACAAAAATAGCTCTAGTGTGACGTTTTTTCAACCAAACCTAAAACTAAATAAAATATTTCTTGAAGGGAAAACAATTAACGCTTACATCCTTTATTCATATTTTTTTTAATTATTATAACCGAATAAATATGCTATTACCATTTGTAGTTTATTTGAAATTAGCTGATGTATTAAATGAACTAAATTGCTAACGAACAAGACACATAAATCTAATAACAATATTACAAGTACGACTTGTCTTCAGTACTATTCTTTTATGATATTGAACTGATGCTTTAAAAAATTCGAATGTAAACCAATAAATAGAGTGTTTTTCAATTACACCTGAAAAAGACTTTTTAAAAAGCGACAATGATAACAGGAGAAGAGGCCTTGCAGACAATTTGATGACTTTTTTTCATGTGGATGAGCCCAAAAATATCAGATTTTATGCCTCAATATAACGGGACTAGACGTCTCGGGCGCGACAGCAAAGCTTTTTGTCTCTCTGTTCCATTTCATTTGTATTCCATTTTGTATTCATATCAAATCACCCCGCTCTTCTGCTCGTCAGAATCCCGAAAAACAGGGGAAATGTAAGTGCAATAGATTTTACTATAATATTGTGAATACTCTGCGTTAAAGTGTTGAAATGACTTTAAAATAAATTTTAATTCTTTAATTTTATGCATGATTACTCAGGATAATGGTAACTTTCCCCAGGAATGGTACTTTAACAAAGGATAATGGAAAGTTATCTGCTTATTATTAGTCCTGCCTTATTAACTAAGCCATTATTTGAAATTTGGAGGGAAAGGTGGTACCGTATAAAAATTGTCAGAGAGCTGAGTTAGGAAATGTTCTTATTTTTGATTTCGAAAATCTATTCACATTATTCAATCAATTATCTTGGAACACTCTCAATAACAATTACCTTTATTATAGAAAAAATTCCATCAACCGTCCAATCGTTAGACCCGGATTTTTCGTATTTTGTGCATCAGTTTTTCTAACAACAATCTTATATTCTAAAATTTAACAATTTACAAATTTTTATTCATAATGTACTTTTTTCATCTTGAAATGTTGTTTACATCATCTCTTTTGAAACATATCCGATTGTAATTTTTTAAACAATATTTTATTTGAAATAAACTAAATTTCCACCCGGCTTTTCCCATATTTTGTGCATCAGTTTTTCTAAGAATAATCTTACATTTTAAAATTTTATAATTTACAACTTTTTATTCATAATGTACTTTTTTCATCTGGAAATATTTTTCAGGTCATCTCGTTCAAAAAATACCTGAATGTAATTAAAAAAACTATTTGAAATTAATCAAATTTAAAATTTATGCAGTGAAATCAACCATATATATTTGCCCATTTCCTTTCCGTTCGGAAGAAGACCCAAAACCAAACCCGAATGTCCTCAGGGCGGATGGCGGATGGTCACCATAACGCAACAGTCGCAACTCATCCGCTTCTCCTTGGATACATCCACCGCGAAAGGATGTCCATATTTGAATTTCAAGCAGCAGAATGTACAGTAGCCATGTATTTCGACGGGTTGAATAACCGACCTTTGAGTGCCCCGAGTTTTGGGATGATGGGCCACAAGGTCATTCGTTTCAGCAATCACTGGTGCAGAGGAAAAGGCTTTTTTTTTAGAAAGAATAGAAATGCCATTTCATATGGGTAGTTTTTTTTTCCACCGTTATAATTTTTTAAATTTAAATTTATTTGGTATTAGTCATTAGTCTTAATGATTTTGAATTCCTACCTTCAACATGTAACCTATAGATGATGTAACTGGATGATGCATAGCTCAGTGTAAAAAAGAATCTAAATGACCAGCGACAAATTCTTAAATGGAAATTCAGTTGTCTTATCTTCTCCACTTGAAAGTTTAAAAAAATTCCAATATTGTAGCAGATTATTTTTAATAAAGAAAACGCATTCAATGAGTCATGTTTCTTGATCTTTATCTTATTTGTAAAAAATATGAAAAATTACCCTCAGCTAAAGTTCTATTTTCTTTAGGAGGATGGTGATATTTTACTCCTGGCCCTTTCTAACCCATATTTACTGCATACCATCGATATCTCTTTGATATCTACTAATGAATTAATTGTAATAGTGTGAAGCAAAGCCTTTTTCCACATCAGTCGAACCTCAAATCGTATGATAGAAGGGTAACCCTATGAAATTGATATTTCAAAAAAAGTTTCTTTAAATTGGCATTTTCTAAAACTTAAATTTAAACACTCAAAAAGAATATACGTTCTATTTTTGTAAATATATCTTAAATTAATTGTAATATGAGAGTTAATAAATAATATAATATTATATTTTAAAAATATATAAAAATATGTAATATAGATTTACAATAGTTCTAACTTTAAATAACGTAACGGAGACATGGATATTCAAGGAAAACTCTAAAAAAACATTTTCCAATCATATGAAATCTCAATAAAACAATTTTTGTAAAGATAAAATATTAAACTGATAAAAAACTGGTTAATTTCATTCTAACTAACACGCCTACGAAACAAGATAGTTTAGAAAAGCACAATTTTAAGTACTTCCTGAAAATAAGGAAATGCTTTATAAAGTGAAATTAAATTCGATTCAATTTAAATGCAGACTGGAATAACTGGACACTCTTTTCATTATAATCTATATTTTAAAACGTTATCAAAGGAGTTTAACTTCAAATTTTGATTTTTTAAAAATAATGCTGATGGACTTCCTTTTAGTGATATTAGTAATTACAAGGAGAAGAAATTAAAATGCATAATTTTAATTAAAATCTGAATATTTTTAAATTGTTTGGTATTTTCTACACAATTAAATTAGTTAAAATAGTCGTAGTTAAAAAAAAACTTAATTTGAAAAGTTAAATTGCTCAATTTTGTATAAAGATCTGATACACTTATAACAAAGGTAATGATCACAAAAAATTAAAATTTTATATCATTTTTTATTAAGATTTGTATTCAATTATTCCTTATTATAAAATCTTAAGTAGTTTTTATAATATAATTAATTTTATTTTCAAAAGTATTTAAACAATTTACTAAAAGTTTTAACTGCTTTAATTTCAATTGCATATTATTTTACTGTATATATTTTTTTAAATATGGTTCATTTTTTATAAAAAAAAAACGATGGTGTGTAACGTTTCATCCTAATTTCCTAATCATATTCATTCAAAGAGGACTTTCTAGCTCGTGTAGGGTAAAGAATGAAGAAACCGGAAACGAACGTCAGCGAACCGGGTTATTTTCGTAACTCATCGGAAATATTTAAGTTATACATCTGCTTTAAGTGTTTACACGTCTTAATTGAGAAAATAAACGCTAGTAAATAGTCTTGTTTTCAAAATAAACGTATGCATAAGTTAGCATAAATCATAGCAATTTTAGAATTTTTAAATTTTTGGTTTACACAATAAATGGAAGTTTGAAAAAAAATTGTAGGATGGGAAGAGTGAAAAAAATCTGCGAACATGGTTTTTTGGTTAAAAAAAATATTGATTATAATATGAAAGTATTTATATACTCAATATAATCCGGTTTTCTTTGTATAAAAGTCATAACATTTTTAGTTCTATAAAACGTTAAAAATTACTAGAAAAACATTAAATACTAATATTTATAAAAACACCGAGTTTGAAATTATAAATAATTACAACTGAAATGGTGATAAAATTTTAGTTTAAAGTAAATACGGTTACAATTCGAATATACAACACAAGAAGAAATATATTTATCAATCGAAAAAGATTCCACCATTGTCATAGAAATATTTTATTACTTTTTAAAAACCCGCTTTTTTTTTTAAATACATTTACATTTATTCTAATCTATATTCTGTTTTTTCTCCCTTAGGGGTACGGAACCAAGTCAAGTTTCGAAGTTTTAGAAACACCCTTCCCCTTTTGACCGTTAACTAACAAAGACCCGATACCAACAGGAAGCCATCCCATTCATACAAAATAGAAAGAAAATAAGGTAAACAAGTAACGAAATAATAAAAAAAATCCACTTCAGGTAGCAAAACTTAAAAGGTGTAAAAGTATAAATAAATAAGAATAAATGAAATACACATAAAAACCTACAAACTCTGTAGAAAACTGTCGATCCCATTACAGCTTTACTAAGTTGATATCGGAGGTATGTGGGTAATCGTGTAATGTTTTAATAAGATTACTAGTAATAGTAAAGGTAAGGATTTTTACGCTGACTTAATTTTTATTACAATTTTCAAACTTTGTTTATTAATATCAAAAAAAGGAAAGATAAATGATTATTTATTGTAAATTTATTTTATGTTATGATATAAGTATATCCGTACCCCCATGGACATAAGTAAATAAATGTCAACAACGATTTTGCTGCGAATTATATTTTTCAA
Source organism: Hylyphantes graminicola (assembly GCA_023701765.1). Classification (NCBI taxonomy): domain Eukaryota; kingdom Metazoa; phylum Arthropoda; class Arachnida; order Araneae; family Linyphiidae; genus Hylyphantes; species Hylyphantes graminicola. Next base: position 27,328,162 of record CM043120.1, on the reverse strand, counting down.
ATTCCAAAATATCAAAAGCTATGAATTAGGAATAATTGGTAATATTATTAATTTATTGTTAATCGTATGAAGTATTGGATTGCCATTGCACTTCGTTGTGGAAAGGTTACGCAACTGTTCATTATTGCCTAACTTATTTTCCAATTTAAACAGGAATTAAGTTCTAAAATGTAGAATTTTAAAAAAGCATATTTTAGAAAAGCATACCAATTTCCCATAAACGTCACTTTTGCACATGTATTGCGACATGAATGCGTTAGACCATGAGAATGGCACACCCTCAAACGTCGCGAGTTTTTGACAATGACTGATGTTTTTTGCTTATAGTCACATTTTTAAATTCCGTTGTCCGATGTGTTATGGTAGAGTTGAAATGCAAGCCTTCCCTCGTGAGAGAACCGCTTGACAAGACCTGAGGTCAATGAACTCCGAGAAGGCCACTCGGCCATGTTTTATATAACAGATCACCGAACAGAAGCTCTAAAGAGTTGAGGAGAAGAACGGTGACTCCAGGTTATAATATTCACTATTATTTCAAAAATATTAACCATATTCGAACTTAAAACCGATCTTAAAGTCGGAATGTTTTCTACAGTTAACACGATCTTGAAGCCTGAAGGTTTTCTGCAGTAACTCAATGAATATACAATCAAAATATTCTTTATAAATTGTAAACTACAAGGATTAATTTTCTCTTACGCGATCCACAAGAAGAGATATGCAGTGCAATCGTGACTAACATTAGACTTGGAAATGTTTTTATACAAATAAAATATATGCAAATTCTCTACATTAACTTAATTTTAACGCGATCCTAGAACCTGAAGATTTTAATGTAGTAAAACAATAAATATTGTCTTTGAAATGTTCTTTAAAAAATCTTTAACACGATTCAATTGGTTTATATCGTAAACTTTTGAATACGTGTTACCTGTTGGCCTGTTCTTCTTGCAAAAAAATACAAATGGCCAACACTAACAAAACTTTAACAGGATTCAATAGCTGAAGATAACGTAATAAAAAAAAATTGAAGATTAATAGTTGAAATATTTAACTTCAATAACAAAGCTATTATTAATAATCAGCACCAACTAAACTATCTTTTGATCTAGAGGCCCGGAAGGGTAAGGAAGTATACTATTAATCATAACCATTGAAATATTATTTTAACAAAAGGTAAATGTAAACAATGACTGACCCTAACATAACTTTAACCTAATCCGGTGGTAAACTGTTTTACTCGTTCATGAACCAGATACCTAATAGAGCATTCGAGAATGCAAAGAAGATCGATTGAGGATCAGTTTTTAATATTATTCATAAAAAAGGAATGAAAAAAAAAGATGTTTACTGAGTTGTAACACGGGTAATACACGTTTATAAAACGTGTATTACCTAGTTTTTTTCCTTAGCCGGTATAGGGATTATTAAACAGTAGTTTTGCATCTGCTGATATGATATTGTACTTATTTTAATGCTTTAAATATCTTTGATAAGTTTTTAATTTTACTAGAAAAAACGTCTATTCTAATATGATTGTTTGTTGTTAAAATGTAAAGCTGTTTATATGTTAATTGAATGTATTTTTAATTTTAATGTTTGAAGAGTTCAAATATTTTTTTATTTTGCATTGTTTAATAGTTTGTATTATTTGATATGCCACCATTTGGTATATAATTTTGGCTTCCACTAATCCACCCTACTTTTATAACGTAAAAAGTGGAATGTATTATAATCATTCCATCCGTCTGCCTGTCATTCATTTTTACAGAACGAACTACAAATATCACATACAAGTGGGATAAGTCTTACTGAAGCAAAAAAAAAAAAAAAAACAGACAAGGTTGTATACAAAATTTCATTAAATTAAAAGTATATTTGAAATTAAAAAATAATTAAAAACTCACTCGTTTAATTAACAAGCAAATTCCTTTTTTTATTCAATATTTCCACTGTTGTTAGATTTTTTTTAAAAAGAAATAATACGCTGCTTGCGCTAAAATTTCAGCAACACAAACATTTAAAAATCAGTACTATTTCTTTAAAAAAGTGACTTATGATTTTCTCATACCAATATCAAAACAAGGCTTTCCGTAAGATTGTATATATTTATTTTCTTTATTTCTTTAACATTACCTAAGATGACCTTGCGTCAAGGCCAAGGTAAATTTTCCTCGGAGGCTGAATGTCTCGTAAGAAAAATACCAAAGCTAATTAATTGGGTTTTTATACGATCGATCGATTCCAATTAAGTCAGAAGGAAATAAAAACGATGTGTAAGCATATAGTTGGCTTGGTTTGGTTGAACTTACATAGAATTTGTACTTAATTAAAGATTTTTGTAAAGCAGCCATTGTTTTCATTTCCGAGCAAAAAAAATATTTGAATTTTGTAGTATGTAAACTAAGAGTAAAATAAATTTAAACTAATTAGCAATTTTCAATTTCAATTTTCATTTCGAGCGGGGTGACGGGCTACAAAGACAATGCTCTTCCCTTCTAGAGGGCGCATTCACTGTCATTAGTCAATTATCAATTTAAAAAAGAAATTCGTATTTGAATATGTTCACGAAGTAAATTTCGCAACAAATGATGATTTAACTATACATTTGAAACTTAAGAAATTATGTCATTGATTTTGACATAAAAATTTGAAAAAATATATTTAAGGGTCTCAAAATTCAAACAAAGTCCATTCGCCAAAGCTCCAATTTTTTTTTAATAAGTAACGAAAAAATTTATAAAATAAACATACCAAAAGCATTACACAATAGCCATGCCCTGTATTTTAAAAAGAAATTTGTAATAAGATTTGAGTAACCGAAAAAGTATGATTGATATTAATCAAATGAAAGTTAAGTTTTAAAAGTATTCAAATGTCATATTCTTTTGAACTTCAATTTCTTTAATAGATATTGATCACTAATTGAGTCTGCAGTGTGTTTCTGTAAATATATTTATGCTTGTATAACACTCAACTGATTTAAAATATTCTAAAAAGACAAGAACCTTATCTGAAAAGAGCGGTTATGGCTGACAGCCAAGATAGCACAACTAATTTTGCTAAATACTAAATATACTAAATATGATGAATTAATGTAATGATGAATGTATATGATGAATTAATATGATGGTACTAAATATTATTAATACTAATATGATTAATTGGCAGTAATTACTAGTCTTTTAAAACCTTTTGATTGATAAAACGGAGTGAGTTGGGTGAAAAACAAGAAATAAAAAAAATCCTGATGAACGGTAATTTTTGGTTCTAATTGTAGTCTCGTTAGTAGTAGTGGAGTTAGTTCTGTAGTTACTTCAGTGGAGTTAGTTCTGTAGTCCAAACAGCAGTGGCAGCTAGAAAGTAGAAGAACTTTCTAGCTGCCACTGCTATTTGGATCTTGAATTTACCAATTTTGTGGCTTTGACACACAGTAAAAGTGGTAATTTAAGTTAAAATAGTGGTTAGCAGCTAAAAATTTCGAGTAAGATTTCACCAAAATGTTTAAATGTATGTAATGCTGTTTTTACGACACCAAACTAACGGAACCTATTGATTAGGTGAAGAAGAAAAAAAGATAATGCTTCTCCAGAAACCCACTGTTGACAGTGACCGAGAAAAAAAAATCTATTTATTTTTTCTCTCTTCTCAATAATAGATAAGACAAGTGGCCTGTTGATCGAGTGGTGCAACCGTATAGAAATAGTTCTTTGCACCCTCGCCAGCACAACACGTCTCTTGTGGTGGGTCCACTAACCTCGTATTTATCGATTCATTGTCGTCACATATCTCCTTTGAAGATGTTGAATCTGCTGCCTTATCTTGGGCAGACGTGTAGATGAATTTGTCGAGATCGAATAAAAAAAGTCGCTTTGGAATGTTTCAGTTGTCGTGTTGTTACGTAAGCACAGTGTGTGTCTACCTTAGTGTACACATCTTAAAGAAAAGGAGTGAAATCCACTCCTGTAGGAGAAGTGCATTTTCGACACTGGAAAGGAGTAAATATTAACTCAGACTGAGTTAAAACCACTCGTTTGGGGTGATCTTGTCGCAGATTCAACATACAAAGGATCCACTCCTGTGGGAGAAGTGCATATTCGACACTGGAGAAATAAAATTAACTCAGACTGAGCGAATGATTTTGTTGAAATTCGTATTGCGCCGTCTTCAACTGACCCATCACGGAATAGCCCTGGCTTACTTTACAAATTTCCACTAGGCCTCAAATGCTGTACCTATTAACTCAAATTTCTTTTTTATACTTTATTCACTGTTATATTTGAAAAGTTTCTTTTTTTTTCCTTGCCCATTTACGCAATAATCCCTTAGCGCTTACTAACAGTGTTGGGATGACCCTAAGTGGATAGGTGCAATAGTTTGGCAGAGTAACAACCAGAAATTACAATGGTATAGTTCAAATTCAAAAGACTTTTAACTATAATAAAGTTCTACATGAACAGAGAAAATGCTTTAAACTACAACAACAAAAGTTCCATTTCAAGTTATAGAATGACACGCACACGATACAAACTCAAGTTGGGTAAAGTAAGAGTTCGTCGGCAATTGAGAGAGTAACAACCAGAAGTAACCGTTGTACTGCTCGCTCAAATTAAAGACTTGTAACTGTAATAAAATATATATATAATATAACTTTAAATCCTTCGAACTATTATTCAATCATTCGAATTCAATAATTTATCAAACGTCTTTGGAACTCAAGAGGCCCACTCACCCTATTGCCCTCAAAGGGTTATAGGTGACTTTCCCTCTCTATGAGGAGCATCAGGCATATTAGAGTGAAATCCACTCCTATAGGAGAAGTGCATTTTCGACACTGGAAAGGAGTAAATATCAACTCAGACTGAGTTAAAATCACTCGTTTGGGGTGATCTTGTCGTAGATTCAACATACAAAGGATCCACTCCTGTGGGAGAAGTTGCATATTTGACACTGGAGAAGTGAAAATTAATTCAGACTGAGTTAAAATCGCTCGTTTGTTTTAGAGCGTAGAGTCACATGGCGCTTAATTTTACGTTGTTTCCTTTAAATCCTTCAAACTATTATTCAATCATTCGAATTTAATAATTTATCAAACGATTTCGGAACTCAAGAGGCACACTCACCCTATTGCCCTCAAAGGGTTATAGGTGACTTTCCCTCTTTCTGAGGAGCAGGCATATTAGGCAACCCCTTTTCCTTCTGTATATAGATTGGTGGCGAGAAGAGCAAACACGCTTTGAAGGACAGGCGACCCCTTTCGATTTCTCGTTTTGAGTGGGATTAGACCACCTTTTCAATTTCCTCCTAAACTCGACCTCCTTCTTGTGGCAGAAGTCTTTCTTTCTTGAAGTTTTTGTGGGTGGAGGAGGCAGCTGTCTCGGATGAAACCCAAACTGTTCCGATTTCTTGGTTTGACAGAAATTTTACTAACATCCAGGAGGCCCTGACAAATAAAGTTCTAGCCATGGATGTGCAATGACAAAGCTTGTTTCTAAATGGCGTTGAGTCACATTTTTTTGTATGCAGAATATTTAGGCGCATGTGTGCGACAATGCATTTTCAATGCAGAAATGATACTGACATCCATAAGGCCCGGACAAATGCAGTTCTAACCACGGATGTGCAATGACATAGCTTGTTTCTAAATGGCGTTGAGTCAAAGTTTTTCTATTCAGAATATGGAGGCGCATGTGTGCGGCAATGCATTTTCAATGCAGAAAAGATACTAACATCCAAGAGGCCCGGATCATATGCATTTCTAACCACGGATGTGCAATGACACAGCTTGCTTCTAAATGGCGTTGAGACAAAGTTTTTGTACGCAAAATATGGCAGCACATGATTGCGACAATGCATTTTCAATGAGTAGAAATTCGACACAAAAAAAAACTTTTGGTACACGAAAAAAGACCTCAACTCAGATGTTTTGAATGTGTGGAAGAGGACTTTAAAACTGTAAAAATTACGAACTGAATAACTTAATACGAACTGAATTAATTTAATAATTGTATATCCTAATAAAATCGCTTCGTTTCAAGAACGGGGGAAAAGGGACTAAACGCTATTTGGAACAATCTTTTCTATGTTACTTACATTATTTTATAGACAGTACACTTTCCTCATTTTTATCAAATTATATTAAGGTTTAAAATAAATTATTGTATAAAAATGAATAACAACATACGTATAAAAGTTACGTTTTTAACACCTCAACTGTTATGAGCGAAAATGATATGAATATAAAACTTACAAAGGGGGATGATAGACATAAAAAAATCAATATTGTTTTTGATCATTTATTATTCCACGCAAGGAAAGAAAGGATATGTTTGATAGTATAGAACACACATACTAATTTAAAACATTTTAATAATAAAAAAATGAGTTACAATTTTCTTAAACTGAACTGTTGATTTGCTTTTTAGGAAGGAAGGAGGAAAAAAGTTTGTGATGGACACACATAACATCGATCAAAGTTGTTGATAGGAAATCAGGCATGGCACTTCACTAAGTTGGATTTAGAAAGGTGTAACTAACAGTTAAATTAAAAAAATACTGTGTCGAAAGACACCCTTCCACTCCAATGAAATGAAAGCGTTTCAATTTAATAATTTTTCCTCGTTCTTGCTTTTTAAAAGTTTTTGTTACTATTTAAACAGTGCTTGTATTGTATTCATATACCTATGAGATGTCTGAAAGTATTACTTTTTTCTAATATTATTTGCACTACTTTTTATGGCAGCAGCACTTATTTCTAAATTAAGTTGATTAGGTAACTACATTTTCACTGAAAATAATCCTCCATATAAAAATACGGAGTTACTGTAATATGTTTTACAAACTAAAAATAAGCAGATTCACACAAAAAACCTAGGTATGTATTTTTTCGAACTTCCAATGGCATGCCAAAACTTTTACCCAGTCCTACCATCCGTAGACCAATTTACTAGTAGGCGAGGTTTCCCATATCTCCGCATTGTGAAAAACGAAATGCCCAAGGGCCCCATAAAAAATAAACTTTGCCCTTTGCTGGGGGTCCCTTTTACCTGGGCTCTCATGCCATATCAGGTGGCGTATGAGGTTTGGGCAAAATGGCTTTGACCTCTGCCGCTGCTTATTATCCCCGATTAAGATTTACTAGACACGCTATTCCGAGAAACCAAGTGGGGTTGGAAGGCATAGAGAAAGGTGGGTAATAAGTTTTTGGCGCTATTTAAAGTGAAGTCGCCAAATCGAAAAGTAGGCCCACAACGAACAGTATTCCCTGATGTTATATGAAAATAAGAAATGCGAAAACGTATCATCTGTAATGAAAATTTTAAAAAATAATGGAAGATCTGAAGTTATAAATATTAGGTTATTACACATCTATCCAACATTGAAAAATAAATTCTATTATATTAGTTCATTCTGTGCATACTAAACTTCTCATACTCAGTTACAAAGTAAACCGTAGTATATTTATACTATTCCTGAATCTATTAAATATAAATAAAAGCTCATTAATTAACAAAAACATTCAACATGAAAATAGCGCCGAATCATTTGCCTAGCATTTACTTGGGCCTACATATAAAACGATCTATACTTCACTTAACAACCCTACTTTTGCATAAGTTCGGATCTTGACCACATCTTCGAGTTCCTCTTACCTCCATAAATTCGGCTGCGGATACAGAAAATACCCCCATTTTGAGTACCGATGTCAGTACCGCCCCCTCCCCTTTCAATTCCGCCCCTTCAGAAAAACCGCGGCCATGACCCCAACAATGACCATAACGGCCGTAAAAAAAGCAGATCTCGCCAACCACTGACCGCGACGCGCCGCCAAGCGGAATCGCCTCCCATTCGTCCATTTTGGATTAATTGCACATAACAATGGACATTTCTTTGGAATTTTTTTTCTTTTTCTCTCAGTTAGAAGATAATGCGTGGTTTATAAAGAAGTAACGGAAGTATATGCAGAGGGGGGAAGTCGTAAAGTATGAATCGGTTTTCGAAAATCCCCCAAACTGGGTTCGGTCCAAAAAAGAAAATTTCTGTTTCAGTGGATTCTGGAATTTTAGAGGTTAACGCCCTCGACTGATTATGAGAGGTTTTTTTTTTATCTCTGGAAATATCCTATTGTGTTTAAAATTGACAGGGCACTTATCCACTACCGTTTCTTATTAAGCAAAGGAAAATTATTTTGTCCTTTTCCCACACAATTTTATTCTATTTACACTGGATCTCCTCTCCCCTCCATTTTATTTCTATTTTTTAGTTTGAAAAGCTCCGAGACATATCTGAATGTGACCCTTTTAGATTATACACTAAAAAAGTAGGTGGTTATTAATTTTTAAATTTATTTATTAATTTAAAATTTGAATACATGTGTATCAAATAAGAATCTATATTCTATATGGAGAGAACACTTAATAGAATTACATGAAAGGTGCATCAAACGCAAAAAGTACCCCATTAAGAGAAAGGTTACAATAAAAAAAACCTTAGGTACCTTAACCCTAAACCTTAGATAGATTTCACGAACTAACACTTGTAGTGTTGTAAATTTAAATAATATTTGTACTATGCCCTGTCTTTAGGCTTTCCAAAGTTCGTTTAACTTTTTGAAACTACGATTCACTTTCCTGAATTCCTCACCACATTCAAGTCAGGTGGCAAAAAAACTCCCATTCCGTCTACACCAGCCAATACAGAAAACGACGGAAAAGACGTTATTCTTGCCTGGAAAATCATTAAAAAAAGGGAACAGCACAATGAAACAACCTTCCTTTCGGTTGACATTTACGACCCGCAGGATTTATACCGAAAACCCCCAGCCAGAATTGTAGAAAACCCAGACACCACAGGCCTGTGGCACTTTTGCACTTGACAGTCATCCACCGGTATATATATCTTTCTGTATGGCAAAAGATCTGCTCTCTTCCAGAAGCCATCTGCTTTCTTCTGCAGCACCAAGGTGCAAAAGCATTCAGATCCTCCAGGGCAGATGGTCCTTTTACCATTCAATAGTTTCTCCGACTCTGGGCATCAATAATAGAGGTTCGACAATCATTGCAGACACGCGCCTGTGGACTGCCATTGTTGGGGAAGAGGGCGGCAGGTTTCCCCTTGCTGAAGAAATTAAAGGTGTTTTTTAGAGGGGGGGAGGGGGCATTTCTTGGAAATCGTTTGGACTTTCTGGAAGAAACGGTATGTCGTGTGGCCACGGGTATCGAGGAGGATGATTGATTTGAGTTTTATGTAGTTGGGTTTGGGGTTTGATATGTAGGTCGAAGGTGGATTTGGAGGTATTGAGTTTGGATCGTGCTGTAACTTGAGACCTAACTTTTGCTGTTGAAGTTTCAAGCATTGGTATTTTTTTTTAAACCTTGAACAAATTAATTATGTTCCATGACTCTTAATACTCGTCCTTGAAATAATTAAACAAAGAGTAATTTTTATCAACGTCACTTGACTATTAAGCTCTCTTTTACTTAATTAAAAACAATTTAACACTTTTTAAAACTCATCTTGAGACTCATTTAAATTCCACTTCAAAGAGCAATGGGTAATATTCTATTTCATCTATTGACTAGTCTTACCTCTATAATTAATGTGACACTTATTCTTAAAAGAAAATCCACTTACAGGAGTATAATTTTTTTTTCGAAATTTGGCTGAATATTTTAGTGTAATATTTTAATTTATCGTTCATTAATAATAAAAACTTTTAAGAAGGATAATTTATGCTTTTTATTTTAGTTTTTAATGAAGTTTTGAGACATGGATATAAAAAAATCTTTTTAATTTTATACATTAGTGAAACAAGTTAATAAGACTAAGCTTTTTTCAAGATAATCACATTTAAAAGTTTTCTAGCCGAAATTTTAATGGAAGTAAGAAACAACAAGATTATTACCATCACTAATAACTATAGTTTGAAATTAACATTGATACTCATGACTCATACACCTTCAAGTCAGGACTCATAAATAAATGGTATGACATAACCAATCACTGTTGAAAAGCCCTGTACCAAAATAACAACCTCAAAACGCATCCAATTCCAAATTTTCTGCAATTCTACAGCAAATGTTTATTACTTATCCCAATCCATTCCAAAAATATTATCCATAAACATTAAATATTTACGATCCAAGCTCAAAAAAAAAAAAAGAAAGAAATTTCAACCCTGGCCAACAACACCACTTGCCTGTGTACCGGAAATACATACCAGCCCATTGTATGGCCGACTTGTTTACACTTATCTAGGGCACAGCTAAAGATGTATCGTAAATAGCGGGCAGTAGTGAAAGTTTATGTCAGAACTTTCTCTTTCGGCCCATTGTTGGGGGAGGCCCATGAATGAAAAGCGGTGGTGGTCAGTCCTCTATTCTTAGAGCTGTGCCAGGAATTTGTGTTGCCCCATTGAAAGGCGCCCCCTCACCACCAGCTGCAAGAAGGAGGGTCATTGGGTCAGGGCTTCACGTGTGCTGCACATCACCTGCGGCCCCCAGAGAAGTTATTACTTCTATTCTCAAATTAGGAGAATGGATCGGGCCAATTAATGGGAGGAAAACAGTGTTGGGATGACACTAACTGCAATGGTTTGGTAGAGTAACAACCAAAAGTATGGCCATGGTACAGTTCAAATTTAAAAGACTTGTAAATACACTGTTAAAAAATTTGGCTCATGATTGCATCAGAATCCTGGAACTTTCTAGATGCCACCACTATTTGGAAAGTGAATGTACCTGTTTTCTGGTAAAATCATAACTTTTGATGCACTGCAAAAGTGGTAAATCAAAGCTACAAATGTGGTAGCAGCTAGAAAGTTCCAGAATTCCGGTGCAATCTTGCGCCAAAATTTTCAACCGCGTATAATAAAGATCAACCTGAACATAGATGTATTCCCAATGTAAAGGAATGGAACGGGCCAATTAATGACAGGAAAACAGTGTTGGGATGATCCTAAGTGGATTGTAGTAGTTTTGTAGAATATCAACCTGAAGTAACCGTGGTATAGCTTAAATGTAAAGGATTTGTAGCAAGAATAAATACCGACCTGAACAGAGTTGTGTGAGTATTAATAATCATTAGAAACCATTACAAAGCTCAAATTTGGCAGAACTAGAGAATCTAAATACCAGAACAACTAGAGGGAGAATCCTAGTCACTATAGGCAGGACTGAAGAGGTGTAGCTCTGATGAAGTTTGAACTAAAAAGAGTAGTTGGTAAAAGTCAGAAATAACTATGGTAAAGCTTAAATTTGACTGAGTTGTAAGCAGAATTCATCATGGTGAAATTAAAAGTTTCCTAACTCTAATATGAAAAGCTTAATTTACCAAAATCTTAACTTACCTAAACCAACTTAAAGGCTTGACAGAACAAAATATTCCTAATTTTAGTTAAATTACCAATTTGCATTTTATTTAATATTAAGTGCAATAGTTATTCTTATATTTATTTAAACTAAAATCCATTCAGCAACTTTTTCAACCCAACCTTGTAAGATAATTTGCCAAAAACAGTGTTGGGTTGACCCCAAGAAGGTTATAGGTGGCAAGGTGGTCTGGAATAGATGTATTTTGAGGGATGAACTATGTTTGTGTTGTGGAATGAAGTGTTTATGAGACGGTCAAGGTAATTTTTCTGAGAAGGTAATTTGGTTCAGACAACTATATCCTTATTTATCGTGAAGTACAGTGAAAAAAATCGTGTTCAAGAACAATAAGTTACGATAATTTGGGCCTTTTGTTACCGTAGACGTCAGGTTAGTGTAAAATAGTCTAAAATAACGAGTAAAAGTGATTAGTTTTGTTTATGGACCATACATTCTTATTTTAAAAGAAAAATGCTAGAAAAGAATATATTTAGCACGATAAGTTACACTCATTTGGAGCTCACTATTACGGCCATCAAATGGCCAGTGTGAATAAAAAAATGGATCTGAACGTATGAACTTAAAATGATAAAAATGTAACCTTTAAAATTCAAATTTAATTTGAATAACTTGACCATTCGAACTACTGAACTTCTCTACCTTGAAATATATGAAACAATCATCACTTGCAAACTCACCAATCGTCTTTTAACAACTAAGGGATCTTACAAATAATTTTATATAAGTTTAAATGTGACATTTTTAATTTCACAGCTCATACTCTGCGCTTTGTAACAAAACTTGTTTGAAGATTGTATATGCATATATTGCTTTTCTATTCATGACATCTGTATACTTAATACAAGAGATAATAATATCATCTGATAAACTCTTCGCAATGACTACCTAGGTCACATTCGAAACCTAAATTCGTACCAAATCTTCTGAAACTGGTATCAAGGTTCGAACCTTCAAAGATTTAATGCAACCAAGATCAATCGGAGTATATTCAGGGTCAAATATTGCATGTTTGGCAACCATGAATGAATGTAAAGTAGTGTTATCTGGAAACCTTATGGGTTTTTGTTTAGTAAGGAACCTTGATATTGTCAGCATGTAAATCAGATAAGATTGCATACAATAAGTGAAGGGTTTAGTGTTGAAGTAAGGTGTACACAAATAAGAAATCAAAATTATCACTATTCACCAATGTTAAATGTATTGTAGCTAGCATAAATTGAACTAAAGACTACACTGTTAGTTTATTCGAAGGTGGAAATAAAATAGTTTAAGGAAAATAATTGTTAAAGATTTTATAAATGAGCTACAGAAATATTTTGCGAACCATCGTGAATCTTCAGCTAAAAATTAGCTTCTTTCAGATGACGCAATTCTTTCCTATTTTCCTTCAACTGGTGCTCCTATTGGTGCAATGTTCCCACGTGACATTGATTCACCAATCGAGGCTCGAGAAACAACTTATTTTCCTTCAGCCAGCATTTCTATTGCCTCTCAAGACCTGAACACATGCCCATTTAAAGAAGGCCATTCATAGAATACAATCGAAACGTCATCACGTTACAACCCTCAAAGAAGTTATCACTCATTTACCAGAGAGTCCAGCAGGCGTTGACGGTCAAGTGTCAGAGTGGACAAGTGACAGCTGGCCTGTGGATTTCATGGTCCAGTTCTTCTTTTTTGAGGCATCTGCTGGTCACTACAGAAATGTTCTTACTGGATTCAGAGTTAAGAAGATGCGAATGGTTCTTGGCATATGGTAGGGGCTTCGTGTATAGTTAGAGATGAATTTATTGTTGTACTGGATTCAATTGATTTGGTATTAAAATCCTCGGGTCCTTCCTTAATTTTCATGTATTGTTAAATATTTAATGTCTGCAGAATTAAATTTTTAATTATTTCGTTATAAAACTATTAAATTAAAGCCTTAAAAACAAAACCTATGTGTAACAAAGTACATTTCGATAAGATAAAAACGTCTTTTATAATAGTTTATTTTTCTTCCTAATGAATTCTTTGCTTATCCTGTATCATACAGAAAACTTAAAGAGAATAACTTCCTAATAATTCAATATTTACATAGTTCTGCAGGTTTTGGGTTTCCTAATATATTTGTCGGCGATTGGCTAAATACCCCGAAGATGCTCTTTCCCCCGTGGCTTCTTCCTGATCTCTAAAACTCGTTTCTTAACAAGCCTTCTCTTATAGAGGAAGAACAAACTTTAATGAACTTGTAGTAGCATCTGCCGTAAAAACAAAATAAAGGGTTTGCGTTTGAATTCAATTACATTATTATTTTTTTCTCTCCTCTTTTTGTTGAATCGGAACCCACTCGGTTATTCTTATATGCTATTTTAAAAATTTATCATAAAACATGTATATTTTAATGAGTGCGCAAGATAACGTATTTATAAACTTGCTTGAAATATTTTCATCAAATTTTAAATGTATGCATTTGGAAAAACCTAAAATAAAAATTATAAATTAATAAATGCATTTTGTTTCCACTGGTGCAAGTCAGATTCAAAATTGTATAATTGTTGCACTGACACAACGATACACTATAGTATACACATTTCAAGCTTATATTATAGTTTTAAAACAACGCGTGCGCTTAAAAATTGTACTCCGAAGTGTTTTTTTTAACAAATTATATATTTTTTAATGATAAATATGTTGAGATAGAGTTTTCCTTGATTAGAAATTTAAGTACCTCAGTTGGAACTTTTTACTTTTGTGCATTCAACCAATCGTATATTCTGCAATATATTAATGCAAATGCGGAGTTATGAATTCCTACATGAAATTATTTTCAAAAAACCGTACGTCACAGATTCGATGCATACATTATCAATCCATGAAATATTTATATCTTTCGAAATAGAACCTAAGATTCTCACGAACTAAAAGAGAAAAAAAATAGCCGAAGAGTCCAGTTCTCATTCGCTTTTATGCCTTTTTTTGTGAGCGTGTAATATGTGTGAATTTTAGAGCTAAGCATCGTTCATTGACCCTTTCTGTAAAAAATAAACACAACTAAAAAAGACGAAATAGCTGGCAAGGGTGATTGAAGACGCCAATCAATGCCAATAACCTTTGGATTTTGCTCGGCGACCAAATACTTTCTTCAAAGATTTTTTTATTATTATTTTTGATCGTGGTAAAAAAAAATTGCAGTTTCACTCCTTGAGTTTGAAAGTAAGTGATTGAAGCGATAAAATGTAGAATAATGTTTCATTGTGTTACAACTTAGTTTAATTAACGGATTCGTTACTAGTGTGTGCCCTTGGCTTGACTAAATGTGTGAGTTTTTTTTAGTTGCTATCTTTGACCTTTAAAATAAGAAATTACAGAGATTAATTGATAAAATATCGAATATTTTTCACTTACTTAGTTTAATTAGAAGGTTGGTTATCAAAGAAATTTTTATAGGTGAACAAAGTTTAATGAAAAAGTGTTGACTAAAATGTTCCAAAAAACACTGAAATTTGTCACGCATGCCAGTAAATAATGCAAAATATGACAAATTAAATGTATGCTGAAATTTTTTTTCTTAATAATGAACAATGCCTTTGAAACATTTTTAAAAACATTTATGAATTTTGAAGATCTGTTTCCTTTCGAACGACATATTCATTTAAATTTAACAGTCGGGCACAGAAGCAACTAATTCGTTCAAAATATTCAAATCCCGCATTAGAAAACTTCAAAGCCTTCATGGTATTTTATTTTTAATGCTTTCAACAACCGTCCGTTAGAACCCTCTCATTGTTCCCCCCAAGTCACCACAATAAGTTACAAAACCCACCTTGTCCCCTCAACTGTTTCCAGTGGCCATGTGCCCAATTCCATCCCCCCTCCCAATATATCCGTTCCAAAAAAAGCTAGATCCTTTTTCTGTCAACTGTCCTCTGGTTCCTAATAATCATTTAACTGTTGTACCATACCTCTAATTAGTAGTACATTCAGGCAACCACAGAAATAACCAAAATCTTACCAATTTTTGATATCACGATATATAATGATGTAACATTTGTGTGCATTGGAAAGATATAGAAAATAAATAAAAAAAACTTTAAACCCTGCATGTTGTTTTAATTCTTACAACAACCGTCCGTTAGAACCTACTCATTGTTCCCCCCGAACTTCCACAATAAGATACAAAATCCACCTTGTTTCCAGTGGCCATGTGCTCAATCCGTCCCCCCTCCCAATATATCCGTTCCAAAAAACAGTTAGCTCCTTTTTCCGATGTCCCGCAACTGTCCTTCAGTTCTAATGATCCTTGAACTACTATACCATCCACCGGTGGTCCGTCCCAACAAAGGACCCTTTCTGTAAGGGGGAACATTTCCGTCCACATCGAATAGCTTGCCATCGATGGCGAGAAATTGCTCCAGTTCCAGCTAAATTTGGCTCAAGGACATTGCTAGGCATTTTAATATAACACCATTACATTTTAAAAATTACTGAACCATTTTTTAATGGATTACATTTGTATCATATTAATTTCGTTTTAAGATTTTTTTTAAACTTTTGTAGTGAAGACAAAAAAATTTATAAAATAGCTCCTCAATGAATTAAGTTGGTCAATGAAAATAATTCATCATCTAATTCAAACAATTCATCGTTTTAACTTTCACTGGTTTGCGATAATTAAACAAATGTTTGAAATTTATACTATTCCATCATTAACTTAACCTCTTCAAGACCCACTGGCGTATAAGGCATCCAGCCTACATTTCCAAGTCTCACAAGTTTCATTGTGGATTCTGGCATCCTCCAACAAGGTTAATCTCACATTTTAGGTCATTTCGGAATTGTTTCTGTCATTTTGATTCTTTCTCTTTTATTCTATCATTACAGCAGGAAAAAATAATTCCTCTAAACCATATAAAATTACTACCAAAAGGGGCCTTGGTACCAAGAACTTGGCGTCGATAATTGGCGACACATCTTAAAGGCGGCAACCCCGCGTTACACACCCTCAATCATCTCCCTGCATCCTGTGAATGCGGTGCCCTGGCCAAACTGTTTGTGCCAAAGGATGGATTGGAGACCCTTTTCTTTGGCGAGGTTCAGTGTTTGACAGAACAGTAACCAACAGTTAGATTTAAAATGAGTTTTGTATTTCATCAAGGTATACAGATAGCAGCCATCCTCAATGTAGTAATGATGATATCAGCTGGGAGGTATTCAATTTCGTATTTGGAATCAAAATTAATCTTCTGACCTCAAAACCTTTCCAACACGTAAGCGAAAAATATACTTGTCTATTAACGTTTGAGAACAGAGCAATGATAAACTTAACCGTCTACATTTTCAAAAACATTTTTTTTCTAGTAAAGTTGGAAAAATTAATCTGCACCGCTATTGTTCTGATGTAGGAATTTATATCGACGACATTATGTCGTAAAGTGTAGTTAACATATTATTTTTAAATTGCAATATCTATTCGACATCTTGGAGTAATTCTAAGACATTGTATACTACAAATCCATTAAAGACCCTATTTGAAGTGAAGGAATTGTAGTAATTACTCTAAGGGAAACGTCAGTAGAATAGAAAGAGTGAAACATTTACTCTTTCGGTTCCTGTATGAGTATCTATTATAATTATAATTTTCTATCGCACTTCTTCTTAGTCCGCATTTTCCTTCTGATGCAAATGTTATGTTTAAATATCGCAACAATATTGATTAATATCGGGTCTTATTATAGATACCATTTTACCAAACCATCTCTGGCAATGGTAAGGGGGTTGGAGAAAAAAAACCCAGGGGTGTGTAAGTTGTTTATTGGGGGGTCATCGGGAGATATTTTCTTCCTCTTCTCTGAATCATGCTTTCACAGGTCAATGCCTGGATGTTTTTTTCGCATTGTGGGGTGGCCACATCAACATGGAGATGACCCATATAAGGGGTTTGTTCGTCCGGTTATTTATTCCGCGGGGAAGTGGTGATAATGGAGTGCCGGCGATGAATGTCGTAATGTCGGAGTGAGTAAATAAGACGCAATAATGGTGTCTCGATTCCATTGTAAACTTGGTATTGGTTACTGGGATTTCACAGATTGGGGATTTTAACTTTCAATTGTCTAATATGAAATTTAAGGTAAGGAAACCATTGGGCTGACATCGAAAATACAAAATGGAGATTTTGTTTTTTCTACACGTCTTAGAGAGTGCTTATACTTATGAAAAAGTGATTTTTGAGCATTCGCCAGTCTATATGTCAAGAAATTTCGATAACCCACGAACAACTCTAATTTAAGGTTAAGATTTACAAAAAAAAAAAAAAAAAAAAAAATGTCTAACAACACAAGAGTTCTATTAAAAAATATCTGAAGAAATTAAATTTTGACTGTTCCATAAAATAGTAAGACATAATCACAATTATTATAAAATTTCACATTTATTATGAAATTTCGCAATTATTATAAAATTTCACATTTGCTTTAAAATTTCAGCCTGTCAAGTTTATTTTAATTAGTCACTTGAAAAATAAAGTTACCAATCTGGTATTCGGATGCCAATTTTCTAAAAATTAAAACTATACCCCAAGAATAAAGGCTCGCTCAATGATATACCGTTGTCACATGCACATTTTTTATTTTATACAAAAAAGGTTTATTAAATGTATTTGTTTTTTAAGTAAGTAAACAAACTAAAAAGAAGTATTTCATTCGTAAAACATTAATCTCTTTTTCCAAACTTATATAATAACACTTTGATAACGGGAATTCCACTTCGTTTCATTTAAACCATTTATTATAGCTTTTTAAAGTTTTGGCTAGTTACTTTCAAATTAGTTTTGTTAAGAGAGAGAAATAGTTTTAGTATAATTAGGTTAACCACGAAATAGTTTTAGTATAATTAGGTTAACCACGAAATAGTTTTAGTTAAAATAAATGAATCAAATATATAACAAGTTTTTAATCAAATTTAGTGTCGCATTAATACTATCGATTGAGGGTTGACAAGTCAAAGTAAGAAATTCGGAAACTAGATGTCTTTATTAATCTATTTTATGACCCATATAGCGCCCTTAATCTTTAGATCTGTTTACTTAGATTCGATTTCCTAAATCCATTGAGAATAAAACCACCCAGCATCAAATCGAAAAACATCATAAAACACATCTAAGAAATTCTGGAGAATAAATGTACCTAAAGAATGCAGGCAAACACTGGAAGCTCAACATCTCAATCCAAATCCACCTTATTAAACAGGATGTACCCATAAAATTGAGGGGGAAATATTGGAACATCATAGTTTCTCATAAACTAGAGGAGGAAGAAAGATTAGGACATCATAGTTTCTGGATGACTAGTCGCATTCAAATTTGTCAAAACCGTCGGAAAATGACTCGTAGCTAATGCTGTCCCAAACAAAGTCTCACTTTACGACATTATTCCCCCTTTACGGCATTATTTAAGTCGTAAAAAAGAAACGAAATCTCATACTCTCATAAACCAAAACGAAGCAGTGAACTAGAAGGAGAGACCTAGCTATAGTAAGAAGAACGGGCGTTACATCAATTTCTGCATTGTTGCGACTGCATATGTTGTTTACACATTTTAGGACTAGAAGACTTTTATCGCCCGGGGTTGTTTACTCCGTTTTTTTAGCCTCTGTGATTCGAGAGAGTGTTTTTGACAATATATTCTCCCCCCACCCCTACCCACCCTTCCCTCGGTCAAGCGTGATCTTAGGGGGAGAGGGTTGCTTCGCCAAGAATCGCTGTTCTTCGCCAAAATCCCATCTGCTTAAGGAAATTGGCATGATTTTGAACACACATGTGTACTTCATACAGTAACCAACTCGAGTTTCAATTAATTCAGTACAGTTTCAATTAATTGTTTTAATTAACTCATTGAATTAGTTCGCAACAGTTCATCTACTATGCTGGTCAACAAGTTTTCAACAATTCACTTTTTAAAATGCAACCATGGAACCTGGATTCCACTACATAAATGTTATTGTTTTATTGTTATTATATATTTGTTATCATATACAGTGTTAGTCAAAATGAATAGGACAATAAGAAAACTAATACCTACTATCTACCTACCTGCCTAAATGTTAGTAGTTGATTATACAGGTAGGTAGATAGTAGGTATTAGGCAGTTTTCTTATTGTTCTATTTATTTTGACTAACCCTGTATTGTTATTCTAGGGCAGGGCTATTTAATCTGCGCGAGATCCCCGATTAAGACTATCTTGTTTAGGAATCCGCTATGATGCAGATAAGCAAAGTCGAAATTAACCTTCTATGCTGATGAGATCGACTACCCAGTCCAAAATCACACAAAACAATTGTTATTATAACTTTTATTGTTGTGCAAGTTTCTCAGTCTAATATAAATACAAGTGAAAATCGAGCTACTATGTTTATCACCAAGTTTTCAACAATTCATTTTTAAAATTCCAAACATGGAACCTATTAAACTGCATAAACTTTTATTGTTGTGCATGTGTTTTTCAATCCAATAAATATTAGTGAAAAGAGAGCTACTGTGTTGATCAACAAGTTTTCAACAATTCATTTTTAAATTTCCAACCATGAAACCTAGATTCCACTGTATAAACTTTTATTGTTGCGCATGTTTTTTCAATCCAATAAATACAAGCGAAAAGCGAACTACTATACTGGTCAACAAGTTTTCAACAATCATTTTGTAAAATGTATACTTGAAACCTAGATTCCATCTTATCTCATTTCTTAATGAATATTCTTTATTATAATGAATGCACGTGGCAATCAGGTCCCTAACTCTTCAGCATCTATTAGCATTAACCATAAAACCTAGATTCCATCCTGTCTACGTTTTGAATGAATTTTACTTATTTTATTCCGTGTTGAAAAATTGAGCTGATAAGATTCTGGTTATCTATTTATAGTAAGGAAATACAAATAACCGATTTCTTGTATCTTTTATCAACTAAGATTTTTATTTGTGCTGCTTGAAAGGTCGATAACTTTTTATCGAAGGTCTCTAAGGTTACGTCGATTGTTCCTCCATTTTCGAAAGTATTTAATATTTCCCTGTGGTAGTGTAACAAAAATTAAAAAGAACGAAAAAAAATTAATCGAAATATCATATATTGTAATACTATTATGAATACAATTGAACTCCTTTGATATAGAAATTTTAAAAAAAACTTTTCTACTACTGTTGAAAAACCTATCGAATGGACCACTGGGAATGTCCATGCCTTTAATTACGTCACAGTTGGCACTCGAAGTTTAAGAGTATTTCCGATCATCACCAAGTACTGAATTTTGCTTAATTTTCAATCAAACTATTGAAAATTATTGAATGTTTTAAAAACTTCATTTGTGCGTGGGAAGCCATTTGGCAATAAATTTTGGTCTGATGTCTTCATAAATGTAGTTAGCATCTGTCTCTAAAAATTAGATAGATCTACTTATGTGTGTGATGTGTCTGTCGTACTTGACGAAGGTTTATAAACGGGTCTCTAACCAAGCACACAAATCTGGCTATATATGTCTACCAACCAACTTCATAAATGAGGTAGTTTATTAAAAATTCTTCAAAATATCTAGTTTCTTTAACTTTTAACAAAACCTAATAGCGATCGACTGCCGTTTCAGGTAACCCTTCTCCCGTTTCCTTCCTAGGAAAAAAAATCTCCAAAAGCCCCTTACTTTTCAGTCCATCTCAGTGAAAAACACACGAAATCTTATTTACTTTTTTCTGGAGCCTCTACCCCCCTCAAAGGTCAACAGGGAGGGGTCCCCAAAGGATTCAAAGGAAGAAAAAAACACCACCAAAAAAATAAAAGATATACCAGGTGAAGTGAAAAAAATGGCGGCATATTTTGCGCAATGGATTGATAACTCTATGTCAACATCCACCTTCCCATCTGGTGTTGTTTGGTTCTTGCCACCCTTGGCCAAAACAAGGATTTTTTTCCTTGGTTGTGTTCTTTCTTTTTATGCTTCCCGCCACCCTTATTTGAAACACTTTAGGGATGGAAAACCGAAACCGATTATTTGCCCTCGGTTTTGACCAAAAAACCGGAGATTGGAGATCGAAATAAAGTTTCGTAGCATCGACGCGAAGCGTCCTTCCTACACATCGAATATATCCCGGGTAAGGGCAGAAAGTGAATGGTGAAACAAAGTGACCATGAGGCCGGTATAAATATGAGGGGGAGGCCAAGAAAACGGTTTTCCCTAGCCGGTCTAAAGGTTCATGAAAAACCGGTTTTTGAAACACCGGTTTTTTCTGAAACACCGCCATCCCTACCGTTTCTTATTTGGTTGGCGGCGAGTGTAGAGTTAGTTCCGGTGTTTTTGTTGTCCTTAAAATGTTTACGGTGGGGTTGAAAAGGTAGCCCCGGTTGATGTGTAGTTCATGATCAATTAAAACGGGGGCGGGATTGGAGGCAACAATCGGAAAATTGCTTTTTTGTGTGTGTGCTGGGACAGGGATTGTTCCCATCTTGATGGAGCGGCGTGTTGTTTGTGTGTGGGTGAAGTAATGAGGGTATGTATGTTTACGGTATATCGGCTACAATTTTATCCGTCATTCACTGTTAAAAAATTTGTGCTCGCTTTCACCATAATAGGGGTTCCTGGTAGCTGCAACGGCTGTGTGGTGAACTGTTTCACCATATTTCCTGTATTCAGTCGAACCATTTTTCAAGTTTTGGAAACAAAAACCTGAGAAACGGTTCAACCAACTACCGAAAATATGGTAAAACATTTCACCACACAGCCGTTGCAGCTACTAGGAACCCCTATTATGGTGAAAGCGAGCACAAATTTTTTAACAGTGTTGTATCTTGTTTTAAAGCCTGGAAAATCATTGATTGAAAAACTTAACTCAGTGGAGCGACAGCTCTTGGAGGACCAAGTCCTTCCACACCCATGTCACCTCACGAATTCCATCTAGATAGAGCTATCTGCTGTTGTTGTGTGCTTTCTTATGCAGCAAAGTAATGGGTATATATTTACGGTAAATCGCCAAGGATTTTTTTCTGTCAGTGAATCTGTATTAAAAGTTGAGGAAACAATTAAAAAAATTATATAAGTGGCTTGACAGATTGTGGAGGTAAATCTGCTGGATGATAAATTGGCTAGAACACTATCCGTCATTGAAGCTTGTATTTAAACTCTGAAAAATCGTTCAAAAAACGAAACTCAGTATCGCTACGGCTTAAGGAAGTCCCTCAGTGTCCATGTCAACTTGTGAAACCGGGGAAGATGTGATGACTACATTGAAGCACATGTTCTGGTCAGTTGGTCAGACTGAGGCGCAACCCCTATTGTTTAGGTCCCGAGCTAGGTTGGTCTTCATTTTATGGGATGAAGGACTGTGTGTTTCCAATGATTCCATCATTAGCATCCAAATTGGAAATGCTAATTCTTTGAACAGGAAATGCAAAAGATGCAAAATTTGTGCGATAAAGTAATGAAAGTATTAATTTTTAAGGGAGTATCGATAAAAGAAGCAGTAATTTAATATCCCAGAATCAAGTTTTAGAATTGAGGAAATGGATTGAGGGATGTAAAATTTTAACTTAAAGTGGTAATGTCAAAGTGTATGAATGTTTTTAGTGCATCGAAAGGGAGAATGACAAAATTTGGTTGTTACTAATTTTTTTTATTTCAGTCTAGAAAAAAATATGAGTTTAATATTTGGAAATGAAATTATTCCTCTTGGAAATGAACAAGTACTAATTTAATTGTTTTAAAAGATGTGTCTAAACTAATTAGACTAACAAATTTCACCTTTTACTAACTTTTTGGCCACTTTATCACAGACAAAGCCATCTCCTAAATTCACTTGTTTAAAAGGGAC
Source organism: Hylyphantes graminicola (assembly GCA_023701765.1). NCBI lineage: Eukaryota > Metazoa > Arthropoda > Arachnida > Araneae > Linyphiidae > Hylyphantes > Hylyphantes graminicola. The sequence goes on along the minus strand of CM043120.1, from coordinate 27,304,944 downwards.
ACGTGAAGTATTCACCACGTTTCCTGGAATAGTTGCTCCGGGGTCAAAGACCGCACTTGGGGGAGGAGGGGGGGGGGTACAACCTTCTTTCCCGCTCTCGACCTTGTAACACTTAAGACAATGAGACCACGTGACCCATTGTTTGCAACGAATAACCTATCTGGCCTGCTGTATAACCTCCACCCACTAATGGGCTGGGAGTTTTGGATTCAGTGTGCATCCGCTGGTGGTGTGTTGGGTAGATGCAGTACTGTGGGGCAAAAGTCCAAAAGATGGTCAAAAGTATTTATTGGATTATAGCATATTATGAACTGTGATATTGTATGAAGTATTTTAAGAATAAGAATGAGTCACAAAATAAAGAAAATGTGTACACATATTTTAAAATTCGGCCCACATAGTTTTACATTAATTTTGACGTTTTTTCGAAAAGTGCAGTCTTAAAAAAATACTGACTGAGCTTAAATATGCAAATTTGTAAAAAATCATATTGTTTTAAAATCCATTAGTTTGAGTTCATTTTTAATATATGTTATTACCAATTGTAAATATGAATTTAAATAGTTAGTAAAAAAGTTACCGAAAGTTTAAAACTAATGGGTTTTCTTATTGCTTTGAAATTTTTTCATCAAAACAATTGAAAAAAATTTAAGACAAAAAAAGGGATATTTTTAAAATAATTATTTAACATATTACAAAGGTAAAAAAAAATATTCATAAAGACGAAAGTTTTATTTCTAAAATGAATATTGGAGTCTACGCTTTATGCGGTTAAGCGTCAATTTCAAAACATAGAAGGTTAAATCTACTAAAATAAAGTGCCCAATATACAATTTAAATATTTATTATTCCACAGAAGCCGGAAAAATTACTCTTCTATATCGCTTATATGCGTGTAATGTCCATTTCTAGCAGATACCAAAAGTAAATAGTTTTCTCCATACATGAAATGATTCATATGATCTCTTACCTAAGAAGCATATCCGTTGTGACAAATATCTATCTTAATAACTTAAATATCAAATGAATATTTCGTAATATTCGTAATAGTTTTTAAAAACACCTCACGCATGGTGAACGAACCGGTTATTTTTTGTTCGATTTCACCATCGTCAAACGATATTTCTTAAAGGCAGATATATTACATCATTCCGTTAATCGCCTTTTTTTCGTTCTTACCTGCAGTTAAGCATGATCATGTAATATAAAAGTGAAATTACGTTCTATTTCAAGGACAGTGTTTTCTATGCTAATGTCCGTATTTGGCTGAGAATAATATATTTTGTATTGAAATATTTTTTTTTCTATCAGCAGCCAAGTATTTACAATAATATAAGAAGAAAAATATTTTGTATGAAAATAATAAGAAGAAAAACATTATCTATGAAAATTATAAAGAAGAAAGGTATTATCTATGAAAATTATAAGAAGAAAATATTCTCTATGAAAATTATAAGAAGAAAAATATTCTCTATGAAAATTATAAAGAAGAAAAATATTCTCTATGAAAGTTATAAGAAGAAAATATTCTCTATGAAAATTATATGAAGAAAATATTCTCTATGAGCGAATATAAACAAGTCCCTGCACTAATGCATTAGCAACAGTTTATAATTTTTTCGAACAAAAATTACAAGTATTATTGGAATATATTTTATGATACAATTTTCATTAAAAGTCTTATAAGGTGTGTTAAACAACCACTATGCTAAACTTGTTACAATTGCATGCACATTCGTATTCATAATTGCCATCTTAAGTTGTAACATAAAGAAGCGTAAGTTACATTCTTAAAAGTTTTACTTAAAACACGTGGCGTAAGACTCTCATAATAGACTTGTCTCACTTAGTACTTAAAGAAGACAGAACAACCAATGAAACCACAGTTCGTAGAGCGTGAAGTTAGAAGAAACCAATGAGCTTGTTTCAAGTAGAACGGAAAGAAAACAAGACAACCAATGAAATGTCAGTATGTCAGGAATTCTATATGTCACGTGAAACACGCAGATTATCCTAAAGAACTAATTTCAAGCGCATAAAAAAATATAATTGTTCTATAGAGAAGACAAAAACAAAACAAGCAGCATTCGAAAAGAACGAACATACTAATAACAAAAAAGAACAATTCTACAACAATTCTAAAACAACCCCGTTTTACTTCATCTCAGGAAAAAAACAGGTGAAAAAAATAGTTGGCCATTACCTTGTTATTCCATTTATAATCGCGTAATAGAAACGGTAATTAAAATCGTGTATCTTTTTTTTTTCGATTACTGGTCACGATTTGACTTAGTTAATGTTTGGGTTTCGGAAGTCAAATGTGATTCGCGCGCACGGTCAATGACCTCTGAAGTCATGTCTCAATGGGACAAGGGTAAAACGTGCATGTGCAATGTCATGTAAACTTGAAAGGATCTTCAACTTAGTTGCGTATTCCAAACCACGAGTAAGTACATAAACTACCTTGTATATAAGTTATTTGATAGTGGATAGTCGTCATTTGTTTACGATAAATTTGTAACATTATATTCAATAAACTAAAAACTAAACTAAACTCCTCGGAGTAACAGCCCAACAGTGGGCCAAGGCCTGCAGTGCCCGATTCAGTATTTTCAGTGAACTTCTCAACATTATTTCAAAAATTATTTCCACACAGTTAACACCTTAAAATTATTTTTTAAATTATTTCTAGTTGACTTCTTAACATTATTTTTAATATTATTTTCAGTTAATTAAAAAAAATACTAAGATGAGAGACTTTAGTTGGACAAGCTTCAACTTGACTACATTTCAAAGTTCGAGATGAATGAAAGTTCGAATGAATTTCAAAGCTCGAATGAATTAAAAATTTAAACTAATTTGGTAAATAAGAGATTTTCTTAGAATAATTTTCTTCGGGTTTAATATAAATAACAATTTTATAAAATTGCAACCAGCGTTAGCTAGAAAAGAATTGAGTAAGTAAAATTTTAAACAAACGTACTTCATAAACAACAAACGAGGGAAAATTACTATTATTTCTTTAACACTTGAAATACATATTCTTTGTTTACCGGAATGGCAACACCAAAGGTAATTCGAATTTTTAATCCATCGAAAAACATTTGTGTCGTTAACCCCTTGTTCGCGCATATTTCACCAAAGAAGTATCTGTCTCAGAGATGTGATAAGGCGCTAATGTAATGAATGACGCTAGCGCAAATAAGTTACTATTGAGGTTTGACAAAATTGCGTCGATAAGTTTTGTCAAAACCAATGTCTGGTTCAACTGAGTTGTGTATAATAGGAATATTATAAGAAAAAAAAACATGAGCTTTAAAAAAAATCAATTTTTATCATTATTCATTATTTTATAACTCCTATTTTCAAAAAATATATATTTTTTAATAAAAGATGCTCGGCTGTTATTTACAATAATGTCGAACTGGGTAATCGATGAGCGAGAATGAAAAAACCCTAAGTGTTTGTAATTAGGAGGAAAGTTTTGGAATACGTCTTGAAATGTTTTTCATGTACTGATTACGAATTACTAAGAAATCACTGTTATCGATTAAAAAAAAGATTTCTTAAAGAGGAAAATTCAAAGATTTACTAAGAAAACCTTTATGTTTAATGAGTGAGAAGAAGAACTCAGTGGAGTACAGAATGGTACCTTAAATGTTATATTAAATATAATTTAGAGAATGTTTTCACTCAGAAGGTGTATTGGTCACAAACTTGAACTTGCTAGCTGCATTTTAGCAGATCGCTATGTCTATTCTCTACCAATAAAAGCTTTCTACTATAGATAATTTAACCTTTTATTGGTATCGGAAATCAGTAATCTATTTGAGGATTATTGGAATTTCGAAGTCACTAAATTCCTAAGACTTGCAACTGTAGTAACTAAATTTCAACACTTGTAATTACAAAAACTTAAGATTACTGAAATTCGATGTTTTTCTTTGCTACCAACTATAAAGTTGATCCCTAATCTATTTGAGCTTAACGCATACAGGCTTTATTGAACTCTATAAATGATAACAAGCACCAAATTTTGCTCAATAGCACTAAAAAGTTCATGCCAGGAAGTGCATTGTACCAATAATATGAAAAACACAACTATTTCACAATCCAATGATGGTATTTTTTCACAATACCAACCATTCACATTCATCTCTCATGTCGTTCATTTCTAAAATCGAATTCGTATGACTTCTTCCAGACTTAAACTTGGCGACGCCCAGTCTTACAGCTAATCCAGAACTAACCCAATCATTCTAACGATATAAATGAGACCTACCACTTAAATAATGTTAAAAATACCAGTTGGGGGAGGAACTAAGATGAATCAATTTGGCGATTTCTACTTTTGGCAGCTTTTCGCTGCCGTTCAGGTAAGTAACAAAAATTATCCGAATCCCGACTGTACGAACTTTAATGGCATTAATAACTACAATGGCATCATTCTGCTCCAACCATACGTTTCGCATTTAAATTTTCCGTAACTTAACAGTTGCTACATTTAATTCAAAGCTCTTTTTTAATTACTTTTTTTTCTCAAATTTTCAACAAACATACAGGCATTATTTACAATATACCCTTTTTTTGGAAAAATTTTATTATTCAATTTTTTTATTTTCCGAGTGGGGACAGGTTCCAATTGATGCGGAAAACTGAAGAAAAAAGAATTTTTGTTGTAATTAAGCAATTTATAGGCTTAATACAAATAATATATTTTTAAGTATACATGGAAGCTATTTTGGAATGTTTGAAAACCTAGATCCTATAAGAATCATGCACATACCCTCTGTTCTAGAAAAATATTGAAGCCATTGATACAGGAATCACGTGACTTGGACAGCGATGCCGGTCCCGTTTTAGGTTTGCAAATGCACCATCTATTCCATTCTTAAGGCTTTGAATCATAGAAACAATGGGTGTCTCCTACGGTGTCTATAGGGGGCGTTTCTCCCCTTCACTACGCGGCGGCCCCTCCTTCCTAATTAAGGAGACAGCGTGAGGTTTCGAGTTCATCGACCTCCATTTTCTTAATGAAAACAGAAGTGGGCCCCTTCGTTTTTAAGTGAAAGGGCCCTAAACCTAGATTTAGGCCCCTTTTAGTTAGTATCCCGGAAACCAACAGTCACAGAGACAACGAAGTAAATGAAACTGAGCTAGGGTGGTTTTGAAATGTTCTTACTAACATTTCTTGAGAAAATAGTTTTTTTTTTTGCTACCTTATTAGCACGTATTATCGTATGATATCGCTTTGATATCGATCAGATGATGTTCTGACCATAGAATAACGAGGCAACATCTAGGAAAAAGTTATCTTAGATTAAAATATGAAATTTCTTTAAAAAAAAAAATAGCAAACACTAGTATGATACTTTTTTTTATATTAATCCCATAAAATTCTGATATCGGTTTGAAATCGAAAGTTGATAGGACCGCGTCCAATGATTTAAATTATATTGGGTACTTTTCACTTTCAGGGGCAAAAATCTAGCCAAACTTAATTTTTGGCGACAAACGGAAGTCCCTATACGCAGTTAAAGAATCACAGTACACACATTTAAATGATACCACTGGAAATTTCTATTTGGCGGGAGTTATGCAGTTTTGGTGGCTTTATTAATTTAAAAGTTTTATTGCTCCGCATACATTGCAGAATTTTCCACCACATTGGAACTAGTTTATTTCATTCTACAATCCTTTTAAATTCGATCTTTAACTACAATATAACTCTGTTCAACTACTTATCAAAAAATTCTATCCATTTTTATTAACTATTCTCAAAACCAACCGAGGTTGAGAAGGTTGAGTTAAACTTCTTTCAAGCCAACGTCCATACAAAAACACGGTCTTTGAGTTTTATTTGGATAAATACATGTGGTAAAAGCGTTTTTGGGATATAGAAAAAAAATCGGGAAGTGACAGTACATTTGGTGCTGTAATTGGGAGATTATGGTCGGGTTTTATTAACTTTTTTTTGTGTTTATGATACAAAAAACTAATAAAAAGTTACATAAAAAGCGGTGTTTTTGATGCTTAGCGGTAATTTCTCTAACTAGTCAAGCTTCGGTGACTCTTTGTAATGTTTTCCCATGTTATGAAATTCTGAAATTTGCTTTTATAAAGGAGACCTCTAAAAGAATATTTATTTACTTTGGCACTTTTGTTAGTTCTTTACAACTTGCTTTAATGTATTTTGTTAAAAATTGATGCCTTTGATTTAGAATTTAAAGAATTATACTTCAATTAATTTGAAATTTTAAGAAATAGGGAAAATGTGTATATACGTATGTCGAATTGTTTTGTGTCTCATTGAGTATTTAAAAAAAAGTCCTAGTTTTAGAATTGAAATGTAAAAAAAAAAAATTGACTTTAATTAAGAAAAACGATAATTTTGTATTGCATAATTTTTTTTTTCAAAAGAGGGAAATATTTTCTTGTTCGATAGTTGAATTTTCAGACTAACCGTGGAATATTTTATAAAGTGGATTGAGTGGGAAAAAATGATCTGTCGACTATTTAAATACATCATTGATAATTTATAATTCCTCTAAAAATTAATTTAGTGAAATCAAATAATTTGTTTGATTAAACATTAAGTTACAATCACCAAATAGTGAAGAATTTTATAGCCCGATCATAATTGAAAAATAGCTCCTCTTCAACAAATTAACAAATAGTGGTGCTGCCATCTATCGCAGAACGCTTGAAACTGTAAATCAAAATATGGATACTAGGTGGCGCTATATGTCAGGCACACCAGGGAACGCATTACAAAGTTAGGGAATTTACATAGAAAATATTTTTATTTTCAATTTTTATCTTTAAAATTTATATGTGTGTATTTTTTTTAAAAGATTTTTTGTTTCAAGTTTATTCCTAAGTTGCAGTTGTTTTTTATTTGTTACGTTCTAGTAAAGTCCGTATTTACTTTATCAGAATAATGAATTATATCATTAGTTTTTTATTTTTTATGAATAAAAATAATAATTTATTATTTATGCATAAACAGTTTTCCTTAAATCATATTAATAGTTTTAAGCGTTAATGTTTTATACATATTTATGTATTTAAAAACGTATGTGCACATTTAAAATAAATAAATATCATATTCATATTACTCGGTGTTCTTTTAAAGAGTTTCAATACAAAGCATTATAACTATACAAATCATTCGTCAACATGTACGAAATTGAATTCAGAGCGCATAAATTCAAGCCTACATTTCTTGAGTCTTGTAAAACATCGAGGTAAAAAGAAAAAAGTTTCATTTTTAAACAAAACACCATCATTTCTTCTAAAGTAAATGATAATTTAATTCGATATTGGGTAGTTGCCATGGCCATTTTTACATGATTTTACACAGACTGACTTTAAATCCTGATTACTTTTAGACGAATTTCTAATTAAAGTATTTTTTCCCTCGTACTTTAAATTTACCAATATAAAAAATGCTCAATTTAACAACATATACAGGCATGTATAAAAGACAGATTTTTAAATAAGTTAATATGTTATGCTCGAAAGAATATATTTGAATGGATAGTAATGGTAGTGTAGTGTTATTAACGAGGGTCCGCATTTGGCTTACTTTCAGGGACTGTCAGTCCCATAGAGCTAAATCATTAGTTTTAAAATTACAACTTCTGGCAAAAGAATCGTTTTTCTACGTTATCCCATTTTCACCAGGTATGAGAATCATCATAACATCAATTAATGACAAAATTGAATAGAAAATAACATCCGGTTATTTAATTATTGAATGATAAAGTTTTAAAATAGTGTCGCCATTTGCTGGGCATTTGGAGCATTTTAAACCTTCATAAATAAATAATTAAATAACTAGATAATATTTTCGTTTCAATTAGTTGTGATCCGAAAACTAATGCATTAGCTCTATGGGACTGACAGTTATCAACCGAGTTAATCCAAAAATACCTTCATCGTAGTGATTTCACCGTTTGTAACGGCGATCCACGGTTTATTCACGTCATATGAAGGTCGCCTAAAAATTACCAGCCCTTATGAAGGGTTCAGTACGTTGCATAAGCACTGGTCTCATAAGGGCTGCACCACAACTCCACCCTAAACATCTGCCCCGGGCGCGGCTACAATAGCCAGGGGCTTATCTGCCAAACTCATCCGAATGGCACCGCGCAATGTCAACAAAGAACGCCAAAGAAATAAAAAGCAAAAATTCTTACATCGAAAACGAAATCTGCACACGAATAAAATTTATAAATAAAAAAACGTCCTGCTCCATTATTGCATTGAATAAAAGGGGTGCCACATAAAAAAAGTTCTCATATCGTCCGACTACCCAAGAATCGTTTGAAATTTGGGTCAAGGTTAGATTTGGTGTGGGGAGGAGAAAACAACGCAAAGGGTGACGCATTGCTAGAATGATAATAGTAAGCTTTTCCGGTCAATACTTTATATTATATTATGAAGTTGGGAGAGCGGTTTCAATTTTATTCACATTAAGAGGAGAAGTTTTGACCTACTTTTCGCGTAATTTTTTTTGCATTGTTATTTTTGTCCATTTCCCCTTTACGTTACGACGACGAAGGGGTGACTTTATTTAAGGGTTGGGGTTTTTTATTGCCCTTTGTGACTGTAACTGTTTACCAGATGGGATGAAATAAAGGAATTGTTGGGACAATAACACTTGAAATAAAATAAATTCACTTTCAATGGAACAAAAGAAACAATTATCATAAATGGAAAGGAATTTTAATTTTGTTCGTAGTAAAATTGAAATTATGATGGAAAAATATTTTTTTATATTAATAAAAAATGAAGTCACAAATATTATTTGATTTTACTAAAATTTTGACTTGTCAAGTAGTTTACTTAAATTAGACATAGATGGCAGCACCAAAATATGGTTTTCTGAAATTACGATAGATGGCAGCACCAAAATAAGGAAGGACGATTATCTATTATAGCAATGGTTGTAGGAAAAGAGACGTGCTGTTCATTTAAATGATCTACTTTTCGAGCACATATTAGATTATAAAAGTACACATAATTATTATGAGTGTTTTCCAATAAAATAAAATGTGCCAGAAGATTGATAGTGTTTTTTGAAACTCAATAATTTTAATATTTTTGGGTTATTTCAACGAAAATAGTTAATTAACGATAAAAAAAACTAAACTCCCCGGCGCAACAGCCCATTACTGGGCCAAGGCCTGCCGTGCCCATTTCAGCTTTCGTGACCTAGGGCTCTGGGGTGCTAGACATATGTCCCGGTAAGGTGGTCAGCCTCACGCGGAACCCCCGATGTCCAGGACCATCGTCATGGCTTTTTAATACGACTCTTTGGTGTTAACATCCGTTACCATTAACAGCTGTTAAATAGTGATCGAAGTTACAAAAACACCAGCTTTCAGCTAATAATGATTCCTAAATTATAATTTTATAGTGAACACAATTACTTTAATAACTAACTATTAATTTTAGAATAATAGTTGTTAATGGTACCTAACGTAAAATGGAACTCTCATGTTCTAATGGATATATATTTTTAATTGCGTCCTAAACATCATTCAATTTAGACAATCAAATAAATTAATTGAATCAATTTCGATGAAACTTCCGACACAAACCATCGCCACGACCTTTCTATCACGGCGTCTTGGGTGTTAACATCCGTTACCATTAACAACTATTAAATAGTGATCGAAGCTACAAAAGCGCATCAGGGGCACACGTCCCGACAAAGGAAGGGGCGCAAAAGTGAGATGCATATCAAAAAAGAACGACGACAATAAAAAAGGGTTTAAACCCCGAACCTCAAACAGAACGGGGATACGCATTTCTACGGGCATAATATTTTTTTTTTACCCCTTCCCTTTCAATGGGTTAGATGGGTTAGGGGGTCAAAGGGGCTGTCAGGTGGCTATTTCAGGGGGGTACAAGTGGGCGTCGGAACGTGAAAAAATATTCAAGGGGCGTAGAAGTATTTGATGGCTCCCCTTTTTAGCCCGGTTCATAACCCCATCGCTACTATATTGCAATGAGGCTGCGCGGAGGGATAGCGATAAAGATACCGATTGAAATATATTGTGAAGGTTAAAAGGAAATGTTTTTGCATGGTAAGTAATGATGTCAGATACGTTGTGTGCAGAATCCGTCATTTAGACGTATTATTTAATGCGGTTAGAATATGTATAGCTAATGTCAAATATGCTGTGATAAAATACGTCCTTATGACTTCTTAGTGGCTCCGATTAGAATATCTCTCACTAATATATAAATGTCACGTCTATTTAGTGCAAAAAATACGTCATTTAGACATCTTATTTGATACGATTAGAATATGTATAGTGGATGTAAATTATGTTTTGCTCAAAATACGTCATTATGACATCTTATTCGCTCTAATTAGAATATCTATCACTAATATATAGATATAGACATCACATCTGATAGACATCCATAGATAGATCCATCCATAGATCACATCCTATAGATAGCACATCTGTTTAGTGCAATTTACGCCATTTCGTAGTCCTATTTGCTCCGATGGGAATATGTATCGAAATATATTCTGAAAAGCGAACGGAATCTTACATAATTATATAAAAAGTGTTGTGTGGAAAATACGTCATTTTAACGTCTTATTTGTTCTTATCAGAAACAAGACGAGATGAGTATAGCTACTATATATTGCAAGGCTGTGTGAAATTACGGCGATTGAAGAATGTATTAAAGAATGAAGGGATCTTAAGTGTTTGTAATGATGTCATAATATATATATTGAGTGCAAACTATTTAATTCTGACGCGTTATTGGATCCGTTTAGAAAATGTTGATGAAACAATCAAATTAGAACGGGCAATTAATTTCACCATAATAGTTTCACGATCATTATAATTATCGATGTTCAGGATCATTTTACGATGTCTTATTCCATTTTGGTAGTGGCTTTTTAAACAGCAATGCAATAATGCTTTAAAATGTATACTGTATAGAAGTTATTTAAGGGAATAGACTAAAAAGAAAGAAAGAGAACTGGGAGTTGATTTAATTTAGTTCCTGTATTTATAATATTCTTAAAATAAGGTACACATGCATGCCTTACCATATTTAGTTCAGTACGTAGTATGTTAAATTTAGTTCAAAGACCTGGCCTTTTAAATGGCATATTTGTGGTTTTTCTAGCTACGTGATGTGTGGCTTTAGAAACGATTAGGTTACTGTGTTATTAGTTCTTCTATGGAAAGTATATTTAAACATTTCACTGCCAATAAGAATATTTCTACGCAATTTTCCAAGTATTAATCCCTCTTGTGAAACAAGCGTGATATGTTAATTCATATTTAAGAGTTCTTATTTTATTGTTAAAAAATTGAATAAAACTAGATGGCTAAAAATATCATAAATTACACATTATAGAACACCTATAAATAGTAATCGCCCTAAACCGGATAGTAACTTGTTTTTTATCGAAGCCTTTCTTTGGACAGCCCTTTCAGTTCACGATTTTCTCCTGAGAAAGTTTCTTGCGGTTTGTTGATTGTGTCTTTGAACTTTGTGGTTTTCGCAGATCAATGAAATTGAGAAGAGCCAAACAATTATAATCATTAAATTTTTTAAAAACCAAAACAAGCCTAAATTTATTACAAAATTTGTTACATCTTGACAATTAGTCTACCTTGAATTTTTGATTATATGCGTGGTACTTTTCAACGAAACTTTGATGGAGTACAATTAAGGTCATTTTAGACGAAATATTGATTGGTTAGCGGATTAAAAAAGTTGCTAAAGGTGATGAATTTTTTAAAAAAATTAAATCAATGTGCTTCTGCTAAGCATTAAATAATCTAAGCACTGAAAAAGTTTTTTGTTGATAAGCAAAACACTGTTACATATTTCCAACCCACTTAGAGAAATTTCTTACAAGACTTAGATTCACATTAGAGTATTTTTTATTACTCCTCAATGTCACAAAGTTAGGTAAAACTCTTTGTGTAACTCAAGGCTGTTCAGAAAAATATTTCATATGTGGCCAACACAATCGCTTTTGAACGGATCAAATTTCTGCAACCAATGTACCAACCATCATACAGACTTTTGTTGAAACGTACTGAAGACGCTCAGGACTGATGACAATTCGAAACTTTAACTGATAAAAAAAAATCGAAGGTTTGTTGTCATTATCGTCTGAATGGAAACGACGCCATCTGCCGCCATTCAAATTAGGCTATTCCAGCAATTCGTAATTCGATTTCATGTTTTGAAATCGATTTATATTCCCATTCATCTGCAACTGCCAAACAGTCTTGGCGCAACCACACCACTGTGCAATCCGGTATCCGTGGGATCCATTTTTTGGCGAGAAAAAACTATATTAATGTTCACTTTGACATAAGTTCTTCCCTGTTCCCGGCTGGAACGATTATTGATTTTTTTGACGACCCTTCCTGATATGTCCTCCCAACAGATTGGATAAAAATAAATCGGGAAAGTATTAAAAAAAAGTCTAAAACGACCTTGGCCCATTTTCAACCCCCGTCCCTTTCACTTTCATTCGGAAAATCTCTTTTTTACCCATTTCCCCCAACATTTTCGTTTTTCCTTGCTTTAGGGGATATAATTTTTTTTTGTTATTTACTCATTTTTTCTTCCTCTCTCTAGTATATAGCGGTAACACTTTGAAGTCTATGGAATCTATATTTTTTTTTCTAGAAAACCCTGGAACAGACTAGCGGTTTTTTAATGTTTTTTCATTTTATATATTTTTTGTTCGAAGACTCGTGTGGCGGGAGAAATAATTTCGGCCTAATCGAATTTTTAAGAGCCGCTGTGGGAAAATGGAGGGTTTGATGGATGACAAATTCGTCTGCTCGGATCTTGAGACTTGTTGAAGTGAAGTAATTTTTTTGAATAATAAGCCCGAGCGTACTTTGATGACAGATGAATTGACTGTTATGAACTGCCAGGTAGAGGCTTAGGGAAGAAAATAGCTATTTTTTCTTTCATTGTTGTCGATAGAGAGGAGTTCGTGTCAATCGAAGTTTACTTTGAATTGCCTCAATTGTTAAAAAAAAAAAGTCATAGAAAAAACTGACTTTTAGGTAATCAAACTGAATACAACTAGATATAGCATATTTATGCAAACAAAATTGTTACTTTCTTATTTAAAAATCTAAAAGCACTTCTATATTAGATAACTACATATATTGACAGTGCTCTTGTTGTAATTGAGTAGAGTAGCAGATAGTTCTACTACAATTTCGACACTTTACGGAGATATGGTTTTATAGAGCGTTACTATGTTTAGGGTAGGGAAGGGGTAGGTACATATATATTCCGGCTTGTGTGCTTGATTAGAGACCCGATTATATAAGCCTTCGTCAATTACGACAGACACACATCGCGTTACTAATAATATACAATTTTCCCCAACAAATCTTGATTTTTATTATTATTTTATAATTTATTTAGATATTAGTAGGAAACAAAGATATTTAAATTGGAAAACTCTCTTTGGCCGTTAAATTATGCCAAGATTTATATTACCAAGACAACCTATAAGCCAAACATCTACTCCTAAGCCAAAACATCTCGAATCAAACGCACCCCTATAATTAAGATCAAACTTCCCCTCGCTACATAAAGATGTCATTTCCTATGGAACCACACCCAATTAAAACGAAGGCTCAATTCATTGATGAGGGTGTCGGGTGCGGAAATGGGGAAGATAATTAGAAGGAAATAAAAACATATAAATAGGATGAAATTGGCTCGTGGAATCGTATAGTGGTTATGGAAGTACTTCCCTGGATTGAAATCATGAAAGTCAGATGCAATGAATAGAACACTTATAAAATAAACAATCATTTAATATATCTAAAAGCATACAGGTGTGTGAATTGCAAGGTAATATCATAGATGAATTAAAAGAGTTATCTCTTGGCAAAAATTCATGAAATTCGTATAACACAAGATTGATAATAAAATAATAGTCAAAGACAGATAAATATAATGAGGGTTAAATCAGTGAGATCTTAGGTAGACAAGCAAATTGTGTATTAAAATTTAGGCGAACCAATTCTTACAGTAAATATCATGGCAAAGAAATATAGTCTGATTTTAAAATCCGACAGATTGAATAGAGTTATGCAATTTGGATCCAGAGGGGCTCAAACTCAATAAAAATCTAATTAAACCTATATTGCTAGATCTTGTGGAATGTATGCGAAGTTTTAAATAAACTTACCCCTTTTCGGGATGGGATATCTGAATTGAAGAAGGGAGAATATCTATCGAACTCTAGAAATAACTAAGCAGTTATTCCAATGCTTAGAGTCAATGAACTGTGTTTAACACCAATCACAAATCAGGGAACGTCCGGGCACAGTTTATATTCTTGATAGTTCAATCCGCGGAATAGGTATATGTTTGAATGTCCGGGAATTCGTGGAGTGGTCGAGTCCGGTGGCTAGTGATGAGGTCCTTCGCTGGCTCGTAGTGGGGCTGGTAAGGGGCTTCCTGTCGGTGTCCGGTATCCGGGGATGACATCCTTCGCTGGCTTGTAGTGGGGCTGGTCAGGGGCTTCCTGTCCGTGGCCGGTATCCGGGGATGACATCCTTCGCTGGCTTGTAGTGGAGCTGGTCAGGGGCTTCCTGTCCGTGTCCGGTATCCGGGGATGAAGACTGAGACTTTATCTGTCTCGTCGGGGTTCCGGGCACTTGCTTCTCTGGTTCTACCTGGTCGGGAGTCCGGACGCTTGCTTCTCTGGCTCGTAGTAAATTCGGGAACGAATGGGGTAGACTTTATATGTCTGGTCCATTGTCCGAACGCTTGCTTCTCTGGCTCGTAGTGAATTCGGGAACAGTTGATGCAAAATCCGACATCTGATGAGGAATCGTGTCTTGCGGAAATGAGTGAAGTATGGACGGTGACAAGTATTCTTCTCGTCATGCGGAGAAGAATGCTCAGGACCCGTGTCTGTGTCCTAAGTATGTTCACTAAATGTCCAAGTCTTCCTTTCTCGCCGTACACGCCGTTGTCGTCGTCGAGCTCCATCTCCGTCTCTGGACCGAGGTCCGTCTCCCTCTCTTACGACTACATCCTCTCTCTCTTAGGTCAAGCTCCTTAATGATCTCTTCACACCTAAAACTCCCACCGTTTTCTATCTCTAGCTCCGCCTTCGTAATCAAAAAACCTCTTACCATTCGTTGGAACCAGCCATGACGTACACCGTCTCTCTAAAAAGCTTCCAGAAACTTCTAGAACTAAAAACACCCAATTAATCAGTAAATCTCTTCCAAACCACCCGAATCCCTTTCCGAAAGGAACCTAATCGTATCCTTCCAAAAATCGCTGATCACCTACATCCGTAGTAAATCACTCCCTCCAGGTTCGAAGTGTGTCCCTCAAAATTACCTTCCTTGGGAATCACTTAGCAAGTGCAGATGACTCGCGCCGCCTAATGTCCACTTCCTGTTTTCTACGAAGAGTTCTAATCAGGGGACCTATCTATCACCCAAGTATAAACATCTGTTGGTTGACCGTCAGACCGTCGCATGACAAGGGCCTTTTTCCGTTACAGTTAGTAAGAGGGGTGCGAGATATAAAGTGGGACGATCCTCATTCAGTGGTGGTAAGCATGCCAGGAAGCTTACATTCAGATCCCAACACAGATTTATATAGACTTGGTATCATAGAGAAAATTGTAAATGTTTTATTTTAATAAATTTATTTACGATTTGCTGTGGTGAAATCAGGTTTGGAGACATTAAACTTAGAAAAACTTCATTGTTAAACACAATATATTGGACTATTTTTAAGCATAAAGCATAAACTGGACTGTTTGGAAATACTACGTTGTAACAAAGAGGACTGTTTGGAAATACTAAGTTGGGATAAATTGGACTGTTTGGAAATACTAAGTTGAAATAAAGAGGACTGTTTGGAAATACTAAGTTGGGATAAAGTGGATTATTTGGAAATACTAAGTTGGGATAAAGAGGACTGTTTGGAAATACTAAGTTGGGGATAAAGTTAAAGCTCTAGATTAGCGGTCGCCAGTCGCCAACTGGAGACTATTACATCGAAAGTGGCTACCTAAAAATTGAACCCCAGTCGCCAAATGTGGCGATCATAATTTTTCCTTTTTGTTCAACAAATAATTAATACTGAAGCTGCATTTCTAAAATAATGAA
The DNA here is from genome assembly GCA_023701765.1 of Hylyphantes graminicola. Lineage (NCBI taxonomy): Eukaryota > Metazoa > Arthropoda > Arachnida > Araneae > Linyphiidae > Hylyphantes > Hylyphantes graminicola. The sequence goes on along the minus strand of CM043120.1, from coordinate 27,288,769 downwards.
ACGCTCCGATTCGATTCTGTCGGGAAGAAAGGCTTGATGACTGTTGTTGCTCATCGGTGAAATTTTCCATCCTCCTCCGTGTGACGTAAATGGAGCTGGGCGATAAAAATCTTAAATGCAAATTTGATTTTTAATTTTTGCTTTACGATTTCGGCAATCTACAGGTGATTGATTTACATCTGTTTAAGATCTCAACAATTCAGTTAAACAATTTTGATATGAGAAAATTTCATGAACAATTGTGGGTCGTGGGCGACGTCAAGAATTCTCCGAAACTAATAGTAGTTGAACTGATTGTACATAAAATAATTTTCTCCTAACAAAGTGGCAAATCACATAATACTACATATTTTGTATGATACTTTTTTTTACTGGCAATCTTATCATATTAAAAATGTCATTAATAAAATTTTTTTTTGTGGAAAATCGCACTTTCTTTTTGTCTAATATAGTGAAATTTAAAACTGGCAACTAAAAATCGAAATGTGGCTACCATTAGGCCACATCAAAATATTTCCATTGCCTTGCACTTCAATTATTAAAAACGCTACTTTAAAAATTTAATTAAAGTTATATTTTATATTGAAGACGTTAGTGGTGTAAACAAATGGGGAAAGAATTAATCAATAATAAGGAAATAATGCCAAAATAACGAAACACTTCGTACTACAAATAGTTCCCTAATTGGGATTGGCATAGTAGCTGCCAGAAAGACACATTCGCGGAGAGAGTTCGGCGGAAAAGAAAAGTGGCTGGTGCGGCGGAAGGCCTTGTCAATATGTGACAGTGTGTTAGATGCGAAATATATTGGTTCAGTGGACTAGATACGATGGTGAGTCAGGGGAACGATGCGGTTGATATAACGAACCACGATTAGTTTCGGTACTAATATCTGATTCATGTCTAGCAAGATACGTTGGAAACTTTATTTTGACGAGTAAAATTCAAAGTTTATATAAGTACCAGAAATAAGTTTACAAATACTAATGCGTAGTTTTGTGGCTGAAAACGTAGATGTAGAGAATCATGATTTGTTTTGTATCTAATATCTAATTCATACCTTGCAAAAACCGTTAGCAATTTATATTTCGCGTAGTATAAATTGAATAATTTTGGTTTTTAAGTGTTAATTAGTTGATACTTGTTTGGAAATATAATGTTTCAGTAGCCTAGATACGATGGTGAGTCAGGGAAACGATGTGGTTGGTGTAACGAACCATGATTAGTTTCGGTACTAATATCTGATTCATGTCTGGCAACCGTTGGAAACTATTTTTCGACGAGTAAGAGTAAAATTATTTAGAAATAGGTTTATTTATCGGTGCTAGTATAGTAGAAATAAATTTATCTATTCTATTTAGTCGTTTTGGGACCGAAAAAGTTGATGTAACGAATCATTATTTGTATTGTTTCTAATATCTGATTAATGGCTAACAAAAAAAAAAGGTAGTACCTATATTTCTTCTGGTAAAATTCGAAGAATTTTTATATGAGGTTATAAGGTTTCAATGCAAAGTTTATGGGCTGAAAAAGTTGATAAAACGTACATAACGTACAGGTTTACATATTTTTTAATCACCTATTACAGAGAAGTCTATAGTTACAGTAACTATTTTTTTTTTACTTTGAGAAAGTTTTCTAATCTCGATTTATTGAAATAAGATTGTAAGTTTTAAATTTTAAACATTTTAGGGTCGACGAAGTTGATTTAACGAAAGAAACGATGATTCGTTTCGTTACTAATATCTTATCCCAACAGTCGTTACTGATACGCAAATAAAAATACGAGTAATATTCCAATATTGGTATACCTTAGAGTAATTTTATCACACATGTTAACAAAACATTTTGGGGACGATGAAGTAGATATAACGAACCAATGGATTCTTTCATTGCATATTTTTTAACAATTTATTACAGAAGCCTATTGTTACAGCAACTATTTTTTGAAAAAATGCTTCGTTTGAAATAACATATCTTTCCATCCTCTACAGACAGTACGGTCTCAACCTGTATGATCGAGGGTTGAAAGGGTTAGAATTTCTTATAAAATGCGTAGCGCCATCTTCATTTTAAGAGAGAAACTATCGATTCGAAGGAGAGAAAGAGAAGATAACTAATTTTTTTTATGAGTGAAATATTTTTAATTTCAAACTTGCAAAAACTTTAATTGATTCAAAATAACCAATTATTGAAATTGATTTTTTTTCTGAATAAATAGCAATAAGGTCGATTATTATTAATTAAATTTGAATTGACTTAACGCTGAATTTGATCACATCGAAATTCGAACTTCAATTGAATTATCTTTGAATTGTATTAAATTGATTTTGAATTGATTTATACTCCAATTTAAATGTATTGATAATTATTTTTGAAAACTGGGATAATAAAATTTTAATACTTGGATAATTGATACTGAAAAGTATTTTCACAATTTTTTTGTACAATTTTAAGAAAATGTATTGCAAACATGTTCTCCATCAATGAATCATTTATGTAAACTTTTCGTTTATGATATAAATGTTATATTGCGTAAGTTTTTTCAATACACGTATCGTTTTAAATAAACCCTTATTTGATTCTCACAATGTAACGAAAGCACTAGATTTAAATCTTTAAGAAAATAAATTAACTAAAGGAAGTGCATCTTACACAGCAATTCAGTTTTGAAAAAAAATCATTCTATTTCATTCCTATAAAATTAACAATCTTATCAATCAGCAAAGATAACATCTACTTGTGTTCTTCAAATCAGCAACTGTTCTAAATTTTCCTTGATCCATCAATCATATAAATCAACGAGTTATTGAAACTGCAAACGCATCAATCAATTTTTTGATTCCCTCATAAGATATTATTTAAGGATCAATCAAATTTGAGAGCTCATGATTGATAAATCGACAATCAATCACTGATAACAAGAGTTTATACAGATAGAATGCAGTTTTTCAATTTAAGATATATGTTACGTTTAAAATGTTATAGTTTTTAAGGAGACATAAAACTCAGTTATTTTTGATAATATCAACTATAGAAAAAAAATTTACACGTTGTTAAATTGCGTTCGCCACAACTAAACATTGATTAAAGAAGAGAAAAAATAGCAAAATGATAAGATTTTTTTTAAATTAATATGAGGTCTCTGCGGTAAAAGTGAATGTAAATTATATTTTTCTATTTTTCAACTTTTCAATTGTTATACACAAACTTAACTTTAGATACCTTATTCAATGGGTAGTTTTTAAATTGTAATGTTTATACACAGGCCTTTTCAAAACATGAAACTGACAAAAATTCCATTCTCCAATGGAAAAAATTAAAAGAACTCAAAATAGAATCAAAACTTTTTTTTTTCAAACTAAGATACAATGGAAAGGTGTAGTTGCTAATCTCACGTTTTTCAAAGTACAACCATAATATACGGCCCAGACCACTCAATTTGCTACTTCGTCCAATTGAATTTACTATATTCAAATATCGCGAATAAACGGACCGGTACTATATTTTAGTTAAACTTTGGAAAATGGTACTTTGAAACTATACCCGTCAATCTTAAGACTAATTTCCTTTTAGAAGTTATGTTTTTAGAACACTTCTATGTAATTTTTAGCTCAATACAAAATTTTCAAACACAAAACGAAATTGACTGGTAAGGCAAAATATTGGCAACTTTATATTTCGTCTGAAGATGTATCAGTTTTTTTAAAGTACTCAAGCAAAATATCTCCTTTAAAAAAAAACGCAATTTTAATTTATTTTTATCAAATTTTATTTGTATGTTTATCAAATCAAATTAAAGAAGCACTCATAATTAGTTTAATACTTTTAAAGTAATTGCAGAAACTTTAATAAAAAACATTTATAATGCATTTTTCTGACTACATTACAATAGGAATGAACCAATCAACCGCCATCGAAACTTAAATCTACACCAAACGGTTGTTCCAAATAACTATTTAAAAATCAGTTTAATCTGCTGAATGAAATACCAGAAAGGAAAATCTATTGCAATACACACTATCAAAAATTGCCTAAACATGAAATTATAGAATTTTAAGTTGAATTACAGGACACATTTTAAAATGCTTTGTTTTGAAAACTGTAGAAATAAAAAAAACTCTAAATTTCAAAACAAACTAAATATCAAATTTGAATTTTTGAATTATTTATTGCAGAAATCTTTAGTTACAGAAACTATATTTTTTGGCCAAAAAAAAACTTAAATTGTTGGTTTATGCTCTTGGTACATTAAAATAATTTTATTAAAATAATATAATAGTTTGACAATAGTGCATCGTTTGGAAGTTGATGCAGCGATAATGCTTCGTTTTGTTAAAAATATTCAAATTATTTTAAGCAGAATCTTTATAAATGAGAAATATAAAGGGACTATGAAATCAAAATTTTGAAAGACTTTTGTATACTTATTAAAATTCTTTTTCTTAAAAACTTTCATGAATTTGAAAACACAAAATATATAACGTAAGATAAAGGTTTCTGTTAGAGTTGAGATGTTTATCGGACACAATAATACCGTTGCAGACGTTTTATTGTGTAAAGGTTTTAGGTTTTAGTCTTTTATTAAAACTTTGTGTTTCGTATAACTAATAAGTAAATTTAAAAATTTATATAATGCCAAGTCTTTTTAAAACACAAACTGTAGCCTATAGTGATTTAATGAAATTCTATTCAAAGGAGATTTTTCCGTTTTGACTAATGATGTAATGACTGATTAAAAAATAACAAATATTTGTTTTAATCATAATTTTTTATGCTTATTAATCATAGTTTCGAGCTCAAATAGATTTTTGATTTCAATAAAAAAGCCAAGAATGGACCCATTCGACAGTTTAAAATGGTAACTCTCATGGAAGTTTTGCAATCTCCATTGTTAACTCTGGCTATGAACTACAATTATTCCGAAAACGCTTCTAAATTATCAGGTGATATAAAAATGAAAATTGCTGAAGTTTATTAAATTATACTAAGCGTACCTGAAATAAAAGGTTTTTATCAAACTTACTAAGAATGTTAAAAAAAATTCTTAGTCATTTCAGTGGCATCATCTAAAATTCTTAAGCCTAACTGAAAACCTTTTTGTGAAAGATTTCATTGTAGACAAATTTAACATTGTTATTTTTTTTTAATTTATCTAAAAATGATTTTTTTTTAATATCTATTTTATATTTTTGGCAAATAATTCTCTACATTTCTAATGTGATGCCTAAAAATATTTTGTCATACTGCTTCAAACCTTTCCAGTAAGTTACGACGCTTGTTTAAAAATTCTATCTTCCATCTATTTGAAAGACTCATATCTCTTCCCAAGAACCAGATGAGGTAATATATTCGTTCTTCCACAACATGTTAAGCTAGAACTGAAAGACTTATTTTTGTCTGCGTGTCAATTTTGCAATTTTTAAAATTTTTAAACATTTGCTTTTATAAATTTTTTTTATTCAAATTATACTTCCATAACGTATTCTTTAACATAAATTACTAAAAAAATTAGTATTGAAACTTTGTAAGGTTTAAGTTTATAACTTGTGAAACGTATTATATATTTCTGTACCTCAAAGACAAATGATCTTGTCTTTATCATTCCAAGATATTTATAGATCAACCATTGCTTGTCTATAAATTTCAAACAGTTAGGTAGAATATTAACTATGTATTATATAATTGCCTGCAGAATATCAAATATTTAATCTTAAATTAATATGATTTTACTGTTTGTCGGTAGAGGAATACTTAATGCTGCATCCAAAACTACAAAAGGAAACTGAAAACCGGAATTCGGTGACGAGGCGCATATTGGATGAAAGTAGACTTACTTCTGGAGGCTTCTAGGAGATTCTTTGTCCCCAGGGCTCGATGACTGGATGCTGAAGACCTCTTGGACTCCACTTTGCTGACTTGGCGAAGACTTATGCTTGTCAGTAGGGGACGATTTCTTCCTGTCTTGCTTCGTATGTCCTGGCTTGCTCTTTTGCTTACGCTTGTGCTTGTCTTTGCGATCCATTGCTGAGGCTCAGGTCTGGTTAGGCGAAGACTTTAAAGTTGGAAAAATTCGGTTGGAATGTTTGTGAGCCTCTAGCTGTTGGTGGAAGACGTTGTTATATCGTCTCAGTATGTAGCCACATCACAGTTATTTTCGGTTTGGGTAATAGACAGGAGATAGTATAGATATGACAGGAGTGGGCTTTAAGTTTGATGCCACTTGGAAATTATGAAATATAGACTAAGATAACTTTAGCTGTTTCTGTCACTTGTAAAATGTTGTTGTAAAATATAATAATTGTTTTTGTTTTTAATTTATACTCTTGCAAAGTTTGTTTGAAATATTTTCTTATTTGTTTAAGTTAAGAGAAAAACTTCAACCGATTATTCGCTTTATTGGAAGAATATACTTTGAAGAGTAATCAGTGTTTAGCACTATGATAAAATGTTGTTATTGTTTTGTTGAAAAAACCTTGACCATTTTATAAGACCACTTGACCACTGGTTCAGGAACTCAACATAAAATCCAATAAAGTTATCACTTTCGAAAACGTTTAAAATCAGCAACTCCACTGGTCGCTAAATCACAACACAAAGTCACTAAATGAAGGTGAAATTAAAAATCCAAAGAAAGATTTCCAAGAAAAAAAAATCCAATTTTTTTCTATCACAAAGAATCCGCACCACATTCGCCACCAATATCACGACAATTAAACAACCTCAACACTTTGTCTCATTGTTTTTTAAGACCGATGACCCATTAAACTTTGGGTGTGTGGCGAGATAGTAAACATAGGGTGGGAGTATGTCGTTCGAGATATGGACGTCGATAATTTTCGTCGGCGCGGCGTCGCGGGGGCTCCCGGGCAATCTCTCGGCTGTGATGCAGCGTTGTGTGTGTGTCCCGTACGGTCGGGCCAAATAAAAAACATTAACTTTTTTTTCTTCCGTTATTCTGTATTTATACCTCCCCGACCCCCACACCCCCGGCATCTCTCTCCCAGGGGTTCGGGACTCGAGGATACGGGGGAGCGGATCCTCAAGAAGCTAGAGACCTGTTCCTTACGCCACTTGTTCTTTTCAAGGAGGGAGATGGTTACGATCTTTGAATCCTTAATTTTGTTCCATTCCGACATTGAGGGCCATTTATTTTTCGCAGAAGTCAATAACTTTTGATGTCAGGGGCGAGCGTTAATTTTTTTAGCGATCATCACCAAGATTTGTAGCATTACTATACCATGCCTTTTTTTATAACATACTTCATACACAAATACTGCAGAAAAAGCTATAAAATAACTAACTCCTTAGAGCTACAGTCCATGCAGAACCTTGGCATCCTTAATAATACCACTCCAAAATCGTCTGTCTCGTGCCTTCGAGTTCCAATTTTTGATGTTTATTTCCTTTAGATCCTTCTCCACTTAATCCATCCTTCTTTTAAATATAAAGAAAAATAGGAAGACCCAGAAAAAATGGGGGAAAACTATCCGTTTAATATGCTATTTACATAAAATTTCAACTATGAAGGCATAAAGATGACCAACAAAAATAATCCAACATCAAAACTGTCTGATATCCAATCAAGTACTATTAACAGAAAATGCAATAAAAAAATCCTCTAAGTTAAACTAACAATCATTTATTTCCTTATTCAATTCCAATACCTATCATAAGCATCAGCCACTAACATCAGCTGCAAACTCACAAACCATAAACTGTTCTCCAAAGATAGCGTTATCCCCTAGTCCCGTGGGTTGAGGAAAACGTCGAAAAAAATCAGCCCGTGAGTAGGGAGATGTAGCAAGGAGGGGGAAGATGGAAAAAAAAATCGCGCTGGATCGCGATTTTTTTTTCTTTATAGGTTATCATTGGATGTGGGGATGTAGGTGGGGCTTGCCTAAACCACAGGCGTGCAGGCAATTTGTTTTCTTAGAGATCCGAGTTTTACCTGGATTTTTTTATTAATTGTTATTGAAGAATTTCATGTAGTGTAATTGATTTTAAATAACGTCATTAAAGTTTGTTTATTGTAGTTGGATGTTTAGTTATTGTAATTAATAAAATCATTGTTTTGCCTGGATTTTTTTATTAATTGTTATTGAAGAATTTTAAATAGTGTAATTGATTTTAAATAACGTCATTAACGTTTGTTTATTGTAGTTGGATGTTTAGATATTGTAATTAATAAAAACAGAGTTTTACCTTGATTTTTTTTATTAATTGTTATTGAAGAATTTTATGCGTTGTAGCTTATTTTTAAGTAATGTAATTGATTTTTAATATCGTCATTGAAAATTGTTTATTGTAGTTGGATGTTAATATATTGTAATTAATCAAATCGGAGTTTTACCTTGATTTTTTTTGTTTGATTATTGAAAGATTGATTTAATAACTAAGTTATAGGATTTGATTTTAAAATTTTTGAAGAAACTTTATGTATTGCATCTAATTTTATGTATTATAATTGATGAATAACTATCATCATTTAATTTTACTTATTGTAATGTGTTGTAATTAATCAGATAAGAGTTTTAATTGGATTTTTTTAATAAATATTATTGAAGAATTTTATGTATTGCAATTGCAACTATTAATTTCACATATTGTAATTGATGTTTAACTATTGTTATTTAAGTTTATTTATTGTAATTGATGCTTAGACATTGTATGATTCTTAATAACAATTATAACTAATATTTGCACTTTTAATTAATGTTTTAATACATTAATTTTATGTATTTAAGTATATGTTAATTATTGTATTAAATATTTTTTAACATTTGATGTTTTAAAATACATATTATAAAAATCACATATATAGGCATAGTTTATAATGTTGTAAACTTTTATTGTTACAATTTTAATATTTATACATAATTAATGCTCATATTAAAAATATTGCTAGAAATATAGGTTTTTGATATTAACAACTAAACGTTATTTACTGTATATTGTAATTAATTTCAATGCTTTGGAATTAGAATACACATTGTAGTTAATTTGTATGAAGAAATTAATGTTTATGTATTATTAATGTCTACGCATTGTATAGCAATTAATATCTATATATGGTAACTAAACGTAGTGTTAGGTATTTATAATATTTAAATTTTTAATTTTAAATTGATGGTAACTTTAAACACAATATGGCTTTAATTTCTTATTTAAATTTTGTAATTGTTGTATGCTTCATAAATAATGAAAACTTATAGTACAAAAAATAACAAATTAAATTAATATTTTTAAATCAAAAATAATTTTTTATCAAATTGAACAATATTAAATAAAAGTAAAAACTAATTACAAGTAATAAGACTGATTGTTAACAGACTATTACCCATACATCTTTGATATGAGATAATGAAAATTTACTTTGTAAGAAAAAGCTCTAAATTACTTTAAACTTATATTTTATTGAGTTGTTAAAACTACTTTTTGTTTATAGTAATTTTTAAAATATAAGTAATTTTTGTTTTTAAAAAAGTGTTTTTTTTTATCCTTTTGAAATCCGTAACGTTCTTTTATATTCACAAAATTCGAATTATTACCTAGTCATTAGGGGAGAGGAGGGAGGATTGGGATGGTGGGAGGGGTGGGACAGCTGAAATTATGGCAAAATAAATTATCTAATTTAATTTCCTGTCTCACCACCTTATAGCATATGTATAGTTCCTTGTTGTTACCTACTTCTAGTTTATTCCTATTCAACTTTCAGTTCCAATTAGGAAAAAGTTTATTTTCACACTTCCAGAGAAAGTTTTTAATCTATGTTTAGTTTAATTTCTTTACTCATGTAATTTCTAAAACAAATATAATATAGTGGCACAGTACTCTTAAAGATACAATGTATGCTCATCAGCAGTTTAGTTAAAAGCCAAAAATCAGCATGGTTTATGTGAGAAGTTATTTTTTAGAAGCATTGCGTAGAGGGAGGAGTGGGACGCACTGAAAGAGGGAGGAATGGGACATGCCCATTCCTCCTCCTTCCAGTCCAGTATTACTTCCTACTGTCCATACGGCCATTTCCTAAAGCGGAACAAAGGAATCCATTGAATAAAAGTAAAGGAAAGAAAAAAGGACGATCAAGAACATTAACATACCCCAGAGAAGAAGGAAATTGAAGAAGCAGAAGCTGCCAGACTTGGGGGAAAAAAGGTGCCAACTAAAACATGTATGTGCAAACCTAAAATTTAAAAATTCAAAAGAAAATTGTACCGTTTAAAGATATGAATCCAGTGATAGCGAAAAGTCATTATTTTCATTACATGACAGTTCAGATGAAGACATGGAAATAGCACATGGATGAAGGACAAGCCCAACATAGGCAAATATGATTGTGTGCTTGTCAATTCCTCACCAAACGGTCAATTGTGTTTTCTACGTTGCAATTGTGGAGAGTATTGACAATGCTGAAAGTTACAATGCAAAATTTTTGAGAAAGAACACGAACAGAAATTTTAATTTTCCTCAACAGGATATGACTATGGTACGATAGAAAAAAACCCGATATTATCATGAAATTGCTGCCACCGCAATTGATTCGTGGGACGAGTAAAGCGCAGTCTTGCTTTTCTTTTCATGTTAACCTTTCTCATTATGATATTCGATAATTTTTCTTTAATTTTCAAATGTGTCCCATCCCTCCCATACTCATGTCCCACTCCTCCCACCCAAGAGGGAGGAATGGGACAAAATTCTTGTAATTTGAATTTCTCAACAGTAATAAATTTTTTCAACATTTAAATTGTGTGTATTTTTAAAAAATAATTTAAAACATCTAAGTTTATTATTTAACCATTTGCATCTATAAATAAGCAGTGGATAATGAATAAAAAAATATTTATGTGAAAATTTCCCAATCCTCCCTCCTCTCCCCTAATGTTTTTTTTTAATAATTATGTACTGCAATTTTTTTTAACTTGTTTATTTTTTTATATAATTTAATTTTCATGTTTTTCATATTCTCGAAACGAAACATTTTTGGCTCCATGGGCCGTTTATAGGTCAACAGTTATTTTGACGATGCTCGAACTCAAATCTAGGACCTATCGCGTGCAAAGCGAACGCCTTTACCGACTGCCGGCACCCCAGGTTTGTAGAGTGGTCGAATAGTGATTGTTTACCTCATTTTGGGCATTTTCGGGTGTAGGATGGCAAATAGAAACTGGCCATTATATCACAACTATTCTGGCAAACAGTCCCTATGACATATCTTTAAGCACGCCCTATGGGAAAGCCCTCTATCACCTAGAAGGGCCTAGATATAACCGTACTTCTTTTCTTAAAAGTGTAACGCTGATATTAGAATGGGAGAAAATTATAACATACTAATGGAGTGATAACCAGTGGAAAAGGGATTAGTTGGTATTAAAAGAAAATTTACAAAAAAGAACAATCACCATTAGTAAGGGTACATCCTTGCAACGCCGGGTTTATAAAGCTAGTAAGTTATAATTTAGTTGTCTTTCATAAATATAGTAATAAAAAGAGTTTCATTGAATTCAACACTCTATTTAAAACAAAATGTAAAAGTTTCTGCAATATATATCGGTTTTAACTTAAATTTCATTGAAAATTATGAACACCTCAAGCTTTGAGAGGCTTATTTGCGTGAAAAGCATTCATATTTATTTATAAAAAAAATATATGAGGATTTAACTATGATTAATATGGTGGCAGTTTTCCTAACTGATTTCTGAAATTCCTATCGTTCCCGGAAATAAATATTGCTAAGATAATTTCATTTTAATCACTACGAACTTTAAATGAATGCCTTCTATATCTACTTAAAGGCAAAGGAAACAGTATGAAGTTGTTCAATTATGTGATATGGATTATGTAATTCGTTTGTTTTGGTGTTCCAATTAGATTTGGTATCTACTCTGTAAGTGTTCTAATTCGAAATTGCGAACAAATATATAGAAGAGTTTAAAAAGATATAAAGTGCTTTATTTTAGAATCAAGTAAGCTTTTTAAGAAAGTATGATGCGCATGTTTCTAGAAAATTATCGGCTATAACAAAGTTGAATAAGGTTAAATTGCAAGCATTAGTAATGATCCTGGGTGCAGTTTTTAATATTTATTATGTTAAAAAAAAAGTTGAAAATACCTTTTTCACGTGACGTCGATCCTTGCCACTTTCATACCATAATATTATTGGTCGTTTCTGAGATTGTTGGCATTTATTATATGGTATTTTAAACCCACTGCATTGATGGATGTCACGTGGGCAAAGAACGCCGATGGAGAAATTGCTTTCATTTATGTTCAATTGTTGCCACTCAAGACGTGAATCATATCCAATTAAGGTTTAGATATTTAGAAACAATATTAAGTTCACAATATATTTTTGTAGTAAATTTAAAAAAAAAACGTTATAAAACAAAACTATATATTTTTCAAATATAAAAATATTCCAATTTGAAGATAGGGGAAAGGCTTACCGTAAATAATAAATGTATCTCTTCTAGTAATCCCATTAAACTTTTTGGATTACTAAAAATACACTCCAGGGTTCTTTTCTCGTCTTAGCCATTCCATTACAGGATTGTACTAGTTAAAGAAAAAAATACCTCTAAAAATTAGCCCCGTATATTTAGAACTAGTGCAAGTTAAATATGTTGTGGTCCAAAGTCCTGAACATTGCTTTGGGTATTGTCTTCGTCACTTGACCGCAGCACTAAATTACGAGGCCTCTCATCAATAGCCTTCTTGTTGGTCTACCTCGACGTCAATTCAGCCCAAACCAAGCAGAAATTAATTAACTAAAATAAAACGTAGTATTTTACCCATTTAAAAACACAAAAAAATTAGGGGCTGTGAGGCGCCCTGTGGTCAGAGTAGCGATCTACGGATCGGAAGGTCCCGCGATCGAAACCTGGTCGCTGAAAACTCACCGAGTATATGCGGAGTACGTGCTCGTTAAATCTGTTGGGTCCGAAAGTCCTGTGGGCGGTCATTGCGCAGTTTCCCAAGGGTACAGTTTCCTGGAGGCTATTTCGCTCCCCTTCAGGGACATGTCTAAATTGTGGAGGTGGCGCGTGATAGATGGCAGCATCTGTCACGTATATGTGTGCATGTGTGTGTGTGTGTGTGTTGTGACTGTCTTACTTGACGAAGGTTTATAAGCGGCTCTCTGAGCAAGCACACAAACCTGAAAATACATGCATATCAACCAACCACAAAAAATTAGATCGGGGAAAAAGTAGTAACCACCAAACAATTACAAAACAAGCACGGCAAGGTTTTCCTGACTCGGAATAATGTATTAAACAACATACTAAAAATCGGCACCTCCTCAAAGGTTAGGGACGACAGCAATTTCGGTCTTCGTCTTGGATTCACCATCAAAATCTTTTTTTAAAATACTAATATTGCACGAATGATTTTAAAATTGAATCAAATTGAATTGTTTTGAACAACCATATTATTTAAAACAATTAGATTTGTTCGTGAAGGATGAAAAAACTGCCATCTTGGATTGACCATCAGCGTTTAAACAATACTAAAATTTCTGGAATAACTTTGAACAAATCTCAAATTGATAACAATTAACAAAAAGTACATTTTCTTAACAACTTATATATATACTGTTTGGTACGAGATTCTATGCCTCCATATTATCCACCATCTTGGATTTACCGCTGATATCTGATTCAAGAAATCTGCATAATTGCTCCATATCCATTATCTCTGGACAAATGAAGAGTTCTTTTACAAATGGCTTTATGCAAGTTTGTTTGCATTTTTAAAAACAACTATTTTATTATGCAAGATTAATTATTGTTTTAAAATAAGATAATTCTTTCTCAGTTTTCTATTTCTGATAACACTAAATTATATGATTAAAAGAATATTAACAGTGTAGTTATTTAGAAATGAAAAAGAGCAAAACTCATGACATATGCTCTTTTGGAGCAGACACAAATAAAGAAATATAATGACTTACAGTTGAAAGTAATCCAAGTACACATTTTCCAAATATTTAATCATGTTTTTGATTTCTCTAGTGCCCACATAATACAACAGCTTCTTTATTTTAATCGATTATTTTCGACTTAATCATCTTATAAAAATATTACTCGAAATAAAGCAGCTCTGATTTATTCAAAATATTATTTGATTGATTCTATTTGATCCAAAAACATGCAGTCATTCATTTAAATACAGACGATAGTTTTACAAATTAAAGTTTTCTGCAATGAAAAAAAAAAGAATTAAATAGAAGTATTTTTTATTAATTAATATTTACTTCGCTGAAAGTACTTTTAAATATTGCAATTATCTCCTGAAAATAGTCCTACCTATGTATAAATATTTTTATTTATGGTTTCTGAAAATTTGTAAACAAACAAATAATTTTAAGCATAAAAATAATTGTTTCGAGAGATCACTTGTTTGGTAATAAATAGAATCTCAGACGATAGCTCACAAAATTACGTCACATTCAAATATTAAGTAGGACATAATGTTGCTTATTTTTGGTAGTTTAGTTTGGTTTGAATTATCGTCGCACTAGAGCTACACGAGGGCTATTGGAGACGGGCGTCGTATTTTAGAACCACATATTTTTGGTAGTTTAAACAAAGTTTTAATTTTGATTGATGTAATTTTTTCTTGGGACCTATAAAGATACAGAATTATTATTTTTGGGACAAAAGTTACTTGTGCCTTATGTTCGTGACGTGCTATTCATGCGACCAAAACCTATTTTGACTTCTACTTATTGGAAATATATTGATAGGCATGTACTTACACTACGATGCAAAAGTTTACGCAATGACTTCATTTAGCTGTAAAATTTAGCATTGTGATAGCAGAGTTACAAAAAACTCCTAAACATATTAAAAAAGAACAATGATATGATTTAAGCATAATTGTTTGATTTGCTATAGCAATATATTTTTTCATGAAATATAAATTTGTATGATGCGGAAGTTCAGACACAAATATGATATTATGCTAATTTAAAGAAGATAATGGCCAAATTTCACATTTTTAATGATGAATTGTATTTTTATCTGTGATAAATTTTTAAAAATATGCTATCTGGTGATCTAAACAGATTTAATAACAATATAGTTTAATTTTACATCAAATAGGCAATATAGGCACTTTAAGTCTTTATTAAAACCATATTTGCCTCAATTGTGCAATTTAACATCTATAAATACGAACCGAATGCCTTCCAGTCCATCACCTTAAAGTTTTGCCACGAATTCGAGGGTTTTTTTCATACATTGGTCGATTTTCCTGATGAAACGTGCAGTCTTTCCCATATAATATTTTTAAAAAATAGCGACATATTATTCCTTTTTGCACTTCAGTAAGATGCAGATATAGTCACCTCTTAAAAACGTCAAAAAAGAAGTTCAAAGAAACGGTTTTTTTTTCATGGAATTTCAAACTTCAGTATATAGAAGCAACTTTCTTAATGGTGTGGAATGAATTTATATTTAAATGATTATCATTTTTTTTTTGGCGTTTTTGACATGCATTGACCGATTTTCTTGATGAAAAGTGCAGTCTTTCCCATATTTAATCACAAAATAGCTACTGATTGTTCATTTTTTATTCTTTAATACAATACAGAGAGGCTTCACCTCTTCAAAAACGCCAAAAAAAAGTTGGTAATTTCAATGTAAATTCACTCCCCACCATTACGAAAGCTCCCTCTTTATACCGAAGTTTAAAATTTCTTGAGAAAAAAAAACGGTTTTTATGAACCGGTTACAAATCAGCCAGTTGGTTGGTTGGTTGACATACATTTTCTGGCTTGTGTGCTTGGTCGCAAGGACCCGCTTATAAACCATCGTCAAGTAGGACAACACAAGACACACACAAACACATATGACAGATGTTGCCATCTGTCGCCACCTCCACAATTTAGACATGTCCCTGAAGGGGTAAATCAACCAGTCTCTTAGTGCTATTTAAACACGTTCGGTTTAAACGAATATTGAAGAATAAGCTTTTGAAAACATCGCTTTTTCCCTCAAAAACTCCAGCATCAAGGTGGGACGTTTATAAAGGTGTGGATTGAATTACGTTGATGAGACAGACTTTTTTGACGTTGTTTAAGAGGTGACTATCTCTGCATTGTACTGAAGTGCAAAAAATAATAGTGTTTAGGTTTTTTTATAATATATGAGAAAGACTGCACGTTTTATCAGGAAAATCTACCAATGTATGACTCCAAATCCACGAATTCGTGGCAAAACTTAAAGGTAATGGACTAGTAGGCATTCGGTTTCTATTTAGAGATGTTAAATAGCACATTGAAGCAAATATGATCTGAATGCCTATATTGTCTGGTTGGTGTAAAATTAAACTAATATTGTTATTAAATCTGTTTAGTTCACCAGATATCGTGTTTTTTTAATTTATCACATAAAAATACAATTAATCAATAAAAATTCAAAAATTGGCCATTATCTATTTTAAATAAGCGTAATATCGTATTTGTGTTTAAATTTTGTTTATGAGTTTTTTGTAACTCTACTATTACAATTCTAAATTTTACAGATAAATGAGGTCATTGTCTAAAATCTTGCATCGCAGTGTAAGCACATGCCTATCAATATATTTCCAATAAGTAGAAATTCCAATGGGTTTTTGCCGCAAGTAAGTCATAAGTATTTTTTTGCGCCAAAAATTAATAATTCTTTATCGTCATAGGTCCCAAGAAAAAATTGACATCGATCCATTCTTAAAATTTATTTTAAGCTTCCAAAAATATGGAAAATCATGTTCTACTTACTATTTGAATGTGACGTAATTTGTGAGTTATCGTCTGATTCAAATTATTAACAAACAGTGATCTCTCGAAACAAATATTTTTATGATTACAATTATTTGTTTGCTTACACATTTTCAGAAACCATAAATAAAAATATTTGTACATAGGTAGGACTATTTTTAGGAGATAATTGCAATATTTAAAAGTACTTTCAGCGAAATAAATATTAATTAACAAAAATATTTTTTTATTTACTTCCTTTTTTCATTGCAGAAAACTTTAATTTGTAAAACTATCGTCTGAATTTAAATGAATGATTGCATATTTTTGGATCAAAACAGAATCAATCAAAATAGAATTTTAATCAATTAGAGCTACTATATTTCGAGCGATATATTTTTTTAATAAGAAGATTATGTCGAAAATAATATCAATGATGGATTCGAATAAAGAAGCTGTTGTATTATCTGGGCACTACCAGAAACCAAAAACATTATTCATATCTTTGTTGAAAATATATTTGGATTACTTTTAAATGTAAGTCATTATATTTCTTTATTTGTGTCAGCTCCACAAACGAGCATAAGTCATGATTCATAAAATCCACGTCATCGTCCTTCAGTGTCTTTAAATTATTTTTCCAATTTTTTTTATAAGTAAAATGATGAAAATTTAAATTGTTGCCCATGTAGTAAATGTTGTTCATGGAGTGAACACGCATTTTATGAGGGATTCTATAAAAATTGATTCAATTAAACTTTTCGAATCGCCTTTAATATACGTTTTAAAAAACAAAATACTTCAAATATATCTAAAGGAACTAAATGAATCTTATTTTGCAATTTATGGAAATAAATTGTAAAATTAGATTTATTAAGTTCTTGTTGATATATTTACAGTATTTCGGTTTTTATAAAAACGCATATTAATATAATGGCAATTCAAAAAGTTTAATTGAATAAATTTTTAATTGTCCCTCATAAAATGTGTGTCCACTCCATGGATAACATTTTTAATGTTCTAAAATAAAATTTAAATGCAGTCAGACGAAGTTTAAAGGAAGATTAGGAAGCCATCTTGGTTATGATCGAATTGTATTTAATCATTTTACTGTTGCTATAAAAAAAAGTCTGTGATATCTTTATTTGGCTGGATTACTTGTCTACTACGTGGATTGAATTAATAATGATACTGTACTTTTTTAAAATTTATTATTACTATTGCAATCTTCAATTGATTGGTCTATTTTCACATTGAACACAGTGTGTTTCTATCAGCTAAGCATTTTGTTCTTAAAATCAAAATTAACATGTTGTCCACTCCTTAGACATAATGTGTAAAAAGAGAAATTACTGGTTAAAAATATACTAACGATTTCCGATTGATCATGAGGTATTTTAGAAAAGCAGATAAAAGTAACGCATGAAACATTTTTTTAAAAAAGATTTCATAAGATTTTTTTTTCTATTGCCGAATTTGCCCTGATTTTAAACCCTTCAGATAGGCAATGACCCTGATTATTAAATATTTAAGGTTTTACTTAACTAAACTTTAATAAAAAAAAAAATACATATTTGTTCTAATTTATTCTAAAATTGAGTTTTTAATGGTGTTTTAAATTGAAACTTGGAACTCTACTATCTATCCACGAATCCATTCTCAGAAAATCAACGACTTATATTTTTTAAGTTTGAAAAATTAACTAAATTTTCATTTTTAGCACTTTTAAGAAGTTAGATAAAATGGCAGTTAATTCAGTTCTCCAAGTATTTTTCAATTACTGATATACGCGGTTAGTGAAAGGTATAAAATGGAGTATTATAATCGTTAAGTCCTTCTATCTGTGTGTCCGTCACCTACTTTCACAGGCCGAACCGCAAGTCCACAGCAAGTGTGATGCGTCAAATTTAAGCACAAAACCGTACTATGCTACATTATTAAAAACTTAAAAAAATAAACAAATAATTAATGCATATTTAAATAATATTAGACATTTATTTTCTTACATACCCTTCTAATGTGCAATACACTGTTAAAAAAAATCCCTGAATTAACGGAAAAACTACTGGCAGCAAGTTGCCGGGATTTTTCCGTTAATTTCAGAATCTTCCGTTTTGGAATTTTTCCGTTATTTTCAGTAACTTCCATTTCGGATTTTTTCCGTTAATTTCAGGGTCTTCCATTTTGGAATTTCTCCGTTAATTTCAGGATCTTCCATTTCGGAATTTCTCCGTTAATTTCAGAATCTTCCATTTCGGAATTTCTCCGTTAATTTCAGTATTTTCCATTTAGCTGTTTAATGTTAATTTCATGAATTTCTAATTGGCATTTCTCTCTTAAATTTAGAAAACTTACATAGTATTTTCTATTTAATTTCAAGACATTTTTGCTTTTTCTTGTCAATTTTGTTTCTATATACTATTTAAACATCAATCATTCTAATATATCCATTTATATATGGTGTAATAAATATAAGCTAAGCATAGGGAAATTTAAACTTGCATCCTGTTTGTTATATAAAACGTAAGCATATAATGTCTTCATACTTTAACCTTAAATCTATTCAAAACTAATACATTCTAATCCTTTGATAATTTTTAACCATATTTGGTATATTATCTGAATAAAAAGGACATTGTTCACATTTTTGAAATTTAAAAATTACTGCTCTTTATATATTGAAAACAATTTTAATATGGCAGAAAAATTTTAAGAATTTTGATAATTTTTCTGTCATATTTTTTTACAATGTATATATTTAGTATTGTTCTGCGGCTAAATGGATTTGTACTTTACAGTTAGCATATCCAGGGCAAAATCATGGATAGGGGATAATGATTCGGGTGGCTTAGGGGTAGAACATCTCTTAACAGAGAGACTCTTTAAGACAGTAACCTTTGTAGTCAAAAACAATACATTTTTAAGTTTCTGCATTTGTGCAATACATACATGAATTTGTATAGTCGCTGATAGTAAAAAAACAACAAATTTTTTTAGTATATGGGGACGAGAGTTAATATCCCCCCCCCCCCCCATCCTGGATACACCACTGATACAATTTAACAGTAAGTGAATAACAAAAGAATTACACAATATAATAATGTTTTATTTTTCTTTCATAATTGAAAAAGACTGTTATGGTATTTCTTTCGAATCCCCAACTAATTAAAAAATTTGTGCAGGAACTACAGATTTAGTTTTCTTCTTTTTCTGAACTTTCGACCCTCTTTGGAGATTAATGATAAATAGGCACCTAAAAATATAATATATTAATATATACAAAACCAATTTTGAATAAATAGATATAATGTAAAGAAGCAAGTGGTAATCAGGCGTTAATCAGACAAAATCTTCTTAAGCCCTTCTAAAATTAAACAATTTTCAA
The DNA here is from genome assembly GCA_023701765.1 of Hylyphantes graminicola. NCBI lineage: Eukaryota > Metazoa > Arthropoda > Arachnida > Araneae > Linyphiidae > Hylyphantes > Hylyphantes graminicola. The sequence continues at coordinate 27,268,643 of CM043120.1, read as the reverse complement.
TTTTAGGCTTCTTTTCGAGCAAGTCTTCCATAGTATCTGCACCGTAATAATTTAATATCAGAGTTAAAAACGCTTTTTCTCTTTTTTGTGAAGAGGGGGATGGGAAAAACAAGGAATGAATCTTAGAGTACCTTTATCTAATTGATTTATCCATATCTTATAATACGGTTTTGAGAATTGGAAAACTGAAAATATTTTTTAATAGGAGGGGGGTAGAAACAGAACAGAAGTGTTCTTGAATAATGTATATAAAAATTAAAAATACTATTTTATAATAGTATTTAGTAATAAAATACAATCTTATAATTAGTATTATAGTAAAGTTAATAACTATTGCTGTAGTTGTAGACGGTGGGCCGAAAATGAGACATCACTTAGCAGCTATATCTAAATGAACACTAAAATAGTGTTCAGCGGATACTTGCAATTCCTAAATTTTGAATTCGTTAGAAAGTTTGCATTTAAGGGGGTATAGGACACAAAATCTTCAAAAAAAATATTATTATCATAAAAAATAACACAAATATTTTAGAATAATTTAAAACAAAAATTTTATTTATATCTGCAGTAGAACGTGAGATGTGTAGTATTTTGTGTCATGACATCTGTGTTGGCCAACCACGTTTATAATTTTTGCTTCCTCGTAATATAAGATGGGAATAACGTTATAACGGTTTGGAGCGCTTCAGTAAGGAAAGGGATAAACTTCAAAGCTGTTTTTCTCCTTGATCGTGTTTTCGATGATTTTTTGACTTCAAATTGCTATAACTCAAAATCTACTGCCCATAGAGTGTCAAAATTTTCCACTCATATTTTTCAAACATATGTCTTTAATTTGTCTTTAGGGATTAGTTGTAAATAGTTTATTTTTTTTTATTAATTTTTATAAACAAAGCGAACCTGTGAAATTATTAAAAAAAACTTCAATAATTTAAAAAAAAAACGATGGCAAATAAGAAAAATCGGTAAAGACAGTTTGTTAAATACATTTTTCTGTTTATAAAAATGCTAAATATTTGTTTGCCAATAAATAAGTTTTTGACTTATAACAAAAATAAGAGACATCACTTTTTGACATATTTTTTTTTAAATAAATAATGATAATTTAAAACCTTTGACTATCTAAAAGTGTAAGTATATTTAGTATACTTTTATGGGAAAAAAATATATATTGATATCTGCAATATTAAAAAAAAAAAGTTAAAAGTGTCCCATACCCCCCCCCCCCCCCCTTAATTGGAAATTGTGTTTTTCTTAGTGCAAAACAGTTTCTTAGTTTTCAAAACAAAGAGCAGTGACAATAATGTATGTAACACCTGAATCGAATCAAAGCATGTGATCCGCATACATCCGTAATCACTAATTTATTCGTTAAATTATACAAAAGAGTATAATTTATTAAAGAGAAAGTTTACGTTATGTATACTTGCATAGTTTTTAAAATAAACCATGCTGTGCTGATAGCGATAGCGTAACCGTGCTTTTCAATCGAGGTTAGGTTAGGTTTTGAATTATCGTCGCACTAGAGCTACACGAGGGCAATTGCTTTTCAATCGAATTTAAATGTAATAATTTCAAATCATTTCATTATTTTTTTTAATAATGTGCACTCGTTTGTAGATGAACATTGTTTATTTCATACATTTGACAGCTTTTTCAAACTTTTAGATTAAATTCACTAGTTAAGCGTGTTGGTAAACATACGGAATTATTAATTTCAGGAATCATCCCACGGTCAATTATAAGACTATAGAGATTACAGAAACAAATAAGAAAGAGACAAGAACTGGATTCTATATGTAGAAAAGAAAGATAGAAAATATAATATTTAAATAGAATCTTATTTTAATAAAAGAAATGAACATACCTGTATATTTATCTTTCTTGCTTCAGATGTGGTCAAAACAAACAAACAAAAAATATGGTGGCTGAGTCTTTCGGCGGATGTGTCGAGGCTAAAAGCTGTTGGGTGCGAGGTTATATGGAGAAATTACGTTAATACGGGTCTTAAGTGAAATTCTGCAATCAGAAATACGGTGTTTTTCCGTTTTCGCTTGTCAAGCGTTTAAGGAAAACGGAAACAAGCTGTTTATTTCAGACAAACCATCTGTTTGTTGAGGAAACGCAATCTTTCCGTAAATTCCCAAAAATAATCACAGAAATATGCACGTAAAATTCAGGTTTTTTTTAACAGTGTAGATTATTATATCGTGATTTTACACAGACAAGCAAAAAAGCGATATAACAGAATGCTTGATATAACGAGCAACATTATTGATATTGTGCATATAATGAATCTACACTCACTTTAAGCCAAAAACAAAAACCCCAAATATTCGAGTTTTTAAAATAGAAAAATAGAAAATTTGTAATTTTTCCTGTAAGAATTGTTTTCATTAGTTTGACTTTATTTTGCAAAATCAATATATGGAGTAGACATCACATTATGTACGATATACTCGAATGTGTGATATAACGAGGTGAATAATGTAACTAGAAGGTTTTTAGCAAAATAAAATGCAAACAAAAAACTTCAACAAATCCAACAATTGTAGAACCATAATATGGCAGATGAAACAATATAAAAATTGCAACAGCAATAAAATATCAAGGCCTAAATGTCTATTCGTACTTGTAAAATACTGTAGGGGTTTCCAATTATTGTAACTATAGTTTGGTTTTCAAAAAAAAAACCCATATCAGTGTACTGAAATTTGGTGAGATTGCTTCTCTTTTTTTAACCAGCCAATTTACTCCAAAGTTTTGGGTGCAACATGACATATTTATATTTTACAGTGCAATTATTCGCCATCTATCGGTAATATTCAAGTTCTTGGAGGCTTTTACGCTTACTAAACTTCTTCTTGATAGTTCTTCAACGGACATCGCTTATGAATGGTACGATTTCAGTTAGCTTACTCTTTATTGCTATGAAGCCGCATTTTAATTGGAAACTTAACTTTTACATTCAGAACTTAATGCATGGTTATAATACAATTGGTTACACGTAAAAAAAAATTGGGTTAAAGTTTGGAGCACGTCTATCCACAAACCATAGTTGGAATTCTTGCCCCATCAAATTTTGAAAACCTGCCCCATCGGCCAATTTTGACTTCAAAGGTGCTTTGACCATTAGATGTTTAAGATATTTTAAAAACTAATACATATTTAAGAGATAAGAACCACTTTTTGTTATATGCATTGATAAAATCGTAAGTTAAGTGAAAGTACGTTCAATTTAAATTTGAATGTAAGCATAAAAATCATTCAACGTCGAAAAAATGATAAAAACAGCTCTTACGAACACATTACTACACCAACTGAACAAAGATTTTTTGTAAGTGGTATAGGCCGTGTTGCTTCATAAACCAAGAAGACTGTTAGCGACCTTCAACGCCTCATATCCAATATAAGGCTTAGTGGAAAACATATCCCATGGGAAAACTAGCCCCGGTCTCCCTTATGTTCAAATTCGTAAATTAAAAATATTAATCGAATTTTTAAAAATGCAGCATAGTAACCTATTGAAGTATATACTATCTAATTAATTTTGAAAAGAACAGTAACCACTAACCTATAGTATAGTTCAAGTTCAACTTTTCTAATGAACTTAACAAAATTTGAAAAATATCAAAAAGGACATCATCAAATATATCTTTAAACAATGAATATTATATTATTTATATAAAATTCGTTGTTTCAATATATTTTATTGCACAGTATTGATTTCTAATTACTGAAAGTAGTTTCCTAGGGAAGCTACCTTCAATAAACTTCATCTATAAAAAGTTGGACCATAAGCAAAAAAATTGAAACAACGGGAGTTCTTAAAGTGCAAAAATAACATATTTTCCTCATACTTTATTACTCATAGATATTCTTATAGTACTAACAGACTAGATTTTTGTATTTTATTTATATTTTTTTGGTTGATATTAATAAATTTATTATAATTATTATTAGACATACGGAGAAATAGTATAAGCTAGATTTGTGATGTCATACCTTTAAAAAAAGAATTTTCAAAATATGACAGTTAGAATGGAAAGAGGAAAGGGCAAAAGGGAAAGGAGAACGGACAGATGGATGGACAGATAAAAACATAGAAACAGAAGAATGGACAAAAATTATAAATATAGGTCTCTGATATCAGACATTTCAAGCAAAAGAAAAAAAACTATAATGTTGAAAATCTGATGTTGTAAGAGGAAATCGGAAGAGATTGGACTGATAGACGGACTTAAATGACGGACGTACAGACAAACGGGAAGAAAGTATAATATAGGTTTAAGATGACATATAAACTAACCCATTGTGAGTATCGTCAATAATAATTTCGTAATAGAATTTTTAATTAATCGAAACAAACAAATAAAAGAGACAATAATTTCTTAACAATTCTACTCAATTTTATGGTTATTTGTACTTTCTAGCTAACATAAATACAATAATATTATTGAAATTTAAATTAAGTTCCTGATGCTTTAGATTTTATAATTAAAAAACTCGAAAAACCCAAAAAAAAGTTTTTAACGTTGCAAAAACGACACCATAGAATTCTCTAAACGTGAACCGATTGTTCTGCCAAATTTTATTGCATTCGAACGTTGGCTTTAAGAGCATAAGGTTCTTGAAAAATCAACTTCCTCTCATATTTATGTGATAGTTCAGTAGATATCAATTAATTTTTAAATAAGAATCCACTAATTGTCCTCGGACCGAATCCTGAAAAGTGGCAGGAAGTCCTTTCTTGTCCCTTATTTCGTTCATCCGCTTTTTCCCGAAAAAAGTGTCGCTAAATGCCGACGAACTGAACTCGCTAGTCAAAAAAGGTCACAGTCCCGTAGGTCAACGAATCCCGGACTAAACTCTGGAGCGAGAGAGAGAGTAAAAAAACTCCATCACCTGGGTTCACTTTTTATATGGATGCTGCAACATCTGCGGATAGCTTCGTCTTAAAAAACCACCCTACCCCTTTCTACCCACCATTTAGGGTTTTTTCCAACCCTTTTTTACCTCATCCCGTGGGGTCGCTGACTGCCCGCACCCACGGAGACCGGGTACGTTTACCCTTTGAGCACAATGGGGGTTGTGGAACCAGGGGGTAGGGCTGGCTCCTCCGTACAGGGATGCGAAAAAAATCACTGAAAGGGTAAGAGGTAAAAAATGGTGCGTTAACCCTTGCAGTTCAAAAACCGTTGACCTCCTCTGAACTGAAGAAATCCCATGTTAATGATCGCAAATCGAGGTGTTGTTGGCTTTTCGGGGGCAGGATCCGTGGCTGGAGTGATCCTGATCGCTTTAAGAAGTTTCGGCGGGAAGGAGTTGCTGGATGGAACAGATGTTTACCCTAACAAAGAACTTATTAGGATTTTGGTTTGGTTAAAACTAGAAATTCAAGAAACACGTTATTTTTAATTGAGCAAGTCCATCTATGGGTATATTTCTAAAAACGTTTACATTCATCATTATAAACATTTACATTTTTTAATTGTTGCATAAAAAAGACCGAATAAATCAGATTGTAAGAAGCGTGTAAGATTATAACTGTAAAATCATTGAACTAATGAAATCCCAGGTTAATGATCGTGATGTCAATATGTCAAAAAATATGTTCAAATCAATATGTTGTTGGCTTTTCGGGGATAGGATCCGTGGCTGGAGTGATCCTGATTGCTTTAAGAAGTTTCGGCGGGAAGGAGTTGCTGGATGGAACAGATGTTTGCTCTAACAACGAAATTATTAGGATTTTGGTTTATTTAAAACTATAAATGATTTTTTTTAATTCAAGAAACACGTTACTTTTATTTGAGCAAGTCCATCTATGTGTGCATTTCAAAAACGTTTACATTCATCATCATTAAACATTTAAAAAAAGTTTAATTGTTGCATACAGAATGACTAAATCAGATTGTACAGAAACATGTAAGATAAACTGTAAAATCATTGATCTGAAGAAATCCCATGTTAATGATCGCAAATCGAGGTGTTGTTGGCTTTTCGGGGGGTGGGATCCGTGGCTGGAGTGATCCTGATCGCTTTAAGAAGTTTCGGCGGGAATTAGTTGCTGAATGGAACAGATGTTTGCCCTAACAACGAACTTATTAGGATTTTGGTTTATTTAAAACTAGAAATGAATTGTTTTAATTCAAGAAACGCTTTACTTTTATTTGAGCAAGTCCATCTATGGGTGCATTTCAAAAACGTTTACATTCATCATCATTAAACATTTAAAAAAAGTTTAATTGTTGCATACAGAATGACTAAATCAGATTGTACAGAAACATGTAAGATAAACTGTAAAATTATTGATCTGAAGAAATCCCATGTTAATGATCGCAAATCGAGGTGTTGTTGGCTTTTCGGGGGGTGGGATCCGTGGCTGGAGTGATCCTGATCGCTTTAAGAAGTTTCGGCGGGAAGGAGTTTCTGGATGGAACAGATGTTCGCCCTAACAACGAACTTATTAGGATTTTGGTTTATTTAAAACTAGAAATGAATTGTTTTAATTCAAGAAACGCTTTACTTTTATTTGAGCAAGTCCATCTATGGGTGCATTCCAAAAACGTTTACATTCATCATCATTAAACATTAAAAAAAATGTATTGTTGCTACAGAATGACTAAATCAGATTATACAGAAGCACGTAAGATTATAACTGTAAAATCATTGAATTGAAGAAACCCATATTAATAATCGCAAATCGAGGTGTTGGCTTTTCGGGGGTAGGATCCGTGGCTGGAGTGATCCTGATCGCTTTAAGAAGTTTCGGCGGGAAAGAGTTGCTGGATGGAACAGATGTTTAGCCCAACACAGAACTTTTGTTTTAATTCAAGAAACATGCTATTTTTATTTGAGCAAGTCTATCTATGGGTATATTGTCAAAAACATTTACATTCATCATTATTAAACATTTAAAAAAATTATTGTTGCATAAAGACCAACTAAATCAGATTGTGCAGAAGCATGTAAGATTATAACTGTAAAATTATTGAACTGAAGAAATCCCATGTTAATGATCGCAAATCGAGGTGTTGTTGGCTTTTCGGGGGTAGGATCCGTACGGCTGAAAAAAAGGATCCATACGATGATCCTGATCCTGTTAAGAAGTTTCGGAGGGAAGGAATTGCTGGATGGAACAGATGTTTTCCTAACGAAGAACTCTTTTTGAAGATTTAATATGAATTAGAAATGAATTAAGTGTTTAAATTTAAATAAAGCAGTTTTTTTCCCTTATACATAGTCAATTGACGTGTGTACCCTCACAAACGTTTACATTAACTAGTATAATACAAATTTTAATTTTTAAAACGTTCAATATATAAGCCAAAAACTATATCAATTATTATCAGATTTTACAGAAGTTTCTACTTTTAAGATTAAAACTGAAAAACAACTGAACCACTGAAACCACTGAAAAACCACTGCTGGCTTTTCAGTGGTAGGATTTATTGTTGAAGGGGGGGGGGGGGGGCTGTTTTCTAACTATCTGAGATCTCCCGTTTTCGATGTAGGAGATGCAGTATCTAGATGTGCAGTAATTAAGAATATAGTATTTTTTACAACGGATTACTTAACAATAATTTTGAGTTTGCAAATTTTTGGAACAGGCTTAAACAAAGTGTTTAAAAAATAGCCACTTATTGAAGAACAATAAAAAGCTATTTTTTAATTCTTTTAAACAAAATTCATTAAAAATAAATTAAGAATAATTTATATAGTTATGTTACATGAATAATTTTATGTAGTTTATTTTTTAAGTTCAATTTCTTTCTGAATTTAAAAAAGGAACTATGTAAAATTATCTGACAAACTTTAATAATATTAAGCGTTTTAAGCTAAATTGTAATGTACATTTTTGTTACTTCCCTAACTGTCGCAAAGGTTTTTATATTGAAAGTTTTTTGATTGTATGAATAACTTCCGTTAATTTTTTCCACTGCCGATTATGATTAAAACCACTGAAAAAAAAACCCTCTAAATTCTATTATATCACTCAAAAAAGCATCATACAAATCTCATACATACTCATATAAAATGCAAAAATGTAAGTAATTAAAAAATTATTATTAACTAAAGATTAAAAAACATTAAAGATACTTTTGAGATGCAATTATATAATTTCAAAAACCCGAATTTTGATACTGAACAATGCCCTATCCGTACTTTAACCCTTCGTAGGGGGCCATCTATGGGTTTACTTTTTCTATTGTAGGTAAAGGAAGCCCATATACATAGATTTTCCCTCTAAAAGGGTTAAATAAATTTAAAAATACTTGTGCAGTATTTGATAGGTCTGCTTACAGTTGAAAATTATATTTTCTTAGAACTAAAAGAAAAAAAAGTTTTGAGGAACTCTAGTGGAAGGAATTAAAATCCAATCGGACATTTTGATATGAAACAAAAAAATATATTAATTTGAATTTAATGATATTAACTTTTATGATTGTGCAAGACTCATTTATAAACGACAATTTTTCGAAGTGGTAGGATTGTTCACGTGACTTATGATGATGATGTGATCTTTAAAAAATTTAATTTGAAAAGTCCTAAAGCTAGCATGAGCTATTTAATCAGCATTTTATCTAGGTTTTCGGGAATTCTTATATTTATTAATTTATCTTTTTTCGCATTATAAATAGATTTATTATTGATATTATAGTCTTACAAAGCAAAGGAAATTCAAACTCAATTATAAGTTGAAAAATGAAAATTATAGTACGTTTCTAATACAATCGAAATAAAGAATTTTATTTTGTATTTAAATTACGTTTTAATAATTCTTTATACAGTAGTTCTTCAGTTTATAAATAGACAGCATTTATAATTTCGTACTCCCATTGTATCATACTAAACTTTCAATTTCTAAAAGTACTTTTTGATACTATACTATGTACTTTATTAAGATAAAAACTCTTCAAAACTGTTTTATCTTTAATTACAGGGCCGCAAAAACTCTTATTTTACAATTAAATACTATATATTTCTTGCAGATAAACCAATAAAACTATTATTTTTTCAGTATAAATGTCAGCTGGTTTTTACCTTGCAGTGAATATGTATCCGAGACAACCAAAGAAATAACGGAAATGCAAGAATGAAAAATTGAAACTACTATATAATAATTTTAAAATATTACCCGAGGCAAATTACTCATAATTTAATCACAAAAAAATGCAATTTAGTGTTTCTTTAACTTTTATATGACTGACAAAATATTTCAAACTTCAAAAAAATATCCCAATTGTGATGAATTACTTGATCAACAGAAGACATCGTATTTTACCACCTTGCTTGACGACGTGGCGGTGTCAAACCACATCTCTAATTCGTAGCAGTTTCTTGAATGCATTTGTCATTAAACTCATCCCTGAACTGATCCGCAGTTTGCTGGGTGACATCATGCAGATTGAATCCGAGGTCTATATACAACTGGTGTATGGCACGGACCATGCCTATAAAATATGTTTCGAAATTGTTTTTGTCCAGACCCTTCAGAGCTTTCTTATAGTGCTCGAACAACCTAAGACTCAGGGATACGCTGTTGCTGCAGTCCAGGACTCCTTGTCGGTACAGCACGCTTCCGTACGTCATCGCCTTCTTGTTGAAGTAGTCCAGCAGCTTTAGCGTCTCAACGGTGGCGATGCCGCTGGCCGATGTGAAGGCCACGTTCTCGCCGTTGCAGACGTCCAGCCCTTCCAGATCCTTCTTGAGGATGGAGTATAGTTTCAGGGCCCCTTCGATGCCTTTGATCTCGAGTGAGTTGGCGATTTTGGGGTCGGTGAACGCGATTAGAGCCGTGTAAAAGGACGCCGCGAAGGACTCAACGGGCGCTGGAAGTGTGCAGTAGCCATTCCGAGCATTGGCATCATTAGCGCTTCCTCCTGGGCTGAAGAAAACGAGAAGTGCCGCGAAATATATTGTTAGATGCATTGTCGAGTAGCAAAGAGTCAGGTACATGCAATGTTGGAAAGTATTTATGACAGAAACTAACAGGGGAGGCAGACGCAATTGCGCCGTAATTCAACTTGGCGACAGATGAGAAAAGTCGCCAAAACCTTTTATGCTTTCTTTTTCAATGTAGATTTATAAAACTCATAACGCTCACGTTCCATATTGGTTTCTGGGATGGGGAGACCAGTCGATATGGCGCTTGCCTTGTATGCGAAAGGTCCCAAATTCGGTTCCGGGCCTTACCAAAATAACTGCTGACCTATAAACTGTCTGTGAAGTTGAAATGTCTAACGAATAATAATCCGTATAGAGAAAGTTTACGTTAAATAAGCTTTAAAGTCTCGATGCCGTGTACGATATCGCCCATAAAATCTGATGCTTATCCAGGTGTCGGCTTGTCATTTGACTGTGTTCTAAATTACAACGCCCGCAATAGTCCCTATGAAGCTCTAGCACGACGATATTTAAGATTAACCTACATTTTCCATTTCATAAGGAGACATTATTAACTTCACAGTAGCTGCACTATTATTGAGGAGAAATTAATAAATACCATTACTAGTTGCGAAATCATGTTATTTTCTCTTTTTGAAAATCCACATTTACCATATTTCTTCGAAGATTCTTTTGTTATAAATATTACTTTTGCTGTTACTGAGCTATATAATTGCTACTTAACATTTCTGATTTGTTTAAGTTTCCGAATTTCAACGGAACTGATTTTATCAGGTTTTATTTAACTTTAAGATGATATATTTTAAGTGTACTTGCTTTAACAAAAGTTCAAGTTATATAAATCCGATAGACAGTCAAAATTAAGCATTCGTTGTTTTAAACTAAATCGAAACAGCTTTATTTTCTGAAAAATTTTCAATTGTGAATGTGACTCTAAATGTGATAGATAAAGGGTCTTTTTTTATCAAAACAAATATTACTTCTAATTAAAAAGCACATTTTCCCTGCGAACCTTATTTATTATATTTATCCCGATTTAATATTCTTTAGTTGTAATTATTAGTCCAGTTTTCGTAAATGTTTTACAGTAGCGATGTTATACAAAATGTCGCCAAGATTGCTATAGGGTACTATTTAAACAGTACACTGCAACAATAAGGTTGTAGTTTTTATATCGGTATTAAGGAAAGCAATTTCAGACAACAATTTCATAACCCATAAAATCCATAACGACATAGCTTCTTCTTTATGCTTTTATTACTTGCCTGTATGCCTTTACATGACAAATTCTATCGGAGAAAAGTAAATTTTTTCAACTGTTCTTTTTTTTTTCCGACAGCTGTCTCTCATATGATCGCATTTTCCAAAATCGTAAAATTGCGTTTTATTTCTTTCAATTTCGAAAAAACGTTATTCGTTGCATAAGAAAATTTAATGACTTAAATTAAAGAATGCGAATTTCGAAACTGCATCCTTCATAATGTAGTTTTCAAAACTCTTCACGGAACACAGTTAAAGTTTTGTGAAGATTTGCGCATAAATCTTCAAGATAAAATTATGTTTTTAGGCTTTCTTAAATTCATCAACAATTTCAGAATTGTTACAGGAACATAGTTAAACAAAAGTTTACAATACTTTGTAATACTTAAAGTTTGTAATACTTAAATGCTTACTAATTACTAACTAAAGTACTGTACACAAACATGTAATTGCTGGAAAAATTGTGTAATCTGTAGACAAACATGTGATCCACCATTCCAATAACCAGGCCTCTTACTACCTCACTGAATCAAACTACCAAAGTCTGTGTCATGTAATAAATCCTTCAAAACCATGATGACCGCACTAAAAAGATATCCGCAATTAAGAGAAGAACCAACTGCTTTATTAGACATCCAAATGTTCTCTAGCATTGCAATAGCTAAAAATAAAGTTTAATTCCTTGAACTACTTTATGCTTACTAAATACTAAAAGTTATGTAAGAGAGCAAACATTTAATTAATTGTATTTCTTATTACGATTAATAAGACTAGCAAAGTTTTTGTTTCTCACCAATAAACGAGCCTCATACGCCCTATCCGGAGCTACAAAAGACTGACACATGTAATAAAACCGTCATGACCGCATCAAAAAGGGACCCGCATCCTAAAAAAGAGCTTAAGGGGGGATCATAGTTAACAAAAACCAAAATATCGAATTTTTGAAACCAGTATTTTCTGATAGATGGAAGCCCAATCTATCGAATAAGACCAATTTTGTATCGATCGGTTAATTATTTCTTATAAACAATTAAAATTATAAAAATAAACAAATATGCCACGCTTCCTTTGAATTACTAATTGTATGCTTGTATTATTTATATATTACATTATAAAATACGATTTTTTTGTGTTGATATTTGAAATCTATTCACTGGCTCAATGTAAAAAAAAAAAATCCTGACGATTTACATGAAATTCGGTTAACAAGAAATGTTTCGGTGGTCATTTCGAGTTCGTGTTAACGGGATCGACTGTATTTGTTTTTCGCCTTTTTCTTAAAACTATAATTTTCAACACTTAGGTACTTTTTTCTCCAAATCTATTGAATATTTTTTAATATTTTTTTTGTGTGTTATAAAACCATTTTAGATCTATTTAAGTCACCTAATTTAGTCTTACAAATTTAAAAAAATATTTTATTATTTTACACTTTTCTTCGTTGAAAATCAGAATTTTTGTGAATATAGAATATAATGTTTTTAAAATAAAATTTAAAAATTATTTTAGGCAAAAAAAATAGGTGACTTAATTAGATCTAAAATGGTTTTATAACACACAAGAGAAATTATTAAGAAATATTTAATAGATTTGGAGAAAAGTGTACCGAAAAAATACTTGTATTTTTGAAAATTCGTAATTGTATGTTTCAAAAGATGTCTTTTTTCAAAAATAATACATTTTAAAAATAAGACTTGTAGGTGTAAATATAATAATAAAAGTACAATTTATAATTTGGTACAATTTTTTTTATTGTACCATAATTTTTTAATGATTTAGAGCCTTTCGAAATCAATACTATGAATTGGTCATTTTTGCTGTCGCTAACTATGATCCCCCCTTAAGAACCAACCGTTAGACATCCAAATGTTCTCTAGTATTACAACAGGCAGAAATACGATGTGCTTTCTTCCAACTACTTTAAGCTTACTAATTACTGCAAGTTCTGTAGGGGGAAAACCTTTAATTCATTTTTATTTACCATTAAAACCAATACGAAGTTTTAATAAGAAGTTTTGTAAGAAGTAAAGTTTCTGTTTCCCGCCAATAAACGCGCCTTAAACGCCCTCTCCGGAACTCCCAAAGGCTGTCCCATGAAATAGAACACCATCATCACCCTGACCGCATTAAAAAGGGAACCCGCATCCAGAGAAGAGCTGAAGAACCAACTGTTAGACATCCAAATGTTCTCTAGTATTAAAACAGGCAGAAATACGATGTGCTTTCCTGCAACTACTTTAGGTTTACTAATTACTGCAGGTTCTGAAGGGGGCAAACATTTAATTAATTTTAAGAAGTTTTGGAAGAAGTAAAGTTTTTGTTTTCCACCAATAAACGCGCATTATACGCCCTCGCCGGAACTACCAAAGGCTGTCCCATGTAATAAAACCATCATCACCAAGACCGCATCAAAAAGGTACCCGCATCCAAAGAAGAACGGAAGAACCAACTGCTAGACATCCAAATGTTCTGTAGTATTACAACAGGCAGAAATACTACTATCCTGCAACTTATTTAAGCCTACTAATTACTGCAGGTTCTGTAGGGGGCAAACACTTAATTAATTTATATTTGATATATCGTATAATGCCACTAGCAAATTTTTCGTTTCCCACTATTTCAATAATCACCGTCTTATGACTCACCTCTGAATCAAACTACCAGAGACTGCCATGTGATAAAGCATCATTACCATCATCATCAACATCAAAAGGGATCAGCAGCAAAAGAAGAACCAACTTTTTATTAGACATCCAAATGTTTTCAAGACATCAATTTGTTCAATAGCCAGAAATATGGTTGAATTTCGGCAATTACTTTTAGCTTACTAATTACTTAATCAAGTTCTTTAGGACAAATATTTAATTAATTTATCTTTCATATTGCGGTAGGGTGGGATTACTATGACACGAGCATAGAATACTAGTACTGACTTTCTTCTCGAATTTTTTTTAACTTATAGGTTGGGGCAGAGTTGCCACTATTTGAAAAAAAACAAGCTCATTTACATTTGTAAAGAATGTATTTATTCAGAAGTTATTAGCTTGAAAGGCTTGTGCACTAAGTTACCATTTAAGGCCAAAGTTACCCTATTGTTGGTACAATTAATACCACTACCAAAATTTCCGTTTCTCACCAACAACCACGCTTCCAACACCCTCTCTGAAACAAACCACCAAAGGCTGTCCCATGTAATAAAACCATCATCACAATAACCGCATTAGAAAGGGACCTGCATCCAGAGAAGAGCGGAGGAACCAACTGTTAGATATCCCAATGTTCTCTAGTATTACAACAAGCAGAAACACTATGTGCTATCCTGCAACTACTTTAAGCTTACTTATTACTGCAGGTTCGGTAGGGGGCCAAACATTTAATTAATTTATATTTCCTATTACGATCAATACCAAGTTTTAATAAGAAGTTTTGGAAGAAGTAAAGTTTTTATTTCACGCCAATAAACGCGCCTTATACGCCCTCTCCGGACCTACCAAAGGCTGTCCCATGTAATAAAATCATCGTCACCATGACAGCATTAGAAAGGGACCCGCATCCAGAGAAGAGCGGAAGAACCAACAGTTAGACATCCAAATGTGCAGTATTACAACAGGCAGAACTACGATGTGCTCCTTTAAGCTTACTAATTACTGCAGGTTCTGTAGGGGGCAAACGTTTAATTCATTTATATTTCCTATTACGATCAATACCAAGTTTTAATAAGAAGTTTTGGAAGAAGTTAAGTTTTTGTTTCCCATCAATAAAAGCGCCTTATACTCCCTCCCCGGAACTACCAAAGTCTGTCCCCAAGTAATAAAACCATCATCACCATGACCGCATCAAAACGGGACCCGCATCCAGAGAAGAGCAGAAGAACCAACTGTTACCCTCTCAGAAATAATGCGCTCCTTTTAAGCGATTCATTAATCCTCAAGCCTCATTTCGTTAATTTTAAGGATTATTTCGCCAAACTATCACGTGACTTTTAAGTAAACGCGAATCCTCATTTTCACGATCTTGATTTGACGATTCTGTATCTAGATTTTCAGGAAACTTAATCTCATTGCTGCACTCAAGTGCTCAAAAATGACGAAATAATTCTTTAGATTAGACGAAATTCGAATCCTCATAAAAATGACGAATCAAATTTCCTCATTTTGAGGAAAGAAAAATTCGGAGCATTTGCCAGTAAAAGGCATCGTCAAGATTAAGGAAAATTTCGTCGTTTTTGAGTATTCATTTTTGAGTGTGTACATCCAAATGTTCTCTAGTATTACAGCAGGCAGAAATACTATGTACTATCCTGCAACTACTTTAAGCTTACTAATTACTGCAGATTCTGTAGGGGCAAGCATTTAATTCATTTATATTTCCTATTACGATCAAATTGAAGTTTTAATTAGAAGGTTTGGAAGAAGAAAAATTAAGAAGTAAAGTTTTTGTTTCCAGCCAACAAACGCGCCTTATACGCTCTCTCCGGAACTACCAAAGGCTGCCCCATGTAATAAAACCATCATCACCATGACCGCATCAAAACGGGACCCGCATCCAGAGAAGAGCGGAAGAACCAACTGTTAGACATCCAAATGTGTGTCCCCCGGCCTCACAATTCCGACTTTCTTCTTCTGCATCCACCAAATGAGATCTGCAATTACTTTCACTCTTCTTTCAACCATATGGACATCGTATGCACCCTGTCTCTCTCTCCTGATGCAGCTGCTTGCCTTGCTTCACTCTCTCTTTCAAGAGACGGAAGAGTATTTAATGTTATTTTCAGAGAATAACTCTTTCTTGCTCATATTAGCTATTATTCTATTATTCTGAAGTTTTAATAGTCCCGCCTAGAACATTAATGTTCGAGTATTTTTGAGGATGACATCCACTGCTTTAGGTAAATCATAGGTAACCAATCTTATTATTGAAGAAGAAAATCCCGTTCCAATATTCTTTAAGACAATTTTTCTATTAAGTTAACGGGCTCCCAGCAAGGCAGGACCATACTGCTAGTTTGAAATATATATTTTTGATGCGGAATGTATAATTGGCTTGTTTCATGTCGAATATTTCTTAGCTTTCATTACTGCAGTTCCTTCGATCGGTACACTTTTCCCATGTGGCATTGATTTGACAATATAATTTCGTTTCTGTTGCCAATCAAGACCTGAAACTCGTCCATTACAAATAAAGCACATTTCTTCTTAGTTAAATTTAACTAACGGGTCTTTAACGTATCTTGAATTAATAATTTAACAAGTATAAACGTGTAGAAAATAAAAAAAAAATTAGATAAATGAAAATAAGTAATCGACAAACATTTAGAAAAAGTTTCCGCAAGTTATACTAAGAACTATGCCAATCTGCAGCAGTGAGCGGGTAAGCTGCCGTAACCACATTAATGAATTGGATCGTTTTGGTTTGAAATAATAAATCTCTCAGTATACTTTCTTATAGGTAAGGGTTTATTGTCAATAATCAGAGCCATCATTCTAGATTCTACAGTTTACCTCCCCACACGTCAGAAATAATCAAGAAGTTTCCGGAAGCTAACAACACCATGTTCCTGTTCATTTGAAAAAGAACAAGCTCACGATATCGGATCATTGTGTCCTTACCATCCCCAGTCTCTCTCTAGGTGCCTCCAAAGGGTGCCTGAATAGGTCAATGGCTCAGTGGGACATAAAAGGCCCAGGTAGAGGCGCGATGGATTGGCAGGATTACGACTTTTCTTGAGGATGGCACGAGAGATGGCGAAGGGGTTGAAGCCCTATTTTTTTAGGGCTTTGTTTGGTTTTGCCGGGGTTCAACGGTTGTGGAGGGCTCAAATGTATCGTAATGCTTCTGGCACGAATTGGTGCCCCTTAAACTTATTATAAATGTTTATTGGCTATTTATTTTCGGGTATTTTTAATTTTTAAATTGCAACATTATTAATTCAAGACAGGTTAAATTTCACTAGGAAGAAATGTTTTTGTGGACATGTTTCAGGTCTTAAGTGGCAACAGAAATGATGAATGATAATAAGTTTTTAGTATAATTTGAATTGAACACTGAAGAAGGTATTGCATTGTTAAAAATGCCAATGGTCGAGTCAATTGTCCAAAAATTACAGCATACTAAATAAGTCATTTTGTTTCAGATTTTAACGCATAATTTTTTTTCAGCTGATCTGTAAACGGTTCCGCTAGAAAAAGGGGCATGTTTTCCATCTTGATTGGCAACAGTTCCAGGGGCAATGTTTTCATTCTTGGCCTTTCTGGAATTACATTTATTTTGGGCAGTATAATACATTCTTCCTTGCTGAAACGAATGTTGTGTACAAACTTTTCTTTAAGCAGAACTAAAGTTTTTCTCTGTTCACGAATCACGTTAAATTGTTGTCCAACAATTTCGCAAATTTTCTCCGCATAAGACAAGACATTGACGTTTCTGAATAAACACAAGTTGCATGTAAAGCACTCTGTAATAGATCACAGTAGACGAAAAATAAAACGTGAATCGAGAGTGAAATCAAAACAGAAAATGAAATCACACAAGAATGAAAATTGATAGGAATTACGTCATCTGAAACTCAACAAAATTATAGCAATCGCTTAAAACATCAATGCTTCGAACTAAACTAATCACATATGTATTCATAAGTATTTTCGGAACTAATTTAATGTTTTATTTGTATGGTTTTATTTATTCTTATGGGTAGGGGGAACTAGGGACATTTGGCCCGTATGGATACGTAACCCAATGCTAAATTGATTGCATTTGCACTTCCATAAATAGTGTTTTTTAAAATTTACAAGCCAAAAACTACAAGTTGGGTCTTGTGTCCCTGGTTCCCCCTATGTTATTAGAATTTTGAACACTTAAAAAACAAACAAAAAAAAAGAATATCGTTGTTTTCAATTTGACGACCACAACTGTTTTAAGTTCGCATTTCCTTCAAAATATAGTGGATTTTTTTTAACCTTTATTTTTTACCAATTTTTTCACTTTATCATAAAAACTTTCAACCCAGGACGCGTTGAAAGGGTTTTTACGAAGGATTGGCAGGATTCAGGCTTTTCTTGAGGATGGGGACATAAAAAAATGCTGAAGGGGTTGAAGCCCTTTTTTCAGGCTTTTTTTTATAGTTTTGTCGGGGTTCAACGGTGAACGGTAATTTGAGTTCAAATGCATTGTTATGATTTTCAGCCATGTATTTCAAATTGAACTAAAAACATCGATTGTTTTACAACACACTATAATACAAAATAAGTTCGATAAGTGCTTATAATCTTGATGTAACTTTTCATATTATTAAAAATGAGGAAAATAAAAAACAAACAAAAAAAGTACCAATAATGGTAAATCAAATAATTTTAGCTTTTGTGCTAAAGTTTTTTTTAATCTTAAAATTTCGCATGCGTAAATCTATTTGTGAAATTTGTATATTTCGTACTTTTACTATGTCTTCGTACTTTTAATTGTTCCTAAAAGCGTCATTCATTATTGGATATAAATCTACATACTTTTGTTCTTATAGTGCAGGGATTTTATACCTTATCATTAAATGTATTACTATTTTTTTCAATTCTACAAATTATTTACATAATTTTTTTCCTAAAAGCGTCACTCATTATTGGATATAAATCTACATTCTTTTGTTCTTATAATTCAGAGCTTTCATACCTTATCATTAAAAGTATTGCTTATTTTTTTAAATTCTATATATAGTAATGAGTTCCTAAAAGCGTCATTCATTATTGGATATAAATCTACATTTGTTTGTTCTTAGAGTGCAGAGCTTTTATACCTTATCACTACTATTTTTTTTAATTCTATAAATTCTATATATTAATTAGTTCCTAAAAGCGTCATTCATTATTGGATATAAATCTACATTCATTTGTTCTTATAGTGCAGAGCTTTTATACCTTATCATTAAATGTATTACTATTCTTTTTTAATTCTATAAAAAAAAACCTCTTCTTAGATAGAGCAGCGACAGATTGGCAGTATTCGATTTTTTCCTGAGGATGGTGGAACGAAAAAAATGGCGAAGGGGTTAAAGCCCTTTTTTTCTGACATTTTTTAAACCCTTTTTT
Source organism: Hylyphantes graminicola (assembly GCA_023701765.1). Classification (NCBI taxonomy): domain Eukaryota; kingdom Metazoa; phylum Arthropoda; class Arachnida; order Araneae; family Linyphiidae; genus Hylyphantes; species Hylyphantes graminicola. Next base: position 27,249,399 of record CM043120.1, on the reverse strand, counting down.
TAGTTTTGTCGGAGTTCAACGGTTGTTGAGATTCAAATGCATCGAAATGCTTTTGGTTCATTGATTTCTAATTGAACCCAGAATGTGTCTCCATTTTTTCTCTTTTAAAATTACAGAAGATTCGATAAATATTTAGTGAATTTTTAAATAGTCTAATATTAAATAAATATATTAATTATTATAACATTGAATGAACAAATTATAAATCCAACTTCTGTGAAATGAAATTGCAATAATTGGATAACTTACAAATTTTAATATTTGCTTTTGTGATTTTTGTAAGATCTTTATGCTAAAGAATAGAGAGCAAATTTTGAGAAATAGATTTTTTTTTTGCGTAGTTGGTTTAATTATTCTTATTGAAGATATATTAGTTACTAGTAATTTATTAGTCCTTTCAATAAAACACAAAAGTTCTTTACATAATTAAAACAATTGTAAATTAGCGGGGCTTCTTTTTTTTTGAATGATGCATATGGGTGACTTAAACAAAGCATGTCGGTTTTAAACTTTCACATCCAAAAAACGTGGGATAAATACGAGACAGGAATCAAATTTTAAAAATTTATGGAGAATTGAATAAAAGAAATTGAAATTAGTACGAGGTTAACTTAGTGGGAGAAATAAATCGGATGTTGATGATTCCAAATTGAATCATTGAGAGTGAATGTGTTATATCATACACTTAATTTTAGATTTTAGCAACTCCTAGCAAGTAAAAGGCATTATTCAGCAAACTAAGTTATACTGTGCTGTAAGGTAGGTTTTTCTTGTTTATCAGAAAGTTCTTTTTTACCGTTTAATGCTATCTATTGTATTTTATTAACACTTTTAGTTTCTCGGTCGTTGAAAATATAAAAGCATTGGACATGTACAAAATGGTGTAACGAACAAAATCTATGAATTATTTGATGCTTACTGATTATAAATATTAACACGTATATTATAACATAAATGATTTTTATCTCTGTGACAACTAAATAATATAGTAAATATGCGGTTAAGTTGGATGTGTAATAATGTGTAGTTATGCAATATTTTTATTAATAATGTAAGTAACATTGTTATAATCATGCATGTATTTTTATTCCCTGCAATTGAATCGGTTAGTGCAGAAACAACGTCAGTCACAAATTTCAAATTTTTCAGGAGGGAGAAAAAACGTAATAACTCCTCCTCTATTTCTGCACTCAACACTCGAAACAAACGTCCTGTCCTCGAAAACGTCCTCCTCGAAACTACTCAACAGACTAACGTAGTTTTTGCACCCAACATGCATCTTGCCTTTCTACGCTTATTTTCATTGAAAACGAGTTTTCGGACGTTTTTGACTGAAGTGGTTTCTGCACTCCCCCCACCGATTCAATTATCTTATATCTTAAACAAAAATATATCATTAAATAATAGAAACAAATATTTTCATGAAAAATATTGATCAGGGGACGCTTGAACGTTTTGAGAAAATTATTCACATACAGATATGACTCTCAATATTTTTACATATATTCTATTTCAATTAGCCTTTTTATTCTAGTTCAATTAGCTTTTTCCGTTTCCCATGGAAGAAAGCTACTTAGGGCAAATTTCAAATTTTTTGAAAATTATATTTTAATATAATTATAAAATTAAGTACTATCACTTTTTTTGTTTTAATTTTAAAATAAAAATTTAAAAACGCATTATAAGAATCACTTTGAGGGTAATTTATTTATCTACACTTTCATAACTCTCCCCCCCCCCCCCACGGATATATTTAAAAGATATAAGAAAATTAATCAGTTAATCGGCCTCTTTCAAGTGACGTAATTCATTACAGCTCTCAGTCCCTCATTTCCTTCAATCGTTGTTCCGATTAGTGCTCTATTCCCTTATAACATTGATTCACTAATCGGAGCTCGATAAGGAATTTGTTTTCATTTTGCAATTCTGTTGCCACTTAAGACCTGAAACCTATTTTATCAAATTATTAATGTTATCGTGCATTAAATGCAAACGATATTAATGACGAGGGAGTTTGGGTACGTAATTGAGATAAGGGTTCGCCCTCACGATTGCGGTTATTGAAAGAGGGGCAGCTGAAATTCCCCCCTCATAACATCTGAAATTGTGGCCTAAATCCACATAAGATAACTGTTGGAGGACGTTTAACTTTTGGGGTAGGATATGGCACGAAAATCAGTTTAAAGTTTTGTAGTTTTTCTATTACCTATTTAGAACTCTAATTAACTGAACTCCGACAATCCAGAAACCAATTGTATGATTATGTTCCATTCATCCGCTGAGTTCAAAACTGTTATAAAAAATCAACGACAAAGTCATCGTATTTTCCCGAATCAAATTTTCATGAGTTGTGTGTAAAAGTGTTGTGTTTTCATTTATATTCTAAGCTTTTTGTATTTAAAAATAATTTGCTTCCTATTTTCAGTAAAGAATAATTAATTAAATTTAAATACAACGAATTTTTTAGGGAAAATTTAGGGACCGGTTTTTGCGTGATCTTATACATGTCGTAATTTTGCCGTAGATTTGATTTTTAATTAGATTCCGGATATTCACTCTACACTCTTAAATTAGTCGTAAGTGAAAATCCTAAAATCAGCGCTACCTCATAAATGCAAAGAGATTCAGTTCCATCACTAATTTTCCGACTAAAAAATCAGTTCAAATTTTATAACATATCAAAGCACAATTTTATAAGCATATCCATGAAAGTCTCCCACGGCTAAGTGATAAAAAATGAACCGTCTAATTGCGCTCCACAGAGGTAAAAATACATGGAAATATATTGGTCAAAATACTTACTGTCGCTACTCTAGTAGTGGCGAATGCTGGTGATTGTGATAATTTTTAATTATTATACCAATTGTGTATATGGGCGAAATTTTTTTAGATTAAATGAAGTTATAAAATATTCATTAACATCATCATTTTCTTTCACCATTATTAATAATCTTCATCAATGAAACATTGAATGAAGACCAGAATGCTGAATATTTTATGGAGGATAAATTAGTTCCCATTAAAAACTTATTTCTTAAGGTTGACCGGAGAACCCTCCATTGAAAATTATGTTAAAATGACCTTTATTATGTACTTTTTCTCAGAATCTATTGGATACTTTTTAATGAAATTTTTATCAGTTGTTAAATGGATGTTTAACTATACTTTAATGGAGGTATTTTAGAAATTTTTGTTTGGTTTTAAATTATAATCTTTTGTGAAACTACATAATTTTTACCTAAAAAACTTCAATAATATTAAAAAGAAAAATATATAGTTATAGTCAAATTCCTCCGCCGGGTTTTAGAAACCAACTTCTTAAATACGTATAAAAAATTTCAGGCTGATTCTTACAGTAGATTTTAAGAAAAAGGTACATGAACATTGAAAAAGTATGTTTTGAGATATAAGCGTTTAAAGTAAACAATATGACTGAAATTTAACTAAACAACGTTTGTTTATAAAATATTTAAAAAAAATCAGTACTCGAAACTTCTAATGTAAGATATCGTTGAAAAGCTAAGATATCCTATTAGAAACACTAAAAACATTTAAAATTCATTTTTGGGAATTTTTGGGGTTCTGTTTCCCCTTAAACTAAATCTTTATTTTTTTTATCCTTCAAAAAATATATTAATAAAATTCTAAAAATGAATATTTAATGTTTAATTACGTATTTTTAATATCAAATTCGTTTAACTTAATAACCCATACATACGCCACTAAATCTGATGGTGGTGGGATGATACGAAGCACTTTCACCTGGTTTCAGGGAAAGGGAAAGTCAACCCAGGTGCTAAAGCGCAGCCTGCGATAAGACGACGACCCGCATAAAAAAGGGGTTTTAAAACTCATAAAGCGAGGGGCCCGCTTTAATAGGGGGATTAAGATCCACAATTACTGAAGCGTCTTGAAATCGTCTATAAGATGGGACTTTTAAGACGGGATCGTTTATGGCTTGTTAGGTATTGTGGTTTCTACACCTGAGCTGAAAAAAATTCTGAAATTTTTTAAATGTATATTTTAAGGAGAACGCATTATTACGTGAACTATATGGAAAAAAATGAAGGACAAAGGAGCCAAGAAGGACAGACCTATAAACTCTCCGAACTTAACCAGCCAATGCCAGATTTTACTGAACTTAACAGATACTTTCTGAATTTCCGTATCATATGTACCAATATCGTATATATCATATTTTTGAGATGAATAAGTATTTTCTTACTGTTTAAAAGTACTTGGAACTAAGTGCGACCTACAAAGTTTGAAGGCAACCTACAAAGGTTCGAAGTCAAAGCTACAAGGCTATTGGCTGTTTTCTTCAAAATTTATGTAAAATAAGTAATTTGAAATTTTATGTTTTTCAAACTTTTCATGTTTGATTAATTAGAATTTCATTAACTAATGTATTTTTTATTGCACTTGAGTATTTTTATGTGGCTGATCTTATCCCAAAGTTTTAAGAGTCTATGTAAAATGTTTTCTAAGGTATATAGATACCTTAATTTTGAAAATGAAGGAAACTTTTCCCTTATGTATCAGAAAAATGCCATTAACAAAAGAGGTCTCTTATATTTTTGGAAACATATCAGTTAAGGAAAAGGAGGTATCTAAATTTTTTTATCAGTGTAAAGTAGATAGAAGAATTGGTAGTCAATATAATTTTCTACCAATTTAAAAAGTTTGGTACACGATTACACCGGAATTCTGGAACTTTCTAGATTCCATCATTATTTTACCAACTTGTGGTAAGTTCCAAGATTCCAGTGCAAACTTGACCCAAACTTTTGTAAACTGTGTAGCATTGCTAATAGCTAAGAGCTAATTGTTTATGCCAAGTGGCTAGTTCAAAGTTGTACCCTCAGTTAACATTCCTATCAGGCTTCGTACTCATTTATCGACCAATTAGAGATGAAGGGATAAATTTGGCTCATGATCATCTACCGTTGTTGACCGTATATAAGTCGGACACGCTTAACATCGCGACCACAAATCAAAATTTACTGAGAGAGGGAAAATCGCAAATTCAGACTTTATCCGTGAGAGGCAAATAAGTAGCCGCCAACCACACAATGCCACATCTGCTGTTAAATTTCACACCATAAATATAACTGGCAGACAGTTCTTCAGATCATCTTCGTATGCAATTTTGACGAAAGACGAAATATATAAATCAATCCGATCCCTGGAACCACCTGTTTTCCGCTTCGCCACTTCACCTGCACACCCCAAAAAACATTCGAAATTTTACGTAGGCGCAAAAAGAACTTTTTTAAATGGAAAGGAATTTATCTGAAAAGAACTAAACGTCAAAACCTCTCTTACTTGTAAGTTCGACTGATAAACTAATAAAAGATGATTGACAAGAAAACTTGCCATACAAAAATAAGTCTAAGCTTTTGTGTAAATAGAAGCTTAGTTTTTGTATAAACGTATGTAAACAAACAAAATGTAAGATAAATGATGCACGCGATACTGAGAATTTTATGTCGGATAGATTTAGTCACACATAAAACAGTTTTAAAACTGAAATTTTTATTTTTTACGATAAGATCTGATGTAATCTACTTCTAGGTATTTAATTTGAACTTACACGGTTAATACGAATTACTGTTAAAACAGTATTACGTTAAACGTCCATTCGTATTTGCCAGTAGTGTATTCGAATAAGTTGAATTACTCTTAAAACTATCTAATTCTGCAGATCCCTACAGTCTCGAATTAACGAGGTTAAACCGTATTCTGAAGATAATAATCCCCGCTTCACTGAAACATCAATTTATGCCAAAATAAGCACTGTCCATCGTTTCTAAGTTTTCTTCTTCGACTCTTTTATCTATCAAAGTGCAAAAACCTACCTAACATCTGCACTGTAAAACTATGCTGGTCCGTCTCACAAGATAAAAGTTTGCTCCTATTTTGCAGTGTAACATCTCTCCATTAGAAAAACTTTACAGTAAAGTTTTACAGTTTGAATAGATAAAACCTCGTTCGATAAATATCATCTTGTGTTAATTTGAAGCTTAATCTAAGCTGTGATTGGCTGTTTTCATGATGAGATTTGAAAAATACCCAATTAAATGCCAGATTAATATCTATTTCTAAACCCTGCTCTCTTGCGTGTAGCCAAAAAAAAGATGTAATACCATAAAAATCTCAAAGTATTCAAAAAATTTCACATATTTATGTTTCCATTTATGGTTTAAAAAAAAGATATAATCATATTTTACAACTAAAAAGCTGATTAAAGCAAGACCGACTGCTTAAAGATGAGGCAAATTCGAATATTTATTGGATTCCTAAAAGGTTTAACGTTTACAGAATCAATTCTAACATGCAAAACAACAATCAATGACTCGAAGTTCGATATAATGTAGCTTAGTTCCTTTCTTTAAAACCTGACCCAAATTTACATCCTACCTTGAAGAAAAATAGAAAAGTGAAGGTCGATTCTGAGATCGTGGAACGGCTTGGAAGAAGAAAGAGCGGGTTCAGAAAAAAAATCAAGAAAAAGTGAAGACGAGGATGAAGAAAGGACCATACTTTCTTCCCCATGTGCCACATATAGTATTTTGAATAAGATTCGGTTTAATTGTCAAAATTTTAGCAAAGACAAAATATCTGGTATAGGGAGAGCACGAAAGCATAATCTGGAAGGAAAACATCACCTAAATAACACCAAATGACTATTTATTTTAGCATAAATTGTCCAAGTTTAAATTTGTTCCAATTTTTAAAGAAGCAAACGGGATAAATAAGAAATATTCTAAAAAATTAAAAAGCTATTAATTATATGAAAAGGCAAAAATTTTACTTGTTTATAATTTGAATGGATACATATTTGGAGCAGAATGATGCATACTCTTGGAATATGGATAATCAGAGTAGGGATTTTTTTTTTCATTTTTTATTTCGTTCCTTTATTTTCTAGAGAAAAAAATAATAGATTTTTACCAAATGAAAATTTATTATACATTTTATAGAAGATTTATAAAATTTAATACTTAGTATTTAAACTACATTAAATGTATGTCATGTTCGCAGCAAATGATATTCTTTTCATATAGTTTTTCTTCATTTGCGTCACACTTCTTCGATTATTAATTTTGTTATAGAAATTCATACACAACAAAAACTAAGAGTACAAATATCCGAAAATTTTCTTGATTTTCACACCAGAACAATTTTCTTACAATCTCCTGCATTCCTAAAATTAAAAAATAAGTTATTTTAAATTCACAAGAAAAAAATCAAAAATATGTACCAAGTTTTTCTTCCTTTAAGTTCTTCTTCAAGCACCCAAGTTTTTCTTAATTTTCACTACCAGAACAAACTTTCCTACAAAAATCCCCCGTATTCCCAAAATTCGAAAACTGAAGGTCGTCTCCGAGATCGTGGAACGGCCTTGAAGGAGCGGGTTCAAGAAAAAAAAATTAAGAAAGAGTGAAGGAGAAGAAAAAAAAAGGACCAGACTTCAGACTTCCTTGAAAGTTTTGGGGCCCCGTTTCCAAGGGGGCTCCAAGGACCATATTTCACGGTGAGATCAATCATTTTGTTGCAACACGCTCCGCTGGTGGAAAGTTCTTACATCATTTTCCCATGTGGGCCACAAAGAATTTGGTGCTTTCTTTCTTGTAAGGAAGTGATGATCAATAGTGGTTTGCAGCCCCCTTATGAAATTTCTTCCTCAAGGTTTAGGTGGGATCGAGGTAATAACGGGAGCGTGCAGTTTGCGTGAAAAACAATTATGGAAAACGCCGTTTTTCTTGAATATTTTTTAAATCTAATTTGGGTAATCGTTTTTATAGAGCTTATGTTCTTCCAGGAAAAAATTCTAAAATAATTTTCGGTGTTCTCAGAGCTTACCCATATCCAAATTATATATTCAAGAATACATATTCGTTACACTGTTAAACAGTTTAGTGCAAGATTGGATCCTGAATCCTAGAATTTCTTGCTGCCACTACTATTTGGATTGGATTGGATTGGATTGGATTGGTTGACATGTATTTTCAGGCTTGTGTGCTTGGTCGCAAGGACCCGCTTATAAACCATCGTCAAGTAGGACAACACAAGACACACACAAACACATATGACAGATGTTGCCATCTGCCGCCACCTCCACAATTTAGACATGTCCCTGAAGGGGAGGGAAATTTTCTCCAGGAACCTGTACCCATGGTGAACTGCGCAATGACCGACCACAGGACTTTCGGACCCAACAGATTTAACGAGCACGTACTCCACATATACTCGATAAGTCTTCAGTGGCACCGGGTCTACTATTTGGAATTTTGAATTACTGAATTTGTGGTTATTTATATTAATCGTTTTCCGTCTGCTTATTTCTAGCCTCCTTTAGGAGTTTTAACACAGCCAATATTGCCTCTAAATTTCGAACCCTGGTCTAGTGACGAGGTCAACAACTGAGCGAACACCCAACGAATTTGTGGTAAAACCTTAACTTAGATGCGTCGCCAAAGTTGCAAAATCAACTTTCCAAATAGTGGTGGCATCTAGAAGTTACTGAATTCCGATGCAATCTTTCACAAATTTTTTACTGTGTATTTAAATTAAAGGGAAGCAATGATTTGTCTAAAGTATAGCTGACGCTGGCTAAAGTATAGCTGACTAGTATAAGCTTAAATAGGAGGGAATGTTTAATCACTGAGCAAAGAGGGTTCACCAAATAACTGAATGCTCTGGCTGGACCTAAAAAATCCCACTAATAAATAACGCTATGTATATAGGACTAGTGCAGGTAAAATTTGCCTTCGTTCAAAGTTCTGACGCTTTGTACTATGTCGCTGTTAGGTTACTTTGGGTGTCCGCTGAGGTATCTTCCTTGTCACTCTACTACGGTTTAATATCAATATATCATAAATCACCATTTTGTAACTGTAACACGACTTTATTTAACCAACTCCTAACTAAAGCTGTTCTCTAAAATATTGATGGAATAGACAACTGGAAATGCTACGTCTACATTGACGCTATAGTTATGTTGAACAATGTTTTCCTTCCTACAAACAAACAACTTTCCCTGTTCGAATATCTATTTTGTATTTGGACTATATAAAATTATCTAGGGGGAAACATTTTGAATCATAGTTGTTGCAATATTACTTTAAATATCCTTTACTATACTTTCTTGCCCTAGCTTTTTTTTTTAATTCGGAATAAACTTCAACCTTATTTTTTTTAAAAAATAATAACGAGATTAATTTAATTAGTTTAAGTTATATTTGAACATCTATTGCATTGTAACTACAGTAGATAACACCAAAAAAAATTAAATTTATGAATATAGATGCATTTAAATTTCAATTAGCATACATTAGTTATTAAAAATTAGTAAGAATTTTTTTAAGCTTTAAATTGCATTATGATAACTTTTATTTTGATTTCTTAATTTCAACATAATAATCACCCTCCCGCAATCAAACCTACACACACTCCAAAAACTTAAAAAGAAAAAAAAAACAAAATTACACAAACCCAAGATGCCGGAAACTCCTTACAACCCACAAAAAAACATAAAAAATTAATTAATTATTTAGTTACCATTAGTTTATAAAATTAGTTTTATTTATTAAAAAACTTTAACATTTTATTTTGGCAACTCTAATTTAGAATTTTTAATTTCAATATAATTAACACCCTCCCACAACCATACCTACACATACTCCAAAAACTTAAAAAAAAAAAAAAAAACTACACACACCCAAGACGCCGACAAACTCCTTACAACCCACCAAAAAAAACATTAAAAAAATCATCCAAAAAAACCTCCACCGATCCAATCTGTTGCTCCCGAAAGTGAAAGTTGGAGAAAGGGGATAAGAAAAAAAAAGCAGTAAGAAGAAAAGAAAAGATGATATAAAAAAAACACCCCTTCGAAGGCAATAAAAAATACTTTCCCCTGCGTGGTGGTTTAAGGAAAATTGGAAGACAGACCCTTTTTCAATGAACCGTTAGGGGTCGGATGCGAGAGTTAGAAACAGCTGAGTCAGTTCAAGGCAGGTCACTAGGGGGTAGGCGATGGGTGCGCTGAATGCCAGGTGAGGAAAGCCGCAGCATCCTTTTTTTTTTATCGTCCCTACCACCGTGGAGACATTCTCCGAGGCTTCTTTTTCTTCGGGATGGGCCTCTCCCCGTCGACATCGCTGAGGTTTTTTTTCTTGGGACGCGGGTTATTTGCGGAGAGTTGTTCCAGTTAATAGGTCTTTGATTAGTCTAGTTAATAGGTCTTTGATTATTGCTACTTCTAAATATGCAGGATTATACAGAGTATTTTCTATGGAATGATGGATAATTTAAATCACATAGTTTTTCCCCATATTATAGTTATTTAAGCACCTAGTACCCAAAACTACACTTTATTAAGCGAGTGGCTTTTATTAATTTTTATTAAATTTGCTTTTGAAATAATGACAAGAGCTTAAAAAAGTATTATTTGGCACGTGCTTGCTTACAATATTTTTATAATAACGTGCAAAAGCGTGAAATTTGTGTTCTTACTTTTGTCTTATTTAATTTCCTTTAATAATATTTGAAGTACTTGTAGTTTCCATGGAGATATTAAAAAATTTAAAAGTAATGAACCAATAGAAATAAGTGAGTTTCATGAACATTTAGTTTCCATGAATATATTTATGACTTCATTTTGTTTTTCTACCAATCAGGTACTATTATTTACTTTACCGCACTAGTGCCGAAAGTCCCACTTTCTGCCCTGTCTATGATGTAAGCACGTAATATGTCATTTTCGTAACGATTTATGGATGAATATGATATAAAAAGTGAATTTTTTTGCACGTTGTAATGAAAATATATTTATACTGCTCATTGGCGTAACAATCATTTTAAACAGGGAAGTGTTCTAATTAATTGGTCTTTAATTGAGACTTCTAAACATACAGGCGTGTATTGTATATAATATCTAGGGAATGTGACGAACACTTTAACGTACGATATTTAATTAAACATTTTTACTGCTCAATGGCATAGCCATCTATAGTGAACCCGAGCCCTATCACATGATAGCTTCCCTGGACCAAGGAGCTTCGAGTCATTCTAATTAATCGGTGTTTTCTTATGACTTCTAAATATGACGGCTGATATATTTATAGAGAATGTAATATATTTTATCATTCAGTTTTTTTATTTACACATTTATACTGCTCATTGGTATAACAGTCCTTCAAAACAGAGATTAATTGCTCTAACTAATCTGTCCTTATTAGGATTTCTTAAAATGCAGGGCTTATATAAATATTTCTAGGGAATGTCAGAAGTTTTAACACATGATTTTTTTAGCTTTTATACATTTATACTTCTAACAGTTAATGGTGTGCCTAAACCTGGATCGAGATAGCTTTCCATTGCTCATGTGTTTTGGGCCTTGGACTAAAGATTATGAACTATTTATTTTTTTGGATCATCCTCGATATTAACAAGTCATCTTCTTCTCTATCTTCAGCGCGGCCAAAGCCTTATGGTCTAGAAGCATTAGGCTTTGATACAAAAATTCTTTTCATAGATCATTTCCACGTTCACTCGCTGTAACAATGGCGAAATGATTTCACTTTTTTGATAGAATTTAACTATAATTAATGTACTTTTTTACTTTCTTAACTTGTGTACTTTACCTTTTTAAAGAAATTTCTGAAATATGTATCCGAAATCTGAACATCTCCCTCTTGTATTAAGCTATTATAATTTTAATTGAGCTATATAATGTTAAACTTATTTTCAATAAAATAACAAAAACAAAAAACAAGATTCCGGTGTTATCACTTGTCATTAATTAGTTATATCATGTAAATTCAAACGGAACTATATATTTTTCAGACTTGAAAGTAATTCTTGAATAGTTCTTATTAAATTAAAATTTCAAACTCAAGTATAATTTTAAACTTGAGTGGACTTTATTTTGTAGTAAAATACTGGAAATTACCATAAGTCGGCCAGTGTAGAAATTAGTAACCTTTGCAACAGACTGAAAATGCATGGTTTCCAATACTATCAATACTTTTTTAACGTATTGTTAACCTAAGACAACCTTCTTCTGCTTCAAGGTACAATAACAGGTGATAAAAGCCAGATTATAATTTCTTTTCCATCACTAGTTCATTTCTTAGATAAAGTTTCGGTGGCTGTGGCTCCTTGTTTGTTCATTTTGCCTTGTTATCACTGGTGAGAAAGTTGCGCTTAAGAGTTCACTCCATTGGTACGACAACATTCTAAGTAATTTTTTTTTTAAATATATGCATATGTAGTTGAGTAATTTTATTAAATGTTGGGTAGAGTAGGCACATATATATTCCGGCTTGTGTGCTTGATCAGAGATCCGCTTATAAGCCTTCGTCAAGTAAGACAAACACAGAATTTTTTTTTACTGACACAGAGAAAGGAATGGACACCCAGGGAAAGGCGCTAATATAACCCGCACCCGTTACAGCGCGCAGACTGCTAGCGTAATGGTCTGCAGTCCAAAACACTAGTCCTCACCGCGCGCCTTATTAAACATTGTCCAGGGAAGAAAAAACTGGATTATATATGTATAATAATACTTAAAAAGAGATTTTTTTTAATTTCTATAGACATCGATTTTAACATTTAAATTCTGTGAGATGGGCTGGGGAGCCCAGTCGTAAGGCACTTACATTGCATGCGAAAGGTCCCAGATTTGGGTCCGGGTATTGCTAAAATAACTGCCTGTTAACTGGATTAGCCGAGTATTGATAATGTAAAGCCTATGAACTGCCTGTGTAGCCAAAGACGAATAATACGCCGTGTATAGGGAGTGCAAGTTGAATGTAGTCCAGAGTCTCAATGCCGTGTACAATGTCATCCTAAAATATCAATTGCGTTGGCCTGAACTACTTAGGTATCAGCTCTTTCACTTGCATGTTTGTCATCCTTTATAACAGGGGCGGGACACTATGAAGGCTGAATATTATCAATTGTGAAAACATGGCTTGTCTTTTGATCATCGCTTCAAATTTATGCAGCACCTCGATAAAAGTACTTCTCATAAATTACATATATACCAACAGTGGGTTGGAAAAATATTAGTTTATAAAAAGTACCGAGGGTGTAAATTTATAACTATAGCCAAAGTAGCTGGACTTGGTTCACCACTGAATTTTTTTTTTTCAATTTTTTTACTTAAAATGAGCCACGTCAAAGTTACAAGTTTGTCGAATTAGCGCCTAACACTCACACGGAATGTGAAACTTTTTTTTTTCAGACATGCATTCGTTTATCTTAATGAAGAGTGTTTGACAGTCAAGTTCAGATTAAGGGTACTTTGAGTCAAACGGTTTCTCTTTGGCCGAGAAGTACTTTTTTTTAGCGTGGTCTAAATGATTGTTGTAAGTAGTGTAACTATTTAAACTTTTGGTTACTTTTAGAAAAATTCTTTTTCCTTTTTTTAAAGAAATAGGAAAGAATATTAAACATTTAAATTGTTTTATTTATGGACAAATTTTACATCTTGAGTAGCAACAGTTCCACATGAATTATTTTAAGCGTTTAATAATCGACTACCTCTTTAGTTAACAGAAAATTGCATTAATATTATTATTTACTAGCCATGATTTATTAAGAGACATAATTTGATTCTATAAATTAAAATATTTTTTTTAAAAAATTAACGTTTCAAAATTGCATTACCAGGAACGGTGTTGCGTTTTGCAGTAAAAATAAATTGCTTTCAAATACCACCTTCTACAGTAGTTTTAAAACATAATTTAAATTATAAATGATTTCGATAAAAACCACTACATCCAAATATACTGTTTATAAAATTTAAAATAATCTCTATAAAAATACATATACAAGTAAGAAATACATCACTATTTCAAACATGAAATAATTCTAATAAGATACAAAGATAGCCTTGCTTAGTTATAGTATTTCACTCAAGGCAGAATACGCGAATAACGCTTCAGTAGCAAATCTGTAGAAACCCTTTCACCTTTAATGTAGTTACTGCGCAGGGAAAACCCTTTCAGGACAGGTTTTCTCTGTGCTTAGGATGATTGTAGATGGATGCACACCGACTGCGAAGTTTTGTACAGGGATTAGAAAATTACTTTTAAAAAGCAAATTTGATACATTTATTTAATATGAAAAGTAACTAGTTACAGCTACTTAATTCAAAAAGTAACAATTAACAGCATATTTTAGGAATTTCAAATCATAGGAAAAAATTGCAATTTAACCACCGTACCGATTTTCAAGGAGAACTAAGATAGGGGACGAAAAAATCTAGCCCACATGAGCATAAACATAAACTTTCAATTACAGTTAATTGATGATCTTTTTATTTTATTTAAAAAGGTGTTTTAGCAAATGAGCTCCGTGAAAAGCGGCCTGTGAAGTAACGGAAGTAACGAATTTTTTTGTTACTTTGTTATCACTAAAAGTAGCTAAATTACAGTTACTTTCTGAAAATTACAACTAATTTTTTTACCTACTTGCAGCCTACTGTCAACTAAAAAAAAGTTACTTTATAAAGTAACACGTTACTACAATCTCTGAATTTATTGATGTAAGACAAAAGGTTTTACTGCGTGTTACTTCACTCTTAAAACAGAGGAGTGAAATCCACTCCTATAGGAGAAGTGCATTTTCGACACTGGAAAGGAGTTAAAATTATATCATATTTAAGATATGCATTAGTTTAAAAACTCAATGTATTGATAATTCACAAAAGTTTCCATTTTTAAGTACCAGGATACAGTCGTGATTGCAAAAATGTCATTTCGCAACACAAAAGACGTTAGTCAAAAATGAAATAATTAAATACTTTTTTAAAAAATCAACTTTTTTATTATCTTTTAATCATTAACTGCAATATATAAACTGAAAAACCAATCTTCCTTTGAAAATAGATCCGTGGTAATTGTTTGGCTTCAATTTTACAATTCAAATGCCATGTCCATCACGCATGGAATTACATAACTGCCAAATAACTGCTTAGGTTTTAAAACTATTGAAATTACCCTATAGGGTGCATAATTTACATAGAATTATGTAATGTTGTATGTAACTATGTAATGTATTGATTTATTGAGAAGTAATTGAATGTCGACGGTAGGGGCTACAGACCTTTGTTTTCAATTGCATTTACCAGAAAAATTCGTTCGGTTGGTTACATTAATCGATATCAATGTCTAGAGCCTTAAAATAGCATATTCAAAACTAATAACTTATTCCGTAAAAAGGTGTTTAAATGTTAATTACAAAATTCCCTTCAAATTCAGGTCGAGTTTTTATTTGAAATTCACAATTAAAACTGTGCATAGTCGAGAACTAAAAGTTTTGTTCTATTAAAAAACAAATTAATCATATTTCAAAAAACAGTGTTTCACTTAAATACATTTTATAAGTAAGTTCCAAATGAAAGAAAAAAATTCTTTAAATTACTACGTTTGCATTTTTAAATTTTAATTTTTTATCATTTATCAATTAACCATTTAAATCCATCATTGTTTTAATAGAAATTCTCAGACTAAGATGAATTGTAATAGTTTTATATTGAACTCTGAATTTTATTCGTATATTTCTTTAATCTCAGTAATCTCTCTAAGCCGCCTTCATTAAATATTTCTTTATTACAAAATTTCTTATTTCACTCAGTTACATTTTAGCAGGTTGTGCTCACGTTTACTTTGAAAATCATTACTGTAAGAAAACTGCGATTCATTATTTTAAGTAATGCAGTACAATATTTCTAAATATCTAACGTATCAATTATGAATTCAACGAAAAAAACGACTATACATAAAAAAGCAATTAAAGATTGTTTAATAATTTAATTTACATAATTAAGTAATTGGTATAAATTTTTTCCATAAATCGTTTTTAAAGATCAGCCATTCAACCATCATTATACAATAGTAAAAAAAATATCATCTACAGTGAGTTAATTGTTTTTATTTTGTGTACAATTAATTAAAATACAAACAAGTAGAAAACACATTAAAAATTTAGTTTAACATCTGACAGCTTAAAGGCCTCTAGTTTTAAGGATAAAACGTTACACCAACTGTATGGAGTAATGTCGTACAAATATGAAAAGCTTAGAGACTTACTCATATTTTATGGTGTTACGTTTACTCTATGAAACAGAAAAGAGCTATTCTACTAACAGCTTTTTATGTACCAGCAAGGCGTTACACCAAATTCTTACAGTGGAGTTTTATATTCTTTAATAATTAATATTTTCTTTCCTTCTTTCATATTTTTCTCTTGCCTCAACGATTTTGTTCTGTCGTTTTAAGGGGGTCGGATGGGTGTTTGTGTCAAAAAATCAATTTTCTGTTGTTGTTTTTTATTTTGATTATCATTAGCTTTAATTTAAGACCAAGATTATCGATTTCTGTTTTGGTTTTTTTTTTGTAAGCATTTTTGAGAAAAGCTCAATATCAGTTCTTACCTAAACCTTACTTTTCTTTTGCGTTTCTTGGAATACAAGGTTTTTCAACAGTTAGGAAATTTTTTCTCAGAATCTATAAAAGATATGAACAGATTTTTTGTTATTTCTTCCACATTAATAGCTCTTTGACTGATGAATTTTTAATATCTCTGCTAAAAAAAACATAACTTTAAATCAAATTTTTTAGCTTTTCCATGCATATTTTTAAAAAAATCACTATGAAAGTACTTTTTAATATTTTGAAATATGCTCAGTTTAATTCAAAGAACTATATGTAAGGAACAAATATATAAAACAAAGTTTATAATGATGTATCATATAGTTCCTGAGAAAAATGTTCCTAGAGTTGGGTAAATTAATATGGTCGAAATAGAACCATCCGAACCCCCCTTATAGTTCATGTGATTTTCAGTTAAAGTCCGGTGCAATGGTACACACGTGCTAAAGTTTCGTAAAGTATGTCTAAGCCTTCAAACGTCAAGCAAACTAGAAATTATTTTGTTACCATACGCATTACAGTTATTATACGAAGGCTCACAAGTGTTCGGCGTTTCTATTTGGCAGTGCAATGTTTTTAAGAATTTGTAAATGTTAACAGTCTTTACAATGCGCACTCTTTACTTTGTTGAAGCCATCATGAGACTAGAAAAAATCAATTATTCAAAAAATATTCCCGTTTTAAGGTATGCAGATATTTACAAAGCATCAGACTATTTTTTTATGGCCAAATTGCCGTTTTTTCATTAAATAGATTTACTTGAAGCTAAAGCTTATAAGCAGTTATCTGAACAAGCACACAAGCTGGAATATATATATACCTACCTACATGAAGCTTTTGTTTGCTTTGCTCACCGTATTTACTCGATTAATCGTTGTGTGATGGCCGGTGGGCCTTAGAAATGATTTTCAGACTTTTCGTTTAACCTGTGTATCTAGACGCCGTAAATGTTAAAATAATTCTTAGTTTTTAATGCATATTTTTTTTAACCAACGATGCTTGACAACTCAGGCAACGAGTCATTAAGGCCATTCAGCCTCCATCAGGAAAAAAAAACTCAGCGTTGTAACGAACAGTGACATAAAACAGTTAAAATGTAAATATACATACAGGACGACAGAGTTCCAGCAACCCAGCTATATCTTTCCTCTAAAAAACGAATACGTTGAAAGTTGTTTCACGGTCTTTTATATAATGTCTTATGTAGGTTGACGTTCGACTAAACCATCAATAAGAACAACCCAAGTAAATATGGTTCCAATCATACTGAAAATAAAACTTCGTGTGATAGGAATTATCTTCCACGCGGTCATATACACTTCCTTCTGAACACTAGCGAAATATCTCTGTTGCATGAAATTCGATGTTTGGACACCTTCTCGTAGCATCTGACTTTGGACGCCGACTTCATCGCATGCTTCACCGACTAATGCGGCGGACGCAGACATCGCAACAAAAAACATCATCGAGTTTAGAAACGCTAAAGTAATATTCACGCGGATAATAATTGAGCTAAATTGAGAAGGGTTTAAAAACATAGATGTGCAATAGTACATCATCGAAGAACTGAAAACGATATTGCAAAACATCATGAATGACAGTTCCTCATCAAGCGAATAAACAGTGTTCTTGATGGAAGTGTATTCATGCAGGAGAGAGTCAACACGAGGATTAGTCTTCAACCGCTTCAAGAAACCTTTGATGACACTGGTCATGGTGTGGCACACAAGGACGTAATATATTGCGTATGTGTTCATAAGCAACATCGCCATTATAACCATAAATATACCGATTAATACACCACTTATAAACAATATTGTGAGATCGGATGTCTGACCAGAAAGCTTAGTCTGTGCATTACTATTTTGCATTTGCGTATCAATGATCGCTAGAGCTAAGATTGGGATATGTATGAGAGTACTGAAGACAGCCCAAGCGTAAATCCATTTACCTTTTCCGGCGTCTACTTTACTCATGAACTTAGCTATAGATTTCATTTTTTGCTGAGATTTACACAAATTGTAGCGTTGTACCAGTGAACTGATGTTCATTGCTGCACTCGCGTATGCTTTTGCATCCCTAGGGAAATTAAGGAAAACGAATAAAGTCGCCAAGGCATGTAAAAGTAGCATAGTAGCATAAAATGTTTTCAAAATATATTTTCGACATTTGTTCTTGAGTGGCCTAGCTGACGAAGTGGATCTAGGAACTATTCCACTCAGTGCAAAGAGATAAAATATTATTTTTAATGATTTTTTCATAATTTTTTATTTGGTTTCACCACGTATAAAATTATGTTGAAATAGAGAATATAGAGAATAAAATTATTTGATTGTTATTGTTTTGTAAAGTAACTTATTCTAAACGCCGAAATCACTATTTCCCTATAAACTTGACAGTATGTGTGTCTAATCTGAAGCCAGAGACGAAAAGTATGATAGTTAAAAAAGGTTTACAAGAATAAAAAAATCACCATTTTTTAGGCGCCAAGTGTTAGCATTAAATCACAACTGTTGCTAAATACTTATAGAAAAAGAAGAAACTTTTATTTTTAAAAAATAGAATACATTGGTTGCCAAGGGGCTCCCGGGCCCTTCCAGACAACACATAAAGTTATACAATCGAAATCCTCAATTAAAATTAAGTAACTTTTCAGATTATACCCTAACAAAAGGGGGACAAAACAAAAAAAAATAACAAAATAACAAAATCTGGCAAATGATCGGACACACGAGATAGAGACACATTACAGAACTGTAAAATACATGATTCCACTATTGGCTTTAGAAAACAAATAAAAATATATAAAAATTAATTGACAGGGAGTATATAATTTATTTATCTGTATTTGTGAAGTGCAGTATTATCTGCATTTGCGATTAATTTTCAAAAAATAGCCTGACGTTATACGTAGTTAAAAATCAGCGGGCATATTATAGAAAATGTGTCCTTAATTTCAGAAAATGGGTCTATATTAAAAAATATCGAATAAAAAATAAGTCTGGGTCTCAAATGTTGGTAGACCATCGCACAGTTGCCTAGGACTTGGCTTTTAACTATGATATATTTTTCATGCATTGACACATACGTACTTCACAATCAAAATATGCAAGTTACATTTTTTATAAAATTAAAAAAAAAACTAATTTAGGCAGTTGCAATAAGTCAATCTTGTGAATGCTTTTCAGTGTTTTATAAACGAAAACGAAGTGTTATTCTGCATCTTTCAAACTTTTTCGAGTGCTTTAAATTTGATAAAACTCTTGTGATTGATATATATATAAAAATTAGCATTAAGAAAGATATTATATATGACAGATATTGTTTTAGGCAAAGTGGAAAACATCCGTTTCAGTTTACTTTTAAACAACTCCAAAAATAAATTAGAATGCCAATTTAAAAAAAAAATATCGGCGATTGGCAAGAAAATTTGCCACACGAAAATGAGCAAAATTTAAATAAACAAAATATACGACAAATAATGATCATTGCACATAGTAATGAACAATTTTGTAGGATAGTTTAAGTTACACGAAAACCGAATTTTAAAAGCTTAAAGTTAACTTGTTTTTGTGGTAAGGAAGGTGTTAATGGCATTCAAAAATGTGTCGTTAAAAGGACAATGATAAAAAAACGTTACTTGACATTTAAATAAACAAAATATAATACATATAATGACCATTGCAGATAGTTAATGAACAATTTAAGTAGGATAGTTTAAGTTACACGAAAAACGAATTTTAAAAGCTTAAAGTTAACTTGTTTTTGAGGTTAGGAAGGTTTTAATGGCATTCAAAAATGTGTCGTTAAAGAGATGAAAATAAAAAAATTACTTTACATTTAAATAAACAAAAAATAAAACAAATAATGACCATTGCACATAGTAATGAACAATTTATGTAGGATAGTTTAAGTTACACGAAAAACGATTTTTAAAAGCTTAAAGTTACCTTGTTTTTAAGGTTAGGAAAGTGCTAATGATATTCAAAAATGGGTCGTTAAAGAAAAAGATAGAAAAATTACTTTGACATTACTAAACAATGCTTTATAATTAAATAAATTATAAAAAACAAAGCCAGATATTATTTATTAAAACTAAGCTTCATTTAAAACTTAACGTAAGTTCAAATACATGAAAAGTTTTTGCGCCAAATATTCAATGCATAATTTGGTCAACGCTAGAAAAAAGATGGACAAAACATAATCACCATATTTATTCATTGTAAGATTTTTGTCAAATGAGTAAAAACTTAAAAGTTTATAATACAGTGTCCCTTTATTGATACTAAATCTCATTAACAATTTAATTTATATGTGTCACGAAACATCCTAACGTCAATTAAATGTATCCAAATTCTTTTAGGCAAAAAGCTTACTTTATTAATTAATTTTTTTTTATTAAATTGCACTTTTTGTTTGAAACGATAAATAATGTAATCACCAAATAAAACTTTTCATTGCTTAGGTAATTTATGAATTCGAAATTTTTTGCTTAAATGACAAAAATATTAATTGTTTTATAGAAAGGACTGTTTGGAGAATTTTTAAACTGTACAGCTCTTATCAATAAGTTAGCTCCCATGTGAGACATTTTATTTATTTAAAAGGTCAAATCAGCACATTCACATAATAGACATAAAATAATGGAAAAGATCAGTAGCATCTGAAAGAATGTAAGAATTTTTTTAAACTTTTAAAAATATATTTTGAAAAACTATCAAATACGCTTTTCTTAGCTTAATTTTGAAAGGCTTTGTAGATTACTTTTAAAATGTAAGTGTATTCACAAGAAATGTTCTGTGAACAGGAATAGGTTCAAGTGAAAACATACAGGCATCAGCGTACAATTTCTTGATTCTCAGAAATTCGGGGTAAAGTTGATAGGAAGTATTCTATTGTGAAAATAAAAGCCTTTTTTTTTTACCTCTCCCCGTCCCAGAGTATAATCATAAAACTTGGGGATGGAAAACTATTGTCCATTTCAATTATCTCCGAATGAGAATTATCGCCAAATCTGGGTAACCAACGAAATTTTTTTCAGTACGAGGGGATGGTCAGTTACATCCATTTTTCACGCCTATTAACTTATATGAATAGGAGGAATTGCGATATCCGAATTCGGCGAAACGGTTTCGGCCATCAGGAGGAGAGTCACCGTAACTTGTACGCCATGTATTAAAAATGATAATGCCTAGGAATTGAATTTTCCCTCATTTTGAATTCAAGGTTCTATCGAAGAATAATAGTCTTTTTACAAATTTGTAAAGAGCAATTTCGAATAACCTTATTGCGCGAATATTCAATTAATCAATTATTTTGATGTGTTTGCGTGTGTAATAGTTTCATAATATATTGGTATAATAGTTAATACATAGTTGCTACAATAGTTTCATAATAAGTTTGATATTGCTTTCGTGCTTGGTCATAAAGGACTTTCATAAAGGATTAAAGGAGTAGAAATATAAAAACCGACAACGTTAAAGAGAGTGGGAAATATTGAAATGCATTTTTCGCAATAATAGATTTTATGCGCTTTAAATTCTATATCATTATGATTTAAATTTTTCTCATTATAATCAGCACAATTTAATTTTGATTATTTTGAGTAATTCGTAGAAAGTTACTTTTATAGGTTTAAGTAGATTGCAACATTTTCTTTTATTGCATTATATGCAGTATTTGTTCTTCATAATACATCACTTTGTAAAATATACTCTTGGAAAAGAGTAGTACCAAATTTTATAGCTATAAGAAATTGAATCTTCCAACTTTCCCATAAAAGGACATATCGTAACAAAACCATTAAAGGTAGAAAAAAATCACGGGTTCGATCCCATGCCAGCTTAAGGAGGATTTAGCTTGGTAATAATAATAAAATCTCCTAAGTGTCCTGGATATATTTATTTTCTCCGAAACAAAGATAAATAATTGACGGACAGACAGAAAAATTTCAAATAATGTTTCCAATAATTAAAGGAGTCATTTATGAGAGCGTATATATCATCAATCAACTTCAGGAACTAAAAACTAACAAAATTTTGAAGTTTGGGGTTTGAACGATTGGTGTGCAGCTGAATTAAGGGATTCGCTACCACTGACACTATATGCATCAAGTTGCTATGGATATAAAATCATTCAATTTTCCGAAAATCTAAAAGAAAAGTTTAAAACTAATACTTACACATTTTTAGGAATAGCTCTATGCTCTATGGGTGCAAAGAGTTCTATGTGTGACGTTCATAAATTTATGATGCGTTCTTTTCAATAAACAATTCATGCATGCATCATGCATTCTTTTTCAATAAACAATTCTAGACAATTCAGGCAATAAAACATTAAAGCCAATCAGACCCCACCAGGGAAAAACTCAACCAAGTAACAAACTGTGGCATAAAGCAGTTACAATGTAAACGTACAAAAAGAGACGAAACAGAGTTACACCAACGGAGCAACATCTTTCTCTAAAAATAAAAAAACATTGAAAGATACAAATACAAATATTGTCGACCAACAACAGGCCAGAGACCCAGCAAGGTTGGTCCAAAATATATCGAATTCCTTACCAATTTCCAGTAACTATCAAGATTCTTCTAAATATCTTCAACTCTCTTCGAATACACAACATATTCTGGCAAAGCATTCCACTCATTGACGACTCTATAGTAAAAATAATGTTTCCTTACCTCCTTTCTAAAGCATGATTTATTCATTTTCTGACCATGTCCTCTGGTCCAGCTATTCAAGGTAAAATCTAAGCCCTCAATGTCCCCCTGTTTTATAAACTTGGATTACTGAATTAAATCCCCCCTTGTTATCTAATTTTCCAGGGAATACATGTTTAAAGATCTTAATCTATTATCATAATCGATACCGGATAAACCCTTAATCATTTTTGTTGCCCTATGCTGTACTTTTTCAATCAACTCTATATCTTTTCTGAGGCAGGGACCAAAACTGAACAGCTCATTCCAGATGTGGCATTACCAATCCCCTATACAATGGCAAAATAATCGCCTTAGATTTGAAAGTGATACATTTTCTAATATAACCCAACATATTCGATTGGCTTTCTTACTTGCTTCAACACATTTTCTTTTTTGATGTTTGGTGGTATTTTTACCTAGCGTCTTATTTGGTTGGATGTTTGATTAAACCATCAATTAGAACAACGTAAGTAAATATGGTTCCGATCGTCCCTAAAATAAAGCTTCGTGTGAGAGGGACGATCTTCCAGGCGGTCATATACACTTCCTTCTGAACACTGGCGAAATATCTCTGTTGCATGAGATTCGATGTTTGGACACTTTCTCGTAGCATCTGACTTTGGACGCCGACTTCACCGGATGCTTCAACTACTAATGTGGCGGACGCAGACATCGCAACAAAAAACACCATCGTGTTTAGAAACAACAAAGACAACCCCACTCGTTCACTAAATGTGCGAAATAGAGAAGGACTTAAAAACATAGATGCGCTATAGTACATCATCGAAGAACTGAAAACGACATTGCAAAACATCATGAATGACAGTTCCTCATCAAGAGCATAAACAGTGTTCTTGATGGAAGTGTATTCATACAAGAGGGAGTCAACACGAGGATTAGTCTTCAACCGCTTCAAGAAACCTTTGATGACACTGGTCATGTTATGGCACACAAGGACATAAAATATTGCATATGTGTTCAGAGGCAATAACGTCATTATAACAATAAAAATATTGGGTAATGCATCAAATACAGACAATATTGTGAGATTGGATGCCGGACCAGAAAGCTTAGTCCACGCATTTCTATTTTCCATTTGCGTATCAATGATGCCTAGAGCTAAGATTGGGATATGTATGAGAGTTCTGAAGGCAGCCCAAACATAAATCCATTTACCGATTCTGGCGTCTACTTTACTCAAGAACTTAGCTATAGACTTCATTTTTTGCTGAGATTTACACAAGTTGTAGCGCTGTATAAGTGTACTGATGTTCATTACTGCACTCACATATGTTTTTGAATCCTTAGGGAAATTAATAAAAGCATAAATAGTTGCCAATGCATGTAAAAGCAACATAGTCGCATAAAATATTTTCAAAATATATCTCCGACAGTTGTTCTTGAGTGGCCTAGCTGGCGAAGTTGAGCTAGGAACTATTCCACTCACCGCAAAGACAAAAAATATTATTTTAAAAGATTTGTTCATGATTTTTATTCTGTTTCACCGTATAAAATTATGTTGAAATATGTTACTTCAAGCTCATAGCTGTTTTAAAGGGTAAAGGTAGATACATATATATTCCGGCTTGTGTGCTTGATCAGAGACCCGCTTATAAAAGCCTTCGTCAATTAAGACAGGCACTGAAAGAATTTTTACTGTCACAGAAAAAGGAAAGTACACCCAGAGTGACTGCGGGGAACGAACCCGCACCCGTTACAGCGCGCAGGCTGCTAGCTGTTTTAAGAGCACAATTATTAACGAGAATGAAATCGCGTGATTATTATTATTTTGTGGAATGACGTGTAATTCGTGTATTAAGAATGATAATGCTTAAAAAATAAGTCTTCTCCTATTTTTATTTTATGGTTCGATAGAAGTATAATTGTATTTTTTTCGGGTTTGTAAAGAGCAATCTCCGATAGCCTTATTGTGCGAATATTCAATTAATCAATATGACAATTATCTTAATGTGTTTTATAGAAGATATCTAACTTTTTTTCTTTTGGTTACAATAATTTCATAATATTGACAAAAATTTGATATTGATTTAATGCTTGGTTATAAAGGACTCTCATAAGGGATTAAAAAAGAGGAAATATAAAAAACAACAACGTTAAGGGGTCATAGGAGTATTAAAAATGTGCAAAAGAAGGTACTACAAAGCATAGTTTTCAATTTCATAAAACTTTTTTACTACTCAATATATAAATGTAATTTTTTATATGTAATTCTATAAGATTTATTTAATTTTTTAAAAATAATTGAAATTTATGATTGTTTAGCCAAAACTAAAATAAATGATAACAAACCTAAAAATATTTACAAAATTTGAAAACATTGGGATTAGGCTTGCTCGCCACATTCTGAAGTCAAAATTGAATAAATGACCAAGAAAATGACTTCATATTGTACAAATATGTACAAACAAAGACTTATACCTAATTTCTAAAATCAATTTTAATTAGAAATTATTTTAAGAACTTTTTTTTAAAAAATTATTATTTGATTTGAAATTTTTTTAAAAATAATTTTTAATTAAAATTGAGCTTAGAAATTAGGTGTAAGTCTTTGTTTGTACATATTTGTACAATATGAAGTCATTTTCTTGGTCATTTATTCAATTTTGACCTCAGAATGTGGCGCGCAAGCCTAATATCAATGTTTTCAAATTTTGTAAATAGTTTTATGTTTGTTATCATTTAAATTAGTTTTGGTTAAAGTTTCATAAATTTTAAAATTTGCTTTATAATAAATAAATCTTATAGAGTTACATAAAAAATATACTTATATATAGAGTAGTTAAAAAGTTATATGAAATTGAAAACTATGCTTTGTAGTACCTTTTTTGCACATTTTCAAGACTCCTATGACCCCTTAAAGAGAGTGAGAAATATTGAAATGTATTTTTCGCAATAACAAATTTTATGCGCTTTAAAATTTCTTTTTTAATTAATTAACTTTAAAATTCTTATTTAAATTTTTCTCATTATAATCAGCACAATTTCATTTTGTTAGTTTTGAGTAATTCGTAGGAAATTACTTTTAAAGGGCAGGTTTAAGTAGGTTGCAACATTTTATTTTACTGCATTATATGCAGTATTTGTACTTTACATTAAATAACTTTGTAAAAAAATACTCTTGTTAAAGAGTAGAACCAAACTTTATAGCAACAAGAAATTGTATCTTCCAACTTTCCTATAAAAAGTCATATTGTAACAAAACCATTAAAGGTAGAAAAATCACAGATTCGATTCCCTGCAATAAACAGGGAATCTAATTTTAGCTATCCGAAAAAGAATTTATTTTGATAATAATAACAATGAATTTACTCTCCGGAGTTTCCTGGAGATATTTAATCTCTCCGAAACAAAGAAAAAAAATTAACGGACAGGCAGAAAATTGCAGGTAATGTTTCCATTAATTTAAGGAGTCATATATGATACCTTATCATCAATCAACGTCATGAACTAAAAACTAACGAAATTTTGAAGATCAGGGGTTTGATTGATGGTATGTAGCAGAATTATGGGAATCGCTACCACTGACACACTATGCATCAAGTTTTTACAGATTTAAAATCTTTCAATTTTCCAAAATTCTAAAAGAAAAGTTTAAAACTTAAACTTACACATCTTCATGATTAGCTCTATGTGTGCCAATAGTTCTATGCGTGACGTTAATAAAATTACGATGCGTTCTTTGCAATAAACAGTTCAAGCATTTATGCATACATCATGCATTCTATTTCAATAAACAATTCTAGATAATTTTGGCAATAAAACATTAAAGCCAATCAGACCCTTCCAGAGAAAAACTCATCTAAGTAACAAACTGTGACTTAAAGCAATTACAATGTCAATGTACAAAATGGGACGGAACAGAGCTCCATCGACGAAGCAACACCTTTCTCTAAAAACAAAACCATTGAAACATGTTTGGTGATCTTCTACGTAACGTCTTCCTTCTGAACACTGGCGAAATATCTTTGTTGCAAGAGATTTGATGTTTGGACACTTTCTCGTAGCATCTGACTTTGGACTCCGACTTCACCGGATGCTTCACCCACTAATGTGGCGGACCCTGACATCGCAACAAAAAACTCCATCGAGTTTAGAAATAATAAAGACAGTCCCACAAGCCCACTAACTGAAAGAAATAGAGAAGGGTATAAAAACGTAGATGTGCTATAGTACATCATCGAAGAACTGAAAACGATATTGAAAAACATCATGAATGATAGTTCTTCATCAAGCGCATAAACAGTGTTCTTGATGGAAGTGTATTCGTACAAGAGAGAGTCAACACGAGGGTTAGTCTTCAACCGCTTCAAGAAACCTTTGAAGACACTGGTCATGTTATGGCACACAAGGACATAAAAAATTGCATATGTGTTCAGAGGCAATATCGTCATTATAATAATAAAAATATTGGGTAATACAACAAATACATACAATATTGTAAGATTGGATGTCTGATCCGAAAGCTTAGTCCGTGTATTACTATTTTCTATTTGCGTATTAATGATGCTTAGAGCTAAGATTGGGATATGTATGAGAGTACTGAAGACAGCCCAAACGTAAACCCATTTACCGATTCTGGCGTCTACTTTACTCATGCGCTTAGCGATAGATTTCATTTCTTGCTGAGATTTACACAAGTTGTAACGCTGTATAAGTGTACTGACGTTCATTACTGCATTCACATATGTTTTTGCATTCTTAGGGAAATTAATGAAAATAAATAAAGTCGCCAAAGCATGCAAAAGCAACATAGTAGCAGAAAATGTTTTCAAAACATATTTTCGACATTTGTTCTTGAGTGGCCTAGCTGACGAAGTGCAGCTAGGAACTATTCCACTCAACGCAAAGAGAAAAAATATTATTCTAAATGATTTTTTCATAATTTTTATTCGATTTCACAGTATGAAATTACGTTGAAATATGTTACTTCAAGCTCATAGCTGTTTTAAGGGGTAAAGGTAGATACATATATATTCCGGTTTGTGTGCTTGATCAGAGACCCGTTTAATATAAGTCTTCGCCAAATTAAGACAGACACAGAAATAATTTTTACTGTCACATAGAAAGGAAAGTACATCCAGCGTGAATTCGGAAATCGAGCCAGCAACCGTTACAAACTGCTAGCTGCTCTAAGAGCACAATTATTAAAGGGAATGAAATCGCGTGATTAATATTATTTTGTGAAATAACGTGTATTTCGTGTATTCAGAATGATAATGTCTAAAAATTTAGTTTTTCCCTATTTTAATTTAATGGTTCGATAGATGTATAATTGTATTGTTTTTCGGGTTTGTAAAGAGCAATCTCGAATAGCCCTATTGTGTGAATATTCAATTAATCAATATTACAGTTATCTTAATGTGTTTTATAATAGATATATAACTATTTTTCTTTAGTTTACAATAATTCCATAATAGACTGACAAAAGCTAGATATTGCCATCGAGCGTGGTCACAAAAGACTTTCATAAAGGATTAAAAGGGTAGGAAATATAAAAATCAACAATGTTAAAGAGAGTGGGAAACATTGAAATGCATTTTTCGCAATAATAGATTGAAGGCGCTTTAAAATTCTAGATCATTCTGATTTAAATTTTTCTCTTTATAATCAGCACAATTTAATTTTGATTATTTTAAGTAATTCGTAGAAAGTTACTTTTATAAGGCAGGTTTAAGTAGAATGCAACATTTTATTTTATTGCATTATATGCAGAATTTGTACTTTATATTAAATCACTTTGTAAAAAATACTGTTGGTAAAGAATAGTACCAAATTTTATGGCCGTAAGAAATTGCTTCTTGCAACTTTCCTATATAGGGCCGGGGAAGTCTTGGTCGGTAAGGTCTTGAACTTACGTCCCTAAGGTTGCGAATTTGAGTCCCTCTGTATTCCGAAGACCCCCGTGTACGCTAATGGTGACTGGTGTACGTTAAATCCGTCGTGGTCACAAATTCTCCAAGTTTCCATACCAAATCAATGCCTCTGGGGGTGACAAGTCAATTATGGGGATCCTCTAGTTGGCCTCTGTCTCTAAAAATTAGATGGATCTAATTATGTATTTGTATAATGTGTTGTGTCTGTCATGCTTGACGAAAGTTTATAGGCGGGTCTCTGACCAAACACACAAACCTGAATATATATGTCTACCAACCAATTTTCCTATAAAAAGTAATATTGTAACAAAATAAGTAACGGTTTAAAAAACGGATTTAATCCCGTGCCATCTTAAAAAGGATTTAGTTTGGTAATAATAGTAATGAATTTACTCTCCGAAGTGTCCTGGAGATATTTATTTTCTCCTAAACAGAGAAAAAAATTAACGGACAGGCAGAAAAAATGTCAAATAATGTTTCCAATTATCAAAGGAGTCATTTATGAGAGCGTATATATCATCAATCAACATCAGGAACTAAAAACTAACAAAATTTTGAAGATCGGGGGTTTGAACGATTGGTGTGCAGCTGAATTATGGGAATCGCTACCTTTTACACACTATGCATCAAGTATCTATGGATATAAAATCTTTCACTTTTCCAAAAATCTAAAGGAAAAGTTTAAAACTAAAACTTACACATCTTAGGATTAGCTATATGCTCTATGTGTGCCATTAGCTCTATGTGTTACGTTAAGGGGGTCTGAGGTCTGATACCTCAAAATCGCGAAAAAATCTAATTATTTTTATTATTTAAAATAATCTTTGGATATTTTATAACATTTTAGAATAAACCGATGTAAAAAATACGCATTAGTTTTTGGGTAATGAATTTTTAAATCAGATCCTCGAACATTGTTGTACCACTAAATGTAAACTTTAAACGCTCATATCTCTGTTCGAGGTTTTTCAATTTTAAGATGATTAAAACGCTACGGCTTTTTTTAATATTATAAGTACATTAATAATTTTTCTTTCATAGACAAATGAATATATTTAAAACAGAAGTATGCATTTGGGTTTTTGATATCTGTTACACAATTTTTTTTAAAAAAAAATCTTGAAGTTGAAATTTCCTTTTTTTCCCCTGCATTTTTAAGGCAAAATTGCTACAAATATATTTTTTTTAAAGTTGTTCATTTTAATCGAAATATAAATGCATACTTTGGTTTGAATTATCGTCCAAATGTTGTATGAAAATTTGTGTTTAAAAATATTGAAAAATAAAAAAGGAGTAGGGATTTGAAAATTTTTAAAAATTTAGCAAAAATTTAATTAAAAAAAAACCAACTGACTTATATATATTTTAACAGCTGAATTGCGTTTTTAATACATGCTTAATAAATGAAAAATATTTGGAATGTGTAAGTACAAAAATAAAAAAAAAATGTCTGTTATCGGTCCCCCTTAATAAAATTATGATGCGTTCTTTTAAATAAACAATTCATGCATTCTCTATCAATAAACAATTCTAGACAACTAAGGCAATAAAGCATTAAACCCAATCAGACCCTACCAGGGAAAAACTCAGTTAAGTAAACCGTGACATAAAGCAGTTACAACGAAAATGTGAAAGGGAAAACTGAAAAAGGGACGAAACTACGAAACAGAGTTCCATCAACGGAGCAACATCTTTCTCTAAAACAAAAAAAAATGAAAGATGTTTGGTGTTCTTTTACTTAACGTCTTATTTGGCTGGATAATTGATTAAACCATCAATTAGAACAACGTAAGTAAATATGGTTCCAATCGTACCAAAAATAAAACTTCGCGTGAGAGGAACGATCTTCCAGGCGGTCATATACACTTCCTTCTGAACACTGGTGAAATATCTTTGTTGCATGAGATTCGACGTTTGGACACTTTCTCGTAGCATCTGACTTTGGACGCCGACTTCACCGGATGCTTCACCCACTAATGCAGCGGACGCAGACATCGCAACAAAAAACACCATCGTGTTTAGAAACAGCAAAGACAACCCCACACGTTCACTAACTGTGCGAAATAGAGAAGGGCTTAAAAACATAGATGAGCTATAGTACATCATCGAAGAACTGAAAACGACATTGCAAAACATCATGAATGATAGTTCCTCATCAAGCGCATAAACAGTGTTCTTGATGGAAGTGTATTCGTACAAGAGATAGTCAACACGAGGATTAGTCTTCAACCGCTTCAAGAAACCTTTGATGACACTGGTCATGTTATGGCACACAAGGACATAAAATATTGCATATGTGTTCAGAGGCAATAACGTCATTATAACAATAAAAATATTGGGTAATGCATCAAATACAGACAATAGTGTGAGATTGGATGTATGACCCAAACGCTTAGTCCATGTATTACGATTTTCTATTTGCGTATCAATGATGCTTAGAGCTAAGATTGGGATATGTATGAGAGTACTGAAGACAGCCCAAACGTAAATCCATTTACCTTTTCTGGCGCCCAATTTACTCATGAACTTAGCGATACATTTCATTTTCTGCTGAGATTTACTCAAGTTGTAACGCTGTATAAGTGTACTGACGTTCACTACTACGCTCACATAAGTTTTTGAATCCTTAGGGAAATTAATAAAAGCAAAAACAGTGACTAAAGCATGTATAATCAACATAGTAGCAGAAAATGTTTTCAAAACATATTTTCGACATTTGTTCTTGAGTGGCCTAGCTGACGAAGTTGAGCTAGGAACTATTCCACTCACCGCAAAGAGAAAAAATAATATTTTAAATGATATTTTCATAATTTTTATTTGATTTCACAGTATGAAACTACGTTGAAATATGTTACTTTGAGCTCATAGCTGTTTTAAGGGGTAGGGGAAGGCACATATATGTTCCGGCTTGTGAGCTTGATCAGAGACCCGCTCATATAAGCCTTCGTCAATTGAGACCAGGTACATAAATAATTTTTACTGTCACAGAGAACGGGAAGTACATCCAGGTTGAAGGCGGAAATAGAACCCGCAACCGCTACAGTCTGCTAGCTGTTTTAAGAGCTCAATTATTAAAGAGAATGAAATCGCGTGATTATTATTATTTTGTGAAATAACGTGTATTTCGTGTATTAAGAATGATAATGCCTAAAAATTTAGTTTTCCTCTATTTTAATTTAATGGTTCGATAGAAGTAGAATTGTATTTTTCGAGTTTGTAAAGAAGAATCTCGAATAGCCTTATTGTGCGAATATTCAATTAATCAATATGACAATTATCTAAATGTGTTTTAGAATAGATATGTAACAATTTTTCTTTATTTTACAATAATTTCATAATAGATTGACAAAATTTTGATATTGCTTTCGTGTTTGCTCATAAAGGATTAAATGAGTAGCAAGTATGAAAATCAACAACATTAATAAATAACAACATTTGAGAGAGTGGAAAATATTGAGAAGGAATTTCCTCACAATGGTTTTTTTACCATTAATTTCTAGATCATTTTGATTTGGGTTTTTTCTCATTGAAATCAACACTTAATTTAGATTATTTTGAGAAATTCGTAGAAAATTAGTTTTATAGGGCAGGTTTGAGTAGTTATCCTTATTTAATTTTATTGAAAATATGCTACATTTTTTCTTTATGAGATATTATATTGTTACCTCTAGGTAATATTGGCACCAAATATTATTCCTGTAAGTATTTACGTCTTCACTCTTCAGATAAAAATTATTTTAATATGTCTGCGTGTACAACAGTCTCATAATATATTGATATAATAGTTAATACATATAGTTAATGAATAGTTGATGCAATAGTTTCATAATACATTGTTTCATAACAAGTTTGATATTGTTTTAGTGTGCCTTGTCATAAAGGACTTTTATAAAGGATTAAAGGAGTAGAAATATTAAAATCAACATCGTTAAAGAGAATCGGAAATATTGAAATGGTATTTTTCGCAATAATAGATTTTGATGATTTAAAATTTCTCATTTTAATCAGCACAATTTAATTTTGATTATTTTGAGTAATTCGTATATAGTTACTTTCATAGGGCAGGTTTAAGTATATTGCAACATTTTATTTTATTGCATTATATGCAGTATTTGTTCAATCACTTTGTAAAATATAATCTTAGTAAAGAATAGTACCAAACTTTATATGCTATAGGAAATCGCATTTTCTAACTTTCCAATAAAAGGTCATATAGTAACAAAACCATTAAAGTTAGAAAAATCAGGGATTCGATCCCATGCCATCCTATAAAAAATTTGTTTTAGTACTAATAAAAGTGAATTTACTCTCCGGAAATTCCTGAAGATATTTATTTTCTCCGAAACAGAGAAAAAATTAACGGACATGTAGAAAAATTGCAAGTAATGTTTCCATTAATTAAAGGAGTCGTTTATGAGAGCGTATATATCATCAATCAACATCAGGAACTAAAAAGTAACAAAATTTTGAACGATTAGTGTGTAGCGATTAGTGTGTAGTTATGATGCGTTCTTTTCAATAAACAATTCATGCAGGCATCATGCATTTTTTTCAATAAATAGTTCTAGACAACTCAGGCTATAAAACATTGAAGCCAATCAGACCCCACCAGGGAAAAACTGAGCTAAGTAACAAACTGTGGCATAAAGCAGTTACAATGTAAATGTGCAAAAAGGGGCAGAGGAAACAGAGTTCCATCAACGAAGCAACATATCTCTCTAATAACAGAATTCCATTGAAAGATGTTTGGCGGTCTTTTACGTAACGTCTATTTTAGTTGGTTGTTCGATTAAACCATCAATTAGAACAGCGTAAGTAAATATGGTTCCAATCGTACCAAAAATAAAGCTTCGGGTGAGAGGAACGATCTTCCATGCGGTCATATACACTTCCTTCTGAACACTGGCGAAATATCTTTGTTGCATGAGATTCGATGTTTCGACACTTTCTCGAAGCATCTGACTCTGGACGCCGACTTGAGCTGATGCTTCACCCACAAATGTGGCGGACGCAGACATCGAAATGAAAAACACCATCGTGTTTAGAAACAATAAAGACAGCCCCATTCGCACACTAACTGAGGGAAATAGAGAAGGGTTTAAAAACATCGATGTGCTATAGTACATCATCGATGAACTGAAAACGATATTGCAAAACATCATGAATGATAGTTCTTCATCAAGCGCATAAACAGTGTTCTTGATGGAAGTGTATTCACACAAGAGGGAGTCAACACGAGGATTAGTCTTCAACCGCTTCAAGAAACCTTTGATGACACTGGTCATGTTGTGGCACACAAAGACATAAAATATAGCACATGTATTCATAGGCAATATTGTCATTATAACAATAAAAATATTGGTTGATACACCAGCTACAGACAATATTGTGAGATTGGATGTCTGACCAGAAAGCATAGTCCGTGTATTACTATTTTCCGTTTCAATGATGCTTAGAGCTAAGATTGGGATATGTATAAGAGTACTGAGGACAGCCCAAGCGTAAATCCATTTACCTTTTCCGGCGTCTACTTTACTCATGAACTTAGCTATAGATTTCATTTTTTGCTGAGATTTACACAAGTTGTAACGTTGCACCAGTGAACTGATGTTCATTGCTGCACTCGCGTATGTTCTTGCATTCTTGGGAAAATTGAGGAAAGCAAATAAAGTCGCCAAAGCATGTAAAAGCAACATAGTAGCATAAAAAGTTTTCAAAATATATTTTCGACATTTGTTTTTCAGTGGCCTAGCTGACGAAATAGAACTAGAAACTATTCCACTCACCACAAAGAGAAAAAATATTATTTGAAATAGTTTTTTCATAATTTTTATTTGGTTTCACCGTATAAAATTATGTTGAAATATGTTACTTCAAGCTCATAGCTGTTTTGATAGCACAACTATCAAAGATAATGAAATGACGTGATTGTTATTTTGTGAAATAACGTGTGTTCGTGTATTAATAATGATAATGCCTAAAAATTGAGTTTTACCCTATTTTAATTTTATGGTTCGATAGATTATTTTTCGGGTTTGTTAAGAGCAATCTCGAATAGCCTTATTGTGCGAATATTCAATTAATCAATATGACAATTATCTTAATGTGTTTTATAATAGATATTTCACTATTTTTCTTTAATTTACAATAATTTCATAATTGGTTGACAAAATTTATATATTGCTTTCGTGCTTGGTTATAAAGGACTTTCATAAAGGATTAAAATAGTAGGAAATATAAAAACCAACTACATTAAAGAGAGCGGAAAATATTGAAATATACTTTTCTTACGATGGATGTTTTTTTTTTTGGCGCATTAAATTCTAAATCATTCTGATTTGAACTTTTCTCGTTATAATCAACACTTAATTTAGATTATTTTGAGAAAGAACGAATTATTTTGAGAAGAAAATTAGTTTTATAGGGCACGTTTGAGCAGTTATCGTTATTTTATTTTTAGTGAAAATATGCAGAATTAGTTCTTTATATGAAACTATTTTGTTAAAAAAAACTCTTGGTAATATTGGCACCAAATATTATATCTGTGAGAAGTTACGTTTTCTCTCTTCAGATTAAAAAAAACCTTATATTGTGATGAAGCAGGTGGAGGTAGAGAAAAACCAATGATCAACCCCAGCTATCCTATAAATAATTTATATACTGGTAATGATAATAAATTTACTCTCCAGAGTTTCCAGAAGATACTTTTTTGAAGAAATAGAAAAATTAAGCGGGAATGTGTCAATTAATGGAATATTTTCCTTAAGAAATAGATTAAAAAAATACACTAAAAACGTAGTAACAGAAATATTCAACCATCAAAATTTCCAGTAATATTTCATTTATTGAAGAAGTCATTTTTGATAATGTATTATCAATAAACTTCAGGATTAAAAAATAAACTTTTTGGGGAGATTTGAACGACTGTTGTGTGGCAGAATTATGCTATTTGCTACCACTGATGCACCATGCCTCAAGTTTCTACGGATGGATATCAAATCTTTCAATTTTCCAAAAACCATTTAAAAAAAATCAATTAAAAAAACTTACAAATAAATCTTAAACTTTTTTAAGAATGCTAGGGGGCTACGCCCCCTGCTCGCTGCGAAAATTTTCACTCCTCTTCCGTAACTTCGCACACCGCTTTTTAAAAATTCTTAATTTCCTTTTAAGACTCCAAGGCAATACTTCTTTCGTTACGTTACATTTCATATTAGATAGGGTAGACTGACCAGTGAGTGAACAGGCCCCCGTGAATGAACAGTTGGTAAATATATTTTTAAAAAATAAGAATTAAAAAGCATTACACTGGATGGATTGACAACACTGACTTCCTCCCATCTCGTAGGAAGCTATCTGACATCTGATTGGTTGTAATGGTCATTAATTAAAATCCAACATGTTTATTGACTTTAATTTTTGTGTTCATTCACTGGTAAAATAACTGTTCATTCACTTGGCTTTTGTACCACTTTTTATTTGGACCCCCAAAAGACCCAAAGCAATGCAATATAAAGTCCCCTCCTTTTTTGTACAATTTAATATAATGACAGATGTGTTCACATTGTCATAAGCCAGAAGCTATATTTTCTTATAATTCATGAATTTTCTTAAAACAAATTGTGCTCAAGCATTCATTCACTGGTCAGTCTACCCTAATTGAAAGTTCAAATAAAAAGTGGTACAAAAGCCAAGTGAATGAACAGTTCTTTTACCAGTAAATGAACACAAAAATGTCCAGTCAATAAACGTGTTGGATTTCATTTAATGACCAGGACAACCAATCAGATGTCAAATAGCTTCCTACCAGATGGGAAAAAGTCAGTGTTGCCAATCCATCCGGTGGAATGATTTTTAATCCTTATTTTTTAAATGTATTTATCAACTGTTCATTCACTGGGGCCTGTTCACTCACTGGTCAGTCTACCCTATCTAATATGAAATGCAAAAAAAAACATTTCATTTTCTGCAAAACATTTTACAAAAACTAACGAACCTGACCTCACACCATCCGAATAAAAAGCATCCGCGCGTGATAGCCCTCATCAAATGCCCCCCTCCCGATTCAATAATTGTCATAACAGCCCGTGGCAAGTTGTTCGACCTCGAAATCGACTCTAGATTACGAATCTAACATAATTCAAGAAAAAAAATTGACCCCCCTCCGTTCATTAGAAGCTCCCAAAACAAAAAACTGCCTTCCCCGGAAAAACAAACAGAACCTGTTTTCTGTTGGAAATTATAGACTCTAGTATAACGATCTAAAAGAAAATAGCTTCTCTCATTTTTCAACTGTTTTTTTTTTTTTGTAGAGTATTCAGGACTTCTTAAAACATTCGTGTAAAATTCAGGGGGATAGAGGCTGGAAAGTTTTAAATATACAGTATGAAATAATATTATCAGTACTATATTCAAATTAAAAAAAAAACATATTGATCACAAGATTCAATAGCCAAAGTTTGGCTGCAGTAAAAAAAAAGCTGTTATTTTTGTAGTTAAAAACTTTTCTTTAGAAAAATATTTACTGTTTTTATCTTCGATAACAGGGCTATTACAATGGACGTCACCATGTAGCAACAAAATTTTATAGATGTGCATAGTAAGTGTGAGCCTCCCGTGGCCGAGAACGATACTCACCGAAAAGTTTCCCGATTCGTACCCACACAGCCATACTTTAAACGTATTTTTTGGTGAAATGAAAGAAATGCTTCAAAAATTACGGGGGTCCCTCAGTACACTAGCACAGAAGTGATCATTAAATATGGAATTTCAAGTGGAGAAACTGCTATAAATTCATAGGGAAAATCTGTTATTTTATCAGGGAAAAACGATTTAATTAACAGGGGAAAACAATTTAATTAACATTGGAAAACTATTAAATTAACAGTTTTAATCGATAAATGAGCAGTCAAAATCCCAGCTCCCAGTTAAAATTGCAGTTTTAAACTGTAAAAAAACAGTTTAACAGTAAAAACTACAAGGCTTTATTTGCAGTGTATAAAGTCAGGGAATAACAGAAACAGGGTGCAGCTTCCCTGCCAATAGAACAGTGTCCGCCATCGCTGTCCATTTGTCTTCCAGACTGGAGACGACCTACTTTCCAAAGTGCTTGAGATCTCTCTCTCGGGTCAATGCACTTGTCACTCGTGCACTCCCCCACCATGGGAAACAAAGACACACCACGCAACCCCCCTGTGATGCAACTCACAGCCTTTGCTGTTTAAGGAGACACTATCTTGGTGTGGCAGAGCTGTAACTGTTAAACATTTTGGGCTTCCTCTGTTTTACCATGATAGTTGGTTCCTTCCTAGTAGGTGAAATGGCTGTGAGGTGAAATTTTTCAAAGTATTTTCGGTATTCGGTTGAACCATTTTTCAGGGTTTGGAAGAAAGAGCTGAGAAAAAATGCTATTCAATACCGAAAATATGGCAAAACAATTCACCACATAGCCGTTGCAATTATGGTAGTGAGACCCAATACCAAATAAAGAAAATTGTGACCCAATACCGAAAATATGGTGGAACATTTCACCATCGGGTAGGAACCACATTTTTGGTGAAACCAAGGGTAAAAATTTTTAACAGTGCATTTGGTGGATAGCATAATAGCCCCATAACTTCAACACTCTCTGATGGTAAGTTACAAGGCCCAATTAAGACTCCAGTACGAAAGAAGCCAGTCTTTCATTCGGTGCCCCTTGCAATGTCGTGGATTATAATATAACTCACTTCACTTTTTAAAAAAATCCCTCTAATTTACCGTCACAGTGTGATAGTAATAGTATTGTCATAACCCTGTGATGTTAATTCACATATCGTACTACTACTACTACTACATATATATCCGGCTTGTGTGCTTGATCAGAGACCCGGTTATTAAGCTATCGCCAAGTAAGACAGACACAGAAAGAATATTTACAGTCACAAAGAAAGGAATAACCCAAAGACAAATAAAGACATTTAATGACAAACACAAACATCCATGCCTGACCGGGTTTCGAACCCTAACCCAGCAGCTCCAAAGGCTAACACAATAACCATTCAGAAGCCGGGTCGACCACATATCATGTAAAATCTATTGTAAATGGTACCGACGAAAATGTTTGCTTCACTGTCAGTGATTGGATGCACCCATCTTCTCAGTTTTAATGCTATAGGAATAAGTTGTTCATGTGATGTGACTCGCTATATTATGAAATAATCTCGGCTTCCCTTGCTGCCGCCTACTATTACATTCAAACCCGTCCACGCTGGATTCCAACCCACAGACTTTGGTACCAAAAGATCTATCTGTATATCCCTTTGTTGAAACAAAGAAAAATTAGAAGGAATAGTTAAACTAAAAAGAAGAAAAAAACGGGAAGTTTTAACTGTTATACTGGACACTAGGTAAAAGCATTTTGGGACATTGCGGGGTGTCCTTTTATATAATCAGACGAAATGCAGCTGGTTGCATGTGTTATATGTATATTACTTTAACTACTATATATAGCTTTATAAACCCGGCGTTGCACTGATATACCCTTAAAAACAATAATTAGTAGGGGGGGGGGGGGTATGTAAACTTTTATTTTATATCAGAAGAAATGGTAGAAATGTAGATTAAACGCTTGTCAGTCCAATTTATCAAGTATCTGAAGGATGCCGTTTAACACATGTTGCCCCCTTCCCACCGTTGCTTGTGCAGTCATTAAAGGGCATTTTCTCACTGCAATAAATGTCACTGCAACGAGCAAGGGCAGATTTTGGTAAAAATTCTCCGGTTTCACGTGTTTCAGCACTCGGTTATAAAACTGTTACACGTGTTGCCCAAATTGCTATTCCACGACAAGTAAATGGTTTTTACTAAGAGGATATTAAGAAAATTAGCTGTACAGCATAATAAACATTTCGGTTGTGTTTTTATGTTTAGAAAAACGAATTACGCGAGCTCCTTACTTAAGGTAGGCGAATACCCAAAATTCTCCCAAATTCTAAAATTTTTACTATTACTTTAATCTTTTCCCAATTTGGCATAGTGATTTCAAATATAAATAATAATATTATTTAGGCATTTTTTTACATTTAAATATAATTCATTTATTTTAAACGGTGTTTTTCTACTAAAAAAAGAGGTTTACGCTAACAAGTCTACCACATTGAATTTTCATCCTATAAACATTAATTATGTGTTAAATTCTTCGTTTTGAACTGATGCATGCAATGACCCTCTAGAGTTACATGCAAATTACAAGAAAAGAAGTTATTAAGAAAAATGTCATAAATTAACCGCAAAAAAATGATTTTTTTTCGATTAACTTACACTTGGACATTTTTAAAAAAAAACTTATATATTTACACCGGATGTTAGAGGTTCATGGCACAGATATATATTGAAATAGCATCTGTAAATAATTTCAGGCAAATTAATGTAAAACTTTTATGCTAGAAGTGCTGGCGTAAACCCCTTTTTTTAGTTGAAAAACACCGTTTAAAATAAATCAATTATATTTAAATAAAAAAAATTGCCCAAAAAGCATTGGTCATTATATTTGAAATCACTATGCCAAATTTGGAAAAGATTAAAGTAATAGTAAAAATTTTAGAATTTTGGGTATTCGCCTACCTTAACAGACTTACAACCTGCAAGTAAAACTTGCTTCCGACTCGTATCTGTGGTCTATTGCTCCTTTAACACGTTTGCTGTAGCTGTGTAAGTTTCACAGAATGTCATAC
Source organism: Hylyphantes graminicola (assembly GCA_023701765.1). Taxonomy (NCBI): domain Eukaryota; kingdom Metazoa; phylum Arthropoda; class Arachnida; order Araneae; family Linyphiidae; genus Hylyphantes; species Hylyphantes graminicola. Next base: position 27,208,639 of record CM043120.1, on the reverse strand, counting down.
ATTTGAAATTGTCTGATCCCTTCAATCAGATATTCAATGTAACGATCTGAAATATAAAGTGTAACAACTGTTTCCAGTGCTAACGGATCTCAAAAAGTACGACCAATTTGGTCTCCCGCAAAATGGAGCAAAAAGTTACTTCATTTAGCGACGCATTAATTAAAGAACAATATTTGAAAAGTTAAGCCTCGATATTGTTCGTAGTTACTATAGATAAAACTTAAATAGTGTGTCGAAACTAATATCAACAAGTAGAGAACATTTTCACACGTTAGGTCCAAATGTTAAACAAAAGAACCCAGGAGATACTCAGATATTTGCAACTTTTTATTTGACTTTTTATTTATATTATTCGATATATTAAGGCATATGTGTATGCCCAATTATATAAATTCTAATTTATTTTTTTTTTGTTAAGTTTGAACATACAACAAATATTCTAAACCGTTTTTAAAAATATTTTTCTATTATTACTGTCGTTTTAAACAAGTCTTGATTTCCAAATAAAACTTTATACTTAAAAAACTTGTAGACCAGATTAATTCAAACTTAACTAACTACATGCAAAATAAACTCGTACTCAAGTTCCAAAAGTTGGAATCATTTAGTGCACAGTAATTTTTCTAAATTATTGCTACATTCAAATGTTATTTTTCATTGAAGCCTTCATTACCGAATAAAAACTTTGATTTTTAGGTTTTAAAATTCGTTTTTATTTAAACTTAATTTTCCTTATTTAAAATGCTCACTACTAAGATATTCATTTGTCTTGTGTTTAATGTAAATAGGTAAACTTACGCAAAAAATCTTATTTCCACATGGCATTTTTTTTTTTTTTTTTTTTTTTTTTGCCTAACGTAGTTAAGAATCAAAGCTTTACGTGTAAAAAATGTTCTAAATGCGTCTTTACTTGATTTTAAAACGAATTCTAAGAGCAAAAAATATTGTTCCAATTTCCCCAAATCACATTATTCTTACATACAAAAGCTAGCACGCGTCCAAGTTCCCGAAAACTTCGTTTGAATCATCCACCATCATCTCCTCTAATCTTTTTTATGGGTACTTTCTCTTTCCTTTATTCTTCTCGAGAATCAAAAGGACGTGAAAGCCAAAAGTTTCTCCTTTTCACCAGATTTGGCACACGACTCCGATAAATTTCAACAATGGCTTCTGCCTCTGCACACCTTTCACGTTATCCCTTCTGCAAGAAAGTGACACACTTTCCAGTTTCCTACTGCCACACACTTGGGAGGAAGGGCTGCCGATCTGGAAATATCGCCAAAATGGGAAGCCATATTGGTGAAAGCCATTGCCATTCTGGTTTAGAATTTAAGAATATTTACTAATTAGTTCAAAGTTGTACGTTAAAAAGTAACTAGAGTTTCGAATTTAATAACTCTTTTTTATTCTTCTAAAGTTATTAATAAATATCCTCAATGAAAGCTAGATTGTTAGAAGCCAATGTCATTCAGTTTTAGAATTTAACACTCTTTTTAATTAGTTAAAAGTTGTATAATTAGTAGTTTGGAATATACTGCCACACATTTGGGAGGAAAGGCTGCCGATTCTAAAATATATCCAATATGAGAGCCAGATTGGTAGAAGCCATTGTCATTCGGGTTTAGGATTTAAAACTCTTTTTAATTAGTTAAAAAGTTGTATAATTAGTGTTTAGAATTTACTGATAAACACTTACAGAAGAAAGGGCTGCCGATTTTGAAATATAGCCTATATAAAAGCCAGATTGGTGCAAACCATTACCATTCCGGTTTGAATTTAACACTTTTTTTAATTAGTTAAAAAGTTGTATAATTAGTGTTTGAAATTTTCTGCCAAGGGCTGCCGATTTGGAAATATCGTCAACTGGTAGAAGGCAACAGTTTTTTTTAATTAGTTAAAAGTTGTATAATTAATATTTGGAATATACCGACTATTTTTGATGCTTTAAGTTATTTAGAAATATCACCAATATAAAAGCCAGATTAGTAGAATTCATTACCATTCGGGTTTAGAATTAAAAACTTTTTTAATTAGTTAAAAGTTGTATAATTAATTTTTGGAATATTCCGACTATTTTTGAAGCTTTAAGTTATTTAGAAATATCACCAATATAAAAGCCAGATTAGTAGAAGATATTACCATACGGGTTTAGAATTTAAAACTTTTTTTAATTAGTTAAAAGTTGTATAATTATAGTAGTATTCGAATTAGAAATAATAGATCAATGCAAATTTTGAGCTTAAATAATCCTATGACGATATATTACTTCATTGGCAAAAGGAAGCTATTCAAATTTTGGAATAATCATCAAAGATCCTAGGAAAATCTGTCTGATACACATAGTTAATGTAAATACATTTTTTGGGTGTACAACTAAGGTTTACGAATAATTAAATTATGTTTCATTTCATTTAATTCTCTTTAAAACTGAAATATATAAAAGATAAAATTTCAAAGAAAAGACCATGTCATTTTTAAGGAGGATAAGCGAATACACGCCAAACCTGGCAAACGAAACACCTCCCATATTTACCCAGAGCCCTCCCCACTTTTCCCCATAAGACTCCCTTTCACCTTTTGATATGCATTTTTTTTTTTAAATCTTTATCTCGATGATATCAAACGATACGCCATTCTCGACCAGCACATCCGACCTCAATCCATGTGGATCGCGTTTCCGCCCATGGGGTTGACTTCCTCTGTGGAGCACAGGGACGGGGATGACCTCTTCCGTCGTCTTCTTCTTCCTTCATAGGAAGCGTGCACTGTTGGGCCAGCCTTGACCTCAGATATTCGTAACGGGACTCTGATCGTGTAAGGTGGGGAAAAGCGTCCCCTATTCAATCCCCCCTCTCCCCTTTTCAGATTAATAAGAGGCATGAGATGGATCAACTGGTGTTATTTTAGGTCAGAAGGGCAGGGGAGTCCCTTGGTCCAAATCGGACCTGGGTGCGGCATGATTGTAAATCTTTAAAATTGAAAGGGTTATCAAATAGTGAAATGGGCTGTAACATCATAATGACATGTGGTATAAAAGGTAACTATTGTTATCGAAGAATGTCAAAGATCAAGTTTCGTGTTCGGAAATTCACGTCCCCTTAATATCCTCTGTGAAGCAGAGGTAGCGATGACCTCTTCCTTCGTAGGAAGCGAGCACAGTTGGACCAGCCTTGACCTCACCCGTCGATATGCGTAACGGGACTCTGAACCGTTATACATTTTGAAGAAGGGAGAAGCATCTATTCGATTTTAGTTTAAGGAGTGCTAAAGACATAGAATAACGATGAAATCATCAATGTGACTGGTGTTATTTTAGGTCAGAAGGGCAGGGGAGTCCCTTGGTCCACATCGGACCTGGGTGCGGCATGATTGTAAATCTTTAAAATTGAAAGGGTTATCAAATAGCGAAATGGGTTGTAACATCATAATGACATGTGGTATAAAAGGTAACTATTGTTATCGAAGAATGCCAAGTTTCGTTTTCGGAAATTCAGGTCCCCTTAATATCCTCTGGGAAGCAGAGGTAGCGATGACCTCTTCCTTCTTAGAAGTGAACAGAGCACATTTCGACCAGCCTTGACCTCGCCCGTCGTATGTGCGTAATGGGACTCTGAACCGTTATACATTTTGAAGAAAGGAGAAGCATCTATTCGATTATAGTTTAAGGAGTCCTAAAAACATAGAAAAGCGATGAAATCATCAATATACCTGGTGTTATTTTAGGTCAGAAGGGCAGGGGAGTCCTTTGGTCCACATCGGACCTGGGTGCGGCATGAATGTGACTCTTTAAAATTGAAAGGATTATCAAATAGTGAAATGGGCTGCAACCTCATAATGACATGTGGTATAAAAGGTAACTATTGTTATCAAAGAGTGTCAAGTTTTGTTTTCGGAAATTCAGGTCCCCTTAATATCCTCTGGTAGCGATGACCTCTTCCTTCGTAGGAACCAAATGGACCAGCCTTGACCTCACCCGTCGATATCCGTAACGGGACTCTGAACCGTTACACATTTTGAAGAAGGGAGAATCATCTAGTCGATTATAGTTTAAGGAGTGCTAAAGACATAGAATAGGAAATCAATAATCATCGATGTGTTTGGTGCTATTTTAGGTCAGAAGAGCAGGGGAGTCCCTTGGTCCACATCGGACCTGGGTGCGGCATGATTGTAAATCTTTAAAATTGAAAGGGTTATCAAATAGTGAAATGGGCTGTAACATCATAATGACATGTGGTATAAAAGGTAACTATTGTTATCTAAGAATGTCAAAGATCAAGTTTCGTGTTCGGAAATTCACGTCCCTTTAATATCCTCTGTGAAGCAGAGGTAGCGATGACCTCTTCCTTCGTAGGAAGCGAGCACAGTTGGACCAGCCTTGACCTCACCCGTCGATATGTGCGTAACGGGACTCTCGACTCTGAACCGTTATACATTTTGAAGAAGGGAGAAACATCTATTCGATTATCCTTTAAGGATTACTAAAGACATAGAATAGCGATGAAATCATCAGTATGCCTGGTGTTAGTTTAGGTCAGAAGGGCAAAACAGTCCCTTAGTCCACATAAGAACCGAAAGTATATCCTGGGAGCGGTTGTATTTGTTCTTCTTTAGAACTAAAGGGGTTAACAATTAAATAAAAGAACATATTAAAGTGAAAACGGGCTATAGCATAATAGTAAATTTGAAAACCTATAACGGGATCAACGGAGTGACGTGTAAAAAAACAAAAGGTTCGTTATTTTTTTAGGACATAAACAGTGTCAATATATTGCATCAACTGTTATAAGTATTGCGATATTAAAATGGAAAAAAGGAAAAGGCTTTGTAAGTAAACACCTGTAAGTTTGGTTCCTGTGTGATGCATCGAGATTTTGAATGACCACGTCCGCTGACTTATGTCCTATAGAAGTGTGCGTTCATAGGCAATGAGTCTTGACCTCCCCTTAAAAATATTAGTAACGGTATTCGATGATGAAAAGGTTATTCATAATTTGAACAAAAATACAATATAAAAAGAGTTTGAAATGTATCGAATTCAAAAATAATAATAATAATAATAATAGGTTTCTTATACTTGAATTTAACAGAAAAAATCACTAGAACTGCAAAGTATTGTTAATAAGTAAAGAGTATGAGCCCAATAATACTTAATTGATAAACCCCATGTTGGATGAATAATCAAATAGAAAATTGAATTCATCATTCGAAAGATGTTAAACGTCCTATTAATAATTTAAGTTTTAAAAAATAGCATCTATTGAACAAATTTTAATCCTATGTGCCATTGGTGGAAGTTTAATGTCTCCTTCTCCGTCGTAACTTTTTAGGCGGGTATAATTTCAAATTTATCAAAGTTTAGGGCAAATAAAATTAATTTTATACAGAAAAAAATTAAAATTTTCTTTTGTTAAGAATAAGGCATTTTGGATAGCTAGCATTTTTTCTATATTAACTCCGCGGTTATAATCCCATAACACTATGATATATACGTTTAACATAAATAAGCGTATATTTCCTTTCGTTGTAAGGTTGTAACCTTAGAGTTATTCAAAAATTGTCGTTATAAGCAAGAGGTCATAACATTAAGGTCTACGGCAATTCAAGGGACCGAACACTCATGGTCTTATAAACGTACACTCCGTGCCAACCTAACTTGGGGTATAAACAAAGATTAAATAAGCAGACGGAAAAGCGCCTTGATCTGATACTTGGAAACTCTTGCTTAAGGTAATATTTACATATAAAATGATCTGAATACAATTTAACCAAAATACACTTTTCATTTTGATAAAAATGCCAAATTTTCTCAAATAATATTCAAATATGTACACCTTAAGCGAAATTAAGGCTTTAAACATGTTCTCTGGATGGATTCACAAATAATTTATGGAACTCCTTAAATTCGCGGAAGGATCTTCTCCACAGCATATTTCTATTTACCCAACTTAGGTTGGCAAGGAGTGCAGTTGCGTTGCAATTGGATTTGTTCATTCATTACCATTCCTTGAGCTTCCAAGGTTTCCGTGCAAACAATAATAAAGGGACCCAGTCCCCCACGGACCTGTTTCAGGGGCCCTACTAAGGAGACATTCACCCACATCTGAAACTGTAAACAACTAATAATATTATTTTCATAGAAATCTTGAAAACAGGCCCATGAGAATGATTTGCAACGGAATACTGAATGAAATGTACAAGAATTTTCAAGATTCTTAATTTATTTGTTCAATTATATGTTCGCCAATTTGAAGCAAATTGGTGAAGAAAAAAAGCTCGAGAAAATTTTGATATAAAAATGTTGAATTGGATAATTATTTTTCATATTGGTAACAACGGCTAGTTTACAAGAATTCGTCATACATGGCAGCGGCACTTGAGGATTAGAACTCCAAAGTGGTGCTGATGATTATCTGAATTTCAGAAAAAAAATTCCACTTGGTTATGTTACTATTCGTCCTTACTGGATGTTAGGCCTAGTAATGTTTTTGTACTGACTAAAAAAAATTACTAGGAATGTCATCACACAGAGACGAACAGTAACAAAAAGGCCAAGTATAAAAGTTTATCTGTCGCACATAAAGTTTTGTAAAGCCAAGACTCTAACATAAATTGAATAGAAAAAGAAAAAAAATTAAGAAAGCGATAACTCCAACTGCAAAAAGACATTTTTACAAATTGGATTTTATTGGGTTGATAACGACCGAAACTAAAAGTACATTATCTCACAGCCCAACAATACATTAATTGATTAAAATATAATTTTTCCCGATTAACTCCAATTTTATACGAATGTGGTTAGGTCCCAATTGCTTCGGGTAATTGGAATTCTACTTGTAGTCATTTTAGAATGGTATGACTACAGAGGCCTTTTTTATACTTTTTGTACGTCTGTCTGTATATTCGGATGGACATCAGTCTGTCTGTCGACGAAACTACCCGTTTTCCCCTTCTATCCACTATAGTAAGAACTCAATAAAATGCATGATAATCTGCTGAGTGATGATAAAACTCCCCCGCGTACTCTTCTATTAGAAAAATCAAAAAACACGATACACAGTCAGATTTAGATTTTTAACCCACTACTCTGGCGCATCTGCCTATGCATATCGATTACAATGAAAGTGAAAGGCGTCGCATGTAATCTCTGTGGGCTTTTCCTATAGTATTGCGAATAACTGGCACTCAACAAAAGGCACACCATTTCGCCTCACGAAGAATAGACGCGGGTAGTAAAGTATGAATACTCCAGCTAAAGAAAGCAAAATTTAGGATGGAGAGTCAATGACTTTACTGGCCTATTTCTTAATATTTTTTCGTCTTATATCTGTATTTGCTTACACACTAAAATAACAAAAAGTAGAGAAATTAAACTAGATAAAAGTAACTTCGAAATATTTTTTTACAAAAATGAGTTCAAAGTTAGTTATTAACAATGCATGGATGTCAAATTATCAAAATTATTCTAAATTTGGAAAAGAAATTAAATTTTTCGCATGCAACATGCTTCTGTGTAAGGGCATGGAAATATCAACTTATAATTGAATAATTAAGACATGGCCAGTGTAGATGAACAAGTCCTAATAGTCAAATTTTAGTATAATTATCAAGCAAAACTATTGGACTCTCGAGTTCGACGCGTTTCTACTTCAACCAATAAAATATTTTTATACGCAATTACTTATACAGGGTGCCCGTAAGAGAATGTCCGAGTTTTAATGATATATTACAGAAGTTTATATTATACTAAATATAACAAATCATACATGAAATTGAAGAAAAACTAACCTAGTTTTTCATTTAAGTGCTCAATTGTGTGCGCCTTTAGTGATACGGCACACATCCAAACGAAAATGCAATTCGTCTCATACTGTCTGCAGCAAGTCCGGAGTAATGGAGCAACAGCCTGTGCAATTCTACATTTTAAGGTTGGTAAATCGTGGGTATCGCTTATCTGAAACTGTTGAAGTTATTCTTTATTCGTCACCTTCAACCACAACTGTCGAACGATTACAACTGATACTATTACAATTTGAAAACTAGGACACCCTGTATTTGGTTAAAAAAATTGAATCTATAGTTTTCACTTGGCAGATTTAATTTTCATTAAAAAATTTCAAATAATTTTTCGAAAGAGTATTATGGGTTCTTAGATGTGGCCTACACTATTAGCTTCCTTTAACATTTTCAATTAATTTTTCATCCATAGTTTATCAATTATCTGAGAGTCATCAAGTATTTGCTTAGGTAGCGCGAGTTGTATTAACAAAAGATAAAAAGCGATTAGAATAGGTAGACAGATATGATGTACCATATAAGTCAATCGCGTACGTGATTAACAAAAAAAAAGGTACAAAGCTACTTGTTTTACCTCAAACATCATACTCTTGAAGGCAATAATTTTTTTTTTAAGTTTATCGAGTTAATAAAAGATTCTAAAACACCATTACATGATTTCATCCTAATATGCCTTCACTTTTACATAACTTGAAGTTCAAACGAACTTTTCTTAGTGCCCGAATATGCCCCGACATTCCTTTCGAAATAAAAAAAAAGTTGGAAAATCATTTATGATGATTTAACCAGTGCTGAAAGTGTGGGTAGACGCGGGGTGACGCGTCACCCCACTTTTCAAGAAAATGGCTATCCATCCCTCCACTTCTTATATCTCTCAAATCCATAATCCATAGAGAGGGGGATGGGACATGGCATTCTAATTGAAGGCATCCCCCCACAAATGTCGCACTATAGCTACACGATGAATACCTAAAACTTAAGGACTCTCTTTGGAATTCAATATCTTGAAAATCGTAATGTTATTCCTATGGAAAACATTTGGAAGTCAATTACCGCCACAATTTTATTAAAAGGTTACTAGTTTCTTGTATCATTGTAAAGAACGAAAGGAACTAAAAGGATAAAACTAATTTGTTTTGTGAAAATCACATATTTTGTATTTTTAATAATTTTTTGATGTTAGTAAAAAATGGAGTAAGCATTCTAAATGGAGTTCCAATTTTAAAAAAATTATTAAAAATACTAAATATGTGATTTTCACAAAACAAATAAGTTTTATTCTTTTAGTTCCTTTCGTTCTTTACAATGATACAAGAAACTAGTAACCTTTTAATAAATTTGTGGCGGTAATTGACTTGCGAATATTCTCCATAGGAATAACATTACGAGTTCAAAGATGTGAAATACCCGAGAGAGTCCTCTTAATCTTATTTTTGTAGTAACATAAACGCATACAATTACTTTCTTTTGAAGTTTTCAAATGGCTTCAGTATATGTACATTTATGGAGCATAAGGGCTACGAATTATGGTATTGATTAACTAACTAACGCTTTAGTTGATCTGAACCAATATGTTTTATGTGGAGAGAAGGGTGAATCCTGACACTCAGAATTATATCATAATGCGTCATAAATCAGAAGCATTTTACTGCTTTAATGAAACAATATATACGCAAACAAAAAACATCAAAATTTAAAACCTTGTAGTGAATGTATGTAGTATTAATGAATGTTCAAAATTTTTGAAAAATATTAAACAAAAATACTTAAGATTCAGGAAAATATACTTGATCCATCATTGGTAAATGGTTCCAAATCATCAGGATACATCCTGAAGATTTAAAACATTCAAATCAAAAAAAAATTTCATATTTTATAACCACTTTTCTTTCAATCAAACACAGGTTATAAAAAAATCAAAAAGCTATTGCATATTATAAACTTTATTTAATTATATTTACAATAATAACTGTACAATGCTTTATATTCTCATAAGGAACAGAAATATTTTGAATTCTACTGCATAAAACATATTGCTGTGAAAGCTAAATATAGCTTGACTGACATATTTGACTTAGTTAATATTGATTTTATAAAACCAGCACACAAACAATCATGGAAAAAAGAAAAACTGTAGTATATCCAAAGAAAAGGCAAGACTATGAAAAAGCAGTTAGTATTTACTTACAATAAAAACTAGATATCTGAACTTACATGTATTGACTTTAAAAGACCAAAACCATTAGAAGTAAAAGAACACGTCCTATACGAAGCAGTAATACAATCCAAAACGACAACCGTTTAGCTACACCACAGCACATTGCTTTTGCCAAAAAACACGGAAAACAGCTGAACACGTGGTGTATACCTGACCTACCCAAAGTGACAAAGCGAGTATAGATGCTATTTAGGTATAAGCTTTTAACACAAACGATTCAAGAAATCACCAAATTTTTTATCATACCTTGGCAGAACAAAGGCCAATGTGCATTGTTCTTCATTCTACCAAAGTGCAGATTTATTAATAGATTAAAATTGTAATAGCTAAAATGAATTAGTGAATACTTCACACGTAGTGTTACTATAGCCATTAAAAAAAAAAGATTTAAAAACAAGCACAAATCTCAAGGTCACTTAAAAGTTTCTATATAATGCATATCTGATAAAGGCAAAATTGCAAGATTTGGTTAGTAAGCTAGCTTGCTCTAGTATCACGAAAATAAATAGAAAGCGTACCAGACATTAAATTTTGCTCATGCACACACTTTAGAAACTTACAAAAGTTTAAATGCTGAATAGTAAACAGACATATTGGAGACATACTAGTTAACACTCTTACACTTTTTGGGGTTACAAATGGCAGCAGAGTCTTACATTACAAACAGATTTCAAGTGCTTATCAAGTTTTATATAAGTTTTCGTGTCACACAGAGAATTAATATATCATGAGGCGCTTTCGATAATTTGCACTTTTCTATAAAAACACACAGTTACGATCACAGAGCACAATACCAGAAGTAAACCCTTTAGAGGCAAAATTCATGAAACGGAATATGCTAATTATTCATTTAATTCCTTTATTGATTTAAGAATTGAAATCTTAGCATACTGCAGTGAATTAGCATAGTTAAAAATTCTAATTTTTTGAAATAGTAACTTACAAAATAAAAGATCAAATTGTAGTCACAATAAAATGGGATTATTACAAGTGGTTCCAGATTTACAGGCAGTGACAGATTAAATTTTTTTCTTCAAATTAATTGTAGGCACTAATCTCGTTACTAAATTCATAGTTGAAATTTTTAAAAAAAATCCCCACAAGAAATGGGGAAATTCAAAATTAATTAACTTAATAAATTATTTAAACCAGCATAAGGGCTTATTTTAATCAGTAATTGCAGAAAAGTAAAACTAATATCTTAAATTGCCTTAAAATAGTTTGTATCAAACAAAATAAAATAAAATACGAATGATTTAAAAAATATTTTCATCCCTCATTTTTTTTTACAATTAGTTAAAAACTACAATACCCGAAATAAAAATTGGAAAACTGAAATTCTTTTAAAAAAAATTTAGGTAATTACACACTACAATAAATGTCAATAGTACAAAAACGTTAAATATAAAAGAAGCATGCCATAATGAAGAAGCAATGGAAGTGAAAAGCATACCTTTAAACCTGTATTCTGAACATACAATCAATATTTGTTATTGACAAACACATTTTAAAGAATTTATACCACTATTAAAAGCTTATATAAAGTAAGATAACATAACAGGATTTACATTTTAAGTAACAGAATTAACTGTAGTCTGTATCATTACATAGATGAGTTGTTAAAATGACGTAAGCAAGGGAAAAAAACAATTCCAAGAAGTATGCATTTATATTTTAAGTTTTGAAAATTTGAACATCCTATTTAAATAGATCTTAAAAACTAATTTGTAAGCAAATATGGAGAATTAAAAAAAAACTGGATATTTAATTTAATAGCATACATTAGAATTGTGATACAAGTTAGACGAAATACTTCATTTTATAAATTTATCGACATTAAATTGAAAATTTATACTAACAAGAAAATAAACAAGTAGTTAAAGGATAGCAGCAATATTAATAGAAAAACTCTTGTTTAAAATTAAAAAAAAAATAGGGGAACATTAGAAAAAACTTTTACAAGCATTCTTTAAAAACAAGAATGGTAAAAAAAAGTAATACTTTTGAAATTTATAAATTTCATGTATTTTTATATTTTTGGTAAAAAGAACAACAGATTATTAACTATGGAAGTAAATTGGCACTTGAGCTTACAGAGATAGTAAATAATTTTTGCAAATCAAACCAAAGAGGTAGTTAAAAAGAATTAAAACATATATTAAACTAAGAATTTAATTAACAAGATTTTTATGGATCTAAAGCACGACAAATTAATTAAAACAATAGAAGTGGTCCCTTGAAAAAGCTAACAAGTATTTTTCAATACAAATGATAATACTTCCTGAAATTAATTGGTAATACAAATTTAGAAAATAATTTGTTAAATGTACATTATAATGGTCATGCATTTGTTTTAAATTAAAAAATTTGCATAGTATTACTGCTATTCCATTTAATTCTTAATACTTTTCTAATTCAATATGGAAATCTTAATAGTATGGCATTTTTAGTTTTCAAATAAATTTGATAGAGCCATTCCAAGCAGATTGAAAAAAGCATCACTTCCGACTTTCAACGAGAATAAATATTTGTACTGATTTTTCATGAAATATAGGTCCATCAAAAGTAGAAGAATGCAACTATCATGAAAATTAAAAAAAAAAAAAAAGATTTATCAAACAAATATAACTCAACTGCATCAGTCATCCAAACTGTATCCTCTATAACAAAGAAAATTATACCCAAGTTAATCAAAAGGGATATATTCTAATTATAAATTATATAAATTTATATATAATTATACAATTATACTATAAAATTATTAAATGAGTAATTTGTCAGTAATCAAAAAGGGTTACTAAAATATACTCCTCATATCAGTCTTTAAAATAACAATCAAGTATTTTAAAAGATTGTAATCATTATTGTAGAAGTATACTGGGATCCTATACAAATTATAGGGAAAAACTTGGTTGAAATAAATAACATAGAATTTTTATAAAATCAATCAATATAAGTCATGAACTAATTTAGTCCTGATATTATGTGAAAGATGCTGAAAAATAAATAATTTTTACATTGTTGCATTATATAAAAGAATTCATTCCAACAACAATTTATAATTTAGAAAAACACAAGTCTGCACCTTATACCAAGACCAGTTAACAATTTTTTTTATATAGGGACAAAATTTTAGTTATTTAACATTAAAAAAGTTAGGTCAGTAGTAACACAATGTTATTTATCAGTTTAAGTTGCTCATAACTTTTCATCATCAGCTGCATTTGGTCAGTTGGCTATGATGAGTCGATTATTAAGAGAGAAAGTCCAAATAACAATACTTAGTAATTTTTAATCATGATCACACAATAAGAGACAAATTGCTGTACGCTAGTCTGGTAGCAAGGAACATCAATTAAACAATTGAAGAGCTTAGTGGAAGAACATGCCATGCAACAAAAAGATAAAACTGAGGAAAAAAACGTTTTAAAGGATTTAATTTAAATTAGCTCTTAGGTCCTTTAAAAAATGGTACTTGCAAACAGTAAAAAAATATACTTAACTTAATTTATAAAAAAGGGACATATTGCAAGGAGAGAATAACAAGTTCAATGGAAAAAAATCTCAATTTTTCAAAAAACGTCACAGCGCGCTCTTCCAATACACTCTTCAATACAGAGTTTTACGCATATGGAAACTGTCCTAAATGCAATTATAACACTTATTACAAAAGCCATGGGAAACCACCATTAGTCCATAAACACAATCATAATTCACTTTCTATAAATGCTTTCTAAATATACATAAATAATTTGGAACAAACACATAATCTTATAAACACGATTGGAGAGTCACACTCGGGGGGTTATCTAAAAATCCAAAAGTCCTTGAGCAATTGACAGCTATGTGTATCTGCACAGATACTTCACGAAAGAGAAACACCATTATAGAACATGTTCTTTACACCATAAAGCTCACCTACAAGCACACTTTTTTTATTTATTTATTCAGAGACGACCACTGTTACACAGAATATAGCCACATGCAGAACAGAAGCGGCGGTATATATATATTATAGAGTGGAAAGAGGTAAAAATTTGCATTAAAAAGTCAGTATTTCTTTATATTGAACTTCACACTTATTGCTTGTTATTTGGCAGAGTGCAAATAGGTTTGCAAAAAGTCGTACGAAAATATCGGCTACAAAACATAGAATTGATATCTGAAAGCAGACCTACACCGAGCTCTAGAGTGAGATTCAACGTACGTCTGTTTAAGTCAGTGGAATCCGCAAAGTAATATAATCTACTATTTACCTTCAGGAGGAGACCAGTCAAAAATTTTGCCGCAATTCTTATCATAAATTGTACAAAGAACAGTTGGACTAATGTCAATACCACAGGGATTTCTAAGCCTACACAACTATCTTTTATTTTTATACCACACCAAATCAAAAGGTTAATGACATTTCTGCAAGTTGGTTTTTTATACCACACCAAATCAAAAGGTTAATGACATTTCTGCAAGTTGGTAGTTAAAAAATGGCTCTCAGTTCTTTGGAATATGCCGAGCCTGTAAAAGGCTTGATCAGCCAAAAAAAAAAAAAAAACACCCAACCCATTTGTAGTTCACAAGAAACATGTAGACAATTAAATTCACAAATAGCACAAAAAATGCAGACTTTGATCTACGGATATAATTTCACAATATCAAAATTGCGACATTTCTTGATAAAAAAGTTCTTTGTGGACTTTTTTTCAAGTTTCCATATCAAATGGTACGAGTTGACAACATCAGGAATAGGAGTTATGGCATTTTAAACTAATCATATTGAACACCACATGAGGAGGGCATATCGTCTACTGCTGACTACCTTCAACAGATCGTTTACGTCCAACAGATTTTAAATTGACTATGAATAAAATCTTCGACACATTTTTAGACTGATATCCCTAAAGCAAATACTCTTTTGCGAGTTCCACTGACAATTTACTCCCTATGCAGCAACACCACGCTACATGCAGAATGTGCAGGAACCAACCCTCGCGAATGGCGACTTCACTGAAGGAAACCTCAAGTTCAGTCAATTATTGTGCTTGGCATTACTTGAGAAAATCACATTTTTTTTATTAGCATAAAGATAATTTATACCAACTGAAGATAAGAAGTCAATGTATCTTTTGGGTTCATGAAATAATTAAAAATATATGGTGTTAGTGTTTAAAATTATATACTTAGGTTTCGGAATTTTAAAATTAAAGTAATCTATGTTTTTATAGAAACAAAAACCAAAATAATTTTTGAAACTGAAAATAATTTACCAACTTATCAAAACTAAAGAATGACATTTAAAAAAAAAAAAAACATGCACAGCAAAAGCCACTTTAAATAATTGCTCTGCTTATTTGTATCAAATATTTAGTGCTTTTAATCAAGATAATAAAAAAAAAAGACCTATTATGACGAACCCTTAATTTACAACTAAAGCGACTAAAAAAATGCTTAAAAACTATTTAAAAGGATATATCGATACCTTTAAACTAGACACCATTAAAATATATTCAAATAAACTAATTTTACAAAACCTACAGTTTTGAATGTTTAATTTTTAAAAAAATCCAAACCTCTTGTGAATGACTTTTACACAATGACATACTTTCTATTCATGGAATTTGATATGCTTCGACAACTGATGAGTAAAATTGGCAAGTCGGCAGTCAAGAATACCTCAGCCAGAGTAACTGAGCGCATTCGTGTGGGTTGGCAGAAACCATAAGCAATACTGGACACCAAGAGAACTCCCCATTAAGGCATTAATAAAACAGCTGAATTATTTCACAAGGCCCCGGTTAATGGTCAACACACTTACACCCATTGATGATCCCACGTCTAGCACAAATAAAAATAATGGCTTAAAGCATTTAATGAACAGGGCTGTTATGTAATTAAAATTGCACTTGCAAAAGTCCATGGTAAAAGAAACCCAAATCAGAATGACGTAAAATTATAATCGAGTTTCTGAAAAAGTTATAGCGAGAAACAAAAATGTTGGTTCACAATTTTAAATTAAACTCACTTAAAGGGGCATATATTGCTCTAACCTCAAGTAACAATGCATTTTTTGTTCATAGATTTACATATTAACATTGTATGAATCATTGAAAATTTGAGTTCACATAACCTTGAAACAAACAGAATCAGTTTTGAATTGCTAAAATCTTCAACTATTTTTATTCTATCTTATTTGTTCGGAGCTAAACATAAAAATTCTAATCTGTACTTCTTTCAAACTGGACTTTTCAAAAGTAAAAATTAAATTACATAATCCCTGTATTTTAATGGATGAACACAAATGAATACCCGTCATAATTATCCTGATTAAACCTAATAACACAACTAAATCATAAAAACTATATATATTAAACAACATCCAATTCTAAACACAACACAAAAATGTGCATAGTTATCATTGCAAAATCAATCAAAATTAGAAAATATGCTCTGCTATATTACCAAAACACAATTGTAAATCCTTAAGCTAAATGTATTATAAAAATAAATACAATTTCAAATCAAAACCCACACATGCCCTTCAACTAAAACTTCAGGCACAAGAACTATCAGTTTTACCAAGCAGTATTGTGAACATCAAATCCAGACATGTAAAAAACTACCCTTACATGAAGAACAAATGTACTTGAATGTTAATGGCAAAAGAAATTGAAAGTTTTGATTTCAATTAAGATGATTTCAAAATCATTTCAAGACGAATGACATGTATTATTTTGAAAAATATATATCAAGAGGGTGAAGAAGATTAAAATTATTATGTTTATACAACATACAAATTAAAAAAGATGATACAAATGTATTCATATCGAATAGTTAACATTTAACTAGTACCTATTACAAGAATTATCATTTTATAATTAAATTAGCAAACACCTAGGATTAAAATTAATCAATACATGCATTAATAATTTTAGACTTCTAACAGTAATATTGAAGTAAAAATACAATTTAGATGTTTCTATTCCCTAAAAGTGCATTTATGGCACAAATTTGAAAAGAAAAAAAAAATCCTCTTATGTATGATCTAAAATATCCCACCAATGTTTAAATTAAGAAATATGTTTACAAAATATATACATTAAACTAAGGAATTTTGATTTGAATATTTAAATTTTTATTGAGGAGGAAAATAATGTACATTACTAATAGATTAAACCTATTTTAACCTCAAAATCTTTTTCAATGTCAAAAGACAAAAATGGATGTTGAAAAAACTGCAAAAATTTATAACCATATTTTTCAATTCCGGAAAACACCTTTTAACACAAGTAGATAAATTTAAAAAATGTCATCTTTCTGAATTTATTGCCTTTTATTTGTCAATGATTAAGATTTAATTCTCAATTCGGACACTTCATAACTTCTATTTTAAAGCATGCAAATTCTAAAGTAAACTCAACCTGTATTTAACTCTTGAGAAAAGTCAATATTAATACTTTTTTTTTAATAATTTTATTCAAATATGACACACGAATCTCCAAAGTTAAAATCAGGCATTCAAAAGGCTTTAAACACCTCATAAGTATCCACATACAGCTGTCTATGACTTGATAAGATGCAAAGATGTATTTATACCTCTACATTAAATTTTCCAAAAAATGTTTTATTGCGACCAGAAGGAAAGATGTCAAAAAACCTGCATTTAAGAATCTGGGAACTCTACTGTTTTTTTTTTATTATTAACTTGCCCGGGATTTCAATGCCACTAAGCTCATCGAGTGTTTCGTTATTTGGAAGATGATACACACTTATAAAATGTAGAAAAACAATCAAGTAGAAATATGTTTGAGTGCAGTAATTAGATATAAAACACGGGACCCTAGCCGCGCTTGGAATAGCCACCGTAATAATATCACGAAGTGACGCCAAAGTCTTTCAGGTGGTCTTCTATGTCCACTCGGCAGATGGGGCAACGCTTGTTGGTGGTCAGCCACTGGTCGACACACTCAATGTGGAACAAGTGCATGCACGGCAGCCGCCTACAACACAGGAGTCAAAATCAGTGTTTGAAATCGGATAGAAGTTTAGGAGCAGTCTGTGCAACTAACAAAAAAACTAGGAGCAAATGCACATTAACTAGGAGCATTTTTTTTAATATGAAAAAAAAAATGAAAAATTTCTTCGCCATATTTGGAGTCTGCAGTGCCCAGATAAATGACTTGTGTGTTTATAGTCACCAGAGTTTTGCCGTTTTATGGTAACCAGTGTTCCAATAAAGAAATCCCAATTCACTACTGTCAAAATTTGTGGATATTAAGGTCGTCTGAGTTTTTTAAGTTTACTTTTTTGTCAGGATTTCCTTATTTGACAATCACAACAATTTGGGGATTTTATAAAAAAGCCTAAATTTGGAGATTTTATGAAGTTGGCCCAAGTTTTGAAATTTGTAGACAAATTGTAGATTTAAGGAATGAAAATTTGGTCAAATTAATTGTTGTAACGATTATGCCCAAATTCTGAAGTTAGAACATTAAATACAAGTTTTAAAAAATATACACCCTCATAATCCTATTTGATTAAGAGTTAAAAAGATTGTTTCTTTTAGATTAATAAAAGGATTAAAAATAATAAAAAGCCACTTTAAAAGTCGAAGAAATTTATAAAAAAAGTTTCTTCAATGAGACCTTTGCAATTGGCTGATTCCTTGTTGATTGTGAAATTAGCTTACTGAACATTATATTGTTAAAACCAAACATCAGTAAAAAAATTAATTTTGGTTTATTCAAACCCCATTTTAAAAGATGAGATTGCATTAAGGACACTAAAAGAATTTAAATTAAATAATAAGTACTATCATAGAATATTATACAAAAGAATTTATATTCTAATTTTTCTTTAACACTTTTTAATAAAACAACTAAATATTACCTAACATCTTCGTCATCTTCAAATTCACAAAGGCAAATTGTACATTTTTCTAAATTGTCATCGGTTTCGTTGCATTTCATTATCTAAAAACAAATACAAATATAAATAACACACACAAATATACCACATGTCAATAGAATTAGATATAACTTTCCTAAGATTCCTACTATAATCTTGCTTCATATTTACATACACGTTATCTTTGTATAAAGTAGAATTAATTTAACAACTTCATTTTCCTAATACGTTCTTTCTATTATAAACTGCAAGCTTTTAAAAAAACACAGGTATCAAAAGAGACGATTTATTAATTGCATTAAAAAACGTCGTTCCAAGAGGTTTTTTTAAGGATTCATTTATACGATTTTTGAAATAAAACAAGTTAAGATGGTATATTGATCACACAAAACTAACAAAGCTTGTATGTTTATTCAAAGCACACCAAATCTGTATTTTTAACCCTTAAAACTTTAAATTTCATTAAATTAAGGTGACCCTTGGTAAATGTTGAATGACACTTTTTTCAGGAATAAAGAGTTACCATAGATGGAAGTAGACAAGTACAAGATTGGACTTACTTTTTTGTATTTATGGGGCAATGTATTTCTTTCAATGGTAGCTTGAGTGGCACCACGGTTTACAGCCATTCTTCTCTGGTCGACAAACCTCATGTAATCCTATAATGTAATGAAAAAACATATAACTTCTAAAAAATTATAAAACATTGCATCAGTTTCATTTATTGTAAATGATAAATAAATTGCAAGTTTAACTACAGAACCATCTTTTTTATTATTGAAATAAAATAAACTCTTGATTATCCACGGATTGATTCTACTTTTTAACTGAAATTTAAACTTAGTTTTCAGTGATATAGACTAAGAATGGATAGGAAACAGTATTTTCAGGGTTATCAATGTTCTGAAACATTTGAGGTCTATAAGAGATGACCAACAACAAGATGTCTCCCCTTTATTTGGCTTTATTTTTTCCGAAATTTCTCTACTATTTCACTATATTTCTCTGCCTAGATATTTATAAGCTAGGGTGCTTTTAACCCGATTCGCAAAAAGGTAGTTCCCCTAAAACTCATTCCGATTTTCCGTATTCTGGAAAAATTGGGTAGTTAACCCAAAATCCAGAAACTCCGACGATCCTAATATCCGAAAACTCTGGTGATCCTAATATCTGACAATCTAAATAACGAAAAACTCCGAGATCACATACAAGAGAAAATCACATAATCGGAAAACCTCCAAGAATCATATACAAGAAAAATTAGAAAATCATACGAGTGCAGAATACGTCTGATCCGGCGAATCTATGGAAATGTTATCCATTACGAGAAATTTTGAGAGATAAATTTTGAATTGATTTCGATTTTAACAAAAAATCGTATATCTCGATTTTTGGTAGAGAAATTTAGCACAAAAATAGCGCCTTGTAAAATAAATTTGACTTTTACAGGAGGCCTCAAAATCTCCAAAACATTAAAGCCACCGACATAATAGTTTTCTCCATTCTCGGTCTATATCAATGAAAACTACACTTAAATTTCAATGAAGAACAAGTTTAAATAATAAATTTTAATAATAAAGATAAAAAATACAATTAAAATTTGAAGATTAATTAAGATTAGATTATACTAAGATATCTTCAAATATCGGCCACCGGCATCTCCCATTAGAAGAGGATCATCTTCACCTAACCAGAAATATGCAGTACAATAATGCTTTTTGATTAACTTATTTAGTTGCCCAGCCTAGTAATTTCTACGAAATCCACCAATGACGTCGCATCGCCGTATAATGACTGGCAGATTTTTGCCTCCAGGTGATCGGAAGGGTGTCTCGTTTCACTTTTTGTAGCTCTGGTCCAGAACAAGTCAAACCAACCAGATTATTTTTCTGCTGATCAAGTCCGTGAGTCGAGATCGCAGTAAGTTTGAATGTAAAGATCGTACTGATGAAAGGGGAAAAAAGCGAAAGTAAGGGTCTAAAATATAGGAAAAAATAGGAATTATAGGAAATATAGGAACTTTTTCAAATTTATAGGAAATATAGGAGCGCTGCGAGGCCTGCTTTTAGTGCATGCATACCAGCTAGAGTGGGCCGACGGCCAATTTAACGGTATTGGGTGCAAAAGGTAGGTAAATTATAAACTTATGTCATTTTCTAACTGCTTATTTTTAAATATATTTCAGGTAGCGCTACTATCGTGCTTGGTCAACAAGAAAAAGTTAAGCAACAAAAAAAACCTGAGCATTAGAGATGTGAAAATATTGTAAGCTAAAGACAGCATTATGGTAGCTTGTATATTAATTTATTTTCTAACTAAACAAAAATTTGTTAGAAACAATCATTTGTTAGAAAATAACTTAAGTCCGGGGGCCTTGGGAGTCTTGGACTAATATGACACTTCCATTCTACACTATCTGATCACATTTTGGGCTTATCATGCGCGCATTTTGTCAAAAAAGCTACCATCTAATATAAGCTAGTTGTGAATGTAGTTGAACATACCAAGGAGCAGGATGATGCCTCCCTTTGTGGCAAAAAGCTTCTAAAAAAACTTCAATCCCAAATAAAAATGGGAAGTTTCAAGAATAAAAAAGCTATTAACTGACTTTTTTAAAAAATTCTAAATCCTCAATTTCTTAACTGATATGCTTATTGAACCAACCAGAGGTGCCGATCCCCCCCAGAGCCAACGACGCACCCCCCCCCCCTAGAATTTTTTAAATCCCCCCCCCCCCCCCACAAAAAAAGGGAAGCACATTTTTTATTTGCTTTTACAATACGGAATTACAACTTATTTTTAATTTTCCCTTAAATAGATTTTCTTTACAGTAAAAGTTAGCGGGAATCTAAATAATCGGTACAAATTCCACTCAAAATTTAATTTATGTAATTATATTATTTTTTAATCCATAAAAATAGCCGGACACGTGATCCAATCAAAAACAGTTTCCAATTCCTTCACTCAATTCTTAATGCATAAAAATGCTGTCTTCGCTTTTTATCTAACTAACAGTATGGTCCCGCCTTACAGGTAACCCGTTAACTTCGCATTGCTTCCTTCTAGAGGCATGCTTTGCTTACTTGTGAAAATACACTCAATATCGAATGCGAATGGCGTCAAGCACCCATTTCGGCACGGTCCGTGTATTTTCAAGCCCTGTTATGGTCCCGCACTCCCACGTGGATGACTTTTTTTTTTTAACTAATTATATTAATTAAAATCACAATCAAATATGAAAAAACTACGCCTCAGGTGCACACGTAGGTATTAAAAGGAATCTATATTAAAAATTTCGGATATTTTACAGCAGTCTAAATAGGTCTTTTGCCATTCACCGACATACACACAGACACACTCTTTCTTTTATTATTATAGATGCAATGCAACACAATCGATATCATTAAACAAATCAAAATTTTGTTATAATGTTTACAGATTTAGTTAAAAATAAGTTACTAATTATTAAATTACTACAATTAAAATTAAATATTAAACAGTCAAAATTCTAACCGTAAAAATCGGAACTGAACTACTTAACTAAATTCAATCACTCACAGCATGTATGCTAAGCCGGAAATATTATCCGAAGCTCATTCATTCAAAGAAATGTTATACAAAATTCTGAATATTTTTAATGCCTGTTTCAAATGCTATAACAATGATTAAGAAATGTTTATGTGTGGAATAATTGCCAGCACATGGCTTTCTTCGACGCCGGGACATATTGTTAAAGATTTTAGTTGCGATTAATGTAGTTAGAGCATTAAGTGCGTTAAAACTGTTAAAAAAATCCCACCACTCTAAAATACTAAAATATCTTATGTAATTTCATATCTTTAGTCGACTTTATTAAAAAAAAGCCACGTTAAGATTCGGGAGCATTAAAAAAAATAAGAAAACAATGTTTTCATTATAATAATTGATCAATATTTTTGGTGCCCATAAATGTTTGAAAGTGTAAAATTTGAAACTAAAATTATTATAGTAATATCAAATATAATTAACTTCTCAGTATTTGTATGATTTAAAATTCTTTAGTATCTTTTCTTTATTTGCCTAACCTTCTGAAGGATACAGACGTATAAACCCGTCAAATGCCTGATTTTCCAGCAACGCACATAATTTTAAAGTTTTATCAATTTAATAATTTTATTAAATTCCAAAATTTAAAGCATGGGGGAGTCATTTATAACCACCTACTACAGAAAAATAATTTTTTAATTGAGAAATTAAATTTTCAGTTAAAATTTTAAATCTCAAGCAGTGAAAACAAGTTTACATTTCAGCCAATTTGCTTTTTCAGAGGGTTAACACGATTAATATATTCAAATTATATAATTACGACGAAAATCTTACCGGAATCACTGCCATAACACTTCAAAATAAGCTCTTGGAGTACTTATAGTGCAGTGCATTTTAACTTCATGTAGTTTAAAATAGATCAAATAGGTGCATTTAATAAAGATATATCTTTGATGCTCCATCCTCCGTTTCAAAATGAACAATCTACATCTACAAAAAAAAAACAAAAAAAAAAACCCTTCTAACAACACTTAAAAGCGAGCGGGAAAATTGCACGAGTGTCATTGGTGAAAAAAAAATATTCGGTAGTCATCATTTAATCGAATTGTATATGTTATACAGACTACAGACAGAATGGCAGCTGCAAATGTTTTGTTGAAAGAAATGATGAGTTGTTTATGGGTAATAAATGCCAGAAAGATTCGTTAGGCCGACGCGATATTCGATTATCTATGATCTTCTTTCCGTAATGTTCTTGTGGATTTTGGTTACCATTTCTGATTCTTGAAGGTTGGGGGGGGGGGGGGGGGCATGTTAATGCCCCCTTCCCTTGGTGTTTGGGGGGGGGGTGATAATTAGAAAGAACTAGTATTTGTAACTTAGAAAAAATTAAACCATTTACACTGGAAATTTTCTATTTTTTTTCGACCCCCCCCCTAAAATTTCAATGACGCAGTCTGCGTCGTTGACCCCCCCTGTAGGCACCCCTGGAACCAACCACACTTTCTTTTTAAATTATATTTTACTAAAACGGAAAGCTCAAGTTAAAAGCAATTTTGTTGATATTTTCTTTTATATTGTTCATTATCTGCGAATTTGCTTATCTATGGGTAAGATAAAATCATTTGGAGGAACTAGTAGGGTTGAACCAACCACCGTTTCTTTTAAGCCTACTTTTCTTTTTGTAATTCAAAGAATTAAAAAAAAATGAAAAAGTAGGTATTGACATGCGGTCGATGTCCGTCCGTGTGTCCGTACCCCCCTTCCAAAATCAGTTCTATCAATCCGATCTTAAAAATTCTTTTTTTATTAGAAAGATATAACCTCAGACACCCAACTTTCACACTTTTTGTCCGGACATAGGACAGACATAAATCTACTATTTGACGACGAATTTCCCATTGAATTAGCATTGAAATTCAATTTCGAGTAATTTAAATCGCAGAATTTAACTACAAATGCTACGGACAAGTGAGATACGTCAAAAAAAATCAGCGCATCGAAATTAGAATACAATGAAAATTTTAGAAAAGAATTCGAATTCGAAGTACTTCAATTATTTAAAAAAAAACTGCAAAGTTTAATGCTCATTTAAAACGCATAGGAAGCCATTTTTATTAGAATTAAATCACCATTGCCATCCCAACAATCGCGCAAGAAACTTTAATTCTTTTATACAATAAATTGAAATAAATTTATTGTTGCGACATCGATCAATTTAAGATGACGTCAAATATATATTTCACTACGAGATCTTTGTATGTTGATATAAATTATTTTCATTCTATTTAAAAGCGAGGAATATGACATATTTATTCTTTGAAATATAAATTTTTGCAAACGATTTAAGTTATAATTCAGGGGTGAAACTGCCCTCCACTAAAAAATCCTGAAAAAACTAAAACCGAGTCTTTTTTTTTGGGGGGGGGGGGGGGATAACTAAGACGAGGTAAAAGGGTGAAAAATTAATATACTTGATTTTGTTGAAAAAACATATGGGGTTTTTAAATCATCAAATAACTGCATACAGTTAAACAGGGGTGCAGAATTTTTTTTACTCCAAACATTTCCCCCAATCCGTTTGAAAATTTCCCCCAAAATTTTACCATATGTACAGCTGGGGGAAAAAAACGAATCACCCCTCGTTTCTCGGCTGGTATTGATCAAGGAGTTTTGTGTAAGGTGTCAATTTTCAGGAAATAGCGTGAGGAATTGGGAACTGGCAACAAAAATTGTTATAGGGGTCGTCTACATATTAAAATGAGTACCAACTTTAAAAATTCCAATGGCAACACCCAATTTTTTTACATAAAAATGTTCAGCACCCTCAAAATACCCCATGTATAAAAAAAAAATATTTATTTTGCATTATTTGCTGAGATATTAAAGCCTTAACTTTGTTAGCCTCAACTCAGTTAGGGGCAAATCTCCTAAGTGAAAAAAGGTAATATTTTGGTTGTGTCTTTTCAAAACGACAAGTTAAAAAAGGGTTAGCATAATCTCGCCAACGGATGCTAGAATTTAACTTTCTTCAGTAATATTTCGATTTTTCGAAAGTTTTTTTTTTTTTTTTTTAAATTTTGGATTTTAAAATTCAGAAATAAAATAAAGGCTAGAAGATGAAAAGTTTTAATTTCAAATTAAGTCGCATATACAGTTATTTATAACGAACAGATTTTCAAATGCTATTAGTTACAATCAGATTGAAAAACATGATTATTACACTTATACTTTAAACATTTTATGCAAATTTTTGTTTCATTCGCAAACATTGTTGCAGAAATTTTGTTTAAAATTCGTCGCACTCTATCGGCAATATCGGCCCAGTGGCTTGCTGGTAGTGCTTATTTCGCATTGTCACGCCACAGGTCCGGGGATCGAATATCGGATTGGGCGAGGTTGACCCATCCTTTCATCCCTTAAGTGGGTCGATAAATCGGGGACCAAGCATGCTTGGGGAACTAAATGCTGGGGGTTCCGCGTGAGGCTTTCCACATTACCGGGACATATGCCTTGCACCTCAGAGCCCTTGTATCCCGGAAGCTGAAATGGGCACAGCAGGCCCTGGCCCACTAATGGGCTGTTGCGCCGAGGAGTTCTAGTTTTTATCGGTAAACCACGTATTGCAAATTGAGGGTTACGACCTTAACACGATATTTAAGGAAAGCAAAATAAAAATATTCAGAATGATTTGGTAAAGATTTTTAACCAACGCAGTTGGCACTAATCTTTTAAAAAAATTAATGTGGTAACAATCAAATGTATTTAAAACCGAATTCTAGTAATATTCTAGGGTATTTAATTTTTAATATTAAACACACTTTTGAAATTGTATTGGAAATAAAATACATTTAAAAATATAGTAACCGATATCATTTAATGTTAATTATACAAAAAAATACATTGTATGCACTTGAAATACGAAAAGATTTTTAGACATTTGACAGAAATTGATAATTTGAATTAACATTTACCAACAAACGCTTTTTAATCCCCAAACGATAATGCAATTTAGGATCAAATTTTTCCGAGTAATTTTTTACACGGTCCCTTAAATTCGTCCTTTTCAGTTTTTTTACAATAACTCGGCAAATAATTGTTATTGAATTAAAAAATTTGGGGTTGCTATTCATGTTTTATTTTTTCTTATTTAAATTTAAATAAAAAATTATTAAAAATAAAAAATTGATGAAAAAACATGTGTGATTTGTTTTTGGAAAATTAAGAAGTATATAATGAAAAAAAAATCTTTGTTCTATTAATTTTATTTGTAGAGTTATGAATAAAAGTTTGTGAAACTTTTTTAACATTATGGGCGTTCAACTTTGAATACTTATATCTCAGCAAATAATGCAGTATAAATAATTCTTTTTTTTATATATGGGGTATTTTGAAGGTGCTGAACATTTCTATATGAAAAAAAAAATTGGGTGTTGCCATTGGAATTTTCAAAGTTGGTACTCATTTTAATATGTAGACGACCCCTATTACAATTTTTGTTGCCAGTTCTCAATTCGTCACGCTATTTCCTGAAAATTGACACCTTACACAAAATTCCTTGATCAATACCAGCCGAGAAACGAGGGGTGATTCGTTTTTTTTTCCCCAGCTGTACAATATGTCACCATATGTTACCAATATGTATTTACATAATTTCTGTCTTGCCTTAGGTATAGAAAATTTTATGATGTACAGGGATGTTATCGCTTGTTGAACAAAATAACTGAAATCCTAACCAAATGCTTGGTTTGAAAAACCAAAAAAGCTATCACGACAATATAAATTTTAATAATTATATAACACTAAACTAGTAAATGTACTTTTAATATATTTATATAGACTTTAAAATAAGTACATTTTCTTTGATTTATTATGCTAGGGGGTCATATTCATCAGATTTATCTATGAACTTGTTTGTTTTGTGGATCATATTCATTTGGTGTATTACTTTTAAGTTTTAGCTGTTTGGCAGTTTTATAAGTCTGGAAATTTAGACATCAGGTTTTGAAAAAAAAAACCTTGACTGCCTATTTGGGATTGAAATCCTCAACTTTTGGTCTTTTTTGTTAAGAAAAAAATTTCAAGCACTTTTCCAGAAAAAAATTCCAAGGACTAGAAATTTACTACCAACATAACATCTGAATATATAAAGCGTGTATACGCCGACACTTCATTAAAAAAAAGCTAAAAATTATCTAAAATCAGAAACCCCAGGAAATGCCGAAGTAGAAAAAAAAAAGTCCAATGTAAAACAAAAAGTATTTTAACATTCAAGCTGTTTTTGTGATCACCACTCAAGGACGCTGCGAGAACGACACTTAATCAGAAAAAATATCCTGGTCGTCTGACTAAGCCTGAACCAGAGCTACAAAAGTAAGAGATACTCTTCCGATAAGCCAGAGAACTGGCAATCATTCTGATGCAATTTAACGTCATCGGTAGATTTTGAAATAATTACTATGCAACAAAATAAGCAAATCAGGAAAGCATTATTAGATTCCTCTTCTAATGGGAAATTGCACTAGCTGGGCGAGATTTGAAGACATCGTATCTTAAGGAGTTATAGGAGTCTTAAAAATTCTATAAATAACCATGTGCTTCATCCAGTGCGGTGTCGGTAAGACAGTGAAAACGAAAGAACTTTTTTTTTTTTCTTCACCGGTTGCTATGGTGGTTGTCGTCTTTGGTAGGTAGGTTTGAATTATCGTCGTACTAGAGCTACACGATTGTCGTCTTTGGATTAGAGTACTATCGAGATATTGGCGATTAGCGATTGTTTGGTGAGAAATGACACCTAAGGAAATTTTCCCTGAATTTTAAAAGACATAACGAATTTCCTTTCCCAGACATCCCTTAGCATCCCGATTCTGACAACACCCTGTATGACGTCACAAAGTCACGTAAACTTGTCCGATCTCCGTGAAAAGTGCAGCGGTAATGCGATTTGATGCTAAAGTGATTTAAAAAGTACGGACTTGATTTTTTGAAAACATTTAACAAAATTTTTGGTCAAAAATAAAACCCAGAGTTCCGGGGGAAGAATATTAAAAAAATCCGGAATTCTGGGGTACCCCCGGAAAAGTTTCACCCCTGTTAATAATTATTTAATTTTCGAAATAAAATAAATGAAACCAGTCGAATTTAGCAAGTAAATGTTCATTGAGGAGTAGTTTTTTGGTTTTTGTTCTACGAAAAATTAAATATTTATTTATAACTGCAAATAAAGCTTTTTAGTGCTGTGTTTAGTGAAAGATGCTGTGTTTAGTGAAATTTATTTTAAATTTAATGTGGAAAAACGGTTGTTGATGTCACTTACTGCTACGAACCTAGTTTTTTCAAGATAAGAATTTTAGTAAGTATTTAAGTAACAGGAAAGTAGGCTATTTTAGTTCTTTAAGAACTTCTTGTTAAATTATATTTTACTTAAATGGAAAGCTCAAGTTAAAAGCAATTTTGTTGATATTTTCTTTTATATTGTTCATTATCTGCGAATTTGCTTATCTATGGGTAAGATCAAATCATTTGGAGAAACTGGTAGGTTTTTAACTTTCTATTCTTCTTCTTCTTCCTGAACCTAACCACTAACCACCACTGAAGGGTACTGATAGTTGCCTTGCATTAACACAATTTATACAAATAGGACAAGCAATGGTTCCTTAACCCTTTCAGTCCCAGTGATGCCATTTGGAATCATCACTTTCAATATTTTTTTTTCATGTCCCCAGAATGTTTTGGGAACAAATGTGTCATTTAACATGGCCTCGGTCGAAGGACAGGGCTTTTCGCAGCGAAACAGACTTGGGTTTTAAAATAGGCATGTACATGTGCCCTTAACTTCTATTTATATCTAATTATCCTTTACTATCTAATACTTTGTTTTTAATTAATACAACTAAAATAGCAATTGTTTTTAAACACTTTTGTTTATATGGTAATTAATATCGTGGTTTTATTTTCAACGCCTTCACTCTCAGGCTTAATTTTTCGAGCAAGAACTAATAAACCAGGCTGTTGCTGTGCTCTATGTCCTGGAGTAAAGGGATTAATTTAATTAAGACCAAGCATGTTTTTTTTTACAAAGTTATCAACAAAATGCACACAACTTGTAAACAGAACTACTCTCTTAAGATATTTATTTTTAAAGCAACTTTTGGATGCAACAGTGGATGCTCTGTTTCACAAAAACTTGATATTTCCAAGCAAGTGTAATTAAGCAAAATGTTTATACAACGTTGTAATATTTTTCTTGTGACTATTTTGCAATTTTCTTTGTTCAATTTTTTTATTTTACTACCTTCCTGTAAATTTGTAAAAATGAGTGTCCACTGTTTTATTCTACCAAGCCACAAATATAGGAAGAAAAACTTAACTATAGTTTGATGCAATGAAAGACTAAAGAATATTGTTATTAACCTTTTGATACCAATATCATTCAAAGGAAAACTATTTTATTTTTAAATAACTACAGCGCTCTACATTTTTCATCGAAATAGGAAAAGTACCAAGACATGATTTTTTTTCAGAAATTTGGCTGAATTTCTATATTTCCATTTCACTGGAGAAAATTTGTAATGTTCTTATTGTACACTGCTCAAAACAATTAGAGAAGCGCGCTGTTTAAACCTTTTCACTCCTAATGATTATATTTGGAAAAAACAGCATGTGATTTTTTCTCACTAAGTTGAGCTCGCACTTATTCATTGTTAGAAGGAAGAATCATGCCATTTGAAGAATTAAATATTGTTTGTTTTAATTAAATGAAAATATGAAAAACAAGGTAAAATAAAATTCACCCTAAAAAAATTATCAAATAAAATATGATGACTATGAGCCAGGGAGCCTCTACGACGGGAACATTGATACCAATGGTGCACTGGGGGACAAGTGGTCTGAAGGTCTGATTAAATTGTTTAATCTTTAAGCAATTTCTTCCTAAGCATGAGAGACGCTGATGAAACAGATTTCCCTAAAGCACCAGTCTTTTCTAAAGTTTACGCAATATCCGAACCATAGAACTGAGATAATAAAAGTGAAAACCTCCTTCAAACCTCGCAGGATAAGGAATACAAAAATAAACGAATTGACAAAGAATAAAAGTGTCATACATGGCACCTGCATTTACAGTAAACATAAGAATTTTGGAAAATCGTCCACAAGATTCGTCAAGCCAAATCAGGGAGGCCAGGTTCTTACTTAAATCGCCTTTCTGCGTATCGAGGTTCATTTGAATCAAACTACAGTTAGGGAACTAAACTACCCAACGACAACATTGAGAGTAGTAATAAAATAGAACAGACTCTCACTTCTAGCCTAGCATGGACTTGGCGTGGCAGCACGGGTATGTAGTGGTGGAACATAGTTGGTGTAGGAGGAAGCTCAGTCATTTGAGGCAAGGCAAACAGCTCAGGAGGCCTAATACTCATAGGCTGAAAAGACAAAGCATGTTATAGCAAAATAACTGTGCTAAATAATGACACAACAGCAATGCAGTTTTTATAATTGAACCAGACACATGACTAATGCCTTGAATATTTATTTTAAGCAAAAACAGAATATTTTATGTATTTTCTGAAACAAACAAAACAAAGAATTTTATTTCTCTTTGATACAAACATCTCACAACACATCCATGATAAAAACATAAATACAATCATCTTAAAGTAAAAGTTTTATAAAATTGCTGGAATTTCATAATATATAATGACAATGACCTGCTGGTTTTAAGAAATACTGTATTACTGCATTTTAAGAAATACTGTATTAACTGTATATTAAACAATTCATTGCCGTTAAGAAAAAATTACTCCTTAATTCAATGGTTAAAAAATACCAAGAACAAAAACATTGAAATAGGTATTCAGCATTAAAAAAACTGTTTTTTAAGACAAAATAAAGGTATCCGCAGTCACCATGGAGCTATTAGCTAACTGCAACTTCTTTTTTTATCCCTAGTTTTTTAGTTTTACAAAAAAAAATGGTTTTGAAAAAATATATAAATCTTGACTGCTTCTTTAGAATTAAAAATATTGAAATGTCTAACATTAGGAAGAGTATCTGCCAAACTGGTGTATTTTTTATACATTGTTGTAATTGACGAAGCCCAAAAGCCCATTTTTGTAAATTCTAGTGTATGACACAGCTCACTAACTACACAATTCAGTTAAATGCAATTGCAAAAAAACCCAGTCAAAAACATCAGAAACAATAATTATTCAATAATTTGTATGAAAAGTAGTTTATTTTAATATTTTTTTTAAATTAGAAAATAAATAGTAAATCTCACCATTCCTGTTGGAAGACCAATTACAGACGGCACACTAAAATGATGCAATCTTGGAGGAGGCGGATGATGATAATGGTGTTGATGAATGTGATGATGATGAATATGTCCTGCTTCACTGTAAAAAAAAAATACAACTTCTTTAATACTTTCTTCGTTTGTTAGATCTATGCTGCACTTAAGTTAACAAAGAATTACAGGAAAACTATTTGGAAAAAGTTAGTAATTAATCCTTATATGTACAAAATTAAAACTGGTAAACTGAGCCCCGGTTAAGATATAAAATTTTGCACCACAAAAAATTGATTGAATTTAAGTGGAAAATATTTTCTCAGTAGCCTTCTTCTTAGCTGGGGTAACTTATCCTTGTTTAAGTTTTCAAGTTGCTTGAGTTAGTGTTTCTGTGGTATAATAT
This sequence comes from Hylyphantes graminicola, assembly GCA_023701765.1. Classification (NCBI taxonomy): domain Eukaryota; kingdom Metazoa; phylum Arthropoda; class Arachnida; order Araneae; family Linyphiidae; genus Hylyphantes; species Hylyphantes graminicola. The sequence continues at coordinate 27,176,509 of CM043120.1, read as the reverse complement.
AAAGCACTGGTGAACTTTATAAATAAGCGTTTTCGCCAAGTTGTCATAAATTTTTGTCTCTTGTCAGTTTTAAGTTCAGCTGTAAATGGATTTTTCAACCCATTTATTAAAAATATTTTCAAATCAATTTAGTCATCTACTCAGGGTTGCCACACAATTTGATAAAAATAATCAAGGACTATTTAAGGACTTTTCAAGGATTTTTCACCATTTTCAAGGACTGTATATTAAAAAATGCACTTAAATTCCACGATAGTTTCTAAATATTAATTTAGAAAACGAATAGGAGCTCTCTAACTTAGGAGGAGTCGTTACCAATAAAAGTAACTGGGTTATAATTAGTTACTTTATGAAAAATCTAACAGCATTACTTGGCGTTAACGTAAAAAAGTTGTAAGTAACACATTACTCCAATCCATGGAAAAAATATCACTTCAAGATAAATTCCTCGGCCCTAAAAATTAAGGACTTTTCAAGCACTTTCAAGACCTTGAAAGTCAATGTTTGTTTTCAAGCACTTTTCAAGGACCGTGGCAACCCTGCCTACTTTACGTATAAGTTCTTCCACAAAACTAAACAGAAGTATACTTACGCAGGCGTCCCCGACACCAACGCCTCCGCCTGCATGGCGATGGCGTCAGCCTCCGCCGCCGCACACGGCTGGCTGGGGGCCATGGAGGTGGGCAGGGCGGAGGCTGCCGCCGGAGGCGGCGGAACCGGCAGCACTCCAAGACCGGAGGGACCGGCCGGAGGTGGGGCGGCCGAGGCCAGGTGCAGGAACGAGGGCTGGCTGGCGGCAGTGGTGACGGGGGCTGCACTGGCAGAGGGGTTGATGGGGGGCGGCGGAGGGGCGCCCTCCGGGCAGAGGTAGAAGGTGGGGGCGGGGGTAGGGTGGGCGGCGGCAGCGGCGGCCTGGTTCTCGATCAGCTGCAGGGTTTGTTCTTGCATTCTGTACGGGGAGAGAGAGAGTATGCGAAGTTGAAGTACATATACCGTATGTTGGCCAAATGACAAAACCATGAGTGTGCATAAATACAGAAATAGATAAACTGAATACTGTTAAGCCCACAGTTTTAAAAAAGAGCCAATCCCTAGAATTTTCACGTTCGCGGTTTTGTCATTTGATCAACGATAAATAAACTGCTCAAATTTTTTTGATGTTGGTTGAACTAAAATTGTGATTTTGAACTGTGGTCAAGTCAAAATGCATTGAGGACTGAACAGGCGACTAACATAAGTTTATTACAACATATTACATAGCATTATTTGTTTATGCCCAAACCAATCTGTTTATAGGATGTTAAAGGAGAGGACAAAACCCTTGAAGAATTCCTCATTGGCATGATGTTTTAACAAACCATGCCCCAGCAGCAAAATTATTCTCGGTATATGAAAACTAAGTTATGTTTTATGACATTTTTCACTTTGAAAAAATTACAATTTTATATTTCAACTGCAGTAGACACCAATTTTTTGCACATTATCTACAGATAATTTCTATTTTTAAACACTTATAATTAAATTAAATGCCTCCACAATGCTTTTCATCTCAGTCTTAAAAGCATTTTGTAATAACTTTACTAAAAGTTATAGCTCTGGCAAGTTTATAAATATTGTGTCCACTACATAATTTTACAAAGCAACAAACATTTTTTTAAAAAAACCTACTGTTTTATTCATTACAAGGGGAGGAAGTTTAAATTATGAAAAAAAAAGTTTATGCTATTCTGTAGTTTTCCTACTTACATTTGCATTAATACACTGTGTTGGTGAAATCTTCGTCGATTTACTTCTTGCATACGCTGTTGCGACTGGAGGGAAAAATACAAAAAAATATATATATTATGCAATGATATAGAAAAGATACAACATACACAGGGTTCCCACTCCTATTTCAAAATAAAAATCAAGGAGTTTTTAAGGACTTTTCAATGACCCTTAATCATAATGTGTCGATTACTATAACTATAAAATCGACCAAACATAAATACAAGTGTTTATATATATAAGCAGCGTTTTGTACCGAATGCCGAAGTACTATGTGCCTCATTTAGAGCCGACTTTAGTAATGTTTTGAGAAATGACTTCTCGAAATTTGAAAGTAGCGAACTAAGAAAATCAAAGACTTTTCCACAATTGAATCGGTGAGTGCAGAAACCACTTCATTCCCAAAAATCCGAAAACACGTTTTCAATGAAAATAAGCGTAGAAAGGCAAGATGCGTGTTAGGTGCAAAAACTATGTTAGTCTATTGAGTAGTTCCGTAAATAGAGGATGTTTGTTTCGAGTGTTTACTGCAGAAATAATGGAGGAGTCATTACGTTTTTTCTTCCTCCTGAAAAATTTGAAAGTTGTGACTGACGTTGTTTCTGCACTCACCGATTCAATTGTTAGTCAAAATCAAGGAGTACTAAGGGGTACATTTTATCGAAAATCAAATACTTTTCAATGATTTTTGGTAAAAATCAAGGAGTATTAAAGGATCCTTGAATTGTATGAAACGGTCTTTGAAATTGAAAATAAAAATCAAGGACTTCTTAAGGACTTTCAAGGACCTGTGGGAAGTTGGGAACCCTGATACATCAACTTCACAATTTTAACTTTTCGGCAGATTGGAGAGCAAAAAAATAGTTCCACACAGCTATCCAAAAACAACGTACCTGCCAAATCCTGGAGTGGGTAGGGTTCATCCTGACCAGATTAGGGGGGTGTGGGTGCATGGGGTCATGATGGCTGGAGGGTGTTGTCACGGTGACAGAGTTGTAAAGCTGGCCGAAAGCTGCTGGCTGGCTGTTGAGGGCAGGGTGGTTGAGGGCTGGGGTGTGGACGCCAGCTGGCACGTAGCTGAAGTGGGGGCTGGAAGCTGCTGGAAATAGAAAGTGTTACTGGTTGTGTGGCATAAGAGTTAGTTAGGTTTGAATTATCGTCGCACTAGAGCTGCACGAGGGCTATTGACGACGGGCGTCGGATTTTAGAACCACAGTCAAGTGACGAGCCGACACCTGACCCAACCCAACCATTAAGGGCGACATAGTACGCAGCATTAGGGCTTTGAAGGTTATTTAACATGCACTTCCTTACACGTGGTATTATTCATCAGAATTTTTTGGCTGCACGGGCCGTTTATAGGTAGGAGTTATCTTTGGAGACGCCCGGACCCGAACCTAGGACCTTTCGCATGCTAGGCAAGTGCCTAACCGACTGGGCTCCCCAGCCCCCTGTGTGGCATACGATGCTTCAGGAGAACTAAATTTGCACTACGGGGCTATTGGTGACAGGCTTGTAATTGGTCTAGTGATGAGGCAGACACCTAAGAAAACAACCAACGCAACCTTACAGCAACATAGTATGCATTGTCAAGAACTTGAACTCCACAAATTAAATGAGCATTGGCTTCATCAGTGTACTTGGAGAGTGAAATGCTTTAACTTTGGAAAGTAATGTGATAGAGTATACAACAGTAGAACAATCAGAATGAACAAGAGTATGAGATTGGGAAAAAATGGAGGGAGGGGGAAAATATAAACTGCCACTACAAGGTTTATTAATCTAGAATCAATCTAAATAATTCTGATATTATAACTTTTTTCAAATCTAAGAGCTTTTTAAAAAAAAGTTGTAATTTTAAGGTATTATTAAATTTTTTTTATTAATTATTTATAGTTAATCTCCGTTACAAAGTAATAAAAAAATATGTTTAAAAAATACATTTTTATATAGAAATATGATATAAAAGAACACAAATTCCCATATGATTATAAGTTTGACAAAAAAAATTCTAATTGTAAGATGCAGGTAAAAAGATTTCTAAACATCAAAACTACTAACAAAAGAGGATTACGTTAGGTTAGGTTTGAATTATTGTCGCACTAGAGCTACATGAGGGCTATTCTAACAAAATAGGACAAAATAAAACTGGAGAGAGGGAAAAAATAAACTATTTGATGTAATGAGTACCTCTGCCGGCCGACATGCCTGAAAAGAAGGTAAGTGCCCAACACAGTTCTTAACAATACAAGCAGCGTTAAAAAAGATAGAAAAAGAAATCTTACCATACTTAAAACAAAAACATGTCGCAAGTACAACAACACATGTTTATTATTAGTAGTACAGTAAACCTTCAATAAACTATGTTGTGAGTAGTGCTGATAATTATACTTACAATACAAATGAGGTTTTACTAATTTTTAATAAAAAATTTAAATTACACTACATTAATCTATTAAAAAAATCTTTTGTAGAAACTAAAATTTAGTTACAGCAAAGTAAAAAGTAATTTTGATAAATTTTAATATTGAAACACATTCTTTTAAAAATTTTTGGTACATTCTGTCTGAGGAGGAAGGATTCATATTACATGGATCACACAACAAATACATATTTTCAATATTTTTGTATATAGCTGCTAATTTAAACAGTAGATTGAAGTTTTACTGTAAAATTAATGCTGTTCAATTTACTGTAAAAGGTAGAATAAAGTTTTACTTGGATAAAGAGCATGCTGAGAGTGAATACAGCGACTTCTGGGAATGCAGCCATACGCAAGGCAAGGATCAGGAACTGGGGCAGTGCCCTATTAGAAGAAAAATTTAAAAATTTAAAATAATGCGTTCAAGAATTTATATTACACAGGTTTTGGTTAAAACTTGCGATACAGATTTATTGGGTTGTCATTAAATCCCCAAAATTGAGTGAATTTAATGACAACTTGCCTATTTTGGAGGATTATTTTTAATATCTATAATGTATACCAGACTGTTTCCAACTTCCATAAATAAATAATTTTGTAATTTCATTACTGCAGCTATCTTAAATTGAGACTCTTAAAACTATGGCTCTCTAGCTAAAACATCCTAAAATAGTGAAACTCTGGTGATTCTATTATCACAAACTTTTTCAATTCTTAGAATCATTCAGCAATCTTAAATTCCTCCAGCGAAGCAGTATGGACATCCAGAATTTGTGTTTATAAACAATTTTTTCAATCAAAATATATTTTTTAAAAAGTGCTTCAAAGTAATGCACATTTGCTCCTAGTTTCAACTTAAGTCAGTAAGGCACAGATTGCTCCAAAATTTTTCTATCCAATTTTAACACTGGTTTTTTGACATTAAAGGTTTCCTAACAAAAGCTTTCACCAAAATTATGGGATTTATGGTTTGGTTTAATCAAAGTCAAACCAGAAATACACAAAGACAATTTCCGTTAAAAATAAGAAATTTATTAAGTTTAGAATGGATTTGAGAAATTACTTTTGGTACCAGGACCTAGGTGCAGTTCCCTACTGAATAAGACGATAATACCTCAAAACATGAACCCAATTCAACAAACCTACAGTAAAACCGATATTAAGTTTGCAGTATACAAATGTTCTATGAGAAAAAGGGTAAATAGTTCTCATTTTCGAGGGCGAGAATCAAATACAAAAAGGTATTTCACAGTCAATAAACAAATTTATTTGTTATTTCAAGACATATATTTTATTTAGCTTCAGTTAGAGTGTAATTTTAATTATTTTTTTCTTCGATTTGAACGTAACAGGGCGCAGGAATATCAGGGTCAATAAGGAGCAATCAATCAGAGCTGGCAAAATTTCGGCGCCAGCAGCGTTGTTGACGCAGTTTCCTCCGCGTAGTACATTTCTCTACTGCAAACTTAAGGTCGGTTTTTGTATAAACCAAATACAATAAATATTTTACTCCCCATTTAATTTACAATGTACCCACCAACACTTAACTATTAATAAACATGGATTAAAAATAGACTTACAAGTGTTCTCATAGGTGTATGTGCATCAGGCGCTTCGTGAAAAGGTATAGCAGGTTGGTTGGCCGAATGGTACCGACAGCTGGAGAACTGAACGACAGGATACACCTGTTGTGCATGTGTTCTGTTTTCTTGAAAGGAATCATAGTAGTTTGGAGGACTTGGATTACGTTCAGCCATTAGGTTACAACTGGGAGGGGAATAGAGGTTATGTTTATTTTATTAAGATAAGAGATAAAAGTTAAAGTATTAAAATTAAGTAAAAATAACAGATATTAGTTTAGTATTAAAATTAAGTAAAAATAACAGATATTTAAAGACACATATCAGTTATTATTTTATCATTACTTTGTTCTTTAAAATGCTCAACATTACGTTATTTCAGGTGGAAAGAGGTAAAATTTATTAAAATTAAAAAAAAAAAGGTAGAGACAAAAAAATATTTTTCTTTCAAACATTACAGAAGCCTTTACAAAACTTTGCATAGACAGAAATTTTAATGGCCCTGTTCCGAACGTCGAAGATGAAGAAACCTGTTCAGAACCACACAGAACAACAATAATATACTCAGCTGTAAACAAATGGTACTGACCAAGTTTCGAGATATGGTTTCTTCATCTTCGGAATAAAGACATTCTTAAAGAGTGAAGCCAAAATTTTGGTCCACACAAATGTTTGGGAGAGCTATGGCCTTGTATTACATTACGGTAGATGTATTATTTCATATGAAATATTACCTAATGCATATAATACAACACAATGCGCGAATGAACATTTTTGTAATGTTCTGATATTATGCGATTTAAAATTTTTAACTAACATTGGTTACTTTTAAAGACTACCCAAGATTAACAACAAACAAAGAATTAATTGCAATATTAGCCAATTGATTTGAAAGAGAACATTAGCTCTTCAAAAATAAAGTTTCCCCCAAAGTTTATCTAAATAAACAAAATCTAAATCTGTAAGTTGAGTAGGTCCTGCTAGAGGTCACAGCAAAGCACCACACACCTGACAGCACTGTTTGCGGTGGGCACTGCCGTCCTATTTGCCGCCGCGGTGTGCGGCAGTGTGTCGTCGTCCGACTGTGTTAAGTCCACGATGATCGGCCGGTCGGTGGACTTCACCACCACGCTGCTGCGTGGGGCCCGAGATGCACCGGAGGATGTGGTTTGTGTGAGGGTGCGTGGGGTGCGGCCGCGGATGGCTTTCGTCACGGGCCTGGAAATAAATGGGTTACAATCAGGTTGACAAATGACAGTGATTGAGCCTTCTAGAAGGGAAGGGCGTAGGCTACATAGCCCATTACCCCGCTCGCCAGAAGAGACAGTCACAAGAGACACACAAAGAAGGATGCCACATACACATAGACAAATAACAACATTTATTGACAAACACAAACATCCATGCCCTTACCGGGATTCGAACCCGAGCCCAGCAGCTCCAAAGGCTAGTACACTAACCATTGTGCCAGTGGACCGGCTACAATTAGGTTAGGTTAGGTTTGAATTATCGTCTCACTAGAGCTACACAAGGGCTATTGGCGACGGGCGTCGTATTTTAGAACCACAGTCAAGTGACGAGCATGCACCAGAATAGGCAGCCAACGCAACCATTAAGGGTGACATCGTCCCAGCGTTAGGACTTTGAAGGATATTTAACGTGCACTCCCTTACACGGGGGGTACAATTAGTTTATGGTTGTCTTTACACTCCTTGCCAACCGAAGTTGGGTGAATAGAAATATTTTATGAAGAAGATCCTTCAGCGGATGTAGAGAGTTCTATAAATTATTTGTGAATCCATCCAGAAAACATGTTTAAAACATTAATTTCGTTTAAGGTCCAACAGATTTGAATATAATTTAAGAAAATTTGGCAATTTTATCAGAATGTAAAGTGTATTTTTGTTAAATTGTATTCAGATCATTTTGTATGTAAATATTAACTTACAAGAATTTCCAACTAACGGACCAATCGCATTTTCCCTCTGACTTTTTACTCTTTGTGTTTACCCAAGTTAGGTTTGCATGGAGTGTAGTGGGGGTTAAGAGGGGCCTCTGGTGTTTGAAGTATTTTGTATCAACCCCAAATCCTGTAAGTGATGCGATAATGGAAGCCACCCTCAAAACTAGCCGTAGAGTCCATTGCTTTCGCATACAGCAAAGAGAGCAGCAAAACTACAATGCCTCTCTTACTCAGGTCTACTATCTGAGCACCCTCATTTGAGGATACTACACATGTTACTTTTTAGGGGGGGGGAATGCGATAGCATGGCATTGCTATCACACTGTCTCTGTTGGGTCTACTCGGGTTTCCTCGCTCGAAAGCAACTTCACAGAGGACAGCACTACCGACTGAAAATGGATCCTTCTAATTATTTTTTAGAGGCAGAGGCCATCCAGAAGATCTCATAATTGGTTTGTTTTCCCTAAAGGCATTGATTTGTTATGGGAACTTGGATGACTTTGTGATCACGACAGTCTTTAATGTGCACCAGTCACTATTAGCGTAACTCGCAACCAAGGAATGACAGTCCAACACTCTACCAACCAGGCTATTCCGGCCCTAGTGGGTTAGTAACTCAACAGAAGCATCACAATTAGAAGTGTATTTTTAAAACTTCTTTTCATAAGACAATTTTGTACTAAATGAGTTCACTCCAAGCGGATGCCCAGAGCATTAAACAGATTAACGACCATGAACATTCAAAGTAATTACTCCCATGTTAGTGAAGGCACAAGTGTAAAAAATAACCTTAATTATTGCATGGTTTGTTTTTGTTTTAAAGTAACTACAGGCACGATTAATTTATGAAAAAAATTAAATTTGTTAAAAATAAAAACAAAACTTTTATGTGCTATTACGCAAACCATTTTTCAGACATAAAAAAAATACTTATGACAATTCAGTATTTTTATCGAAAGCTAAACCACTATCGATACTTACCTTTCAGATATCAAGCTAAACACTCTTAACTGAACTAAGTAAAAATAGTGTTACCTAGGTGGCTCAACTCCGACAACTTCAACACTGCTGTCATCGTCATCATCAGTAAAAAGACAATCCAACTGAAGATCAGGAGCTACCGGCCAGTCAGTCTCTTTAACTTTATTGCAGTTTTTAGCTTGGAATCTTTCATTGGCATGGCTTGATGACGGTTCTAAGGAAACAAGGTTGTTACGAAAAAAGTTTTTTTAATGTCCTATACACAAAAAAACCTTTTTAAGTTGCAAACAAAACTGTTTTGGATACATACAAGATAAGAAAAAGCACAATAAAAGTTAGGCGAGGTGACCAGTGTTGTTTGAATGAATAAATGTTGGAGATGATCAGAAGGTTTTTTTTAAAGACATTTTATATAACGACCACAGTACTAAACTACATAAAAATAGATAACAAATAAATTTTGGATCAAATGGCACTGGTCCCGTCGGCCTGACAGATGGAGCAAAAGTGATGTGTTGTTCAGTTTGAATCTCATGGGAAATGAATTTGTCCCGCCTTTATGATGCAGGGATTGGTTAAAAAAATATATAAGAATTTATACTATTGGGCGAGAAATTTGATTGACAGAACTTTAGTTTTAGTTTGTAATTTTGAAGGATTTGGGTGCAAAGGTTTTACTTCCCAAAATGGGGTGCCGAAACACAAAGAAAGTTAATGGAAATTAAATTAAATAAGATTCACCACTAAAGTTTTTCAAATAAAACATTAACGTAGACGTCATTTTAACGACCTTCTGCTACCTGACCTATGTCTCAACTGTACCATAAAGGGATCTTTTAATATTGTATTACTTCAGTAGCCTACACTGCAAATCCCACACAAGACGATCAACACACTATTGGAATGGCGGTAACATAGGGGGCCAGTCCATTCATTGGCATCTCTTGGTAATTGCAAAAAATTTATTATTAGTTACAATACCCATCAAGTTGCAATGAAGTTGAAGTACTGGTATACGCTTGTGTATAAGCCAAGAAATTGTGTACAAAACTAGGGACATAAAAATCAGGATTGAATTATCATAAACATTACATTTAAAAAAAACATCCCTAAACTATAACTAAATTTCAATAAGAAAGTTTTAAAAGCTATTTATTTTAAATAAATGGCATCCTAAACTGCTTTTGTGACTAAGTATTAAAAAAAATTTAAAGGTAGTTTAATTATGCAGCTGAAATAATATTATTATCTGTTCACCGCATCCATCAATCATGCCTAATTTTCAGTTCTCGACAAGAAGCACTCTTTCCAGTGTAGCTGCTTTGTCAGTAGAAGACTACTTTGTTTGTAGGAGACCAGTTCAGTCAACCAGTCTTCTTCAAGTGTGTTAAGAAAGCAATACTCGTCCATGACCTTGTTGCCTTCATGTTTCATTGAACACAGCATCTACTTTTTCTATTCAAGGTCACCAAAATAACAGTAAATATGTCAAGAACTTGACATGAACCGGTTTCCTCTTATTTTCTTTAGAAGGCCCTGGTCTGGGGACGATCTTTCTTGCTGCATTTCCTATCTTGACTAATACACAGGTTACCGATTTTTAAAAGGATATTTGGTTTAAAAATGGGGGTTAACCTCAACACAAATTGGCTTATACACGAGTATGAATGGTAATAATTCAAAATTATACGTTTTTTTTTATTGTGAAAGTTCTAGTACATTACCCTATCTAGTTTGCTAAGTATCACACACAACCACATTACCAGTTCGATAAAATCTGTACAGTTACCCCTACTCGCTTCAGTAGCACTGGCAAAACATAACATAAAAGACTTGCAACTTAAAGGGAAAGAGTATCAGCTACAGAACCCATTATTTTAATCACTTCAGAGTAATAATAGACTACACTCTGCACCTTTGGGTAATGCATCAACAGAGGGTGTCTTAACTATACAAGACATCTGGTCTCTTAATACGCAGGATTGATACATTTTGTCAATGGCCCTCTGTGAGAATTGACCTCACAGTGGCCATCTTCTTTGTGTCACATTGCCCACTATACAATTTTCCTTTGATTATTGTTTAATTTTATTTTTCAGGATTCCCTCTCCAACTAAAGTTGTCCCTTACCCTTGACGTCCACTGTGGAAGACGGATGATGACCTGCCCAGAGGAACTATGGAGTAAATAACGGATGCAGCCTGCTCCGTTGTACCATATAAAGGAGGGTGTCATAAAAACTTATGATACCCTCCTTATCATCAACACCTTTTCCCGACTATTTGGTTGAGTAATTGATTCACTTACATATTTCTGTCATCATATGTGCATAGAGTAATGGGCTATATAGCCTACACTCTTCCCTCATTGGGCGCTAATACTTGTTATGTTATGTTATAATGCATCAACAGAAATCGCCAAATTAAAAACTGGATCAAATCCATTCCACCCTACTCACCATTAGTGACGTCCGTCACCATCTCGACGTTATTATTCGAATTCCAAATGTCTATGTACGTGTGGTCGTGGTTAGGGACCAGCGCTGCCACCCCCTCCGCCGCCTGGGCGTTTGTCCTCAGGCTGACGATATCAATGTCGCTGTCACTGTCCGTGGTGTCCACGATCAGGTCCGGCGTCCCGGACTCGAAGAGGTGGAAGATCTGGTTGTCGGAGTTGACGAAGCCGGCGGCCACCGTGGTCCCCTCCGAGTCGATGGCTATGTCCTCCTGGATCATGGGGGCGACGCTCATGGCGGAGGGGTTGGGGAAGCTAGCCTCCGCGTTCATCTCGCATTGGACAGCCCGGTCGGAGGAGGAGAAGCTGAAGGTGCATACGGCGCTGGCCTGGAGCTTTTCGCCGCCGGTGATCTTTTTCTTGGTGGGCGGGGCCTGGATGGCGGCGTCAAAGATTTTCTCGCTCGTGCTGGGTTTGTTGATGTCCACGGGGTGTATGCCTATCTTTGTTGCCTTCATTCCTGTGTTCTGAAAGGAGAACTTCACCATTAGTACTTTTTTATAGTCCAACAGGTATTTGCTGTACAATTGAGGAGCTTGACTTATGACTTTGTAGGGGGGCTCTGTTAGAGCCAAGTACTGCGACCAGGGGTCTATTGTACCGTCTCCAAGAAATAAATCCCTCTCTCCTATTGAGGAGGGAGCTTAGTGGGAAGAACATGCTAAGCGACAAAAAAAGGGAAAACGAGAAAATTAACTTAAAAGTTTCTTGTTCGCATAGATACCCTAAAAACGCTTCTTACAAAAATTAAAAAATATACTTAACTTAAAGTGTATAAAAATGGGGAATCTTGATATATTTATAGGAGGATATAGCATGCTCGTTGGCACAATTTTATTTCAAAAATGTCACTTAGCATGCTCTACTACTAAGCTCTTCAATTGTGACTTTATATGAAGTAAAAAGCTCCCTTTTAAATATACTCAAAATAATTTTGTTTAAAAAAAATTTAGTAAGTATTTTTTTTTAAAAAAAACCTTTATTAATATAAAGGATTAAAAGATTATTTGATTCCTTATTGATAACAGAAATGGCTTATTATAAATCCTCTAGTAGTCGGAAAGAAAATTAAAGACAGAACTAAAATAGTAGAAACTGCACTAAACAAATAAAAAATAAGTTTTTTTTTTTTACAAGTATTAAAAAGGAAATAAAGCAAAGAAGCACTTTTAAAAAGGAGTATGTAACTTTATATCTTCAAAAAATAAGAGCCAAGATAAAGTACTTAATTGGAAGTCGTCTAGACAGCTAGAAAATCAATAATTGTATGATTACACACCTGAATAAAAACAATTTCTTTAATCGTCTCAATTTATGTCTAGGGCTTGCTAAATGATACATAAAAATAAAGTTTGACATAAGTTAGGGTTGGAACAGTTTAGATCAAGGTTGTTTAAAACCAAATGGTTTTGGGTAAAGTTTTTTTTCCTAAGAATTTCTAAATATCAATAATTTAAAGTATTTTACTTTTGACTGTACTAAATTTTTTTATTACAACACTTTGGACTCACAAGATTGTTCAGCCAGTCAAAATTTAGGAGCAAATTAGTATCAGTATGGTTGCTCCCACTTAAACCAAATGGTATTTTACCTGTTGTAAAGAACCAATTACCTCTTTTTAAGAAATATTAAATTAATTAAAAATTGATTTAAAACACCATATATTAGGAAAGGTTTAAAAAAAAACCGTTTAAAACAACAACAAAAATGGCTTATGTGTTTTGTCCTCCATGCAGGAAAAAAACGCAAATATGCTTCTTAAAAAAATATTTCAACTTTTATTTTTCATCTTAACATTTTAAGAAACAAGTAAGCAACATTTAAACAAGAAAATAATTTAGCAATTTTATAACAAACTACTGAGACAATGCATACAATTTTGTTTTCCTTTTTATATAATATAAAAAAAAGTATTCCACTGAAGTGCATCTGATTTCCTTTCATGCAACAGCAAATGAAATCATTAGAACTAACAAATTCCTATTCGACAATGTTCCGGTGAAGTGGGGTGGTGGTCAATAACAACGGCTACCTTAGAAAATCTAAACTTGAGATAGAACACTTACATAGCAGGATGGAAATGTTAATTTTTTTAAAAAAATTTGAACAGCTTTGATTAAATGACTGGTTTAGATTTGCATTATAGTGCACTAGCTGTTATACCCGACGTTGCACGGGTAGAGGTGAAAAAATAATTTTATAGTCAATTTAGCTATTTTTTTTCTTTCATTTGAGTTACATAAGATATGAAGATTACCCAGTAATTTTTTCCAATTAATTACCCATCTTGGATATAGTAATAATTAATATTAATTTCAAAAATACTTTGATAAGAGGCTCAAATTAAAGAGAATACATATTTAAGTGAAAAAATAATCAGTAAAAATTAAAAATAAGCTACTCCAGCAAATAGCAAACGACTTGCATTTTTTATAAGTTTATTTGCTTTTTAATAAGCTTATGTTGCTGATACCGTTCGTTATTAACGTACAAAATCCCGCTACTTATATTACATTAAAAATTCAATATTTAAAAAATGCTATCGAAAAACAGATAATGTCGTAGTAATTTCCCGAATAAAAACATTTTAGCTCATTTGGCGTATTTGAAAAATTTGGCGAGGAAAATATATAGCTACCATTACACCCATTCAGCTCTAGCGAAAAGACCATCGCACAACCAACCAGCTATTTAAAATGCTCTTTTGCACGTTCTTTGTAATAACTTGGCGAGTTTGGCAAAGTAATTGGCGAAAGAAGGAAGACATGAAACCCTAATATGCATTTGTAGTGCAACGGTCTTCAAAAATCAACATAATTCAGTAAAAGCTTAACTATGCTTTTAAAAAATTAATAATTAAAATCATATATACACAATAAAATAATAGAATGGAGACTGGTAGGATTACGTAACTTAAAACATATCCAACTATTTTTTCAAATTATTAATTTTGTTTCTGAAGGCAATGAACAGATATTAAATAAGTTAAACATTTTCAATTTCAATTGTTTTCTAAAAAGTTTTATTTAAATTTTTCTGCCTGATGGCATCACGAAAGAGAAAAAATGATCGGATTTGAGCGAAAGTGGTGTATTTTTCCCCTTAAAACGTTCGAAAACGATAGAAGGAATGGTCCGATTCGAAAAATTCTTAGCCTATGTTTGTTCTGGAGATGAGATGAATTTTTGTGAAAAATTTCGTGACAATCAGTTGCGTGGCTCTTAAGTTTTTGCGTCCTATACAGACAAACAAACAAACAGAAGTCGCCTTTTATGTATATAGATTATTTTAATATTTCCCTGAGCTGTTGAAAGTTGAAAAAATGCATATTTTATGTTTGAAAAAATTATTTTTGAAAAGAAAAAATATATAAAATCTTACGATATAATATATAAACGCATAAAGATAGAATAATATATCTTGATTCTTGGTTAAATAATTTATTCATAGGAATATACCATGAATGTATTTACATTTCCGCTGTCCAAGGTCTAACTAGCCATTCGCTAATGTATTCTAACAAAAAAGTGTGTCTGAGGGTAATCGGAACTATCTAGTTCTGGGTCTTTTGGTGTTCACCCAGGTAGCTGTCAGTAATCTAATTGACCAAGGTCGAAATTTTGTATGTTACGAAGTACCATTACGAAAAGGTCTGTAAAATATAGATAGGAGACTAATAATGCTGACGTTGTTGCATATAGTAATTAGTAATCTCCCCTCCTTCTGAATTAAGGTGTTTCTTATAAAAAAATTCACATTTTTTCTCGAAACTTTATTTTACGTAGCAGATTTTTATTGCAAAATTAGAATTTTTTTAATCGTTACGTCACGCAAGCGATTACCCCCTCTTCATGTTACGATACGTCACGTTGGTGCATACCCCTCCCTAGACCCTCTGCGTGCAATGTAATTTATGTACATCCTCCTAAGAAAAATTTCAATTATAAACCCTAACTACTTTGGCTAGTAATTTAGGTAATTTTATACAGACCAAAGATTGTTAGTTTTGGTTAAATAATGAGCCTTTTTTAGAATTTTGTAGTTTCTGCTTTTGAGTGAATTTTTATGTATTGTTTTTAAATTCCAAATTTACACATATTTGGATAACTATGTGAACAGTTGTATGAATATATTTAGTACAGAAATTGGAAAAATAATTCAATGAAATTACCAATTTAAAAGCTACACTTATCAACAACTCAAATAGCAAAAAAAAAAAATGATTCCTGTTTATTTACATCTCATCTAATGAGTAGAATTCAAAAAAGAAATTTCTAATTATCCAAGATCTACAATATTGAAGATTCTAAACAAATCAGATTATTAAGCCGTCTTTTAATTAATTGAAATAAATTATGTAATAAGTTAATTATCAGGATTAAAATTAATATTTAAACTTTCTTTTGATTTTACTAAAATAAGTCAAGGTAAAATAAAATTCAACTTTTTAAAAATTTGGTTAAGATTTATTCCAAAATAATTCACAATTCTATATTAATTCCAAAATAAAAGAGATGTGAAAATGAAATATTTTTTAAACAAAAGTTTTTTTTCCCTGCATTGCTTAAGAAAAGTCAAACAAAGAAATGCTTACAAACAAATGGTATTACACTTTCGTTTTATCTTTTCGATAACTTTTAGATATTATGTACACAAATTTTGTTTTTGTTGTTTACTGTCACTTTGACATTGCACAAACAATCTGCGAATCAGAGTTAAAAAAGAAAGTTTTTTAGGATTTATTACTGATATATAACGTGACGAATACGGATGGATTTCCTTAAAAACACATTAAAAATAGTATATTATTATGGCGCTAGTATTTCCCTATGATATCAGACGCCAACAATACAACTATAGGTCATAATATAATGAATATTTTAAGATATTACAAATAATAGTTGCATCATACAAACGTAACTGAATTCAAGGAATACAAGATTTGTGTATTTTAAAAAGCAAAAATAAAAACTTACTGTTTTAGATCCTGATTTAATTTAGAATATAAATTTAATAAAAATTGAACAACATCATCCGCCATAACTGTTTTGGGAAACCTTCTTCTTCTTCTTCAGTAGGTCAATTTATTATAGTTGAAATATCAAATGGCTTGTTCAGTAGCAGCATTTTATAACTAGTAATTAATAAAACTTTATGGCTAATGCCCTGAGTGGCAACAAAAATGTTGTGTGAAAACAAAAATATTTCTCGATCCTCGATTTACGAATCAATGTTACTTAAAAACAGATCACAGATCAGAAGTTAACATAAATACTATCAGGAAGGAAATTCTACCTACCATGGTTTCGTTTGGTTGAGTTTGTACTTAAAGTTCTTTCCAGACTGTAAGTCAACAATGCTAAAACAAGCCAGATAAATGAAATTACTGCTTCTTAAACTAATAAGGATTGCTGGAAAAAATTAAAATTGTGAAATAACTGCTTTCTCCCTTAATTCAGACATCATTATATAAGGGAAGTCACCCTTTCATTAGGGCACTCACTAGTAAAGCCCATTTCACACCTTGTCACAACTACTTGTCTACTTGCAACTCCCGTAGGACACCGTGCATTAAAAAGTTGCACTCAGTTCGTGAGATTTTTTCCTGCAAGCACGAAAAAATCGCAGTTGCATGTAACCTTAGCCAATCAGAACTCAGGATTTCCTTGGCTGCATTGTGGCGAACTAGACTTCGCCAACTGGTTGTTTATTTACTTTTTAAGACGCCAACTTTCCCCGTTTGCAAAAATCTGCGCAATTAAAAATGGATATTAAATGGATGGCAAAGATGAAAATTGATCTAATTAAGGAAGTTCGGAAACATAAATTTCTGTTTGATGCAAACAATGCCCATAGTTTGATTAAAGTTTGCTTTCAAAAAGATGAAACTTGCCAAATTTTGAGATGAATAATTTTTTGTGGAAGCCCGAAAATCCAGGTTACCACAAGTTGCAGTTGCAAGTAGCTGTGCAGGTGTGAAATGGGCTTAAAGAAACCGACTGAAATGTTAACTTATTTACATATTTTTATTTTCAGATTACAGGGTATTACATTTGTCTCGGTATAAAAAATACACTTCCCTCATTCTATGATGAACATTGAGCTAGAAGGGAAACTGGAGTGAAGTATCAGCCAGCCGAAAACCCATTGACACCCTTTTGAGCGAACCGGGCAGAAAAGGACTATTTTCCCTACACTTGTATGCAATGCTTGTATGAGACCCCTCTATGCCTCTATCGTATTGACTTGGGCTCCTAAATGTATTTTAACATTTTGTATGTATTAATGTAATTATTTAAATGTATTTTAACTTTTATTTCTAAAGAAATTAACTTTCTTTAACTTTAAATTCCAACTCTTTGTCGAAATAAAGATGTGGATTTAAATGAAGCGATGAAAAAGTTCATGTTAACGGGATTCTACTGATATGGCTTTTACATTTTACATTAGCTTTTTTAGCTTTTACATTTTACTAGGGAAAAAAATTGAAGGAACAAAATAAGTTTCTATCGCATGTGGCCATAAAATATTGCACAGTAGTACTAATTTCAATTTTTCTTATTATCAATAAAAATTGAGATACAGGGTAAAAATTGTATTATATTAAAAGTTACAAAAATGCAAATTAGCCTTTTTAAAATGGTTTCATTTCGGTTGGAGACAGGCTATCCGACAAGGACCTTGTAATTATGAGCTGCATTCTGGGAAAAGTTTGAAAAATCTTTTTTTTTTCTATGATAATAAGAGCAATTCCTGGCCTTTTTAAAATGGTTTCATTTCGGTTGGAGACAGGCTATCCGACAAGGACCTTGTAATTATGAGCTGCATTCTGGGAAAAGTTTGAAAAATCTTTTTTTTTTCTATGATAATAAGAGCAATTCCTGGAATAAAAAAAATGAGGAAATAACAAATGCATTAAAAAGCAGTTTATTAAAAGAAGCTACAATCAATTAATTTCTCAATTCACTCTTTTGTTAACTTCAACTTTATTGATATTTCATTGATTTAATTTTTTTCAATACAACTAATAGAAATTAACAATTCACGTTGAAACAAAATTCCCTACAGGCATCTTTATTTTTCAAAAACACCGCATTTTACAATTTGAAATCTTTTGCTCCAAAAAGAAAAAAAAAATTAATTTCAAAAAAGTGTCACAAGTCAATTTGTATAAAAAGGATAAATAACATAACTCTCATTGATAACGCAAATACATTAGAAACGTCCTTAAGTTCATTTTTATAAAAACTCTTCGGACACATGCACATCGTACCCAATAGCGGAAAAAAGGCGCTTCAATAAAACATAAAGGCCCTCGCCAGATAAGACGGTGAAAAATGCCCCCATTCCAATCGGGCTAATTTTTTTTCTGAAAATACCTCATAGTATGGACAACTTCTCAGCCAAGTTTCAGCTCAAAAATATGACGCATTTTTGAGTAAAAAATTAAAGTTTTTTTCTTTTTAAATTGATTATTCCCTGAATATATTTGATAAATCCAAAAAACGACTCATGAGTTTTTAGATATCATTGAGTAGTATTCTCAGAAAAATCCGCTCATAAATCTGATCGAGCGATCATTCTTAAAAATGCAATTTTATTTTTCAAAAAAAAATTTCATGCCAAAATCGTTTGGTCACAACTTAGGATTTTGTCTCTACATATTCCTCTATTATCAATCTATAATATTTTTTTTTTCAGATTTTTAAAATTATTGGACGATAGTTTAAAAAAATAATTCTTAAAGCTTGATTTTTTTGCTCTAAAATCCATAGATTTAGAAATAGCATGCCCACCGATTGCGCAATCCCGTACAACGCAATGATGCGTGATGAATCCACATTTCGTCGTTTTCGCAATGCATCACGGGATACTAATTCACAAAAATGGTTTTTCCGAAGAGTTACATACAATAAAAACTGCATTTTAAACTTGCTTCTTTTGTGAATATATACCTCATGCCTTACAGAAATTATCAATACGCATGCAGCTATAAAATTATGCTAGCGAAACTTGTAAAAAGTTTTAATTAGTTAATATTGAATATATATCTTTTATTAGTCGAATTTTCTCATGGTGCCATCTGGTGGCGTATGGCATGCCATGTGCAAGAGCTTGCGAACTGCCTTATGGGATAATGGTTAACAAATGGCTTCACCTTTCCCCCTAGAGGCAGATCTGCTACTTTCTAAATCTATGCTAAATTCTTTAGTCCGAAAGAAATTCTCCCAGATTGAATTTCCCCGCCTTTGTTAGGAGTGCCATCTGCCGAGTAAGTAGTGCGAAAAGTCAGGTTTTAAGAATATTTTATTTTTTTTAAACTATCGTCCAATAATTTTAAAAATCTGAAAAAAATATATATTATAGATTGATAATAGAGGAATATGTAGAGACAAAATCCTAAGTTGTGACCAAACGATTTTGGCATGAAATTTTTTTTTGAAAAATAAAAATGCATTTTTAAGAATGATCGCTCGATCAGATTTATGAGCGGATTTTTCTGAGAATACTACTCAATGATATCTAAAAACTCATGAGTAGTTTTTTGGATTTATCAAATATATTCAGGGAATAATCAATTTAAAAAGAAAAAAAACTTAAATTTTTTACTCAAAAATGCGTCACATTTTTGAGCTGAAACTTGGCTGAGAAGTTGTCCATACTATGAGGTATTTTCAGAAAAAAATTAGCCCGATTGGAATGGGGGCATTTTTCACCGTCTTATCTGGCGAGGGCCTTTGTCCGACAATAACTATAGATCTCAACTAACTATCCGAAAAATATAAAATTTGCTTTAAATGTAGACATCAAAAATTTAAATATATTAGGGGGAGGGGAGGTGAAATGCCCTTCATGAGGGAAAAATCAAGTATTTTTAAAATTATCTCAGTAAAAACCTACTAATTTTCACCTACTAAACCTACTAAATTTAACTAATTTTCATTGATTTATTTTTGTATCAAACATACATTCGAACAGTTTAGATTTCGAATATACAAGTATTTTTTTTCCCACTATATGCTTTAATGTCTGGCAATTTAGGGAACTTAGTTTCATACCCTCATTTTCCTCCAGGGTGGGGGAAAAAGGGAGTTTCCCAAATTTAACAATATGATTGAATCAAAATTCATTAATATGAAGTACAAATTAAAGCAAACGCCAAACGCATTCCTAATATTCCTCTGCACTTTTATTTCAGAAAAGCTCACTTAGAGATAATAATAATGGTAGAATAATAGAATATTTAAGCAAACGAGTATTGTCCTCTACTATTAAATTGAGGCTCCTGTTAAACTTAAAAGATTGCACCGAACTTTACAAAATACAAAATACAAAAAAAAAAAAAAAAAAAAAAAACATTGCACATGACAGGTTCTTCTGGGCATATTCGTAAAGGTGCATTGATGAACTTATTGAAGGCGAATACCCAAAATTCTAAAAATTTTACTATTAGTTTAATCTTTTCCAAATTTGGCATAGTGATTTCAAATATAATGAACAATGCTTTTTAGGCAATTTTTTTATTTAAATATAATTGATTTATTTTAAATAGTGTTTTCTACTAAAAAAAGGGGTTTACGCTAACACTTCTAGCATAAAAAGTTTTACATTAATTTACCTGAAATTTTTTTACAGATGCTATTTCAATATATATCTGTGCCATGAACCTCTAACATCTGGTGTAAATATGCATTTTTTTTTAAATGTCGAAGTGTAAGTTAATCGAAAAAAAAAATCGTTTTTTGTGGTTAATTTATAACATTTTTCTTAATAGCTAATTATCTTGTGATTTGTATGTAACTCTAGAGGGTCATTGCATGCATCAGTTCAAAACGAAGAATTTAACACATAATTAATGTTTATAGGATGAAAATTCAATGTGGTAGGCTTGTTAGCGTAAACCCTTTTTTAGCAGAAAAACACCGTTTAAAATAAATAAATTATATTTAAATAATAAAAAATGCCTAAATAGTATTGTTCATTATATTTGAAATCACTATGCCAAATTTGGAAACGATTAAAGTAATAGTAAAAATTTTAGAATTTTGGGGAATTTTGTTTATTCGCCTACCTTAATATATTAAGTTTAATTTAAACAAATCTTATAAAATAAGTTTTAATAACACTGTATATTTTAATAACATTGAAATGGTTTTTAAAAAAATATCCTCCAATGCCATCCAATTTAAGTTCATTTCACGACCAAAACCCCATTACATCTTGCATCCATAACTAAGCTTAACCATATCACCACTTTACCCCACTACCTAAAAATAATTTTTAAAAATTTTAAAAATGGAATTTTTCCTAGCTAATTTGTAGAAATACTCTTCGAGAATGTGGTTATTGCATGTAACAATGCTTTAGCATGTTTTATAAAATAAATAGAACAATTTTTTTTACGAGTGAATTCTAACAGCTGATACAAAATTAGCTTAAGAACAAAAATCTGAATGAATTAATGGTGTTGACAGATTCTAAAAACCAAATAAAATTAATTAGAGATCATCTAAACATAATACTTCAAAGAAAAAAATCCAAACAAATTTAATTGTATAGTGGAAAATGTACATTTTTAACATACCCTCATTTTCCCCCATACCACCATCCCCCCCCCCCCCGTGTTTTTTTAACTCGAAAAGTAACAATTGTATGCGGCCCTTTTCCGCGCAGTGTGCGATGTACTGTAGATCTTTTATCTTAAAATTTAGAATAGAGTTACAGACCTTTGGATTTACAAAATAGCATTTAACAAACAATTAGTTGAAAAAAAATGATGTGTTATGTCTGTATATATTTATGTAAAATCATTGACGCCATCACCCGCTTCTATCTATTTTTTTTAAAAAAAATTCTGACCATGCAATTAAAATAGTAAGTAACATTTTTGATTCTTGGAATTAGTTTACCTATTTCTTACGAAGATGCATAGCAAAGAACTTAGGGACTTTAGTATTGTTTTGGAATTTTAAGAAAAAACTATTAGTTATATAGCGATTAGTAATTTTTGCATTATTTAAAAGCAATGAAGTTAATAAATCTATTTTTACCTCTAAAAAGAGTTTCTGTTAAAACCATCTGAAGAATCTGTGGAACTGTGGATTCACAAAATTAAAACCCTAAAAAAATAAAGGCAGTTGAAAAAAAATAACAAAAAACTTATTTAAAACATCTAAGCAATTTGTGAAAAGATCTCTGGTGATCTGTAGTGTGTCTGAAAGAATATTTAAAAAGATTAGTTTTAATTACTAAAACAAAGAGTTAAATTTAATGCTAAAACTATGTCTAAATTTAAAGCTGAAGCTATGTCGAATTTAATTCTAAAACTATATCTAAATTTAAAACTAAAACTAAATATAAAACTAGTCTTAACTTAAAGCTAAAACTAATGTAAAACTAATCCTAACTTATAGCTGAAACTAAATTTATGTACTGTTTTGAAATCATTTGTATTGCATTGATTTTACCAGCATGGAAATTAACGGGAATTCATATTCTACTTACATGAATGAATTGCAATGAATTGAAAATGACTAAACTTAACTGAAATGCACACATTGCCCTAACATGAATGCATTACAATACTATACTGAGCTTTACTGCATTATACTGAGCTTGAACTGTATTATACTGAGCTTGAACTATACTATACTGAGCTTGAACTATACTATAATGAGCTTGAACTGTGTTATACTGAGCTTGAACTGTATTATATACTCAGCTTAAAACAATTGATCAGCATATAATGAAATTTACTTACATCAAAATTTCAACTTATGTTTATTACCATGATAATAAAAGATAAATTTAAACATTCTTGAGTGCAACAAAAATCCTTGCTAAAAATAAAAGTATGGATTAAGATTAAATCCTTTCCTTACTGAAACGCCCCAAAACGCCCGAACAACTAAGGATTTGATAAAGTAATTCTTATAAAATATTACGAGGAAGCAATAATCCTTCGTAGCGAAAAGGTTAACTGAAATATATAAACGTTACCATTTTTTCCTTAAGAGTTGTAACAGTTTTTAAAATAACAATCGGTAATTAGTGATTACCGTTCATCTAAAAATCGAAAAAGAGTGTTATAAGTTAAACTAAAAAAGAGCCTACTACCTACTATAAAATAAGCATCTAAAACATGCACGTTGCATTAACGTAACTAAAATAGAAAGAAATACAAAATTACAAAATATTCCAATGCCCATATTATTCCTATTCTTTGTATACCCTACTTACTTGCAGTGATTTAAAAAAAAAACTCCAAAACACCTTGTACGTTTCCTTATTGTTCTTTCCTCTAAAGAAGCTGTAAAATGTAATCAATAGGCAGCACAAAATTCTTTAACATTATAAATCGAAACATCATAAAAAGTGTTTAAAGACGAAATATTTAAAAGCAATAACTTTTAACTTAGATCTAAAACTAAATTAAACATCTTCCATGGATTTCCTTAAACAATAAAGTATGATAAGACGCATTAATTAATAAAAAAAAATATTCAAATTCTTAAAATAAAATAAAAACATTTGCCTTAAAATCTCTACTCTTCTCAATGTTTTCCTTCAAATAATTTAAAACGTTTGTAAAGAATGTTGTTCATTTTCTTATTCTGCTTTTCTACCGGACGTTAAATGGAATTGAATGGGTAGATGCAAATGCTATGACATACCAAACATCGTATTTCAGAGTTGTTTAAAATGTTTACATATTGGAGCAATAACTACTAAACATTTCCAAAACTAACTGTACCAAAACGTTCTTCTCAGGAATTCCTAAAAGAAAAATATGTAAAATCAACATTAAAACTAAAAAAAATATTGCAATTACCAGAGGTTTTTTTTTTTGTATTTTCCTACTTTCTTGTAAGAAATTTAAAGCATTTTTGGAGAACCTAAAAGTTTTCTTATAATTCCTTTCTCCACAGAAGCTGTAGAATATAAATTAATGGGGAAAAGAAATCAAAATGCTAAAATCCCGACACCATGCATAACTTTCCTTTTAAAATAGCTATTCTTAAGCAATAGCTGCTGAACAAGTTCAAAAATTATATGAAATAAACCTAAGTATGAATCAACTTAGCCTAAAAGAAGGCAGCATAAAAATATCGGAAACACAGCTATTGATTAAGATCATTATTTTCTCTTCGCATTTTTGGTTCTATGATAGTACATTTAGAAAAAACCTACATATTGTCCTATTCCTCTCTTATTCTTCTTTTCTAAACAAAAATTGCCATGTATAATTAGATAGGCAGCATAAAGTACTGAAGCGCCTACTCTATAAAGAAGCTTGAAAATAAAGCATTTAACAGCAATAACAGCTAACAAATTTCTGATTATAAATTAGACGTCCGTCACGAAATTCCTTTAAAAAAGTATGATAAGAAAAGTAAATGCTACTAAAAGAAAACAAGCTCTGAAATTTCTCAAAAGAGACGTTAGCTAAAATATAATTTCTTGCAATAAATTAGTTTCAAAGTATTATGTACATTATTTTTCTTTTTTTCTCCAGAGAAGCTGTTGAAAATATTTCAATGGGTGACCCAAAGAAATAAATCACACCACTGCATGCTTAATTCTGAAGAAATGTGTAGTTGAAAAGGTAGCTTAGTTCAGAAATAACTACAATTGACTTTCAAAAACTAAATGTATCGGCTTCCTTCAATTACTTAATCTTAAGATGGGCATTTAAAAATTTAATGTTGAAACTTTAAAAAAAAAAATAAACTTGCTTCATAATTCACACTCTCTGTATTTCCAACTGAATATTTTAATTCAATGGGAAGCTTACAATTCTAAAACATATTTAATATATACACATTTTTGCGTTAAAATAAAGCCATATTAAGGCAATAATAGCCAAAACATTCTGAAGCTAAAACAAAGATTTCTAAATAAAAGAAACTGAAAAGAAACTAAATAATCTGAGAGAAAATTGATTTCTCAAAAATAGATAACAGAGATATCTTTTAATAAGCATTTTTCTTCTTTTCTAGGATCAATTCAAAACTCTGAAATATTCTTGTCTATTGTCTTCTGTTCTCTGCAGAAAAGCAATATATTACATAATAAGCAGCACAAATTCCAATTTTATGAAAAACTTGAAGATAATACGATTCAAAGCAATTACTGCTAAAAAATATCTCAAATAATAAAAAATATTTCAAGAAAGTACTTAAGAAAGAAGGAAGTATGACAAGACGTATAAATGTAACTAAAAGAAAATAAGCTCGAAAATCTCATAAAATAAAGCATTTGCAAAAATATGCTTGCTTCGAGCGTTTCTTCTTTCTTGCGAAAATTCCGTTTCCATAGCATCAAACACATTTGAGAAATAACTAATGAAGCTATTCTTAAATTAAAGGCATCGTCATTTCTGGATTACCTAAAATATAAAAGGGAATTAAGAAACATAAATGCAAATAAAATAGAAGACATTTTAAAATAAAAAAAAAACCATGATTGCTGTGAAATTAGTAATCTTTGAATTTTCCAACATCCTTGAATTAATTTCAATAACTTTCAAAAGACCTTGTGCTTTTCCTGATTCTTCTTTCTTCCACAGAAGTTGTGGATTATAGTTCAATAGGAAGGGCAAAATGCTAAAGCATACCTACTCGATATACACTTTTGTGTGAAAATAAACAATTTTAAAACAATTGCTACCAAAGCATAATCGAAATTAAAAAAGAGATTCCTAAAAACAGGAAAACAATAAGAATCTAAATAATCGGATAGAAGGTTTTACAAAAATCCTTCAAATATGGCTATTGCTAAATATAGTTTTTACGCATTTTCTTCTTTCATTGGAAAAATTATAAAGTTCGATTTGAACAATTTTTTCCCTCTACTCTGCGGAATTTGAAAGTAATATTTGATAGGCAGCACAAAATGCTTAAACGTCTTCTCTGTTTAAAAAATGGAATTAAAACATTTAAAGCAATAACTGCTTACAAATTTCTCAATTTAAACTACACGTCGATCAAGAAATTCCTTAAAAAAGTATGATGCGAAGAGTAAATGTGAATAAAGGAGAAAAAGATACGAAATTCTCTTAAATAAAGCGTTAGCTAAATTATCTTTTCTTCGATTCTTCATTATTGCAATAATTTAGTTTCCAAAGTACCATATTCTTTTTTTCTTCTTTACTCAACAGTTGAAATTGAATTTATTTCAATTTGTTACACAATGTCCTAAATCATACCATTGCATATTTAATTGCGAAGAAATTTGCAGTTGAAAATATTGCAAAATTCAGAAAAAACTACATTTACTTTCAAACACTAAATATATCGGCTTTCCCCAATTATTAATAAAAGAAAGGGAATTAAAAAAACTGATATGGCAACTAAATCGAAGAAAGTCTAAAAACTAGGAAATATTGCAGCTGCTTTATAACTCATACTCTTCCTAATGTCCAAATTTACTGAATTAATTTCAATTGTAGATTAAAATTCAATTGAAAGCAAACAATAGTAAAATACATTTAATATGTACATACTTTCACAATAAAATAAAGCCATTTTAAAGCACTAATTGCCAAAGCATTACTGAAACTGAAAGAAAGATGTGTAAATATAAGAAACTGGAAAGAATCTAAATATACTGAGAGAAATTTGCTTAAACATTTCTCAAACAAAGATAACAAAGAAATTTCTCTGAGAATTTTCTTCTTTCCTAGGATAAATTCAAAACTTTAAAATATTCTTGTCTATTATCTTCTGTTCTCTGCAGAAAAAGCAAGGTATTACATAAATAGCAGCACAGAACGCCCGTTTTATGAAAAACTTGAAGATAATACGATTCAAAGCAATTGATGCAAAAAAAAATCTCAAATAATGAAAAATATTTCAAGAATGTTCTTAAAAAGCAAAAGTATGACAAGATGTATAATTGTAACTAAAAGAGCTCTAAAAACTCCTTAATGAAGCATTTGCAAATATATCCTTGTTGTGAACTTTTCTTCTTTCTTGTGAAAATTTCGTTTCCAAAGCACCTTGTAATAATTATTTTCTTCTTGTCTAAACATCAGCTGTTAAATTAACTTCAAATGGTGGCACAAAGTTTCAAATAATCTCACTGCATATTCCAATCCCGATGAACGCGTAGTTGCAAATCTAGAATAGTTGAGAAATAACTAACGTAGACATTATAAAATTAAAAGCATCGTCTTTTCTGGATTACCTAAAATATAAAAAAGAATTAAGAAACATAAGTGTAAATAAAATAGTAGGATTTTTAAAAATAAAAAAAATACCATAGTTTCTGTATAATTAATAATCTTTGTATTTTCCAACTGTCTTGAATTATTTTCATTATCTTTCAAAAGACTTAGTGCTCTTCCAGATTCTTTTTTTCTGCACAGAAGTAGTATATTGTAATTCAATGAGAAGCGCAAAATGCTAAAGCACATAAACTATATACACACTTTAGTGTGAAAATAAACCATTTTAAAGCAATTGCTACCAAAGCATAATCGAAATTAATAAAGAGATTCCTAAAAACAGGAAAACAATAAGAATCTAAATAATTTGATAGAAAGTTTCACAAAAATCCTTCAATTATGGCTATTGCTAAATATAGTTTTTACGCATTTACTTCTTTCATTGGAAAAATTATAAAGTTCGATTTGAACAATTTTTTTACTCTTCTCTGCGGAATTTGAAAGTAATATTTGATAGGCAGCACAAAATGCTTCTCTGTAAACGTCTTCTCTGTAAAAAAAATGGAATTGAAACATTTTATTTTTCTCTAATAACAAATATATTTTTCTCTAAGCATTTTTTTACAGAACTTTGACATGACAAAAATGAAAATACTTTTTAAAAAAATCAAATATAACAATGGACACAAAAATTCAGTTTCTTCATTTTTTTTTTAACTTTCTTGAGATAAATTTCAATTTTGCAAAAATAAAACTTTTTTATTTTTTTCTCCCTGACTACATAAGCTTTGAAATACAATTCAATAATACAAGCACTTCATTTTTTGTGGTAATAACCTTTAAAATATACATCAAAGGGTATTGTGTATGTATCATTGGTAAAGGATATAATTAGTTAAACATTGGTAAAGGATGATACGAAACATTAGTCCATGCATTTCAGAAAAAGATATTTTTTAATTCCTTTATGAGTAGTAAGAAAGAAACTTTTTGTAATTTACCCAATTTTAAATGAAGGATTACAATGTGGACTCGAGAAGAAAGGTATACAGACCAACTTTATTTCAATCATTCTCTGGGAAGCGAACAAATTGACTTTAGTGCTCTCAAATATATAATTTATACTAAAATAACTGTAATGAGCAAAACTGTATGCAAACCAACCTTAGTAAATGAAATGAGTGAGTAATTAAATGAACTGAACGGACCATAGATGAACTTTGACTGGACTGATGCATACTAATTTATTATATTTTTAATTTTCTTAGTGTAATTTTTAAACTTGTTACTGCCTCTTCCATACATAAAATTCTTCCATACATAATTCATTTTACCCTTTCAAACAATAATGAAACAATTTATGTTACCATTTCAAACAATACTCTGTTTTACCTTTTGTAAAAAAAAAACTAGAACTGCCTAAAGTCAATTAAAAATAACTGGATCGATACTTAATTTAACTTTTTCCGGATCTTTTATTGAAATAAAATCATTGAAATCAATCTTTACACCTGAAACAGAAAAAAAGAAACAATTTTACTCGAAATAAAAATTAAATTGTTAATTTTTTTTTAGCATATAGCCGAAAGACTGGCATAAACGCCAATGATGACATGATAGCCGAATGGGCTGCCTGAATCAAATTATTACTTTTAACTATGAAGATATTAATTTCCACTTTAAATTGATAAAATAGCTCGTTGCCAGCTTTAGAAAACAAAAAAAATAATTATACAGTAGAGTTGAAACACAAGAGAATGCTAATAAGTCCAATTATATTTTTATGTTTAAAATACTAATAAGTTCACTTATATTTTTCAGTCTTTGAAAATTTATTTACAAAACACGACTGCCTTAAACAAGACTGAACTAAAATATCCTATTTTTCTGTTATTTTGACACTCACGGAAATTCTCTTAGTAAAGTTTAAGCACAGAGACAGGTGGACAAAAAAAAACTTTCAGAATATATGGCTTTTTAATGAATAAACCAAATTATTAAAGAATTATTAAAACGATAATACCTACCATTTTCTGAGTTGTATTCTTTAAAATAATCAATCAAATTTTTTTAGCCAAGAATCATAAACATCCTTGTTCCCTTTCCTTTTAATCTTTTCCCGACCATCTGCAACTTAGAAAACACTAAGCAAATTAGTTTTAACAAATATTTTAAAATGTATTTAAATATTTAGATAACAGAACCTTAGTTATGTGTGTCTGTATTTGCGTACGTAACGTTGCTGTGCGTATTCACTAGTACAGTTTTAATCTTTGAGATTTTTTTTTGCCAACGGCAGACTAAAATATTCGTCCCACAACTCATGTTTCTTTACACACATATTTTTAATCGCTTTGTTGGAGTAGTATAGCTCCACCGCTACATCTACAAATATTCATTTTATGCAAAAAGTCAATTGCGGAACCTGTGTACCTAAACTGGTTGATTAATAAAAGTCACAAAACTGCAAAATATTTTGTTTTAGATGCTTGTTTACATTACTGAGCATAGCAATCAAATTCTCATGTGCATTAACTAAACACAGAAAATACATAAAGATTAAACAATGCATCAAATACATACAAAGGTGAAAGATGCATATCAACTAAACACAGAAAATTCATAAAGATTAAACAATACATCAAATACATAAAAAAATATTAACAATGTACATCAACAAAACCCAGAAAAAATCATAAAGATTAAACAAAGAATAAACACGTTGGTTTGTTACAGAATCTGTCACTTACACCGCTTCCACACAATATTTACGCTCAACAGGAAACACACTAACAACACCTCAGAAAGAAATTCGACAAACAGGGCTTTAGCTAGTTCCAATTCAAACTTTTATAAGCCAAAATTAATAACTGTCTTTAATCTTCTTTTGAAGATTTGATAATTAATCTTTATCGTTTGCTATTTTTTTTTTGTTCGAAGTTCGAAGAACAATGATGTATTTTTTAAATAAATATCTTTTTGAAGCCTCAAGTTTGCATTTCGAAAAATAAATTAGTAAATGTTGCATTAAAAATAAAAGCGAAACTTTTCATATTTTTTTAATGCAAATTTAGAATATTTTATGCATCTTTCTTCATTCATATATAATGGGCCTTCAAAGTAACCATATTGTGCTATAGTCCAGTGAATAGAGACTCAAAAAGGGGGTTTACCATACAAAAGGTCCGGTATCGCTGATTTTTTTATGTGTTGTGTGAGACCCCTAGGTAGTAATAAATGTGAGTTTTCGACATCCTCGTTCTATTGCTTTTTCCGCCATCTTGAAAAAACGTTCGAAATTTCGCCCATTTTCCAGTTTTTGGCCCTTAACTTTTTCCCTAAGCATTTTTAAATTGAACTTTTCAATACAAAGTTGTAGAAAATAAAATTTTCTTCAAAATCAGTAGCAAAAGTGTTTTTCTACGACAAACAGTTAAAGAGCTAAGAAACAACAAAAAGGGTGTAAAATCGAGTGTTTCGAAAAAATATTACGTTCCAACGACTTTCTATCACCGTAACTCACATAAGACTTCATTTTAGCAATAAATTAGTATTTTACAAATTGTAGGAAATTTAATTTCCTATAAAATACACGTATCAAAAATAAGTTTATTATAGATTCCATTAAGAAATGTGAAATGTACAGAAACACAAAAAAAGTCATATTTTCACCCGACAATACAATGTTTTATTTTTGAACCTACAGCTCTTTCCCGGTGTATTTTTTAGTGTTTTTGTGAATACCAAACTTGTTTAAAATAATTTTTTCTATAAAATGGTTCTATTTTGCGTTCTATACGATAAAATGTGACGGAGCTACGCTGTTCGAAAAATAGCGTAAAATCTTGAATTTCGCCCAAAAGAGTTTTCACCACTTAAAATCCCAATAATCAAAAAAGAAATAATTGTTTTAGGGGATCATAATTATTATGAAACTTGCGGATATCATCATTTATTATATTTGTAATGCCTTAAAAGTAATTTTAGGTTCAATACCAAAGAATTTAGGTACATTAAAAAAATCGAAGATGCGCATTTTTCATTTGAATAAATGGACTTGATTTTTTTAAAAGATTTCAATTTACATGAGACTGAATTAAAATTTTCTTTTCAACAAAGAATTTTAATGAAAAATAAAAACTATTACATGTCCATTTCGTTTAATGAACATCGTAAAATAGAACTATGGAAAAAAAATATAGGAAATATGTTATAGAAAATTATCAATTTTTTAATGAGTTATTTTAATAAACAATTTATGCTTAAAGTAATACACATACAAAAAAAAAAACCAAACAGTATTCTGTGCGGCATTTATCATGCCTAACAGTTTATATCAGAACTAGCTATATGGAGAATTGAAATGATACAAATAAAATTTGACAAGTATATAGCTGTCAAGTGAATCAATTACGTTATCAATCGGACTCGTTTGGGTGGCATATAAAGAAGACCTTCAGCTGATTCATCTTCATAGATTGAAATTGTGTCTAGATCATTATCATCTTCGTCGACGATGAGTGCCCTATTGTCGCAGGACTGCCCACAGCAGTGCTTACAAAGGTAAGAGCAATGCAATCCAGATTGTCTGCAACTGCTTGCAGCCAAACAACTTTTGATGCCTTTACATTTAATTGTTTTCAATAAAACCGCAGGCGCAGCGTCCTTTTTCGTCATAATAGGCATTAAATATCTACTCCCTTTCATCCATCTGTAATTGAACGGATTTTTTTTAAATTCCTCTCCAGGCCATGACTTGATGGTAAGTCCTCAATGAATGAAATTGCGCTGCGTCGGAGGTTGGTGGTAGCTTAGCTAAATTGAGCCTTGTGGTGCTGGAAAGAAATTTTGAAAAGCGAAGAGTTGTGAGAGACTGATCTTTGTCTTCACCATATAAGGAAACTAAAATTTGTTCTCCTGCCTTTGAAATTTCTGCCGCAGTAGCATCAGGGTTATTGAAAACATCTGCCACTTCTAGCAAATATGGATTCCTTTGGAAAAGATTGCAGAATTTGCCGTTTATATATCCAAAAATGTTGGAAGTCGTGTCACATCCACTAATGGCATGAAGCAGTAGAAGATATGTAGTCGAACCATGAAGAAATGACGAGGAAGAGTAGACAATGTCGGGTGAATTACTTTTCCCTGGTTTTTTAAAGAAGGAATTTTTGGCAACAGGAGGAGCACCAGTTATTACCACCAGTAGATCAATTTCTTCACCCACAATCAAAACAGCCTCATATTGGGATGCTATTGACTTGGCAGTCTTGATGGTTAGAATGTCGGCATCTTCGTCTGCATGTTTTGTAATAATGTCTGAAGTTCGTCTCTAAGTTGAGTTACGAACCGTCTTTTGTTTTGTTCATTTAATAAAAACTTCTCCTGTGCGGTTGTATTTACAATTGTTCGGTCAAATATCACATCAGCTGAGATATTCATCTTGCACCTACTTAATCGTTCAGCGCTCTTAGTACTCAGCATTTACTCTGGAAAAGTTTACTCTGTCAAGTTTAGAATGTAACTAGAAGTATATAATGAAAATAGATGACAACGATTTCTAGCAGTCACACAATTTAAGACAAAAAAAAGTATCTTACCTTTTCATGAACTCGATATATTAGCAGTCAAAAACTTTAAAAGTTATATATTTCTGACAAACCATGTACAAAACTCAGCATATTTGAGTTCTGTTGTCTGTAGGCAATCACATTTACTTTATCTTTCCCATAGACAAAAGAACTATAGACCAGTAAGTCAATCTGACGCCTAGGGCACCGATAGTTTCCTTTGGAACTAATACTATATTAACGATTGATTTGTTGATTGGTTTAATTGAAATTAAAATATGCAGGGCCGTGTGGTGCTATGATGCAGAGAGGCGGCCGCATCAGGCGGCAATTGAGTAGGGGGCGGCAAAATTCGAGATTCTAACCCATTTATTTTTTAAATACTGCGTAAAAAATTAACTTAGTATTTACTACACCTGAGTAAAATAAATACTTCTAAATCTTCAAATGTAGGAAGAAAAAGAGCGGCAATTCTAATGAATATCCGAAATAGTGCTACATAGCACTTGGTTTTTAAGGGGAGGAGGGTTTCTTTATTTGCATTAAGATATAACAAAACCTATAAGAGTTCGATATGTACTTTGATTTCTTCTGTGAAAGTAAGTGTTATGACATTTTACTTATGTTTTATATAACAGCTGTATATTAGCTGTTTTAGAAAATAGGGTTTGATTATTTTACTTCTATTTAATTATCGTAGGCGAATACCCAAAATTCTAAAATGTTTACTATTATAATTCTTTTCCATAGCGATTTAGAAATGTGAAGGCATAGAGATTTCCTATAGTGATTTCAAATATAATGAACAATGCTATTTACAAATTTTTTATTTAAATATAATTGATTTATTTAAAATGGTGTTTTCAACTAAAAAAAAAGGGTTTACGCCAACACTTCTATCATAAAAAGTTTTACATTAATTTACCTGAATTTTTTTACAGATGCTATTTCAATATATATATGTGCTATAAACCTCTAAGATCTGGTGTAAATATAGTAGGTTTTTTTTTAAATGTCCAAGTGTAAATTAATCGTAAAAAAATAATTTTTTAGCTAATTCCTAACATTTTTCTTAATAACTTCTTTTCTTGTAATTTGTATGTAACTCTAGAGGGTCATTGCATGTATCAGTTCAAAACGAAGAACTTAACGCATAATAAATGTTCATAGGATGAAAATTCAATGTCGTAGACTTGTTAACGTAAACTTTTTTTTTTTAGTTGAAAAACACTGTTTAACATAAATAAATTGTATTTAAATAAAAAAAATTGCCCAAATAGCGTTGTTCACTATATTTGAAATCACTATGCCAAATTTGGAAAAGATTAAAGTAATAGTAAAAATTTTAGAACATTGCTGAATTTTGGGTATTCGTCTACCTTAAATTCAGTAATTTTGTATCATATATATATGAACGTATTTTTCTTAAAGAATATTTTTAAAATAAGATTTAGTAAAGCTGTCCTTCCCTCACCCTTATTAAAAATGATGATTTGGGGGCATAACTTTTGCATAAGCACATCCGAAATAGTAATTTAAAAAAGTAGCGAATATCAATGTAACATTCTACCGACGACAAAACAATTTGGGCATTTTTCAAGACATCGCACTCGCATCACTCTTTGCTCCAGGCTATCTGCCGGGTGGTCCTAAGGTCCAAGAATGTCCTCATACTCACCCCTCTTTTATGCCCGTGGGTAAAAGAGCGATGTCGTGGGAGAAATTTCGCTGCCTTTGAAAGCTGGCGATTGGGATCGTATAACGCCTTACAGGAAAGGACAAATACAATAGGGGCTGAGGACGTCTAGACTAATGTGTAGATTGTACAGTCATGGCAGTTTTTTTTAGGCAATAAAAAATAGTGACCACGCGGGGGCTGCAAAACACGGTACGGGATAATTGGACGTTGACTCTTTGTTGTACATTTATGCTTTTCTCTTTGCTCCTGCTTGTCCGAAGAAGTTTCAGTGCTACAAGCCAATGCAAGCCCCAACTTATGTCCCACCTCAACTAAAGCGGCTTGAGGGATACTTATTTTTATTTTTCCAACCATAAAAAAAAAATCTTTACTTAGTGCTTAAAAGAGCTAACAGATATATTAGCCATTGTTTTCCAATTATTTTTTTTATATAGTTTGTTATTCAAATGTCACTCGAAATTGAAACTACGGACGTTATTCATTGATAATAAGGTAAGAAAATATTATTGTGTCTACAAAGGTACAAATTTTATAGTATTTTCAAATATATAATTTTTCAATTAACTGTATAATTTTTATAAACAATTTTGCGTGAGATTACGACTTCATCTATTGGAATTATTGAGATAATCATTAATTCTTGTGTTTAAAATCAAATCTTCTACTTTTATATAATTTAAATTTGCAATTTTTAGGACTCTTATTTCAGAATAAGCCTTTTTGTTTACAAGTAAAGTAAGGATTTAAACATTTTCTAAAAAAAATTTCATTTTGAAAATGCTTATTATGTAGCATATCACATTAAAAAAATGACAATGCCCTCAATTTTATGTCAGTGTGTCAAATATGTTTTTGTTGTTATTAATCTATAGTTGTTGAAATAAATTTAAGAATTGTCAAATTAAGAGGGATTTGACTTTTTGAGTCATAGTGTAAAAACTCATTTTTTAAGAATTTAAATAATTGTTTTTTTCTTGATAATTTGTCCAGTTATTACCAGACATTTTAAAATGTTTGCTTTTAAACCAGACATTTTAAAATGTTTGCTTTAAATTTTAACTTAACAATGGTTACTGATGCCTTAAATATGAATAGAATATATGCTAAGATTTTTAAAACAAAACTGGGACTTTTCAAATCAGATTATAGCAAAACTTAAAACAAAGTAATTTTTGTCTTTGCAAAGTAATAATGTTATAAAAGAAAGATTTTTCATGCGCCAGAACTATACCATATCTTCATTTGGTCTTTTTAATTGTGTTTTTTTTTGGTGTAATAGAAGCACGTACTGATAAATTTTTTTTTCTTCTATAATTTCACTCATGTGTCGGCTCGTCACTTGACTGTGGTTCTAAATTACGACGACCGCTGCCAATAGCCCTCGTGTAGCTCTAGTGCGACGATAATTCAAACTAACCCAGCCTTCTAAAAAAAAATTGGTTAATTGGTGAAAAAAAAATTTTCCTTCTACCTTGCGATATTAATTGAAACGAGTGGTTATACTATTAATTCCCTCTCCCCCACCTCCTTAACTACTGTTATATAAATGTTCGTTCAGTGTAAAAATTCCTAAAAATGACCACGGGTCTCCAAACAAAAATGCCTTTTTTCAAATACCGAGATTATATAGACCTGTAAGTCAGCTACATTTATCATGTAAAAAAAAATTGTAAACGATATTCAATACAGCCGAAGAAATTTGGCTAAGAAAATACTTTTTCCATTAGATTAACACAGTGGCACTAATTTGGGGACCCACGGTCAATCCAAATAATTTGTCTTTAAAAACTTTTTCCAAAAATTTGATCGGCGAAGCTTTTAAATATTCATTTTAACTGTAATAAAATGGGTAAGCAATTTTGCAATTTTAAAGCTTGCTTTACCATCAAATAATTGTAATAGAATTGACAAATTATTGATTCATGGAATTAAGTAATTCATAATAATTTTAATTTTTTTAATTAGTTTTTACTAAAGCATCGAACTTTACAATTTTTTTAAAATGAACTAATAAAATCTATTAAAACCAACTAATACTCATTATAATCCAACTTATTAAAAAAATCGATTTTTAAATAAAGTGTCTTTAAAAACAAAGAAAAAATCTAAAGCAACATATACCCAAGCCTCTATATATCTCTTTACATCAAGGGTTAAAATATTAAATGAGAAAATTAACCGAAGAAAATTACTATGAAAAAAGAAAAAATCGTCTGCTTGTTTCGATGGCCCTTCCTCAATTTCAGAAAAATAAATTATTGCATTAAACTGATACTTTTACAACAAATAATCGAATGTTATACACATAAATAAAATACGTCTTCAAAATTCATCTCCAAAAGTACGTAAATTCGAATAATTTTATTCTTGAACACCACACCACCATCGAAGAGCTTGATTGAAGAAAGTGCTAAGTGAAAAAAAAGTTTAAAACGAGAAAATACGCTTTAAAGTTTTTTTATTTGCACTTAAATAAGTTTTTAAAAAATACTTGCAAACGATAAAAATTTGAAATAATCCGTTCATCGACACAAATAGGTATCTCAATTTTTTCAAAAACGTAATTTAGAACTTTCTTTTACTAACATCTTCTATATAATAAATAAGCAATTTAAAGTATATCAAATTAATTTATAATGATATTAATAATAATAAATATACATAAATTAGGATTTTAAAAAAATTACAAATATGAAAAAAATTCGAAATTTATGGAAAAAATTCTAGAAAATAGTTTTAATAAATTATTACTTCATTGTATTTTGAAAATAATGGCGTGTTCTATAACTGCAAGCATATTATTTTATCAAATGGATATCTAAGTTAATATAATGCATTCAATAATTTTGAACCAATCTAAAAACGTTGGGCAAAATATTAAAATGGTGATAATTATTCGAAAACAACAAAACATGCAGTCAAATTTCACTAATTTAGCTAAATTGATAACACGTAATTGAAAATTAACATATAAAAAAAAGTAGATAAATCCTTGTATAGAATGAAATCGAAAAATAACTAAATAAAATTAAGTGTTGTTAACTTGGAACATTCCATACATATAATAGAATGTTCTTTTATAAATTATTTTTTTATACTAAAATTAATTTGATGTACATTAAAAAAAGTTTTAATACATAATTTGTAACTAATATATTTATTTTGTTTAATAAAACTACAAATATGTATTAAAAGAACATTCCACACATATAATAGAATTTTCTCTTAGAAGTTTTTTGTCTCATTCTAAAATTAATTCTTATTTACTTTAAAAAATTCTAAAATATCTATTTTAAAACTAATATATTTATTTTAGTTTAATCAAACTCACAAATATGTATTAAAGAAATTCCATACATAAATTAGAATTTTCTGTTTAAAGTTATTTTTTATTCTAAACTAGCTGAACTACCCGGTGTAGCACGGGTTGGAAAAAAATAAATACCAAATCGATCCAAGTATTTGCATCATACTACCATTTAATCTGTTATAGGATAATAAACTTATGTTACTTTTCCCGTTCGGTATAAAGTACAGAATCCCGTTACTTATATGACCATAAAAATTCAAAATTTAAGAAATGCTATAAAATTAGCGGATAATGTCATAGTAATTTCCCGAATAAAAACATTTTAGCTCATTTGGCATGTTTGAAAAATTTGGCGAGGAAAATATATAGTTACCAACACAGTGGCGGATTCAAGGGGGGGGCAACAGGCCTTTTGACCCCCCCTTGACCTCAGGTGCCTTTTTTTAAAATTAAGGAAGAAAAGAGGAAAATGTAAAATATAGGTGTTTGAAAATCGGACCACTAAACAGAAAATATACAGGCGCGCCAACCCCGGGGGGAAGGGGGGGGGGGAGTTTAGGGTCAGCCCGCTCTGACCGTCCCCCCCCCCCATCCTGTTTCCCTAAGCACCCCCCCCCCCTCCCCCCGCAGCTTCCAAAACACGGCAAGTCTTTTCCAAGATTTTTCTTTTTTGCCCCGGAGAATCTTTTTTTTTTTGGCTGGGAATTTCATCCCTCGAAATGAAAAGCAAACACAACGCATCAACACAAACCCACAGGGGCCTCTCACAACCTAGAGGGGGGAAGGGGTAAAGCATCTACCCCAACAACACGTACGTAGTAATGGCCTAAGAAAAAGTTAACGTTATCTGCCTGAGGCAATAAAAATTGTCGGATAAAATTACCACTCACTGTCTTCTCTGTCCGTCTTAGGGAAACGAAAGGGGCTACATTCAAACCCCTCTCCCACAGGGTTATAATAAACACAGAAGCTACGGATAAATAGCACCTCATTTGGCTACTTCGCACTGGCCACATCAAGGTATTTTTTATGGATTTTGTTGCTAAGTATTGGATCCACTGCAAGACATTTTTAATGAAAACGAGGTTTTGGTAGGAAGTGGGTGTTTTGGTTGGGAATGCTTGTTAAATAAAAAAGCTTAAGCTTTGGAAAAATATAGCCTTACATACGCTATAATACAATAAACTTTTAAGATGGTTTTTGAGAGTTTTAAAAATACTCATTTTTAACTGAGTTTCAAAGCATTCATTGTTGCTCCAAAACAAAAGAAAAAAGCAAATCTATTTTTTTAAACCATTTTTCCTTTTTTTTTTAATTCGAAATAATTAAAAAAATTGGTATTAACATCGTAGAGATTTCCGTCTGTATCCCTCTTTTAATTTTCCGTTGTGATTTACGATTTAAAAAAAATCTATTTTTCATTTGAAAGGTAATGACAACGTGTATCAATCTTTTTTCCTGTGTGTATGTACGTAAGGATATACATCAATGTCCGAACGGACAGAGACAGTAGAATCAAGCTTAAAGTGTATCAAATATCAGTGAAATATTTGCAAATCATTTCCTATAAATATGAAGTAGTAAAAGATACAAATACGTATTCGACGGAAATAAGATGCTGAAAAGCTGGCATGACAAATATCTACATTCAATCAAACGCATACAATCTGTATACATGTAATGTGTATAAAAACTACTTTTTTTGCAAATTTGACAAAATTATACTTAAAAAAATGTATGGCCCATTGCAAGCAATATTTACTTGCATAAAAAAATCATATTTTATAAGGTACATAGGTAAACAGTAAAATAACATAATTTATAATAAATTTTATCTCGCCAAAAAAAACCTTTCAGTTGAAAGCAATTTAAGCACCACAAAACACAAGATAATCTTTGTATAGTTGTGGTGTGTGTGTCAAGCAGGGGTATAGGCTTCGAAAAAAGCACTTTCCGTGGGAAAGCATAGTTGGGGATCGTCACCTCTCTCGTCGTCCTCTTTCCAAGAACACAATCCGAATCCCCATTGCCCAGCTTCTGCAAAAATTATCTGATTTTTATCAAAGCAGGACATGAAACCCCGTTTGGTTTTTATGACCAAAGAAGAAAACCTGAAGTTGTAGGGTCCTTGCTTGAAACTGGAGACAATTATTTACGACCTCCCCCCATCACTTAGCTGTTGGGAGCATTTTCGCAAAGGCGGTCGTACGTTTTCTCAGTTTTTGCCAGATCTTAGAAAGATTTCCTGGACTGGCCAATGAGCAAAAAACAGAAACTGAGCCCATAGCCTCAGAATATTTGGCGTTGGACAGTGGACAGTTTAGTATTTGACACTGCGCGGAATAGGTTATTATTTATATTTGTTATCTTTATGTATCGAGTTTTTTGTCATTTATAAGTGTATAAAGGCCCATTTAAAGGTAAGATATTAATAATAATTTCATTTAATGTTAAACTTAATATAATTGAGTTTTCGTAAAAATATAAATGTCGCTTTAATGTGCACTATTTATATATCTATTAGTAGTTAACAAGTGTTCCGTGAAATATTGTTTAATGTTTTGATCAATTGTTTATTTCTGTCAGATTTAGACTTGTTGGTGTTTATAAATTAATTCCTATTTTACGATCAAGGTAGTATACAAAACGTTTTTTTATTTTAAATTGGTATTTAATTTATTCTTCAGAAAATGACAACATGTTCTTAGACTTATTTATACTATCCTAATTTATAATTTTAATTCGTACAAAAGGTAAGAAAAAGGAAGCTATTTAAAAAAAATAACTGTTACACTTTAAAAAAAACTTTCAAGAAGTTAACATTTTTTAAAAAACTTTCAAAAAGTGTTATGTCATTAGAGTATTTTGTTTTTTCATTTTATGTCGTAAATGATGCTGTCATAAAGTTATTTAGGTTGTGCATTAAAAAAGTAACATGTGAATACCGTTTTTTTTTATATTCTGAATCCTTTAATAATAGGGGATATGAATGTTCTATATTTTTATTTCGCAAAAAATATTTGAAATATTTTTAGTCATTATGTAAACCTCACGCATCTTCTTTTTGTTGTATTACTTCTTGTATTAAATAAACATATTTTTTTTATAATTGCATGAAAAAAAATCCGATTTTTACACTATAATTTTAATATCAGACGCGTGCGAAAAGAAAAGTTATTCTTCTAATGGAAACAGTGATAAAAAATTACTTTTTTTATAATTGCGTGAAAAAAAAATCTGACTTTTACACTATAATTTTATTTATCAGACGTGTGCGTAAAGTTATACTTTTTTAGAAACAATGATAAAAAAATTACTTTTTTTCACCTTAAAGCAGTGAAAAAAAAGTACTTTTTTTTTCACTCGTCTTAAAAGATGCCAACATTTCAAGTAAAACTGATATATTTTCTACTTTTTCCTTCACAGTAATAAATATTTCTTCCAAAAAGGTATTATGCCCCTTTAAAAATAATCAAAAATGCAATTATTAAAAGATGAGGTATAATCTTAATTTATTTGATAAAAAAATAATAAAAAGATTATTAATTATAATAATGTAATAATTAAATCAATATATTAATTAAATCAATATATTAATTAAATCAATATATTAATTAAATCAATATAATAATCATAATTTATTAATTATATGTTATCGCCGACGTTCATGATTTTGAACTTTTGGGCCAGAGGTTGATAATAGGAATCCTGTGTAACATTTGCCCCCCTCTTAAGTTTCGGCTGGATCCGCCACTGTACCAACAACACACCCATTCAGCTTTGGCGCAATGACCATCGCACAATTAACCAGCTAATAAAGAAAAAAGGTCATTTGGTGCGTTTTTTGTAATAACCTGGCGAGTTTATCAAAGTATTTGGCGAAAAAAGAAAGACATAAAACTAAAATAAGCATCTCCATTGCGTTGCGGTGGCCTTAAAAAATCATAGTTCAGTATAAGCTTAACTATGCTTTTAAAAAATTCCTAATTAAAATCCTATATTCACAATAAAATAATAGAATGGAGACTGGTAGGATTACGTCACGTGAATGATATCAATTATTTTTTGAAATTATTAATTTAGTTGTCGCAGTGCTTGGTATGAATCCCGGAAAAAAAAGCAACGGAAAAAAAGCAACGGACAAAAAAGCACGGAAAAAAAAGCAACGAAAAAAAAGCAACGGTAAAAAAAGCAACGGTAAAAAAAGCAACGGAAAAAAAAGCAACGGAATAAAAAGCACGTGGGAAAAAAAGCATAATTAGAATAAACTCATAATTACCGAGATGCATTGTTCTTTAACGTCATCAACAGGGCCGTGTGGTGCTATGATGCAGAGAGGCGGCCGCATCAGGCGGCAATTGAGTAGGGGGCGGCAAAATTCGAGATTCTAACCCATTTATTTTTTAAATACTGCGTAAAAAATTAACTTAGTATTTACTACACCTGAGTAAAATAAATACTTCTAAATCTTCAAATGTAGGAAGAAAAAGAGCGGCAATTCTAATGAATATCCGAAATAGTGCTACATAGCACTTGGTTTTTAAGGGGAGGAGGGTTTCTTTATTTGCATTAAGATATAACAAAACCTATAAGAGTTCGATATGTACTTTGATTTCTTCTGTGAAAGTAAGTGTTATGACATTTTACTTATGTTTTATATAACAGCTGTATATTAGCTGTTTTAGAAAATAGGGTTTGATTATTTTACTTCTATTTAATTATCGTAGGCGAATACCCAAAATTCTAAAATGTTTACTATTATAATTCTTTTCCATAGCGATTTAGAAATGTGAAGGCATAGAGATTTCCTATAGTGATTTCAAATATAATGAACAATGCTATTTACAAATTTTTTATTTAAATATAA
The DNA here is from genome assembly GCA_023701765.1 of Hylyphantes graminicola. NCBI lineage: Eukaryota > Metazoa > Arthropoda > Arachnida > Araneae > Linyphiidae > Hylyphantes > Hylyphantes graminicola. The sequence continues at coordinate 27,133,671 of CM043120.1, read as the reverse complement.
TTGATTTATTTAAAATGGTGTTTTCAACTAAAAAAAAAGGGTTTACGCCAACACTTCTATCATAAAAAGTTTTACATTAATTTACCTGAATTTTTTTACAGATGCTATTTCAATATATATATGTGCTATAAACCTCTAAGATCTGGTGTAAATATAGTAGGTTTTTTTTTAAATGTCCAAGTGTAAATTAATCGTAAAAAAATAATTTTTTAGCTAATTCCTAACATTTTTCTTAATAACTTCTTTTCTTGTAATTTGTATGTAACTCTAGAGGGTCATTGCATGTATCAGTTCAAAACGAAGAACTTAACGCATAATAAATGTTCATAGGATGAAAATTCAATGTCGTAGACTTGTTAACGTAAACTTTTTTTTTTAGTTGAAAAACACTGTTTAACATAAATAAATTGTATTTAAATAAAAAAAATTGCCCAAATAGCGTTGTTCACTATATTTGAAATCACTATGCCAAATTTGGAAAAGATTAAAGTAATAGTAAAAATTTTAGAACATTGCTGAATTTTGGGTATTCGTCTACCTTAAATTCAGTAATTTTGTATCATATATATATGAACGTATTTTTCTTAAAGAATATTTTTAAAATAAGATTTAGTAAAGCTGTCCTTCCCTCACCCTTATTAAAAATGATGATTTGGGGGCATAACTTTTGCATAAGCACATCCGAAATAGTAATTTAAAAAAGTAGCGAATATCAATGTAACATTCTACCGACGACAAAACAATTTGGGCATTTTTCAAGACATCGCACTCGCATCACTCTTTGCTCCAGGCTATCTGCCGGGTGGTCCTAAGGTCCAAGAATGTCCTCATACTCACCCCTCTTTTATGCCCGTGGGTAAAAGAGCGATGTCGTGGGAGAAATTTCGCTGCCTTTGAAAGCTGGCGATTGGGATCGTATAACGCCTTACAGGAAAGGACAAATACAATAGGGGCTGAGGACGTCTAGACTAATGTGTAGATTGTACAGTCATGGCAGTTTTTTTTAGGCAATAAAAAATAGTGACCACGCGGGGGCTGCAAAACACGGTACGGGATAATTGGACGTTGACTCTTTGTTGTACATTTATGCTTTTCTCTTTGCTCCTGCTTGTCCGAAGAAGTTTCAGTGCTACAAGCCAATGCAAGCCCCAACTTATGTCCCACCTCAACTAAAGCGGCTTGAGGGATACTTATTTTTATTTTTCCAACCATAAAAAAAAAATCTTTACTTAGTGCTTAAAAGAGCTAACAGATATATTAGCCATTGTTTTCCAATTATTTTTTTTATATAGTTTGTTATTCAAATGTCACTCGAAATTGAAACTACGGACGTTATTCATTGATAATAAGGTAAGAAAATATTATTGTGTCTACAAAGGTACAAATTTTATAGTATTTTCAAATATATAATTTTTCAATTAACTGTATAATTTTTATAAACAATTTTGCGTGAGATTACGACTTCATCTATTGGAATTATTGAGATAATCATTAATTCTTGTGTTTAAAATCAAATCTTCTACTTTTATATAATTTAAATTTGCAATTTTTAGGACTCTTATTTCAGAATAAGCCTTTTTGTTTACAAGTAAAGTAAGGATTTAAACATTTTCTAAAAAAAATTTCATTTTGAAAATGCTTATTATGTAGCATATCACATTAAAAAAATGACAATGCCCTCAATTTTATGTCAGTGTGTCAAATATGTTTTTGTTGTTATTAATCTATAGTTGTTGAAATAAATTTAAGAATTGTCAAATTAAGAGGGATTTGACTTTTTGAGTCATAGTGTAAAAACTCATTTTTTAAGAATTTAAATAATTGTTTTTTTCTTGATAATTTGTCCAGTTATTACCAGACATTTTAAAATGTTTGCTTTTAAACCAGACATTTTAAAATGTTTGCTTTAAATTTTAACTTAACAATGGTTACTGATGCCTTAAATATGAATAGAATATATGCTAAGATTTTTAAAACAAAACTGGGACTTTTCAAATCAGATTATAGCAAAACTTAAAACAAAGTAATTTTTGTCTTTGCAAAGTAATAATGTTATAAAAGAAAGATTTTTCATGCGCCAGAACTATACCATATCTTCATTTGGTCTTTTTAATTGTGTTTTTTTTTGGTGTAATAGAAGCACGTACTGATAAATTTTTTTTTCTTCTATAATTTCACTCATGTGTCGGCTCGTCACTTGACTGTGGTTCTAAATTACGACGACCGCTGCCAATAGCCCTCGTGTAGCTCTAGTGCGACGATAATTCAAACTAACCCAGCCTTCTAAAAAAAAATTGGTTAATTGGTGAAAAAAAAATTTTCCTTCTACCTTGCGATATTAATTGAAACGAGTGGTTATACTATTAATTCCCTCTCCCCCACCTCCTTAACTACTGTTATAAAAATGTTCGTTCAGTGTAAAAATTCTTAAAAATACGCCAGTTTAATTAGATACTATTTTTTTTTTTAGAATACGTCGTTTACTTGTAATCATAACACTGAACTTTAAATTCAAATATTTTAGATATTTTATTAATAAGTTCATTCATTGATAAAAAAAAATATTAAGCTGAGAGCAAAATAATAATAATAATAGTACGAATTCTATTCAAAACATTTTTGACCAAAAATTCGGATGAAAGACCTCACTGTGCGCTGGCTTTGAAAGATTACAAATATCAAAAAATTTCAGTAAAATATCAATTTTAACTTTATATCTATAAAAAAATACGTATTTTCTGTCATTATACAAACCCAACTGTACAAAATACTCATTTTAAATTGGGGATTCTCTGTAAACTTGAATTTTTAAGTCCCCATATATATTTTTTGTTTTATGTGCCTATTGCAATTGCAAAATCAATAACATTTAATATAATTTGAATAACTTAAGAAAAAAAACTAAACGAAATATGTGTTTTTACCCAACAGTTGTGAATAATGTAAAAATGATTAAAAATAGCTTTCATAAGGGTGATGGATAGCAAATTTTTCAGTTTTTGAGTTAAAATATAATTGGTATGAAAACTTTTTTTAAAAAATCAAGAGCGGCATTTTAACGATTTGCATCACATGTAAAAAACATACCACACGGCCCTGGTCATCAATGACGGTTTAGAAGGGTTGCGAATAGAAATTTGGATTGTGGCGGGCCGTACACAAGGAGGTGAAGTAATAATCGAGATGTAATAATATATTAATATTTTCTGTTAGAAATTATGACATCTGCGACCCAACTTTCATACTTTTGTCCGTCTGTCTGTTCGTTCGGGCGGGCATATGCAGTGTCTGTCGGTAAATTCCCTATCGGATTAGCATTGAAATTTAATTTCAAGCCATTCAAATCGTTGTTTGAAAATAGGTCATTTTAGCATTTATAATTTTAAATTATAGCTAGATAGCTGTGTGCGACTACTTTTTTTTTAATGTGTGCAAATCTTGTGTTGAAACATTTGTTGATGGTAGATGGCGCTTACTATTACAAACCCTCTTGTTTCGTAACAGAAAATGTGTCACACACGGATGCGGAGCGGGGGGGGGGGGGGGGGGGGGGGCAATGGCATGACACTTATTGATTGATCGCTGAGACCAACTGGGGTCACCTCGCCCCTTCGATTTGCCCCTAGGTGGTGAAGAACAGATAAGCTGCCGTCTCTCGCAATAGAAATGCAGCAAAGATGGCACATTTTGGTTTGTAGTGTACTTAATACAGGAGACACTTTTAACTTTTTTTTTAATATTGCGGATATCAATATAATTTTTTTCATAAATGTATACTAAATATACTTAAACTTTTAGATAGTCAAAAATTTTAAATTATCATTATTTTTCTTTAAAAAAATAAAATGTGTCAAAAAGTGATGTTTCTTATTTTGGTTATAAGTCAAAAAATTATTTATTGACAAAAAAATATTTAGCCTTTTTATAAACAGGAAAATGTATTTAACAAACTATCTTTACCGATTTTTGGTATGTGCCATAGTTTTTTTTTTAAATATTGAACTTTTTCTTAATAATTTCACAGGTTCACTTTTTTAATAAAAATTAATAAATAAAAAATAAATAATTTACAAATAATCCCTAAAGAAAAATTAAAGGAATATGTTTGAAAAATATGTGTTGAAAAATTTTAACACTCTATGGGCAGTAGATTTTGAGTTATATCAATTTAAAGTCAAAAATCATCGAAAACACGATCAAGGAGAAAAACAGCTTTGAAGTTTATCCCTTTCCTTACTGAAGCGCTACAAACCGCCCGAACAACTAAGGATTCGATAATGTTATTCCCATCAAATATTACGAGGAACGAGGAAGCAAAAATTATAAACGTGGTTGGCCAACAAAGATGTCATGACACAAAAAGCTACATATCTCACGTTCTACTGCAGATATAAATAAAATTTTTGTTTTAAATTATTCCTAAAAATTTGTGTTGTTTTTTAAGATAATAATATATTTTTTTATTTCTTTGAAGATTTTGTGTAATACACCCTTAACCAAGTAATTAATGTCGGTGTCGGTATTTTATTAAAAAAAACTAATACGTCATCAGCAGGAGCACATTGATTGAAGTCAGCTATTTTAAAAATCTCAGATTAATTAACTAGTTTAAATAAAAGTTATAAATAAAAACTTGACCAACGAAAGAAATTATGAATTTTAGAGGAAAATGAATTACTGCTCAAGTTTGTTATTTCATTAAAAATTAGCCCAAATACATGCATAAAATCGTGATTTCGGAATTTTATTTTAATTTATAAAAACATAGTGACCTATTAAAAAAACATAGCAAAATGTATTTATTTACTGAAAACTGTTATTTGATGATAACAAGAATGCGAAACTACACATATTGTATTTTTTTTTTTTTTCAAAGAGCGTTTCAATTAGAATCAATTTAGATTATGCGTTCAAAAGTAACTTTGAATAAGTTAATACTTTAAAGCTTTCAAAAATTACCAATGAACTTGTTTTGCTGAATAATTCACAAATCTTTAACTGCTCAGCTTGTTTTTGCAGACAAACGAAGCAACCATTTTGTTTTGATTAGGTTAGTTTTCGAATTATCATCGCACTAAAGCTTCACGAAGGCTGTTGGCGACAAGCGTCGTAATTTAGAACAACATGCACAACGCATCGTACGCAGCGATAGGACTTAGGAGCATATTTAACGGGCACTCTATTTACACGGGGTATTGTTCGTCGGGCATTTTGGGCTGCACGAGCCGTTTATAGATCGGCAGTTATGATGGAGATGCCCGGATCCGAACATGGGACCTTCCGCATGCAAGGCGAATGCCTAAACCTACTGGGCTCTACAACCCATTTTTGTTCTAAACTTCACAAAAAAATCACTTTGCTGTTTATAAAATATTTATAAACATAAATTTTTTCTTTGTTCAATTTTTCATTAAACAATCTTGCAATGTATGTTTCGGTTGATCAAATAAAACCAAATTCCAGCTTTTCAATTTTAAATCAACTACAATTATTTGCCGAATTTTTGCTTATTATTTTTTAAAAAAGTTTTTGAATGAAATAGTTACAAATTAACTTGCAATAGCGCACGCTACCTTGCATATTATTACTATAACTATGTAAATTGTAATACCTATAATTTTTTTAATGCTTTTTATTTTTACTTTACCTTCAAATAGTGTTGTAGTTGATTTTGGGAATACTTTAATAAGCGCCTGTTGCATAGTTTAACCAGAAATATAGGTATAAAATTTTCACTGGATAATTATAGAGATGTGCTACTGTTTTATAATTCAGCTGTAAGAAACGTTTTTTTTTATTTGTACTTCAATTATTTAAATGTTAGTAATCATATAATTAGTAACTGTAAAAATACATTAAGGGAGTCCTTAAGCAGTTCAAGATAAGGTTTCCTTTCATCTAGGGCTCCAATGACCACATAAAACCCCCTCACCAGAGCCAAAGCAATTGGTAGACATCCTTAAATCATTACTCGCTTTGTTAGCTTATACTTTAAAGCTGAATTAATGGTTACCAATAATATAGAATTAATATTGTTTCTGTACATCATTCCCTTTCTGCTAAAAATATGCAAGTTCTATTTAACAATTTTGTTTTCATCATAAAGAAATTTTCCCACAAGATATCTTTATCTAACACATTTAAGCAAATTACGCCTCCACTTGAATTAAAGTTGAGGACTTTATTTTTGTTATAACCATGCATTACTATTTGGTCGCAATACAATATTTTGTATTGAAAGCATTGTGTAAAAATTGCACAACATTACAAATTACCATACATATTTAACGTCCGCTCACTCATCCCGGGAGTAACTGCAAATGTGCGAGTGACTGTGGATGCGATAAATTCCTTAAATATATAACAACAACGCCCGTCACCAATAGCCCTCGTATAGCTCTAGTACGGCGATGATTCAAACTAACCTAACTTAAAAAAAAAAAACACTGTACAAAAAATATTAGAGCTCCAGGCAAAAAGTTAAATACAAATTCTTTTAAATAATAATAAAAATTTAAAGTCATAATTGAGTGTAGCTCGAAACAGAAACCAAATTCGATACCAGCATTAAAAATATATTGTAGCAATATTTTGTTAGCTTAAAAAAAATCTTATTATATTAAAACTTCTGTTTTGGTCATTTGCAGAGCATTGTTTTCGATTATCTTTTGAGCACAAAAACTCTTGACTACTCCAAAACTAGATCCTTCACATATTTTCTAAAGTTATCATTTTTTTTGAATGCCTATTGCCTAATTTGGTATGGCTGTATGATGCAAAAAAAAATCTAAAAACTAGCGCCGTGTATGTTAAACTGGTGCACGTTAAATCGGTCGTGGTGCAAAGTCATAATGGCACGATGTATAGACATTCCAATAATACAAATATAGATTCCAATCCAAGATTTTTAAAAAATTGTTGACTTCAAACAATGTGCTCTTGTGGATGCAAATTAACATTAGTTTTTAAATAAAATATCGTCACCTACGCTAGTTATTTGGTCAAAGTACACGTCTCACAGTCAAGTGATACCATCCAAACCAATAGCTTGCGAAAAAATTCACTGAAAAAAATACGTTTAGAAGAAAGATTTAAATGGGCAATAATGTTTTAATAATAAGTTTAAATATTTTGTAAATTTTATGCATCAAAATCATTAAAAACATAAATTTAATATGGTAAGTTGTGTGCAACTATATATGGTTCACTAGATTTATATATTGAGTTAGTCTAAAGGATTATTCTTGGAACAATTTAAAAACTATACTGATCTGTTTTTGTAAATTCAATTCTTATTAATAGTACTTAGATGCATAAAAAGATAACTTAACAAAAAGTCAATTTTAAAATATGTGTGGCTTTTTTTCTTTTAAAAACAATGATTAAATTCAGTTAAACTTTAAGTTCAGTCTGTTACTGCTTTACATTTGAGAAGCTTAAGGAAGCTTCGACGTAAGTCATGATAAATTTTATATTAAAGCTTTGTATTAATCAATTAAAAAGCATTCTTTTGTATCTTTAAATGCAATAAAGTTTTGAGTCAAAACATAGTTATCTTTTTTGATTACAGTGAATGAAAATCAATGTATCAAATAACTAATTAGTAACACCAGTCTTTATAATAAGCCAATTCAGCACATTTTTATGTTAAATACTTTTTATTTTAAATTATTAAAAATAATATTTCAAAAATAACCATTGCCAAATTCCCAAAGGAATTCTTTACAACGAGAAAAGGCAACAAGAAATAACATTCTTTGACAAGACCGTCGCTTATTCACAAACCGGCTTTTGAATTGTCCCATAAATTACGAACGACTGTCACCAAACGAAACCCAATTCTCCCCGACCCCCTTAGGTCAGTCGGATGCCTCCCCTCCCCTTACCAGCAAGCTACTGGGCAAGGGGGGGGGGGGGGCGCTTTCTCCCGAGCATTTTCTAAGAAGTGACCAGGGGCGGGCTCTATTCAAAAACATGGAGGGAGGGGGATTCCAGATGCTGGCAGATCGACGCCACTAGAGTTCAGTGATCAACACTAATTGACTAGGCGACATATTGGCAGCTGCTAGCCAAATGTAGGGATGCCATAATTAGCTTTCATAAATTGGCAAATGCTCTTCTCAATTTTTTTAAAAATACAAATATTTAAATTAAAAATTTAATTTCGTAATGAATTGAAAAATATAAATTTCTTTAGTGTCCAAAATATATAATTATTTTCATTATTATTGCAGTGTCTATATCTTTTACTGAGTTTACTTGAAATTAAATTTCAATGCTAATCCGATAGGGAATTTACCGACAGACAGTGCATAATACAGACAGACGAACAAAAGGTATGATAATAAGGTCTCGAATGGGAAATTCGCTGACAGATACTAGGTACACAGATGTCTGCCCGAACGAATAAACATACGGACAAAAGTATGAATGTTGGGTCGCACATGTCATAATTTCTACCAGAAAAAAATAATATATTATTACATCTTACTAATTATACATTATTCTAATTATGCTTTTTTTCAAACGTGCTTTTTCTTCCGTTGCTTTTTTTCCTTTGCTTTTTCTTCCGTTGCTTTTTTTTCCATTGCTTTTTTTTCCGTTGCTTTTTTTTCCGTGCTTTTTCTTCCGTTGCTTTTTTTTCCTGTGCTTTTTTTTCCGGTTACCGCTTGGAATATAGTTGTCGCCAAAGGTTGCTTTAATACCAATTTGTCAGGGTTGGCGTAAAATTGTCGGCAACGATTCTTCAAATAAAAATAAATTAAAAATCAATTTATAGCTTAATCGTAAATGATAAAAATATAAAATGTTTAGCTTTTGACCTTGGCGATCAATCTTGGTTGTAAATATCAATTTATAGCTTAATCGTAAATGATAAAAATATAAAATGTTTAGCTTATGTGACCTTGGCGATCAAGTTTATAAAAACCAACAACAACGTTAGGAATTACAAAAATTGGTAGCGCTTTTCGAGATCCGCTGTCGTTGGAGGAAACCTTCCAGTTTATATAGACGTCCATGATAATTATTTATTAAAATATCGAGTTAAAAATAAAATATTGCATTGATACAGATTAAAGAATGATATAAAATGAAAGTTTACTGCTTAAAATGATAGTAACTAAATCTTTAAAATGAAATTTATAATATATTTGAAGTTTTTAAGAATAAAGTATTTTCTTTTTTACATTTTAACTATTTTTGAAAAAGTTTATTTTAATTTCATCTGCTGAAAGGCAACGCGAAAGAAAAATGTTCATCGGATTTGAGCCAAAGTGGTGTAGTTTTTCCAGAAAATTCGAATTTTCTCTAAAAATAGAACATTTTGAGCTCTGAAAGTTCTTATTTTGTAACTCAAGTATGAACTACGCATTTGTGCCAAGTTACGAGTCAAACAAATGTCTAGTTTGTGAGTTTCGGAGAGACATACACACACACACATACAAAACTTCATTTTTATTATTATAGATTAATTTGATATGTACTTTTAAAATAGAGAGTTTTACAAATTTTTACACAAAAGTAATTATATTATTTTAACTCACAAATATGAATTATTTTAATATTCCATACATATAATAGAATTTGTTCCTTTTACAAATTATTTTTATTGTAAAATTAATTTTAAATACTTTTTAAAAAATTCTTTAAATATCTATTATAAAACTAAGTAAATTATTTTAGTTTAATTAATTCAGTTTTTTAAACATTAACATTTAAAAAAAAGGTAGGTTTGTTCCAAAAAGAATAAAAATACCTACGTGTTTCATACACGACCTTTCAAGTCGAGTCCAGAAACAGAAAAGCAAATGATGAAAATGTAAGACGATTTTAAAATAAGTTCAGGATAAATAAATTTGCAAGCGATAAATTTCACAATATAATATTTATAAAGTTTTATTTACAAAATATAAATTAATATAATACTTTTATGCTTATTAACTGTTATATTAATATTTATAATTACGTATTAATATTTATAATCTGTAATAACGAATTATTCCAAAAGAAGAGAAAAGACAATATCTAGTCGTTTTCAAATTCAAACATTTTCATTTGATTTAAATAGAAGTCTTTTAAATTCCTTTTTTTTTTTTTTCAAGAAAACAAGTTTTTGTTTTGTACCTTAAATAATTTTTTATACACGAAATAGTGATAGATAAAATTAGTAGAAATTCAAATATTAGGAAATAGGTTATTGATTAATCATGGGAATATTTCTTATAACGTCAAGCGCACCGAACTGCGATTTTATTGGTTATTTTGTTTTCTTTGACAAAGTGTTGAAACAAGCCCATTACACGATGTACGGTTAGTACAATATGAGAGTTGCTGCTTGGTTAATTTACTACAATGATGTTTTGGTAATGCATTGCATGCTTGAAATTTAATCAAATTAAAATCAATTAAATTTTGTAAAAAATTGGAAGGGTATGGGGCCAGTGTTGTCATCACTTTAAGGAGATAATTCTAAAATTTCAAAAAAATATATTATATTAGCTGCTTTTTTGAATATTTTTGTGACTTAATAAAAAAACTTGAAACGCTTTTCTAGTATTTTTTCATATTTTTTGTAATTTTAGAACTAAATGGTATTTTTTCGTATTATTTTTCTCCTTAATGTTGTGGCAAGGAGTCCGTGTTGCTAAGGAATCCTAAACCATAAAACTAAACGTAGGTAGAATCGTCGCACTAGAGCTACACGAGGGCTATTGGCGACGGGCGTCGTATCCAGTCAAGTGACGATCCGACACCTGAATGGGCACCCAACGCAACCGTTAATTGACATCGTACGCAGGATTGGGACTTTGGAGCATATTTAACGTGCACTCCCATTACACGAAGTATTATTCGTCGGAAATTTTTGGGCTGCACGGGTTGTTTGACTAAGCGTGAGGTAGCAACCAGAATTTCTTTTTATGAGTGTTGTAAGATGTTATATTATTAGGAATTCTCTAAAGGATGAATGACGGCCGAAATAATTTACTGATAGGATCATTATTATTATCTTTTTTTGCGCTGTAGTACTCACGGTAAAACATTAAGCAAAGATAAACTTTATGTTGCAGATCTGTTCACTTCCGAGGTTTGACTGTATTATTGAAGTTAGTCAATTTGTACTACTCAACAATAAAATTAACAATGCTGGCATATAAATATTTTAAGCATGCATTCCAAATACTGCGCTGCGTTAACATTTTACAAATATGACTACTGACTCCTGTAACCTGCAGGGGAAAAAATTCGTATACTACTAGCACACTCAAGGCTAAAATACACAAATACGTTAGTATTTATTTGCAAAAAATGCAAATACACTCATTTTCCACTAATTCATGCACTTTATTTGATTACCCAACAATGTTGAAGCCAGCTATTAAAATAATCCATAGGCGAAATCATATTTACTGAATTACTTCAACTTATATTTTAGAAATAAACTAATTACATATACCTGTGGATATCTGTATTTTTCTCAAGTAAATAGAAAAGTATTAATGTTTCAGATTCGAGTACACCAATATTTGCGAATATTCATTTTAATATTTGAGAATACAAATGCTGCTCTGCTATGAGTATACTATGTACTACAATTTTCAAAATTATTATATGTAAAAGGGAAAGAATAAATTTTGTTCCCAAATGCTATATTTAATTTTGACGAGATTTTGTAAATTACTTCTCATTTATTTCAGGAAAATTAATGAAGTCTCAGCTTTATATTCATAGTAGAATTTAACATTAGCAGATTCCAACTGTTCGGCTAAAATAAAAATAATAACAAACAAGAATCTTTTTTTATACATTTATTTTTACTAAAGGGGTTTTAACAATTTATCTCTTTCCACCAACACGAGGAGCCTTTGTTTGGATGGGCTTGGCAGCCTTCTGTTTTTGAGCTACTTTTGTTACCTGAAATGTGAAAAAAAATTGTAGATAAGCAAAATTTACAAGATTAAATGCAAGACATGCACATTACACAAGTATTGAAATTCTGCACAAAACTGAAACTTCCACTGAAACTGGAAGACTACTCAACATATGGCACCGTACGCGGAAAAGAGGCATATCGTGAGAAAGATAATTCTTCAGGAGAGCCGTTTAAAGCTTTCGTAAACTTATCACAAAACCGTTCCAAATGAACCTAGATCAAAAATATTTGGCATGGATATCCGTTTTATGAGTATCAAAAGGTGTGCATTGGCATTTTTTAATTTAAATTTGTCTTTGCTGAGGTAATTTTAGATGGGCATTTTTTTTGCGAATAAATTTTGTACACAAAAGGGTCTATCTGAAAATATATCAGCAAAGGCTAATTTAAAGTAAAAAATGACTATGCACCCCTTTCGATACTCATAAAAAGGATATTCATGCCAGATACTTTTTATCTAGGTTCACTTCGAACGATTTTGTGATAATTTGAAATGTTAGGAAAACTTAAACATCTCTTTGAAGACTGGTCCTAAAAAATGCAGTGCAATTCATTCTAAATATTTAAGGAAACGTACGTATGAAGAATACTCATTTACTTATTGCATTTTTATAATCTAATAATAATGATCATCAATAATAACATTAAAAAAAAATTGAACAATAAGCTTGTTTGACCAAGCTAATGAAGTTTATGTAATAAGGTTTATCTGTTATCATTTAATTACGACATTATTTTTAAGTCATGTTTATTTGCATAATTTAATATATTCAATGATAGAAATCATAATAATTTGTTAATATGAAAAATAGGTGATATGAAATTGATCACTTTTACAAAATCAGGACTTGCAAGATATAATTGATATCCACATTTTTCTACAAAAACCTTTCAATCTAAATTTTTAACAAATATCATTTTTAAAATTAAAAGAAAAAAATTTGAAACTAACGAATCATATATAAAAATAGTCTTAAATTAAAAAAAAAATAAGTTGTATGTAATTTGTATACCTCATACCATAAGTATACAGTTGAATTCATTTATTTTCATATCGCAAATTGTCAAGTTACATTAATTGAGTTTAGATTTATAGTAAAATATTGACGTTGAAAACGATTTAAAACTATTATCGTTTGCTAAAATATTAACTTCAAAACAGAGCTTTTGAATTTTTTTTAAAATTATAGTATTTCAAATAAAGAAATAGACAAATTAATCGACTACAACAATTCAATTTAAGCAGTTTAAACTTATATTCATTGACGACACAGCTGCAAAACGCAAAAAAAAAAAAAACATGTGCGATAACAGGGTGTTTTGCACCTTGGATCCCTAAAAAAAGGGACTTAGGGACCTAAAGTTTAAAAAAAAGGGACCTAAGGGACCACTTAAAAAAATCGACAAGTGCTTAAGACATGTTGGAAATTAGCAAATTGTTTATTAAGGCAAAAACCCTTCTTTTCTTTTTAAACCAGACTAAATGAAGTACAAGAAAAACAGAAGATGGAGTAAGAACATTATTAGCGTGCAGTCCTGCACAAAAGTTTAGGCACAGATGCAATTCATGTAAAATCGTCAATGTTACTATTGTTACTATTTTTCAGTAGTTTTTAAAAATATATATTCTTTAGGCAGCATGAAAAATAGGGTGAAATTTTTTGTCAACAAATATAAATAAATTTGACTTCCATCAACAAATTAAAAATGTCATAACTTTCCCTGCCACAAAAGTATAGGCTCAAGTTTCTGTTTTATGCAAATTATTTACAGGAAGTGAATGCGTCAAAGGGGAGGGTTTTTAACCCTTTCAGTCCCAAAAATTTACTACACTACAGAAACATATGATATTCACAAAATAAGCTTATTTTAGGTCAAATATACGAGTTCCATAAGAAAAAAAAATTCATTTAAATTTTTTATATGGTTTTTGAAACAATGCCAAAATTTTTTAACTGTGAAAAAATACAAAATAAAAATATATATATTACCTAAAAACACTTCGAGTCATATATTTTAAGGTATCTGAATATATTATTAAAAAAAATTAGTAATTATTTTAACCGAAATAGTTTAAATTTTGTTTTAAATATGTGGAACTGAAGTGCACTTATAAAAAATCAGGTGAAACGCTTGTTAGCTATTTTCTAAATAAAAAAATAGTAGTTCTGACTTCTATTGAGATTAATGTAAAATACTGTCTAATAGAACAAAGTGTGAAGAATCGAATGATGTGTGTTTGGATGTTATAACGGGACATAAACATTTTGAAAAAATTATTGAAAGTGATGATGCCAAATGGCATCACTGGGACTGAAAGGGTTAAGTTGCTTTAAAAGGTTGAAGGTAATTTTCAATGCTTAGAACCATTCTGAAGTCAACTTCATTTTCGTACGAAGAGTTTTTAAGGATATGGACATTAAAATTCAGAGATAAACCTGTTTCTGATACTTCTACTGAATTAAAGCATTCGAAACGAGGTATTTTATAAAGTGTGAGAACGTGGCGATCAACATCCACCAAAATCACGGTCTGGAAGACCTCAAATCACCAGGAAACGATATGACAGAAAAATAAGAAAATTGGCTACAGACAAACATTGCTCTTCAAATCAAATTAAAAGTCTGATTGTGGCTCAATTTTCATGTAAACTTATCAGGAGGATGAGTCAATGAATCTGGATATACTTGATAAAATCCAAGCTGTACCGCAAGCCTAGCCCAAGAAAAAAATTCACCCTATAATTTTTCATGCTGTCTGAAGAATATATATTAAAAAAAACCTACCGAAAAATAGTAACATTGCCGATTTTTTCATGCATTGCGTCCCAGTCTAAATTTTTGTGAAGGACTGTATTAAACTATTTCTACTTGCATGGTAATTTATCGTTATGCTAAAGAATATGCCCAATCCCCATTTCTGAGTGACAAAGAATAACGAAAAAATGGCGCTCGCTAGTCACATGGTAATATTTTTTTTTAAAAAAAGGGACTTAAGGTACCAAATGTGAAAAAAAGGGACTAAAAGGGAGCAAAAATAAAAAAAGGGACTTTAAGGGACTAAGGGACCAATGCTAAACGCCCTGCGATAAGATAATAAATTAAATTTTTTTTCCCATTCATTTTCATCCAAAAACGAACAAAAAAAGAAAGATATATTGTCTCCTAAAATTGTCTAAATAACAAGTCAATTTGAAACTAAAAAAACTTGAATTGCAAAATATCAAATGTATAAAAGCAAAATTAGTGCATAAGTCAACATGTATTTTTTTTGCTAGAATGCATGAAAAAAGGCCCAACATTTTACATCAGAAGGAAAAAGAGAGACATCTTCTCTATTTACCTAACAAATTCATGAAAAACTCATAACCATACTCATAATCAACTCAAACTCATGAAACCATATTCAAAAAACACATTTTTAAAATATTGATTACCTTTAATAAAACCTTAGACACACACACAAAAAAATATCCTTTAGCGTTGCTCATGAAAAACAAGATTCCTTACCTTAGATGGAGCAGCAGTAGCCTTCTTTTGAGCTTTCTGTGCTCTTTGTTTTTCTTTAGCAGCCCTGTAAAGAAGAACATAGATTAGAAACTTAAAATTTCTTAACAAATTATGAATAGGGTAATGCATAACTCAGCCCTGTTTAGTCAGTAAAGGGCTTGGGGAGAAAGCCAGAAATCAGTAACCTCTCCTGAATGGCAGGATTTCTGCAGATGAAGCTCACTATTTAAACATCGCCAAAGACTAAACAAAAATAAATCTCATGCACGGTTTCCAAAGTCTTTACTCAAGTCAAATTATTAGATACTTAAGTTATTTCAAGACTTACATTTCTATAAGGATCTTTATGCAACTGTAAATACATTTTATAAAATAAGCAAGGTTTGTGTTTATAGCAAAATTAACTGAATCATGAACTTGATCACTCAAGTAATTAAAATTATCACATATTAGAACAGTCCTAAAAATGACTGACTGCATACAAATTTGACATGGAAAAAAATTGAGACACGCCTTGCACATGAGTAGAAAATAATTAAAATTTAATTTTTTTTTAAATATCAATAGCTTGTTTGAATAGATAAGCACATTAAAAAAATAACAGATCACTACTTTTAAATGTTTAAATATTAGAGAAAAAATATTAGTCTATTTTGGAAAGTTAGCTAATATTTAGTTAAATTTTCTTAAGATTTATGTGTCCAAAACACGCTACTTTAAGTAGTTAAACTTTAGACATGAGTGCACTTCAGTCCATTGATGAAACACAGTATTTTTCGATTTAGCTGGGTTCTAGAAGCCCTTACAGACCAACAAAGACATCAACTTCTCAAACAAAGAGTTATTTATGTTAGATATTTACTATTAGCACTTGGATGACTAAAGAAATATAGGTGCTATCTGAGCAAGTAATGTGTGCTTATAATATTGTTTTGGAATCACTAGAGTTCCTCATTATTAGCAAATTTGGAGATCTTTGATAGGTCATTGTGGTAACTGCAACTAAATAAAATTTATTCTGGCATTATTGTAGGATTTGGTCAGATTTTGTAACAAATGACCATTAAATTTGAACACTGTTTACCATACCTTGCTTTATGCAATTAACATTGTTTTACAGATTGGCAGCATTTGACCCTGAAGATTTGTATTATTTAATTAAACATTATTGCAAGACTGTTAACCACATCAAAGCCCAATGCAGAAATTAGTTGTTAAGAAAGAGATGAAAGTCTAAAATTACAACACACATTGCATCAAACAGCTAGAAGCACTAATTTGATGATGCACATTATGTTGCAAGTAATAAAATCACATAAAAAAAATTTAGTATTGAAAATCTTTAGAGGTCATTAAGAAAAAAAGTTTCCACCTCCCCCCACCCAAAAAACTATCTTTCTTACAATACAATTAAATACATCAAACCAAAATTTAAGTGTAATAACATTTAACTAAAAAGCACTTCTCCTATTAAAGCATAAATATTTACCTGTATACCCTCCCCACACACATTAAAAACATCAAACAATTAATATAGTTAAATAAATCAAATCATCAAAAATATTCAAATCACAATTTTATAAATCAGACCAACATGCTCATGTTTAGGTCCATATCAAGTCTATAACTCAAGATTAGATCTTTTGGCACATTCTCTTCTAAGGATGTAGTTGCAAAACTGACATCAACCAAAATATGAATAAGATATAGGGTCTGCTATTGACAGACTTTTGATAATTGCCATTTCAAATAACAAAGCTGACAACGAACAGGCGTCATCCTAATTATCCCTCGGAAAATGCTAATTTTCCAACTACAATCATCGATTCATTATATGAAGGGGAAAAAAGGATTCGCTAACTTATAGATTATACTGCAAGCTTGCTTGCCAGAGTTTGGTTTTCCAGGAAACTGAGTAAAAAACCTTTTGTATTTTTCCGACTCTACTTGGATCGACCCTACCATTTACCTCACAGCAGAGCCTTAATAAAGTAGGTTTAGAACAGTGACACACACATCGTTTCTTGGTGGTGGAGGAAGGCTAGCTTCCATTGTAATCATCCCATTATAAACCAAGCAATTTAGATGTTCATCAACTACTAAACATTAAAAACAATTTTAAAATTAAGTCGAAACTCTTACCTAACAGCCTGCTCTCTCTGTGCTTTCCTGACCTCAGGCTTCATGTTCCTCTTGGCCATGATATCACTCAGACTGGCGCCAACGATAGCCCTCTGGAACTTGGCGGCTCTTCGGGTCCTTTTCTTGGCGGCTTCCTCTTCGATACCCTTCTTGTGCTTGCGCCTGTAGAGGACGGTCCAGGTCACCTTCCTAGGGTTGCGCTTCATCTTGTGGGAAGCTTCGCACTTCTTGTTGAGGAAAAGGAAGGACTAAAAAAGGAATTATGACCCGTTTTGAAAAAGGTACGAGGCAAAACTAGGGGTTTGTAACACTAGATCACTTTTAATTACCACTCAATAAAATAATAATTGGTAATTATATACCCTGGTAGAAAGTTACTGTACGGTAACTATTGGCAAACTTTCCAAATTCACGCATTTCTGTTACTTCAAAACCTAAATAGCTCTATGGGAGCTTATCACAGACATGCAATATTATTGAAAACTCTATTATGATGTTCGAGAGGTACTGGTAAGTGATATCAAACTTGAAGACCGTAACCCTTATTGTTCGATCTGTATAGTGGATTCAGACAGATGGACCAACATTAAAAAAATACTCTTTTTTTTTAAACCAGCACCCTCCAAAACATTTATAAAATACAAAATATCTATTTTGAATTTTTGGCCTATTGCAATATTTTCTTTGCCTTATAATTTATACTGGGTAATTGATATTGAATATTTTTGGATAGTTGAGTAAACATTGCACAGTTAAATCCTAGTTTCAGTATACAGTTACTTATGTCCCGCCAAACTTGTTGGCAGGAAAACACAGAGTAAGTGATGCATGCTCGGACCTCCCGTCTGGTTTTAGGGTGGTAACAATAAGCAGTGTGGGAGACTATTAGCACATAGTTACCAGAAAGAAATTACGCAACACTCATTTTCGTTGCCAAATTTCTGAAAAAAAATCACATTACCCAAAACTAGAACTAACTACGGTAGAAATTTACTGTACGGTAACTATTGGCGGGACGACGTTTTCCGGCAGCCCTCTCTGACCATAATGGGTTTCGGTCAAAGTCAGACCAGGTTGCCACAAAAAAACTATTTATCGCCCAATCTGAAAATCTCGCCAATAGTTACCGTACAGTAAAGGTGATCCCTAACTACAATTACACAAGGGCTATTGACCACAGCCTCAAAATTTTAAATTGCTGTCAAGTGACAAGGCAAGCACACCATAGAAACCATATGGCGACACCGTACATAGGTTAATTGAACACAAGCATTTGCTCTCAGCCAGTCTACTAAGGATTTGAATATCTTCTGTTCAGAAGTAAGCACTGTGGGCAGCCAAGAATCAATCAGAGGCTTGACTCCGGACAAGACCATTTGTTAGAACTTTGGTGTGCAAGAATGGAACCTAATCAATGAATTTGAAGATCTTTTGTGGTACCGAAATTTGGTGCCTCATTTTTCGTACTAAGTAGGCAGCCCATCTAAAACATCGTCATAAATTGTTACAACTACTATATTTTAGTCAATTCACACATTTAGCTTTAGAAATAGGAATTATGACAGCTTTGGAAATGCAAGCTTTAGAAAGCTTTAGAAATGCGTCAAATAATTTTTTAATTTCTTATTGGATACATTATTTTTGTGGCTTCACGTTTCCGAGAATCCCCTAAGAAAATAGAGCTTGATATGTTGTTTGTGGTGTTATAAATGTTTAAACAAACACTGGACGGCCTTTAATTTTTGTCAAATATTATATCAAAAGCAGAAAAAATTCAGGAGTGTATTAAATTGACGTGTTGTGTTATAGAAAAAATTAATTTCACTGAACATATCTCGCTTACCTTTCCGTCGGTTTTGACCATTTTTTTGCCATGGCCGGGGTAAATTCTTAACCCGCTGAATGAACAGATTTCGATCCTATAATATAGTAACAGAAAATAAGCATATTTCTCATTGATTTAAAGGATTTAAATAGATTGAAAATGTATAAAACTTACTTCATCTTGCTGGATTAGGGATCCGCGAAAACAAGAGGATTTCTTCAGTTCACTTTATTGGCGAATGAATGTCAACAAAACCACAACCATTGCCACTTTGACTATGGAGTCAAAAAAAGAAGATTTATAATTTGAAAGTATAAAAAATATGTTTAGTTACAACAAATAACATTAATAAATCAAATATAAATTATATTTATTTAGGAAAACAATTTATAATTTCAATAAATTGCTGTATAGTTAAGTAAATTTACTATAGTTTGAAACAGAAATTTAATACCTACTATTGTCTATATACCTCTTTATATATTACTTTGTCAAATTACATAAATTTAATTACTTGTAGAATCTATTTTGCGGTTTATTTTAAAAACGAAACTAGTATATAAAATTCATTTCCGTTTTCTAATTACTGCTGTGTTTCAGAGTGATGGCAACTCTGTTGGTGAAATGTTTAAAAATGGCGGCCAATGGTATGGATTTTTGTTAAATTTAAAATATCATTTAATTATATTTTTAATAAATACAGTTTCACTTTATTGTGTATTACTGTAATTCCTTTTTAAGTTTTTGGTGTTCGATTCATTGGGTTAAAGTTTTCCTGTTACCAAGTTCGTTTAAGTGACATTCCCGCCTGTTCTGGTTTTGTTATGATTTGTTTTTGACAGTTTCACATTTTACGTCTTTGTAACATTGAGCTTTCACTTGATTAAAATTCAAAGGAAAACCTTTAAAAAAATATTTTTTTACACTCTTTTAATTGTAAAAATTCATACATTTGACGTACGCATTTGTTAGTCTTCGAATTTCTACTGACCTTTTTTTTTTTTAAATCGCTAAATGGAGCCAAAATTTTGCTTATTTTTAATCAAATTTGTTTAGGGATGTTACGATTTCCTTTGGTTCAAGTCTGTAAACTGTTTACATGCAATAGAAATTGTTTTTACTAAATACTTTTGTAATAAAGTTTACTTGTGTTATATTACTGTAAGGCATTAAAGAAAAGAATAAAGAGATGAAATATCAATGTTCATATAGAAAATTATGAAACGGCTATGAGATAAAGGCAGGTCTCAATATCCATTATGTACCAAACACCGAATATGCCCATACGTGGTAAACATTCAATTTCGTACAACTTGATATGTATCGAAAACCTACATTAAATTTTTAAACTCTCCAAATTGAGACTGGCCATTGTATTATAGCTCAACCAAAAACTGGTTTGTTGGATGTCATGCTTAATCATTTGCTGGTCTCATGTTGCTGCAATTTAAACCACTTATTAAAAGGAAAGGCTGATGTGAACATTAGCGCCCGGCAATTAAGTCGCCAAGTTGGCAACCCCTCCGGATTCCGTTTTACGGCAACCCTTGGCGACGAAAATTTGGCAAAATTGCAAAATTCGCCAATTTTATCAACCTTTCCCATTGTTTTTTCGCCAAAAAACCTGAAATCCGAAGTTTGGCAACCATGCATGTTGTTTCATTTTTTTCCCCCATTCCATCTCGCGGTGGTATATTGCACGTGATTCTAAAACTTAATTTTTTAATCCATTTAAATCTTATTTGTTTTTATTTAAAAGTAAATATTTTTGCGTGCAGATAGATTTTTAATTTGATGTTTAACTATTTAAAATGATGTAATAATTGTAATAATAATAATGTAATAATTTTTATACTTCATTACAGAAAAGCATACTTTAGATTTATCTGGTGCTGGACTCAAAAAGCTCGAGAAAAGAGATGGGGTGGGATTTCAACAGTTGATACTTGACAATAATGAGCTGCAAAAACTAGAAAACCTTGACTGCTTTCCAGATGTGGAAAAAGTGAGAACTCTGGCATTTTATTTCTTCAAAGATTTGTTGAACAAGTTGGTTGTTCCTATGACCCCTTTAAGGATGAGACAGGCCCATAACAAATGAACACTTATTATACCAGTGCTTTAATTTGGTTGCAAGGAAAATTTTGTGACACAGCTTGAAATTATACCCTCTTTCAGTGCAGGGATGGGGAAGCATGGTTTCCCTTCCACAACCTCAAAATGGTTTTTTTTATCATTGCTATTGATTAATATGAACATTTTTTTTTAATTATTGAATAGTAAGAAAGTAGAACTATAGATATAATCAACTAATAACTGAAAATAATTTATTTGATAAATAGAAACATTTATTATTAAGACAGTGGAGATTCTGTGTACACCTACTGAAACACAAATAAAATGTAAATGTACCTTTTAAATGCCCTTAAAAAGGTATTAATATGCATTGCAGTCTTGTCTTTTAAGTGGTAATTAATAGGAGATAGGTACTTTCACTTTAAGGAGTGTCAATCAGAAAGAATACATTAAATTTGCCATTTCTAAAAAAATTTTCTCGCTTGGAGTTTAGTTCCAAGTTTTTTTCTTAATTTGTGTATACTTTAATTACATAATTAAAGTTCTTGTTGATTTATAAAATTCTGTAATTGCTTTTTTTTAAAAGGTTTCCGCTTCTGGGAATGCAATTATTCGTATGTATGGGGTGAATAAATGTCATCATATAACTCATTTGAACCTGCCTAATAATAATATTGTGACCATTGAAGGTAAATAAAGCATTTTTTAACGATACATATATATGTACTAGATAGAAATGTATGTTTTAAATTTTTATAGTATTGCCATAATAAACATTGTTTATAACTGTTACAGGTTTAAAAGATATGCCTAATTTGCAATTTTTAAATTTATCTGTTAATAACTTGAAGGTAAGTTGTTTTCTTTATTCATTGAAATAAGTATAACATTTTTTAAAAATTAATTTACAGGTACTTTTCTCAAATTTTTTTTAGCAAAATAATTCTTGATGATAATTTTGTTTGCAGGTTATTCAAAATTTACAATTTTCCAACAACTTGGTTCACTTGGATTTGTCAAGGAACAACATAGCCGTAATAAGTGATATATCAAACCTGTCAAAACTCAAGGTATTTCTTTAAAATGTACTATCAATTTTATGTGTTGGATATTTGTTTAAATAACTACTTACTTATGCAACAATGACTAATTTTAATGTTTCAAAGGACCCAGTTCAAATTTTTAAAGCCCAATTTCAATAGCCTGTACGTGTACGTTTCTTTGTGCAATGATAATTGAAAGAATTTAATTTTTAAATTTGTACTTATTATTTTATTAAACTTGAATTGCACTTTCTTGGAAGTCCCATAATTAACTTAAACTAGTTAAGCAGCTTTTTCGAAGGTGTCTTTAAAGAAAAATACTCATTCTTTTGCGATTAATATGTTTTAGATTCTTCACTTGAATGGCAACAAAATAGTAAACTTGACTCGTGCATCCAATTATTTGCCAACATCCATCTGTACTTTATCTTTAGCTGACAACTGCATTGCCGATTTAAATGAGGTATGCATGAATACTATATGTTGAATATTTAGTGTGTAGTATATTTTTGTAGTCCCTTTTTAAAAGTAATTATGTAGCATCTTTATAAAATTCTTTAATCTTTCAAATTTGTAGCCATTGAATTTTTTTAGTAGTATTTTAACGGTTAAATTAGAAATTTTTCTAATACACATTAGAGTTTGCTTTGCACTGTAGAGTATAAATGCTTATGTGCTTTGGTAATTTTTCAAAAAAAAAGGATAAATTTCAAATTCATTTAATAACTAATGTTATATAAATAATAACTAGTAAGAAAATAGTAAATAAAATTACGTCATGTTCCACAAAGTTATACATGGCATCCTAATTTACTCCAAATTTGAAGATTACAGCAAAATGGGTGTAATACTATGCTATAGATTTATAATGATACTCTAATCAGCACTAAATTTAGGTCTAACAAAGTTTTAAAAAAAAGTTGTAAAGACAAACTAAATAGAAATCAGTACTGTAATTCAATTTTTTACTGATTCTGAAATATGTTTAAAGTGTAATTAATGCTAATGGTCTCCTGATTTTGATGGGTGCTTTGGTACTTTTAAAATGACTAAAAATTTACATAAACCGAACATATTCAACATATCGCAATGATAGAATGTTTGCTTTTCTATTGGTTCACAAAGGTGCTGTATGTGGTTAAACTTTCCGTGCTATTTACCCTTGGACAGTTTGTAAAATTTGTACAATGTATACTTTGTGGGACACTTGTGCAATTAGGTATTTTCAAATTTAATTCAATGTGAGAATTAAGTTCCATGTTGATTATGGCTTTTATTTAAAAAAAGAAAGGTTATCTCAAATTAAAGTATGTATAATTTATACTCTGCAACATATTTTTAGTCAAATAGTTTTTATATATATTTCATTTTTAAAATTTTAGGTTTCTCATTTGGTTAAGTTACATTGTTTAGAACAACTAACATTTTCGGGAAATCCATGCCTATCATCAGAGGAATTATCTTTACCGTATCCTTTCTTTTTAGAATTATAAATATAATTTGTAGCATAGACATTTGTAAAGCCATTGTAGTATATTTTGAAGATATCTATTCTGATTGTTTCCATATTACTTGTAGAATAGTGCATGTTTTTTTAATACTTATTAAAATATTCATTTTTATCAGTTTTAAAGTTATAACTATATTATGGTGTAATTCACTGAAACTTGGATGTTTTGTATAAATAATGTTGCCAAGTGGTTTTAACTTTGCATTAATCAAATTACCATCATTAAACATCCAAGTTCCACACATAAATATCACTGTGACTTAAAATAAAAATACCAGTCTAATATTTCTTATTGAAATGTATTGTTAAATGGCAGAAACATTTAAAACAATATAAATAAAGTAACCTAAACTAATTTTATTAAGTTCAAAGTATGATTTGGTTTATCTAATGATAGGATCATTATAGAGTAGCATGGCAGGTTAATATAAATATTTAGTAAAAGGTCATTAATATTTAAGTATTTTTTATTGTTTCACATTAAGACCACTTAAACAGATCTTTAGACATCACCCTATTCAAAGGATCTTTGATCCTCAAAACTTTTCATGATTCGATTCAGGGCTTTAACTTTGAGACAAAAAAAAATTATGTGCATAAATTTCACCAAAAATTTCTTAACATGTAAACAGTCCTTTTGATTACAGGCCATTTATAATTAATTGGAGTTTAGGTCTTCGACTTTTAGATGGCGGTGTTGCTACACAGAAAGAAAGGTAATTTTAACTAATGTTTATGATTGAAAACTTCTTAAAATTTACCGCTTGGTTTTTAACAATTTTTTTTTATCTTTTATTAGTTTAAAAGCTGAGTGGTTGTATAGCCAAGGTAAAGGAAGGCATTTCAAACCTGGAGAACACATAGACCTCTTAGAATACCTGTGTCAAGTTTGTCCTATCACTGCTGCAGACCAGGTTATAAATTATTTATAGCGATGCTCTTTTTTTGATTTGCATGAGTATTAAAATAGTCTTAAAGTAAATCTAAAGCAATTTTCTGACCAGATAAATCATAGATATAGAAAGTAGCAGATCTGCCCCTAGTGGAAAGGGTGAAGCCACTTTTTAACCAGTATCCCATGAGGCAGTTCGCAAGCCTTCGCCCATGTCATGCCATAAGCCACGAGATGGCACCATGAGATAATTCGACTAATAAAAAATATATATTTAATATTAACTAATTAAAAATTTTTACCAGTTTTGCTAGCATAAGTTTATAGTTTGATATGCATTGATAATTTCTGGCAGATATGAGGTATATATTTATAAAAGAAGCATATTAAAAATGCAATTTTATTGCATGTAACTCTTCGGCAAAAGCAGTTTTTTGGAACCAGTATCCCGTGATGCATTGCGAAAACGGTGAAAAGTGGCTTCATCACACAATCGCAGGTTTTGTATTGCATTGTACGGGATTGCAAAATTGATGGGCATATCTGCTACTTTCTATATCTGTGAGATAAATAAATACCTTATTGTATCTCCGTCAGTTCCTTTACCATAATTTTCTTTTTCCTCCATAGTCAACTGAGGAAGAAGATGAGAAGCTTATAAGAATTCTTCATAAACAAAGGCAGCACAAAGAGCAATTCCTGAATGAAATGTCTCAAGCGCCCCCTTGTGAAATTTCCGATTCTGCCAAAGGTCCCTCGAATGCGATGACACAGTCCTACCATTTTAAAACTCAAACATCTCCCCTGAAGCATGAAGTTGATATGTCCATGTCAACAAGTTGCATAGTTCCATCCAAAATTATGTATGAATCAGGTAATGTACTGGCTTCAGTTTTGTAACAGTTATACTGGGTAACATTCGTATTCAACATATTGTGTCATTCAAATAAATCCTTTTGTACAAAAATAAGTTACCATATATATTTTTTTTAATTTTTAAAGACTAGAAATCGTAGTATTTTGTTCTTGAAATGGTTAGCAATTAATGTTGTATGCACGATTGGGTTGTTTCAGATAACACAAGTTCCTAGCTTTCAATTTTGCATTTCAGTTTCATTCTAAGTTAGTTGTAAAAATTTTGGCTATTTAGTATGCATTTAGAATTTAGGTAAAACTATTCTACAGATTACAGTATAATAAATTTCAATGTGAGAAAAGAACAATAAGGGGACACACAAAATCGTCTGACTCAACTAGAGCAAATAAAATTTAAAATAAATCGCTATGAAAACATTCAGTCCAAAATTATTTAGCAATTCCTATTTTTTATATTAAATTGAAATATTTCGATCAAATTATGACCAAAATTAACGTAATTACAGAAGGCCAAAAAATAAAAAAGTATGCCGCTAGAACTATTTCCACTCATGACGTGAAACATGCCCATGTTATATTTAAAAAAAAGCATTGAAAAAATTGCCAACAGTAAAAATTAAAAAGCTAACATTTGCGGCTCATTTTATAAATAGATGACAATAATTTCTTTGAAAATTATTTGAATAATAAAATATTTCTAAATATAGCTTAATATCATATCATTATGCCAATATCAGCTTTATAAAATGACCCTTCCTTACAAACACAATTCTTTTATAGCTCCTGAGGTCTTATTCCACCCCACTACTTCCGAAGCAACTCTAGGTCTAGGGGCCCCTCCGTCCTTTCAGTCCGGGAAATACCCCCGATCCGTTTCCAAATCCGAAATCCTGCAAAATGCTATCAAGAGCCCCATCATGATAGAGCATGTGGAGGTGGAGGCTGCACTAAAAACTAGTACGAAACCCACGGAGGCAGCTAAGTCCCCATACCAGTACTACGATGAGAGAAGAGTCCGTCCGTCCAGCTCGACTGATGCCAGGCCAACACACACTCCCAAAGGTAGGTTCTATATAAGGTCTCTAAAATAATTGTTAATAAATTGAGTTGGGAAAGTTAACTCGTTAAGTTTTTTAAATCAAATGTTCAGGATGAAAACTTAATACAAAACTTTTTTTTAAAAAATTTATTAATTTTGTTTGGCTTAGGCTTTAAAAAAATCCTATTATTCAATGTTGTTCTAAAGAAAAATTGGAAAATCAAATTATCCCATAGCCATTGTAATCTTGCAATGCTACATATCTTAATTGCATGATGCTAAATTAAGGAAGTATACATTTTAAAACTTTATCTGAACCAATAGAGACAAAAATTTAATTTCCAATTGTATACCTCATATTATTAAAAATTTATATAAATGTATATATCCTCATATAAATTTAAACATATTCAGCATCAAAAGTAAAATTATCTGAGGTGAGCAACATGAAGTATCTTTATCTTTTATATTAAGGAGTAACTAAATACTTGAATCTGACTTTCTTTACGAAAAAAAAAGTAATGCTATGTGATGGCTTTATTCAGAGGCTAAACACCTTAGAAATGCAGTTATAGGCATGTATCAATTTTTATCCCCCATCAAAAAAATATCTCCTAGGCACTCTCATCCGCAAAGTCAGCAAGCGAGCTACCTCTCCTTCCACCGCAGCTCCCCCTGGGGGCAGCCGCTCGAGACTCCCCCATTCTACTTCCAGGAGCCGCATTTCCCCATCCAGAAGCTGTATTCTCAACGCAAGGCTTTCTGCAGCCGCAAAGAACAGCAGCGAGAGCGACACTTCAGAAGACGCAAATAGAACGCCGCAAAGATCTTTTCGGTCCCTGTCCACAGAATCTCAGTCTGGGCATAACTCGCCGGTAAGGAATTGCTTTGCTTGGTAAAGTTTTCTAATTGAAATATTGCAGCAGTTGAAACATCTGTTGAAAATAGTAAATTTTAATGAACTTTCCCTGTTTAGTGACAGTTGTTCTCATAATCTAAGTTTCCCTATTTTTTTCTCTACTGAAACTTACATAGGGGTAAGATATTTCCGCCGAACTGGGAAAAATCGCAAAATTGAACAATTCTGGAATGGGGAAACTGCACTAATTCTAAAATCTCCCAGTGAATGAGAATTCTCAGGCTATTCTAAAATCAAGAAATTCTGTCGACACAAATTTCTTAGAGAATTCAATTCACACTTCATACAATGGGTATGTTTCAGGTCTTAAGTGGCAACAGTTATGTTAAGAGGAAAGTAAATTCTTTCTAGAGCCTCGATTGGTGAATCCATGTCGTGTGGGAACAACGATCCAATCAAAGCACAGATCACAAGAATGAATGCTGGAAGAATTTTTGCTTCCTGAAATAACCGAATTAAGCTACCCAAATTTCTCAGATGGTCTTGCTTTTAATTAAAAAAAAGCCACCCTTTTGACATAAAAAAAGTAAATTGTTGTGGTATACATGTAAAATAAGCGGACAGGGAAAGGTAGTTAAAGTGTATCTTTTTTATTACATGTTAAGCTAAACGGGAATTTTGGTCGTCTTGAGTAGACGATGGCTGGAGATGGTGAAACATCTACGAGACTCAACCAGACTGATCAATCACAGACACGCGTTTGTTATGAGAAAGTTGTTAAAAAGGTCAACGTGTGGGCAGATGAATCATGAAAGTGCGTGGGAAAAGGACTGTTTGTCGGGACTGGGTGTGTTTGGAATGTTATAGTGCTAAGTGATATTAAGAGTATTTGAAAGGTTATTAAGTATAATTGAGGGTAACAAAAATAACTTTAAGTGTTTTAAATCAGGACATGTCATACATTTACTTTATTTTTCTCTTTAGATACTGCAACAATCCTACTCATCAGCCCTGAGCCCAACCAAAAGGGCTTTTGGTATGGACAGCCCAGCCCAGAGCCAAATCTGCAGTCCCAAGTACGGACAAGGTTCGCACAACATCCAGAAATCGAAGACAATGTCCGAGATCTACGGGAAAAGCGACGAAGACATTACAAAGGCGGCAACCAAGATACAATCTGTGTGGAGAGGGTATTTTGTGCGTCACCACAATGTCCGCGTTGTGAAGTTCTTGCAGGAAATTCGGTTCAGGAGGCTGGAGGATCATATACAGCATCTGCATGGGCATTTGTGCCGGCTGACAGATTTTGTGCTGAGGTAGGAAGTTTTGTATTCATATTGTTAATGGAGTTGTGCAACAGAATAATTTGAGAATTTAGATTGTATTTATCTGTTATGTTTTTTTTATGATTGTTAAATACATATTATGTATTCATATCAATAATTAAGGTTATAAAATTACATCCATTGAATAATTGTTTTAACCTTATGTTCTTTTTGGAGTACTTTAATTTCTCTTCCTCTGGTTTGCAAAATTTTATGTGGAAAATAAATTTTTAAATTGGCAACTTTTCGCATCATTTAGTAAATAAAATAAAATTTAAATTGCGAACAAAATTTTTTAAAAAAAATTGTTAAGAAGGCATCTTAGATACTTATAAACGTATATTTGTAGCTTTTTACCAAGGATTTATTTAAAATTGTTGTTAGAAGCAAAATATTATAATATTAAGGCACGCAAGTTATTCAAGGAACCAAACATTTATTGTGTTAGAAACAATTGTTCTAGTAAATAATTTTGACTATATCAACATTTTGGATTTTGCTCTAAAGTTGAATAAATGTACTCTAAGAATAATTAGTTTAGCATCTAAAATTTTAAAATATCAATACTTAATAATAGTTTTTCTTTTACCTTTACACTTGTAGACAGCAACAGGATTTGCAACATGAACGCGAATTACGCAAACTGCAAGCTGAAGACATTCGGCATCTACATGAAAAGGTAACCATTGCCCACCATTTTCCATGTTTCCTGATAAATTATAAATTACTAGGGCTACTCATAGTTGTATAGCTAACTATTTCAAACATTTAAAGTGTAGTATTTGTTTTCACTGCACTTCTAGTGTTTATACAAAGTTTGAAACCTATGATAAAAATTATTATTTGAATCAAAGTTTAGATTTGCATTTTTATGTACTGAGTGTCCATAGAAAAATAACTCGAATAGATACACCTCTATTTGCTGCACATCCATTGCACTGTAGAAAAATCAGATAGTACCTGCATTCCATTAATTTATCGATTAATGTTCTATCACTGAAAAAATTTAGTGTAAGAGATATAATTTTAAGTAGCTTTAAGGTGAGTTTTTACGATGTTCTCTACAGCACTAAAGCAAAAAAGTTTATCCATTCTAATTGTTCTAGATGGTTTTACAACTTGAACATATAGATGATTCTTGAATAGTTAATAAAAGTAAGTACATTAATATGATTGTTTAATTTTGGTGTCTATAATTAGACTAATTATAGCTAATATTTAATTTATTATTTTTGTTAGTTTAACTATGTACGCATACTCTTACGAAAAAAATAAAGAAACTTAAATAAATGTTGTAGACTATTAGTATTGTACATTTTTAATTTTTTCTAGTAATTTATGTTAGACTAGGAACTGAATTTTGTATCAAAAGAAAGTTATACGTTAATTGACTTCAGTAAATTTATATGAATGTCCTAATTTTTCAAAATATTCAAGTTTTGTAATTTTAAAACAAACTATAACACCTTATAATATTTTAACAATAACTCCTAAATTAACTTGAGTATAATAAACTATACCAATTATGAAGCCCCTTCTTTCATTTAACAAATAAAATCTTATACTTTGCCGCTGATACTTTTCCATATGATTGTTCATTTAAAGCATTACTTCATTTATATGAAGCAGAAATATATAAATTTTTTCCTACTTCTCGTGTTTTTATCATTCTTTTTACCTGCAATGAACCATCCATTTTCCCCTTTGCCAATTACATTTCCAATAACCTTGCTTGCTCTAGCTTAGCTGCCATTTCTTGAGAATTTCTTTAACTTATCCCCTTTTTTTATTATTCCAACCTAATATGATTTCCAAAGTTTTTTGAACTATGCAAAGCATCAACCAAATATCAACCTTTCAATATTTATTGAGTTTCGGTTGATTTATTAAAGGGAACTGATAACTGGTTAATTCGTAAGGTAATTGAATTCAATTATTGGCAATATAACTTGCAGCCCTAGTAATTTATATGCATTTAACTTTCTTTGCTTTCACTTAACTTTCTAACCTTTATGATAAAAATAACATTATAGACAGATTTTAGGTACTAAAGTACTTCACTTTCTTTCTATAGGCCAAAGATATTCAGAAAACTGTCACAGCTGTTTTATCTAAAGCAAAAAACAATGTCTTACAGAACTTATCTGAACATGAAAATTCAAACAATCCTGACTCTAAACCTTCTGACTCGCTGAATCTTGGCTTGCGTTTTTCTTCCCAAATGTACCAAGACAACTCCAACATGTTCTCGCCCTCTTCACAATCCTCTGTTACTTCATCTGTGCCCGACTTGTCTTTCAACAGATCCAAATCCAGAAGAGACTTGCAACCTTCGGTGTCCGATGCTTCAGATGCCGACTCTGGCCTCCAAAGCATGGTGAGCCCTAATGTTGCTGCCGGTGATTACGATAGGCATGGCGTCGACCATACTGCCATGAATGGGTATGGCCACGAAACTCCATCCGGTGATTGCAATCATAGAAATTTGAACAGTAAGTTCAACTCGGAAAGGGACCTTCCTTTTGATGATCCGGCCTTGCAGGCAAAAATACTTCAGCAAACCAAAAGCTTGGCAGCTGCCCGTCATTCTCTGCCTACAGCTGCCATTTCCTCTGTTGGAGAAGGTTTCACCAAGCCTAGTCATCTACCAAACCTAAATCGCGTCCGCATGGGTAAAAACAGCATGCCTCTGACTAAGACTAATTATGTTGAATACCCTAACAGTTCTGTAGAAAACTCCCCGTGCTCTGTGAGCGGTGAACCCTATGTTTTCGCAAAGCAGCAAATTTATTCTAATATTGTTTCAAACCCGCCCTGTCCATCTAAGCAAGATGATGCCACCAAGTGGAAAAACTCTTGCCTGAGCAATGGATGTCCTGTAGATTCTCCTCAAGCTAAAGATAGTGGCTTTCCAGAAACCCCACAGGGTTGCTGTTCCAGAACATGCATGTCCCACCAAATTAAAGACAAGGCCCAAGGTCCCCATCCTCGATGTTCAAAGCCATGCCCTGTTCTCCCTAAGAGGTTTGTGAAAGATATTGTTGATTTTATATTGTAAAAAATAGTAGAGTTCATACTGTTTCCCAAACATCATAGGTAAGACAAGTCGAAAGGCATGCAAACTGTTGTAGTGAAGACTGTGTAGCAAAATGTGCTGGCATTAAAGTCTTTTAACACATTAGTTTTCCCATATACCATATGGCATGCAAAATCGAAGGTTGTGCCAAGTCTAGTCTGATATTTCAAGTTCATTTTGTAGATTTTGATGCATGGAATTTGTATTGAATTTCTTCCACCACATAGGGTTTTTTAAGCTTTTTTTTTTCTAAATCTATTGGCTTAAAATGTTCCTTTTGGTTTTAGGTGTATTTTTAATAATATGCAACTAAAGAAATTAAAATTATTGGTTTTTATGAAGTTATATCCCAGAATTTTGTAAATTTTATTATTTAAAGATCTGTTTAACCAAAATCATTTTTTAGGTTTTAATAAAAAATTTACGCAATTAAAAATCTTACTTCTTTAAGATGGCGTCACAATTGTAGATTTTGTGAATCTTAATATTGCAGGATATTTCCTTCTACTTAATCCTTTCTTTTTCTATCAAACCTACATTTTCCTCATGGAATGGAAATAAGAATTCTAACTAATCATGAAATAAAAATCAACTTGCTTTTTCAGTAACTTTAAATCCCAACTCCTCAGACTATACCAATCACACACATCCATTTTATTCCAATTAGGTTAAACCAACTAGCCCAAAGCAAGATCATGTCGCCCATGGAAGACAAAGACTCTCCTTCCTCACCCTGCACTGTGGAAATGAGTGGGTGCATATCCCATTCCTGCTCATTCCAGTCTGATGGATTTACTGCCGAGGAACTATCTGCAACTGCCACCGTCAAGTTGTTCTCAACCAGGGCTGTGAGCATGACTTGCACCAATGGGGCCATGAGTCCTCAGACAAACGCTGCAAGGCCTTTGACATTGAGCGATGCCTCCCCCCAAGCCAATCTTAGGTCTCCTCTGGTACTGGCTGCTAGTGTCTGGGAAAAGAGGGTTCAGGACATTGAATCGACATTTCACCAGTTACAAACGCAGGTATGGATTGGTTTTGTGGATTTTAGATATGTTTTAACTGAGCATAGTGTTTTTCAGTTTATATATTTTTAATTTAGCCATAATATAAGTTTTTAAATGTGTCCAAATAAATTCAAATATGGATTGTATCACAAACTTGACCATTTTAAAAATATCTTAGAAATATTGAGATAAAATATTTATGCTGCTAGATGGTGTTATTTGACTATCTAGCCAGTTTTAAAGTGTATGATATTTCCCCCAAGGTAATAGCATTGCCTTCAGACAGTCACCTGTCTGCAGGCAATGCCACCCATAACATGTCTTTGATTTTTACTTATGCTAATAGTGGAAAAAGGATTTTTGTTTTTCTTGGAGACATTATATATCAATACACAATATTTCACTAATTGCTAAATATATTTTTTGCTAAGTATCTAATAAAATTTCCAAAATTAAATGTTATGTTTAGATTCGTGACTTAGAAGGAGCCTTTGGGCAAATTGGACAATTTGGGCAGTTCTTTTATCCTGGCATTTTGCAAGAAGATGCTAAAGATTCCAGACCTGGTAAGTAATGACATTTTTATTTGTGTAAATCTAATTTTTATATCATTCATTGAATGATAATACGTCACATTTAAGTTTTGCAATACATTTTATCTGTAGAAAATTATCAAAAGAATTATCTTTCCGTTTAAGGCAATTTTCATTGTAGAAGTGGCTTCCTTTGTAAGAAATTTAATACAGTCGAACCCCGCTATAGCGATCCCGGGATATAACGATCTCCCGGTTTTAGCGATCCTTTCACATGATCCCGACCAAAACCCTATACCATTAATGCATTTTGAAATGCTTATAACGATCATCAAAAGTCGGAGAATCGGGTATAGCGATCCCAAATTTTCACAAATTTCTTCTCATTATCGGTACCAATTTTTTCCCCAGTGACATTCATTTACCCTTGATCCTAAGCAAACCGACCTACCATACATACGCACCTTTTTTTTTCTCCGAAATACACTTACACTAGCATAGACACAATTCACGTCTTTTGTCCCTTTGTCAAGTCCCCCTCATATGGCTAAGAAGGTAAAGGGGAGTGGTAGCCCCTTTATTGGGACATCTATGTCTGAAGTCGCTATTCAACAAATGTTTCTGGATAACTGGACAAAGTATACATGCTAGACCACTTTCATACTTCTGCTCTATTGCCAAAAGAATAGCTTATTCTACGAAAAGGAAGGGGGGGGGGAGATATTTATGGGAAGGTGTGGTTCAACTGGTTCTGGACAAACGACGCAGTCACGTGGTGTCCTCAGCATTTTTGGCTTCAATTGACTGAATTCTGTGTCAAGCAATAACGAAATCACCATGGCTAGTACAGGCAAGCGAAAAGCTTTTTCTATCGAAGACAAAATTAAATTTATTCGAAAATTAGAAAGCGGGGAGAGCCAATCTTCAATTTGCAAAGAATTTTCGCTCAAAAAATCAACTGTTGCAACGATTTGGAAAAATCGCGAGTCTATTAACTCAGCATACGAGAAGAATAGAAATGGATCTAAAAAATTACGGAAAGCTGAACGAGAAAACGTGGATGATGCTCTGTTTAAGTGGTTTACCATGCAGAGAAATAGGAATTTACCCATAACGGGGGCCATTCTCCAAGCTAAGGCCAATGAATTTGCTGAACTTTTTGATGAAAAAGGCTTTGTGTGTTCAAATGGATGGTTGGACAGGTTTAAAAAGCGTAACAATATCAACTGCGGCAAAATTGTGGGTGAAGCCGCTGGTGTCTGCACTTCTGACGTTACCTACTGGATGGAAAATGTCTGGCCTGACATCATCCGCAATTATGAAGAGAAGGATATATTCAACGCGGATGAAGCAGGTTTGTTTTATAAGATGACACCAAACCAAACTTTGAAGCTGAAAGGAGAAAAATGTGTTGGTGGGAAACTATCCAAAGTAAGAATTACAGTTCTTGTGTGTGCAAATATGAATGGCTCGGATAAACGAAAATTGACAGTGATTGGAAAATCCCAAAAGCCAAGATGCTTCAAGAATGCAAAAAAACTGCCTGTAGTTTACAAGGCCAACAAAAAGGCTTGGATGACATCGGAACTCTTCCAGGAATTCCTTCGACAATGGGATAAAGAACTGTCGCAAAAAAAACGGAAAATTGTGCTGTTGATAGACAATTGTACTGCCCACATTGAGCCCAAGAACATTCAATGGATTAAGTTAGTCTTTCTTCCTCCAAACACGACGTCCGTTTTGCAACCGATGGACCAGGGAGTGATCCGGAGTCTAAAATGCATCTACCGGAAGCAGCTTCTTGATCTTGCGCATCTTAGAATGTTACGACAATAACACTGATTGCGACATTTCCCTCCTTGATGCAATTGTTTTACTATAAAAATATTGGAGGATGGTAACCGACTCTACCATCAGAAATTGCTTTCGTCAAGCAGGCCTTGAGAAAACACCACAGGAAGGAGATGAAAGCGACGATGATGATGACAATCTGCCACTCTCCAAATGGCTGGATAAACACGGAGTGAATGCCTTTTCCGAAAGCGAGATTGAACACTTCGAATGCTGCGATGACGAAGTCGCGACATCCGGTGAAATAAGTGAAGAAGATATTGAAACATCTATCAAAGAACAGAGCAACTCCATTATTGTAGATCCTTCTTCGGACATCGAAGAACAAGAAGATGATGTAATTCCAGGTCCTTCAATTGCTGACGCAAAGGCAGCTTTTTAAACGTTTTAAACAACTTTTTTGCTACAGACAATATAGATAAATGTGTAT
Organism: Hylyphantes graminicola; assembly: GCA_023701765.1. Classification (NCBI taxonomy): domain Eukaryota; kingdom Metazoa; phylum Arthropoda; class Arachnida; order Araneae; family Linyphiidae; genus Hylyphantes; species Hylyphantes graminicola. Next base: position 27,097,746 of record CM043120.1, on the reverse strand, counting down.
TGGACTCATTTGAAATCGTGGATAAGAAAATTGCTGAATGATAATTGCTGAAATGTATTTTTTTCGGAAAGTCTTAAATAAAACCTAAGATTTACGTCCTATTTTCGAAACAACGTGATAAAATTTATGAGTAAGTTGAATTTTTATTGTTTTTGAGTGAATGTCTAAAATGTTATTTTTAATTCTAATAGGCCTAATAGGCTCATTATATTAAGCTAAGCTAATAAATTATTAATTGATGGAAATTTCGTGATATGTGATTGCTTAAGTAAAAACGTAAAAAAAAACGTACATGCTTGTAAATTATTTTTTTCGAATGGATGGATGGAATCGGTTATAACGATCTCCTGAGTAAGTTGAGTAAGTTGAGTGTTCGCAATAGCGGGGTTCGACTGTATTATAAAAATTAGATTTTTTTTAAAACTTAAATATTTTTTGTATATAGTTTAAAAAGTCGAGATTTTAAAACTTACAAAACCCCTGAAATTTATAAATGGAGACAGGGTAGTTCCTTGTGTCAAGGCATCATTCCAATCCTGCTGGGAAAAAATCCCACAAATAAATAACACTTTGTATATGGCTGGTGCATGTTAAATCGGTTATGGTCCAATGTCTTCACTTTGAGTGCTATGTTGCTGGTTATGATGGGTACAAGTTAAGGTGTTGGCCTCATTACTTATCTATATAAATTAAGCAAGTGGACGCCTATAACCCACATGTATGAGCCAAGAAATGTATGTCAAAATTGGTGATAAAAAAATTAAGGTAAACTTATGCACAAAACATTAATTTTTCCACACACAAATTCCTCTATCCATAAACTTTACTAAAGTTTCAATAAAACTTGAATGCTATTTATTAAAAATAACTATAAAAAAAGTAGTTAAATTTTGAAGAGGAATTAGGATTGGTATTTGTTCACTACATCCACCAATGCCTCCAAGTTGTTAGTTTTTAACGTGATTGACAGTGTATCTTTGGTGCGGAGCATTTCAGTCAACACATTCTTCAAGTGGGCAAAGAAAATAATACCTGCCTCGTCTCACCTCGCACATTGCTGACAAGAAACATGTTTCATTTTTCTCAAAAGGCTCCAGTGCGATCTTTTGTTGTTTTATTTTACCTTGGATTCTAATTTTGGAAGGAAGGCTATTTAGCTTAAAAATGGGAAGTTAATTTATTCCCAGATCAGCCTATACACAAGTTTGTACAATAATAAACTTAAATACAATGTGCACTGTGGTAAGGGCCATGTTATAAACTTAATGATGTACACAACTTGATGAAAACAAAAAATCTAAACAGCATAAGTAACAAGAAGTTCTAAAATTACTAAAATAGCCTACTTTCCTGTTACTTAAATACTGAATGAAAATTCTTATCGGAAAACAAAGTTGGGTCTTTAGGTCATACCTTTCTAACCAAAAAATAATTTTTAAGATCAAATGGATCGAACCAATTTTAGAAAGTACGGACAGACCAATTTTGAAAGGTACGGCCTGTCAATACCTATTTTTTTAATTTTTTTTTTAGTTCTTTAGAATTAAAAAAAAGTAGGCTAAAAAAAAAGAATTACTAAATTGAATTTGTGTCTATTACGTGATATTCAACAACGTCCGTTTTTCTGTAGCAATCCACTGTGCTGAACCAACTGCAGGCACCCTCGTCCTGGACATGCCAAAGATCAACTTCAAGCGTTCCTCCTCGGAAAATGAGAGAAACGACCGCCTGTTCCAATCCTGCTTCCCAGGGGGGGTCCCTTACTTGCCCCAATCTACATCCCAGCAACAGCAGGCCTGTAGTCTGAACCAGCTGAACGATTGCCGAGTCGAAGAAGTCGAAACTGAGTTCCAGCCCTTGCAAGAGGAACCTGAGAATGTCTCCAATCCAACTGGTGATAGTCAAGAAGCTAAGAGCTAGTTTTGCATTATTTGAAGCTATTTTGCTTTTAAAAAAGCTAATTTTGCTATTACTATATATTTTTTTGAAATAATGCAGTTATTATGCTGTTAATTAGTTTTATTTATAAGTTTTGGCATTATGTTGGTATCGTTTAGAGTTGATCTGTGATTTTCATCTGGTTGTTTATTATACAACTCATTAGTGAAATCTCTTTTATTATTTAATTTCCATTTTATATGAGTTGTGATTGTTTTTATACTTCATTTCTTTATATTTTTGAAAAAATAGATGATATTTATTTACTGTCTTTTGTATTTAAAAGTATCCATTGTAACACAGAATTTGAATGAGGGATTCCCAAAGATAATTTCTAAGCGGAAGTGAAAAAGTTCTAAATGGTTTAATTTGTCCCCTTTGCATATTTAAAACAACAAAAAACCTCCTTGTGACTTTAAAAAACGGCAAATGTTGAAACATAAAATGTTAGTCTTCCTAATTTAACAATAAATTTGTCATTTTTATTTAAAAATTGTAATATCTTTTATCTCATCTAGTTATGTGTCTTTGCCTTGTTAAACAGTTTGTTGAGAAGTTCTAAGGACTTGGGAATCTTTTGTTTAAATTTTGTCAACCTTTTTTCTTGGTTTATCATGAAAAAGCCTCCAGCAAACACATTTTGGTGTTTATATTTTGTATGTCTGCAAAGTACACAGTAAGAGTTTTAACAATACTTATTGGGAAGAAATTTTGCAAGCAATAGAAAAAATTAATTTGTTTATCGAATTTAACTCTAAAGATACCGTTTTAAAAAGTGCTCCTCATTAACTCTTGCTAATTTCAATTGTTAAAATGAAATTTAATGCTCCATATCCAAAATAACATTTGTTTTTAAACTGCAATATTAGAAAAAACTGTATTCTTTATATAATAGGGCACGCAACTAGACTAATGCATTTTGCATAACAACTTTTTATGTTAACGTCTTTCAAATTTCAACAAGCTCCCCAAATACTAAATTTATCTGTTTTTATGCATGCCTTGCTAAAATGTCTTGGATTTTAAGAACAAATAAAAAGCATAGCATATAAACACAGAACTTGAACTTTTTTATTTAGAATGTATCAAAGGCAATCTAGTTCAGTTACACTAGCCATAGAATAAATTACAGCGGATTCTTTAGTGGTGTGGGTTCTTTTTTAATCATACTAATACTGTATTTAAAGTCCTTTAATCTCATCACACTAATAATAAAGTAATTTTTAAAAATTTAAGTTAACTCTTAAAATGTATAGTAATCAAAACTAGTCATTTTCTCTATATTTACTTGTATGCTTGCTAGACAATCCAATAAATTGATTAGGTATGGGAGTTATTATGTAGGAGTTAGCTTCACTATGTCGATTAGCATTACTAGTTTTTAAATATTTTTTTCTCTCTTTTTGTATTGTATGTTTTTTTAAAGGACTTCATATCTATATTGGTCAGTTTAATTTTGATCTGTTTTGTATTGATAGAAATATAATTCCATGTAATGGTAAGTTATGATTTAAGAAAGATTAAAAACTTTTTTAATTAAAATAATTAATATAAAATAAAAGTATATTACATTATTTAGTTATAATAAGTGTAGGTTAACTATTCCACAATTTTTTATTTAATGTTAGAAGTTATAGTGATAATCACTTTTTACTAACATGGGGGACTTGCACTACATATATGATAATTTTGCGTTTAATTACCCTTATATATATGCTGCTGTGAGCAGGTAAACTGCAGTAACTGGAGTTGGACCATTGTTGCAAGCACTCACTCTAACATAAATGGTGAAACAATTTAACCCTCTAATGCATACTGTAACCGTTTGGTAACAAGTAACATAATCCACTTTATTCTATTAAATTAGAGCTCCTCCTAGACTAATCTGTGGTTTTTTTTTCATCTATTACATTTCATTTTAAAGTTTTAGTTACTAATAATCCTCATAGATGACAGTAGTAAAAGTGTATTCAAAATTAAAGTGTGAGGTTATTAACTTTTGTGAAATTACGTTTTTGGTAGTATTCAATGAATAATATTAGTACTAAATACTAATAAATTGTTTTGAAAAATTAATCATAGTTAAAAAGGGTTATTCTGAAATAATTTTAGTAGTTTTCTAGTCATTATTATCAAAATTGGAATTTTGCAGTTGGTTTTTGTCGTATGGAAAAAAAATTTAAAATTTAAAATATTTAAATTCTAATGCAGTTAAATTTTTTTAGTATTTTTCCCGTAATGTGTGAGTATTAAAGATACATATATATTTTTTAGGGATGAAAATAAAAATTCATGCATTAGAGGGTTAAATAAAATTTATTTCCGATCAAAAATGGTACAACTCATTGTTGCGATTGCTGCAGTATACCTGCCCACGGCAGTATACTTTGGCCTTGTATTCCATATTATGTTCAGGTTTTGAAAATTGTACTTTTGATGTTTCAAAATGAGAGTAAGGACTTGACATTCCTGTTCTTTAAAGTGGTCTTGAACTAAGTTATAAACACTTTTTCACAATCTTCGCTTTAAAAAAATTGAATAGGGAATCTTTTTCACTTCTTAATGCTCTTCCATACTTTTAGCACCTAATTTTGTTACACCATTTTATATGCAACTTCTATTCCAACAACTATTCTACAAATATAGAATCCATTGCTTAGTTTTATCTACCTGAAATCCTTCTTTACCCTGTTGAATTACTATAGTCCTAATTACAACCTAAGGTTCGAAAGCACTTTCTTGTCTATTTCTTTGTATGATTTTCCAAGAAACAGTGTGAGCTTTGCTGTTCTAAGCCTACTTTGTTTGAGGTTCTTCTGTAAGGTTAATCACAATTGCATTCCAATCCCAAGTAAGGTGGGGGGAAATGAAAACAGTGACGCTCAGAACGTTTTCTGGATAGGGAGTAGAGAAAGAAACTATATATTGAAGCTTGTGCTGTGATCGGAAGGACTATAGTATTAGTTAAGGCGTATTTTATAAGTTATATGGTTTATCTGTAAGAACTATATATACAAACACATTCATTAAAGGAATTATAGTTTTTCTTTCAATACAAAAATTTATTAATTAAAGTTTATGATGGTTTTACGTCTTTAAGTTTATTTTGAAACGTTAAGTACGGAACTGTAATTTTTCAAAAACTTAAAATCTTCTTATTCGGCATCTGTTAAAAATATATCTGTTATTAGCATCTTATGTAGTGAGAATAAGTTGAAACTATTGCCCATTTTCTTATCTGTCAGAGGGTGAAAGGGTGCTTTATTGACACAATCAAAAATTGCATTTTAACCTTGGAATATAAAAAAGAAAAATTATCTCCTTGTATTATTGCTAAAAGTAGTTCAAATTTATCTTCAATTGTTTTTCTATGCAAGCGATCCACATATTTTACGTGATTTCAACTCACAAACTATTTTTTGCTACAATCTCAAGTGCCCAATGATTTTGCTCATGGATTTTGCTATATTTTATACTTACTGCCTTGCACGCATAGTTTCTTTTAACAGTTTTTATGCTTGGATAACACAGAAAAATGTCAAGTGAAACCGCACTATACATAATACTGGATTGTAAGTTGTGCAGTAACATCAATAACATGTGCTTGCTATATACATATTTCGTCCAAATACTGCATGTAGTTTAAGGGGGTTCATTATGTTCTATATCGGTAATGTTAAATTGGCCAATTGCAATGTACCTTTTCACAATAACTACTGATCAGATCATCTTAAAATTTTCTCTGTATGTTATACCAACTTTATATATTAATCTGAGGTTAAAAGTTTTTTGTAAATAACTGTTAGATTTTTTAAAATAAAATAAGTTTTAAAGTACCCAAAAAATCATGAAATTTTTCACTTTTTAGCCCCATAATTTTTTTTCACTTTAGTTTTATTAAAATTTATAACCTCAGATTAATCTATACTATGTATTACATCAAATAAAAAAAAATTCACAAGAAAACGTAGCATAGTTTTTGAGAAAAGGTACATCGAAGTTCAAAAAATCAAGTTCTGAGAAAACGCGTTTAAAGTTTTAATTGTTAATCCATTTCCTTACGAAGCCATGACATTAAAATGGCTTTTAATGTCAAAAATATTTTTCCAATCGCCTTGATACTTTGTGAAATTATTAATAAAGGTTGTAATAGTATTTTAAGCCAATAATTTTTGTTTTAATTTTTTCGCGGATTTTAGGGTATTGAACCCCCTTAAATGATTAAAATATTGATCAATGACAGTTTTTTAAACTAGATTTTAAAACCTTATGATGCATTAAATTTATATTTTAATGCTATAATTTGTGTTCAAAACTAATGTTAAAAATTAAAGAGTGTTACTACTTGCATAGTTTCGAGTTCAGAATGCTTTAATATTAAAAATTTAGGTATGTAGTGATTAGAGCAAATATTTAATCAATTGGTAGAATAGTTGAATTACAGTAAACTAATTCTCTCTTTTTTTTCTTTAATGAAATGCAATAGAAAAAATTTTTTGGGGAAAACTAGCATTTTATCGATGAGTCACTTTTCCATGCTCAATGCAATATTAACTAAATTGCTTTGTTAAATAACAATAAACACATAAAGTGATATTGAGTAATTTATTTAGTTTCCTTGTATACCAAAGCCAACTTTAATTTTTGCTTTATCCCTTATTGCATCAGTTACTCCTGTGTAGTACAAGTACCACCTAGTATGTTCAACTAAAACTTAATGCATCACAAGGTATTTGAATCAATTTCTCATGCATTTATCTTCAACTGGAAATTGTTATGTTAAGCTTTGTAGGTAAAATAGTTGTTATATCCTAGATTTTTTGATAGTTTTATATTAGTTAATTTTATCTTGTTAGTATTTTGTTAAAACTTTATTGATGAGGACTGAGAACATTTTATTTTCCTTAATGTAATTCTGTAAATATTGTAGGTTTTCTGTCCAAACCTGTTTGTGTTGTTTGTAGATAATATTCATGTTATTTGTGCTAAATTTCTATTGTTAGAGGTCAGTAAATATAGCTTAAATTAATTGAATGTCATTTAGTAAACTACTTAACTTCATGTGTTGCTTTCGGAGACAAGGAAAGAAAGCCTTGATAACTGGTGGAATTTTAAATTTTGCAATGAATCTCAATTTGCATAGGGATTCTTCGAAAAACTTAAAAAGAATATCTTAAACATTTTTTGCAATTTTAATGTGTTAATGATTAATGTGTGTTAATAAATAATAGGTTAATTATATTCATTTAAAGTTTGATTACTAATTTGATATGAAGTTTTGGTCACTAAACAGCAAATTTTATTTGTAATTAAAAAAAAAATACTGCAACTCATTTAGTTCCTTTTTTCACCCAGTGAGTCCTTTCTGTCTACGATTGTAACACATGCCCTCTGTAATCATAAACCATTCCTATCTGTAAATATACTTTATAAATGTACAAATATTTTGTTGTAAATTGAAAAACTTTGAAAGTATGCATATTGTATATGAATAACCAAAGAACTGGTCGAATGGTTACTTTTATTGTGATATTGCTTTTCTTTAAATGTGTTCATATTTTTTGTTGCAATTGCATTATTTTTACACTGAAGTTTATGTTACCCATTTTTTACTGATTGTTTGCTTTTATCTTAGTAATTTATCTACTGCTACTATATAATAAAGCATTCATACTTGTTTGTGAACGTTTCTTCTTTGAATGTCGTAATGTAGTAGAATCCATAGCTATTTTACTTTATAATGGAATTTTAAATGGGAGCAAATTATTGGTTCGAACTTGTTTCCTAATGTAATCAGTTTATCAAAACTAAATATCAAAAGTTCCATGGCTACTCTTTCGCCTTCATTAATTAGTGCTTTCAATTAATTAATGTGAAATATATGAGGTAAAAAAACCAAAATGGAGATTTTGTATTTTGTACTTACTCATTTTGGACTGAGCTGATTCTAAAGAAGTAGTTTTTGATCATTGGTCTGTCTGAAACCACTCTACAGCTCAAACTAAAAAGGCTACATTCTTCAAAACTGATACAAGAGTTCCTCCTTTGGACATAAGGTTTGTGAGAAAACTAGTTTTTTAATTGATATGTATCAATCTTCTCTATCAAACTCCAATAATGGAACCATTATATTGAGGGCTCAGAATACAAGTGAACCAAGTCCATAAAATGCTTTGTGCTACAGACGTTTGAAGTTTAAGCCGCTAGGCAGTAGCAATTGAAAACATTTTTTTAATTGCTGTTGTCTGGCGCATATCATCTGAACTAGGAATATTTTTATTATTGCACTGAAATTCTATATACATAGTACATGCAATCCTGCTGCTAACTCGAAAATGATAAAAAGGTGGACTTGGTTCACTTGTACTCTGAACCCTCCATTAACATAACTAATATTAATAAACAACTAATTATCAACTGGAAAATAATTTTAAAAATATTGTTTATGTTTTCAGTTTTTCAGAGCTATAAGAGAAAAAACGGGGCATTCGATCCATCAGGGGGGGGAAATATTAAAAAGGAGTGTATGAAATTTGTCGTTTGTAAAAAGTGAGACATTTAAAAATGGTTTGGTGTCTCAGCTTCTTTCACGGCACAAACTACTTGGAACAAATAGTAGTACAACACATTTAATGGTAACTATTTACCAAAGAAGTATATATTTTAATTTGCTGTTTAAAATTAAAAACCCTATATTAATTGTTCTAAAAACTGTATAACATGAAAAATATTAAATTTTTCTAAAAACCACTTCTCCCTTTCATCGACGTTTTAAGTATTTTAGAAAAACAAATTTCTGGAGCCACAAATCATTGGGGACATATTTGAACTTATAATTTTAAAGTTTAAATATAAAGATTGCAATAAAAACAAATGAACTATTTTGGCATTAAACCACACTCCAAAAAATTCTAATGTGACTGTAAAGATATATTTTTTATTGAATCATAACATGAAAATACTTAATAGTATTTTGTATCTGTTCTTAAAAATTACACCTTAAAATCATTTTCAGGTTCGTTAAATTATCTCTGTACCACCATTAAATAAAATTTTCAGCACTGATTTCAAAACTCACTTAATTTGTAGACTAGTAAAATATTTAATTTTTAATAATTTATTCGGTCAAATATCACTTCAAATTTATATTAATGTTATAAAATAATATTAATATATATAATACAAAATAATATCAATATATATAATACAAAATAATATTAATATATTATAATTATCCATCCAGAAAACATCTTTAAAACATTAATTTCGTTAAAGGTCTAACAGGCAGATTTGAATATTTGCGAAAATTTGGCAATTTTATCAGAATGAAAAGTGTATTTTGGTTAATTTGTATCCAGATCATTTTGTAAGATCATCATGTAAATATCACCTTACAAGAGTTTCCAATTAACGGACCAACCGCGCTTTTCCCGCTCTTTTTTACTCTTTGTTTTTACCCAAGTTAGATTGGCAAGGAGTTTAGTTGGCCAATGTATCCTAATTTGTTCAACATTTTACTGCCTTCCTCACTTTAGGTCAAAGTCAATCGATAAAATGAGTGTCTGAAAATTTTAAGTTACAGAAATTCTGGTAATCAACAGCATTTGGCATAATTGAAACTAATATTTAGGGGCCAAGGTGTAACAGACTTTATGGTAGATCAGGATCAGGCCATTTCCACATCTAATGTCATCAATGAAGAAGTACCAAACCGACCCCAATACTAAATAGTGTATCGCAAATTACTTGGTTATGAGGGCTAGTATAGGCTTGTTTTCTGCCATGTGTGGCAGCAGTTCCAGTGGTAGTTTTTATTCTTAGTCCTTCTGGAATTATATATATTTGTTTTGGTGATAATTTGATTTAATTATTTCAATTTAATGTAAAAAAATATTTGAACTGCTAAACAATTTTGGACTATGTAATTTTAAATAGAAATTTCTTTTGATTTATTTTCTTTATTCTTTTCGTCTTTGTTCTTTTATTGATTTTTTACTTAGGGCATGGCACATGAAACCGAAACAAACAATGAAATTACACAGGAGCAAGAATGAAAACTGGAAACGTACATCATTACAAACAAACCAATTTGGTATTAGTGCTGATCCCCAAAGTGTCATTATTTGATACTCAAATAAAATCTTTAAGTCCTAAACTGGTTAAGTACTGTACTTGAAATAATGTGACAAACCAGGAAATAATTGTGTCATTAAACAACTTATTTTGTTGTAAAAAACAAATTTTATATACATAGTGATTTACTAAATTTAAAACAATATTTAGAAATACTTTTCGATACATAGAAAAACACTATTTAATAAAAGAAGCAAATTTCAAATGCAAAACTTCTTACAAAAAAATTAACTTCATACTAAGAATATTTTCTAACATCAAAAAGTATATTTTTGCTTTCAGCTAATTAAGCATCTACTACATCCAGAAATAAAAATCACATGTGGACGCAATTTGATTTTAGAATGCTTCATACTACACAGGACTAGCTGCCTTAATTTATCAACATTTTTATAAATATATTTTAAATTTTAACAAAAAAATTCTAACAATCATCAACATAATATATTAAGTAAAATTTACAAATACTAAAATACAACTTTTTGTTCAGAGGAACCTTAGTAATCATATTAGCAAAAAGATGGATAGTAAAAAGCTATACATGTTATGGCCAAAGAGATTAATCTCATATTATTAATAACTGGAAGTTATTATTAAATAACCAAATTTATCTCACTTTCAGCGTAATATATATTACTTGGATATAATGTATGCATAATTTATAATATCTAAAACAAATCTTGATTAATATGCATCTGATTTTAATATAAAAAAATTACTCATTAAGTGAATTACAACAATCATACATTTAAATGCAGAAATATGCAAGCCATAAACTTGAAAACTTATTTTTACACAGACACAGGATCTTAAACATAAAAACTGTACAACTTAAGAAATTTATCAAAACTTTCCATTGTTTCTATGATATGATAATTGAAACTTACAAATCAGCAAAAGTCAACAAAAAATTCTATTGTTTTTTCCATAATAAAGAATTATAATCTAATAAAACAATCAATTAGAATGTAAAAAACAAAAAGCTCATTTTCTTTTCAGGTAAAATACTTTAACCATCTTATAGTACCTGAACTTTTTTTGTTCAAATATTATACTTCAACATTGATTTTGTCAAATTAATAATGGCAAATCAAAAAAACGAGGCATATAGTACTTATTTGTGACCTGAAATATATTCAGCAAATTTGTAATTCCTACAATGCTTTCTATAACAAAAGTTTCAGAAAAAATTGCAGATTGTAATATTTGGTTTTACAATAACTTAATAGGGTGACAAACTTGATCAATTTTTGCAGGTAGTCAGTTTCTAATAGGTATTCCTTATAGTTCCTTTTTATTTGAAACAATACAAATGTGAGACATGTGTACTTCTGACAAATAATATTATTTCAATAATGACAGTCTATAACGGAATACGCAAAGATATTTTACTCTTAACATTCGTTTGAATCACAGATGACTGATAACTCTGTCCAAATGTATAAAAAAAATGTAACCTTATTTGATTGCACAATTCAATATCTCAAGGTGCCCAATCATGAGATCTCATACTTAAGAATTGACTATGATTGGACAACACAAACCACACATTGTTCTTATGCTGAAATATTTTATATAACGACTAAGCTTCTTAAGCTAAAGACCCAAGCCCACACAGCTTTTTCAGTTTAGTATGAAGTATCCACAAAGTTGAGGTAGTCTGTCATGGGCAGGTAAACTGCAATATCTAGACTATTGGCTTGAACCATTATTGTCAGCACTCAATAACTCTAAATGAAAAGAATGTATGCAGTAAAACCCATATAAGTTTACAGTATAGAAATGTTCTACGAGAAAAAGGGTAAATAGTTCTCATTTTCAAGTGCGAGAATCGAATAAATAAAGGTATTTCACATTCAATAAACCAATTTATTCGTCATTTCAAGACATGCTTATATTATTTTTATTAGTTTTTGCTTCAGTTACAATGAAATATTAATTTTTTCCCTTCGATTTTGACGTAACAGGGCACACGAATATCAGGGTGAAAGTATCGCAAAGGAGCAACCAGAGCAGGCAAAATTTCAGTGCCAGCAGCGTTGTTTACGCTGTTTCCTCCACCTAGAACATTTCAATGCTGCAAACTTAAGGTGTGTTTTGGTATAGTAAAAGATTGATTTTTTTTCAAGACAAGAATGGTCTAATTCACTGTTCTAGTTACTGCAGTTTACCTGCTCACCTCAGTAGTGTCTTCATCATGACACCAGTAGCCCTGCAAACCAGTATCATCATTTCGATAAGAGCCCCGGCTCTCCCATTTATTTGGTCCACAATCCACACAATGCACAACAGCTTTTGTCAGCTACTAAGAATGGACACAACACCCACCATTTGTATGCTGGAATTCCTTATACAAGGACAAAGTCTCTTTACCCAACGACACCAGCCCAGAACACTCAGCAGCGCATGTTGCTTCCTCAGTTTGGCACGAAGCGTCCAGAAAGCTGATTTCCCTTTCGGGCAAAAGATCTCCAGAAGTCGTTTCCTGGAGGTTGATGGTATAGGATGTCACAGAATCTTCATTATCTACATCTGAGGTAATTTCTTCATCGTGGCAGTAATGGCCTTCCATGCCCGGACAGCCATGACAGCAGCGCCCATGAGGCTTGCATTCGTTCGGGCCACACTTGCAGATGTCTGCTATCTGGGCTGAGGCGGAAATTATGTCCTGGACTTTGATTGGGGTAACTGGTGGGGTTTCTAATTCTTCTGCCTGTTCTATTGAGTAATCTATTGGCAAAGCAGGACTATCCAAAATAGGTAGTTGGTCAGTGTCTGGTGATATCGATGAAGAAACTGCATCTGGATCCTCAACTTGCGTAGCTTTGTCCCAAGCTTCGGCGTCTTGAAGGGGCATGTCGGAAACTGGCATGATGTTTTCGATTTGAATAACTGGATGACGGCTAACATCCATTGGCAGAGGGACATTTCCAATGTTGATTACGTTCTCAAGAGGGACCAATGCAAATGCTGGAAAATAAAAGAATCTTAAATTATTGTCAATGGGATTTAAATAAATATAAATGAGGATGTTTAGTCTCACACAAAAATTTGTTTAATTACATCAACCTACAAAAAAAAAACCTCCATAACTTCAACACACATATTAGTTTATTTTTAAAAAAATATTTATTTTAATTATCACAAGGAATTCAATCTTAACAATTAATACGAATTAAATTTTCATTTAAGCTTATTTTTTAACTAAAATTCTTAAACATAAAAAAATGATGAACGATTTTAAACACTCAAAAGATATATCCTAAAAGAATTTACTAATTTCTATTTTACTTTACCATACCTTTAACAGTACCATCAGGTAAAGTTTGTAAATGGTAAGTGGTTTCTGTAATAACTTGATGATTTAAAAACATGGTAGAATCATTAGCATTGTCATTTTCAATCAATGCTACATTAGAACTTTCTTCATATGCTGTCGCCTGAAATTCAACAAAATGTTAGCACAATTGCATTTATCAATCAGCTTTAAATTTGAGGGGGGGGGGAGGGATATTTAGTTCAGAGCAATATTTCTAAATAAATAATTTTTTAGGAGGAGTAGTTGGCAACTTATTTGAATGTTAGAAGAAGTTTTTTCAAAAGTTAATACTATTTTTTGTACGAATTTACTAAAAACATTTATTAAAACTAGGTTTAGAATAGCAGAAATGTATAAGGAAGTAACTATTACATTGTAATTTTTTCCAAGTACTAATACGTTTTACACAAGATATGCAACCCTTAATTTTTACCATTTTTAATATAAACACTTTTTTATTTTTGCCATATATACCTTTTAAACGAATGGTTAAAGATTGCACATTTTTAGATAACTATGATGGTTGTGGATAATTATTTCATGACTGTACTGCATAACACTTAAAAAAGTTCGAACAAATTGCAAAAACTTAAATAAAAGCAGAAAGGGCTAATCCTCCCAAAAAACTTCGTAAAAGTAAACAAACGCCAACCTCAAAAAAAAAAAAAAAAAAACTATGCATTTATTTTATAACAAAAAACAAGTCATTATGAAAGTTGTAGCTAAAAAAGCCTTGATATAAAATGAATGCCAATCTCTTATTTAAAACTTCCTGGTCATAATTAATAGTATAATTTAAGTTTCGCTGCCATAAAAAAACCGTTTGAGGTTGGTGCCCATCTTAACCACCCTCTTTACTTTTGATACACCCTCTATTTGTATTGAGATCATATATTTGTTAAAAAATATTTGACAGTGTCCTTCGTTATTTTGATTTAGTAATTCAAGTTCATTTGCGTGATTTAGTTTTTTAGGGGGATTAAGATGGGCACCAAACTCAAACAGATTTTTTTATGGCAGCGAAACTTGAATCATACTATTAATTATGACCAGGAAGTTTTAAATAAGAGATTGGCAATCATTTTATATCAAGGCTTTTTTAGCTACAACTTTCATAATGACTTGTTTTTTGTTATAAAATAAATGCATAGTTTTTTTTTTGAGGTTGGCGTTTGTTTACTTTTACGAAGTTTTTTGCGGGGATATCAGTAGTTTTTTTTTTAAATAATAAAATATACAGACACTATATGCCTACAAAATTGACGACAAGATTTCAATGTTTATCGAGAGTAATATACTTTCCGAAAACCAAAAAAATATTATTTCTTACTCTTCATAGAAAAAGCAAAGTGTTTTAAAAGTTTGAATGTTAATATGAACTGAATCTGGCAACCAAATATGAATGTTTACATTTATTCCATTATCATTCATTCCATTATCGCTGTTGATATATTTTCTTTAAATTAAAACGCCAAACAAAAATTCCGTTTTTTAATTACAATTCTAAAGTTTTTTTTTAATCTGTTGATTCAGATATTTGATTAATCATATATTTAAAAGCTGTAATGGCGGCTTGTTCGTTGTGTTTTTGAACTCTGACGCTCTTTGATGAAAATATAGCAAACCTTGTTTGGCCGCGTTTTTGGAGGTACTTGGCCGCTAGGACGGCTTGTTTATCGCGCATTCATACCGCCAATAGTAATATAGATTTTAATTAATTAAAAATAGAAAGAGATATTTTTGAAACTTCAAACCTATGAAAGGGGCTGAATTGTGGCATTCTTAATCGTTTAGTAAAAACAGCTTCGATATTTATGGTCTAGTAATGGCTGTAGGTCTGGGCAAAAATTAGGTCAAAATTTGACTAAAACTGCTCGAAAGATTTCATTTTCGAAAATTTCCATAATTTTTTTCTTCGTTGCTTTTTGTTCGAGAATATCCAATTTTTTTTTATTTAAAGTAATCTACAAAACCTCTCTACTGTATTTTTTTTATTGTTCCACGATGTTTAGTTTGTCTGGTAGAAAATAAAATCAATTTTGCTGTTAACATAGCGAAATGTTTTCTGTATATATACATAACTGCCGTTTAGCCCTTGGCGTCATTTTGAGATTGGCGGGCGGAACGACCGTTCCGTCTGATTTAATTAAATTTGTATCCCTTAGTAGATAGATTTGTGAAAAAGATTAAAGGATCAAAGATGCCACAATAAATATATACATCTGATGAATCTTTTGTGTGCCTCGACAGATGGGACTTCAGGTTATACTGAGATGCAAAGGACTTCTGGCAATGAGTTTCAGGACAAATAAATGGTTTTTCTCCTAAAATAAAGGACAAAATTATGCAATAACAATATACTTTTTTTTTAAAAAATTTCAGAGTCTATTAGTACATAAATAAGTATTACCTGTATGGGTTTGAGTATGCTTTTTTAAATGGTGACTTACTACAAAGGACTTGCCACACCCATCTTTTTCACAGCTGTAAAAGATTTTAAAAAATTGGTACAAAAATTAAAAACAATTTACACATGCAAATACAAATATAGTTTCATACAAATCTTTTTTAATAAAATGTTTATTTTAATAAAAATTGAGCAGTGCATAAAAAAATGGATTTGAGATAATATATTAGTAATAATAATAACACTCAACTGTTCCTTTTGTGCATAACTCTTATAGACAATAAATATCGCACTGTACGAGGAAAAGTGACCTATCACACAAATGACTTTTTGAATTGTGTTTCGAGGTCGCTTGGTTTCACAAATTCACAAAAACACCTTTTGTTGAGATAAAGTTTAAATTTATTACAAAACAAATCATTATTGCGAAGTTCAATACGAGTGGTCGCAATGACCGTTTTACGAATACGAAATTTTAAATCAATTCTTCTTCACTCGATACGATACATTTTTTGAATTACAACTACAATAATAAGAACAAAAAATGCACATGGCAGGGTTGCCGACTTTCGCCTCGAGAAGTTGGCGAGCTCCCATGAGTGAAAGCGCCAAGGGAGGAAAAAGCAATCGGGCAAGTCCCGAACATACCGCCCGCCTTGCCATGCCAATATTACAAGCAGGCATGCAATAAATATTCAATAAATGTGCAGTACATATCAATAAATGAAAATAAATATTCAAATAATATAAATAAACAATTATCAAAAATAATTAATAATAATTATTAAACAAAATTAATCATCGATAATTAGAGGACTGTAAAAAGGTACAAAGTAAATTCAAAATAATTCTAAGCAATTTTAGAAATTCAAAATTAATTAAAGTAACATACTTTACATTAAAGGAAATTCACAAAATACGATATTTCTTTGCAATAAAGAAAATACGAAAACACAAAATTTCTTTGCAATAAAGAAAATACGAAAACACAAAATTTCTTTGCAATAAAGAAAATACGAAAACACAAAATTTCTTTGCAATAAAGAAAATGCGAAAAATTAAAAATTTCTTTGCAATAAAGAAAATT
Source organism: Hylyphantes graminicola (assembly GCA_023701765.1). Lineage (NCBI taxonomy): Eukaryota > Metazoa > Arthropoda > Arachnida > Araneae > Linyphiidae > Hylyphantes > Hylyphantes graminicola. The sequence continues at coordinate 27,080,862 of CM043120.1, read as the reverse complement.
AACGAAATTCAAACTTCTCAGCAATTAAGAAAGTTATCAAAAAATTGTTTCTTAGCAATTAAGAAAACAAACGAAATACAAAATTTCTTTGCAATAAAGAAATTAAACGAAATTCAAACTTCTTAGCAATTAAGAAAGTTATCAAAAAATGTTTCTTAGCAATTAAGAAAACAAAACGAAATTCAAAACTTCTCAGCAATTAAGAAAGTTTTGCAAAAAAAAATATTTCTTAGCAATTAAGAAAACCAACGAAATACAAAACTTCTCAGCAATTAAGAAAGTTATGCAAAAAAAAATATTTCTTAGCAATTAAGAAAACCAACGAAATACAAAACTTCTCAGCAATTAAGAAAGTTTTGCAAAAAAAAATATATATTTCTTAGCAATTAAGAAAACCAAACGAAATACAAAACTTCTCAGCAATTAAGAAAGTTTTGCAAAAAAAAAAAAAATATTTCTTAGCAATTAAGAAAAACAACAAAATACAATATTTCTTTACAATAAAGAAAATTAACGAAATCCAAAGTTCTTAGTAATTAAGAAAGTTATACAAATAATATTTCTTAGCAATTAAGAAAATAAACGAAATATCAAATTTCTTTCAGAGAAAATTATTAAAACAATATTTCTAACAGCATTTAAACAATAGCAGTATCAAATTTATAAAATAAATTTCAATTTCAATTAAATATACCAGCAATTAAGAAATAAAAATAAATTCTACAATTATTAACAATATGAATACAATAAAGTTATTTATATAAAATAATTAATTGAAGCAATATACGTAAATCCACACAATAGCACAATACGAATCCACTAAGCACTAAATTTCTTTACAATAAAGAAAATTATGAAACACAAGTTTGGATGAAATAAATAAAAACAATAAATTCTAATTTCTTTGCAATAAAGAAAATTATGCAAACAATATTTTTTACAATTAAGAATTTAAGCAGTAAAAATTTGTTAGCAATAAAGAAATTGAGCAGCTCACTTTGCAATAAAGACAAATGAAAGAATATACAACTATAATTACAGCAATATAAATTCGACAGTTAATTATGTAAGACAATGTTTAAATATATCAGTGAATTTTTTACAACATAAACGCCAATTCGAAATACAGTCAATTTAATTAGTGTTTTCAAATGTTAAACACAGCAATTTTTTACTACACAATAAAAAAAAAATACATATATTAAGTATTCCTTCTTTTTGGAATTGACAAAGAGGGATTTTTATTTTATTTAATAGCCAAAACTTATTTATGAGTCCACAAGCAAATTTAGTTGATAATAATTAACAATTAGGGCAGTTAAGGAAAGGTTTCTAATTGTAAGTATTACAATTAGAAAATAAGACGATTTAATATTTTTTATTAAATTTTAAATTAGAATTTAGCAAACCATCATTGTTAATGAAAAGATGGAGAGATTGTAGTTTCCTCCTTCTGTCAACAGTTCCTTTCACTTCAAGGTATCTCATCTCCTTTTGGAAGTCTAGCTTCTGGAACAGGGGAACAAGAATTCTTTCAGCCGACTGAAGTTTCGATGCAAGGAGGGGATCAGTTCCCTTTCCTTCAGGGTGCCCGGAATTCTGAGTAAACCTGGAAATATAACTCGAAATACGAATTGCAGAATTAATTTTATTAAGCAATTGTTGAGCATAGGAACGATCAGGGCGGAGTGCACTGCGACGACGGTCACGATATTCACTCAAAAGGTCTTCATTTCTTTGAAGACCACAATAAACTTCATTTTCATTAGAACAGTTGTTAACCGAGCCACTAGCGATATATCCAAATACGGTATCTTGAAAATGTAATTCCGTATTTTGCACAGTTATTCTGTTTAGTTTCAAAAGTTCGAAGAAGATTTCGGCCTCTAGAAGAACGTCCATTTTGGAAGGTTCAAACAATTGGATAGGAACAGGGGATGAATTATAAATGCTTGGTCGATAATTGAAGTGTAGCAAAGTTTTATGATTTTTCTTACAAATATCACAGCACAAACGAGACTTGCAAGTGTTCACTATATGCGACGGATCGAAACATAAAATACAAAGCTTGATAGATTTGACAGTGTCAAACCTGGTTTTGGAATCCATCTTTTCGAACTTGTAGCAATCAATAAAATTATGTGATGACTTTTCACATAAATTGCAGAACTGTTCGTTGGTTCGAGTTATAAAAGCACGGTGTTAATCCCGAAGTCACTATTATCGTCATTCAATATGACATAATTCGTAACTTGGCCTTTCACATTCGAACGTTTGCGATTTAGGATTTAGGGCGGAAATATCCATGTCCGCCATGTTTAAGTCGAAACGAAGCTAGCAGTAGTTCATAACGAATCTTTTAATCAACAAAAAGGCACAAATCCGGCTCGACGGACCATGTTTCGAGGTCGCTTGGTTTCACAAATTCACAAAAACACCTTTTGTTGAGATAAAGTTTAAATTTATTACAAAACAAATCATTATTGCGAAGTTCAATACGAGTGGTCGCAATGACCGTTTTACGAATACGAAATTTTAAATCAATTCTTCTTCACTCGATACGATACATTTTTTGAATTACAACTACAATAATAAGAACAAAAAATGCACATGGCAGGGTTGCCGACTTTCGCCTCGAGAAGTTGGCGAGCTCCCATGAGTGAAAGCGCCAAGGGAGGAAAAAGCAATCGGGCAAGTCCCGAACATACAATCGGGCAAGTCCCGAACAAATTGTAAATGCTATTATATTCAAAATTTAAATATCTAGCGATTAAAGCAAAAATTAAATCAATTGGTAGAATAGTTGGATTGCGGTAAGTGAATCATTATTTTTCCTAACAAGAAATGAAATGGAAAAAATAAATTTCAGAAATTTTTTCTGAAAATCTAGTATTTTTGCAATCGGGCTCTTTTCCGCGTACAGTGCGATATATACTAAACAGTGTTATCAAAGAAAACAGTTATGTATTTTAAACAGAATACAAATTAATATAATAGGTTTATAAACCACATGAATGAAATATATTTATAAATATCAAGTTATATAATAAAATGTTTTCTTAGAATAATTTACTTACTGATATGGTCTCTCCCCTGTGTGTATGCGTTGATGTTTTTTAAGGTCACTGGACGTTGTGAAAGCTTTACCACAATTTGGTTCGTCACACTTAAATGTATTTCCAGTATGAATTCTTTCATGAGCTTTTAATCTAAAAGTATAATAATATTAACATAAAATGTCGAAAATGGATTGCAAACACTTGTATCTTTCTTATCTCTCCAGCGTTTTCTTTTATATAAGATCATGAATTCAATGTTCTGATAAATATTTAGACTTTGCGGATCGATAGAAAAGTACAATATCATTTAACAGAATCAATGGTTATAATTGAATTAATCTCTTGTTAAACTAAATGACACAGAAAAGCATAAATCACTTGACATATTAAAAATGGATTTCCATTAACATATTCGTTTCAAATTACTTAAAGAGTTATTAAAGTTAGTTTCTGCATCCACCCAGATTAAAAATGAACAGATTTTTATTTCCTGACTTTTTTTCTAAGACAAACTTATTATTATTTTGGTACTAGTCTTAAATACAGCAGAAAATTCTTTCTGAAAGCTATGAATTACCTGTACAACGTGTTGAATGCTTTTTCACAACCGTCGACCTTACAGCCAAATGGCTTTTCTTTGGTATGAACTCTAAAATGAATTTTCAAGCTGTACGAAGACAAAAAGGCTTTTCCACACCCTTCTTGGCTGCAAACAAATGTAAATTCTCCTGCAAATTAAATAAAACACGTTACAATATTTCAGTCTTTAAAAAGATTTTTTTCTCTTTAGTAAACTTGAGAATATCTTTAAATTGAAGAAAATGCATTTTAAATCAAATATTTATAAGTTATTATTATTTGCCGTCAATAAATAAGTAAAAGAAAAGTATTTTAAATGTAAGGCTACCATACCTCAAATAATGTTACAAAAGAGCAGTTTTATTTATAAAAAAAAATTGGCATATGATTCATAATACTAGTACTATCTTTTAAATGTGCTCAATTTATGAATGCATATTTGAAATAAAACAATTTATCCTCTGTCTTTTCTATATTTATCATAAGGATGTTACTTACATTGAAAATAAGACAACCTGTATCTTATATCATTTTTTGGCTCATTTTTTTGGAATGCAGGAGAAATGGACCTTTTTTTTACCTAATGATGAACAAATTTTGAAAAAAATTTGTAAACTAGGCTTTGCATTTCAGCGAAAAATACAACCATGGTTTAATCCCTGCAACTTTTCTATAGTAACTGTTTCAGAACTATTGTTTTTTAAGTCATGCACACAAACATACTTTTACATTTAAGCTTTTGAAGTTATTTTAGCATATGTAGTTCTAATGAAATAGCAAAATAGTTCAGGAAATTATCCTGCATGATCAAATTCTACACTTAGCTGTACCAAACTGACAATATCTATAATTATTGTTCCTTAATATTTCACTTATTTATTTTAAAGTAGAGTGTTTCAATTTGAAATTGAACTGTTTTTATGAAATTCAATTCACACTGAGGCAAACACTAATTTTCATGGACAGTTTAAAATGAATAACACAAAAAAAAATACAGTATTTAAAGTGTAAAATCATATAACTTTAAACATAACTTAAATTATGGGCAAATTAACTTAATTTCTTTAAAATATATGTGCCCAAAAAGTTTCAAAACCAAATACCTCTATGTGTTTTCTGGTGAGTTTTTAAATTACCAGCAGTTTTGTAAGTTCTACTGCATCCTTCATAATCACAATGAAACTTCTTAAACTCTTTTTCATTTGTCTTTTCATTGCAACTTTCAACTGTGATAGTCGCATGGGAAACATTTTCTGGCATAGGATTGTTGCCTGGGTTCAACTGCATGCAGATTTTATCAGCCGATACTGTGTGGTGGATGTACCTTCAAATTAAAACAAAAACATAACATTATTGAAATAATTTAAAAAACTTATTTCACAAATTTTAGGATTTTTTTTATTTTTGTCTAATAGTCACGATTTAAAATAGTGCAAATAACAATACAGGCAAACTGGTTTACAACATTGAGCCAGAAGGGAAACTGGAGTGAAGTGTCAGTGAGCCGAAAACACACTCACACCCTTTTGAGCGAACAGGGCATAAAAGGACTATTTTCCTACACTTTTAGGCAATGCTTGTATGCAACCCTCTATCATATGGACTTGGGCTTCTAAATATATTTTAACATTTTTATTTCGAAAGAAATTAATTTTCTTCAACTTTAAATTCCAACTTTTTTAAGAAATAACCAAGTGGATCACTAACTACAAAATCGCAAAGGTTCCAATAGCAAAATAAGTAAGTTTCTAGGTTTTCTGCCTTGTTTGTTCCTGCTGCAGGGCCGTGTATTCCTCCGTGTTTCGTTATTGAACCGGCTCCTTTGCTGCCCTGTTCAGTGAATCACACACCTCACTCCACGTTTCTTCTAGCTCAATGAGTTACAATGAAAACTTGTTTATAACACCATAAACGTTCAGCCCCTTGAATTGCCCATATACATTAATGTTATATCTTCCTTAAAAACTAGTTTTAGTTGAATCCCTGGTTATAAGGCTAAAAATATATGTTTATAAGATATCCAAAATGTTTCCTATAAGATTTTTAATTTCATTCTACTATTTAAATTTTATTTTATTTACTGAATGACCGTTGCCAAATTTAAGATTTATTTCCCTCACCTAAAGAATTAATTGAAGAAGTAGAAAAAGTATTGCTAATATTGTTGAACTTATTGAATTTTAAAAACTCGCCTAATGATGCCAAACAAAGCGGCACCCATTTCTAGGAATAAGCCAAACTTTTTAAATAATAGCAACTGAATACAACTGACTAATAATGGGAATATAACTGGGTAGAAATTTACTGTGTATCACCTTTACTGTACGGTAACTATTGGCACGATTTTCAGATTTGGCGATAAGTAGTTTTTTGTGGAACCTGTCTGACTTCGACCGAAACCCATAACCGTCAGATAGGGTTGCCGGAAAACGTCATCGATGCGAAGAGAGCATGACGTCAAAAGTCGCCAGAATACAGACTTTTGGTGCGATTTCGGAAAGTTCCCCAACAGTTATCGTACAGTAAATTTCTACCCAGTTATATTCCCATTATTAGTCAGTTGTATTCAGTTGCTATTATTTAAAAAGTTTGGCTTATTCCTAGAAATGGGTGCCGCTTTGTTTGGCATCATTAGGCGAGTTTTTAAAATTCAATAAGTTCAACAATATTAGCAATACTTTTTCTACTTCTTCAATTAATTCTTTAGGTGAGGGAAATAAATCTTAAATTTGGCAACGGTCATTCAGTAAATAAAATAAAATTTAAATAGTAGAATGAAATTTTACTTACTTTAATAATTATAAAACTAATTTGAAGTAAATCAACTGACAATGAGTATTGTAGTGCCTTGAGAAAATTAATATTACGCAACATTCAATGCACAGTTATATGGATCACCTTTACTGTACGGTAACTATTGGCACGATTTTCAGATTTGGCGATAAGTAGTTTTTTGTGGAACCTGTCTGACTTCGACCGAAACCCATAACCGTCAGATAGGGTTGCCGGAAAACGTCATCGTTGCGAAGAGAGCATGACGTCAAAAGTCGAAAGAATACAGACTTTTGGTGCGATTTCGGAAAGTTCCCCAATAGTTATCGTATCCATATAACTGTGCATTGAATGTTGCGTAATATTAATTTTCTCAGGGCACTACAATACTCATTGTCAGTTGATTTACTTCAAATTAGTTTTATAATTATTAAAGTTCTAATTTAAAAAAGTTTTTAGTATTTCTAATTAGAGATTAAATGCATTATTGATTTGATTAAATTATTTAACAACATGCACTAAACTTATGTCAACAATTCAACCAAAATGGTACCTAAAATAAAAAAAAATCTTAGTTGCAATGCTTATTCTCCATATAACACAATGAAAAAGAATCTAAGAATTTAAAGTGAAAATAATAGAAAGAAAATAACCCTGTGTTTCCTTGGTCTGCATGATTGATATATTCTTCATTTAAATAAAATGAAGGACTTGAGTCTGAAGTTCTTGCGATTTCAAAATGTTTTATTTTCTCATTGTTAATATTGCCAGAAGATTCGTTTAAAATTACTTCAGGGCTATTGATAAGTACATCAAAGTCAATGGAATTAAATTCACTAAAATTAACATCAGTTGCAAACTGTAATGTGTCGTTTACGTTATTTTCCATGTTTTCAAAATACTTTTGGCACTTTTATATATAATCATATAAATCGGAACTTTCATAAAACGCACTGACTTATCACCCGCCAGGAAGTGGAAGTTAGCCTCTTCGACGCATGCGCATCAGCCTTCAATACTCGGCACCGAAGTTGGCGACTTCAAAGTAGTTGGCGATGGCGATTTATTTTTCGCAACAACCCATGTCGGCCGCCTTGAAGCTCGTTACGTTACGTTATATTTTTTTTGTTGAGTTTTTCGAACGTATTATGCAGATTTAGTGCCACAACTAATAAAAATATTAACAATTATTATGTGTTTATATTTTCAGGAGTCTAAGGTATGTACTTACTTTTATTAGTTTGAAAAATTGAATCTTCTACCTGTATGCACGTGGTGAGTAATGAATGAAATTTGTGTAACTTCTTTTGCTTAACTATGTTTTACGATCAAATTAATTGCCGTAAAAATTAATGCTGTTCACCATTAATCTTGAGCATGTGTTTTGCTAGTCAAAAGAAATGTCTAAAATTCCTCAGCTACAACTAACGCTGGTCTGAAGTATTGTGTGAAAATATGTAAATAACAATTTCAAAATATGCCGATGTAATATAGATTTGGCTAACTGTATATTGTAAAATGCTTGTAAATTTAAATTGTTTTAAATTATTCCATAGCATGCGTTGCAAGTTTAATAATTGACTAAAGTGCAAGTTAAATAACATTCTCTTTTTGTAGGATGCTGCTCAAATCGGTTTTAGATCAAATATGGGCAGTAGTAATGAAAATATAAGTAAATACAGTCATTTAAATTTTTTTCTTTGTGATTCTGTATTGTCTGATGCGAAAATTTTCTAAATTAAATGCTAAAATCTCTCAACTCAAAATAAAATGTTTTTATTTGATAAAAATAACTTTCTTGAAGAAAAACCCATGCCTAGAGTTAGAGAACTGCATGAAGGATTTGCAAAAACTTTTCAATTCTTAATGATCTTTTTCCCCCATTCTTTGTATGATGAATTTTGGGATGTTAGTTCTTGTATTTATTGATATAAAATGACCTTAACAATGATGTATGTAAGTAAAAAAAGCCGCACTGTCTTAACAGACGAAAGAATGTAACTAAATTGGAAGTGTCGTCATCGATGCATGTGCAATCAGCCTACCATGAAGAGCACAAGGTCAGTATATTCTTTTAGATTTCTAATTATTAAGTGTTCTAAAAACTGCGAATAAATCTTCTGATAGTATGCACATGGTGAGTAAAACATGCATTTTGATGGTTTAAAGAATAATAGCATAATTTCCACAGGTTACCACTAAGCTGGATTATTACGTCAAATTGAAAGTGTAAGTAAAAGAGTTACAAAATACAGCTATTATTATATGTTCATGTGGGTTTTCTATGATTAATAATGGATATATCCTAATGACCATCCTCTTTGATTTGTCCCAAATTAAAAGATAGTGGCATCTCATTGCAGTTTGGTTTTTCGGAATCCATTGTGGTGAGTAAGTAACACACTAAGCATGTATTATTGATATTGGAAAAATCAAGATAATAAAATATCTGTGTATAAATTTGAGAGGTAGATTCGTCATGTCGTCATCGATGCATGTGCAATCAGCCTACCATGAAGAGCACAAGGTCAGTATATTCTTCTTTTAGATTTCTAATTAAGTGTTCTGAAAACTGCGAATAAATCTTCTGATAGCATGCACATGGTGAGTAAAACAAGCATTTTGATGGTTTAAAGAATAATAGCATAATTTCCACAGGTTACCACTATGCTGGATTATTACGTCAAATTGAAAGATAAGTAAAAGAGTTACAAAATACAGTTATTATATTAAAGCTCTAGATTAACGGTCGCCAACTGGAGACTATTACACCAAAAGTGGCTACCTAAAAATCGAACCCCAGTCGCCAAAAGTGGCTATCATATTTTTTAATTTTTGTTCAACAAATAATTAATACTGAAGCTGCATTTCTAAAATAATAATAATAAAATGCTCAGATTCGATTCTGTCGTAAAGAAAGACTTGATGACAGTTGTTACTTGTCGGTGAAATTTTCCCCTCATCATTGGCCGGTGTTTTGTGTGGATGTCACTGAGTCGGCCTCCGTGTGACGTAAATGGAGCTGGGCGACAAAAATCTTAAATGCAAATTTGATTTTCAAATCTTGCTTTACGATCGCGGCAATTTACAAGTGATTGATTTACAGCTGATTAAGATCTCAACTATAACAGAAAGTACATAAATTAATTTTCTTCTTTTAACAATGGCCAATCACATAATACTTACATATTTGGTATGATCCTTTTTTTACTGTCAATCTTTATCAAAAATGTCTTTAATAAAATTGTGTTTTGTGGAAAATCGCAGTTTATTTTTGCCTTATATACTTAAATTTGAAACTGGCTACTATAAATCCAAATGTGGCTATAATTTTTTGTCATTCTGGTAGCCACTGGCTACTATTAAAATTCCCGGTCTACAGCATTATATTATATGTTCATGTGGGTTTTCTATGATTAATAATGGATATATCCTAATGACCATCCTCTTTGATTTGTCCCAAATTAAAAGATAGTGGCATCTCATTGCAGTTTGGTTTTTCGGAATCCATTGTGGTGAGTAAGTAACACACTAAGCATGCATTATTGCTAATGGAAAAATCAAGATAATAAAATATCTGTGTATAAATTTGAGAGGTAGATTCGAGCAAATTTTCTTGACACTAAAGTTGCTGTTTTTTGCATTGCAAATTATAAGTTGCGAGTAGAAAAGATGTCATTTATAGATTTAATAGTTGTGTCCCAATTTAATAGTTCAGATTGTAGAACTAAAAATATAATCCATTTATTAGTATTCATGGTTTTTAAAAGAATAAATTTGAAATATTCTTCATTTTAAGCTTATATTATAAGTGACAAGTAAAAAAGTCAGTAATCAAATTCCCAAGAATATGCAAGATAGTATGCAATTATTGCCTTAACAAATTTTAAACTTTTGTACATTAATGCAATGCGTCTAAATTTTCGAGATATTTGATGGCAGTATTATTACTTGTACTTGTTCTCTTTAAATTAACAGGAATTTTTCCTCGGTTTTAAAAGTTTTGACAGTAGAATATTATTTAAACAATGTATTTACATCATTATTATTTGTATTAAATCACAACTGCTACTTCATTAATATTGAGTTCAATATTGTTAAATCTAGGAATTATTCAGTTGAAAGTTTTTAAATGTATAATTCTGCTTAGCTAGTTTCTATAAAATTGCAGCTGTTTTGTTCATATTATGTGTAATATATACAATAAATATTTGTTTGCATAATAAAGTGAAATTTTTAAAATGTTGTTTCTTATCTGTGTGAACAAAATAAAAAATGTTTTTTTGTAAACTTTGATGAAAAATAAAGTCAAGCTAATATAAAATTTTATATTTGTCAGTTCATTACCATTAGGAAGAATGTATTTTATGCATTCAAATTCATTATTGGATTTTTTTTAATCTTAACTTGATTTTAATAATATCTTACAAATGATTTAACTTAACTGTCAAATGGTAATAAATTGAAACAAAATTTCTCGATAATTTGAAAGAAATTGATTTCCATTGTAATTTTTGTACTTTTTAATTAGCCAGGTTCAGTGGTGCCTATAAGTACTGGTTGAGGGGGTTAAAAAAATAAAACATTTTTTCGTGCTAATTGATAGTAGATAGTCATCTTTGTAATCTGGATTAAGAAGCTGCTATCATACCCTGTTTTCTTAATACTTCATATGTTTCATTCCTGAATTATCGCAGAAAGGTATAAAGAAATTATTACAAAACACAATATGAGCTTGGAATAAAGATTAAAATTATTTTTTTCCCAAGTAGAACATTGTCCTTTTTTAAAACTCTTATCACTAGCTGTATTTCTGCTTATCTTCAATTGATGAATTAAGGAGATTTTGAAAAATTATGGCAATTCAATAATTTTTTGTCAACAAAATGCATGAATGAAATACGAAAATGATATTTTAAGTTTTTATTGCTTGTTGGAGTATGTCAGCTTATGCTGTGCTGGATATGAAACCTTAAATATTAGTTCAGTATTGCTAATAAATGAATTATAACAAAAGATATCTTTCAATAAAGCAGTTGCTTTCCCTTATATTCTAAGATTTTAACTTATCAGAATATAAATTGTTAATGTTTATAATTATCTTTAAAATCTTGTGCCGAAAGCTAATGTGACCAAATTTCTAAATCAAAACATTATATTTCCTATAACTCTCATAATAAACAACAAATAATTGAGAAATAATCGTAATTATTATCTTTATGGTAATAAAGGTATAAAAACTATTTAGTATTTTAGTGTCATATTAATATTTAAAAAAAATTATATAGCAAAAATTTTGTCAAATCAACCTGTATAATTTGTAAATCGGATTTATAAAAACAAAATCTTCATATACATGGTGAAGATGCATTTTGTGAACCTCATTTATTCAAAAACAAAAAAGTTCACTTTGCAACAGATAGTTTACGTTAGAACGTCGCAACATGATGAAGCAATAAATGATAAGGAATGCATTACATAATTTACTTAGAGGGGGCAAAGAATTATACAGGGGGGATGATCATGTTTGTGAATTTTTCTTTTTCGGCAAAGGTATTGGGTTTGAAATACTCTAAGACAGTTTTAGAAAATAAATTGAACCTAAATTTTTTAGGGTCAATTTAGGGTGTTCTTGCATTTTTTAGATGTTTAAAAATGGATTTCAACTTCTTTTTTAACAAATAAAGTTTTGAAAAGATTGCTGTTCTAATTTAGAAGTTTTTTCTCCTGTTTTTTACTATTTCTTTCCGGATGTATTATGAACCTAATTTCACAAATTCTAGATTTTTAGAATGAAAATTAAAAAGTTGGGAGTGAAGTAAAAGTTGGAAGTAAAACGTGCTCGCTAATTGCGTTGATCAGTTGTATATTAATTAATGCTAAGGAGGGGTTTTTCACGTTCAAGATTTACCCACACAAAAGGTAACCTAGTTTGTAACAGACTTTTTATACTTGAGTACCTGTACCACCAGATAATTTTACTACGCCCAGATGTAGGGAATATATAATTTAATATAAGTAGTGAGACTAAGCGAATCCGTTACATAAAAAAAAACCAAAAGCATAGAAAATATGTTAAGTTTTTTTTTATAGGAAGTTCTTTGGTTTGTACAGCGATACCTTGATCCTAACCTATAGCAAGCAAAATGATTCTACTAAATTTATTAAATAAATTAATTAAATCAAATGTTATTTGTTGAAGGGAACATCAGTTTTCAAGAAACACCAAAAACGTATTAAAAAAACTAATTATTCATGATTTTTTTTAATTTGCATAAAAAGCTAATTAATATAATTTTTCATAAAAAAACTAATTATTTATCAACAAATGTTTAAATTTGCATAAAAACTTATTTATAATTCGTATAAAAATTAAATAACATATTTATGTATTCAGAAAATAACAGTACAACACTGCAACCGCTTGGAAATTTCCAATTTCGTAAACATTGTAGAAATTAATACAAGTGGCGATATAATGCCAAATCTGGTTTCCATCTGGACACCAGTTTCTAAAGCTACGACAGTCGGACGAGGTTCCGACTGTCGTATACGGCAGGCGGAACCGATATGATTGGTTGCTATTTGACTTCCTGGCGGCCGTGTAGCAACGGCCTTCATAAAACTGTAATAAAATTTTTATCGCAAAAAAATAACAAATGCAGACGGACGAATGAAAACAACATATCAGACTAAGTTTAGTTGTTCCATTATGATACTGCAAATCAATGGGGAACATTCATGTGACGTTGGTGGTTTGTTATCCTACAGCTATCAAACCAAGTGCTAATGTTATCCTATACAGCTCTCGAACCACGCGCTTATGTTATCCTACTGCTCTAACCAGTCTAACTGCTTGTTTTCCCCAGCCATTCGGCATTGAAGCTCAGATGGATATCATCATATGGCCATGAATGCCCCCATATAGAAATAAAAATTTATTTTGCAATCGTTTTTTAAATATTTTTTAATGGGGGACATTCACAGCCATATCCACCTGAGCTTCAATTCCAAATCGCTGTAGAAAACAGGCAGTTAGACAGGTTAGAGCAGTAGCATTAGCACGTTGTTCGAGAGCTGTATAGGATAACATTAGCACGTGTTTCCACACGCCGCGTGACATCACATGAATGTTCCCTATTAATGTTAAACGCATTCTCTAATTTAATGGGAATATTTCTTATAATGTTCAGCTCTCCATTCAGCGATTTCATTGGTTGTTTTGTTTTCACTGACAAAGTGTTCAAACAAGACCATTACAATATTTCTTTTGCGAAAAGGTAAGGGACTACTTTGTAGCCTAATTTAAACTAAATTTGCGTAAAAAATATAGCCCCTTATTTTTTGGACAGGTTTTGACTCTTTTTTGCAAAAGAGAGCAGTTTTAAAAAAATATTTTCCATTAAAAAATTTAACCCTCCCTCCTAACTCTGTGAAATTGAAATATGTGAACTCTGATAACAAGCAACTAGCTTTTCGATTAAAAGGTACCTCTTGATTCCAGGGATCCAGCTGCCTGGAGGCCGGATTTATGATATAAACTTCCGTTCTTTTTGTTTTTAATTAATGTTCATCAGTCATCATTATTAATTATTCATTCTGATAAATGTCGTATATAGATATTTGTTGGTATTCATTATTGTTGTAATAAACGGACTAAAGATGTTTTCAGTTAAAAAAGAGTTTTTGAGGGTGAGACATCTATAAAATATTGTCTGATCAAAAAAAAAAAACCTCAAACTATTTGTAACAAATTTTGATGGACCCGTTTACGGAAAGTGTTGTGTAGGTTTATGATTGCTCGTAATGATGGTGCGAGTTGGACAATGTATAATTTTTTTTAACAATCATTTTATAGGATTCCTAAAAACATCGATCAAAAATTTATTTACGTAGGTCAAGGTCTGAATCAAAATCAAGCAAAGAAAAAGAAAGAAAGAAATAGCTCTCAGAAATTCTTTTAAACTTACTGAAATTTTTTAGAGCTTCAGCATTAAGCATAAAATAAAATAACATTTTGGAGCCCCAGGACTGGTCCTAACAGAAGGGATTTTTTTGTTTTGTTTTTGATACAACTAAATACTTTTCTTTTCAAATACTTTTTTTACTTCAAATATTTTTTAAAGAATTAAAAAAACGAAATTTAAATATAATTTATTTTAATAAGACAGCTTATTGTGATCCTTTTAAAATGTTCATATGCTAGGGCAAATTCGTTTTTAGAATGGGCGAGGACATTAAATTGCCTCGGGCCGTGAAAGGACACGTTTGTCAAACTCGCCTGAACTACGGTGTGTGCTATTTGTACCTGTTAGTTCGTATTCTAATATAGACTTCCAAATTTTTTGACTTGAACGTTTCATTTGTACCAGGAGAAAAATCTACTTTTAGAGCTTCATTTTTTCTTTATGGATTCTGACATAATGGGGTTGTTTCATGTCGTAGATGCCTAGATGGCGAAAGCTCTAATAAATGTTTCATTCCATTTGTTGTCTAGATCTAGAGGTTCATTTGTTGTGTTTTGGTATTCGAAAATGAGTTTTCTAAAAATATTTTTACATATTAATTTTTTTTTAATCCCAAGTTCTGGCTGTGCTGTTGGTTTTTTGAAAACATTTGTTAAAGAAAGCTTGCACATAATTTTTTGTCATCTATTTCTTACATTTTGAGAGTCAAACCGAAACCACCAATGAAATAGCATTATGCAAGAAAATTGAAATCAAGGGCTCATTAGAAGTATTCATATTATCATATTAAAAAAAATCGACCTTCACTTGGTTGTAGTTCTAAATTACGACGCCCGTAGCCAATAGCTAGCCCTCGTGTAGCTCTAATGCGAAATTAACAGCATGCAAAATAACAAAAAAACAACAACATTTAAGGTGGGCCGTAACTAGCGTATGAGTTAAATCTTATCCTTCTGCCTAAACCAAAATCTTTTATTACAGTTTACAAAAATCGGATGGCAACACTTTCATTCCAATCGTGTATCGCGGTGCTAAAACTGGCTGTGTGGACTTTGTAACACCGAAAATTAAACATGGTAAGTTAAAATTTCAATCAATCTGCATCATAATAATTGTAATTAATATAATTTATTTTCTATTATTTTTAATATCTGTATTGTTGTCGAAATACTATCTTGTAAGTATTTTGTGTCTGTTGAAATCGTTTGTGTTTACATATAAAGTTTTTCTTGGTATGCCCTCAAAGCTATCGGCCTTTTTTTATTTATTCGTTGATGGGTAGATTATTTCGTCTTATAATGTGATAAATATGTGTATGTATTAACTGCTCTAACATGGTATTTTGAAATTTTTTTACAGGCCAGAGGCCCGAAGAAGCATTTGAAAAGGCTTAATGCCCCGAAATCATGGATGTTAGACAAAATTGGTGGTGTGTTCGTAAGTAAAATTATTTCTACCTTCGCTTTAAAACAATTCTCCTCAACTTGTTTGTAACATGCATTACATTTTTTTTTTTTGCCTTGTTCTTGTAGGCACCACGACCCAGCACGGGTCCCCACAAGCTCAGGGAATCCTTGCCCTTAATCATCATGATCAGGAATCGACTCAAATATGCCTTAACCAACGCAGAAGTCACCAAGATTGTGATGCAACGTCTGATCAAAGTTGATGGTAAAGTACGAACTGACAGCAACTTCCCAGCAGGTTTTATGGGTAAGCGAGTCGTTTGTTTATGTTTTGTAACGTTAGTTTAAACGTAATTACCACGTGCCTTGTAAAGCTTTGTAATAATATAAAGTAATTCTCAGTTCCGGTCTTGTTTTGCTTCTAATGCACTATCAAGTGTAGATTTTGCTTGTAGTTAAGGTGGTGGATTATCGAGTTGAGTGTCGACTCAACATGTGATACATGTATCGCAGATGAGTATGTCATGTGTAAAATGTATCTATATCATAAATCTGAAAACTCTTCCTTATGAGTTTTAGTTTTTATAGATATGATTACCGAGTGAAAAATTTCTTAGGTTGCTTATGTTACCCCAATTAATCAGTTATGGGTCAATAATGTTAAGTAAAAAAATTGTCTTTATTTTTATATCCCCTTTAATGTCAATAGGTTTAGTTGTAGGTTTATTACTTGGGGGAATAGGGTACAGTGTGAATTGGTAATGGTTGTTTTCTTTCCTATGGGTTTTGTGCATTAAAAAAGATGTCAGTTAATCTTTTGGCTATTCATCGAAGCCTGTTGACTGCTGTCAGTTAAGAGGTCAAATTATAGCCAAAATTATGCTTGTTTCACAAGGTCGCTTTCTACCGTTAATGGTTTTATGCATTTCCCATGGAACAAACATAAATATCTTTTCTTATAAGTTGGTCTTATTATTTATTAAGTTTTTCCCTGAAAACCTGATGAAAGAATTTACATGATAAACTATGATTGTTTGATTAGTCTTTCTGATTACTTGTTCCTTTACATTGCTTAAATTCTATGCAACCTATTGAAAAGTCTGCATATGATGATTAGTTACCTACATTGTTTGATGTTTAATGAAACTATTTTAATCTGATGCTCATAACATTGTAAAAATTAAAATTTTATGTAAATGAGTTTTCATGATGATTGTTTACCTACATTGCTTGATCTTATGTGATAAAAACAATAATCTGACAAAAAAAGTTTAAATTTAACTATTTGTGATTGCCTTGCTATTAAAACTTGCATGCAGTAAAATTACAGTTTCCGCAGTTAAAGGTTATTGGAAATGTTCTGTTCGGCAGTGGTTGTAAATGTTTGGCTTTTTTCATGCTTGTGCCTGCAAAATGGGCCTTTACCAAAATTTTACAAATAAATTAACATTGTATGATACATGAAAGGCTAATGCCCTGGTTATGTTAAAGCACATTAGTTCATATATATCTTCTCTTAAATGTTGTAACTTGATGAAAGAACCATTGATGATTTACTATTATGACTGTTCGATTAGTCTTTCTGATACGCTATTTCCTTCTGATATGCAGTGCTTTTAAGTTTCTTATGTTTTGTGCTCATTTGTTTCTTCGGGGCTACTATATTTTTTTAGAGCTATTTATCAAAGCCACAATTTGTTATTTTTTGGGTAAAATTTTATTTGAGATTAGTTTTACTAAGATGCTTTTTGCTTTAGGTTTAGGTTTTATGCAATTCCTGTGGAATTAAAAATCTTTCTTTAAATATACAAGTTAAAAATTGGATATTTTGCCTACTGATATTTTAATACGTGTTATATTGTTTTCATGATGATTGTTTACCTACATTGCTTGATTTATCTATGATAAGAACAATAATCTGACAAGTTTTTTTTCCAATGTTATACAAGATTCTACCCAAATTTTGTTTAATTTATCAAATACAACATGTTGCTATGATTTGCTTATTTCTGCATTGTTTGGGGCTATCTTCGAAGCCATAGTCTGTAGTCAGTTTTGTGGTCAAATTATAGCCAATATTAACATTATCCCTTACGGTCGCATTTTACTGATATCAGTTTTGTGCATTTCCCATGGTATAGACATTTTTCTTATAAAACCTTTCCCTCAGCTCTATATGTAATGTATAAAAGTAAATTTTTTTTAGTTGATGTACATTGCTTTTACACTCACCAGCTTGCTTTCCAAATTTAACCAGTCGATACCAGATTTTTAGTCCATTTTCCGGATTTCGAGGATACACATTGGTGGATTTTCAGGGAACATTAACTTTTAGGTCATTTTGGCTATTTACAAAGTGATTAAAAGTCTGGTATGACCAGGGTAAATTTGGAGAGGTGAATAGCAAGCTTTGTAATATGCTATGTCAACATGATGAAAGAGGTATCATGACTTACAATGAATGTTTGATTAGTCTTTCTGACATGTGCATTGTGCAACTGCCTAAATTAGTTCCTAAATAGCTATATATGTTGGTTGTTATTGTTTTACATAGTTGCAAATTATGTAAAACTAATTGTTATTTTGTTCATGAAATTTCATTTATCTAAATTATCTTTTTTCATTGACAGATGTTATTACCATCGAAAAGACTGGAGAATTCTTCAGGCTATTGTACGATGTTAAAGGACGATTCATTCTTCACAGGATCACTGCTGAAGAAGCAAAAGTATGTTTTAAAAAACATTTATGTACTAGTTACATTTGCTACTCTGATAAGCTTTAGATCGCTACTTATTATTTTTATTTTAATTTTGACCATCTAAAAATTTTTAATCGGCATGTTAACTTGCAAGTATATGATTGTGAACAAATCTAATTTCCATTCATTGTGCCTGTCATTTAACTTAAAATCAGGAGCCTAATTTAAGGAAAAGAAAAATATTTCATTAAATTGTTGCCATATTTTTTTACTAGATTTAATGAAAATAATATAATGTAAAATAACATTTATATTAAGATAAATTTCTTTACTTATTTAAATAAGCAACTCAAAATTAGTGTTTAATTAGTGTCAAAATTAATTTATATTAAATAATGAATTCAATGTATATTTATTTATATTGATTATGTTAAATTGTTATATTTATTTATCTTAGTACAAGCTCTGCCGTGTCAAGCGAGTCCAGGTTGGACCCAAAGGAATTCCTTTCCTCGTCACACATGACGGCCGCACCATTAGGTACCCGGATCCGCTTATAAAGGTCCACGATACCATCCAATTCGACATTGCCACTGGAAAGATCATGGATTTCATCAAATTTGATGTTGGTAAGTAGAATCAAGTTAGCTTTTGAGTTAACTGCCACTGGCATGTCTTTTGGTTTAGAAGTTGATGTTTAGTTTAGGGCAGTAACAGAACCTGGAAATTAGGGAATTCTCATGGAATTTTTCGAATTTTGCTAAATATCAGGAATTTTTTTGCAATTGAAACAGTATGTTTAGGTTCTTGTGATCACTTCTTATAGACACTTGATCAAAAAAAAATATATATATATATTCTTGTTGATCCGATTTGTCTGATTTGCCAAGGAACAATCATGGAGGTAGGACCAATCACTTTCATTAAATAATGTAAAATGGTTTTCTAATCGCACGATTCCTTTAAACTTGTTCAGATTTTCGGAAATGTAGATAAGTTATGTAAATCCTGCGATGCCTGGATTTAATTTTGTTATCTTCATTGAATTGTGTGTATTGGGCATGTTTTCTGGTAACTGTTAAGTCTAAATCAGGGAATTTTTTTTGAAAGTATCAGGGAAATTTTTTCTAGGATTTTGTAACCACCCCAAGTTAAATTGGCTGTAATCAAGCCAATAGCTTCCATTAGCTGTTTGGTTCAAGAACTAGCCTATATTAATAGCTTCTCATAAGGTCGCATGTTCCATGATTTGGTCTGTGCATTACCCATGTAAAGAACAGATTGATAACTTAGGAATGTATTTTTTAATAGTAAGTTACTAATAGAATCCTTGGGTAAATGATTATTAATTTATTATTGTGAACTTTCAAAAGTTTATGCAATGCAATAAAATCATCCATATTACATCAGGCTGCTGTCTAAACTATTGTTCTAGTAATTTTAACAATAGTAAACTTGTAGCCAATATTAAATACTTAGACTTGGTCGCATGTTTCTTAAGTAAGACTTGTGCATAAATCGTTGAGTTACATATTGTTTCTTACGGATTTTTTAAAAAAATTGTGTTATAATTTCTAGTGTTGTGTGATAGAATGACTTACTAGATGGTCTGAAGTAAACAGTAATATGATAAGAACCCGGTAGCAGAAACCGCGCAGCACGGCAGCAATGCTGCGGCCCGATCGGGGGGCTGCGGCCAAATTACAGAACTTTCGGCAATCCGAAAGTCGCGAAACTCCGGAGGACCGAAGGTCGCGGAACTCCGGCGGTCCGAAGGTAGCGAAACTCCGTCCGTCCGAAAGTCGCTTAACTCCGGCCGTCCGAATGTCGCGGAACTCCGGCCGTCCGAAGGTCGCGGAACTCCGTCGGACCGAAGGTCGCGCAACTCCGGTCGTCCGAATGTCGCGGAACTCCGGTCGTCCGAAGGTCGCGGAACTCCGTCGGTCCGAATGTCGCTGAACTCCGGCCGTCCGAAGGTCGCGGAACTCCGTCGGACCGAATGTCGCGCAACTCCGGTCGTCCGAATGTCGCGCAACTCCGGTCGTCCGAAGGTCGCGGAACTCCGGCGGTCCGAAGGTCGCGGAACTCCGGCGGTCCGAATGTCGCGGAACTCCGTCGGACCGAATGTCGCGCAACTCCGGTCGTCCAAATGTCGCGCAACTCCGGTCGTCCAAATGTCGCGCAACTCCGGTCGTCCGAAGGTCGCGGAACTCCGGCGGTCCGAATGTCGCGTAACTCCGGCCGTCCGAAGGTCGCGGAACTCCGGGGATCTGAAAATTGCGGAACTCCGGGGATCTGAAAATTGCGGAACTCCAGCGATTCAAATACATTGATTTTCATGACTTTTGGTAGCTTTTTGTTCAAATTCATGACTTTTAATGACAAAATTTACCCTATGCAAAAAATTCATGACTTTTTATAAGCGCGAAAACCTTGCATTTAGTCAATTAATTTTTTCTGAATATTAGTTTGTAATGTTTAACTTGTTTTTTATTTTATATGTATGCACATAATATTTATATTTGTGCACCTAAACCTCAAGACTTCGTCCACCTGGCATAAAAACTTAATTTCGACCCCTGGAGTTTTGTAGGATTAAAGCTATCGATACTATCGAATCACGCTGTGTGTGTGTGGGGGGGGGGGGGGTCCTTATTTCTTACAGCCAAATTTTCCCCCTAAAATCTCATGCTGCTGCCACATTCAGAAAGTTCTGCTACTGGGGATAAGAATTAGGCGTTAAGAATTTAAAAACTAAAATAGCAGATTCTTTTTAGTTATGTTTAGTTAGCTTGTTTGTTAAGTTTATTTAAGCTTGTTAAGCTAGCCTACAATGATGATTATTTTAACTACTAGATGGTCTGATACTTTATGAAGTAAAAAAATATTCTGACATTAGGCTTTTTCATTACCATTTGAATTAAGTTTAGTTTAGCTTGTTTCGTTAAGTTTATTTAAGCTTGTAGCCTACCATGATGATTATTTTAACTACTAGATGGTCTGATACTTTATGAAGTAAAAAAATATTCTGATATTAGGCTTTTTTCATTACCATTTGAAACCATGCTTTTGTTTCTGTTTTTTTTGGCCTGATGTTATGCTTGTTTTATTAAATGGTTCAATGTTTTTGTGATTTGTTAATATCAATATAAACCTTAAGTAGTTGATGAATTGTGTTTCTGCAATGTTTTAAGTTTATTACTTATTTCTAAAATTAACAATGGGATTGTTTTGAAAATACTTGTATAACAAAATCTTAAATTTTATGTCAGTATTGTATAGTGTGGAACCTTTTTATTTTATTAGATGGTGTCTTAAATGATGTTGTTTTGATAGTGTATTTTGTGAAATGTAAAAGAGCTACTTGTTTTAAGGCTTTGACAAACATTGTTGACTCTCTAGTAATCAAAGAAAAACTGTGAGGAAATAAATCTCAATTTTGAATTTCATGGTGCCTATTCTAACATGATCTAATATTTCGCACCTTTTGGTGTGATAGTTTATGCAGAGATCATTCTAGGCGTTTTTCACGGGGCGCTGCGCCCTGCCCGCCTTTTTTAAATATAAATCCCGCCCTGAATGCCCTTTTTTACAAAATAAATCCCGCCCTCGTTGCTGTTTTTTTTTTAAATTTCCGCGTTTTCCCGAGTTTTTCAAAAATTCCGCTTATCCAACTTTCTTTTTCAAAAATTTATTTAACCCAGGTTACGTTATATTATACTTTTAAACCCATTTTTCTAAACTTAATCATTAAAAAATGCCAAAGATAATCAATTTTAGAATCAGATAGACAATAGAAAATTTTGAGCAAAAATCATGCTTTGAACAAGGGGATCAGCTTTAACAAACGGCTTAACCCTAAGACTTAAAATTTTCCACAACCTAAAAAAAATTAGTTCATTATCTATATCGATGAAAACTAAACTTAAATTTCGATAAATAACAAGTTTAAATAATGGATTTTAATAATAAAAGTAAAAAAATTAATTAAAATTTTAAGGATGAATTAGGATTATATTACACTAAGATGTCTTCAAATATTGACCAACGGCCAACGGGTGCAATCCCTCATTGAAAGAGGATCATCTTCATCCGGACCAAAAATGTGCAATTCATGCTTCTTGATTTGATTATTTTGCAGCCTAGTAATTTTTTAGAAATCTACCGATGATGTCACATTGCCTACTCAATGATTGACAGTTCGCGGGCTCTGCGTTTGCGTGATCGGAAAGAGTGTCTCAATACTTTTGTAGCTCCGGTTCAGGCCTTATTGGACCAACCAGAATATTTTCTTCTGATCTATCGTTTTGAGTCGTGACCTTGTCAGGGTTCCCACGGTCCTTGAAAATCCTTGAAAAGTACTTGAATTTAATTTGGTTAACTGGGGGCCCCGGAAAGTACTTGAAAAATGCACGAAGTCCTTGAAAAGTACTTGATTTTTTCCCCGTCAGGCGCGGATCCCTATCGAAAGTAAACCAAACTTCAACAAAGCTAATTGCGCGCGCTGACGAAAAATGAAAGAACTTCTCTTTGTCCAGTGCGCTACACTAACGCGCATAGCTCCGCTTTTTGATGTCACGTTCTCTTCAGAGAAAAGTGGTTTAATAACGCTAAGTCGCGAAAGGAAAGTTGCTGCACAGGGATGCCACACCTGAGCATTTTCGGCTGTTTTCGATGTTTGAAAACTTAACTTAAATTTTGATAAATAACTAGTTTAAATAATGGATTTTAATAATAAAGATAAAATTTTCTATTAAAATGGGAAGATGAATTAAGATTGGATTACACTAAGATTTCCTTAAATCTCGGCCAGCCAGTGCAATGTCAAATAAGAAGAAGCTCCATATTAATGAAAACTAAGCTTAAATTTTGATAAATATCTTATTTAAAGAATGGATTTTAACACTAAAGATAAAATTTTTAATTAAAATTTGAAGATGAGTTAAGATTAGATTGCATTAAGGTGTCTTCAAATATCGATGTACGTCCAGTGCAATCTCCCATTAGAAAACGATCATTAACGTAACCAAAAATATGTACTCCAATAATGCTTTCTGAGTTACTTATTTCGCCGCAAAGTAATTTTCAGGAAATCTGCCGATGAGTCAGATTGCATCAGAATGATTGACAGTTCTGTGGCTGCTAAGATCAAACGCGGCGTCGATGTTTGGTTGACCGACCCGTCTTGAACTATGAAACTAAACGGAATGATGTACTGCCAATTTGCAGCAAATAAGAGCAAAAATTACGACTCATCGAGGTTTGGTTCACTGATCCATGAACTATAAAAATAAGACACTACTGCGATATTGCCGAAGATTAAACAAAATTATAAGACGTCGAAGTTTGATTAACAGATCCGTTTGAACTAAAACTATAAAAATAACGAGTCTCTACTACTGCGATTTCGCTGCGAACTAGTAAATATTACGATTCGTTGAAGTCTGGTTCAGCGATCCGTCTTAAACCAAAACCATCGGCTTCCAAACCTTCCTTAAACCAAAAAAACCATCGGCTTCCACCGGTTTCCCGTATTTTTCAAAGCCGATGAACCGATTTCTCTTAGTTAACTTCGGGTCCGATGGCTAATTATTAAACAATAGGTCTATTTTTGCAACCAGAGACAGATTTGAGCGGTATCAAATAGCAATTTGGGATGCGAATTCACTAAAACAGCGATAAAAATAGTCAAACAATTAGCTAGAACTGCGATGCTTTTTTTTAAACAATTGTCTATTTTCTCTTCGAACCGTAATTTTTGTGAGACTAAGTTTAAATTTTAATAAATAAGACGTTCAAATAAGATTCTAATAATGAAGATATTAAAATTTAATTAAAATGTGAAGATGAATTAAGATTGGATTGCACAAGTTTTCTTTAAATCTGGGCCAGCCAGTGCAATCTTCCATTAGTTCAGCAGTCAAATAATGCTTCCTGATTTACTTATTTAGCTGCCTAGTAATTTTCACGAAATCTACCGATAATGTCACACTGCATCAGAATGATTGACAGTTCTCTGGCTGTGCGTGATCAGGAGAGTGTCTCGGTTTATTTTTGTAGCTCCGGTTCAGGCCAAGTCGGACCAACCAGAATATTTTATTCTGATCAAGTGTCAAACTCGCGGTGTCCGTGAGTCGTGATTACAATTACATGAACACCTTGAATGAAAAAAATTTTTTTTTTATGGTTGAACCTTTTTTCTACTTTAGACTTTTAGTTTAAAATTTTTAGTTTAAAAAAAATGCAGTGTTAGCATAACACCCTTTATATATTTAGGTTTGACTTTCCTTGAAAAAGTCCTTGAACTTTTTTTGGAAAAGTGCTTCATTTTTTTTGTAACTTTGTATGAACCATGTTAATAAAAACATGTATTGAAAGACCAAAAAATATAGGGATTTTAATCTCAAAGAGGCAGTCATTGATTTTTTTTTGCTAAACCCGGCCTCTAGATATTCCTTATGGAACTGCCAACGACTTTTTTTTCCTGTGTTGGTAGTAATAATAAATTAATAAGTCCTTGAAAATAAAATAAAGGTCCTTGAGAAAGATATAAAGGTCCTTGAAAAGTCCTTGAATTTTGTTTAAGTGAAAGAGTGGGAACCCTGCTTGTGATCACGAGCAGTTTGAATGTTAAGATTTTTTTGTTTACATTTAAAACTTATGCTTTTTTTTATTTCGTCTTTTACCGGGGTTTCAGATTAGTTTTAGTTGTTTTTATGGAGTGTTGGCTTATACACGCTTAATATATTCAAATTTTTGTTAGTAATTAAGTTCTTGAATTTTTCTGGAAAAAATTCTTGAATAGTATGCAGTAGAACTAAAATTATCTTAAGCAATTGGAATTGGAACCTAACCACGTTCATATAATTTTAAATTTGGATAATTGGAGTTAATTGGAGAAAATATATATTTTAATCAATTACTCAATAGATATTTATGCAACTAGTGCGAAAAGTAATGCTTTTTAAAATAAGTGGATTTTATTTCACGAGCGAGGTACGAGCGAGTGAAATAAAGACACGTGTTTTAAAAAGTTTACTTTTCGCACGTGTTTCATACACTATTTTTTATAATTGCGTGAAAAAAATCAAATCTCATTGGTTCAAAAATAATTCACGTGCTAATTAGACTAAGATAGACTAAGAGATGTCAAGGAAAACAACCAATGAACTCGCAGTTCGGAGCGCGTGACGCTATAAAAAACCAATAAGCGTGTTTCAACATTTTGTCAAAGAAAGCAACCAATGAACTCGCAGTTCGAAGGGCGTGACTTAAGAAATATTCCCATCGCGAGAAAAAAAATCATTGATTCAAAAATAATTCACGCGCATAATATTTTTAAATACAGCAGACCGATAAATCTTTGGATTTTATGAGTATTATCAAATCGAAATTTTACTTGAAATGTTGGCATCTTATAAAAAGAGTGCGACAAAGTCTTTTTTTCACTGCTTTTGGGTGAAAAAAAGTACTTTTTTTCACTGTTTCAAAAAGTCTAGCTTTGTGCACGCGTCTGATATTGAAATTATAATGTAAAAGTCGGCTTTTTTTCACGCAATTATAAAAATAATATTGATAATATCTTTATTAACTTCTAACAAAGGTGGGGGAAGTGGTGTTAAAACTTTTTACCCTTATCTTCAGAGTTTAAGGGTTCCTAGAAATCACACTTTTTGCAAGACAATATATGTATATATTTTTTGAAAAAAGCAAGCAGTGCTTATATGTTTAGTCAAAGACAGCTTCAAAATAATGATTTAATTCTTTTTTAAATTGTAGGCAATTATTTAGTGAAACAGATAATTTTGCAAGGATTTTTTTCATAGGCTAGAAAAAAAAATCTGATGGTCGACCTGTTATCGTTATGATTAAATCACTCAAATTATTATTTTGACACTGTTCAAAATTCTAGGGTTATAAACGACTACACATAGTTTTTTTTAAGTAGAATTTTAACTGTTTGTGGAAAACATACTTGTTTTATTTTGAGAAGGAGGTCGACCAATACATTACTACTCTAACTTATAGAATTGGTTTTTGACAGACCTGAAAACGAAATTAGCTGCTTTTTTTTTTGTCAAATAGCATGAAGAAGATAGGGAAACTAATCTTTGATTTCTTGAAGACTTTCGAATTTCTTTACTTGGTCTAGACTGCGGCTGGACAAACTAACAAGATCAATTGTTTATTTCTGTCAGATTTAGACTTGTTGGTGTTTATAAATTAATTCCTATTTTACGATCAAGGTAGTATACAAAACTTGTACAAAATTACTGTTACATAATTTAAATTTTTTTTATTTTTTTTTATTTTAAATTGGTATTTAATTTATTCTTCAGAAAATGACGACATGTTCTTAGACTTATTTATACTATCCTAATTAATAATTTTAATTCGTACAAAAGGTAAGAAAAAGGAAGCTATTTAAGAAAAAATAATAACTGTTACACTTTAAAAAAAAAGTTCAGAAGTTAACATTTTTTAAAAAACTTTCAAAAAGTGTTATGTCATTAGAGTATTGTGTTTTTTAATTTTATGTTGTAAATGATGCTGTCATAAAGTTATTTAGGTTGTGCATTAAAAAGTAACATGTGAATACCGTTTTTTTTATATTCTGAATCCTTTAATAATAGGGGATATGAATGTTCTATATTTTTATTTCGTAAAAAATATTTGAAATATGTATTTTTAGTCATTATGTAAACCTCACGCGTCTTCTTTTCGTTGTATTACTTCTTGTATTAAATAAACATATTTTTTTTTATAATTGCATGAAAAAAAATCCGATTTTTACACTATAATTTTAATATCAGACGCTTGCGAAAAGTTATTCTTCCTAATGGAAACAGTGATAAAAAATTACTCTTTTTATAATTGCGTGAAAAAAATCTGACTTTTACACTGTAATTTTATTTATCAGACGTGTTCGTAAAGTTATACTGTATATAATTGCGTGAAAAAAATCAAATCATTGGTTCAAAAATAATTCACGTGCTAATTAGACTAAAATAGACTAAGAGATGTCAAGGAAAACAACCAATGAACTCGCAGTTCGGAGCGCGTGACGCTATAAAAAACCAATAAGCGTGTTTCAACATTTTGTCAAGGAAAGCAACCAATGAACTCGCAGTTCGAAGGGCGTGACTTAAGAAATATTCCCATCGCGAGAAAAAAAATTCATTGAATCAAAAATAATTCACGCGCATAATATTTTTAAATGCAGCAGTTCGATAAATCTTTGGATTTTATGAGTATTATCAAATCGAAATTTTACTTGAAATGTTGGCATCTTATAAAAAGAGTGCGACAGTCTTTTTTTCACTGCTTTTGGGTGAAAAAAAGTACTTTTTTTGAACTCTGGTTTATGCAATGTTAACATCAGATTGTTGGTTTTTCCTGTGCATTGAAAATTTGTATTGTTTTATTTTAGGTAACTTGGTCATGGTAACTGGTGGTCATAACTTGGGAAGAGTTGGTACGATAACATCTCGGGAAAGACATCCTGGTTCGTTCGATATTGTACATGTTAAAGATTCCCAGGGTCACAGCTTCGCAACTAGGTTTGTGTGCATTTTTTTTATTTTTAAAATCTGTAATAGATGTCTGCAGATGATGATTTTTACCTACATTGTTTGATACATAATGAAATCACTTAAAATCTGATGCATGACGTCCTTTAAAATGTTCAATTACTATTTTCATGATGATTGTTTACCTACGTTGATTTTTTGTGATAATATAAATAATCTGACAAAATAGTTTATTTAATGTTATACTTACTAGAATATATTTCACATAATTTTGTTATTTGAGCTAAAAAAAAATTGCTCACTTGCTGTGATAAACTTATTTCTTATTTCCTTTTTTGGCTATTCATCGAAGCCACAGGCTGTAAGTCAGTTTTGTGGTCAAATTATAGCCAATATTAATGTTATCCCACACGGTCGCATTTTACTGTTGTCAGTTTTATGCATTTCCCTTGGTATAGACAATTTTACTCTTGTACCTTTCCCTCTGCTCTATATGTAATGTATAAAAGTAAATTTTTTTAGTTGAAGTGTACATTACTTTTACGCTTGCCAGCTCTCCAAATTCAGTCATTGCCAGATTTTTTATTG
The DNA here is from genome assembly GCA_023701765.1 of Hylyphantes graminicola. Lineage (NCBI taxonomy): Eukaryota > Metazoa > Arthropoda > Arachnida > Araneae > Linyphiidae > Hylyphantes > Hylyphantes graminicola. The sequence goes on along the minus strand of CM043120.1, from coordinate 27,052,260 downwards.
ATTTTCCTCATTTTGAGGATATCCATTGGTGGATTTTCAGGGAACATTTTCAGGATATTTTAATAAGTGTTATATTATTTCCATGATGATTGTTTACCTACATTGATTTTTCTCTGATAAGAGCAAAAATCTGACAAGTTTTTTTCCAATGTTATACAAAATTCAACCCAAATTTTGTTTAATTTATCAAATACATTATGGTGCTATGATTCGCTTATTTCTGCATTGTTTGGGGCTATCATCGAAGCCATAGTCTGTAGTCAGTTTTGTGGTCAAATTATAGCCAATATAAACGTTATCCCTTACGGTCGCATTTTACTGTAGTCAGTTTTTATGCATTTCCCATGGTATAGACAATTTTACTCGTAATAAAATACCTTTCCCTTAGCTCCATGTATGTAATGTATAAAGTAAATTTTTTAGTTGATGTACATTACTTTTACACTTGCCAGCTCTCCAAATTCAGTCATTACCAGATTTTTAATTCATTTCTGCATTTTGAGAATATCCATTGGTGGATTTTCAGGGAACATTAACTTTAAGTCACTTCCGTTATTTACAAAGTGATTAAAAGTCTGGTATGACCAGGGTAAATTTGTATATAAATTTGAAAATAAACTTATTATTTTACCTTCAGCTTAAGTTGTTATTTAATGTTTAAAATGACAGAGCTCAGTTTTTTAGGTAATGGGCATTACTTTTAGACTTGCTAAATCTTAAGGCCTATAGATCCCGGATTTTGCCCATTTTCATTAACATTTAGTTTTGCCATATATAAATATCCGGAAGGACGGGCTAAAATCTTTAAAGTTAAATTGGCAGGCCTCTATGTTTTAACATGATGAAAGAACTACCATGATTTACTATGATTGTTTGATTAGTCTTTCTGATGTTGCAGCTATCTATCTTTAATTTTCTTTGACTGTATCATATCGCACTGTGCGTTTCTTTCATTAGATAGTCTGCCTGTACCTTGACTGTTTTACAGATCAATTTTAAATTTCGCTAGGACTTATTACAGTTCTTGCCACTTTTCTGTATGATATGGTTTTAACTATTTCTAATAGTTTAAGCTTATGCAAGTTCAATGTTTAGTTAATATCATTTGTTCATATTTCTGCACATGTGCTATTATCTGGTTAATCTTAATGATGATTTTTTCCCTTTTTTAGATTGAACTATGTATTTGTTATTGGCAAGGGCAATAAGGCTTTCATCTCCCTACCCAGGGGTAAGGGTGTCAGGCTCTCAGTTGCAGAGGAAAGAGACAAGAGATTGGCTGCAAAACAACATTAATGGAGATTTGAAAATAAATATAAAAAAAGAACATTTGTGTTATTTGTCTTTATAATACCAAATAATTGAAGTCTACTTAAAGTGGAAAGGAGGCTATTAAGGGTGTGTTAGTCCTGAGTATCCTGAAAAACTTTGAAGTATTGGGATCTTTAAGGTTTTTTGTGGATAAATTTTGTTTGCAAGCCACTTTACCAGGTGTTGTGTATTTCACATAGAAAGCGTAAGGCAAAACTAGATGAATTTAGCTTGGATGACATTAAGTCAGGCTCTTGGATCCATAGAGCTAGAAGGGAAACTGGACTGAAGTGTTATTACAGGGTGGTAACAAAATCCTAGAAAAAAAGTTCCCTGATATTTTAAAAAAAATTTCCCTGATTTTACTATAACCTAGAGAACATGCAATACACACAATTCAATGCAGTACCAAAAATTAAATACAGACATCGCAGGGAAAATTATTACTTTCCAGATTATGGGTTAGCCTACCTTACTTGTCTACGTAACATTTCCGAAAATCTGAATTAGTTTAGTCAGAAGGAAGAGATCATGAGTAGTCATTAGTAAGATAAAGAATCATGTGATCAGAAAATCATTTTATAACATGATTCGCGAGAGAGATTGATCCTTCCTCCAAGATTTGTCTTTCAGGCATATCGGAGCAACCAGAATAGATTTTTTTTTATCGTGTCCATTAGTAGTGATTACAAGAACCTAATCCTGATGTTTAAGTAATCGAAAATAAGGAAAATTCCCTGATATTTGGCCAAATTTGAAAAATTCCGTGAGAATTCCCTGATATTTCCAGAATTAAAAAGTTCCCTGATTTCCAGGTTTTGTTACAAGCTGAAAACCAAGCAAGCTGAAAACCCACTCGCACCCTTTTGAGCGAACATGGCAGAAAATACTATTTTCCCAGCACTTGTATGCAATGCTTTTATGAGGCCTCTCTATCATATTGACTTGGGCTGCTGAATGTATTTTAACATTTTTATTTCGAAAGAAATTAAATTTCTTTAACTTTAAATTCCAACTTTTAAGATATAACCATGTGGATCATTAAGAACCAGTGAAGACGAACCAAATAGTGAAGCAGGAAAGTTTCTAAGTTTTCAACCCCGTTCGTTTCTGCTGCAGTCAGTGCCATGTATTCCTCCGCCTTTCATTATTATTTAAACAGGGCTCGTTTGTTGCCGTGTTTAGTGAATCACACCTCGCGTCACTTTTCTTCTAGCTCAATGTTTGGAGCAAATGTTTCATATCTTCATGCTCCACACTATCTGCAATAGAGACGTCGATAGCTGATCCGTAAAGTATTTTATAAATTATATTGTTTCTCAAAAATGGGAAATGAGTTATTAATCCTGATTTGTGCAATAGCCCTTTGTGTAGACGATAATTCAATAACCTAACCCGATTTGTGCAAATTAATTTTGAAATGGAGTTTTCCCCCTCTAAGGCTCATTTGCCATTGATAAAAAAGGGTAGAGATTCTTATTGCAGCATTTTGAATTTAGTTTCTTATGAATGTTTAGAGAATAACTGGAGGGGTAAATAATTTTAATTTTTAGTATTTATTAATGATTTTTGGCAAGAAAATTTGCCCATCTGTAAATGAGCTTTCTGCTTAAGTTAAACTGAAACGGGACATAAGAATCGAAGTCCTATACAATTTATGTTGCCTGAATGTTTTTCAGTTTTTGTATGGGAGATTATATCTTGATAGAAAGATGACCAGTTGAGAGGGATTAATTTCATAATATAAAAGGTCGTACATTAAAATGGCCGGTCTAGTGAGCTTGAAGTTTAAAGTAAGGTTGCTGTATTATCCAGTTGCATGATGGAGCAGCTATGATAGAATGTCTCTCGATACGTACAATTACCCCCCCCCCCCCCCAACCAAACACTAGTTAAATTAATTCCTAATATTAAATTTCGAAAAAATCGCCAAAAGTCCTCAACAGTCCAGCCATTGATGTATTAAGAACAAGTCACTGTTATTAGGGGTTCACCCATGCAATGCTGGGTTTATAAAGGTAGAGTTTTATATAAAAAAAATATTAAGTTTAGCTTGTAAGAATAATTGAATAACTACAAATAAATAATTGCAATAAGGAACACTTCATATTTTTTTTTATTGAAGTCAATACAACAATCCCAAGTTCATACTGGCTAATGATGGTCGTCAGTGTTTAATGTGCTGTAAAATACTTAATACAGTCGTTTAGCTACAACGTAGTACATAGTTTCAGCTGTTATTTTAGTATATCTGACCAGCAGAATTTATTGCTTTTAAAAGTTTAAACACAAGTTCAGTAGAATGTATTTAAGGCAGTATTTCGAATATGTTTCCTTGAAAAAGAATTACTTGCTTTAATAACTTACTTCTTTGCACTTGGATGCCCATAAAAAAAAATGGAACAAACTACTTAAAAAATATTAACTAGTTTTTAGAAATGAATTTGAGTAATGACAATCTGTTCTTAGCAAAGTTGTTTCCATTGAAATTGTATAAGAGCTCATAGTTGAATCTCTAAGAATTGAGAACTAAACATTTGTTTTCATCTACAAACTGCTAAAAATAACTAACAACAAATAAGCAAGTCTGATACACAACAAATTCCATGCCTCAAGGTCTATCTCCAAGTGCAAAGCTTCAAAACTAATTTGAATATAGAATGTAGTTAGACATAAAGTAAAGGCTTAGAAAAATGCATTATTTCAGATCTCACTCATTGGCTTGGGAAGAACTACTCACACACACACTGTCTTAATAAATAAATAAAAGAAAATGAACACTTTGTACAAAAGTCGGGAACAACTTGACATTACACCACTTCTGCTGCACCGGGTTGTGAAGGCACCTCAGGGCTTGTTGTGGGAACAGAAGCTATAAAAAAAATATCAAGGTAAGTTTCATATTCAGAAGAGTTTTTAAAATAAACCAATGGCACAAATTGTAGTCCATAATGGACCAAGGACAGCTGTGCCCTTTTCAGCTCTCCTGATTAATCCCATGCAGAATTCTCTGTGTTCTGTTCCCAAGCTTTGATTGGTCCTTTTATGGGGGCCGAGGAGCCCAGTTGGTTAAGGCACTTGTGCATGCAAAAGATTTAGGGTTGCAGGCGTTGCCAAAAAAACTGCTGGGCCTATTAACAGCCCGTGCAGCTTAAGATTTATACAAGAAAATATTCACCACATTAATTTACTTCAAATTCCTGATGCCACATACAATATCCTTGTTAAAATAACCATTGGTTGACTATTCGGGGGTTAGCTAGTCACTTGACAGTGTGTCTAAATTACGATGCCTGCAGCCAAAAGCCATTGTGTAGATCTAACCCGATATTAAATATAAACCCCATTTTATCAACAGCTGAGTGAACCTTATTATTTTTGTAGCTGTGGTATAAAAGTGGTTAAACACTGTTTTTTTGCTATTATCTGAAATAAAATACTTATCAGAACTAAGAGTCCAGGTTAACGTGTCATGTGTTTAAAAAAACGCATATTATAGCTGCCAATTGAATCACATTCGTGCCACTAAATTTTGATTGCTTTAAGATGGTTGCAAATGGACACTTCTTTTAAGCTGTGTTCACATGCAAGTACAGTTCCACTGTAGGGTTTTGGGAAAAAGGCTGATAATCAGGAACAGTATTTATTCCTCCCAATAAAACTGTGTTCCAAAAAAGGAATGTGCTGGTCTTTACACATCAAGAAGTGGTTTGATTGCTCTGATTGACTAATTCCACAGAATGAATCTACAACCCTGGAGGTGGAAGGCAAGCCAATAACTCTATGGCTCCTGATATCCAACAAAGTTTTCCCAAAGGGGGAGGGGGGGAATTGAGTGAGTGGTTTTATGAAACTAGTCTTGTTGTATATGGGGCAATAAAGGCTTTCTAATAGAAAAAAAGTTAGTCACGTAGAAAAAGAAAAAATAGTTTTTGACTATTTTTGACAAAATTGGTCATAAAGAAGGATAAAAGAGAATATTGAAAGCAATTTTTTCTAAAAAAAAAAAAGTTGTGAGTTGCTTAATTTAAGTGAAACAAGGTTTACTGTAATACAAGATTTGTGATAGTGGACAGGTACTCTACCTGAAGTAAATGCATTGATCTGATTCTTTAATTCAATCTGTTGCTTTAATTCATTCCTCTCTGCTTGCAAAGCTCGACACAACTTTTCCAAAAGTTGGATTTTTTGCTGAGCTGCTGAGAAGTCTTTATCTTGTTTCTCTTTCTAAAAGGAAGGTTGAGTTAATAACATGGGAAAACTCCAAATATAATTTAGACAATGCATTTATAGTTTAAAAACAAAACATATAAAAACTTCCAGTGAGAATTATTTATAAATTACACTACACATAATAAAGAATAAGTTTGAGTTGATTTTTATGTTGAATTTAAAATAGTTATATTTTAGTAGTTTCAGCGAGATTTTCCCAGTATTTGCACTCATCAGTCAGGTATATTCATATTCTTGTTGTTGCTAGAAAATATATTTACTCACTTATCATTTCTCTACAATGGGATGCTTTTTTTTTACCTTACCAAAACTTTTAATTTGGATGTTTCATACACGGGAAAACTTCAAAAAACACATACTAATTGACGTCCAACTCCAAACTAGGATAGTCGTAACAGCAACTGCATTATCTGATTGTGGGAAAATGCTTAAAAATCATATTACAATACCTATTTTTTCTACCTTTTTCATGTGAAGTGTGAAAATACTTTGAAAATGTGTCCTTTGATCTGAATTCAGAGAAACTAATAAAAATACAGAAAGAAACGATTTGCAATCAAATATAAATAAAACAAACTGAAGTGCTATTATTTTCCCTAAAGTATTTAAGTATGATTCTTATACATTTATGTTCAAAAACGTATCTCAATGATTCAACTTCATTTTCTTGCATTTTATCTTGATTTACTTTGGGCAAAAAATATGCGATACTTGATGAGCCCTCTCCTGCCCCAAGTGAGATTAGCCTACCCCCCACACTAAACACCTCATGTAATTTATAAATCCTCCAAAATAAAAGTATTGAAAATTAATTAGATGTATTAGTTTTATAAATTTTAAGTAAAAAAAACACTATGTTGAACAAATTGCACAGTTATACTGTCAGTTACTTCACTTACATGACTAATCATATCTAGAAGAGCTTTATTACTGCTTTCCCACTTCTGTTTATAGACATTGGTTTCTTTCTCTAACTTCTTAATCTTCTTTGAAGTCTAAAAATAAGAATGGAAAACATAATTTAAATGCACATAAAAAATGGATGCAAGGATGGAAAGTAGAAAGAAGTAGTAAATAATGCATTACAATTGAGAATGCTTTCAAATGAAGAAATAAATAATACAACATAATAATTTGGATTTAAATTGCGAGTATTCAACACCAAATTTATACATCTTAGAAAAAAGTCGCTGAACCCGTCATCAAGTTGTAATTAAAATTTTTAAAAGCTGAAATGAACTATTTTTATAAACATCTTTCATAATTTAAATTAGTATTCTTTATCGTTTGTTGAATTTATTAGTAGTGCAACGAAAAACTATATACAATTGCTTGAGTCGAATCCTAGTATCCCAAATAAAAACTGACATCATTAATTTAAAGTAACATTTAGTTTCAAACTTACCGATTCCATATCACTCTTAAAAGTCGAGAAAACCTTACTGCTGTTACTCAGCACACTTTGGAACTCTTCGTACTTGGACGTGTAATCACTGAGCTCGGTCCTCAATTGCAGCTCATTTGAGGTCAGCACAGTGCACCTTTTTTGAAGCTCACTGAGGTTTTCCAGCAAAGACTGCTTCTCCCTTAGGAACTTTTCGGTCTCTTGTTTCAGGACTAGGTTGACCTTGGCGTGCTTGGCTTTGGCCAACTGGGTTTCAAGCTCTTTTTGCTGCACTACTTTCGCCATGTTCTGGAGAGAAAGAAGTAATGTAGCATATTAATGAAGACTGGTTGTGTTTAATGCTATAGTTAAATGTAAGAACAATATAGGATTTAACAAATTAATAACTTCTAAATCTATAAAGTTTTAATCAGATGAAGTAATAACACTCACATAAAACAAAAATTGTGAAAACTAATACTTATAGCTCAAAAACTTTTTAATTTTAAACCACAGTATATCCATTTTTAAAAAATACAATTTTGAGAAATTTTGTAGGACTAAATCAAATCTAGTTATAGATGAGACAACACAAAAGACTATCCATTTCACATGCAGGTTTCAACATTTAGTTTGGTACTAGATGAATGCAAACTAATATCAACATAGTTTATTTGAAAAAAAAAAAAAACATTTGCACACTGAGTTGATTGACTAATAGGATAATTTAACTATTTATTTAACAACGAGATTATATTTTAAAAGTTACAATACAAATAACAGTATACCTTATACTATGCTGAATATTGGAAATCGGATTAATACACAATAATATTTAGATAAAGTTCTGAACTTTAAAAATTAAAATTTTTTAAACAAAATAACTATTAACAATATACTACTATTTGATAATTTAATATAACTACCTGTTCCCATATTTCATAGTTATCCACCAAACCCTTGAGTTTAGTAGCTAATTCTGCATTCTCTTCCCTAAGCTGAATATTCCTTTTAGAATTTTCTTGCATTAAGGCACCAATGTCATTAAGGGTGGACTGAAACTTGTTCGCTATTTCTTTCCTCTTTTCCTCCTCTTCTTTAATACGAGCCAAACTTTCTTCCTAATTTGGAAATAAAATTTGTATTTGCATAAGAATTTAAATTGTTAATTTTAATCTTTTCCGTCTTGGTGGATCAGTTTAAGAATATAACTTCAAATTAACTTCAAGATATCTATTTTGGTTTTTAATTTTTCAAATTTTTGTTCTTAAAAGAAGTCTCAAATCACTTTAACATTAACTCTATATGAATTAAGTTGTTTTAAGATTGTGTAGTTATAAATGATAATTTAATTAATGATGTCAAGAAAATTATTTTTGATAGAAGTAGAGGCTTGATTATAAATAAAAATGCGAAAATAGGTTTGTATACAGTGGATTAAAAAGGCAACCCTGTTCAAGTTATGGACTTTTTGAGATTGTACAATCTTATAGACTGGATGTAGTTGAAATGGATCAAAGAAAATCAGTGAAACCTATCACGAAAATCACAAAAAAAAAAGCTTCCTCTTAAATAAGAAGTGATTAAGCCATCAGCATAAAAGAAAGCAATATATTTATGCTGCATTTTATGTTGTCGGTTTCCCATATAATTTGAGTTTGATAAGTAAAGATTGTTAAACAAATAAGGAGTACCTAAGATCTTACAAACCAGTCCAGTAGTTCTTGTACTTATAAATTAAACAACTTCAAGAATATAAACTTCGAAATACAGTAGTAACTTACCTTTACACACTTGCTTTGTCTTTGCATTTCTCGGCACAATCCTTCCAGCCTTGACTTGGCAAGTATCATTCGATTAAGCTCGGCCTGCATGGATTCTTTCTCCCTCTGCTGAGTTATGATCTGCCTCTCGTATTGCTTAAGTCTTGGCTCAAACAAACGATACTCGTCTTGGAGTTCTGCATGCTTTTTGCAGAGCAACTGTAACTTTTCCTCAGCCGAGCCATTACCAAGTGATTTTAAAATCTGGTCTAAAAAAAGGTGAAATGTTAAATTTTTATTTATTCATGGAAGTATAACAGGTTATTTTAACAGTAATACAGTATGTTGATCCTGTTTAATAAAGAGAGTTGAGTTGAAAGATTTTCGCATAAGAGCTACATGAGGACTGCTGGCGATGGGTGACGTAATTTAGAACCACAGTCAAGTGAAAAGCCAACTCCTAAGTAGGTACCAAATACAACTTTTTTGGCTGCACAGACTGTTTATAGGTTGGCAGTTGTTTTGGCAACACCCAGGTCCGAAAATGGGACCTTAATCATGCAGAGTAAGCACCATTTGTAAGCTTTTTAATACAGTACATGACTTTTAAATTAATAAAATATTTTATTTAAAAATTAAAAGCATGTGTAACACCTCTTTTTGCTAGTACTTTCAATGTAAAAATAATTCTAAAATCTAATTATAAAACTCAATGTGAAGAAAGAAATTTTACATTACAGAGGGTTTCTATGAAAAAATTAATATTTAGGATTCTAATCACAAGCAGTTTTTCAGGGAGCCATTTTTGTTGAAGTTACAAGCATTTTCAATCCATTAATAAAATTCAAAGAAACAATTTGCAAAATTGTAAAAGCTTAAAAAAAGAGCCTTTTTTTCAATTTTTTTAATACAATGAAACTACTATTAAGAAATATAGTAAACGCATTTTTTTAAAAACAAAGGTAATGTATACACCCACATAAAAAGTTTGTGAAAATATACAGACCTAGAGTTTTTTCTCCTTTCTTCTTTGAAGCACCGTTTTTTTGTTTCTTGGCTAGCTTTTCTTCACTTTGTGCAATTAGACTTTTAAGTAACTCTTGATCAGATAGCTGTAGCTGAAAAAGTTTAAAAACACTTTTTCAAAATGCATTAATACAAACTAAATAAAAACATGATTCATCAAATAATTAAAAATATATTTCCTAAGACAATTAACTGCCTACTTTATGCGACTGTAAATAACGGTAAATAACTATAATTTTTACATTTGCTTACTTCTGGCAAGGCTGGGCTTGGAGATTTTTCAAACTTTTTATCATTCTTTTTAATATTCTTATCTTTTGATGATCCAATATTGGTTTCGGATGTATCTGAACCATTACACTGTGATTGATCTTTTGCAGTTTTGATAGCCTCAGTCTTTGATGTTAAATTTTTGTCATTTTTAGAAGCTTCTGTGGACTGGATTTTTGAGCTTTCAGATTTGGTGGAATCACTTTGTGTCAGGTCTTCTAATACTTCGTCAATAACTATACCTTGATCATCCTTCTCAGTACTTGAACCAGAGGCTAAACAAACAAATGATCAAAAATTATCATGATATTTAAGTATGCAAGTGAATAATTATCAAGTTGTAATAACACATTAAAGTCCCAATTCTAATACCTTTTTAAAAAAGGAATTCAAAAAGTTCAATGGTGGGGAGGAAATGCTTTACTATTTTAGGATAGGAACTACTTGAAGCATATTCTTGCGATTACTTTAAACCTTAAATATTAAAATTTGATTCATTAAGTCGAATTTCAAAGCTGCTTAATTTTTTTCAATTAAATACAAACTTCTATCTCTGATTGCAAAGTACCTAGAAAATGACACTTAATAAGCTACAGTCTAACTCAATAACGTGAGACCTTAGTCCTTAGTGGTTGGATTCTCGGTTGCCCATAAATGTTAATGTTCTAGTATTTTGCTTATAACAAAATTTGTAATTAACTCCCTTGGTTATAACACTAAAAATATACATTTATATGATACGATATAAAAAATTGGACCTTGAATCAAAAGCAAGAGAAGCTGTTAATAACTTGGGAGAGAAAAATTTTAAGAGCCATATTTGGACCAATCAAAGAAGGTGATGTTTGGAGAAGGCGATACAATTTTGAAGTGGCGAAACTATTTGGAGAGTAAGACATTATTAACATCATAAAAACTAGGAGAATTCAATGGCTGGGACCTATGGAGAGAATGGACAATAGCAGAGGCACAAAGAAAATTTTCAAGGGAAATGTAAATAAGAGAGAAGAGGAAGACCTAGAAAAAAAATGGATAGATGTGGAAAGAGATCTAAAGGCCATGAAAATTAAGAACTGGAAAGCGAAGACCAGAGACAGGCGGCTTCGGAGTCCATAAGAGAGGCCATGGTCCAGCAAGGACTATAGTGCCAGGGAATTAGTTTATGATATACAAAATTACTTTTTAAAGAATTTAAAAAACAATTCCAGACAGTTTTTTTAAAAATTTAAATTAAAATACAAATAAACCAACCTTGATCAGAAGCATCATCCAAGCATCCACTTATAACCTTCTTAAAAGCCTCCATTTTCTTATTAAGATTATCTTGGAGCTCTATCACAGGATCTTTCTTACAATCATCGGCCTTCTCTCGACTGTTGAGGATGTCGTTAATCGACTGCTTGATATTGCTTGTCGTTGAGCTGCAGAGGCTCATGATGCTTTTGTATGCCTCGTTACTGCTGTCATCTGTGACATCGCTACTGCTGTCATCTTTGACGTCCTTACTGCTGTCGTCTGGGATGTCATCAAAGTCGGGGTCATCAAGGGCCAAAGTCTGGTTCAGCAGATTCGTTGCAATCTCAACACCACTTAGGTCTATGTCGTCGTCATCAATGTTGGGGTTATTTAGGTTCTTATCAAGAGTAGTGTTAGGTTCTGTTTGGTTGGCGTTTAACAGTGTTTCCTAAAAATAAGTTTGATTGATTAAACTATTTTATAAAATGAAGCCATAGAACTAAATAGGTTTGGCTTAGTTGAATGTCATATGAAGAGTACAAGGGAAAAACCCCTTCATTGCATAGGAATCTGTTTGAATCAGGCCGCTTTGTTGACAATAGCGAGTCATCACCTAAACTGGTGCAAGGAAACCGGTTTCTCACTGGGTTCTTCTCTTGTGGCAACCCTGATTCATGCCAGACACGAGTCCCACGTTTGTACAGCCAGAGAAAAACAAAGAGAGAAACCAGTTTCTTGACGCCAATGTCTGCCAAGCAGAACAGAATATGGGAAGATTCCTAGAAAAGGGGTTCTTCCCCTGACTCTTAACACTTTACCTCCGGGCGTCGACTGACCCATAGACTAAGAACACTCTAAGTTTCAAACTCTCATTGGAGAATTTCTACATTGAAATTGACATAGAAACTAGCGCGCCCCCTTTGTGTCTAAGGGAACTAATGTAATGGTTTCTGGCTGCCTATTTGCAGTCACCTTTAGGAGATTTAACAGAGCCAATGACATCTCGTAATTTGGAACCCTTATCAAGTGACGATAGGGATCTATTTTTTACTACAACTTATTTTCGACTTTATTTTTGAATATATACAGCTACTCATTGACTTTTATATCCCTCGTAGGCCCATCCTCAAGATATTTGACCTTGTGCTTCTTTTTCTCCATTAATAAACCTACAGACTGACTACGCTTGTCATTTTAGACATGGTCCCCCAAAGATCCACAAGTGATTCGATTGAATAACTCGTCAAATATTCATCCAAATGTAACAAAAACTTAGATTTAGGGGTTTTCGAGGGTTTTTCACATTTCTAAGTAATTAAAATTGGGTGTTGCTATTGAAAATTTGAAAGTTCGTAACATTTTTAATATTAAGACGGACCCTTATGCAAATTTTGTGTCATGCAATTAACTCAAAATGTTATTTGTTCACATAGTCAAAAAGGTCCGATGTAAAAGGATGACTAACGGTTGAAATAATCACTAGTGGGTAACTTTTTTTTAACAGAGAACATTACGAAGAAACAGTAGCCTTACAATTGAAAGTACAATTATGCCAATCAACAAATCAACCTTTAATAGTGTTTTAGTTGCATTCGACACGTTAGAAGAGCTAGGCATTAGATTAAGTTGCTGGTCTAGAAGATTTTTAGTCTACGGGTCAGTCGACGCCCGGAGGTAAAGTGTTAATATTTGATATGTGCATCCATCAATAAAATGAGAACCAAGCAGGTTTTCGAACTAAACAAGGGGAGGTTTGATGCGAGGTTGACCTCCTGACTGGGACCTATCCTTATCAGTTAACCAAAGCATAAAAATGAAAGTCCAAAGATTATAACAGTGAATAAGATTGGTAAATTGTATTTTTGCAATACAGTTCAATCATCACAGAACCTCTTATAATCACCTATCTTAGCTTTGTTATGTGTTTATCCTTGAGTATAGCAGTACTCAGTATTCATTCATAATTCATTACAGTGAATTTTGTTCATTATATTATATAATTCAATAATTGTATTTAGTAGGGTTTTTTTGCTTTTTTCTAAAAAAAAAATATGGCTATTTTGTGAAATAAAAATAACACGTTTACCTAATGAAAAACTAACTTTTTATTAAAGGGTTAAGCTATATTTGATGTTCATTATATTTCTAAAAAAATATTTAAACATCAGTATGTAACATATATAGTAGCAGTTGATTATTTGTTCACTTAAGATTTGAGTAAATACTAAATGTTAAATTGACAACTGTTTAATACATCAAACAATATATTTCATGCTTAAAACTAAACAAAACATGCACTTACTTGTTTTTCTTGAGAAGCCATCACTGCTCTAAAAAGTTATAAAAAAGAATTAGTAAAATGGAAGAACAAAAAAGAAGTTTAAGTTATGATAATATTAAAAAAAAGTATTAGCAGTACCATATGTGTAGTCAGGAATCAGAACTATTAAAACTACAAGAGATTTAATGTACACAAAGATTTTTTTAACCATCAATTTATAGGATGGTCCGTTTGAAGATAAAACCTTGAAGATAATATTTGTGGCAAGAAGCTTAAAACCACTGAATTACATCGGATAAAGAAAAATATCCTATGACATTTAGTTTGCAGCTGTATAAGGAATAGTTTAATTAAGCTATCTTGAGGTAATCCAAACCCAATGTTATCTAGTTTAAAATTTGTGCATATATTTTTATAATAAGTTATCAAATTATCAATATTATTATTCATTTCAATTTTGTTGGTTATTATTTTATGATTCAACAGAAAATGTAATGGTAGAAATACATTTCGATTTGTTATTACATAAATTATATGTAAAAGGGTTTGGTAATTTTTTTTCGCCAAAAATTTAATTGTTTTTTCACCAAAAATTTAATTGTTTTTTCACCAAAAATTTAATTGTTTTTTCACAATTAATTTTTTAAAAATTGTTTTATACCACACTTCTATATGTTGTATGCTTTAGGGTCTTAATCTGGGCCAAGAGTGTGATATCAATGTTTTAAAAAAACACCTTGAGTTACATTTGACCACTCAAATAAGTATTCTATGCATATGTAATAAATAAAAAATATTGGTAAATATACAACAAAATAATACCCCATTTATATTATTATTAAACTAATCAGATAGAAACCGAACATCCATGATATCCTTATATATAGCCCACTTACCGAAATACTAATCTAATCGTACAAACGCTAAAGAATTTAATGAACATTGAATAAAATCGAAATCATTAAGACTTTTTTAACAAAATATTTTTTTGCAAGAGGAGTTTGTGTTGCTTTGATTTTGCACATACATACGCTAAGTGTAAGAATACATGTGGTCAGTAATGTTGTCTTTATAAGGGAATATAGTAATCCAGTCAACTTGAAGTTACATTTTTTATACTTTCCATCGTTTATAAATGGTTGTATCTTATATGTCAACATAAAAATACTGAATATCTCTATAAACAAAAGTAGCATGCAAACTTCGAGAGTAGAAAATATGCGTTATGTAAAATAACACCGAAACGAGATTTCAATTTAAAAAAAAATTGCTAATTATTCAGAATAGTTAGACCTTAATAGTATACCTTATATCAATTCAGAGGATTATAATTAGGATATTTCAAAAATATTCCGGATTTAAATGCGGCTTTAAATGCACACAATTAAAAAAATCGTCTGTAATGAAATATGAAACCAACGAGGAGGAAAGAGGAATGCTTAGTGGCGCCAATTTCAGAAACAGTAAATTTCCCATAAAACCCATGTGGCTTTGCAAGTACATACCAAGGAAGGCATATCATGGAATAACTGAAAACTTACTTACAAAAAAGGTAGTTTTGTAAATTGATAGAATTTTCTGAATCATTTAAGAAATTCATTAATACATTGGATTTTGCTTTCATTGTTATCAAAAGATTACTATAACTTTTAAGACAAAACCAAAACTAAAAATCCCTAAAAGGGAAATTGAGTTTTGCTTTTTCAAGAACTGAAGTGAGAAGTGAGTATAATCTCCAACCGGAGAAAAATATTGACATTGGTGTCTTGTTTACGAAAAATTTTAGTTCTTTTTTTAAACATACCTGATAGTTCATTTGTGCTTTCCGAAACTATTAAAACTTTTTATAGATCACCGAGTCTGATCTTGAATTGATATGTTATTTCTAAAGAAACATATTTAACTAACTTAAACTGTTATTCTTCACAAAATTTCATAAGAATGAGTGAAAAAAGAAAATTATTTTCGAGTTTGTGGGATTTGCCGTATGGGAAAACAACTTCGCATAACCTGTTTGATAATGCTAAAAGTAAACATTTTGTGTAATTATGTGTTGTTTTTAAAGCTTATTTTCATTGCAATAATTTGAAAATAATTATTTTTAAAATAATGGATTTTAAGTATCACAATGTCGTCTGCGCAATTTCGTGGTTCAGATCTTTAATGAGCATTGTAGAGAACTGAACTTAAGTATCCAAAATATTTGCATGCCTAAAATTAAAAACGTATTCATTTTTATTGTGAATTGAAATGTGCTTCATTTTGTTTGTGAGATTTTTTATATTGAATAGAGCTTAAGTTTTGCTTTGGGAGATTTTTTTTTGTTTTTTGAGAAATGTTTACATTTTTACAAAGTTTGTACACAAGAAGCTTATGCCATAAGCTATTGAAATCTTTTATCTCTGATAGTTAATTATTTCTTATGATTAACTTTATAATTATCAAGCGAACTTAAAAAATTTCGAAGACTGTTTTCTTTTAAAGAGTGCACATCTCTATCATTCGTATGCATTCATCGCAAATATATGAAAATCCAATCGTCCTCAGTATCCTAATGAATCAAACAATCATTTGTGTTTTTTTTCAAAATAACTTTATTACTTGCTGATTAACTTAATTAGTTTTTAGCAATTTAAGTTTTTAAACGCTTACAGAATGGTGTTTTGTACTTAATTTGCCTGCTTTTGGGTATATCTTGATTGCAAAGTTTAAAAATTATGTTTAAAATATACATATTTGCATGGCAGATAATTAATAGTTATAAATGTTATTTTTCTTTGATAGACAGTAAAGAATTTGTTCAAAAGCTCCAACTCCAAAGAAAAATCCCTGTACATGATGGTTGTGTAAGTAAACCAATATTTTGTCTGAATTTAAGGGGTTGCCATGGTTTATTAGCTGCTGTACTGATGATGAGGTAATGACTCATTTGGGTTAATTTTAAGCTCTTGGTCAATTTTTCCCCCAATTAGATCTATAATTTCTGTAACCTAAGGGGAAATACATGGTTTATTATCCCCGTGATTTTTGACTAGCATTAAATTTTATTTATTAACCACTTTATTTCAATTGGGTTTGTTTATTTACAATTGTTTTTCACCTGCAGCATAGTTTATATAAAACTGATGACTTATTTGCCCCAGGTTTATAAAAGTTTTGTTCTAGGCTCTGCCATTAAGTAGACAAATAGAGCTAGACCACTTGTGCTTTTTGGATTATGCCAATTGTTAAATAATTAAAACATTATTTTTCTTTCCATTGGCATTTTACAGTCTTGAGGGGAATATTCAAATCCAAATTCAGTTATTTCATAAAAAAAACAACACAATATTATAAAAATAAGGAGACATTACTGCAGTTATGACTAGAATTGGCAAATATTTTGAGGCATCTTAACACATCCTGACAAAACAGTCTTTATAATTTCATTTGAGTGCATATAGAAACATAAAATGTTTGGGTTTACAATTATTAACACAAACTAATTAATCTCATCAAAGCTTTTGGTGAACAAACTTATCAATTGCATTCTGCTTAATAATGTTGTTTATTTTTAAAAATATTTGAAATAGCCAATGCCACTCAAGCTTGTTTATTATAACTGCATAAATCTTTTTTTACAGGTTAATAGCATTTGTTGGAATGATACTGGCAGTTATCTCTTATCAGGATCAGATGATCAGCGCTTGTCAATAGTTCATGGATATGATTATTCGGTATTACATAGTGTTGTATATTTTCCCTCTACACTCCATGCCAACCTAACTTGGGTAAAAACATAGAGTAAAAAGGAAGAGGGAAAAGCCTGTTTGGTCCGTTAGTTGGACACTCTTGTAAGGTAATATTTACATACAAAATGATCTGAATACAATTTAACCATAATACACTTTTCATTCTGATAAAATTGCCAAATTTTATCAAATAATATTCAAATCTGTTAAACGAAATGAATGTTTTGAACATGTTTTCTGGGTGGGATTCACAAATAATTTATGGCTCTTTACATGCGCGGAAGGATCTTCTATATAGCATATTTCTATTTACTCAACCTAGGTTGGCTAGGAGTGTAGTTTTGTACAGGGTGGCACAAATAAAAGTGGCCCCGGCGTAGAGATACGAATGCATTGAAATGCTTGTCGAGAAAACTATCGAGGCCGTCTGAAAGTCGAAATACTTGTACAGAATTATTCATGGCAAACCTGCTTTTCCATTGGTTGGATTAGATTAGCTCCACATTCAAACTACTCGTGGACTATTTTAGAGCTTAGATCTTAGTCCATATTATATGAAGGCGGCCCTTTACGGTGTCTTGCAATCAATTCCAAATGTTTTGGATCTACAAAAACAAAAAGTCTGATTCTCTAGGATGAATATGGCCAAAATACTCACTAGTGCAAACTTTTTTTGCACATCAAACCTTTATATGACATACTAACTAGCTTGTCAAACTACAGCATAGTTGCCGGCAAATAATTCGCCAAGTGTTGGTTTGAGCGATCAATAGCTTCACATAACAAACCTGGTTTTTGAATTTACAATAATTCTATCTTATTCTTACCTCCATGATGTGGCCACTTTTATTTGCGCAACTATGTATATTTTCACTATAGTGTTGTGTACTCTTAATGTCTCATTCTAATCACTGTGCTTGCTAGTGTAATTCCTTTAATCAAACAACTTCAGCATTCAGAAATTTGTAATTGAAACCTATTCTATTTTTACTCTTTCTCTCTCTCTTTTATTTTAAAAACTTAAAAGCAGCTTCAAACCAAGTTTGTTATGCTTTGTTATAGTTTGTTTAATAATTCTGCTCAGAATTTCGATATTTTGGTGATGATACGAAAATTGCAAATGGGTGCAATTATAGTAAATTAAAGTAATAAAATGTTACAAAATATATTTATACGATCGTTATGCATGTATACAACTTTGTGTAGAATTGCAGTGTTTTAATTGTTGTAGAAATTAATTATCTTATATAAAGAAAATTGTTAATAGTGTTTATTTTTATATTATTTTTTTCTTAGGTGCTGGCTTATATTCAGACTGGACACAAAGCTAATATTTTCAGTGCTAAGTTTTTACCCAATCGAGACGATAAGCATGTAAGGTTTATTTTGTATTTAATATATATTTGAGGGTTCTTAATTAAGAATATATGTATTATTTAAATGCACATTGTTACTAATTCTGAAAATGCTTCAAAGTTATAATTCTCTGTTCTTGTTTTTTTTTTTAAATAAAAATTTTTGGTAAAACAAATAAATATCTGGAAATTCACACCAATACCAAAATCTGTTTTTTTTTAAAAGGATCTCAAGATTGTTTATTTTATGCTCTGTTTATGTGTATGAATGTTAAAGATTTTTAGATAAGGGCTATGTTGCCAAAATCGGATGTCTTTTTTTGCAACATCATTTTCTATGAAAAATTAATAATGATCTTATTGAGAAATGAATTTTTCTGTATTCTAAGTGTGTCTTAAAAAATTATATATTTTTCATGAACTTGATCTGCATGAGGGTTCGACAGAAAAAAAGCATAAAATGACAGGTTTAAAAACTATTCAACAGAATGAAAATACTTGACTTTGCGAACTTGATGAACCGATACTTGACTTTGTGAAGTGTCAGTTGTAAACTCAGAAATAATATTTTATTTTCTATTCTAAATTTCAGGTTGTATCTTGCTCAGGTGATGGAATCATCATCTATTCAGACATTGAGCGGTCCGAGACTAGCTTGCAAAACAAATTCGAATGTCACACGGGGACTGCTTACGAAGTCATTACCGTTCCCAACGACCCCAATACTTTTCTGTCTTGTGGGGAAGACAGAACTGTGCGTTGGTTTGACCTGAGAACTAAGACCTCCTGCAACAAGCTCATATGTAAAGAGGTGAATTTATATTTGAAGAGCTTAGTGGAAGAACGCGCTAAGTGACATTTTTGAAAAGTTGAGATTTTTCTGTGAATTAACATGTTTTTCTGTCCTTCAAAGATTCCTCATTTCATAAAATTTAAGTTTAAAATATTTTTTACCGTTTGTATGTGCCGTTTTCAACGTACATCAGTGCAAAAGAAAATCTTTAAAGCTCATTTTCTTGTTTTCACCTTTTTGTCATTTAGCACGTTCTTCCACTAAGCTCTTCATTTTATTCCACTTTTTAAGGGATAGCCTGTTTGTCCCAATTGCCAAGTTTTCACTGTATGAGTTTTAAATATAAATTTTTCAACTAATTACTTTTTTCTGTACTGAATATGCTTGTGTATAACCCGAATCTGTGTATATGTCAACCCCGCATTTTAAAGCAAATACCTTTCCAAAATTGGCAACCTGTGTATTACTTGAGGTAGGAAATAAGGCAAGAGCCTTCTGAAGAAATTAAGAAAAAACTGGTTCATGACAAAACCGTAATTTTTAAATTTTAATTTGCAAGCAAAATATTAACCCCAATGAAAATGCAGTTTATGGTTCTAAATGTTGTCAACATTGCTGAACATGAATGAAGAAGCTAAGTAGATGCTATGCTCAGTGAAGCCTGTAGACCAGGGGTTCCCAACCGGTGGTACGCGTACCACTGGTGGTACGCGGGATAATTCTGGTGGTACGCGTGAACAACATCATGCTATTAATAGCATCTGTAAGTGAGCAAGCAAATATATTTCTCATTATTTTAAACATTAACATTATTTTAAAGAGAAATCTTAACTTCTGACTCGTATGTAAAACTTAGTACCCTTCGCTACTTTTGATTATAAGTTCCATTCTCCTAAAGTTGATATTTTAATCCCAGGCAATAAACAACAAGTTTCGCACTACAGACTATAAAAGTATATTTTGTATGATGATTAATTTTTTGATGGGTTTGTACGATTTTTTTTTTTTTGCTTTTAGACCTATCGGTAATAAATAAAACTGTATATTAATACCCATTTTATTTATTTTTTTATTTCTCCTTTATTATAAGCATGTTATAAATACACAAATATCTAACCATTAAATATGAAGTTTTCTCAGGAATTTAATTCAAAAAGCGTTTGAACACTTTTAAAAGAGTAAATATTAGGGGAGAGTGTTGTACCTTGGGACAATTTTTACATTTTAATTTTTTTCTTCGATAATTATAGTCAAAATAAAATTTTAAAAGCAGCATTTTAACACGCCAATATATTCCTCTATAATATAATTTCTTAAATTCTGGCAGCTTGAAATTAAAAAATTGCCACTCATTTAAAGTAGAGAGGATAAACTGTCCCTAGGTACAACATGATGTTGTACCTTGGGACATACTTTATAATTCAGTCAATAGTCATACACTTGAACTAATTTGTGTCAGGGAACAAACTTTATTGTTTTTTCAAGGAAATACACAAATAAAACTTCATAATTCAAGAATAATTTAAATTATACAGCAAAATTGCAAGTCCAAATTATTTAACATTATATGATGATACAATATGGTTTACTGTCCCAAGGTACAACACACTACATGGTTTAAATAAAAGCAAGATAGTGGCCAATCTAAATGCATTATCATTATTTTTTCATAACCAAAACATTTTAAAATCTTCTCTTTTATGAAGAAAATAAAATGCAATTGACTTTTTGTAAAAGTACAAAGGTAAAAAATTATATTAGAACGAGAAAAATATTTACTTTGGGGTAATGAAATATTATTTTTTGTCACCAATTCATCAATTAAATGATGCTAGTGTTTAATTTTATTTTGACGATGTCTGTTGGTTAAGGCTACTATTTGAAATAAGCAATGTATGAATATTGCCAATAGATTCTAAGAAATTGTCAGTGTCCCAAGGTACAAGCGTCCCAAGGTACAACACTCTCCCCTATACCTTTATTAAAGTATTTAAGTCTGGCGGTACGCCAAAATTTCTTAAGAAGTAAAATGGTACGCAGATCCAAAAAGGTTGGGAACCCCTGCTGTAGACCATGCCAAGGCATGACCGGCTAAGGTCACGGACCGCTAATGATTTCTTTTCACCCTCGCAGACTGGTTGTCTGAATTGCTCTGTACTAGAGCTACACTAAAAGTACGCTTCCTGCCGATAACTAACAATTAAGCATCATTAAGGTGGATATCATGAATCGACACCAATCTTATTTCATTTTTATAATTTAATAATAATTTATAAATAAACAGTATCTAAACTTTACATTTTGGGATAGGGAATTTAATTTTTTTTTTGAGGGAATGTTGATGTTTCGTGTATAAGTCAACTCTGATTTTTACGTCTTTAAATTTGTCCAAAATTTTTCAGCTTATACATGAATATATACAGTATTTAAAATATTTTATATTTGTAGTGAATAGTTTTAAGACTCGTCAATACTTAAAATTTTAAAGTTTTGTCAGGGGCGGATCCAGAATAAAATGACAGGGGGGTCAAACATTTCATTTGAAGAAATTATTGGTACTTTTTTTTTTTTAACTCTATAATTCGGGGAGGATAAACTGTTTTAGGTTTTTTAATTTAATTATTTTTTTTATTTAAATTTAATTTGTTTTATGTACAAGTAACAAACGCTTTAAAATAAGAAATTAACTAATAACTAATTGAACCGGTGTATTTTTAAGAATTTAATTTTAGGCATTTTACATTAGAATAATAGTTAGAATAGAGCAGATGGAGTAACAGGATAATAACTCGTGCCAAAACTTATTTGGTAGTTTGGGAAAAAATATATAGTTTATTAAATTTATGTCGAAGGAAAATATTTTTAAAAAAAAGCATCAGTTTCAGCACCTACTACACCAAAAAAAGCATAAGATAAAAGACTAATTGAAGAAATGGTTAGTTTTGAAGCACGGAAATCTTTCTTTTGACATTATTACTTTAGCAAAACAAAAAAAAAATAATAAGTTTCTCTATAATTTGATTTAAAAAGTCCCAGTTTCGTTATAAAAATCCCTTAACGGATATTCTATTCATACTAAAAAATCAGTAAACATTATTGAACCAAAAACTAGAGAAAACATGTTCTGATATCTGTAATGACTACTGGATAAATTAACAAGAGAAAACCAAACATAATGTCTTCGAAATGAGTTTTTACATGATAGGCTTTCAAAAAGTCAAATCTCGAAACATTTGACATTTTCTCTTCAGCTCAGTATCGGGATTATTATAAGTTCCCTTCATTATCAACCAGTGACTTGATTAGTAAATCACTGGGCGACGTAAGTGCCGACAAGTCTCTACGTAAAAAAAGCCCTAAAATTAACTCTCTAAAAAGGATATATTTAATTGAAAAAGAATTTTTGAAAATAATATAAAAAAAACTTTGAGTATATGTAATATAAGTAATATTTTCTTACCCTATTTTCAAAGAACAATGCAGTGTTTTAATTTCAGAAGAATCATTAAAAATGTTATAAACCTTAGTTTTGTATAATTAAAAATAATTAAAAAAACTATAAAAAATTTGAAAAAGGTGAAAAAACACGTCTGCCTCTTTAAAACACAGCGTAAAAATAATTATTTAAAACGTAAGTAAAATACGTAATTATCCTACAGGCTGATTCACTTGAGATGGTGTGTGACATCCGTTGATGGGCTTGAAATCTCTTCAGATGAGCTGTATAGAGCAGAGTTTTTCCACATTACAACAATAAGAGTTCACGTCCAATCACATCCCGAAGCCCCCGTGTGGTCCCTATTTTTTAGTGGCCAAACAATCTTGTACATTGTAGAGGCTGTCCAGACGTTCCTTCGCGAACGATCTTAATCAACAGCATTCAAAGAGAGTGTCGCGAAAATACCCTCCCGTTATCCTTAGAAAAAATGGCTTGACCAGCTGCAGGGGCCCTGCTAAGGGGCAAAAAAAAGAGGGGGAGGACCTCCCCTCAAAAGCCTGGAACGAGGAGTGCAATGCCGTTTTGAAGGAGGACACTTCGGGATTTTCTTTTTTTCACTTCGGGAGTTTTTTTATTGATAAATTATAAAATTAGACTATAATACGGGTACTTGAAGGTTGGGAGCAGGGGAGGGGGTTAAAAAAACGACAGGGGGGTCATCTGACCCCTTGACCCCCCCTGAATCCGCGCTTGAGTTTAGTGTGTGCTACTTGGAAAATTTGACACATTTAATAGGTTTATATGACAGTATGCTTAGGTGGTTGATGCATATAAAAATTTTAAAAAGGTAAAAAATACTGCAGGAATTTTTATATTTAATACTTTGTCTACAATTTTATGCATGCTTATATTGCTGAAAACTTTTGATAGGGATGCATTGACACCTTCTAGCCAAACACAACTACAGTGTTTTTTTTAGTTTACGTGTATTGGTATCAATTTTTTAAATATAAATATTTCAGTCTTCTCCGGTTGTTCAGGTGGTTATAATTTTGTATAGTTTTTTCATGGAACCGTTTACATTCAAGTTTTTAGATATAGGGTAAGGTGGGGTAAGTGCGCCACCTTTTTGGCATAATTCGACTTCAGACCCTCATACCACTGGATGTAATCGGCCTAACTACTTATTTTTTTTTGTGGTCCATTCTCTCATATGTTATTACTGTACCCATGGCAACCTTAACACAAATTGGTAAATAAGAAATTTAAAAAATATGTTTTTCTTTTGGTCATCCAAGTGGCCCACTTGCCCCGCAAGGTGGGGTAAGTGGGCCACCCCCCTAATATATTTTTACACATAACTAGTAGAGATATGGTGGGGCAAGTGGAATAATCTACATGATTTTTTGAGTGTTTGAAAAAAAAGTAATGATGTATCTTTAATAGTTCCCGCATAGCAACTTTTTCTGGCATGCAAGCTTACTACAAGAAAAAATACGTTAATTTTCATCTTGTCATTTTTGCAAGTTGTGTAAAAAAAATGTTAGGGCTACAGATTTTAAACTGGCCTATGTCAATGAATAGGGACTATGAATGGTGAATATGATAAACCCTACGAATAAGTGAATATGACTTTTTTTAAAGTATATTAAAGAGTTGGGGCAAGTGGGCCACAGCTGGCCCACTTACCCCGCCATTGTGGTGGCCCACTTACCTCAAACGCGAGGCAACTGGGCCACCCCAATTTTCTTTTAACCGTATCAACATCACAAGTACATGACACTACAAAAAGATGCTATGTTTTATACACTTTCAAAATATATAACATTTTGTTTTGTATCATGAACCGTTTGGAAATAAATAAAAAACTAGTATGATGGCGTGAATTACGAAAATATGCAATTTAAAAAATTTTCACAAAAAGGATTGTACCTTGCTACATACTTCAATTAAAATGATGACATAATGCTTCCTGCATCTATTGGGGTAAATACGTAAAATTATTGTAAAATTTTTTTTTACGTCCATATTTCGGGAAATGCCAGGGGGGTGGCCCACTTGCCCCAAAGGCCCACTTACCCCACCTTACCCTACAAGGAATTCCTATCCATTGTGTTAATTCTGTATCATGCACATCTAAAACTGCCATATAGTTGAACATCCAATTCTATTAAAAATTATTACTCCTGCTCAATATATCTTTTATATCCTCTCCCAATATATTTTTATATCATATCCTTCTTGCTTCTGTGAAACTGACAGGGTGCGGTTTTGCCCTTTATTTCTTGCTCATGTGATATTTCCAAGCTGGAGTGCTCCACAGTAATGCAGCAATAAGATTACAACTAACTTAAATGAACCAATTAAATGTCTGCTTGGTGACAGTGGCTATCGGAAAAGCCTGTTTCTCCCTTGGTTCTTCACGGTTCAATTGTCAGGTTAGTGCCTGGCATGAATCTCGATCATAGAGATACTAAACCCGTGCGCCCTGTTATAAGAACCAAGGCAAAAAAGGTTTCTTCATACCAGTTTAAGCAATGACTCGCTATCTTTGTCAAGCAGGCCTGATGCAGGCAGATTCCCTGTCAATTAAGGGGTTCTTCCCTTGTACTCATCATATTGTATATAATATTCAGGAACAAGACAATAAATCTTGCATTCATTTTAACAGGATATCCTAATACAAGGTCAGTCTCCTGTGACATCTTTAGCCGTGAATCCTTACATGCCTTATCAGTTAGCAGTGGGGTGTGCCGACTCTTCTGTGAGAATATATGATCGCCGGATGCTCTGTACACAAAATGGCGCAGGTGTGTTAAAATGTAATTTAGTTATTTTTTTAGTGTATGGGGACAGAGGAAAGTTATTACAGTGAAAACAAGAAGTTCTTAAAGAACTACAATAGCCTACTTTCCTGTTACTTAAATACCTTCTAAATTATAATCGTGAAGCATTTAGGTTCCTAAAATTAAATGTCAGCAACCGTTTCTAGAGATTTGTACACATTAGAAAAATATATCGCTAAACACAGCATCCAGATACAATTTAAACTTCTAAAAGCCAAATATCAACTATTTTTCTTAATAATCATTCGCAAATTAACTTAATATTGCTTATCGTCTGCGTGATTTATTCATAGTTCTAAGAATAATGAAATATATATTAATAACAAAAGTAATGAAACTACTCCAAACTGCATTAAAAAATAAGAAATGTAAATTAAAACTAAGCATAATTGTAAGCAAAAAATATACCTTGCCACTCTCTTGGTAATCAATTAATGAACAATCAAATAATTATATTGTGCTACATTTTATGACGTAATTCCAAACTGATTCATGAAAAAATTATTTTGATTCAAATATTTTTAAATAAAGTTTCTCATGCCATTGAGGTTGATTCGTCAACAATGATTTAAATGACTCGATATTGATTTTCAATGCTAATTCATTGGGAAATTTGTCAACAGATTGATTTATGTCCGTACAGACATACAGACAGGCAGATAAAAAGTATGAAAGTTGGGTCTGTTAGGTTATAGCTTTCTAACAAAAAAGAATTTTTAAGATCCGATGGATTTCCAATTTTGGAGGGGGTACAGGCAGACAGATGGACATCGACCACATGTCAATACCTACTTTTTAATTTTTTAATTCCTTTGAATTAAAAAGAAAAGAGGGCTAAAAAATCCTGTTGAATTTTAAGTATGTTAAAATATAAGGATTAATGTGTTAATTTTTAATCATGTTAAATTCATGTAGTAACTTTCAATTTGCCTGACAGTTTATGTTGCTTGGATTAGGTTAGGCTAGAATTATCATTGCACTAGAGCTACATGAGGGCTATTGGCGACGTGCGTCGTATTTTAGAATCACAGTCAGGTGAAAAGCCAACACCTGAATAGGCACCCAACGCAACCGTTAAGTGCAACATCTTACGCAGCTTTAGGACTTTGAAGGATATTTAATGTGCACTCCCTTACACGGGGTATTATTCGTCTTACATTTTAGGCTGCACGGGCCGTTTATAGGTCGGCAGCTATTTTGGCAATGCCCGGACCCAAACCTGGGACCTTATATATGTTGCTTGGTGTTCGTTGAGGGAAAAAATTTTATTTTTAGGCAAAACCATTTTTAATTTCATCAAACCATACAATGCTATATATAAACGATTTGTAGTGTTTGAAAACTTCAACTATATTCTGTATTAATGTGCATTTTTTCTTAATCCTACTTATTATGTTTTAAGATGTTTAAACTAATACAAAAATTTACTCACAAATTATTTTTTTAAAATAAGAAACCCATGTGTCCAATTGTAACTAAACTTTTGTTCTTGAATTCTCTATAATTTTTTTTAAAACAAAAGTATAAAAATGGTTGAATCAAATTTGTACTTGTCTAAGTTGGTTTGCCATTTGCTCAACTTATGTTGATTAAATAATACCAATGTATTAAATGTAAATTTGATTTGTTTTATTAAAATCAATTTTAGGAGCTTGTAGCAGCAATGGTGCAGAAGCCTTGATGTCTTGCTTCACAGTACCAGATTTCACCCAGAATCGAAGGATAACTTCTTTATGCTACAGTGCTGATGGTCAAGAAATGCTTGTCAGCTATTCTTCAGATTACATTTATTTGTTTGACATAAAAGTAAGTTTAAATGAGCTTTGATTAATATGTATAACACCATGTTCTTATTTTTGTGTGTTTCATATTTGACCTCCTTTTATGACATAATAAGTCCTACCGTTCCTGTGAATCATTTATTTAAAAATTTCTACTTTAGTGGTATTTTAAGTTTTTGTGGCAACCTTGTAATTTCTTTTGTTGGAAAAATGCTTTCGGTTCTTATTAGAATAACGCTCATACTTCAAAATTTCATTAAGATAGGTCTCAAAATGAATTTAAAATTTCTTCTAGGATGACATGAACAAGAAACCTAGAAGTCTTTCAATGAATGGTTCATCCCCTGAAGCTGATTCAGTAAGTACAAAAGAATTATTTTCAAAATTTATTATTATATAATTATTTATATATATATTAATTT
The DNA here is from genome assembly GCA_023701765.1 of Hylyphantes graminicola. Lineage (NCBI taxonomy): Eukaryota > Metazoa > Arthropoda > Arachnida > Araneae > Linyphiidae > Hylyphantes > Hylyphantes graminicola. The sequence goes on along the minus strand of CM043120.1, from coordinate 27,024,389 downwards.
ATAATTATTTATATATACTAATTTATAATTATTTATATATATTATTATCATATATAAATTATTTTAAATATTTTTAAATTCAGTTTTAAAGTTAGTGATATAAGTCACTACCGTTAAACCTCTCTTGGCATAACTTTGGCTTTTTTGTTAGCGTGATGTTTCATATCAGGTTTCACAGTATTGTTTTTGAAACTGTGAAACATGCTTTCATCCTTATCAAACACTTACAAAAGTAAAGCTATTTTACCGAAACATGTCATGACCATTCCAGTTAGTTTCTTAAAAGGTTTAAATATTTCACCCAACTATTCCGATCAGATCTAACAGCTAATAGTTCTGCAATAGCTCATGTATGCTCTAGTGTGTGTTTATTTTAACAACCAAACTTGGGGCAAACAAGCTGTGTAAATTCCTGGATAGGAACTGGTTTAAATATTTTGTTCTTTTTTAAGGGGGTATCGCAAAAAATTGTAAGGTTTACTATTTTATAAAGTGTATTAAAACATTACTGACATAGATAGAAACGTCGCTAAATGCATAATATTTGACGTCAGTGCTGTTTTAAGTGATGTAAATTTTCAGCAAAATTCAAATGTATTTTTGCAGAAATTAAGCATATTTTTGATTATTTAAGCTTATATTTGGAATCTGCTACTTCTAATCTACCAAAAAAGAATATGAAAAGTACAGGAGAAGAACCGCTTGATTTATTAGGAGTCGTCCCGTAATTGTGTCTGCTTGACGGACATTGACGACGGGAAACTGGTTTCCCTCTTTCTTCTACGCTTGGTCCAAGCGTCAGTCGCGTCGGAATCGTGCATCGTGTGAATCTCGGTAGGTAGAAACTGGTTTCCTTACACCAGTTTAGGCGATTACTATCATAGCCAAAGAGGCCTGATGAGTAAAGTTTTCTACGAAATTAAGCGTTTTTCCCCTTGTACTCCTCATATATATTCTGAATTTTTCGTTTTTTGCAACTTGTCCATTCTTGTTCTTTTTAAAGGATGCTGGTTCATGTTTCCGGGGAAGGCCTTTGATGAGAAGACTTCGAATAAGGGGCGATTGGTCAGACACAGGCCCAAATGCTAGGCCTGAAGCTGAAGCTAGGGGTAAGTTAGTATGCCCAATACGAAATATTTGCTTTTTAAAATATATTTACGATAATATAATTTTTATTTTTTAGAATAAATGCATGTGGTTTGAGGTATTTCTGAATAATTTTATTTTTCTTGTTCCTATGCTTTTACCTGAAGTTGAAACTAGAGGTAATGTGAAATAGTTCTAATATTTATTTTAACAATACTTTGTTGTACTTTTGTATCATAAATATTTTTTCTAAATAGTGAAAAGTAAATTCTTCCCTATGATAATTTTCTTCTTAAATTGATTATGTTTGTATTTGGTACAATATATTTTCTTTTAAAATATTCTAAGGTCAAGTTCATGCAATTTCTTGATTTGGTTGTTATTAAATATTCTTTTTGGTATTCAAACATTGATGTGCATGTATTAAATGGCATAAGTTTGTCGAATAGAAGCAAGCATCACTTAAAAATTGAGCTATGAATACCATGGTACTGTTTGGTGCCCAAACATTTACTAGTAAACTCAAAAAGCCTAATTAAAATATCACAAAATACCATTTAGAATGAGCCAATTTTGGGTTTCAATTTGCAATACTTCCATTATTCTTTTCTTACTTGTAATACTTTCAACAAACTACAAATCAATAATTTTTATTGCAGTGAAAAATTCTAAAATTGATGTAAGAACAAAAAAAAAGTTCTTGTCAGGTTTTGTGATACAATATTCTTTTTTCTCTATTTTTTTTTTACCTGTAATACTTTGAACAAACTACAAATCAATAATTTTTCTTGCAGTTAAAAATTCTAAAATTGATGTAAGAACAAAAAAAAAAGTTCTTGTCAGGTTTTGTAATACAATATTCTTTTTTTACCTGTAATAGTTTCAACAATCTAGAAATCAATAATTTTTATTGCAGTGAAAAATTCTAAAATTGATATAAGAGCATAAAAAAGTTCTTGTCCAGGTTTTGTAACACAATATTTTTTTTCTTGCCTTTGTAGCAGTGGAAGAGAATGCTTCTGTTCCTGCAAGGACAACGATTGTTCGCACCATGTCAGACATTCTTACGAGAATGTTCAACAACAGCGGCCGAGGGACAGAGTCCACAGATTTTCCCCCATCTCAGGTTTCGAATGAAGTCGCTGATGCACTGGATGAGGACATGAATGTTGAAAATGGTAAATGTTTTGCATTTAACTGTAAATATGTGACATGTTAAGGTCCATTTATGGAGGCTCAGGAACTTTGTTAAAGCGTTAGCCTTGCATGCTAAAGGTCCCAGGTTAGGGTTCATTGCCAAAATTACTACCAACCTATTAAACAGCCCGTGCATCCAATAATATCCAAAGAATAATACCCTGTGTGTAGGGAGTGCCTGTTAAATATGCTCCAAAGTCCCAAAGCTGATAGTGAGTATGCTGTCCCCCACACACTTTGCATTGGGTGCTAACTCAGTTGTCAGCTTGTCACTTGATTTGGTTCTAAATTACGAAATCTCTAGTGCAACAATAATTCAAACTCACCATCACCACATTACTTTGCAATTATGTGACCCAGGGCCAGATTTAAAGATTTGCCGCCTGTAAGCTATGGTCGATTTTCCATTTTTTTTGTTTGTTATTCAGCGTCGGAATTGTGTTTTTCTACCCCCACTTCTGTTGAAAGATATCCCAGGTATAGTTTTCATGACTATTTTTCTTCTGCCTAAGTAAAAGAATCTTCTATATACTACAAATCGAAAGCGAAGTAAAGGGCGAATTTTTTAGACTGGTCTACATTTTTTCTTTCAACTTCCAAATCCGGGGGTAGAGGGAGCAAATGATCTCGTAGCGGCCATGTTTGCAACTAAATATTAGTACTATATATATGTTTACCTAAATGTAAATTATTTGTTTTCTTTTTATAATTTTTTCCGCCCCCGAAAATTCGCCGCTCTAGGCTACAGCCTACTTAGCCTATTTAGAAATCCGGCCCTGATATGACCCATGTTAAAGTCTATTTATTGAGAATCCCTGCTTCAAGACCTCCACTTAACCCACATATTGTTAAGTTGTCACGCCAATTAAAATAACTTTCTGCATTACTAACATTACAGGTCTTTTAATTAATGTTACTAAATTAATACACATATTTAAAGGTACTTAAATACCTTATAAGGTAATTTCCATAGCTTTAAAACCTAACAATTGGCCTTTGCACGTGTACAATTTTCTTGAAAACCTTATTATGATATACAACAGGTACTAAAGACACGTGTACCAAATTTGACTGAAGTGTAGCTCTTTTTAGTTCAAGCTCTAGAGGGGTTTCAAACAAACAGGCAGACAAATCAATATTTAAAAACCACTTCTTAATTAGCACCCTCCCAAAGTTGTAAAAAATACAAAATCTCCATTTTGTATTTTCGACCCCATCACAATATTTTCATTGCCTTATATTTCGCATTACGTAATTGAAAGTTAAAAAAAAAAGATACTACTATTTGCAGTGTATAGTATGATTGAACAGGGATCAAAGTGCTTGGGTCTTCATCCCTGATGGTAAAGGGACATCCCAATCCTAAATGAACTTTCAAAGAAATGTATCTTATGTTATTCTAATATAGTTACTGGTATTTTTTAAAAATTTAACTTTATGTTAATGGAATGTCCTAATTTCTGTTTGCACACTTTGTTTACCCCCAAGTTCGTGTTAGGTGTTAGTTGTTTATTACACTCTTAATTTTTTAGAACCAGGTTCTAACACTTCAGAAACAAGTCAAATCCCACCCTCTGATGCACCATCGTCAACAGAACCTTTGGCCAACCATTCAGCCAGCCCCTCTGACCAGTTATCAGAACCCGGTACATCCGGCATATGCGACTGTCCTTCTTCCTCAGACAACCAGTTGGTTGCTGGTGAAGAAACCGATGAAAAACACAATCTAGTCGAAAAGGAACCAGATCGTAGAAATATGAACAATGTGGAAGAACCAAGTGAAGGCTCTAGTGCTTGCAGTATTAGTGAAGATAATGATCTAGATGGAATTGAAAGGTATGTGTGTTTTAACTACCTAAACTAAACTAAACTCCCCAGCGCAACAGCCCATTACTGGGCCAAGGCCTGCCGTGCACATTTCATCTTCTGTGACCAAGGGCTCTGGGGTGCTATGCATATGTCCCGGAAAGGTGGTCAGTCTCACGCGGAACACCCAGTGTTTAGTTCCCAAGCATCCTTGGTACCCATTTTATCGACCCAATCATGGGATGAAAGGATGGTTCAATCTCGCCCAATCCGGGATTCGATCCCCCAATGCGAAGCACTACCACTAAGCAACTGGTCCTGTTTTAACTACCAACTTTTGTTTTAAAGAGTTTTTGGTTGAATTACAATATTTAATATATTACTCTGCATGAAAATGGTATAATTTGGAAGTCATTATGTTGATTACGAGTAGTTTTTAATTTATTAAAATAATTCTTCTAATACTTTCTTCTAACGTCACACATGACCATGTTCATAAACTGAAGATAATTTTAATAAAAGAAATATGATTGAATGTAATATAAATGGCATTGCTTTGTTTCAAATTATGTTACGCTCTCAATCATATTTGTAAATGGAAAAAACAAAATTACTGTTTTTAAGTTTCTGTAAACCAAACGCAACAGTTCCCATATTAGGTCTATTGAACTGATTAAATCAAAATCAGGATTTCCAAACAAAAAGATGCAGAAACTTCTTACCGTACATAGTCATGTAAATTTTGAAAAAACTTTTAGTGATAATTGCCAAGCTCTAAGTGAGGTAGATAGGAAGATTTCGTGGGTCAGTTTTATAAAGTTGAGTTCTTGAGTTCTAAAACATGCTTGAGTTATTGAGTTCTTATACAAATACATACTTGTTCGTTTTTATATAAGTATAAAATTTATAATTTTTTTAGTTTAACTTGCATATATTTTTTTAGGATGGAGAGTGAACACTATTCAATGAATGATTCCATTCCCCACCTAGTCACTGGGAGCTTAGACCAATCAAATGGCCGTGTACCAACTGAAGATCTGCTTTCAAGGGTACATTTCAGCATTTAATCGATAGCTTCTTGTTTAGTCCTTTTAAGTTAAGTCCTTAAAAGTTTTAATTAATGAAAGTATTCTCTGCTATTATTAAAGGACTTGAATTTCCTCAAACGAAAGTAACTACTCCAATATTAACCAATGGAGAAATTAGATGTTTAATTCCTTTTTTATAAAAAAAATAAAAGTTTTAATTACTGATGTATTCTCTGCTATTTAAAGGACATGAATTTCCCCAAATGAAACTAACTACTCCAATTTTAACCTATGGAGAAATTAGATGTTAATGTTAACCTAATAGAAATTCGATTTTTCTTAAGCACCAAAGTTAAATCCTAACACATCTGTGAAAACAACTAGAAAATGTAATGTACCTAATTAATTTATATTTACAAGCACCAAATGCTTATAGGATAGAAAAAAAATCAAAGTACGATGATAGAATAGATTCTCTTTTATACTAGCTTCTGCTTAAAAGGTACTGAAGCCAATTCACATGCGGTATTTCATAATTTGTATTTCATAACTTTCTGAAAGATAAGCAAATTGGATTAAGAGTATACTTGTTTTCCACTGCATGAGATTTAAATTTAAAATTTTAACTGAAAATTTAATTTCTAAATTTTTAAAAATTATATTTCTGTAGTAAATGCCTGTAAATGGCTCCTCCATGCTTTAAATTGAAAAATTTCATGAAATTTTTAACATTTTCAAAATTATATCTCTTGCTGTACGACCTGAAAGTTAGGTAACAGGTTTATACGTCTGTATCCCTCTGAGGGTTACATACATGTTGCCTCACGATTTTTTATTTCAACCAACCCCCCTCTTTCAGGCAATCGAGATCACCAACAACGAGGAAGCCCCGGTCATCAGCGAAATCCATTCGATCCAGCTCATTTCGGATGTGGTCATCGAGAGGCCAGAGCAGGCTGGCAGTTCCGAAGACCAGCATCCTGGAGTGGAGATGCTGATGGATGTTGAGTCGTGGGACGATGAAGGGGATGAAGAAGAAAACAGGTACAAATCTGCGTACAGATGTGGTGAATCTTATTTTAGGTAGGCAAATACCCAAAATTCCCCTAAATTCTAAAATTTTTACGATTACTTTAATCTTTTCCAAATTTGGCATAGTGATTTCAAATATAATGAACAATGCTATTTAGGCAATTTTTTTTTATTTAAATATAATTTATTTATTTTAAACAGTGATTTTTTAATAAAAAAAGAGGTTTACGCTAACAGGTCTACCACATTGAATTTTCCTCCTATAAACATTAATTATGTGTTAAATTCTCCATTTTGAACTGATACATGCAATGACCCTCTAGAGTTACATACAAATTACAAGAAAATAAGTTATTAAGAAAACTGTCACGAATTTAACTAAGAAAATTGATTTTTTCCGATTAAATTACACTTGAACATTTAAAAAAAAAAAAAACTACTATATTTGCACCAGATGTTAGAGGCTTATGGCACAGATATATATCGAAATAGCATCCGTAAAAAATTTCAGGTAAATTAATATAAAACTTTTTATACTAGAATCGTTGGTGTAACCCCTTTTTTTAGGTGAAAAACACCGTTTAAAATAAATCAATTATTTTTAAATAAAAACAATTGCCTAAAAAGCATTGCTCATTATATTTGAAATCACTATGCCAAATTTGGAAAAGATTAAAGTAATAGTAAAAAATTTAGAATTTTGGGTATTCGCCTACCTTAAGGTGGCCGATCACCTTTGACAGCAAGTCTCTCAAACTTCTATTCCAACCATGACGTTGAGCGATTTTATTATTAGTTATGAGTATAAAAATAGTTTTAAGAAAGTAAATCCTAAAAAAACAATTATTTTTTCAGTATTTGTGGAAAATCATAGTAAAATATGCTTCAAAAATCACGCTTACGCAAAACATGATATCTTTACAAATTTGTAATTTTTTTTCATCGTTTAAATTTAAATATGCTTAACAAACATCAATATAGGTCATGAACTAAAATCTTTAAGATATTAGTGCCCAATTTTTTTTATGCAAAAGTTTGTAGCATTATATCGAAAACTCATAGAAACACGAGTAAAAAGCATATAAATATTTTAAACTATCCTTTTTATGTTTTGTGTAATGCATTATGTATTTTGAAAAAGAGTGCAAAAAAAGCTTCAAAGTGCGTTAACTTTGGTTCTATTAAAAACTAGAAACTAAAATGAAACATGTTTAGAAAGTTAAACGTGTATTTTATAATAAAATGCAAAAAAAGTGTTTGATATTTAGTCAATTTTTGCTGAAAAAAGGTGATTGGATACCTTAATTTAATTTGAATTATTTTTCTTTGTTTCGGCACCCCATTTTGTGAAGTAAACCCTTTGCTAACAGTATTTATCTTTGCTCCCGAATCCTGTAAAATTACGAACTAAAACTAAAGTTCTGTCACTCAAATTTCTCACCCAATAGTACAATCTAATATATGCTTTTCTCCAATCCTTGCACAATAAAGAGGGACAAGTTCATTCCCAGTGAGATTCAAACCCAACAAGGCATCACTTTTGCTCTTACTTTCAAGCCAAAAGGACCTGTGATGTCATGGGCCATGATTTACTTGTTATTCAATGTTATGTAGTTTAGTGCTGTGGTTAGTTAAATTAAATGTCTTAAAAACCTTTGATAATTCCCCAACATTTATTCATCTACAACACCGGTCATCACGCCTCACAAATATGGATATATGCATGCCAAGAGGTCACTGGCGTTATTTTGTTCTAAGCTTTTCCATCAAATATTTTTGAAACATTTTAACATTTAAAAAAATATAGTGCTTTATTATTTATATGCATAATGGATATTTCTCGAATTAAAAAAATATATGATAAAAAAAATCCTGGATCTTAATTTTATACTTTGAAGGACTGTTAAATGTTTGCATCTTATTTCAATTATTTTAATCTCTATGTATTATAAGGGAAGTCACCTCACCGGTGTGATGGTTTTGACCCTCCATTATCAGGCGAGTGGGCTGAGGTTCGAGTCCCGGTTAAGACATGGATATTTGTGTTTTCCCCAGCACATGCAGAGAATGTGCTAATTAAATCTGTGGCCTCGAAAGTCCTGTGGACGGTTATAGCCCAGTTACTATTTGTGTTGTTTGGAGAAAAATGTCCTTCCTCTCCATTGACATGCCTAAATTGAGCTAGTGGCTCCCACTCGGAGCAGAAGTAAGACTTCCACCCTTATGAGGCTCAAGGCCTTGTGTCAATGGAAGCTACTGCACCCTTCCTGGCGTTCATCACTTGAAGCATTCCCAATTTACTGAAAATCTATTATTTTTCAGAAATCGTTCTTCATCATCTAACTTCATAGAAACTATACATGATGAAGTTCGAGACGCCTTCTGTTCTGGGGAACCCCATATTGCAACTGTCAGTCAACCAAGAATAAAAAGGAAGTACACTGGGCATAGGAACGCCAGGACTATGGTAATAAGATAAAAATGTCTGCATCATAAACACTGTTTGGTGCATTTCATGTTTTCAAAATAGGAGATAATTTTTTTTTCATTCAAAAGGCTTGTTTTTGTTATCTCAGCTTATTGAATGAATATGATTAATTATGGATATTTGGTGAAGCTGCTTTTTAGCTGGTGTATTAAATTTAACGCTAACATGTTTTAAGGTGGTTTATAATGGATTTCTGCTCATTCAATATTGATATAGTGTAAATTTGTAAAAATTAAACTAAAACCAAACAAAGTTTTCTAATTCAATCAACAGGTATATTAGCACTCGTTCACCTTTGAATGTTAGTTTCATTTTAAACCAGTGCATAATCTGAGTTTGTTGGTCATGTATGTTATAAAGTAATCTAGAAAGTAAGCAAAAAGTGGACCATTTGAAACTTTTAAACAATTAAAAAAAAACAATATTTTGTTGTTGTTGTTTATAACTTATTAAATAGTGTTTATTTCTTTCCATATACTTTAGTTTATTTAACACATCACTTTAAAAACGGAAGCATTTGAACTAAACAAAATAATATTATATTAATTTTTATTATTACTTCCTCATTTTTATTTATTTATCAAATACCATAATAGCGAAACCCTCTACATAACATTGCATATATTAATTTATAACCGTTTTAAATATTTTTCTTATGATTATAGTTCATTACGATTATAAGGAGCCAAACTCAACCATCAGATATTAAAACAATGCTAAATTCACTCTTAACTTTCAGATAAAGGAATCCACATTCTGGGGCGACAATTTTGTCATGAGCGGCTCGGACTGCGGCCACATCTTCATTTGGGATCGACACACCACTGAACTAGTCATGCTGATGGAAGCTGACCATCATGTCGTCAACTGCCTTCAGCCCCACCCTTTCGACCCCAGTGAGTATTTGGTTCCATTTGCAAAATTCGAAATGAAAGGTTGCTGGTGGCAAAATGCAAGCAAATGCTTCAATAATGCGACAACAAAGTAAATGTAGTCATAGTTATTGTGACTAGTTTCTGAATTGGTTAATACCAGGGCTCGAAAAAACTCAGAAATTTTACCTGTACCAGAGGACGGCTTGTCTAACAATGTACCCGTCCTCCTTTGAAATTGACTCGTCAAACTCTAACTAGATAAATAAATAAAAACATTATTTCCTCTTATTTGTAACAAACTTTTATGTTAATTTCTTAACAAATTAGAAGTTACTTGTATTCACAGTAATAAAAGAAATACTAGGTTACTTATAGTAACCTAGTATTTCTTTTAGGAAATAAATAATTTAAGATGAATTACGAACATTAACAAGGAAATGGCCGTCCACAAGGACGTCGGATTCGAGAAATTCGTTGTCTTCGGGGATTTTTTTTACCAACGAGGACAGCCTGAATGAATTTGAATGGTTTTGCTGAAACTATATTCATTTTAGAATAGCAAATCTTCACCCATTATAAATGTGTCAAACAATGACTGTGAACCTGAAATCTCAAAAATTCAGCAGTGTTAAAATCACACAAATCAATTTGTAAATTGCAAGACTCCAGTGATCTAATTGCAAAGTTCTGGCGATCGTAAAAATTCATTCATTTAAACACTGTAGGTGTCTAGATTTTGTGGATCAATTAAAAAAAATACGAATACTTTTCTAAAGAATGCTTCTTGAAAATGTGCATTTGCTTCTAGGTTTTTAAGTTAGTAACACAAATCTTTCCAAATTTTTTTTTTCTTGAAACTTAATCTATCTCAAGGGTACCTAGTACAATCACATGCTTCACCATCATCATATACAGGGTGGTGCAAATAAAAGCTGCTCCGGTCTAGAGGTAGGAATAGGTTAAAAGGCTTGACGAGAAAAACTCTTCAAGCCTCCTAAAACCTGTTTGTGCATTGGTTGGATCATACTAGCTTCACATTAGAGCTACTCATAGACTAGTGGCGAGTTCAGATCTTAGTTCGTATTGTATGAAGATGTCCCATAATGCAAAGTTTGTGTCTTGTAATCAATTTAGAATGTTTTGTATTTACAAAAACAAAAAGGTCTGATTCTCTAGAATAAATAACGACCAAAATAATCACTAGTGGGAACTTATTTTTGATCAGCTCTACAAACCTTGTTTGTATTTCGTTTCAACTAGCTTCTTAAACCATAGCATAGTTGCCGGCAAATAATTCACCAAACGTTTGTTTGGGCTTAATATTGAAGCGATCAATAGCTTCAGTTACCAAACCAGCTTTGTATTGGTTTTTGACTTGGTAACATTTCTGTTGTATTCTTATCTCCATGTTGGGGCTGCTTTTATTTGCACCACCCTGTATAAAAATAGTTTTTTTTAAAAATATTTAACAATTGATAATCATAATCAGATATACAACTAATCATTCTTTTGTGTCATATTTGATGCTTCACAGGTATTTCTTTTTTCCCCTACAGTTCTTGCATCTAGCGGCATCGATTACGATATTAAGCTTTGGACCCCAACTAGGGAGGAGCCTTTATTCGATGTTCAAAAAGCAAATGAGGTAATAAGTTTTAAAATGTTGCGACATAATTGTTTGTCAAGTTTTTTTTCATTAACCCTTTCTGTCCCAGTGATGCCATTTGGCATCATCACTTTCAATATTTTTTTCAAAATGTTTATGTCCCGTTATGACATCTAAACACACATCATGCGATTCTTTACACTTTGTTCTATTAGACAATATTTTACATTAATCTCAAAAGAAGTCGGAACTACTATTTTTTTTATTTAGAAAATAGCCAACAAGCGTTTCACCTGATTTTTGATAAGTTCACTTCAGTTCCACATATTTAAAGCACAATTTAAACTATTTCGGTTAAAATATTTACTAATTTTTTTTAATAATATGATCAGATACCTTAAAATATATAACTCGAAGTGTTTTTAGGTAATATATATATTGTTTTATTTTGTTGTTTTCCCACAGTTAAAAAATTTTGGCATTGTTTCAAAAAACATATAAAAAATTTTAATGAATTTTTTTTCTTATGGAATTCGTATAAGCTTATTTTGTGAATATCAGATGTTTCTGTAGCGTAGTAAATTTTTGGGACTGAAAGGGTTAAACTGTACCCAAAGACTCTGTTTTTTTTCAATATTAAAACTATTTATCTATGACCTCTGTTAGATAAGAAATCAAAAGGTTAAAATATACATTAGGGTAGATGCATAGTGGATTTAATTATATATAGTGGATTTATCGACTTTTCCGTACAGTGCAATCTGTTTTATACATTTGCAATGAAAATTAATTTTATTTTAAATTTCCTAATATGAAATAATGAAGTATTGCATTGGGGTTGAAAATCCCAAATGACTGTCCTATGTTTTCTACACATTTTGAAGGAAGCTGATTATTTTAATTTTGTTAAATGAATTGTAGCATTTTCTTGGAATAAATTAAATAAAAATCGTCCTTATAAAGTGTCATTATTTATGATTGTAATTTTAAGTATATCTACTATCAATACACTAAAGTTAGGGATGCTTTTAAGTGTACTAAAGTGTGTGTAAATGACTGTGCCATAATAATATTTTGTTACTTTATTATAAATGTTAAAGGTACTTACTTTATTTATCTAAAAATTTTCTTCAATTGTTTGTTTAATTTTAAAGCTTGCTCTTTTAGAGTAGTTATAAATTTTATTGTTGTATGTGATATAAGTGTAAGTGTTCAATACTATTTTTCAAAATATTTCATTTCAGATTGTTAAACGTAATGAAATTATGTTAGAAGAAACTAAAGATACTATAACTGTTCCTGCAACCTTCATGTTTAGAATGTTTTCTACTTTAAGTCATTTTAGACAAGGTTAGATTACTGAATTATTTATTATACATTCAACTAAGGTAACTTTGGCTTTAGGGAGATAACACATGGCTCAAACTTAAAAAATCTATTTTTATCACCCTTAAATGTTTTAATAATAAAAAAAGGTTGCCACTCATGAAAAACACAAAAAATTGTCTAAATATGTGTATATTATGACATAATTTTAAGGCACAGCTTGGATCAAAGTTGATAGTTGATGGTTCTTCAAATTATAAGCCATCTAGAATAAAAATATACCTGGGTTGTTAACATGTTGTTTTAAAATTTGAAAATGTTTCTTAGTATTTAAATAAGATTTTTTTACACCAAAGTTATTTAAAAAAATTGTGTTTTAAAACTTATTATAACTGATTATTTTTTCCCTATCTTTACTGTAAAAGTAACGTTGTACTGAGGGGTGTCTGTAGACATATAAACCTGCCATTTTTTCCAGCAACATACATTTTTTTGATTTAAAATTTAACTCAATTTTAAAATATGGAGGAGTCTTTTATAACCATCTGCTACAGAAGTATAATTGTTTAAACATATATAATTAAAATTTTCTGTTAAGAATTAAAACTTCAATCTCATACAGTGGAAACAAGTTTGTACTGCAGCTAATTTGCTAATTCTTTAGAGCAGAGGTTCCCAACCGGTGGTATGCGGGAATATTTCAAGTGGTACACGTGAGTGATGTGAGCAACATAATGATTAATGTTATTAATAGCTTCTGTACTCATGAGCAGTAGCAAACATATTACTCTTTATCAAAAACATTAACATTATTTAAGAGAAATCTTTACTTCTGGGATTAGATATAAAACCTAGTACGCTTTGATCTTCCGGAAAGCTCTGCTATTTTTGATGACATTTGTTACGAGTTACTTGTGTGAGAGTTGATTTTCTGAACTCTTGTACACAAAAAATTAACATAGAAGCAGAATAAGGAGAATTTAAGAGTGAATATATGTTCCACTACTCAAATGTTGATATTTTAATCACATGCAAGCAACAAAAAATTTCGCACTAACGACTGTAAAAGAATATTTTGTATGATGACCAATTTATTGCTTAATCATTAAAAGTGAAGTTTTCTCATGAACTTAATCAAAGAGCCTTTGAACACCTTTATAAAAAAATAAAATATTATGCGTTTATTAATTATTTAGGTCTGGTGGTACGCCAAAATTTATTAAAAAGTCAAGTGGTACGCAGGTGCAAAAAGGTTGGGAACCCCTGCTTTAGAGGGTCAGACAAATTATTCAAAATTATAACCAAAAGTTTTGTCTGCTACTGAAATAAGAATTAAAAATTTCAGTTAAAAATAAAAATTTTAATCTCATACAGTGAAAGTAGCTTTATAATGCAGCCAATTTGCTTATCTCTCGTATGGTAAAAACAGATCATTTAAAATTATAACCAAAAGTTTTATCTAATGATATTTTAATTTTTAAGGTCGTGCATACCGATGGAGCAGAGTGGCCAGGGAAATGCGTGCCAATCGAGACGCAGCCAATTCAGATGCCAGTGAACGATAATATCTACACATATAATGTAATGTTTTTCTGGCTTTTTAATTGAGCAGTTTGTTCGTTTAGCTTATTTATTTATGTTGATAACCTAGTAGTATTTATTTATTTTCATAAAAAAAGTTGGCCAATGTCAGTTGAAGTCGAAAGAAGGGTTTTACTTGTTCATTTTATTTATTTATGTTGGTTGCCTAGAAATATTTACTTTCCTTTCGTAAAAAAGTTTGGCCAATGTCGGTTGAAGTCAAAAGAAAGGTTTTACCGGTTTATTTTATTTATTTATGTTGGTTGCCTAGAAATATTTACTTTCCTTCCTAAAAAAATGGTGAATGTTAGTTGAAGTCAAAAGAAGGGCTTAACTCCGTGTTTAATAAACAAACACGAGTGTTCAAGTTTGTTAGTGGAGCGGTCTTCTAGCTGTGATTGGCTGTCTTTCAACATGAGACTTGAAAACAGTCAATCATAGATCAGAAATCAACTGGCACCTAACAAACTTGTACATGGGTTGCTTAAGGGGGTTCAATACCCAAAAATCGGTGAAAAAATCAAAACAAAAATTATTGGCTTAAAATACTATTATAACCTTTATTAATAATGTCACAAATTCCAAAGTATCAAGACGATTGGAAAAATATTTTTGACATTAAAAGCCATTTTAATGTCATGGCTTTGTAAGGAAATGGGTTAACAATAAAACTTTAAACATGTTTTTCTCAGAACTTGATTTTTTTAAAACTTCGATGTACCTTTTCTCAAAAACTATGCTATGTTTTCTCGTATTTTTTTTATATGATGTAATACATAGTATAGATTAATCTGAGGTTATAAATTTTAATAAATCTAAAGTGAAAAAAATTTTATGGGGCAAAGAAGTGAAAAATTTCATGATTTTTTGGGTTCTTTAAAACTTATTTTATTTTTAAAAATCTAACAGTTATTTAGAAAAAAACTTTTAACCTCAGATTAATATATAAGGTTGGTATAATACACACAGAAAATTTTAAGATGATCTGATCAGTAGTTATTGTGAAAAGGTGCATTGCAATTGGCCAATTTAACATTACCAATATACAACATACTGAACCCCCTTAAAGAGTGAATGAGCTTGCTGGACTGCGGATCTCCAAACCAAAGTGCCACAGTGTTAATCTAATGGAGGACAAATATTTTCTTAGCCACATTTCTCCAGCTGTATTGAATATTTTTACAAGTGCTTTTTTATGTGATAAAAATGTAGCTGGACTTACAGGTCCCACTTTTTGAAATTGGTTCTAATATTTTTTTAATTTTCAATGCATATTTTTACACAGAATATTCAAATCAATTTCAAAAAGTGGGATTATAGAGACTGATAAGTTATCTACATTTATCATTAAAAAAAAAACTTTGTAAAAAAAATATACAATATAGCCGAAGAAATGTGGCTTAGAATTTTTTCTCCCCATTGAATTAACACTTTGGCACTTTATTTTGAAGCCCTGCGGTCGATTGGGCTCATTCGCCCTTAAAAAGTGTCTAGGGAAACCTTCCTATTACCTACCTTGGGCAAAGACCTTTTTTTTAAATTTAAGTTTTAGAGCTGTTTTTGTGTTGATATCATTTAATGAACTTGATTTCAGAATAGGTTCTTAAAGTCAAAAAGTGATAGTTTATTTATGAAGATTGTTGTATGTGTTTTTGTTGTTTGGCTTTTAGGTTATTGTATTTACTGCTGATAAACTTTATTAAAAAAAAAACTGGTTATATTAAAATAAGGGTTGTACTATATATGCATCTTCACATTATTTCATTTGATTTTCAGGCAATAAGTGAAATACTGAGCTAGGATTAAAAAAAATCTATAAATTATCCTCGATTCCTTACAAGCCTTATAAACAAGAGCAACAAGTGTTATTAACATAGGCTTATTTACACAGCCTATGTATATAAGTATTATTTATGTTACACATAGGCTTGTATTTTAAAATGAATTAAACAAGAGGTCATGGTTTAAATTTAAATAACACACATTTAAAAATAAACTTAATTATAATTTTCCATGAAAAGTGGAAGTGCAAGTTTTAAGTTTTTTAAAAAAAATTATTTCATGGTTTATATTTTATTTGACTTTGTTGAAAATGAAAATAAATGAAATCTTGTTGGCAACAGTGATTACTTTTAGGATGAATTCATATTTTAAAACTTGTTTTTAATTAAAAAAAATCCTACCTTTGTACTTAAATATGTACAAAATTACTACAAATGTTTGTCCCATTTCCTTAAATAAAACTTAACGGGTGCTACTTTACATTTACACAATAAAATTTAGAGCCTTTATAAATGCCATGGTATCAATATAGCTTAATTTCTTTAAAAATCTTCAAACATGAAAAGTAATTGTTTTCGTTTCGCCAAAAATTAAATAATTTACGACTTTAAGTTTGGGGTTTTAAATTAAAGTTAAAAGAAAAAGTGAAGCATGATAAAAAACCTCTTTATGATTATTTCTATTAATTATTGAAAATTTAAAAATCAAGAGTCAAATTTACCCCATAATATAGTGAGCTAGGTATTTTTTTATGGTGCAATCAATTGTATACATAATGTATAAAATTCCGTCAAAGTATGATGAACTCAATTTTATTGAATTGGAATAAAACAATAAAGAATGAAATAATAAAACAATTATATTATTAAGACCACGAACATTTCCGCAGATGTTTTAACATAACCTTCCTGATGGCTAGGCCTCTTCAAGTGCGTCATAAAAGGCAGTACTTATACATAAACAAACCCTAAAAAGCTAACCCCAAACGCTGATCAAAGCATCTCAATATCACAACATATTAATATAGCGAAGTCTAGAAGTTCCCTAATAACATCTTGTCTCAATAATAGTTTGTAATATAGAATCAACAATTTGCCAATATTAAAAAAAAATTGATGCATGGTTCCTTAAGTGTTAACGATGAAAAAAATTTGGAACAAAAAATATAGTTAGGAATGAACAGTTAATCAAAGTGATGCATACAGAAATATTTTTGAATAAAAAAAAGTTAAATCATACACATTATTAATTCTCTATGCGAAAGGCAAGTTGATTACTAACTTTATATTTAAAGATTATCCAAAGTATTAAATTAAAAATTTATCGTTGCTATTTCTTTTAGAATATTCTTTTTATACCGGAAAAATATTTTATACAATTATTTAAAATACATATATGTACTATTTATTTTATTTACTTAAGACTGTTTTATGGATGAAGTGATTATAATCTCCTTTAAATTCATATTTCTGGTGAAATGAATTTATCGCTTTACTTTTACTAGATTGTTTTATGTTTCTAGACTATTTTCTTCTCTATGTATTGTAGGATGTTGTACCATAAAATGTGATCTGATGATTATTTGTGTAATAAAGTTTTAAATTATATTCATTGATATAGTTTGTATTTTCTTTATTAGGGTTTCATTTTCAAGTTTGTTTGAATTTTATAATTAAAAATAACGATTTTAAATGACCTATGTGATTCAATATTTAAGAAGTTACAACATTGATTTTAACTACACTTCGAAATTTCCCCAAGTCCATATTTTAAAAAGATCACACTGCATCATTAGACAAAGGCTAATTAAAAAATATGAATGTGAAAACAACTTAATTTTATCAACTTGAATTAAATAATTAACTAATTTGAATTAAGTAATTTATTTATTTAAAAAATCAAAGTTAAATTTTCTTCACACATATTTGGAGCATTTAGAAAAACCGTGGTTTATATTAGTTAACATAACTGCATACAAAATACTCAATTTTATTAAGTGCTAATTAGGATAAAATATTAAATTATGCTGAGTGTTAAAAAGTATATCTTATGGAATTGTATAAGACAAAAATGAAAAACATCCACTTACAACTATTTCATAGCATTTATTAAAATAGAGCATAAAATTGATGATAATTGATAAATATGTAGCTTAAGACTAGAATAATCACATAAACATTCATCGTCAATCGTAGTATCTGAAAGCTCTTTTAGTTTTAAGCTTAAGAGCTTTTTCTGTAGTATAAGGAATTTGTCTTCATCATTTGCTGGCTCTAAGTGATCACAAAGCTGGGTTTTCCACCATCTAAATAAGAAAAATTATTAAATATGCATTTAATTTGTTGATTGAAAATATGTAACCAGAGTTGCTACTAACTGGAAATTTATAAATTGTCTCTTCCAGATATTTTTTAGAATTTGTTTTCCAGGTTTATTAAACATAAGCTATACAGTAAGAACTTATTTTAATAAAGAGTAAAACGTGGGTTTGTAGAACAATAATTTTATGATATTTAATTATTACTCATTTGTAACAATAAATTCTCTTCATATACACTGCTCAAAACAATTAGGGGAGCACTTTTTAATTCCAACTTTAACTTCACTCCCAACTTTTTAATTTTTATCCTATAAATCTGAAATTTGTTAAATAGGTTCACTATGCATTCGAAATGAAATAGTAAAAAACAGGAGAAAAAATCTTAAGTTTTTAATACTTAAATTTAAAGGGGGGAAATGGAATAATAACTTTTTAATAAATTATAACAATAATTTTTTCAAAACTTTTTTTGTTAAAAATAGTTGAAATATATTTTTAAACATCTAAAAAATGCAAGCATGAAAAATTTAGGGTCAATTTATTTTCTAAAACTGTTTTAAAGTGAAATTTATTTTACCATATTTTTCATATTTTCATTAATATTAAAAAAAAAAATTAAATTCTTCAAAATATGT
Organism: Hylyphantes graminicola; assembly: GCA_023701765.1. NCBI lineage: Eukaryota > Metazoa > Arthropoda > Arachnida > Araneae > Linyphiidae > Hylyphantes > Hylyphantes graminicola. Next base: position 27,005,627 of record CM043120.1, on the reverse strand, counting down.
TATACTTCCATATAATGATGTATCTAACGATACATAAGTTGCGAATTTAACTTAGTCAGAAAAAAAATCACAAGCTGATGATTCCCAATGGAATCATTGGGAACGAAAGGGTTTAAAACATGTGCTCCCCTAATTGTTTTGAGCAGTGTATAAATTATACAGGCGATTCTACTGAAAAGTTTGGATTTTTTTGCCTAGATAATTTTTATTTTAAAGTTTATGCAACCTTCTGACCTTAACCCTACTTAAGGGGAATGGAAGTAGTTCTCCAAACCAAATTGTTCTCTATTAATCCAATGGAAATTTTTTTTAAAGCCACATTACTTCACCTGCATTGAATATTCTTACAAATGTTTTTTTATATGATAAATACAGCTAGCTTACAGGGCTCTATAATCTTACTTTTTGAAATTTGTATTTTGTTGTTAAAAAAAATATTCGATCCAATACATTTATTATAAAAAAATCGTTTTTAAAAATAGTCAATAGGGGAGAGGAGGGAGGATTGGGACGGTGGGAGGGGTGGGACAGCTGCAATTTCAGCAAAATAAATGACCTAATTTTATTTCCAGTCTCACCACCAGATAGCATATGTATAGCTTCTTGTTGTTACCTATTTCTAGTTTATCCAGATTCAACTTTCAGTTTACATTTGGAAAAAGTTTATTCTCACACCTCCAGAGAAAGGTTTTAATCTTTTTTTAGTTTTACTTCTTTACTCATGTAATTTCTAAAACAAACATAATATAGTGTAACGGTACTCTTAAAGATACAATGTATGCTTATCAGCAGTTTACTTAAGCCAAAAGTCAGCATGGTTTATGTGAGAAGTTATTTTTTAGAAGCATTATGTAGAGGGAGGAATGAGACACACTGAAAGAGGGAGGAATGGGACACGTCCATTCCTCCTCCTTCCAGTCCATTCTTCCTTCCCCGTGTCCATACGACCATTTCCTAAAGCAGAACCTAGGAATCCATTGAATAAAAGTAAAGGAAAAAAGAACAAACAAGAATATTAACAGATATCAATGAGAAGGAAATTGAAGAAGCAGAAGCTGCCTGACTAGGGGAAAAAGGTGCCAACTAAAATATATATGTGCAAGCCTAAAATTTGAAAAAATTTAAAAGAAAATTACCGTTCAAAGATATGAATATTGAATACAGTGATAGCGAAGGGTCATTATTTTCCTTACATGACAGTTCAGGTGATGACATGGAAATTGACTGGATAAAAGACAATCCTAACATAGGCAAATGTGATTTTGTGTTTGTCAAATTCATCACCAAACGGTCAATTGTTTTCTACATTGCAATGGTGGAGAGTATTGACAATGCTGATTGTTACAATGTAAAATTTTTGAGAAGGGATACGAACGGAAATTCTTACTTTCCTCAACGGTATGACTATGTATAGTATAATAGAAAAAACGATATTATCATGAAATTGCTGCCGCCACAATTGATTGGTGGGACCAGTAGAGCGCAGTCTTACTTTTCTTTTGATGTTACCTTTCTCATTATGATATTCGATAATTTTTCTATAATTTTCAAATGCGTCCCATCCCTCCCATACTCGTGTCCCACTCCTCCCACCCAAGAGGGAGGAATGGGACAAAATTCTTGTAATTTGAATTTCTCAACAGTTATAAAAATTTTCAACATTTAAATGGGGTGTATTTTTTAAAAATAATAGAAAACATGTAAGTTTATTATTTAACCCTTTGAATCTATGAATAAGCAGGGGATAATGAATAAAAAAATATTTATGTGAAAATGTCCCAATCCTCCCTCCTCTCCCCTACAGCTAGAGTAATGTGGTTTCGAAAAAGATTTTTCCCCATTGGATTAGCAAAGAGAATTGCTCTCATTTACCCTTAATAGTCCAGTGCAAGTGCAATGAATATTTCAACTAAAAGGTAGTCAATAACTTTTTTTAAACTTTTATTTATTCATCATCATATTTCTTATAAAATACAAAAAAATTATGGTATGTTTATCTGCAGTTCGTCGCTCCTTTTTTCGAAGAATTTAGACTGTAGCGGCTCAGTGGCTGAGAGGTTAAACGTGTCCGCCTCGTAAGCCTAAGATCGCGGGTTCAAGCCCCGGCTGAGTCGTTGGATTTTCCGGATGGGAAAATCTTGGGCAGGCATGTCACATGATTATGTGGCATGTGTAAAAGGTTCCTGGCGGGCCAGTTTGGCTAAGGTTGTCTCAGCAAAATTAAATCTAGGCATACATTAACATTCACAGAGAGCTCAGATTCATTGTAATCTGCACATCAAAATTGATAACAAGAGCCTAGACGGTGCCACAAGAAAATGGCTCTCAGTTCTGAGGAACATGCAGAGTCTTCAAAGGCTTGACTGCCAATGTTGCAGCCCCATTAGAGAAAAAAATATTTTAGACTGTTTAGAAATTTGACTATATAATAGAGGCACACTTGAGATAGTTTTTTGTGCAAATTTGAGCACATTTGTGACTTTCATTGCAAGACAACATTTAAAGAAACCACTTACTTGGGGTTGTAATCAGATGTTAAAATCTTCAAAATAGTATTTAAATTCCAACTCAGTCCATCACAAGAACAAACTGAATTTCTAAAAATAAAGTTCAGTGTTTTAGCTAACTTATGTTTTTGATGATTATTAAATACATTGTGGAATAAAAACATCCTCGTAAGTAAGTGGTTAAAATACTATAGAAGTGGTAGCTGATATGAATCATTAATAGTAACATGAAGTTTTAAAATAAAAATTTTTAAAAAACATTTCTATCAACACAAAAATAGATAATATTATACAAACATTAATAATAATTTATAAAATTAGTTCAAATGAAATATTAAAAAATAATTTTATTAGCTATTTTTCTTCTTTAAGGAGATATTGTACAGGATTGGGAGGGTGGGTTGCTGGCATTCTATATCACCTATTCAGGGGGAGCACGGTGGTAAGGCGCTTACTTTGCATGCAGAAAGTCACAGGTTTATAGTCTGTCAAGTTACTATGCGGGCCTCGAAAAGACTTTCCTCTTTCATCCCTTCGCTTGGTTTTCTAGGAAAAGGGAGGAGTATCGTTTTTCTAAACCTAACGCATTTGAGGTTTTTTTGTGAGATTAACAATCCAAACAGTTCAAACCCAAGTAGGGTAGGAAAAACATGCTCACTCCATTTCGAAGAAAACCACATGCCGGGATGGGGGAGGAAAATGCTTTCGAGGTTCTCATTCTAGATAGACAGGACCAGGCATTGCCAAATAACTGCCAACCAATGAATGGTCTGTGCAGCCTAATAGACAGATAAATACCTTGTGCAGAGGGAGTTCACATTGAAAATGCTCAAAGGCACAGGCATACGTTGTCGCCCGAAAAAGTTGTTTTGGGTCATTTGACTGTGGTCGCCAATAGCCCAGTGCGACAATAATTCAACATAATCTAACCATTTGATATTTGTAAGTAAAGCAATACATTTAGAGTAGTTAGTACTTCAGAAGGAATGCATAGGGTCTACGAGGCTGACCGTTCCTCTTAGCCAGATGAAATACACTTTATAAACCAGATATATGGTTAAGTTATAAAAATAATTTACCTAATGAGATTATTCTCTGCTATAAATTGGAGTTTACTGTTTAGGGATTTTAAGGAAAGCCCAGACTGCTCACAAGCTAGAATGACATCCTCTGAAAAGAGAGATTTTAAGTTTGTAAAATCTGCCAATCATAAATAATAGTATTAGTAATATTATAATAATATATTATAATAATAAAATATTAGTAATATTTCTAAAGAATTCGAGAAAATGCAAGCAAGACAAATTGATAAATATTTCTCTTAGCCAACAAATGTAACCTTATAATTAATTAATTTAAAGTTAATCTATAGAGGTATAGCTTTGCTTTAAAAGCGATTACAATAATTTGCATTTTTTTGTGTGTGAATTAGTGGTAGGAATATGCAAAAGAAATGTAAGAAATTATTTACCTATTGAAAAAGATATAGAATCATTGTAATTATTTGGCACAACAAATCCATATTCAATAAGAAGAGAAGTGTTGTCATGAGATCCATAATTGATGAAGACTTGTGAATATTTTTTGTAATTACATAAACTTTTTATTTCATACTGTTTATTTTTTCTATTGAAACCAGCTTGAACCTGAAAAAAAAGCATCAATCATATATATCATCTTTAGTTTTGGAATCAATTACATTTAACTTGTGAAGAAAACATTTTTAAAATGTAATATTTTAAACTGATTATTAGTAAACGTCCTCACGAAATCCATAAAACAATGGTGACAGCTAAAGGGACTGATGAACTCTTCAGAATAAGAATACCTGCTGATTTAGGCAAAAATATAGACTTGTACTAATCAATATTGTGGCTGGGGAGCCCAGTCGGTTAGAAATTCGTTTAGCATGCAGAAGGTCCCAGGTTTGGCTCCGGACATCACAAAAAAATAAACGACGCCTGTCGCCAAAAGCCCTCATGTAGCTCTAGTGCAACGATAAATTTACACTAAAATAATCAATATTCAATTAAGTGCACTTTTCTACTTTTTATTTGCTAATTTTTAAATTAATAAACTTTTGTTCCACCAAACAATGATTAAGTTGACAATTTTTATTGAAACTTTGCTAAGAATTCGGAATAAAAGAGTTCAGTTAAAAAATACACTTTGAATTTTACCTATTGATGATAGCTTTACTAGTTCCACTTGTTTAAAGTTGTTGGGGCTCTTTTGTATTCGATAGATAATGATTTTCAAATCATATTTTTAAATGTAATTAATTATCCAGTAAGAACAATACAATATGTAGGTTTAAACTCAAAGACTGAGAAAGCTAATTGAGAATAAAAGGTTATTGTTTCAGTCTTATTCATGGCTTTTAGGTAATGCATTTATACATTAAAATCAACTAAAAAAAGTTCAAATACCTGAACTTCAACGCTATGGTTGAGTAAATCCAAGAACGGAGCTAACGCAAGATGGAACTTGCACGACGTCCCTGCACAATCTTTTCGATAACAATCAATAAAAACGCATCTTGTATTGACAGTACTCCAGGCCCATTGAAATAGTTGAAAATCCATATTACCGTGAAGATATGGAAAAGTATTTTCAAGCACTTTCAAAAGTTTTTTCATGCTATCAAAAGAGTTTTCCACCATTTTAACTTGTTTTGAAGATTGTAGATGGATGAATGATGGCATCATTGGTAGACACTGTTTCCCGTAAAATGCGGAAATGTTGTAGGATTCAGGTAAAGTTTGGATGTAAGGATGCCAATGAGACGCTTTGCCTGTGGCCTTTTCGGTCATTAGAAATAAGCTCAAAATTTCATGACCTGTTGCAGTTGGACAGTGCCTAAAGTAATAAAAATAAGATATTCATTAAATGTGTACATATATCAATGTATAATATTTAAATATGGATTTAAACAGGGGGTCCGAGTTTCAAATTGTAATAGTATCAGCTGTAAATGTTTGACATTTGTGGTTGAACTTGAAGAATAAAGAATAACTCCAACAGTTTCAAATAAGCGCATGCGCTTGTATCGCTACATCGCTTTCACAGTTGCACAGGTGGTTGGTTACATTACTCCGGACTTGCTGCAGACAGGATGGATGTGTGCCACATCACTAAAGGCGCACACATTGAGCACTTATAGGAAAAAACTAGAATAGTTTTCCTTCAATTTCATGCAGGATTTGTTAAACTCCTGTAATATACCATTAAAACTAGGACATTCTTTTACGGACACCCTGTATTATGATAATTGTATAATATGTGTGTATTTTGATTCTTCATTTTTCTATAACTTATGATATCTGTTGGCTAAAAAATAAATAAAAATTTTGAATAAAAGGTTGGTAATCTTGGTAATTTAAATTAAAGTCACACAAGAGCACATTTTACTAATAGTGATTAAAGTGTTCCTCTAAAATTATAGGAAAATTCATCTAACTTTAAACGTAAGTAATTTTGCGTTACAAACTTGGCAAATAATTAAATAACATTAGCATTCTGATAACAATTATTGTCTTTTAAAATAATAACAGCAAACAGCAACATATTAGGAAAACAACAACAAGCAAAATGATTTAAGATAGTGAAGTCAGTGAATGTGGACAGTGATAAAATATAAAAAGATTTGGATACAATTCGAATTGTAACGACAATTAATCCATTTTGAAAACTCAGAGCCTTGAAAATCGGTTTGAAGAAAATATTATTATGCATTATAACAAAACAATATAGGAATAAAAAAGCTTACTGTTTTATAAGATTTCCTAATTCTGATTGTAAAACCAACTCACACGTAATAAGCAGATTTTCAGGAATGGCTAAAATTACATCTCCAGATTGAATAGCTTGTTTAGTCATCAAGCCACGTCCATAACCTGTATAGTAGTATAAATAATTAATTAATGCATGATGATTACTGGTGAGAATAGCTTATATTGTACTTTCCAATTTTGCATAAAGCATTGACAAATTGCTAAATGCATAGATATAGAAAGTAGCAGATCTGCCCTTAGGGGAAAAGGTGAAGCCACTTTTGAACCAGTATCCCATAATTCAGATCGCAAGCCCTCGCCCATGGCATGCCATAAGCCACCAGATGGCACCATAAGATAAATTTGACTAATAAAAAAATGTATATTTCATATTAACTAATTAAAACTTTTCACCAGTTTTGCTATCATAAGTTTATAGCTGGATATGTATTGATAATTTCTGGCAGATATGAGGTATATATTTATAAAAGAAGCATATTAAAAATGCAATTTTTATTGCATGTAACTCTTCGGCAAAAGCAGTTTTTTGGAACCAGTATCCCGTGATGCATTGCAAAAATGGCGAAAAGTTACTTCATCACACAATCGCAAGGTTTGTATTGCATTGTACGGGATTGCGATGGGCATGGGCATACATGCTACTTTCTATATCTATGGCAACGCAATATTTTGGAAACATAATACATTAACATTATACACAGTTAAAGTATGGCACTATACACATTTAAAAGTTAATATTAAAAATATTTCTTTTAGCAGTGGTTTTACATTTTTACTTAATCACTCAAACCCATAGAATGGAAAAATACCATCGTCGCTGGCCTAGTGACAAATTACAAAATTTTGAGAGTTCTTTAAGAACACAAATAAAATTTTTGGCAACATAACTGGCAACCATCTACACTAATAAAAGCAAGGGGATGTTACACTAACGTTGCACACATCTAGAAGCTGATAGAGATAAGTTTTTTTGGGGTTAAAAAAATCTTTTGCAAAGATAGTGTTTAAAAAACATGATTTTCGAGATAATGGGCAAGATCGAAAAGTTGCTGTGCCAGCAACTAGGATTTTACCAAACATGTTAGTACTATTCATATTAAAGTGAGTTTAATATTCAAACTCCAGTGACAAATTTCAGTTCAATGAATGCACTTGAGATTAAAATACAGTGTTTATATTGCAACATGCAGTTTAAGCATGTGTTGTCAAGAAAAATAATACATAATACCCAAAAATGATGTATAATTTTTACATCAATTAAATCAAAAAATGATAATTTTAAGTATAAACCTGGAAATATTTTTGGCTTTAGCGTTTTCGAAGCTTTACAATTTTTCTCGCTCATCCATTTGGATATAAGGTTAAAATTTGCATTCATTTCCCTACAAGTTTCAGAGAAATTTGTAGCATTAGATTTTCGTTTCTTCCTCTGTCTAAAAGTTCTCCCAAGCATTATTTTCAAATAAAGATATATATAAAAAACAACACTCAATCTCCGAAAAAAGCAAAACAAATGTTTTTCATTTGTAAAAATTTTGTTGCCAGGTTCTTTTTATCTTTAGAGCTTTAACACAGCTAATAAATGCTTAATTACGATCACAACACACTTAGTATAGCTTTTTGATTCTATTAAAAATTCGAAAAAGTTAATTGAAAATTTTGCTTTAAACTTTTACTTTTGTATAGACTAGGAAGTTAAGCATCATAGATTGAAAAAAAAAAGGATCGTCATGAAAAAAAAAGGATATCGTCTTTAAGTTATAAACCAGACAGTAATAAAATGATCTACAACATACTGGAAGGCGTATCCCATGAAAAGCTGGTGAAACCTACTTTTGGGTCACTTGGCGACAGCTTTAGGGTCAATATTTGGAAACCGATTAGGCTTGTGTCGGCAACATCCAATGCAAAATGAATTCAAGTGTCAATTGTGATCGGCGAATTCATGCCAAATGTGCCACATATTCTCCCTTAAGCTGTCGCCAAGTGATCCAAAAATAGGCTTCACCAGCTGGGATGGATGCTCCTTTCATGGGATGCCCCTAGACCTGATCAATGTTTAGAATCAAAGATTCCGATGACAGAAATTTGGAAAACAAACTAACAAGCTCCTTTCCCCAAATTGGAGCTTTTCCTTGGATCCTTTTCTTTCGTGGATCTAGAAATTCAACATAATTCGTAACCAAAGAGAAGTACAGTGAGGGCAGCCAGCCACTGTCAGATCTATGATCAATAATAGCAATTCGTTTGGTTGTTAATTCTTAATTTTTGGATTAAGGTGTCACGAACGACTGTTTAGTAAAATTTAAGTAGGATTTTATTTTTAAAACTTAAAAGGTATAGTTAATAAATTTTGCATTTACCTTTGAAAATGTAATTAATTATTAGCATTTATTTATGTTGTTTTGACAATGTGATTTTTTTTTGTTTTAAATGAAAAATAAAATGAATATTTTTAAATTCTTTATTTAAGATATTGTGAAAAGGGAAAAAAAAAATATTTCATCAATAACATAAATAATATTGATAATATCTTTATTAACTTCTAACAAAGGTGGGGGAAGTGGTGTTAAAACTGGTATCTTCAGAGTTTAAGGGTTCCTAGAAATCACACTTTTTGCAAGACAATATATGTATATATTTTTTGAAAAAAGCAAGCAGTGCTTATATGTTTAGTCAAAGACAGCTTCAAAATAATGATTTAATTCTTTTTTAAATTGTAGGCAATTATTTAGTGAAACAGATAATTTTGCAAGGATTTTTTTCATAGGCTAGAAAAAAAAATCTGATGGTAGACCTGTTATCGTTATGATTAAATCACTCAAATTATTATTTTGACACTGTTCAAAATTCTAGGGTTATAAACGACTACACATAGTTTTTTTTTAGTAGAATTTTAACTGTTTGTGGAAAACATACTTGTTTTATTTTGAGAAGGAGGTCGACCAATACATTACTACTCTAACTTATAGAATTGGTTTTTGACAGACCTGAAAACGAAATTAGCTGCTTTTTTTGTCAAATAGCATGAAGAAGATAGGGAAACTAATCTTTGATTTCTTGAAGACTTTCGAATTTCTTTACTTGGTCTAGACTGCGGCTGGACAAACTAACAAGATCAATTGTTTATTTCTGTCAGATTTAGACTTGTTGGTGTTTATAAATTAATTCCTATTTTACGATCAAGGTAGTATACAAAACTTGTACAAAATTACTGTTACATAATTTAAAAATTTGTATTTTTTTTTTATTTTAAATTGGTATTTAATTTATTCTTCAGAAAATGACGACATGTTCTTAGACTTATTTATACTATCCTAATAATAATTTTAATTCGTACAAAAGGTAAGAAAAAGGAAGCTATTTAAAAAAAAAATAATAACTGTTACACTTTAAAAAAAAGTTCAGAAGTTAACATTTTAAAAAAAACTTTCAAAAAGTGTTATGTCATTAGAGTATTGTGTTTTTTAATTTTATGTCGTAAATGATGCTGTCATAAAGTTATTTAGGTTGTGCATTAAAAAGTAACATGTGAATACCGTTTTTTTTTATATTCTGAATCCTTTAATAATAGGGGATATGAATGTTCTATATTTTTATTTCGTAAAAAATATTTGAAATATTTTTAGTCATTATGTAAACCTCACGCGTCTTCTTTTTGTTGTAATACTTCTTGTATTAAATAAAAATATTTTTTTTATATTTGCATGAAAAAAAATACGATTTTTACACTATAATTTTAATATCAGACGCTTGCGAAAAGTTATTCTTCTAATGGAAACAGTGATAAAAAATTACTCTTTTTATAATTGCGTGAAAAAAATCTGACTTTTACACTATAATTTTATTTATCAGACGTGTTCGTAAAGTTATACTTTTTTAGAAACAATGATAAAAAAATTACTTTTTTTCACCTTAGAGCAGTGAAAAAAAGTACTTTTTTTTTCACTCGTCTTAAAAGATGCCAACATTTCAAGTAAAACTGATATATTCTCTACTTTTTCCTTCACGGTAATAAATATTTCTTCCAAAAAGGTATTATGCCCCTTTAAAAATAATCAAAAATGCAATTATTAAAAGATGAGGTATAATCTTAATTTATTTGATAAAAAAATAATAAAAAGATAATTAATCATAATAATATATTAATTAAATCAATATAATAATTAAATCAATGTATTAATTAAATCAATATATTAATTAAATCAATATATTAATTAAATCAATCTAATAATTAAATCAATATAATAATTAAATCAATATAATAATCATAATATGTTCATTAAATCAATATAATAATCATAATATGTTAATTAAATCAATATAATAATCATAATATGTTAATTAAATCAATATAATAATCATAATATATTAACTATATGTTATCGCCGACGTTCATGATTTTGAACTTTTGGGCCAGAGGTTGATAATAGGAATCCTGTGTAACGTTTGCCCCCCTCTTAAGTTTCGGCTGGATCCGCCACTGTCAAGTCAACAACAACAAGATGGGGAAACTTTCAATGTCAGTTTAAGGTTTGGAATCTAGAGTTACTCTTTTAATAAAATTTAAGAGATTAAGATAGGATCGTCTAGTTTTTACTGTTTTTCAGCACTTTCGCAAGTACCTTTTACTACTCACAAAAAAGGCCAGCATAAATTAGTTTGCCGTAATTCAAAATGCTGTTAGTGCATAATCGACTATTAATTTAATGACATATGTCTTTGTTTTCTAAAACCTAATTTAATATCCATATTTTTAACATGTGTTCATTATGACGTCACTATTACCATTAATATCACTTGTAACGTGTATCAATAAAGATGCCAGGTGAACCTCATTTATTTATTGGATTACACGACACTTGCCCAAAATATGGCTGCCATACTATTTCTTCCCCTCTTTGACCATTTTCAGGGGTTGTAGTTTTGGCATGTTTCTCTCACCAGTTGAGACTTTGAGGGTTGATAGCGTAATAAAAGCTAATTGTCCTTATACGCCCCCCCTACTCTACAAGCAGATCGAGGGAGTCGAGTTAATAATGAAGTGCGCGTATTCCAAGATCTTGTCAAGCTGAAACTTGTTTGTCGCCCGTTTCAGCGGGGGGTTATTCGGTATTCTTCTCTACCAGACATTCTTATCAACGCTAATGTGTTAGTTACTTTCAATATGGCTTAGAAGGCCATTGTGACTATAGCTTTCCATTTTTTGAACGTTTTGATTTAGTTTTTTCAAATTGCAATTGAAATTTGCTGCATTAGCACAAATACGTTTTTAAGAAAAAGTTATTTAAACGAATATGCTTCAATATAAAATCTGCAATTTATAAGAATACTTAATTTGTTTGTTCTTGCACGAGTTTTTCGATAAGTAAACATATTTGCAGGGTAAAATCAATGATTATTGGGTAATTTCCAAAAGTAAACGTGTTTTATTCGAATAAAATTGTTTTTAAGCTTATTTTAAGTTTAAGTTAAGTTTAAATAACAATGAAAGCAAGAACTTCTAAAAGAACTGACACAACAACCTACTTTCCAATTACTTTAACACTCATAGAAATTATTATTGTTAAAATTTTAGAAGCGGCCATTTAGCTTTTAATTTTCATTAATTTTCTTTCACAAATTCAATGAATATTTTTCATATTTTGTTACATTTATTTACGTTCGAAGCAAATTCATGCAAAATTGCTATCTCTAAAAATGTAAACGAAATGTATCATTATTTTAATTTAGATTTTCTCGAGCTCTGTTATTTAAAATTTTGTAGCAAACTATCGATGGTAAGGTTTTCAAATATCTTTATAAAAAAAAACAAATATAAACTAAAAAAAAAAAACTAACTTGAATAATGAACCATCAAAGAATCATATTGCGAAAAAATACATTATGATGTCATTAAAAAAAGTTTGTCTTTCAATCTTTAATTTTAAAACAAGTTTATTGTTCGATTGTAAATGTTGGAACAGTGTTTCCTGGAGACTATTTCCCTCCCCTTCAGGGACATGTCTAAATTGTGTAGGTGGCGCGTGATAGGTTTATTTTACATATTAGTCTATTCACCTTTTTTTACATAAGCAGTAAAAATAATAATCACTTTGCAGCCAAAATAACTAAAAACAACTTGTGTATAATTGGTCAAAATTTTAAAAAATCGTCACATTTTTAACCTTTTTTAATTCTCACTCCTCTTCCAGCGCATTTTGTTACCTGCGTACCACTAATCGTTTTTTTAAGCAAAATGAAAAAGATAATCAAGATAATAAAGTTTTTAATGTAAAAAGTTTATTTAAAAAAGAAATCGTGATTATTCATTCAATTCCAGTTTTGTTTAACATTATATAAATAAAATTAAATATAAATTATTAGGTATGCCGGACAACACCCGAACCAGGGACCCCTCGCATGCTAGGCGAGTGCATAACCGACTGGGCTCCCCAGCTTAAAATGGTTTTGAACAATGGGCATTAAAATATGCGGCTTGCGAATAATAAATTCGACAAGAAGGAAGTTTTAAAAGACCTAAAATATAACTCTAATACTCACTGAAATTCTAACATAAAAACAATTAGTTTTGTAACAGTAATTGTTCCCTAGATCCGCTACCACAAATGATTTGAGGGGGGGAGGGAAGCAGCAAGATGACAGCATTTAGTTTTAATTTAAACTTTTAAAGGGCGAAATTTCCCATTTTCATGAATTTTCTTCCACAAATTCAAATAATATTTTTTATACCTTGTTAAATTTATTTGCATTTAAAAAAATAATTATGTGAAATACCTTATTCTAAATATTTTCTCATGATCTGACTCCAGGAAACGGCTTACCGAATGCAGTATATTAAATATAACGTCATTTGCATGTCCTTTTAAACTTAATCCCAAATATGTATAATTTTTTTTATTAATTTATATTTATTGTCCATTGTCTTACAACTAATGACTTGTAAGAGGCAGTTATGCTTATAGGTAAAGTTAAGAGGAGATAAAAAACATCAGTGGCGAAGTTGAAGAAAGAGCCCAAATAATTGTCTCCAGATATCTGACATAGTGTATTCTTAACATTGCACATACTCTCCAGTATACATTATCGAGGGGACCCGGATCGCAGGCCAGCAGTCTGTGCGCTGTAACGGGTGCGGGTTCGATTCCTGCCTTCTCCCTGGGTGTACTTCCTTTCTCTGTGACAGTAAAAACTCTTTCTGTGTCTGTCTTACTTGACGAAGGCTTATAAGCGGGTCTTTGATCATGTACACAAGCTGGAATATATATGTACCTACCCTACCTACATTATCGATCGTTGGCTACAACATGCAAACAATCTATTCTTCAAATAGTCTCTTATTTTCAAATGCTTTCGTAAAAACAAAAATAGCTAAAGTACATGTCACAGTTGACGCCTTTATAAATTGCACATTGATAAAGAAAGAAAAATAGACCAAACTAACCAGCTTTTTATGCAAAAAATGAACACTGTACACCGCTTTCTTAGTATACAGAACATGAACATTCAAAGAATCACATTCTTTGAATGTTCTGCATATTATGACTTCATTTAAAACTGATAAAATTTTTCTTTAAATAATAATTTTTTTCAATAGTTTCGCTTGTGACAGTTGATTTGGTTAGGGTAGGGTAGTTAACATCTATATTCCGGCTTGTGTGCTCAATCAGAGACCCGCTTATAAGCCCTCGTCAAATAAGACAGACACAGAAAGCGTTTTACTGTCACAAAGAAAGGAAGTACACCCAGGGTGAAGGCGGGAATCGAACCCGCACCCGTTACAGCATGCCGACTGCTGGCCTGCGATGCTCACCACTCGGCCATCCGGGCCCCTTGATTTGGTTACTTTTCTTGTTTATACTTAATTTTCACTCGCGCTGAAATTTGTATTCAAATTGGGAATGAAAAGTATAAATCTCATGCTTACAACAATGAACAATGCTATACCTATGGAGAGATCAGTTCACTTTTTGCATTCATTTACCGTTTAGGCTAGAAATTAGAAGAATCTCTTCTTAAATGACGCCTTCGGTACATAGGAATAAGCTCCTTAATATGAGGAGTCCCGAGTCTGCAACTAAAGTAATTTCGAATGTTTGATGATGTGCGATCCAGTCAGTAAAAACTTTGTTTGTAGATGTAGATTTAGTATGTTTTGAAATTGAGATTCGTTTTTTAGTTTCGTTTAGAAAGTTTTTTTACAAATTTGTTTTTTGCGTAAAAAAAATTAAGCTAAACTACTTCGTTACGTTGTTCATTTTCACCTACATTTACGACTACAAAATCATAAAAAGAAAATTTCCAAAGTTTTGGGTGGTTAATTCTTCTATTATTTATGATTTATACGGCTATTTAACTGCCATATTCTAAAATTTAATGTTGCTTAATTTTCCTGTCATATTCAGCTAACCAAAACTTAAACAAATTTTAAAAACTAAAAGTTATAGAACTATTAAAAAAAACTGTTTTTTTTTAAAAATTGTTATTGCAAGAACTCCCAATCAGTGTTTACGTTGATTCATTTTATAAAACGCATGAATGGCAGGTGCTGTTTACTGTACCAAAAAATTCTGTAAAAAAAAATATTTGACTTCCATTTGAATTATGGTTTGGAAATACTGAATTTAGTTTTTATTGATTTAAAATTCTTTGTTGGTTATTCATTTTACGTAGGTGTACGTAGGTACGCTCTTATAAAATTATACATTAATAAACTAATTAATGCAAATTAAAACTACCCATCTTTTTATACAATTAAAAAAAATGGATTCTTGTATGCTGCTTTCCTATTAAAGAGACAATAAACAATTTGGTACACAGTTCAGTTATTAATAATATTGTATACAATATTCTTTTTTCGAAATTAGCATTAGTAACTACATGAATATGTTTAAAAAAATCTAAGTCATCCTACAACGATGACAAAATAGGCACCAAAAAAATCCTTCAGCCACGTCCTAATTATTTTGCAGTTGTCAGGGATGTCAATCTCAATTTCTAACCCCCCGCGAGGACAAACCTTCCCAAAAATTCCTACGGCACAACCATCTGTGAGAAAGGGGCTAAGCGCAAATTTCAAACAATTCAATGCCCCAAGATTTTTTCTTGGCTACATGGCGAAAAATTGCTGTCCTAAAAGTAGCCAACGGTCACCCCGGCCCCCTGCTGAGGGGGGAAAGCATTTAATCGGTCCTTTCGTTTTGGGCAAGTGCGCTGCCACCATTTATTGCGTGGTATGAATAGAAAAAACAATAATAACTAAATCAAGTGGCAGATGGAAAAACGGAATGACAACTCTCCAAGACATACTTATATTTGAAATTACGCAAAAAAGTGTTTATCCCTATTGTTCCTAAAATTGATACTGAATTATTATTTAAGTGCTGATAGTCCATAAAATATTTATTTCATGTTGATGCCTTGTGTCAATGATTGATATACTTTTTTCGATTTTGATAAAATAACAATTATTCTCCTTGTCCAAAGCACTTCGAAACAAGACGATGCTAATAGTTTTGTAACTGAATTTCTAATCAATCATATAGGTTTTAATACATTTTCAAGGCGGGAATTCGTAAGTTAATGTCTACGTGCATTTTCTTGACAGTTTAATTTATTGCATTACCTACACTAATGTTTTGTTATAAGTTATTTATTATTTTGCTATTATTCTTTTCCTTTGGGAACTATATGTATCCAGTTAGTAGCAAAACCTAAAAGCTACATTTTCATTCAGCCGGTTATTTTTCAAAATATCATGCATTCATACTAAAGAAAATGAATTCTCACTTCAGAATGGTTTTTATTTTATTTGGATTAAGCCTTATTTTACCAACATCAACGAACGGTAATTTCAAATGTTCTCTGACAAAGTGGATGTCAATTTCAGTTAGTGCTTTCATACTTCTTTTTCACGCTTGCGATACCATTTCCTTTATGCGTTCTATAACGATTTCGGCCGCCATGTTGTCAGCGGATGTGAGCTGTAGTATCATTCAACTAATTTTTCGATATAAACTCGGAAGGCGATTCTGTTCCCTCAAAAGATTAGCAAATACCTTGAGTGAATTTGATGTCAAAGAAGCTAAGATCCCGAGTATCTGCCTGCATATTTGGATTACAACTAGCCTCATGATTCACGTTTTATTTTTTGTTTCTGTTATATTCGCGAATATATCTAGAAATGACGAAAACTCCTTCGTCGTATTCAGAATCGAAGGTGATGAGTCATCACCCTATTATGTGCTTCTAAGTGTATTCTACGCTTTTCACTCTTCAATTTTAATAATTCTACCTTTAAATACATTCGCTATATTTTTTGTTATAGTGTGTTATAAACTTAGAAACTTAATGAAAAAAGACTATCAAGAACTCACCGACGAACACCTTTTGGACTATCAGAAGATTTGGGAATGTTGCCACAACTTTAAAGAAATCATTGATTCAATTGACCTGGAACTGTCGTTCTTCGTGTTGTGTGAAATTCTATACACATCTTCTGTGCTGTTTTTTACGATTTCAGGCTCGCTTCGATCAAACATGTTCAGTAGTTCCAATTGCTTGTATAAAGTGTCTTTCTTTTGCCAATTGTTAAATAACTTGGCAATATTCTTCGCCATCACTGTATCAGCTTCATTAGTATCAGAAACATACAATGAACTGTGGACTAACACCAATAAGTTCATTAAAAAACAAAGTGCCAACTTTCCATTTCGGCAGAGCAAGTGGTCTTTCATAGAAAGAGAAGCATATTTTACGGTGTGGAAAGTTGTCCCGATAAGAAGGAGTTTCATCTTAAGCACTTTTGGGACGATTATTACGTATATCATGTTATTTGATAGCTTTATACAGGCTCGTACTAACGTCCAACAATGAAGACCCTGGAGTGATCATTGATATAGAAAAACCGTACGCGCTATTACATATTATCTGGAGAAGAAACGTAATGGTGAAACAAGAGGACATTTTGTGCCGAAGCATCACCTCAAGAAGGCGGCGATTGGCGTAGAAAAAATCAGTACTAAAATTGCGCTTTTTTTTAGAATCATGATTGTTGAATTGATTCTAGTTGATGACTGCAAATATTTCGAATTTTTCTTTTGTAAGTGTCAAAAATAATATTAATAAGTAACCGAAATTTTTTATAATCGTTGATAATTCGGAATTATTGAGTTTATATTCATCGTTAAGCCTAACCAATCATAAAATATCATTCAAAATAGTCTGACATTAAAATTATTTCACTGAATAGAGAAAGAACTACCCAAAAAATGATCTTAGTCATAAATCATAAAAGTACAATCCACGTCTACAAAAAATTTCAAAAAGCCACCAGCTCCAAGATAACAGCTTCCAAAAAAAAAAAGCGCAATTTTAGTGCTGTCATTTTCTACGCAACTGGCCGCCGTGTTGAGGTGTTCAAAGGAAACATATTTTGTCCCTCCGTTTCCCCTTTAGATAGTGGGCGATAGCGCACGGTTTTTCTATCTCTATGGGAGTGATGCGGTTGGTTAAGATTAAAGACAAAAAAGAAGGAGAGATTGTTTAAAGACAATTTTGCTTTGCATCTTTAAACGTCTTTGCGTTTTTTTTTTAACCAAAAAGTATTGAAAAGGATTAGCAAATTTTACCCATATAAATTTAAATACTAATTCATTTTACTGAAATAAGAATTTGTGATTTGTGATATTTGAAAATAATTAAAAAAATATTCAATAAAAATATTTAATTTTGTATTCATTGTTTTTATTTAATGTTTAAAGAAATTTGTAAATATTTTTTTCAAAATCAGATAACTAATTTTTTTTATAGCGAATGTTTACTTAAATGACTCTCAATAAAATAAATCAGTAACAAGAAGTTATTTGTATGGTAGGTACATATATATTCCAGCTTGTGTGCTTGTTCGGAGAACCGCTTATAAGCTACAAGAAGTTATATTGCAACTAAAATAGCTTACTTTCCTGTTACTTAAATACTCATTGAAATTCTTATTGGATAAGAAGTATATTTCTACAGTATATGTTTTTTTTTATATCTTATCCTTCCTTTGGCTACAGAATTTTCTAGAAAAATTAGTGCTGATCTGAAAAATGGAGATTATAATAACCTGATGGGTGCTACCAGTTTAGAGGTAAACAATTGGCACAAAATAAAAGTTTACATAAAAACAAATCCCCTTTATTAAGGGGGAATGGGCGCGCTGGATCACGGGTCTCCAAACTCAAGAGCCTCAGCGTTAATCCAATTGAAAAAAAAACTATTCTCTTTGCCACATTTCTCCGGCTGCATAAAATATTTTTACAATCTATTTTAAACTGATAAATGTAGATAACTTACAGGTCTCTATAACCCCACTTTTTAAAATTGCTTCGAATCCTTTTTGTGTAATTATTTATTCGAAATTTAAAAAAAAAATTCGAACCAATTTCAAAATGTGGGATTGTCGTCACCTGTAAGTCAGCTACATTTATCGCATAAAAATCCGTTTGTAAAAAAAATCCGTTTGTAAAAAAATGTGTCAGAGAAAATATTTTTTCTAAATTGGATTAACACTGATCTACTTTGCTTTGGAGACCCGCGATCCAGCGCGCCCATTCCCTCTTAAGGGCACTAAAACAGTGCAAAGCCGGCCTTATAAAAATAGTTATAAAATAAATTTCTCGATGAATTTCCTTTTTAAGTGTGGTGTAAAAGTAAATAATAAAAAATAATTTACTCGATAAAATGTCTCCCACTTTGTTTTATGTAGAGAATAAAAGTATATATATTTATAAAATAAATTACTAAAGTTAATAATCACAAAATAAATAACTCGATAAAATTCATACAAATCACCGAATTAATTAAAAAAGTATATTACATTTACTATATCGATTAACAATTCTACCTTATAGGTAGGCAACTTTTAAAACAAATTGCGTTAAAACTTAATTCAGAAATAAAAATAAAAAAGCAACATATATGGATATACAATAGTGAAACTTTGTAATTCAATTATTTTTTTTACTAATATTTCCTCAAATCAATTTATTCTAACCCTCCAGCTTATTCTTCAATTATATTTACTTTAGCGCGTGCAATACGCATTAGGCTTTCTATGTATCCCTTATTTCATTATTTAAGTCATGAATCGCATGCATCCTTTAATTTAAAACTAGTGAAATAATCTGTCGTAAGTGGGTTAAACTTGAGTTTGACAGTCATCTGTAATTTTGTAAAGGTTCTAACCAAAATTCAGCTAATACAAACTTATTTTAAATAAAAAAAAACGCTGTTTAAAATTATTATTAGTTCTAAGTACGTGAAAAATTATTTACCAACAGAAAAAAACCTTCGTTGCTTATTTTCCATATTTTTGATGACAATTTAACGAGCTTGGAAAATATGGGCAGCGAAAACAAATATCACTCCAAACCGCCATTTATCTTCATAACCCGACGACTTACTAACACAAACGGCAAACGTAAGAGTCATTTACAATTACAAAACACATTTCGCTGAGATAGTATGTTTTGTAGAATAATTTTGAGAGCTTGGTCAGATATCTGGCCAAGCGGTCTGAGTGACCGACAGAGTTAGATAAAATGACGAGTTAAAATAAACTTGCTGCGTGCACAAGATTTGGAGTAAAAATTTGCTGCAAAAAATATTAATAATAATAAATTTTTTTAACCCGTAGGCTATTATTGATTTATTATACATTATAAAAACACAAATTGTATAGAAATTGCACGGAAAAAGGTTAAATTGCTAAGAATAGCCCACCTTCAACATTGCATTCGTTTTGGCAAACTTGCGATGGCGATGAAAAAGAAATATTTTTCTGAGCTGGGTTTGTAAAAAATGTTGAAATTGATTGTTGTCCATGCGATCTATTATCACCCGCATGGTACTCCTCATGCTTTCGCTTAAGATGCGTTGCATAATTTTTTCTCCACAAAAACGGCATGTCACTTTCCAAACCCAACTCTGATATTTAATATTGTTACTCATCATTATATATAATGACCAGAGAAATAAAGTTTTAAAAAACTATTTTGGACCGCTCCGACTCAATAATGACCGTCAACTTTCCAATCATATTTTTTCGTATTTTTTGCAAGAGGGCAAAAGTCATATGTTTTTTAAATATTGAAACAGATAATGATTTTTTAATAATATGAAATTTTCTGCAGGAGTAAAATATTTTCCGCGTACAGCGTACGCGCGTTCGTCTATATTATCCAACCCTGGTGACCGAGTGTTGTTGTTTCATGCTACCATTCCTCACGCATGGGGTTCGAATCCCGGATTTATCTTGGATAACTGAACCGTTCATTCATGTAGTAGGTCGACACAATGAGTCTAGTTTTAGAAATTAAATAATGAGACTTTCGTGTCAGCTTTTTCAAAATAGTTAAGTTTTTTTTTCGGATCTAGTATGCAGTAAAAAATGCAACTAGTACAAATACAAATACGAAGATTGTAGACCAACAACAGGCCAGAGGTCCAGCAAAGTTTGTCCAAAATATATCTAATTCCTTACCAGTTTCCAATGGCTATCGAAATTCTTCTTAAAAATCTTCCATAACGTATTCTGGTAAAGCATTCCAATCATTGACGACTCTATTGTAAAAATAATGTTTTCTTACCTCCCTTCTAAAGCATGATTTTAAAGAGCCCTAGTAAACGGAATCACCAAATGTATACATTGCGGAATGGAACTGTAGCGATAATTACTCATTACAAGAAGCTTGGTTTGATTTGAATTATCGTCGCACTAGAGCTACACGAGGGCTATTGGCGACGGGCGTCGTATTTTAGAACCACAGTCAGATGACGAGCCACACCTGAATAGGCACCCAACGCAACCATTAAGGGCGACATCGTACGCAGCGTTAGGACTTTGAAGGATATTTAACGTGCACTCCCTTACACGGGGTATTATTCGTCGGACATTTTTGGCTGCACGGGCCGTTTATAGGTCGGCAGCTATTTTGGCGATGCCCGGACCCGAACCTGGGACCTTCCGCATGCTAAGCGAGTGCTTAACCGACTGGGCTCCCCAGCCCCATTACAAGAAGCCAAAATATTCCTTGTCTCCGTACTTGATTAAGGTGTGTAGCCCAAGTTTAATGTAAAAATCACGCACCTATTTTACTAATTGTTTGACAATAATTTACAGTTAGAAACTTGCCAAACCAGCTTAGCGAGTAATTGTCTAGTCCTAAAAATAAATGACTTTTCCTGTTATTATAAAATAATTAATTTAATCGAAACACATTAAGTAGACAAATACGTTTATTTAATAACTTGTCTCTTTCGCGACTTATATATTGCGTGGTGTAGTATAAATATTGCGTTTCAAATATGTATTACACTACTTACATCGATATAATATTGGCAAATTGTTTGATATAGATAATTAGTTTTACAGTAAGTTGCATAGTCACAAATCTTTGGTTGCTTGGTGAAATGACTGGCGCATAACTGAAAACCTAAAAGTAAGTTTAGAGTCTTTCAACTTTTATCCTTGATCATGTTAATTGAGACAACACCCGAGTTTTAAATGCATTGCTCTTCGTGGGAGAAAAATTAGTCCTGTGTTTGATTCTATACAAAGCCTAATTGTGCCTAAGCTAAATCAAAATATAATAGCGTTTTTTCTCTCTTTTATTGATCCAGAATTGGTTTGAAATCTACAGCAAGTCTAAGTAACTGAACGCCAGTATATTATGCTGGTTAGATTAACTTTACATAAGAGCGCATACTGGAGGTTTGGTGTCTGTTTTAAAAGAGAGATACAAAAACAGTGCAATTGTAGTTGTGAACCTCGGTCGGTTGAGTTGAAGAAGACATGATCGTCATCCATTAGTCTGGATATTTAAACAATGTTTAATGCACGACAGCTTGTTTCCATACCTGAAGTTATTTTGTGACATTTTTGGTACTGTTTACTTATTATACTAAACGCTTTTCTGATAATACTGATACTAGACATCTGATCTTGAACCACCATGGAGTCTTACCATTTAGTCTCCAAAAACTGGAAATAAAATACTTAATAATTCTTGTTAATGTGCTTTTAGTAAGTTTCATTGCAGTTTCTTTTACAACTGTTGCAGTTCGATGACAAGGACAAGACAATTTTTTTGAAATTTGCTGGTTCAAACTCTGTATGAAGGGATTCAAAGTGTACCAGAAATTATCGCTAGAGTTTATTTTTAAAATTTTTGAAAATTGAGTCCTTGTGTAAAGACCAACATACAAGCATATTAAAAACATACTGTTACTTATCTATATGTACTTGAAGAAAACCTTTTATGGCCGAGGTTAATTCATGATAAAGTTATGAAGTTTTTTATAATAATGCTAAAAATTATTTTAAAATGTAGTAGATAGAATGTACATTTAATACCATCGACACTTGATACACAGTTATTTTTCAGCTTTTTTACTCAGCAACGGATCTGTTTTCGGTGTTCTCAAGTACAGATTTAATTAATGATGTCCAAAATGAAGCTGTCATACAAACTAATCTTCATCTTCTTTGGAATAAGCGGCATTTTACCAACTTCCTTACGCGATGCAGGCACATTTAAATGGTTCATATCCACTTGCTTGCTATTCGCCGTGAATCTGCAGATAATGGTATTTTACATTTACGGCAAAGTGTTCAGCATCCGTTACGGTCAGTTGTCAAACATTCCTCAGAATACGATACTTGCTGAAGTCATAGCAAACGCCATTTTGTTCCTTCATCGCTTTTGCCTCTGCAAGAAGCTGAGCGATTTCAGGAAGATAACGAAGATAGTGAACACTCTTGAAACGAAAAGACAAGTCAGCTTGTACGCGTTTGTGGCTCTAAGCGCCATTTTGTACACCGTTAAGTTCGTGGCGCTGGTGAAAGAAACCGGCAAAAGCTTGTTCATATCCGAACTGTTTAGAATACCAATGAATAACACTGGATTGTTGCAAGTTGCCGGAGTATACTATTCACTTAATACAGCGATTTTGATGGAATTGCCTTTGAACATATGCGTAGCCTTCTTTATAATAGTAACCATCGATGTCAAAACTGTGTTGAGGAACTTCTTAGACGGAATCTCTCCGGAAAGTCTTGACAACTACCAGGTTCTTCTTCGATGTTACCACTCCATAAAACTCACCATCGATTTTCTAGACGATAAGCTCTCGTTTTTTATATTTTGCGAAATTCTCTTTTCGTCCATCATAATGTTTTCTACTATCACTTTGGGACTTCGCTTGGATTCGTATGAAAGCTATTATTTCTCAACCCAAGGCATTTTCTTTCTTTGTTTAACAGCCAATGCTTTTATAATATTCATAGTAATGACTTCTTGCTGCTGCTCGGTTTCAAGAGCCTATGCAGAAATATGGGCGAAACTAAAAACTATTATTTTGAATTCGGATGTGAGCTTTGCGATGCGTCATCAAAATTGTTTTCTGTATATAGAAAAAGAAGCTTACTTCACGTTGTGGAAAATCATGCCCATAGACCGAAACTTTGTTTTATGCACTTTTGGATCCATTCTCACTTACGTAATGCTTTTTGATAATTTTATATCTGTTAAAAGTGTCAAAAAGTAAGTGAAGAGCTTGACACATTTTCATTTTTTTTAAAAAAAATTAACACGTTAAATTTTTTTTGAAATTTGTGACTGTTTTAACGTTATTTTCAAAACAGAATGATCCATTATTTCGTCATCGATTAGATTTAGACACACTTTTAAAACCTTAAAAATAAATGCCTTTTCATAATACTGAATCTTGCTGTTTACACTGTGCCTACAAATTGCACCATATATATACAACAGTTTGTGTTAGAATAACTTTTTACTGATGCTTCACAGAATAACATTAACCCTTTAATGCATACTTTTGCCATATGGCAACAAGTAACATAATCCACTTTATTCTATTAAAGTAGAGCTCCCTCTCAACAAATCTATGTTTTTTCATCTATTACATTTCAGTTTGAAGTTTTAGTTACTAATAACCCTTATAGATGACAGTATTAAAAGTGTATTCAAAATTAAAGAGTGAAGTTATTAACTGTTATGAAATTACGTTTTTGGCAGTATTCAAAGTATAATAATATTAGGACTAAATATACAAATAAATTGTTTAAAAAAATATTCGAGTTCAAGAGGGTTATTTTAAAATATATTTAGTAGTTTTCTCCAGTCATTCTTATCATTCTTATCACAATTGGAATTTTGTAGTTGATTTTTGCCACATGGCAAAGTTTTTAAAAATTGAAATTATTATTATTTATTATTGCGTCTTGACTAGTATATCGATAAGACGTCAACATAAAAACCTAAAAACTAAAACGATGGAGATTCGATCTTTGACGCAAGCATCCATCGGATCATATCGTGTTGCAAGTGCACAGTAAAAAACTGTATAACGCTACCACAATTTTGGGTGCAACATCATACCAATTTTGAAACAATCTAACTGAACTCTAAGTATGTCAGAAACGTTCCTCAAAACTCTTTGAAACTTTCCACAGAATCCAAGCTGAAGCGCAATCATATAGGCTGTGAAACAAAAATGTTTTTTTTTTAATTGCGGATTTCATTAAGCCGGCATTGAGAAGTCATCAAAGCAAGGCTATTGTAATCAAAGGATTGTAAGATCCAGCCCGCCATCAGGACTGACTTTGACTCGGGTGTAATACAACAAAACTACAAAATGTCATTTGCATGTATAATGTTATTGCGCTATAGTAAAAGTGGGTATAATACTACAAAACTACAAAATGTCATTTGCATGTATAATGCTATTGCGCTATAGTAAAAGTGGGTATAATACTACAAAACTACAAAATGTCATTTGCATGTATAATGCTATTGCGCTATAGTAAAAGTGGGTATAATACTACAAAACTACAAAATGTCATTTGCATGTATAATGTTATTGTGCTATAGTAAAGGTGGGTATAATACTACAAAATGTCATTTGCATGTACAATGTTATTGTGCTATAGTAAAAGAAGTGAAAGCTCACTGTAAATTCGGAGGCAGCTTTGGTGACAGCTGTTTCTTTCCTTAATTCCTCCTTTTTTGTGGATTAATCTTACTATGTTTTTTTTTTAAAATTAAATATTACTCAAAAAGTTACTAAATATGTTTTTAGCGTGCCTTAGCACCTTGTTATAATTTTTTCACACTATAAAATATTGTAAGTTAAGAAGGATAATTTTAAAAACTTCAAATTATTTTTCATACCTACTATTATATGATACCTTGGTGTTATTCTACTACATCCAAAATTTTAGGCCATTTCGGATTGAATTTAAAACGCATTTCCAGATAGTTCAAAATAAAATAAATGGATATATAATTTTTTTAACGCAAATTATACATGGACTTAAAATATAAACGTTTAAAAATTATAAACTAAATTTTTTATGAATAGATAAAAGTTAACTGTCTGAATTAAAAAAAAACAAAATACAGGAAATGACCACAGCCATGTTAATTTAATATTGCAATAAAAAGTCAAGTCTATAATTTTTGAAATGATATTTAAATCTCTCTAATAAAATGATGTATTAAAACACATGTATAAAATGATGTAATAAAAACATATGTATATCTACTCGAATATTAATGTTCTCATCTGAAGTTTGGCATTGATATTGATGTATGGTAATAAGGAAAACATATCGGGAATTGCACAGGCACTATATTATACATTGGTGATGCATGTCAAATAAAATAGTGACAAAATTTGTCAATAAAAGTGGTCTATAATGTCTTTATTTCTTGTCTTTGTTCTATTCTATCTAATTTAACTATCACTATTACAAAAAATGTATAAATTAAAAAAAATATTGAACTTTTATTGAGTAAGTGTGTTTGGAGGACAACCACCAATCATAATAATTCAAATTTTTAGGACAAAAATTTATTGTCAAACAAAGTCTGTAATTTACATGGAAAAACACAATGCAATGTTAATCAGAGATCTAAATTTTTTTTGAAACGCCTGTTACTTTTTAAAAAAATACAATACGATTATTGATTCCAAATACTAGCTTCTCTGCAATACATTTGAGTTTGTAAATAAAAATTGTTACACTAATCAATTAATTAATCATACAAATTATCGTAATTTCTTTAATTAATTTCCTCTGTATTACAAAAAAAGTAGGCTGTGATGTGCGACAGTAACTATGAGAAATAACAACGCAAGTTTTCAACATCTGAGAAACACAGTTTATAGCACAAACAGCGTTTTTTTTTTAAATTAAGACTTTCTGAATTCGTTCTTTTCCCCCTTTAATTAATGCTTAAAATCTGGATATAAAATTGAAAGAATTGAGTGAATTGAATATCTTAGTGGAAGAACGTGTTAAGTAACATTTTTGAAAAAATTGAGTTAATTGAAGGGAGCTTAGTGGAAGAACGTGTTAAGTAACATTTTTGAAAAAAAAATGAGTGAATTGAAGAGTTTAGTGGAAGACCATGTTAAGTAACATTTTTGAAAAAATTGAGATTTTTGTGTCAATGGACATATTACTAACTTCTTTAACGATAACAAGTTTCCCCTTCTACATAAACTTTAAAGTTTAGTACATTTTTTACGCTTTACAAGTTCCATTTTCAACGGATCTGATTGCAAAAGAAAAACTTTAAAGCTCATTTTCTCGTTTTCACCTTTTTGTTACTTAGCACGTTCTTCCACTAAGCTCTTCATTTGATATCTTAGTTATACCTTAGAGAATGTGAGTTTTACAACAACACTCTTTAATTCCTCAATACCCATGTATCGTGTGCTAACTTGACAAAAGTTCTTGCTGTCCTTGCTTTAAACAACTTCCTAATAGAATTAGGATGATGGCAGTAATAAATTTATTCTCTTATTTTAAAATGTGAATTTACCATAAATTGAAGCAAATTCTATCGTAAAATAATTGCTAAATAAAATGGAGTTATGATTAAAAGGATAGTTTCGTATACTTTTTTTATATCATCATTTTAATGAAAGCATTAGCGACTATGGAAAACTTTGTGGACCATGACCCTATAATTACATTTTACCATTTAGCTATCTAGTTATTCTATCAAAAAATACGATAGATAGTTCTTGAAGGGACTGTATTTTTCTACAATTATTTAACCCTCATTTTACTAAAGAACAGCATATTTTCAAGGAGCTTTATTTAAGGGTACCGACATATAAGTCAACAGAAAATACATTGATATTGATAAATACCTTTCTATTCTTACTTCCTTGTTCAATTTTCCAAATACTGTATATTTTTTGTAATGGACTAGCAATTATTTATTTAGGAAGACGCTCAGCATGGAGCAATAGGTAATGTGTAGCGGGGTAGAACTCAGTAAATCATTTTGATTAAATGGATCTTTTAATAATATTTTCATTCCTTACCTGTTCTTTTGGACTAGCAATAAATAATAAATAGTTGAAGTAGCAACTATAAAAGGTGAAGTGTGTGTCGTCACATATTTAAATAATATCGATAATTTATCTGCAAAATTGATTAAAGATGCAAATTTTATATTTTTAAGGCAAGTTGTACTGCATGAAAATACTGCAAAAGATACTTGGGATTAATTAAGAAGTATTCATTAGCAGGCAAACTTGCCAAGCAAATTTTTGCTAAAGAAATTATAAACTGCACAGCCTCATGAGAATCAAAACATGCAGGAGCATATAAGTTATGTTTTTGAACTTTCAGAAAAGTTTAGAAATATTGGCGAATCTATAAAAGAATCACACCTTATTACCATTCTACATTCTTCCTTGCACTATAAAATAGTCCGTTGTTTTTACAGAAAAAACTGAAAGCTAGTGTGTTCGAAAAATACCGTATAATTTTCAGAGAAAATCTGATTATCTTTTAAGATCAATTTGTAATTTTAACGCAAATCTCTTCTTATTAACAGGCAAAGAAAAAAATTACGGCCTATTCAGTTATTAGAAACAATCTGTTTTTACTTTAAACAGTATATATTTAGCAAAAAAAAAAACGTTTAAAGAAAATAAGAGTGTTTTTTAAAATATATATATATGCTTTTTTTTCTGTAAAATTAACATATTTTTTTTCTTTACAGAGTACCTGCATGTTACGAAGTTATAGTGACCAGTATACGATCTGAAGACCGAAGAGAAATTTTTCTTGCCTCATTTTAAGTTAAAGTTTGTTGATGATTACGCGCGGTGCACTTCAAAGCAAAAAAAAAGACTATGTCAAATTCTAATCAAGCTTTAAAAGTTAACGATAGAAAAAATAGTTTATGATTCTTAAAATTTTGTGCCTATTGTAAAAAGTTTGATCATACGAAATATGAATGCTGGCTAGTTTCAAATAAAAATAAAGACTGACAAAAGTAAGTTTCAATTATAATACTGTTTTTCTTAATTTTAAATCATAATTTTTTTTACTCCAATTTTAATTTTTATCTTTTGTATGACAATTTTTGAAGAATGCCCCATGTGACAAAAAATTGAAAGCGAGAAAATGAGCTTTAAATTTTTAGTTTGCACTCAGATCCATTAAAAGTGGTTTTTGCAAATGGCAATAATTATGCTAAATTAACGTTTTTAAAAAGAGGAATTTTTTTTATCTTTAAGGGAAGGAATAAAATGTTCATGGCCACAAAATTCTCTTTTTTTTAAAGTGCTACCTAGAACGTTTTTTTTCACTAAGTACGCTCAACAATTTTAAATATCTTAAATAATGGATATTCATTGTTGCAATTTTGTAAAAAAAACTTTGTTATCTATCATATAGTATGCATTGATTATTTCAATCATAACAATTAAAGCCAACAATTAAAGGACATGTTAGCTAAAACAATGATACTGCCAACAAGAGAGAAATCTGTCCCATTTGATAAAAACTTGCACTCGCGAAGCATAAAAACTGTTATTGAGAAATAAAAAATTGCCTAATTCTTGATAATATCTAAACTTTGGAACAAAAATCATGCCAAAGTTTTTTAAAAATATCTTTAAACACTTGTGAGTATATTTTATTCTGATTTTTATTTGTAAAATCTTCTTAAAAAGTCCAACCAAACTATCGAGACATATGCTGTCCTGTTAAAGTTAATCATATGTTAGGTTGTATGGTTAAATATTAAGAAATTTAATGCTTCTTGGCTGTGACCAAAAAAATTGTTTGCAAATTACAGCAAAATTTGACCACACAAAGCTAAGCTATATTTAAAAATAATTATTGTTCAGTCTTCTAATTTGCCTTGACAATGTTATTGTTACGTTGCATCCATACTGCTTTTAAAAAATGCATTTATTCAATAACGTAGTAAACATGGTATGCTTCGCTGAACTGAGCTACACTTGATCCTACAATTTAATTGTACAATGATAACTAATATTTTAAATAATATAATTAATAATTTTAAACTGATTCTTCAGATTTCCGTGTTTTAAATATGGTACCGACGCTGGACCATTAATTAGAGCTTCGCCAAAGAAGTATGCGGTAAGTAAATATTTTTATGTACATTAAATAAGTTAGCACTTATGAATTAAGATTGTATTAAAAATTTAAAAGCATTTAAAAATAAATATTTCAATATCTTTCAGGCTCAACTTACCATAATGGACTACAATGTCTTAAAAAATATAACTTTCGAGGTAAGTAGTTCTCTTCAAACATTTTTATTTATTTTCATATCGCAATTTAACATTGGTTGCTGTTAATTTAGAGTTTTGCTAGTTAAATATATATTTTTAGCAATTAAAGCAATAAAAATATTTATTTCAGGAATTTTCTAATCCTCCCTTCAACAAGGAAAATACTCCTAATGTTGATGCCTTCAAGGACCAGCACAACTTTGTAAGTGTATTATTACATTCATTTGCTAGTTGAACATTCCATTATATGCTATGCAGTACAGAAGTTTTTCGATATTTTTCTACTATTTTGATAGCAAGTATACATTGAACAGTTATTAAACGATATAGTTTTTTACTAGAGCAAGTATGTATTGAATAGTTATTAAACGATATAGTTTTTTATTGGGGACGTTTATATGCTCTCATAATTCTAATTGATTTGCATTGATACTTATAAGTTACAAAAAATTTTGACTGTTGACGGTCTCCAAATTCTTATCCGCCAAAACTTGTTTATACAATTAGTAATACTATAACCTTTTTTCACACAAAAAATCAAGACTGCCTTAACATGTGAGTTTAACATCAAATTAGTTGTAAGATAGTATCTGGGATTTTTAATTGACAAAGAGTTGTATGCTAAAAAGCCGCCCCAGTGGCACACTCGTTAGGATTCTAGCCTTTGGAGCTGCTGGGGTCGGGTTCGAATCCCGGTCAGGCATGGATATTTGTGACTGTCAATAAATGTTGTTATTTGTCTATGTGTTTGTGTCGTCTCTTTCTTTGTGTGTCTCTTGTGCTTGTGTCATTTCTGGGGCTTAGTACAATAGACTTAAAGTCGCAGTGCTTGGCGGTCTTGCCCCCCACCAAGAAAGTCATAAGTCATATGCTAAATAAAAATGGTTTTACAGATTGACGAACATTTAAATAGTTATTAAAAAATTACAGTGTCTGAACTCAGGAACAATGAAGAATCGTGTAAAATAACTTGGAAAAAAAAATCTTCTACTCCTTGATTTGAAACTTCTATGTATTATACTTAATTAAAATAATAACATAAACTATGCATCTGTCACTTCATAACATAACAATCACTAAAACTATAAATACGTTTCAGGTCACCTATTATGCAACATTTTTTTAACGCACGTTTTTGCTTTAAAAGCATTTTATTTCTATCATAAGCAAATATTTTGAAAAAGTACTTCTTTTTTTATATTTTGTAAAAAAAATTAAGTATTTTCCATAGTTTAAATTTCTATCCTTAATTTGTTAAAATGTGTGAATGTTTCCTCCACGCAATGAATAATAAAGCCGAACCAAGCAATTTTAGTTTAACCCCATAATTATAATAATTTATTATGATTATATTTAAGTCTTTAACTGGGTCAGTTAAAAACAGTCAGTCTTTAACAGAGTTAAGTCAATAACTGGCATAATTAACCGGTGTTGCACACTAGATACACTTAAACACAGTGCTGACTTGTATATTATGTTAACTTTTACTTTACGCCAATCGATCCCTCTTCCCACTGATTAACAAACCATCAGGATATTATAACCCTCCCATAAAGATATCCGCATTTTTATAAAAAAAAATAGTTGTATGTCTGACTGGATCTCGGTCCTCCCTTTTATGAGGTATAACCTCCACCCGACTAATTATGTAGAATGAAAAGGTGTGTAAAATGCAGGTATTAAAAATAAGCAATTTTGTAAAAGCAATTTTAATTTTTATCAAAAGTAGTTAACCTTTTTTAATTATTATAAGTTTAATTAAAACTAATTAATAATTGTAAAAAACTAAAAGTAATTAAATTTAAATTTTTAAAATCTATGAGAATCATAAAAAAAATATTATTTTATTTGGCAAAAGTGTGCTACACGCCCCCCCCCCCGCCGTTTTTTGTTAGCGACGGCCCTGGTTACAATATAATTAGTATGAAAACTTTTTATAAAAAATCAAGAGCGGCATTTCAATGATTTGCATCATATGAAAAAAACATACCACACGGCCCTGCCTACTTGTTTTATTTTGAGAGGGATGTCGACCAATACATTACCACTCTAACTTAAGGAATTGGTTTTTGACAGGCCTGAAAACGAAATAAGCTGCTTTTTTTTTGTCAGATAGTCAGATTAGTGAAGATAGGGAAACTAATCTTTGATTTCTTGAAGACTTTCGAGCTATCTTTACTTGGTCTAGACTGCGGCTGGACAAATAGCAGAGGGATAAGTCAACAACAACAAGATGGGGAAACTTTCAATGCCAGTTTAAGTTTGGAATCTAGAGTGACTCTTATAATAAAATCATAAGAGATTAAGATAGGATCGTCTATTGGTTTTTGGCCTTTTCGCAGGTACCTTTAACAACTTACAAAATGGCCAGTATAAATTAGTTTGCCGTTATTCAAAATGCTGTTAGTGCATAATCGACTATTAATTTATTGACACTTGTCTTTGTTTTCTAAAACTTAATTTGATATATCTTATTTTTAACATGTGTTCATTATGACGTCACTGTTACTATTAATATCCCTTGTAACATGTCTCATAAAAGATGCCAGGTGAAAATCATTTATTTATTGCGTGGTATGAATAGAAAAAAACAATAATAACTAAATCAAGTGGCAAATGGAAACATGGAATGACAACTCTCAAAGACATACTTATATTTGAAATTAGTAAAAATACGTGTTTATTCCTATTGTTCCTAAAATTGATACTAAATTATTACTTAAGTGCTGATAGTCCATAAAATATTTATTTCATGCTGATACCTTGTGTCAATGATTGATATACTTTTTTCGATTTTGATAAAATAACAATTATTCTCCTTGTCCAAAGCACTTCGAAACAAGACGATGCTAATAGTTTTGTTACTGAATTTCTAATCAATCATATAGGTTTTAATACATTTTCAAGGCGGGAATTCTTCAGTTAATGTCTACGTGCATTTTCTTGACAGTTCATTACCTATACTAATGTTTTGCTATAAGTTATTTATTATTTCGCTATCATTCTTTTCCTATATGTATCTGGGAACTATATGTATCCAGTTAGTAGCAAAACCTAAAAGCTACAATTTCATTCAGACGGTTATTTTTCAAAATATCATGCATTCCTACTAAAGAAAATGAATTCTCACTTCAGAATGGTTTTTATTTTATTTGGATTAAGTCTTATTTTTCCAACATCAACGAACGGTAATTTCAAATGTTCTCTGACAAAGTGGATGTCAATTTCAGTTAGTGCTTTCATACTTCTTTTTCACGCTTGCGATACCATTTCCTTTATGCGTTCTATAACGATTTCGGCCGCCATGTTTTCAGCGGATGTGAGCTGTAGTATCATTCAACTAATTTTTCGATATAAACTCGGAATACGATTCTGTTCTCTCAAAAGATTAGCAAATACCTTGAGTGAATTTGATGTCAAAGAAGCTAAGATCCCGAGAATCTGCCTGCATATTTGGATTATAATTAGTCTCATGATTCACGTTTTATTTTTTGTTTCTGTTATTTTCGCGAATATATTTAGAAATGACGAAAACTCTTTCGTCGTATTCAGAATCGAAGGGGATGAGTCATCACCCCTTTATGTGTTTCTAAGTGTATTCTACGCTTTTCACTCTTCAATTTTAATAATTTTACCTTTAAATACATTCGCTATATTTTTTGTTCTAGTGTGTTATAAACTTAGAAACTTAATGAAAAAAGACTATCAAGAACTCACCGACGAACATCTTTTGGACTATCAGAAGATTTGGGAATGTTGCCACAACTTTAAAGAAATCATTGATTCAATTGACCGGGAACTATCGCTCCTCCTGTTATGTGAAATTCTATACACATCTTCTGTGCTGTTCTTTACAATTTCAGGCTCTCTTCGATCCAACATGTTCAGTAGTTCCAATTGCTTGTATAAAGTATCCTTCTTTTGCCAGTTGTTAAACAACTTGACAATATTCTTCGCCATCACAATATCAGCTTCATTAGTATCAGAAACATACAATGAACTGTGGACGAACACCAATAAGTTTATTCAAAAACAAATGGCCAACTTTCCATTTCGGCAGCGCAAGTGGTCTTTTGTAGAAAGAGAAGCATATTTTACGGTGTGGAAAGTTGTCCCGATAAGAAGGAGTTTCATCTTAAGCACTTTTGGGACGATTATTACGTATATCATGTTATTCGATAGCGTTATACAGGCTCGTACTAACATCAAACAATGAAGACCCAGGAGTGATCATAGAGATAGAAAAACCGTGCGCTACCACCAGGGCCTGCTCTAGGAAAACTCGGACTATAGGCACTAACCTATTTCGGGGGCCTCTTTACGGAAAATGTTTTGAATGATTTCCAAAATGATGGTGCAATATTGACCAGTGTGTCAAACTTTGCTACGGTTTTATTGGCTGCCGTATAAATATCGATGAAAAAAAAAACCCGATAGGCCAATTTCTCATTCGTAACCAAGAAAAAAACAAAGTGAAGTATCAGAATTTTTTGTAGTTTTCTGATATTTTGGGAATTTATGGCATTTACTACAGCGAAACTGAAATTTAGGGGCCCCTAAAATTTGGGGTCCCTAGGAACGGGCCTAACAGGCCTTATGGAAGAGCAGGCCCTGGCCACCACACACTATCTAGAGGAGAAACGTAATGGTGAAAAAAAGAGGAAATTTTGTGCCGAAGCATTGGCGGCGATTGGCATAGAAAAAATCAGTACTAAAATTGCGCTTTTTTTTTAGAATCATGATTGTTGAATTGATTCTAGTTGATAACTGCAAATATTTTGAATTTCCTTTTGTAAGTGTCAAAAATAATATTAATAATTAATCGAAATTTTTTATAGTTGTTTATTGATAATTTGGAATTATTGAGTTTGTATTAATCATTAAGCCTAACCAATCATAAAATGTTATTCGAAATAGAGTCTGACATTAAAATTATTTCACTGAATAGAAATAGAACTACCCAAAAAATGATCTTATTCATAAAAGTACAATCCACGCCTACAAAAAATTTCAAAGAGCTACCAGCTCCAAGATAACATCGTCTAAAAATAAAGCGTAATTTTAGTACTGTCATTTTCTACGCAACTGGCCGCCATGTTGAGGCGTTAAAAGGAAGCAGATTTTGACACTCCGTTTCCCCTCTAGACAGTGGGCGATAGCGCACGGTTTTTCTATCTCTATGGGAGTGATACGGTTGGTTAAGATTAAACACATAAGAAGGAGATATTGTTTAAAGACATTTTTGCGACTTTAAGGTCTTCTTAAGCAAAAAGCATAGAAAAGGATTTGCAAATTTGACCCGTATAAAATTGAATAATTCATTTCATTGAAATAAGAATTTGCAATTTCTGGTATTTGAAAATAATTAAAAAAATATGCAATAAAATATTTAATTTTGTATTCATTGTTTTTATTTAATTTTTAAAGAAATTTGATCAATTGGCACAAAATAAAAGTTTACATAAAAACAGATCCCCTTTATTAAGGGGGAATGGGCGCACCGTACCACGGGTCTCCAAACTCAAGCGCCTCAGCGTTAATCCATTTAAAAAAAAAAAAAAACCTATTATCTCTGCCACATTTCTCCGGCTGTATTGAATATTTTTAAAAACTTTTTAAAAATGATAAATGTAGATAACTAACAGGTCTCTATAATACCACTTTTTAAAATTGCTTCGAATCCTTTTTGTGTAATTATTTATTCGAAATTTAAAAAAAAAAATCGAACCAATTTCAAAAAGTGGGATTGTCGGCACCTGTAAGTCAGCTACATTTATAACATAAAAATCCGTTTGTAAAAAAAATCACGTTTGTAAAGAAAATGTGGCAGAGATTTTTTTTTTCTAAATTGGACAACAGTGTAAAGCCGGCCTTATAAAGTAGTTATAAAATAAATTTCTCGATGAATTTCCTTTCTAAGTGGGGGATAAAAGTAAATAATAAAAAATAATTTACTCGATGAAATTTCTCCCACTTTGTTTTATGTAGAGAATAAAAGTATATAATTATAAAATAAATTACAAAAGTTATATATAATTATCATAAAATAAATAATTCGATAAAATTAATTAAAAAAAAGTATATTACATTTACTATATCGATTAATAATTCTACCTTATAGGAAGGCAACTTTTAAAACAAATTGCGTTAAAACTTAATTCAGAAATAAAAATAAAAAAGCAACATATATGGATATACAATAGTGGACCTTTGTAATTCAATTATTTTTTTTTACTAATATTTCCCAAATCAATTTATTCTAACCCTCCAGCTTATTCTTCAAGTATATTTACTTTAGCGCATGCAATACGCATTAGATTTTCTATGTATCACTTATTTCATTATTTAAGGGGTCTAAGGAGTCTTAAAAATGTGCAAAGAAGGAACTACAAAGCATAGTTTGATCTTTCATGTAATTTTTTAACTACTCAATATACAAGTATAATTTTTTTATATGTAATTCTACAAGATTTATTTAATATGAAACAAATTTTAAAATTTATGAAACTTTAGCCAAAACTAAAATAAATGATATTAAACATGAAGCTATTTGAACACATTGTGATTAGGCTTGCGCGGCAAATTGTAAGGTCAAAATTGAAGACATGACCAAGAAAATGACTTTATATTGTACAAATATGTACAAACAAAGACTTATACCTAAATTCTCAGCTCAATTTTAATTAGAATTTATTTTAAGAACTTTTTTCTAAAAAAAATTATAAAAAAATTTGAATTTTGATTTAAAAAAATTTTAAAAATTATTTCTAATTAAAATTGAGCTGAGAATTTAGGTATAAGTTCTAGTTTGTACATATTTGTACAATATAAAGTCATTTTCTTGGTCATGTCTTCAATTTTGACCTCACAATTTGCCGCGCAAGCCTAATCACTATGTGTTCAAATAGCTTTATGTTTAATATCATTTATTTTAGTTTTGGCTAAAGTTTCATAAATTTTAAAATTTGTTTCATATGAAATAAATCTTGTAGAATTACATATAAAAAAATTATACTTGTATATTGAGTAGTTAAAAAATTACATGAAAGATCAAACTATGCTTTGTAGTTCCTTCTTTGCACATTTTTAAGACTCCTTAGACCCCTTAAGTCATGAATCGCATGCATCCTTTAATTTAAAACTGACGAAATAATCTGTCGTAAGTGGGTTAAACTTGTGTTTGACAGTTATATGTAATTTTGAAAAAGCTCTAACAAAAATTCAAGTTATATTATATTATTTTCAAAGAAAAAAAAATGATGCTCAAAATTATTATTAGTTCTTAAGCATGGGTAAAATTTTTAAACAGCAGAAAAAAACTGATCAGTTCATTTTTCATATTTTTGGTGACAATTTGGCTGGATAGCCAAATATTTGCCGTGAAAATTACGATCTCTCCCGAAAGTCAATAATGTACAAAACCCGACAACTTACGAATTACGAAACACCAGGCATAAAAATCATGTATAAAAATATTTCGCTCATATATTTCGTTTTCTAGAATAATTTTGAGAGCTTGGCTACACTCTTAAAACAAAAGAGTGAAATCCACTCCAGCTGGAGAAGTGCATTTTCGACACTAGAAAGGAGTGAATATTAAATCAGACTGAGTTAAAATCACTCTTTTGGAGTGATCCTATCGGAAGTTTAACACACAAAGGATCCACTCCAAAAGGGGAAGGGCATTTTCCAGACTGGAGGAGTGAAAATTAATCAGACTGAGTTAAAATCGCTCGTTCGTTTTAAGAGTGTGTATAAATGTGGCCAAGCGGTCTGAGGGGCCTAGTGTTATCGTTTCGTGCTACCAATCCCGGGTTTAGCAAGGTTAACTGAACCTTTCATTCCTGTAGCAAGTAGTTAGCTTTCTGAAATAAACAATGGGACTTATACGTCAGATTTTTCAAAATATTAGTTTTTATTAAAAAAATATTAGTTGGGATTTAAAGATACAAATAGTTTTTGACAATAATTTACAGTTAGAAACTTGCCAAACCAGCTTAGCGAGTAATTATTATAGGCCTCAAAATAAATGACCTTTCCTGTTATTTTAAAATAACGCGAAGAATTAATTAAATTAAAACATATAAGAAGACAAATACGTTTCTTTAGTAACTTGTCTTTTTCACGGTATATATCGCGTGCTATGATATAGATATTGTGCTTCCATAATGCGTTTCACAATGTACATCTATGTAATGTTAGCACATTATTTGATAGATAATTAGTTTGCAGTAAGTTACTTAGTGACACATGCGTGGTTGCTTGGTGAAATGACTGGCGTGTAACAGAAAACCTAAAATTAAGTTCGAAGTCTCATTTCTTTTATCCTCGATCATGGTAATTGAGACAACACCCGAGCTTTAAATGCATTGCTTTCGTTAAAGATTTTTTTCTGTATTTGATTCTACAAGAAGCCAATTTTTCATGTACAAATTAAAAATTTAAATGTGTTTTTCTCTTCGATTGATCCAGAACGGTTTTGGAATCTACAACAAGTCTGAATAACTGAACTCGAGTACATTAAGCTGCTGGTTAGGTTAACTTTGCAGTAGAACGCATTCTGGGGTTTCGATGCCTGTTTCAAAGAGAGACCCCATTAACAGGAACAGCGTATTGTAGTTGTGAACCTCAGTCGGTTAACCAGGAGAAGACGTCACCACCATCTCTTACTCAGAACATTTAAACCCAATGTTATGCACAACAGCGCGTTTCTATACATGAAGTTATTTTGTGAGATTTTTTTTATACAGTTTACTGATTGTGTTTAATTCACAAGCTGTGATCTGGACCTTGGACCACCTTGGAGCATACAGACTCCAAAAACTAAAAATAAATATGCATTTAGTAAGTTTAATTGACTTTTTTTTTACAACTGCTAAGTTGCAGTTCGATGACTTTGTTTAGACACTCTGTATGAAGGTATTCATAGTGTAATACAAATTCGCGCCGGATTTCATTTGCAACGATTTCCTTTGTGCAACGATCCACACTGATGAGACAAGCCTATTAAAAGCATTGCGTTACTTACTGTTTACTTTCAGAAAACCTTTTATTTCAGAGGGTTATTCACGAAAAAGTATAGTAAATGATTGTATAATGCATGTAGTAAATAGATTGTATATTTAACGACACCTTAAACACTTAATACACAGAAATTTTTAAGCTTCTTTACTCAAGAAAGGAAAACTCTTTTTGGTGTTCCAACTGAAAGATTTAATTAATGATGTCCAAAATGAAGCTTTCCTACAAAATAATCTTTGTCTTCTTTGGTATCAGCGGCATTTTACCAACGTCTTTACGCGATGCAGGCACATTTAAATGGTTCATATCCACTTGCTTGCTGTTTGCCTTGAATTTGCAGATAATGGTATTTTACATTTACGGTAAGGTGTTCAGCATCCGTTACGGTCAGTTGTCGAACATTCCTCAGAATACAATACTTGCCGAAGTCATAGCAAACGCCATTTTGTTCATGCATCGCTTTTGCCTCTGCAAGAAGCTGAGCGATTTCAAGAAGATAACGAAGATTGTGAACACCCTTGAAACGAAAAGACAAGTCAGCTTGTACGCGTTTGTGGCTCTAAGCGCCATTTTGTACACCATTAAGTTCTTGGCGTTGGTGAAAGAAACCGGCAAAAGCTTGTTCATATCCGAAATGTTTAGAATACCAATGAATAACACTGGATTGTTGCAAGTTGCTGGAGTATACTATTCACTTAATACAGCGATTTTGATGGAATTGCCTTTGAACATATGCGTAGCATTCTTTATAATAGTAACCATCGATGTAAAAACTGTGTTGAATAACTTCTTAGACGGAATCTCTCCGGAAAGTCTTGACAACTACCAGGTTCTTCTTCGATGTTACCACTCCATAAAACTCACCATCGATTTTCTAGACGATAAGCTCTCGTTTTTCATATTTTGCGAAATTCTTTTTTCGTCCATTATAATGTTTTCTACTATCACTTTGGGACTTCGCTTGAATTCGTATGAAAGCTATTATCTCTCAACCCAAGGCATTTTCTTTCTTTGTTTAACAGCCAATGCTTTTATAATATTCATAGTCATGACTTCTTGCTGCTGCTCGGTTTCGAGAGCCTATGCAGAGATATGGGCGAAACTAAAAACTATTATTCTGAATTCGGATGTGAGCTTTGCGATGCGTCATCAAAATTGTTTTCTGTATATAGAAAAAGAAGCTTACTTCACGTTGTGGAAAATCATGCCCATAGACCGAAACTTTGTTTTATGCACTTTTGGATCCATTCTCACTTACGTAATGCTTTTTGATAATTTTATATCTGTTAAAAGTGTCAAAAAGTAAGTGAAGCTAGACACATTTTCATTTTTTTTTTTAAATTTTGACACATAAAAATTTCTTGAAACTTGTGACTGTTTTAACGTTATTTTCAAAACAGAATGATCCATTATTTAGTCATCGGTTAGATTTCGACACAATTTTAAAACCTTAAAAATAAATGCCTTTTCCTTATACTAAATCTTGCTGTTTACACTGTGCCTACAAATTGCACCATATATATACAACAGTTTGTGTTAGAATAACTTTTTACTGATGCTTCACAGACCAACATTAACCCTTTATTGCATACTTTTGCCATATGGCAACAAGTAACATAATCCACTTTATTCTATTAAAGTAGAGCTCCCTCTCAACAAATCTGTGTTTTTTTCATCTATTACATTCCAGTTTGAAGTTTTAGTTACTAATAACCCTCATAGATGACAGTAGTAAAACTGTATTCAAAATTAAAGAGTGAAGTTACTAACTGTTGTGAAATTAAGTTTTTGTCAGTATTCAAAGTATAATAATATTAGTACACTAAATACAAATAAATTGTTTTGAAAAAATAATTGGAGTTCAAGAGGGTTATTTTAAAATATATTTAGTAGTTTTCTAGTCATTCTTATCAAGACTGGAATTTTGTAGTTGGTTTTTGCCACATGGCAAATTTTTTAAAAATTGAAATTATTTAAATTCCAATGCAGTTAATTTGTTCAGTATTTTTCCCATAATGTATGAGTATTAAAGCTACAAATATATTTTTTCGGGATGAAAAAAAATCATGCATTACAGGGTTAAAGTTGGTGTTTTGACAAGTGTATCGATAAGACGTCAACATAAAAACCTAAAAACTAAAACGATGGAGATTCTATCTTTGACGCAAGATCCATCAGATCATATCGTGTTGCAAGTTCTTAAAAAGCACAGTAAAAAACTGTATAACGCTACCACAATTTTGGGTGTAACATCATATCAATTCTGAAACAATCTAACTAAACTCTAAGTATGTGAGAAACGTTCCTCAAAACTCTGTGAAACTTTAAACAGAATCCAAGCTGAAGCGCTATCATATCAATACCACCTCGATTAGAAGGCCCAAGAACTAAGCAACACAAAGTCACACTAGTAGACCAATTTCGATTTGCTGACCAATAACGTCGTACCTTAAGATGACGTTGCATATTGATTCATCTTATCTTAAAAAATTATTCAAATACAAGATCTAGTCACGAATGATCATTGGTCAAAACCACAGAAACGGTCCACTAATTTGAAGCCAAGCATTTAGTTCGCCGGCCTTCTAATGTAGGTGGTATTGATCATATAGGCTGTGAAACAAAAATGATAAAAAAAAACCTGCGGATTTTATTAAGCCGGCATTGAGAAGTCATCAAAGCAAGGCTCTTGTAATCAAAGGATTGTAAGATCCAGCCCGGCATCAGGACTGACTTTGACTTGGGTATCTCGATATAATATAAAATTGTAATTGTCGGACGCTTGAGAGCCACGTGACTTATGCGGCTTCAGCCAATTAGAAACGTCAGAAACGCTAAAAGTAAGTGTAAAAGTGTGCTTGTTTTGTGCCGGAGCTGCTCCAGGTTGCGTCCCTTGGCTTTGGTAGAGATCGTTGCTTAGCGCTAGAGCTACGTTGATGCCCTTTAGCAGTCCCACGGAAACTAGCCAGATTGTATAGATGAGCATTCCTGAATTGGCAGTATCCCCTATTAGTCTTGCATGTTTGTTTGCGGAGCAAACAAATAGGAATTGCGTAGCAATTCCTCCATGTTGGCGAGCGGTAGCGAGCAGGGGGCTTTGCCCCTAGTAAAACTATAAAACTACAAAATTTCATTTGCATGTATAATGTTATTGTGCTATAGCAAAAGAAGTGATAGCTCACTGTAAATTCGTTGGCAGCTTTGGTGACAGTTGCTTCTTTAACTAATTTTGTGGTGCCTTATTTCATCTTTGTGGTGACACCTGACTGCGGTTTTGTGTTGTAATCTTACTACGTTTTTTTTCCTATTAAATATTACTCACAATGTTAATAAATGTGTTTTAAGCGTGCCCTAGCACCTTGTGATAATTTTTTTGCACTATAAAATATTGTACATTAAGAAGGATAATTTTAAAGACTTCAATTTTTTGTATACTTACTATTTTATAATACCTTGGTGTTATTCTACGTATCCAAAATTTTAGGTAATTTCGGATTGAATTTAAAACGCATTTCCAGATAATTCAAAATAAAATAAATGGATAGATAAATTTTTTAACGTAAATTACATAGACTTAAAATATAAACGTTTAAAAATTCTAAACTAAATTTTTTATGAAAAAATAGAAGTTAGCTGTCTCAATTAAAAAAAACCAAATACAGGAAATAACCACAGCCATGTTGATTTAATATTGCAATAAAAAGTCATGTCTATAATTTTTGAAATGATATTTAAATCTCTCTAATAAAATGATGTATTAAAACACATGTATATCTACTCGAATATTAATGTTCCCATCTGAAGTTTGGCATTGATATTGATGTATGGTAATAAGGAAAACATATCGGGAATAGCACATGCACTATATTACACATTGGTGATACATGTCAAATAAAATAGTGACAACATTTGTCAATAAAAGTGGTCTATAATGTCTTTATTTCTTGTCTTTGTTCTATTCTATTTAATTTAACTATCACTATTATAAGAAATGTATAAATTAAAAAAAATATTAAACTTTTATTGAGTAAGTGTGTTTTTAGCACAACCACCAATTATAATACATAATTCAAATTTATAGAACAACAATGTATTGTCAAACAAAGTTTGTAATCACCATGGAAAAACACAATGAAATGTTAATCAGACATCTAAATTTGTTTTTGAAATGTTTGTTATTTTTGAAAAAAAAAAAAGTACAAAACGCTTATTGATTCCAAATTCTAGCTTCTTTGCAATACATTTGAGTTTGTAAATAAAAAAATTTGTCAGTCTAATCAATTAATTAATCTTACAAATTATTGTAATTTCTTTAATTAGTTTCCTCCCTATTACGAAAAAGTAGGGCTGTGATGTGTGACAGTAACTACTATTTACTAAGAACAAGGCTTTTAGGATTCGATCTTTTCTCCTTCAATTAATGCTTAAAATCTGTAAATAAAATTGAAATAATTGAGTAAATTGAAGAGCTTAATGGAAGAACGTGCTAAGTAACATTTTTGAAAAAATTGAGAATTTTGTATCAATGAACATATTACTAACTTCTTGAACGATAACAAGTTCCCCTTTTACATAAACTTTTAAGTTTAGTAAATTTTTTACGCATTACAAGTTCTATTTTCAAAGGATCAGAGTGTATAAGAAAAACTTAATAGCTTATTTTCTTGTTTTCACCTTTTTGTTACTTAGCACGTTCTTCCACTAGGCTCTTCAATTGATATCTTAGTTATACCTTAGAGAATGTGAGTTTTGCAACATCACTCTTTAATTCCTCAATGCCCATGTATCGTGTGCTAACTTGACAAAAGTTCTTGCTGTCCTTGCTTTAAACAACTTCCTAATAGAATTCGGAAGATGACAGTAATACATTTACTCAGTAATTTTAAAATGTGCATTTACCATGAATTGAGGCAATTTCTATTATAAAATAATCGCTGAATAAAATGGAGTTATGATTAAAAGGGTAGTTTCGTATACCATGATTTTTATATCAGCATTTTAATGAAAGAATTAGCGACTATGGGAAACTTTGTGGACCATGACCCTGTTATAAAATTTTACTATTCAGATATCTAGTTATTCTATCAAAAAATATGATAGTTCTTGAAGTGACTGTGTTTTCTACAATTATTTAACTTTCATTTTACTAAAAAAGAGCAATTTTTCAAGGAGCTTCATTTAAGGGTGCAGACATATAAGTCATCAGAAAATATATTGACATTGATAAATACCCTTCTATTCTTACTTCCTAGCTGAACTTCCTGGCACAATTTTCCAAATACTGTATATTTTTTGTAATGGACTAGCAATTATTTATTTATTTAGGAAGATGCTCAGCGTGGAGCAACGGGTAATGTGTACCCGGGTAGAAATCAGTAAATCATTTGGATTAAAGGTATCTTTTAATAATATTGTCCTTTCTAACCTGTTTTTTTTCTAGCAATAAATGATATATAGTTGAAGTAGCAACACCAAAAGTTGAAGTGTCGCATATAAATAATATCAATAACTTATCAGCAAAATTGATAACAGATGCAAATTTTATATTTTTAAGGCAAGTTGTACAGCTTTAAAAAATGCAAAAGATGCTTGGGATTAATTAAGAAGTATTCATTAGCAAGCAAACTTGCCAAGCAAATTTTTGCTTAAGAAATTATAAATTGCACAGCCTCATGAGACTTAAAACATGCAGGAGCATATAGATTATGTTTTTGAACTT
Source organism: Hylyphantes graminicola (assembly GCA_023701765.1). NCBI lineage: Eukaryota > Metazoa > Arthropoda > Arachnida > Araneae > Linyphiidae > Hylyphantes > Hylyphantes graminicola. The sequence goes on along the minus strand of CM043120.1, from coordinate 26,960,943 downwards.
TCAGAGAAGTTAAGAAATGCTAGCGATCTATAAAAGAATCACACCTTATTAACATTCTACATTGCACTGTAACTGTCCGTTGTTTTTTACAGAAAAAACTGAAAGCTAGTGCGTTCGAAAAATACCTCATAATTTACAGAGAAAATCTGATTATATTTTAAGATCAATTTATAATTTTAACGCAAATCTCTTTTTTTTCTAACAGAAAAAAAATATGACCTTTAATACTAATAGAGACAATCTGTTTTTACTTTAAACACTATATTTATAGCAAAAAAGAAAAACCTTTTAAAGAAAATAACAGTGTTTTTAAAATATATATGCGTTTCTTTTTCTGTAAAATTAACTATTTTTTTTCTTTACAGAGTGCTTGCAAGTTACGAAGCTATAGTGACTAGTATACGGTCTAAAGACCGAAGGGAAATTTTTCCTGCCTCATAGTAAGTTAAAATGTATAGATGATTACGTGCGACGCACTTTAATCAAACAAAAAACTATGCCAGATTCTAATCAAGCTTTAAAAGTTAATGATAGAAAAAATAGTTTATGATTCTTAAAACTTTGTGCAAATTAAAACAAGTTTAATCACACGAAATATGAATGCTGGCTAGTGTCAAATAAAAATAAAAACTGACAAAAGTTAGTTTCCATAATAGTTAGGTTTTTCTTAATTTTAAATCATACATTTTTTTCTCCACTTTTTTTTTGTATGAAAATTTTGAAGAATGCCCCATGCGATAAAAAGTTGAGGGGGAGAAAATGAGATTCAAGTTTTTAATTTGCACTCAGATCCGTTGCAAGTGGTATTTGCAAATAGCAATAAATATAGTTAAATTAAAGTTTTCAAAAAAGATGAAACTTGTTTTATTTTTAAATTAAGGAGTAAAATGTTCTTCGCCACAAAAATATAATTTTTTTTAAGTGCCATCTAGAACGTTTTTTCACTAAGCTCTACAATTATAAATATCTTAAATAATGGATATTCATTGTTGCAATTTTGTAAAAAAACCTTTGTTACCCATCATATATGCATTGATTATTTCAATCATAACAATTAAAGCCAACAATTAACGGATATGTTAGCTAAAACAATGATACTGCCAACAAAAGAGGAATCTGTCCCATTTGATGAAAACTTGCCCTCGCAAAGCTTAAAAACTGTTATTGAGAAATAAAAAAATACCTTATTCTTGATAATATCTAAACTTTGGAACAAAAATCATGCCAAAGTATCTTAAAAATATCTTCAAACACTTGTGAGTATATTTTAATCTAATTTTTATTTGTAAAATCTTTTTAAAAAGTCCAGCCAAGCTATCGAGACATATGCTGTCCTGTTAAAGTTAATCATATGTTAGGTTGTATGGTTAAATATTAAGACTTTTAATGCTTCTTGGCTGTGACCAAATTTTTTTTTGCAAATTACAGCAAAATTTGGCCACACAATGCCACACACAATTTGCCTTGACAATGTTATTGTTACGTTTCATCCATACTGCTTATGAAAAATACATTTATTCAATATGTTTCGCTGAACTGAGCTACACTTGATCTTACAATTTAATTGTACAATGATAACTTTTATTTTAAATAATATAATTAATAATTTTAAACTCATTTTTCAGATTTCCGTGTTTTAAATATGGTACCGACGCTGGACCATTAATTAGAGCTTCGCCAAAGAAGTATGTGGTAAGTTAATATTTTTATGTACATTAAATAAGTTAGCACTTATGAATTAAGATAGCATTAAAAATTTAAAAGCATTTAAAAATAAATATTTCAATATCTTTCAGGCTCAACTTACCATAATGGACTACAAAGTCTTAAAAAATATAACTTTCGAGGTAAGTAGTTATCTTCAAACATTTTTTTTATTTATTTTCATATCGCAATTTAACATTAGTTGCTGTTAATTTTGAGTTTTGCTAGTTAAATATATTTTTTATTAGCAGGAAAGTAATCCAAATATTTATTTATTTCAGGAAATGTCTAATCCTCCCTTCAACAAAGAAAATACACCTAATGTTGATGCCTTCAAGGACCAGCACAACTTTGTAAGTGCACTATTACATTCATTTGCTGGTTGAACTTTCCACTATATGCAGTGCAGTACAGAAGTTTTTTCGATGTTTTTCTAATATTTTGATAGAAAGTATACATTGAATAATTATTAAACGATAAAGTTTTTTTACTGGAGCTAGTATACATTGAATAGTTTTTAAACGATATAGTTTTTTACTGGTGCAAGTATACATTGAATAGTTATTAAACGATATAGTTTTTTTATGGAGACGTTTATATGCTCCCTTACTTCTAAGTGATTTGCATTGATACATATAAGTTGCAAAATATTGTTACTATTAATGGGTCAAACTCTGATACGCCAAAACTTGTTTACACAATTAGTAATATTATATACTTTTTCAAATAAAAACAAGATTGCCTTAAGATGTGAGTTTAACATCAAATTAGTTGTAAGATAGTATATGGGATTCTTAATTGGTAAAATAAAAACATTTTTAATTGGCAAATATTTGTATATTAAATAAAGATGGTTTTACAGACTGACGAATATTTAAATAGTTATTTTTTTAAATAAAATTACAATGTCTGAATTCAGGAACAATAAAGAATCGTGTAAAATAACTTGGAAAAAAATTCTTCTACTCTTTGATTTGAAACTTTTATGTATTAGGGTCAAGTGGGGTAAGTGTGATTGGGGGTAAGTGTGATAAATAGCTCTTGTAACTTTGGAAATCATTCTAAAAATCTGAAAGTTTGCAATATATAACATTAGACCACTTATAATTAAACTAAAAAGAAATATTGACCTTATTTTTTGTTTAAAGAAAGTTTGGAGCTTTTGAATTTAAGTGCAACTGTCTTCTTTTTATGTGGGTCTTTCTATGTGGGGTAAGTGTGATAAAACAGCAATGGATTTTGAAATGCAAATTTTGTACACTTAAAATTGGAATTCAAACATATAATTTTTTTTCTACATATGTATGTTTCTTATAATAATTCACTACCAATTTTAGGATTTGGAATTTACTTGAAGCAGAGAACGAATTTTCTTAATGAAAAATGCAGAAACCCTATCACACTTACACCACTTGACCCTATACTTAACTTAAATAATAACTTAAACTGTGCATATCACTTCATAACATAACAATCACTTCAACTATAAATACGTTTCAGGTCACCTATTGGGCTGTGTCCGAGATCTTGATATTTCAAGAGGCCAAAAATCGCGCCAAGCTCATCGAGTTTTTCATCAAGTTAGCACTCGAGCTGCGCAAAATAAACAACTTTAATTCCCTCGTGGCCATCCTTGTTGCACTTCGGACACTTGCAATTCATAGGCTCACACAGACATGGGAAGTAAGTGATATTTAAATTTTCCATATTTACGCTTCTAGCAAAATTGTCAAAAAAGTTGATATTAAAATGAATTTTTTAATATTAAATTATAATATTCTATCTTAAGGTGGGGAATACAAAACAAATGTAATTGATAGTAAAATTTTCTCTTCAAAAGAAGAGTTTGAAACTACTTAGATGTACAAATGATGTATTTTGTCCTTATATACTCAAATAAATATATTCTTAATCACACGTCTCTTTTTATAAATCGGTTCTGAATTCGATACAAAATGTTTCAGTTTTTAATGTGAAACGAATTATTAATAACATAAGACCAAACGTTATATACGACATTACTATTAAATTTTTTTTCCTTTTTTTAAATATCGGATTTTTTCTTAACTTAAAGAGTATCCGTTATTTTTTAATTTTTTAAAAAGGAATTTGACAAATATGTTTGTTTTTTTAATTTTCCGATATCGACTCTTTATTATGAGGGTCCTTATTTTGATTTTTGAATCGAATTATTAAAATTATTACAGTTTTATTTGTTTGATTCTCCTTTAAATTTTGTTCTTTTATTTTTAAGTATTTTGTTATTTTTTTAATTATTCATATATAAATCCATACATACTGCCACTACCGGCCTCGGCCTCTTGGTAGTACTACATAATTTTTCATGTTGTGTTAAATATAAAAATGCGACCATTTTAATTAACCTCCATTTTCCTTTCAGTTGGTCCCCAAAGCCTTAAAAACAAAGTTCGAAAAAATGTGCACACTCATAGAAGGTGATTTCAACATGACGGAATTAAGACGTCTTCAGGACGACATGAAAATCCCTTGCCTCCCATATATAGGTTCGTTTGAGTTTTTTTTATTTAACAAATGTTTTGTAAATATACCTAATTTTGTTAAAATACTTATCATTTTGTGCAAGTTAAATGAATTGGATAACTTTAGTTTATAATGATTTAAAGTATCTGACATATTTTTATTACTAAAAAAAGCTATTAAGTTTTAAAAATTACTGAAATATATAATATAAAATTCAATTGAGTAATGGGAAAATTTTCCTTTAATAATTTTAAAAACTAAACTTCATGATGTAACCACTAAATAGAACTATCTAACAGACATTGCCACTGTAAAAACCGAAATGTAACCATTAAATGTAAACAACATATACTTTTGCTGTGCCAAAATGTTATAGACAAGAAAATTGTTGAATCTGTATACGTGTATAAAAACATTTAATAGTATTTTTTAATTTATTTATATTACCCTTACAGCTGGATATCAATCCGATGTAATCAAAGTGGAAGAAATGTTAAAATTTTTTCCCAGAGGCGAGGAGGAAAAGGCGGAATTGAGCGACAAGCAAATGTCAAAAATATTCCAGCCTATTAAAAAGAGTCAAAAATACAATTATGGTAAGTGGTGAAGATTATACAAAGAAACTTTTAGTAATATTTCTATAATTTTAGTTACATTTTTACATGGTAAAACTGTTTTTATTTTTAAATAGTTTACTTATTTTAAAATCTAATGATTATTTAAAATTGTACTTAGATAGTTTTTTCGATTTGCAAGTTTAGAAGTGATAATATTTAAATAATATCTCTCTAACTAAATTTCAAAAATTATTAAAATTTATAAAATATCATGAAGAACGTAGTTCAATTAGAAACTATTTTTGCACAAAATGCTTTAAAGAATTTTTTCCTATTGCATTAATTTTTTATTATTTTTTTTAGATCACCTGAAAAAGAATTCCATTATAGAAGTATACTTTAACGTTATTGGGGAAAAACTAGACATCTTTAAAATGACAGCGCAAGAACAAAACAACTTTACTTTTAAGTAAGTATTTCATGCTCAAATTATATATTTAAATCTCGTTGATAATTATTCAACTTTTTCTTCATTAATTGACCAAAACATTAAAAAACTTTTGACTTCTTCTTGCTAAACTTATTTTTCTTTTCAAGTTAAAAGCAGGATATTGACATCGATGAAATTTTTGTTCGTCGAAAATTTCTTTAAAATTTGGTTATAATTTTCTATTTTCTCCAAATTATCCTTTTTAGGTTTTTTTTAAATTTTTCCTTAAGTTTGAAAGAAATAAAATCAGATAACTATATTTCATACATTTTGTCGGTATATATGTCTGTTCATTGGCCTGTACTTACTGTAAGAGTATTTGTGACTAATAAAGTAACAGCAAATAGGATTTTCCAGTTCTTTTATAGCTTCTTGTTAACACATGAACTTATCCTCTGCATACAAATATATTTTTTTGGTTAAGTTAAACTATAGCAATTAGTTTATTTTTTTTCTCTTTTGCTTGTAGGCTGTCTAAAAATGTCGAGCCATGAACAAAAAAAGTGTCTAAGAGGTGGGAGGAGGGTAAAAAAATTTCTTATTGGATACTGAAATGCAAAGAAAGTTTTGGAATATATATTATTACATGGCTTAAGTTACTGCTGACTTTGGCTTTTTGACCATTGACTAAGAGTAAAAATTGTATCGTATACCAGAAATAACCCACGAAAACGACGAAGAAAAACGTCATAAAGAAAAGTGTCCTGGATAACTTTGCCTTCTTGGAAGGTCAAGTCACCGAATCGGTTCTGGAACATATGGTTAAGCAGAATCATCTGGTGCTTTTCTTTCAAAGTACCGGATCTAGAGCCAGCAGTGAGAATACGTGACAGTGCATCTACAGGAGAAAGGCTACCAAAACATTTCATGAGTCTTCGGGTCAAATAGTTCTGTCATGATCTGAAGAATGTTGTGAAATGTCAAGTTGTGTTGGATTTTAAAAATTTAAAGAATTACTAAAGAATCATCTTGTCTTTCCCTGACCTGTGTGGATAGAAGCAGAATGATAGAGTCTACAAGATATTGTGTCCTTCAAGGCCGTTTGGACTGGCGATTATGTTTAATGGAGTTTGGATATGATCTTAGCAGATCCTACTGAAAATGTAAAAGAGAAAAAATCTTGAATTTTTAGCATCATGTTATTGAATTTTTCTGTAAAACTGGCTCCGTAAAATAAAAAAGGTTTTTTTTTTATCTTGAGTTGTCCCGTATTTGGTAATTTTAGTATAATAAATTGTTAAACATAATGTTGCTTTATAGAAGACTTTACTCTCAGAATGTGGTCTCATTATATTTGACAAAATATTATTTTCTTAACCAGCATCACCTTCCTAAAAATGTTTTATTAATACATTTGAAATCGGAAAATTTGGCTAATGCACAGGCTGATTTCTTACTATTTATAAGTACTTGATATTAATGGATCTGTTGCGCGTACAATTAAAGAAATCGAAGTATGACAGTTTAGAGTTTCAACCAGTTTTAACTCTGTTCAAAGAACTTTTTTTGACAAATAGGCTGATCAACTACGCAGCAGAGAAGTTCATAATTTTTTTTTTTACTTTAATTTGTTCACATGGATTTACTTTTCGCGAACAGTATTTAAATCAGTAGAACTTTTTTTTAAAAATATTTTTATTCTATAATTTTTTACAATTAAAAAATTTCTGTGGCAACAAAATAAGGGAAATAAGTGAAATAAACTAAAGTAAAATGAAACAAATGAAAGTAAAATTAAACGAATCGAATAAAGAAAAGTGAATAAATTAATAAACGATTGCATACAATAGGGTCAAGTGGGGTAAGTGTGATTGGGGGTAAGTGTGATAAACAGCTCTTGTAACTTTGGAAATCATTCTAAAAATCTGAAAGTTTGCAATACATAACATTAGACTACTTATAATTAAAATAAAAAGAAATATTGACCTTATTTTTTGTTTAAAGAAAGTTTTGAGCTTTTGAATTTAAGTGCATGAATTAAGTGCATGAAATTAAGTGCATGCATTTTGAATTAAGTCCTATGTTGGGTAAGTGTGATAAAACAGCAATGGATTTTGAAATGCAAATTTTGTACACTTAAAATTGGAATTCAAACATATAATTTTTTTTCTACATATGTATGTTTCTTATAATAATTCACTACCAATTTTAGGATTTAAAATTTACTTGAAGCAGAGAACGAATTTTTTAATGAAAAATGCAGCAACCCTATCACACTTACCCCACTTGACCCTACATCTATTTCCCAATCAATATACACAATCACATTTCTAATTGATATTTACAATCAACCACAAATACATACGGTTTTTATGCACAAATATGTACTTGAGTACATAACAGATGTTATTGAGGTTCGGTTATTATATATAAAAACAAACCTAGTTATCGGTTTATATGGTTCTTCTATTTCCGATATTAATTGGTTCCAGTTAACCCGTCACTAAAAACCGGTTATTTAGAAGTCCGCAAACAATTTTCCTTTATTTTTTTAATACGCTTTTATGGAAAGCATTTAAGTTTTCGGTTTTTCTAAATGTTCTAAATGACTTGAATACAAAAAACAAAGCAAAAAAAAAAAAAAAACCGCTTATCTCATTAACGACGATTGGCAAGAAAATTTACCACGCGAGAATGAGAAGCCTGCTTAAATTTATCTGAATAAACAAAATATCTTTCAAATGATTTCTTCAGTCCTTAATACATAATTTACACGATTAAAACAAACGAGTGAATTTAACTCAGTCTGAGTTAATTTTCACTCTTTTCAGTGTCGAAATTGCACTTATCATATTGGAGTGGATTTCACTCCTTTGTTTAATTAAAACTCCGATAGGATCGCTACAAACGAGTGATTTTAACTCAGTTTGAGTTAATTTTCACTCCTTTCCAGTGTCGAAAATGCACTTCTTCTATATGAGTGGATTTCACTCTTTTGTTTTAGGAGTGTATAAATGACAATTTAAGTTACACCAAAAAACGAATTGGAAAACTTACAATTGATGTTTCCATCCAAAAATGTTGGTATTAATAGCAGCCACAAAGTCGTAGTTACTCTGTTAAGAAAAACGGTTCAGATGCCGATAAACCGGTTTTTCGGTTTAACTGTTTACGGTTTTCCATCCATGTGATAACTGGGCACTACGGAATACCGAGATCGTCTGAAAAGGAATAAAGGATTGCCAGAGGAGGGAATGAGTGCCTGCCGCTCGGGTCGGCAGGCGATTCTCTGCTTTCTCGTCTGCTGTGTCACGTGTGGATTTATGGTTTGTTTTTGGCTGCGGTCGGACAATTTGTGTTTTTCTGTTGGTTTTAGGGAGAAGGCTGTTATGGTGCCTGCGGAGGTAATTATGATTTATTAATATAAAGATATATTATTGTTTTTAAATTGTATGAAAATGATATTATTCGAATAAATGGATTAAATTTGGTTTTAAAAAAGTTTCATGTGGAAGTTCTCGTGAAATTACATTAAAATAACAATTATCCTAACTCCAATTATCTGAAATCTAATGGTATGATTCTGCTCTATTCAATCAGTCACCCATCATTTAGTTTAAAGGTTTAAAAAATAGTTTTTTCTCCCACTTTCAACATTTATACGGTACACTCTTAAAACCAACGAGCGATTTTAACTCATTCTGATTGATTTTCACTCCTCCAGTCTGGAAAATGCACTTCTCCTTTTGGAGTGGATCCTTTGTGTGTTAAACCTTCGACAGGATCACTCCAAACGAGTGATTTTAACTCAGTCTGAGTTTATATTCATTCCTTTACAGTGTCGAAAATGCACTTCTCCAACTGGAGTGGATTTCACTCTTTTGTTTTAAGAGTGTAACTTTTTATATTATACCCCTTTTTCCGAAAAAAATAGTCAGATTATGAGAAATTTTGATTTTCAAATAGGGAGCGGTCCCAATTGGTTAGGATAATTAGAGTTCTACTATATACTAAAGGAATACTTTTTATCTTCTGAAAATGAAATTAGTTGTAAAGAAACTTTTGTTTTACACACATTTAAAAGTTGATGAGTGTTACTTTGTAAACAAGGTTGTAAGATAGCAAAATTCGTTGCCACCGTGTTTAAGAGTAACTTCCAACAATTTCTTATAGAAATATGATGATTTCTATGTTTTGCGATCACTTTATTTTTACCTGTTCAAGTGGACTTTTCTGAAAAATAGTATTGCTGTTTATTTTAACTAAAAAATTTGATCGACAATAAATATGTGTTTTAATGACATAAAATTGCTTGTTAAAGTGAAATGTATCTAAAGAAATTAAGGTGTAAAAGATTTCACTTATTTCACTATGTATCCAACAATGTGTCATACTGGAAAGGATACATTTTACAGTTAAACATTGGATTATTACTAAAAATGTCTCTTTGTTTGAAGAAAGATTTTGAATTTTATTTTAATATTTATTTCGAAAATAGTAAAAAAATATATGTTTGTAAAGTCTAATAGCGGACAACAGATATGAATAGTGTATGCTTTATCATAGAAGACAATTTTTTTTATTTAAAAGTTTACTTTTTCAAGAAATTTAATTTTGCACAGGGTTCTGAAATAATCGCGCAAATGCAAGAATTAAAAAAAAAAATAACAATTCTGTTATTTAATATTGCAAAGTAGTTATTCTAAATGTAAACTTTGAAACCTTCTTCTTCATACTTTTTTTTGACTTCGGTGACTTTGAAAATGTTATAAAATAAAGAGAAATTGATATTCTACCAATTCCTTTTGATTAACACATGATTGTTTTTCTAAATAACGTTTGGTTTTAAGGATGAAAGATTTGCTTAACACAGAATTTGTGTGACATGTATACTGGCGAAAAAGAACGGATGAAAAAAAAATTATATGTTTTTTCTTTCATATATCTGTTTTTAGAAGCCCTTTCATTGATTTTTTTGTTATTCCATTCCCAGTTCTGAGTGGTTTATAAGCAAGATAACGGGTTTGTTTCACCGCGCGCAAATACTCAACCCTTGAATCATATTTCCCTCCGTAAGTGCCACCTCTATTGGTTGGACAAAGCTGTAAGGACAGACCGAACCCGCACTCTCAAAAATAAATGCTCAAAAACGACGAAATTTTCCTTAATTTTGACGATTCCATTACTGGCAAATGCTCCGAGTTTTCGTTTCCTCAAAGTGAGGAAATTTGAATCGTCATTTTTATGAGGATTTGAGTGTCGTCTAATCTAAAGAAATATGTCGTCATTTTTGAGCATGTGAGTACAACAATGAGATTCAGTTTCCTCGAAATCAAGATACAGAATCGTCAAATCACGTTTGTAAAAGTGAGGATTCGCGTTTACTCAAAAGTTACATACAAAACATAGTTCGACGAAACAATACTCAAAATTAACGAAACGAGGCTTGAGGATTCATGAATCGTCAAAAATGAAAGTGTTATTTTTTGCCGCGCGTAATCTCATCTGTGATTAGTTGTTTTTCAATTGTCATGCTAAAACATACAATCATAGTCGGGATTACGATTGTTGAATATTTTTGGGTTTGCCCCTTTGATTGACATTTAGACGATTTATTTGATTATAAGAATTATGATGAAAGGACAACGAAGAAGGAAAACCGCACTTTTTAATCTTTTTCTTACATTGTATTCATACAAATTCTTTGATTCTTAGTTTATAGTGTTAGGGGAGGATTCATAGATCATTGTTAAATGTGGAAATCCAATAAATAAATGGTATTGGTTATTTAAACAATATTTATTTAGATTTAACATTAATTTAACGTTTATTCAGATATTTCGTTGGATAGAAATGGACATGATAAATTACAATGATTTATAACAAATTATTTACCAATATTCAATATACACCTAGTTACAGATAAAAAACGCAATAAATCATCAATAAACAATTACAAATAAAAGGGTATTAGTTTTGTATTTTTTACCAATGCACATATCTGACTGGCAGGAAAAAAGTGACGAATCTCACTATTTTTCAAAAAAGTAGTTTTTAGTTGAAGTTAAAACAGAAGTGTTTTTGAGAAAGTAAAGAAATGTTGTCAAACTAACGAATGCATTGGCTACAGGAAGCAATTTACCACGAAGGGAAGGTTTTGAGTTTTTTTTCAGCCTTTTCTATAGCGCTAGTTTTACGTTTGTTATACAAAGTTGTGATCAACAATTTAGGTTAAAAATGCGTAAATTTTTTTATTGTTATTCTTTATAATTTTCGTTTCAAATATTCAAACAAACTTGAAATCTTGTTATATTACAGAAATTTCTGACATCAAAATCGAAAGATTTGTAAGGCTACCAAAAACATATGTTAACTGAATTACATGTTTTCGGTAGTAGGTATACTTAAACCCATAACAAAGCAATACAGAAAATATTCGTGAATAACATATATTTTTCTGTATTTTTAAGTACTTTAAGTATTTTTAATTACTTTTCTGTATATTTAAGTTAGAAAAAAGCGACTGTTCTACAATGTGATAAAAAGCGATAAGTAAGAATTTAAAAAATCCACCCCTTTAAAATTTTTTTAGGAAAGTTTAACGATTTGCATAAGTGGGTTTGTAGGTTTTTTTTGGAAAGTCTAATATCCTATATGAGCCGTATAGACGTACATTAATGATTTATTTTCTGGGTTAAGAGGGAACGATTGCAAAGAACGTATAATAAAAATGATAAACGACGATTTATCGAAAAATTAATATGTTTCATCAAATATAAATGCATCTAAACATCTATATTCATCGATAAACGATATCCTTGTTTTTATTATTGATTTTTTTGGGAGAATTTATCTTATCTTTCTTATGTGTCAATAAGATTGATTCAGTTTTCTTCCATTAAGATGCATTTAATTAAAAGTTATTTTAGTTTTTGTTGGAGTTTTTTCGTAGCTTTTCGATATAATAGCAGTGTATAGTCGATTTATCAACCTACTTTTCATGGCAAGACAGTGATTAATGATAAAAGTGGAAAAAATTCTTTATATGGTTTTGTAATATGGAACATATGAATAATATTACAAAGAATACAAAGTAAAAAATAAGTTTCTCAAATATCCAATTGTTTTAAGGCATTAACGTTTGATGTTAGCCAGATAAAATTTACCTTATTGAAACCCAATTTTAGTGTTACACAAATAATGATGAAATTCCTATTATGAAAAATAAAATTCCGAATCTGAATGTCGGCGGATATATTCGTAAAATGTTGAATAGCTTGTCAACATTCAATAATATGAAAAGATATCGGAGAAAACAAGTTTTTTAAGGTACCATAAAGTATTTTACCTTTTCTTCGTGTCTTATTTAAACGTTTTAATATTCGAAGCATATCAGAAAATTAATAAATAAATACATTTAATTAAATAAATTAAAACAATATTTATTTAGATTTAACATTAATTTAACGTTTATTCAGATATTTCGTTGGACAGAAATGAACATAGTTGGACAACAACGATCTAGTTATATCAAATGTAAACCCCAATCTGGCAACTTAATTAATATAGCATGAATAAATCATATCCTCACGAAATTAATGTAACTAGACTGATGAATATAATTTACGTCATCGCTTTGAAGTCTGGATTAGAATACACCCTCAGTACTTAGAGTTATAGATCAAATATTAATTCTATAAATAGATCCAAGGAAGTTCCAAACGGAATATTTTGAATAGAATATTCGACAGCACATAATATCTGCTCCCAAAGAGAATGTTACAAGAATGACAACAACGATTGTTTGCTTTCTAACAAATATGGAAATTTAAATGCCGAGACACACACAAAAAAAGAAAGAAATTTTTACGCACTATTTTTATTAAATTATTTAAATGAAATAAGTTCAATAAAGGTAAGTAAAGATTCTTAGAATTATATTTCTATTTTGTAGAAACTAATTGTAGGATATAAATAAAAATTTCAAAAATTTCCATTTTGCTATTTTGTGTATATGAGTTTTATAAATATGTTTGTGATTTATTTATACGAATTCATAGTGTAGTATTAAGTAATGAGTTTTTTTCGATTCCAACTTGAAAATAAATGTAAATGGTAACTGAATTCTATTATCAAGTACAAAAGTTATAGATAAATTTACCAAACTATCATTTGCATTACATTCGCTTATTTATGCTGATAAATATAAGAATTCATTTTATTTTGCTAAGGTCCATGAAATTTTATCCCCAATACTTATTCAATTAAATAATTTAATTAATTAAAAATATGACCACGACTACTAAAAATATGTATATAATTAAATTAAATTTATCTTTCTTGATTGCTAGAAATCAACTATGTTGCTATTTAGTTACCATTTGCTCTATGTCTTGGCGAAAGAAATTTATAGGCTAAAATAAATGTCCTTACTCAAATAAATCTTCGGTTACTCAAGCATTTAATCTTAAGAACATAATAGTTTTGCTAATTAAATTTGCAAGTTTCTGCGAGAGAGACAAAATTGAATTACGTAGAGAAGAGCTTTTCTCTTCACGAAGAATTATTTGCCTTATAAGTAGGAAAATTGCCAAATTCTTCATTTATATTAGACATTTGCCTAGTTGAAAAGTACAGTAATGTTAAAAAACAGTTAAAATTTGGTCAATGTTTTTCTTAAAAATATTAGATATAGGTCCCCACATATCGTCCCATAAAAACTACAAAAATACTATTTATTAGCAATCATTTGTTTTAAAGTTATTTTTTCGTAGGAACAAGATTTAGTTCAGATAATTTTATTATTGTTTAACTACTCCCGTTTTTTTTAAATATGGAGTTATTTAAGTCAAGTTTAAGAAAGAAAATTAAAATTATTATTTTACAATATTTTTGAAAGAAAGATAAGCAAAGTTATCTGCCAGTACTACGACGATATTTTGAAAATGTCAGACAATTTTGTTTAAATATATCTCAAGATTACAACGAGAAATATTTTGTGTGATGCATGTAGAAATATAAATATACCGTCAAAGCGGGTAACTTTGGCCACGGAGGGTAACTTTGGCCACACGTCGGAAAAAGATTTGTTTCTTAATTTCTCTTCATAAAATGATCTAATCTTCAATTGTTTTACATTTTTGGAAAGGTGGAAACATCGCCTTTCATTTCATATAAAAAAAGTTCTAATTCTAAATCTGGCAATACTTCAAATGCTGTTTTCATTCTTACGAGCATAAAATTACAAAAATCTATCTCTTCCAACTTTTGTCTGGAACACTTAAAAGAACACTGAAAATATTTAAATAAAACACTCTATTCGATTCTTTTATTTATGGGGAAGAATATTACACCGTTTGTTTGATTCTAAGTTGAAAACTTTTTATGCTATACTAAAATATTTGTAATTGGGAAGCTTTTGCCGATGAATGCGGGTAACTTTGGCCATAGATGTAAATATTTCTATATGGAACTTTGCACTTTAAAAAAATTATGTAAAAGTGTATTCTGTTTAACTACTTTTGAAAAATTCTTACTTTTATGATTACTCATTTTTTAGATATTTAAAAAAAATTTCACACTTTTAAACATTAAAAAGATAAAGATATAATGCAAAAAACGTATACCACTCAAAATCGCAAATGTCGAAAGGTAAACATTTTCAGATTCCTAATTATGAAAAGATTATTTCTTTTCCCTTTCATAATAAAATCGTTTGCTTTTTATAAAAATATTTGTTATTAAATCTTGCTTCAAAAAAGTTCTTTTTCCTTATTAAAATAGAAGTTTATTTTCTTTTAAGCGACAAGGAATACTAGTATTCATCGTGTAATGCCATTCCACGATGCACTGCAATGTAAATGTTAAGTTATATGCATTTTTTAATAACTATAATGTCTTATAACTTTGTTATTTTTTGGTTTAAACGTTTTAATATTGCTATTTAATTCGGTAACACAGGCTTTAATGATGTTAAAAAGTATGTTTCTTATGTATTTCATGGGTGGCCAAAGTTACCCGCCCGGCTCTTAACAGTGTCCTAATTTTTTAAAGCAATGCCAATTTTTTATTAATTTATAAAATTCAACAAAAATGTTCGAAAATTATTCCTAAAAGTACAATACTTAGAATGCATAATGATTTTTTTGTGTTTAAATCGTTTTTGTAGTTAAATTTTTCTTCTTTTGTAAAAAAAACTATGATTTTGGCCAAAGTTACCCGCACTGACGGTATGCAGAAAGAGTACTTGATTTGGTTTTATTTTTAGTGCTTTTCTTCGATGCAAAATCTCAAGGAATAGAATGACAGTTTGGAATGGTATATAAATAATTCTATCTTTTTTATCAAGCGGAATTAATATACAGCCATTGAGATATGTCACTTACTCCGCGAACAGAATTTTATCTTTTTTATTAAGCGTATTTTATGCCAGCTTTTTTTACCAGGAACAAAATATGTCACTCAATTGAAAACCCTTAGTTTGATGTTGGCATTGTTTGGAAATTTCTATGAATATTCAATTCCCAGGACACATTCGCTCACGGCTTACTTTATTGTCAGTATGGTAAAATAATTTGGGAGAATGGTAATTTAAAATTTGTTTGTCAGAAACCGCACGACAGCTCGAACTGAAGCAGCTACTGACGACTTAAAATTTAGCGCACGACTTCAGATTATATGTCGGACGTCATAAAGAACGAGAAAATCTTTTCATGTGCAGAAGGGTAGCTGCCATAGAACGTTTTTTTGTTTTAAATGTATTGTTAACAAACATATAAGTTCCAGAATTCAAAATTTAATACTGACTATCGAACTTTTTGGGTTTAAAGTTATTGAAATTACTTAAAAGGTATATAATTACTTTTAAATGTATTGATTGATAGATTGTATTTTAAATGTATCGATTTATGTAGCTATTATTAAAAGTCATTTAGTGTTAACACAGCCCTTTTTTTTCAAAATCTTTTATCCATACTTACGAGGAAGACAGCTCCCACCGCAAGTATCTCTACAGTCGGACCTCCCCACTGGTGTTTATTGGTGGCTTCCCCAGGTCCGGCACAACCCTGGTCCGGGTGCTGATGGACTCCCACCCGGATATCCGGTGCGGGGAAGAGACCCGCATCATCCCGCGTGTGCTGGGGTTGAAGAGTCAGTGGATGAGGTCGCCGATGGAGGCGAGTAGGCTGAGGGAGGCTGGCATCACGACTCAGGTAATACTGGAGTAGATACTGATGGATCATTGGCTTTGGAAGGCACTTATTTGGCACTAAGTTGCTTTGGGTGGTGACGAGACCCACTCTTCGAGGAGTACTAGTTGTCGTGACTCGTGTGTTGTTGATTAGTAAAAGTTGAAACTGGACGTTAAGCAAAGATGGCCATAAGCGGAGGAATATGGTCATATAAACCGTCACGTCACCAAGCATTACCACGCTTTCGCCAGGAAGGATTCCGGATGGAAATTTTTTTCGTTAGAGCTAGGCACACATAACATTTATACTTTGTCTATCGTGATTGCAGTCACGTTGACACACATTGCTACCAATGACGAAAGAAAATATTTCGGTAACTTCATGGAGGAAACGTGGCGATGCTTGGCAACGCTTCATACGACCATGTCTCTCCGTGTATGAATGACTTTAATCGCCTTCTTCCGGGTACTGGTGTACTCCCACCCGGATATCCATTGCGGAGAAGAGGCACGCATTATCCCGCGTGTGCTGGGGCTGAAGAGCCAGTGGATGAGGTCGCCGATGGAGGCGGGTAGGCTGGCATCACGACTCAGGTAATACTGGAGTAGATACGGGATCATTGGCTTTGGAAGGCACTAATTTGGCGCTAAATTACTTAAGGTGGTGAAAAGACACACTCTTCGAGAAATTGTAGTGATACTGTTCGTATTAGTAGTATAGGTTTGGATGTTCGCTATATACGGAGATACATGTTCCATCGGCAAACATCACCACGCTTCTTCCAGCCCACAGGAGGGATTCCTGATGGAATTTTTTCGTCAGTGGTGTGTCCACATAACATTTATACTTTGTCTATGACCACGTAAATGCAGTCACGTGTTAACACTTTACCACCAATGACGAAAGAAAATATTTCGGTAACTTTATGGAGGAAGCGCGGTGATGCTTGGCGACGCTTCCTCCGTCCATGTCTCTCCGTGTATGGTGACTTTAATCGCCTTTTTCCGGGTACTGGTGTATTCCCACCCGGATATCCAATGCGAGGAAGACACACACACTATCCCGCGTGTGCTGAGACTGAAGAGCCAGTGATGAGGTTGTCGAGTAGGCTCAGGGAGTCTGGCATCACGACGCAGGTAGTACTGGACTATAACTGCCGTAAACGTAAACTGCAGTAACCACAACAATGGATTCGACCATTTTTGCTTTGAAATAATTAGTTTTTCCCAATGTTTTACTATAGGCTACAGTAAATGATTTTTGAAACAATGTCTTTTTCATTAGGTTAGTTATTGCAATTTACCCAGAGTTAGTAATGGTCCTTACCGTTGCAACGCGTTTCGTTTCTCCCCCTCATTACCTGGGTTTGGATGCATATGCAGTTGCAATTCCCCTCACACTAGAGCCTCAAACAACGTAGGTTTAGAACAACGATGCTAAAGTCGTTTCCTGGAAAACTACATGAGGTGGTGGCAGAACCCAAGCCTGCGTTGTAATCTAAAGAACAATAGATATTGGATAATAGAGCCGCGGCAACCTTAGAGATCGTGCAACGTCTCACTATATTCGTGAATTAGTGAATTTGTAAGTATTCGTAATTTCGACGAATTAGGTACAGCGTGGTTTGCTTGTGTGGTTTTGACGTACGGTGACGTCGTATTTCTAGTCTGGGGTGACGTCAACCCGACCAAAACTAAAAAATAATGAATGAGAAAATCGATTCCGTTAGTTTTTTTTTAGGTTTTAAAACCACATTTCGTAAACTACCGCGTGTATTTGATTACTGGAGCTATACGAACTCGCATCTTGGAAGAAATTATTTTTTTTGGTCTATGGTGACGGCATTGCCAACCTTTACTCTAGTTGAGGGTTCTATCTTTGCTTAATAATTAAGGGTTCCATCCTATTTAAATAGCTAAATGTAAATAGGGGCCCATTGTAGTATTTTCAAAGTGCGTAAATCTTTTAATTGACAATCGAGAAAGATGATACTACCTTACTAATTTATAGATCTATTTAGTGTGTAACTAGTAGTATTTGGAGAATATTTTCCCCCTGAAAGAAGTGCCCACTCATAAATGTTATGAGACTTGTATGATTGATAACTCAAATTAAAATAACTCAAGGCAATGTGAGGAAAGAGGGGTAGTTGATCTATGGCATGCCATTACTGATCACGGGCAAAATAACCACGACTTGGGAGAGGGAAGGGAAGTTAATAAAAACTGTTTATTCTGTTTATAACACTTTCACTGATATTATGGAGGCAAAGAAGGATTGTAGTTAAAGTATTCGATGCCCGGTAATTTTTGGAACGCATTTTAACATTGAATACCTGCTAGTAAAATCATAAGTATGGTTTTCACTTCTGTATCGCGTAAAAGCTCTAATGGACGATTCGAACGGGGCGGGGCGCAGTTTATTGGAAAGGGGGGGGGGGAGAACAATGATTGACGTAACTGTGGCGTCACAGCAGGCGTGACCTTCTAGTTTGGACGAACTAGCTACCAAGTGGTTTGCTCGTCGGGTTTAAGACTACGTTTGACGTAACTGTGACATCATTACAGGCGTGGACGCTCCAGTTGTCTACTAACTTAACATTAACCTTACCGGAACTGTTGTACGTCATCAAACGAGCCTACTTCTCCCCCAACAGATTGTGGACAGTGCATTGGCAGCTTTTATTCTGTAGATAATCGTTCACCACGGCATTGGTCTCTTTCCCAATGCCAAGTTCATTCTAATGCTGAGGGGAGAGCAGTGGTGCACTCCATGATATCCAGAAAGGTATGCTGTAAATAATAATGATGATGATAATGGTAATTATGCTGATGATGATATTGCTGAAGATGGTGATCTGTTGTACGATGGTGAACTGTTGTACGTCATCAAACGAGCCTACTTCTCCCCCTATAGATTCTGGACAGTGCATTGGGAGGTTTTATTCTGGAGATAATCGTCCGCCACGGCAAGCCAGCCAAGCGACTCTGCAACAAGGATCCCTTCAGTCTCCGGTCCTCAGTCTACTTGCGCAGTCTCTTTCCCAACGCCAAGTTCATTCTCATGCTGAGGGACGGGAGAGCAGTGGTGCACTCCATGATATCCAGAAAGGTATGCTGTAAGTAATAATGATGATGATAATGGATATGGAATAATAATGAATATGATGATGATGACAATAATAATAATAATAATAATAATAATAATAATAATAATAATAATAATAATAATAATAATAATAATAATAATAATAATAATAATAATAATAATAATAATAATAATAATAATAATAATAATAATAATAATAATAATAATAAATAATAATAATAATAATAATAATAATAATAATAATAATAATAATAATAATAATAATAATAATAATAATAATAATAATAATAATAATAATAATAATAATAATAATAATAATAATAATAATAATAATAATAATAATAATAGTAATAATAATAATAATAATAATAGTAATAATAGTAATAATAATAATAATAGTAATAATAATAATAATAATAATAATAGTAATAATAATAATAATAATAATAATAATAATAATAGTAATAATAATAATAATAATAATAATATAATAATAATAATAATAATAATAATAATAATAATAATAATAATAATAATAATAATAATAATAGTTAGGCAAACTTTTGAGGCACAACTGTTTCAGAAATTTTCCTGTAGTTACGGTTCCTCATGATCAGAATGACAGTAAAGTCAATTAGAGCTTTAACACATGATGGGAAAAATAACCGGATTTGCAGATTCATTAGCGGTATTTTCTCAGTAGTAAGTGCGGTAAATTCGGACATTTACGGAAAAATATGCTGTCGTAAAAATAGCGTTAACATTTAAAATACTTTTTGATAAAATCATAAATTATCTTTCCCACAATCGTCTGAAAGCTCTGACTGCGATCATGCGAAAAAGTAAGTGCCGCAAAAATTACCGGAACAGTTACTTTACAAACAAACCTTACTTTAACGTAAAATAACCGAAAAGTTCTTCAGTTTAATGGACGATTTGAACTGGGTGGAGCATAGTTTATTTACGAGGTATAGGCGTGGGGCAGTTCTAATTTAGACGAATTAGTTGCCGGGTGGTTTGTTTGTGGGTTTAAGGCAACATTTGACGCAGCTTTGAATTAACCGAAGGCGTTGTCGTTCCAATTGTCCATTTTTAAAACAACACGAAAATTTTCACACCATAGGCATTAATTTCCAAGCCAATAGTATACAACTTAAAAGTCTAAAACTAAGTACGTTAGTTTTTATATTTTATTTTTATATACTATAATTAAAGTTTAGTAAGGATATTACCACCCTCGAAGTATAACGGTTAAAGTATACTGTATAGTATAGTAGAATAGCATACTGTTTAGCAAAAGAAAATACAAGCATGCATATTTTTTTGAAATATTCTGACAGTATAGTAATAACATTTTTATATTCCAACCATAGAGATCTTAATAAAAGTATTAGAGTGGAGATCACGTGACCTATATATGCTAACGACGGGACGAGCCTGGGGGCCGCCATCTTGAGTCCGAGACCAACTTTTTTAAGTGGAAAACGCTTAGAAAAAAATAAATTTAATTCTAAAATATTAAAAAAATACCATAAAAATACTAGCTGCATTTTGGAATATTTTTAGTGACTTTAAAAGAACTTTTAACGCTTTTCTAGTATTTTTATAATATTTATTTTGTAATTTTAGAATTAAGTTTTATTTTTCACGTATTCTTCTTCTTAATGTGACAGCGATGGCTGCAAGTTGCCAGTGTCGCCATCACATAAAGAAAAAGAATGCTAGGCAAAAAGTAAAACTTAATTCTAAAATTACAAAATAAATATAAAAATACTAGAAAAGCGTTAAAAGTTCTTTTAAAGTCACTAAAAATATTCCAAAATGCAGCTAGTATTTTTATGGTATTTTTTTAATATTTTAGAATTAAATTTATTTTTTTCTAAGCAATTTCGACTTTAAAAAGTTGGTCTCAGACTCAAGATGGCGGCCCCCAGGCTCGTCCCGTCGTTAGCATAGATAGGTCACGTGATCTCCACTCTAATACTTTTATTAAGATCTCTATGATTCCAACTCATATGAAAGAAATTTTGGCATTAAGACTCTGATGGGAGTTGACCCATATGCCCAAGAACTAAATTAACTCTGAAAACGACCACTAATAAAATGAAGTGCCCTCTTGGAAAATGTTTGCATACTAAATTTGGGGAGATTTTACTGCGGCGTTTTATAGCCATCATCTAAGGAAAGTGTCTCATTATTGATTTTACAAGAGGATTAGGTTTCTTCATGTCTAAGCGTAGGAAGTGTGAGGAAGACTTGGTAATTGTAATACAGTAGAACTTCAATTATTCGAATCAATGGGGATCTGATAATAATTCGGATAAACAAAATATATTCATACGATTGAAAGGTTCAGTTGAAAAAAAATAACATTATCCAAAGTATGACTAAAAATACAGGGTCTGGCCGATTTATTGGCGATTTCGTCCAATGGGCCAATTCGTCACTGTAGGAGTGGCAGTTCTAGTTTAAACAAATCTGCTTGTTCTGCCGTGGAATGGTTTGTTTGTGGGGTTTAAGTCAATGGCTGAAGTAACTGTGATGTTACTGTAGGCAGGGTCATTCCGGCAGTCTCTTTTAATAAAAGGGGTTCGCTTTAATGTGGTTCGACCGTACGAAGAATATATGTGCTAGATTTTGAAGGGGTTTTCAGGAAGTTATATTCTACCAAAATGACGATGATCCCGATTACTAACATTTACAGGTGACCATCTCCAACTTGAACTTGAACGACACTCGGCAGTGCCTCCGTCGATGGAACGTTGCCGTGCAGTCCATGTACTCGCAGTGTCGCCTGCTTGGTCCGTCAGTCTGTCTGTCCGTCCATTATGAAAGACTAGTTCTGCATCCCGAGCCTACTATGAGGAGCATCTTGGAGTTCCTCGAACTTCCATGGAACAGCTCTGTCCTTCACCACGAGGAACTCATTGGAAAAGATGGCGGAGCGTCGTTGTCCATGTATGTATGAAACCTGACCCATGGTTCAAAACTGCGAGAGTGTATGTTGGGGTGTACTTATAGAGGCTAAAACTAGCAGTTGAAAGCTTTGGGGAGTCGGATGCTTATATCTCGCCTATGTTAATTTACCTAACTTTAGGAACATTTTTCTCAGGAACTATATGAGGTATATTATAATTTTTTTACAGTTTGGTTACTTACGCTCGTTGATTTAAACTGAGGATATTTCAAAATATTAAAAAAATACTTTTGCAGTGATTTTTTTAAAAAAAATTTGCCTTGAAAACCACAACAAAATCAGATTCAAAGTTATATAATTTTTGTTTGAGCAGAGATATTTAAAATTTCTCAGTTTAAATAAAAGAATTGTTAATGGGGAAGGTTTAAAAAATCTAAATATGTTTATATCTTCTATCTTTATAGTTCTTGAGAAAAATGTTCTTAACTGTTGAAAAACCTTATATTTTAGGATACGCAAAAGAAAATTAAGATTTAGGTAAGAACTGACGTTAAGAGTTTAAAAAGAAAACCAGAAATTGTTGATATGGGTCTTAAATTCAAAATAAAGTTAAGCAAAAATAATAGAAAATTGACATTTTTGACCTAAACACCTATCCGACCCCCCCCCCCCCCAACCAAAGACTTTTGATAAGGATAGTTTATCCTAGTTTAGCATTAGCGTACTGTAAGAATTTTTTTAAAGAAAACATAATATTTATGTTATTTCCGTACAGAAAAATTCTGTTTTCTAAAACTACTAGGGCTTGGTTATGGAAAAAATTCTGTCAACACATTTACCCCTTACCCTTACGGATATTTTCTGACAACTTTTCTGCAAGAAATTTTACGAAATATAACTTTTTTATTATTTTCTTACTGTGAATTAACTTCGTTAAATTGAAGTTTCTAGCTAGAAGCCCTCCCTCGGTGACTTATGAGTCGTACGAAATAATGACTGCCAAATGGATTTGGAACTGTGCACACTAATAAGAAGTTCAGGCGAACTATCTCCCACCAATAAGCTAAGTAAAAGCTTGCTCGAAACAACCGCATTGATAAAATTTATTTCATACATTATTTCCTGCCTTTCTAAAGAAAAATGTCTGAGAAGACAGAGAATATAAATTACTTGAGTTCTTTTCACAAAAGTATTTCACAAATGTGATCACGACATCCAGTAGAAACAACAAATAAATAATCCGGTCCATGTTCATCAAGTGAAACAAGAGAGGAAATTTATGTCTTCTAATTTAATGTAACATTTCCCCGCTTCAGTAGAATCTTACTCATTTAGTTCTAGAGCGTTTCATTTGTATGCCATCGTATTTTTTTTGTTGCTGTTAAAAGAGACTGTTTGTAGAAAAAATTCCACTTAGTAAATTACCCATGTAATGAAGATATTTGTAAGCGTTTCAATGGCAAAAGAGTTGACAGCCGAGTATGTTTTTGAAATGTATGACAGACTTAAATTCACGAATAGCACAGAAAAAAGATACTAAGACTTAGAATGGTTAAAATAAATTAGTTTAGTATGGTATAAATTGCTTCTTTTTTGATGTCATGGGTTTTTCTGGGACAAAAATGAATTCGGACCGGATGCAAAAGGAATCCCTGTTTCCGAAAATGTTGATCGTTCTTTATGTATAGAATGAAGTTTTTAATTCAAGTTGTCGTAAAATATGACTTCGATTTGTTAGATTCTGGTTGGCTGGTAAACAGACGTTTATTTTCGTTATGGTATGGTATGGTACATAAATATTCCAGCTTGTGTGCATGTTCAGGGAACCGCTTATAAGCTTTCGTCAAGTGTATTTTCGTTATTAAATACACTCTACACTCGTTGCCAACATAAGTTGGGTAAATAGAAATATGCTATGGAGAAGATACTTCCGCGCATGTAAAGAGTTCCATAAATTATTTGTGAATCCATCCAGCAAACATGTTTAAAACATTAATTTCGTTTCAGGTCTCATATATTTGAATATTATTTGAGAGAATTTAGCAATTTTATCAGAACGAAAAGTGTATTTTGGTTAAATTGTATTAAGATCATTTTGTATGTAAATATTACCTTACAAGTCCAACTAACGGACCACTCGCGCTTTTCTCCCTTCATTTTTACTCTTTGTTTTTACTCAAGTTATGTTGGCAAGGAGTGTCAATAATTTTTTAGGATTTTATATTGCTCAAATATAGATTACACATCTATATTTGAGTAATATTACAGTCATTTGGTGAGTTTTCGAGAGTGCCAGCTGCAGAAAAATTCCCTTCACATTCAGCTACTTACTTTCTCATCACAAAAACGTCTCCATGCGTCCATGCTTCTTTCGGAGAAAAGCGCGAAAACCATTCATCAAATCCGGCATAATGGGGCGGCCCCGGGGAGCCGCCCCGTAGAGTGTTTTATGGGGCAGCGATTGCGGTTCGATTCCAGCTTTATGGCTCGTGTGGAGGGCCTTAATGGAGAGGGGTGTCTCGTTTAATTCCATGGTACATCTGATATTGCTCAAGGGATCGGAAAAGGATTGATTTTGATTGAGTTGCAATCTAGGAGGGATTAAGTTTGAAATATGACTGAAGGACAGTAAATGCGATAGTTCTAAAGATAGTATATAGATAGGAAAGTAATTGATAGAAAAGTAAGTTGAGCGGCTCAGTGGCTGAGAGGTTAAATGTGTCCGCCTCGTAAGCCCAAGATCGCGGGTTCGTGCCCCTGCTGAGTCGTCGGATTTTCTGGATGTGAAAATTCTGGGCACGCATGTCATATGGTTATGTGGCATGTAAAAGATCCCTGGAGGGCCCATTTGGCCTGGGTACTCTCGGCAAAATTAAATATCGGCATACTTTAACATCCACAGAGAGCTCAGATTCATTGTAATCTGTGCGTCAAAATTGGTAGCGAGAGTCACCTACATGGTGCCACAAAAAAATGGCTCTCATTTCTAGGGAATGTGCCGAGTCTGCATATGCTCGACCGCCAATGTTGCAGCCCCATTAGAGAAAAAAAAGTAAGTTTTATAAAATGGAGACACAACTTACCCCTTTATATACTGATGCTATAAGTAATACTTATAAGACCACTGTTTTATTTTTCATTGAGGGACAGACGTGCTCGTTAAATCTGTGGAGTCCAAAGTCACAACGGCGTCAGCGTACGATGTCGCTCGAAGTTCCGTTGGGTGCCCGCTCAGGTGTCAACCTCGTCACTTGACCAGGGTACTAAATTACGAGGCGTTATTGGCTGCGTTAAAGCTCCTAATGGAGGCTAGAAATAGGCAGCCGGAAATGATTACACTACACTATTTTTCATTGTTTATTTGGAGAAAATGGGGGAAAGGTGAAAGTTTTTGGTTGAATTTTACGGATTTAGAATATTAAAGGCTTTAAAGGTAAAATAAATATTTTAGAAAAATAAATAAACTCTTATTACCTCTAATAATTAAACTCTTATTACCTGTTCCAAATCGTCATGGCCTGATGGTACTTAAAAGTCACCTTTGAAGAACCGTCGTTTAACCTTTCAATGTTCGTTTAAAGGAAAACAGACAGTAGTGGAGATTTTATTAATGCAACATTTTGTTTCATATCACTAAAGACTTAAACGATAAATCATATTCATTTAACAAAATTTCGTTGTTGGTTAGTGAAATTTCGTTATTATAAAAATAAAGAAAAGACGAATATCGATTCACATTAAGTGCATTTTATGTTCTAAATAATTTTGTAATAGCGGTATATTACTAATTGCACAGATAGCACTAATAGCATAGATATATTATAATTGCACAGATATATTATTAATTGCACAACGGAAACTAATTAATATTAAATCTTAATTCAGTGCATATTAATAAGAAGTAAAATGTATGTTAAAATGCAGAAAAATACTTTAGGGCTTTAGTTAACCGAGGAAATGGGAGTTTATATTCTTTATTGAAAAAAACTAGGAGGTAACCCAAAATTTTTTCCATAACTTTTATATAATTAAAATACCATTATAAAATTCTGTCTCAAAGTTTATAAAAAAATCCACAAAAAATCGAAAAAATGTTATTTTTGATAATTTTTAGCAACTGAGTTAAGTTTTCATGATAATTAAAATTGCGTATTCTCACCACTTCTTGTAAAACAAGTCGGTGGGGTGCCGGTGATAAAAAAAAAATGATGTCATGATCATTAAAAATTTGTGCTCTGACCGAAATGTGCACTTAATTATTTATTACTTACCTACTTTGTTTTTATTGCCTAAATTCTTCATTACTTTCCAAAAGAACGTTGAATGTGTGAGTAATGAGGCATCCAAGTAGCGATTGCGTTGCGATTTGGGTTTTATTGCTTTTGTATATGGGATGCCTCCTTAGAGGAAGGGTGCATCTCTAAATTTCATAGATAATTGGAGATTGCTTGTTTAATGATATATATAGAATTGACACAGTTTAAGGGGAAGTTGATTATAAATTTGTACAGTCCTCCATAAAAGTTAAGGCACATAGATAATTCTTAAAATGTCATAATAAATTACAACAATTGGGGTAACTTCAGCCCCAAATCATAGTTTTCTTATAACATCTTCACTTCTGAGTTAGGGGAGATGTGTGTAGCTGGGATCGAATTTTTTCGAATTCCCTTAAATATGCGACTGATCTGGTTTGAAGTTTGTAACATCTAGATAGGTACCATTAGACTAATCACTTCTAATTGGAATTATTTTATATTGCATAGAATTTTCCAAGGTAGTGATATTATTAAATTTTATAATATTAATTTATAATGTTTGCTTAAACATTTTAAATTATGTCTTTATGACTTAAAAATAAATGTAGAATTTAGGGAAAACTTACGAAAATTATCTCGGTGTGTAAAATTTTATTCACCGCTCTATAAAGAAGCCAGAAGAAAACCTTATAAATTAAAAACGTTTTTTTAAAGATAACTACTATATAGTCATCAAGTAAATCTGGTATTTTATCTGGTTTTCAATATTTTCAGGTTGGAGCGGTCTACTGACCAGGTCATCAAGCCAATCAACACCGAAGCCCTAAGCAGATGGGTTGGACATTTCCCAGATGACGTTATCCTGGACATGAACTCTTTAGCCCCGATGTTGGCTACGTTGGGCTACGACCCTAGGGCCAACCCTCCGGACTACGGACGCCCAGACACCCTGGTTGTACGAAACACTCGGGACCTGAGTGCCAACAAGAGACTGTGGCAGGCCAAAGAAAAAGCTGTGTTAAACAAGAGGCAAGAGATATGGAAGTCTTGGGCTGTACAAGCGAAGCCTCGTGTCTCAGAAGCTGGCAGTGAGAGTAGAACTGCGAGAATGGCTTCGGATTTTGTACAGTCTTGATTTATTTTGGAGTTATTAGAAGCAGGGCCCGATAAATACACAGTTAAAAATGTTGGTGCAAGATTGCACCGGAATTTTGGAACTTTTTAGCTGCCACCACCATATGGTGCATGGATCCACCACTTTTGTGGTGACCCGCGCCTTAGATGCATCGTAAAAGTGGTAGCACCGTAAAAGTGTACACTCTTAAAACAAAATAGTGAAATTCACTCCTATAGGAGAAGTGCATTTTCGACACTTGAAATTAGGGAAAATTAACTCCTCAATCGCTCGCAATCGCCTTAAATCGCTCCTAAAAGCCTTAAAACTGCTCGTTTGTTGTTAAAATTGTTAGAGGTTTAACAAAAAAAAAAAGAGTGAAATCCACTCCTAGAAGGGAAGTGCATTTTCGACATCGAAAGGAGTGAAAATTAACTGCGACTGAGTTAAAATCGCTCGTTTGTTTTACGAGTGTACTACAGTACGAGGGAAGCCAGCTATTTCAAAATGTTGCCAGCTAAAA
Organism: Hylyphantes graminicola; assembly: GCA_023701765.1. NCBI lineage: Eukaryota > Metazoa > Arthropoda > Arachnida > Araneae > Linyphiidae > Hylyphantes > Hylyphantes graminicola. Next base: position 26,932,637 of record CM043120.1, on the reverse strand, counting down.
AATAAAATGTTAATATTATCGTTTCATTTTATGATTAAAGGTGAATGACTAAATGTTGAACATCAGACTATTATGAGCTTGCTTTGTATACAAATTAAAATTAATCCTCTTAGTTTCGACTAATTAATATGAGCAGAGCATATTTAAAAATAAGTGTACCGAGTCTTGAATGACAATAGAATAACTGAATGAATATAAATTCTATCTCAAGTCTCGATTCTAGAATTAATGTCTTGTTTGAACAGATCATCGATTGGCTGAATTGGAGGAATGACAGTTTGAAAGGACTACGTCATCTTCACCTGGAACGAGCCAATTGACTGGACCAGGTGGCGGGATCATTCGAAATTTAGAAGATTAAGCTATTCGGTTATTATTCGGTTGTTACGAAAAATCGTAAATATGTACTTCTATTCCAAAAGTCACGAGTGATTTCTGTATGTTAACAAGAAACTTTATAAGATTTAAGTGGCATGATAAAAAAAGCAATTAATAGGGGAGTCGTTGGTGAAGATATTAAAATTTTCCTATTGCCTAATATGAATGCGAAGCAGAAACTGGTGTTAAAATGCTTCAGTTTTTGTTAAACCTTGACAACTCAGTTGAACGACATTCAATGAAATAAAGAGAAACTATATAGGTTGAATTTACAGCTGTACATTTGAATTTATTGGTTAATTTAATGACACGCATTTCTTTATTGAGAACTTACTATATAACTTGTAAATTCTGTGTAAATAAAAATTTGTCATTAAAATATCCCTCTCTATAAATGTCTCTCTAAAATGTCCTTCGATATAAATGTCCAACAACCATGCAACCTTATTTTGCATCTAAAATGATTTCAGAAGTTTGTTTTTTGTGTGATTGACAAATAATAAAAACATGGAATATATTTTTTGTAAAGATGACCGTTATATAACCCATCATTCCTCTTCGATTAAAATTAGTTATGGCGGGTTTAAAAATAAAAGGAGTTTTCTTGAAAGTAAACTTCCACTCATATGTTTAATTGTAACCAAAATTAATGAGATGAAACTTGACCAGAAGACCAAAAAAGGCATAAATGTTTCTAGGAACAAAATTATTCGACAAAGGTTTGATGAAAACTTTTCTTTAACTTTACAGTTTTTCTCCATAACCATTCAGAAAGCAAAGAAAAAATTCATTGCTTTAAAAATTAGTCACTTGATCGTTTTATAAAAAAAAAATTGTGTCAAAAACAAAGAAAATTACCTAATCTAAGATAATCCAATTCCGAATGTGTATACCTTCGTAAATCAATGTACTCACAAAGAAAGTGTGCGTGGATAGTTCAATCCAATACAGTGGTGGTCAAAATTATAAGGACAACTGGAAATTGAACAGAACATTTTTATTTCTGAATTAAATGAAAATGTATTTAGACATAAAATACTTCTTTATGCTATAAATCATTTAAGAACAATAAAAAAATTTAAACTAGAAAATTTTAGTTTATAAAAATAATAAACAAAAAATGCATTGTTAGGAAACTGGACAAAATTATAAGGACATTTAAAATTTTCAAGTCCAAACAATTAATAATTAATAATTCACCCTTATTTTCAATTACTTTAATTAATCTTGACGTCATAGAGCTCGTTAGTTTCTTTAGGGTGCTCACAGGGATATTTTTCCATGCCTTTTCAATTGATGACATCAGTTCTCGTTTGTTATGGTATTGAGTGCCATTTTTGTAAACTTCATACGCCAAAATACCCCACAAATTCTCGATTGGGTTCAGATCGGGACTTTTAGGTGGCCAATCAGTCAATAGTTTTACATAATTAGCGTTAAACCATGATTTTGAAGCTGCGGACACGTGTATGGATGCGTTGTCCTGCTGGAATAAATAGTCACCACTGGTTATCAACGGAGCTTGTGGCAAAAGACTGTCACCCAGCATATCAACATAACGATTTGAGTTCATTTTCCCATGAATAAATACTATTTCTGTAGTTCCAGAGGCTGCGTAACCTGCCCAGACCATTACCGACCGCCACCATATGAACGCTTTGAAAAGATTTCTTTTTCTTTGCGAAGATCATACCAAAAATACTTAAAACCATCAGGTCCGTCTAGGTTAAACTTCTTTTCATCAGAAAAGACAACATCATCCCATTTGTCACCCATAGAAATGTACTTTTTTGCAAACTCCATCGTCTCTTTTGGGTTTTTGTAAGAGGGGGTCGTGACTTCAGTTTTCCGTATCGAACCTGTTTAGCATTTTGTAAAACACGGCGAACGGTTCGAGCACTCAAGTCCAGTTCACGCTTTATTTCCGTCGATCCGTCTTTTTAGAGCAAGCTCTACTTATAATTCGTCTTTTATCTCTCAAAGATACAGAAAATGGCCTACCTGGGTGTTTTCGTTTTCCATAATTTCCTGGATTTTTCAAAAAATTATATATTACAGTCTTTGATCTATTCAATTTCAATGCTATTTCACGTCCAGTAAGTCCAGAATTTTTATAAGCGATTAATTTTGCTTTTTCAAGCCCTGAAAGCTTCGTACCTAGTGGCATAGCTGAAGATAAGTATAATGAAAATTTCAAACACTCGCAAAATCTTTATAACACGATAGAATGACGTGTACAAGCCGAAACTTCGCTAATTTTATGCTAATTTATGCATTAAACTTACAGAAATACAATTGTCCTTATAATTTTGTCCAATTTCGCTGTATGTTAAATTTTACAACGCATTTTAAAATTACTAATTTAATGTATATTTGTAAAGAATCTTATTTAAAATGCTTAATTTACTATTGGCTAACAGACATAAAATTTGCATAATTCAACCGTGATTTGTCGAAAAGATCTAGCTGTTTTTCCGTTGTCCTTATAATTATGACCACCGCTGTATCTATTATAATTTTCAGAGAAGTACCACGCACAGTTTCAGAACGACATTGCTGGTATCAATAAATACGTCGACATTTATTGAAATTTGTATTACATATAATAGGTTTCGATAATGATACTTATATTGTTACAAGTTTGCAGAACATTGTAATTGGATCTAAGAATGAATATTTGCAGGGGACAATACTGTTATTCCTAGAACTACATCCCGGGGTAGTTATAGTTATTTACCAAAGATAAACTAAGTTTTTAAGCTGTAACATTATTTAGTACTATTAAAATTGGGTTTTCACAAACAAGAATTTCATAAATTAAATTTGCTCCCCAAAATTCTTTTCGGCACGAAAAAAATGATATCCTTAATGATTCAAATATCAAGTGAAAAATCATATTGATTGATATTTACCCCGGTTTGTAGTTTAACACTCCAATGCATACTGTTGCCATATGGCCCAACAAGTAATCCACTTTATTCTATTAAAGTAGAGCTCTCTCGCGACAAGTCTGAGTTTTTTATCAATTACATTCCATTTTGAAGTTTTAGTTACTAATAATCTTCATAGATGACAGTAATAAAAGCGTATTCAAAATTAAAGAATGAAGTTATTAACTGTTGTGAAATTACGTCTTTTTCAGTATTAAAATAAAAATAATATTAGTACTACATAAATACAAATATATTTTTTTGAAAAAATATCTATAGTTCAAGAGGGTTATTTTAAAATATATTTAGTAGTTTTATAGTCATTCTTATCAAAATTGGAATTTTGTAGTTGGTTTTTGCCATATGGTCATATGGTAAAAATTAAAAAAAATTAAATTATTTAAATTACAATGCAGTTAATTTTTTTTCAGTATTTTTCCATAATGTATGGGTATTAAAGATACAAATATATATTTTCGGGATGAAAATAAATCATGCATTACAGGGTTATAGGAAAAAAACATATAAAAAACTTCAACCCTTTCAGAAAGAAACCACGATTTACCGAAACATTTCCACCCCATGATTCCAGTTGTAATGTCATTTATTTATTAAACAAGCAAAAACAATTTTCTGAAATAAGTGTAGCGCAGAAAAGGGGAACTTGGGTCCCAGGTGGCCGGACTGGATCCATAACTTATGAGTCATTGCATATGTGGTCAACGGGCTCTCTGCCATGAAGGCACATCACTCACTCACATATGAAAAGTGGGAAAGAAGTAATGGGCAGTTCTTTTGCATTTGCTTTTTAACGGTTAAGCATATTGGCTAAGGGATGAACAAGTTAACTGAAGTTAAAATTTGTTTTCAATCAATGATATTGAAATCGGAATTGTTAACTGAGAATTCAATTTTTTTAATTTTTTAAAAATTATATTTTATGTAGTAAACGGTTTTAAATGGCTTCTCCACGTTTTATTTTTTAAAATTTAATGAAATTATTAAATGTATATATTTTAAAACATTATGTGTGTTGCTAGAAAACTTGACAGTCAGGCGACGGATTTATACGTCTGTATCCCTCAAAGATTTATAAAGCAGCGCTGAAGCCTGTACTGTAAAACTTTGGTGTAATGTTATTCCAGTATTATGGAGTAACGTTACGACAAATTCATTTAGTAACGTTACACCTTAGAATAGGAAATCTTTTATTCTTTTGTATAACATTACTTCATAAATTTGGTGTTTTGGTTAAATATCCTTCAAAGTCCTAACGCTGCGTATGATGTCGCCCTTAACGGTTGTGTTGGGTGCCTATTCAGGTGTCGGCTAGTCACTTGACTGTGGTTCTAAAATACGATACTCGTCGCCAATAGCCCTCGTGTAGCTCTAGCGCAACGATTATTCAAATCTAACCTAACCATTTCCTATATAAGAATTTTGCTCGTCCCATTTAGACGAAGACTAATAACTATCTATAATTACGCCACCCTTATTTGAAACATTTTAGGGATGGAAAACCGAAACTGGTTTTTTCGCCCTCGGTTTTGACCAAAAAACCGGCTTTTCATAAATCTGGTCTTAAGGTTCAGTAAAACCGAAAAATTGGTTTTGAAACACCGGTTTTTCTTCTGAAAAACCGCCATCCCTACCGTTTCTTATTTGGCTGGCGGCGAGTATACCAAAACGATAATAACAAGGAATAACTATTTTTTAAAAACTACGTCTCTGACTCGAAATTACTTTTCACAGAAGCTTTTGGAACATATTTCATCCTTTGTCCAGCTGAAGGGGGTACTGGTCTGTGAAAGGTCAGAAGCCGAAATATGTGTTCCTTTTTGTTACTTGTTTTCGGACATTTATGAGGGTTATATTAGGGCACGCATGAGCTGATATCGCCATGCTGGTGGAAAATGTTGTAACTGAAAATAAACAATTCGAACATGGCGGAGAGGGTTTGTTTGAGATGGTATATTACACCTCATCACAGTTTAAGTATGCAGCATACAAATGTTCTACGGGAAAAAGGATAAATAGTTCTCATTTCCGAGTGCGAGAATTGAATTAAAAAAAAGGCTTTTCACATTTAATAAATCACTTCATTCGTTATTTCAAGACATATTTTAATTTGTTTTTGCTTCAGTTATAGTGTAATATTAATTATTTTTTCCTTCGATTTTGACGTAACAGGGCGAACGAATATCTGGGCGGACGTATCGCGTAGGAGCGACCAATCAGAGAGACCAAATTCCATTTGTTTATGCGCGTTTCCTCCGCGTAGGACATTTTAATGTTGCAAACTTAAAGTGTGCTTTGGTTTAGACAATGTTTGACGCAGCTGTGACGTCACTATAGGCGTGGACTAAGTTTGAACGAATAAGATGCCTGGTGGCTTGTTTGTGGGGTATAAGACAACGTTTGACGCATTGGGGCGTGGCAAATAGACTTGTTCATTACTCATTCGACTTACAGAGGCTTCCCGTGCGACGACGTCAGTGTTGCTAATAGTTTATCTGCTATCAGATAATGAGAAAGGATTGATTCATTGATTTGATTCGGTTGGATAGATCAAAGCCGCAACACACTTACTCGAGTGACAAGGCCAACAGGAATTTTTTCGAGAAATTCAAATCAAAGGACTTTTTATAAATTATGTTTACCCACAAATAAACGTACATTAAACATAGCTAGTTGTAAATGCAGGTTTCAGGAAAAAGTACTTAAGTTCCAGCTTACTTTTTCTAAAAGCGAAGTATCACCCAAATTCTAAAATTGAAACTTGAGAAATTAAAAGTTTTCATGCTTTATTAAAGAGAGTAGAAGATAGCTCAGAAAATACTTCATTATTTAATTTTAAATTAAGATACATCTATAAAACTGTAGTATTGATGTTAATCAAGAGAAATTCAACAAAATGTAAGCTAAAAAAATTGAAAAATGGACGTTTTTTGTAATATTTTTTGTTTGCAAATTTGGTTTCCCTTGCTTGATGAACTTAGCTTCTAGAAATACTATGCATAAGTTTCGTTAAAATATCAGTCACAACTTTATCAAAATCTTGAATTCTAACTATTTGTCAGGCCTTTTTATTTGTATGTCTGTATTTTTAATGGATATTTCATACGGCCTATTCTACGTGTATAATAAATGTTTGAGTGGAAATAATATGATTTTTTTTACAGTGAGATAGTCAACCCATTTGGATGCAACGTTTTACCAATAGGACCCAAATTAGAACCTCAAAAGTTGAACTTTTACATTTCTTTTTTTAAAGAACCATTAGATTGCTAAAATATTTAAAAAGAAGTTTCAACTAGTTTAAGACAAAGTCAATATTTTCAATACACACATTAAAGTTCTTAATAGATTGTATGCAATAACATCTTGGATTTAAAGTAATATAGTTTTTTTATTTTACGAAATCTCCTGTGCAATAAAAATAACGCTTTCAGAGATTCAAATTGAAACGTTTATATACAGGGTGGTTATAATATAACGCTCGCTATTCGGAGTAGTCTGTAGCTTGAATGAATAATCCAAATGCATCAAAAATTGAGACACTTACTAATCAAGAAGTGGGAAAAAGAATGGAATCATAAAAAAGACAGAATTCTAAAAAATAATCATAAAAAAGAATAATCATAAAAGACAAACTCGTCTCTTGACCAGAATCTAAATATCGAGGCGTCGTCAATTATTTCCAATTACGACCAACCCAGCTAATTACGCCTCGTAATTTAGAACCACCCTGGTCAAGAGACGAGTTTATTTTTTACGAAAAAGAATGGAATCATAAAACAGAAACTCGTCTCTTGACCAAGGTTCTAATTACGAGGCGTAACCAATTATGGCTAATTACGGCCAGCACATCCAATTACGCCTCGTAATTTAGAGCCCTCGTCAAGTGATGAGTTTGCTTTTTATGATTCCATTCTTTTCCCCCTTTTTTGATTAGCAAGTGTCTCAAAGTTTTTTTTGCATTTGGATTATTCATTCAAGCTACAGATCACTCCGAATAGCGAACGTTATTTTATAACCACCCTGTAGTTTTCCGAGAATTGCAAGTATCTGTCTGAAAGCAGTAATAAGGCTATCAATTTTCATGTAAAAAATACAGATATGTTAAAAATTTTGATCGTCTTTACCCTCCCAATTTACAAGACTTTTATAAGGCATTTAAAATTTGTATTGTTATACAAAAAGTCTACTTTATCCTCCTGCAACTTGGCTTTCCCGTCTGGGAACATTTTTTAAAACCTCCCCACAAACAATTAACTAGTTAAATGGTTCCGAAATCAACCTGATCCGATAGAAGACTATCCAAATATCAGTTTTCAGCCTTTGTTCATTTATTTCTATAAAAATTGAAGTTCTATAAATAATCTGTTAAGGTAGGCGAATACCCAAAATTCCACAAAATTCTGAAATTTTGACTGTTACTTGCAATGCCTTTTAGGCATTTTTTAAAAATTTAAATATAATTTACTTTAAAAATTGTGTTTTTTTAATAAAAAAGAGGTTTACGCTAACAAGTCTACCACATTGAATTTTCCTATAAACATTAAAACTCCTATAAACATTAATTATGTGTTAAATTCTCCGTTTTGAACTGATGAATGCAATGACCCTCTAGAGTTACATGCAAATTACAAGAAAAGAAGTTATTAAGAAAAATGTCATGAATTTAACTTAAAAAAAGATTTTTTCGATTAACTTGCACTTGAACATTTAAAAAAAAAAAAAACTACTATATTTGCACCAAATGTTTAGGCTTATAGATGTTAGAGGCTTATAGCACAGATTTATATTGAAACAGTTTCTGTTCAAAATTTCAGGTAAATTAAAGTAAAACTTTTTATACTATAAGTGTTGGCGTAACCCCTTTTTTAGATGAAAAACACCGAGCTCATATTCATTGTAATCTCCACATCAAAATTGGTAGCGATAGTCGCCTAGTTGGTGCCACAAAAAATGTCTCTCGGTTCTGGGGAATATGCCGAGCCAATGTTGCAGCCCCATTAGGAAAAAAAATAAGAGAATACCAACTTCTTAAACCTGCCCTATAAAACTAACTTTCTACGAATTTCTCAAAATAGTCTAAATCAGTTTATGTTGGTTACAAGTAGCAAAGTTCAAATATGAACATATAAAGCACAAAAAAATCTTTTTTAAAGAAATTTATATTTCAATGGTGTAATTGATTTCGTTTTTTTTTTTTTAAATATTATTGACTTTTATGTTTTCCCATTTTTTTAGTGCGTTTATGAATACACACGAAAGCATTATTAAAAATTTATTGATATAATATGAAACAACTGTTGCTTAATAATGGAAAATTGTATTTCTGTTGTAAAACGCATTAAGATAATTCGTATTGATGATTAATTGAATATTCGCAGAAAGGGTTATTCGAAATTGGTCTTTACAAACACAAAAAATTATTATTCTTTTATCTAACCATAAATTTAAAGAAATAGAAAATTTAATTTTCAAGCATTATTATTATTAATTCATGAAGCACACGTTATTTTACAAAATACAAGTAATAAGTTTCATTCTATTTGGTAATACTTCTCATAAACCATCAATAAGCTTGAAATAACAGTTTTTACTATCATTTTATATGTTGAAATCGTGTTTTTTTTGCAATGATGTCTTTTTAGTGGTGTCGACATTGGTATCTTTTTCTCCTTTAGTCCCTTATGCATAAACAATAAGGCAATATCAAGCTTATATCCATATATTACGAAACGACACTATTGCACAATAATGAAAAATAAATCTCTACTTTAAAACACATTAAAATAAATGTCGTATTGATGATTAATTGAATGCGCGCACAATAAGGTTATTTAAAATTGTTGCGTAAAAACACGCGAAAGACTTATTATTCTATCGAACCATAGATTTAAATTAGGGAAAAACTCAGGCACTATCATTATTAGTTCGTGAAGTACTAGTTATTTAACAAAACAAGATAATAAATTTTATTCTCTTTGATGATTCTGTTCATAAAACAGCATAAGCTAAGCTTGAAGAGGCAAATTTTATCATCAATTTGTTCGTTGAAATCAAACAAAAATAATGAAAACACCATTTAGAATAATATTTTTTCTCTTTACGGTTAGTGGAATAATTCCTGGGTCCACTTCATCAGCTGGTCCACTCAGAAACAAGCATCGAAAATATGTTTCGAAATATTTTAATACTGCTATGTTGCTTTTACATGCGATGGCAGCTCTTATTACTTTCACTAATTTCTCTAAGAATACCAGAACATATGCGAATGCAATAGTGGATTTTATTACACTGGTGCAACGTTACAACTTGTGTAAATCTCGACAAAAAATGAAATACATCGCCAAGTTAATGAGTAAAGTAGACACCAGAAAGGATAAATGGATTTACGCTTGGGCTGTCTTCAGTACTCTCATACACATCCCGATTTTAGCTATGACCATCATTGAAACGAAAAATGATGCCACACAGGCTTTGCTTTTCGATCAGATATTCAACCCCATAATATTGTCTGTAATTGGTGTATTTTATACTATTTTTATAGTAATAATGACCATTCTGCCTATGAACACGTATGCAATATTTTACGTCTTTGTGTGCCGTAACATGACCAGTGTCATGAAGGAATTCTTGAAGCGGTTGATAGCTAACCCTCGCATTGATTTTCTCCATGAATACAGTTCCATCAAGAGAACTGTTTATTTCCTTGATGACGAACTATCATTTATGGTGTTTTGCAATATCATTTTCAGCTCTTTAATGATGTATTTTAGCATTTCTATGCTTCTAAACCCTTCTCTATTTGAAAATCTTTTTATACGCGTGTGGATAACTTTACTGTTTCTAAATACGATGGTGTGTTTTTTTGCGATGACTGCGTCAGCCACACTTGTGGGTGAAGCATCCGCTCAGGTCGGCGTCCAAAGTCAGATTCTTCTAGAAAGAGTTCGAACATCGAATCTCACACAACAAAGATATTCCACCTGTCTCCAGAAGGAAGTGTACATGACTGCATGGAAGATCGTTCCTCTCACACGAAGCTTCATTTTCGGTACAATTGGAACCGTATTTACCTATGTTGTTCTAATTGATGGTTTAATTAAATGAGCACAAGACTTAAGTTATGCAAAAGATTTGTTTAGTTTGTTGCAATGCTGGAACGCTGTTTTATCTCGAATTGTATCTGTGCATTGTAACTGTTTATAAAAAGGCTGATTTTTTTTCTCTGGTGGGGTCATTTTAAACCGTTTAGTCCCCAATGACATGTTTGCATGAGTTGTTAAAAATTAAAATTAAAAAAAAATTACAGCAAACATTATTATTTCAACATTTACGGCGCCTAGACTCATCAGCAAAATGAAAATTATAAGAAGTTGTTTTGAAATTCCAACCAGTTATCACACAAACACGTGTGGTTAGAAACGTCGAACACATTTGTGAGCCTTCAAATAATAGTTACAATACGAATGGTAATCCAAAATAATCTCTAAGATTACGTGCCATTCGTAGGTTAGGTTAGGTTTCTAATTCTTCGCCTACGCAAAAAACGTTAATGTACCCTATTCTCAACGCTGGGTTCGTTGATCATGACATTTTTTAATAATTAATTAAAATTCCACAATAATAATGATTTCGCATACACTTGATGTCTGTGAAATTTTTTACAGTTTTTGTGGAAGGATCGCCATATAATTATGGTTTAGGTTCGTCAATTAAGACAGACACAGAACGAATTTTTACTCGGAATCGAGCCCGCACCCGTTACAGCGCGCAGACTGCTGGAGTAATGGTCCAAACCAATCGGCCATCCGGGCCACATTTCAACTCATGGTTAGCTTACTTTAACACATTTGCGAATTAATCATGAAATGTTAACACATTATGAATCATCAAAACCACTATGCATAAATTGGTATATTTTATGTATATTTGACAAATTAATCGCTTATATCGGTTGAAAAAATTCTTTCTAAAACATTACAAAATTGTATGTTGTTTATGAATCAGATAAAAGCAATTTAAAAATGTGTATCATTTTTCAAACATATATGCTTTTAATGACGAATACATTAAATTTATTTTTCAAAACACTTTATGACAGATTATGTTTGTTCTCGATCGATTTTTTGAGGAAACACACAAAAAGTAATTTGAAAAGTGACTTTTAAAAGATATTATAACAACATATTATTATTCTATAAACTATTAATTTGAAGAAGAGGTAGACAATATTTATTTTCTTCCGCTTTCATAGAGTAAATTGATTTATCTAAACTGATGTTATTTGCTGAACATATTTGAATAGCCTCTGTACTGCCTATCCCTTTTCAGATACATTTGGTTGTGTCGGCTGCTGGTGTATGTTTCTTTTACCCTTAAACTTACTTAGTTAGTATATTTAAATTTGGAAGCTCAATTCGGACGTCTTACTTTTGGAATCTAATTAAACTTAAAAAAAAAAACACCTAAAAGCATTTGTTTCATTTCGGTTGGCTGCTTACTTGAATGAAGGTAATTAATACACTTTAGAATTAAGTGATAAGCTTGTTGATTTTTTTGAGATTTGCTTGTTCTGAAAAATAACTATGAGCCCATTTCATATATCACGAGTATCTTTTGGAATGAAATTTAACCATCATGTGAATACACCTTTTCGAATAATATTTGTTCTCTTTACAATCAGTGGAATTGTCCCCTGGTCCACCAAGTCCGTCAAAAACAGATGTCTTAAGTATGCTGCTTCATCTTTTAATGCATTCATGTTGATTATTCACGCGGTGATAAGTTTATCGTTTGTTATTAATTTTCCCAAGGAGCCATTAACTGTTGCATCTACGATAATAAACTTTACTACATTTTTACTACGTTGCAAGTTGTGTAAGTCTCAGCAAACAATGACAAATATCGTTAGGTTCATGGGCAAAGTAGATGCTAAGATAAATAAATGGATGTACTATTGGACTGTCCTCAGAACTCTCATACATATACCCATCTTAGCAATGAACATCATTGAAATGCAAAATGATGTGGTGAAAGCATTGCTATTTGGTCTCACAATTGATCCTACAATAATATCCGTCGCTAGAGTGGTATATCCTATTTTCAGTATACAAATTATGGCAATGCCCGTGAACACATTTGCAATATTTTACGTACTTGTATGCCACAACATGACACGTGTCATAAAGGATTTTTCAAAACGATTGATGACAAACCTTCGTGTTGACTTCAACAATTTACTCCATGAGTACACTTCCATCAAGAACAACGTCGGTTCTCTTGATGAAGAACTATCATTCATGGTGTTTTGCAACACCGTTTTCAGTTCTGCAACGATGTACTTCAGCATATCTATATTCCTGAATCGAGCTTCGTTTCTTACTTTCTACCAGTGCTTAGCAATTGTTTTATTGTTTATGAACTCGATTGTGGGTTTTGTTGCGATGGCTGCGTCCGCCACATTTTTGTCGGAAGCTTCGGCGGAAGTTGGCGTTCGAAGTCAGTTGCTACGTGAAAGCGATCAAACATCGAAGCTCACGCAGCAAAGATATTTTGCCAATGCACAGAAGAGGGTCTTTTTGACAGTCTGGAAGATTGTTCCCATCACAAGAAGTTTTATCTTTGGCACTATAGGAACGATATTTACTTACGCTATTCTGTTCGACAATTTGAACAAACAAATAACAGAGCAAGGTAATATTCTTGAAAAATGAAATATGGGTCATACACTTAACATTTGAATTGTCGAAATTCCAGTACACCAACTTAAGGTTCTTAACAAATGTTGAGAGGTGTAGTAATAATGATACAGTGGTGGTCATAATTATAAGGACAATGAAAAAACAGTTAGATCTTTTCGACAAATCACGGTTGAATTATGCAAATTTTATGTCTGTTAACCAATAGTAAATTAAGCATTTTAAAAAAGGTTCCTTACAAACATACATAAAATTCATAATTTTAAAATGCGTTATAAAATTTAACATACAGCGAAATTGGACAAAATTATAAGGACAATTGTATTTTTGTAAGTTGAATGCATAAAGTAGCAAAAAATTAGCAAAGTTTCGGCTTGTACACGTCATTCCATCGTGTTATAAAGATTATGCGAGTGTTTGAAATTTTCATTACACTTATATTCAACCATGCCACTAGGTACGGAGCTTTCAGTGTTTGAAAAAGGAAAATTAATCGCTTATAAAAATTCTGGACTTACCGGACGTGAAATAGCATTGAACTTGAATAGATCAAAGACTGTAATATATAATTTTTTGAAAAATCCTCGAAATTATGGAAAACAAAAACACCCAGGTCTGCCATTTTCTGTATCTTTGAGAGATAACAAAGGAATTGTAAGTAGAGCTTGCTCTAAAAAGCAAACATCGACGGAAATAAAGCGTGAACTGGACTTGAACTACAGTGCGTGAACCGTTCGCCGTGTTTTACAAAATGCTAAACAGGTTCGATAAGGAAAACTGAAGTCACGACACCCTCTTACAAAAACCCAAATGAGACTGAGGATGGAGTTTTCTTAAAAAAGTACATTTCTATGGGTGACAAATGGGATGACGTTGTCTTTTCTGATGAAAAGAAGTTTAACCTAGACGGACCTGATTTCTTAAGTATTTTTGGTATGATCTTCGCAAAGAAAAAGAAATCTTTTCAAAGTGTTCATATGGCGGCGGCTCGGTAATGGTCTGGCCAGGTTACGCAGCCTCTGGAACTACAGAAATAGTATTTCTTCAAGGGAAAATGAACTCAAATAGTTATGTTGATATGCTGGGTGACAAGCTCTTGCCGCAAGCACCGTTAGTAACCAGTGGTGACTATTTATTCCTGCAGGACAATGCATCAATACATGTATCCGCAGCTTCAAAATCATGGTTTAACGCTAATTCTGTAACACTATTAACTGATTGGCCACCTAAAAGTCCCGATCTGAACCCAATCGAGAATTTGTGGGGTATTTTGGCGTATGAAGTTTACAAAAATGGCACTCAATACCATAACAAACGAGAACTAATGCCATCAATTGAAAAGGCATGGAAAAATATCCCTGCGAGCACCCTAAAGAAACTAACGAGCTCTACGACGTCAAGATTAATTAAAGTAATTGAAAATAAGGGTGAACTTATTAATTATTAATTGTTTGCACTTGAAAATTTTAAATGTACTTATAATTTTGTCCAGTTTCCTAACAATGCATTTTTGTTTATTATTTTTATAAACTCAAATCTTCTAGTTTTAGTTTTTTTATTGCTCTTAAATGATTCATATCATAAAGAAGTATTTTATGTCTAAATACATTTTCATTTAATTCAGAAATAAAAAAATTTCTGCTCAATTTTCAGTTGTCCTTATAATTTTGACCACCACTGTAGTAACAATTGCTAATGATATTAAAGTATAACCATGTAACTTATCGGAAAAATAGTCTTATTGCTGATATATAATATATTCTTTATTTCTTTTGCTGCTATATTAATATATTCTTTATTTCTGATTGATATATATTTCCCCGTGCGAGGAGTTATGAAAATATACTGCTTTATTGTTTACAAATGCACATCCATTTTAATTTATGTTTAGGTCATAAATGAGTTTACGAATTCTGACGTTAAAGCATGTTAAGATTGTTGAAAATAATAAAAAAATTAACACTTTTTTTTGGTATTATGAAAAAAATATTTGTTATGCGGATATTTTGAGGTTGTACTTCTGTTTTAACTCTTAAGAATTTTACAGCCATATCGGCCTTAATCTTTCAAAATAACTTAATTTGTGTCTATATAAGGAATATGGATAGCTTTAAACTTTTGAAACTGTTGGGTGGTAAAATAATGAGCGAATCTATTTATATTCTTAAAAACTATTTTTTTGTTATATTCGGTTTGAAGAGAAGTTAAAACACATAATTTTTCAATATTAGTTTGGTTTGTCCAGAATTTAATGAGCCAAGATCCATAGCTTTTTCAAATGAATGTTTCTTAAACCGATACAACGAAACAAAAAAAAAGATTAGTTTTAACTTCACATGTCATTTACATAGCTTATGTAAGATATACAATTATTAAAAAAATCCTCCAATATTGAAAAATATTAATGAATACAAAGAGCAGAAAAAAATCTTTAATTTACAATAAAATTAGAGAACACCAAATAATTATACCTGCTCTATAAGAATAAGTGGCTACGAATTTTCGAAAGATATTCTAAATTGAAGCACAAAAAAATATATTTTAAGAAAATTATCTTTCAACATTCAATTTTTAGCCTACTTTTCTTTTTTTTTTAATTCGAAGAATTAAAAAATGAAAAAGTAGGTATTGACATGCGGTCGATGTCCGTCCGTCCGTCTGTCCGTCCGTACCCCCCTTCCAAAATCAGTTCTATCAATCCGATCTTAAAAATTCTTTTTTTATTAGAAAGGTATAACCTCAGGCACCCAACTTTCATACTTTTTGTCCGTCTGTCTGTACGATAGGACGGACATAAATCTACTATTTGACGACGAATTTCCCATTGAATTAGCATTGAAATTCAATTTCGAGTCATTTAAATCGCTGAATTTAACTACAAATGCTACCGAAAAGTGAGATACGTCAAAAAATTCAGCGCATCGAAATTAGAATACATTGAAAATTTCAGAAAAAAATTCGAATTCCAAGTACTCTAATTATTTAAAAAAAACTTCAAAATTTAACGCTCATTTAAAAAGCATAGGAAGCCATTTTCATTAGAATTAAATCACCATTGCCATCGCAACAATTGCTTGAGAAACTTTAATTCTTTTAGACAATAAATTAAGAATAAGTTTATTTTTGAGACATCGATCAATTTAAGATGACGTCAAATATATATTTCACTACAAGATCTTTGTATGTTGATATAAATTGATTCCATTATATCTAAAAGCGAGGAATATTACATATTTATTCTTTGAAATATAAATTTTTGCAAACGATTTAAGTTATAATTATTTAATTTTCGAAATAAAATAAACAAAACTAGCCGAATTTAGCAAGTAAATGTTTATTGAGGAGTAGTGTTTTGGTTTTTGTTCTATGAAAAATTAAATATTTATTTATAACTGCAAATAAAGCTGTGTTTAGTGAAAGATGCTGTGTTTAGTTAGATGCTGCGTTTAGTGAAATTTATTTTAAATTTAATGTGGAAAAGCGGTTGTTGATGTCACTTACTGTTACGAATCTAGTTTTTTCAAGATAAGAATTTTAGTAAGTATTTAAGTAACAGGAAAGTAGGCTATTTTAGTTCTTTAAGAACTGCTTGTTAATGGTGCAATTTTGCTTTGTCTTTTTAATGGTGTTGACTATGAACACATATGCGATATTTTATGTCCTAGTGTGCCACAACATGGCCAGTGTCATCAAAGGTTTCTTGAGGCGGTTGATGACTAATCCTCGTGTTGATTCTCTCCTGCATGAATACACTTTCATAAAAAAAGCTGTTTATTCGCTTGATGAAGAACTATCATTCATGGTATTTTGCAATATCGTTTTCAGTTCTTCGATGATGTACTTTAGCATTTCTATGCTTCTAAACCCTTCTCTATTTGAAACTCTTTTTATACGTGTGTGGATAACTTTACTGTTTCTAAATACGATGGTGAGTTTTGTTGCGATGACTGCGTCCGCCACATTTGTGGGTGAAGCATCCGCTCAAGTTGGGATCGAAAGTCAGATGCTTCGAGAAAGTGTCGAAGCATCAAATCTCACGCAACAAAGATATTTCACCAGTGTTCAGAAGGAAGTGTATATGACCGCCTGGAAGATCGTTCCTCTCACACGAAGCTTCATTTTCGGTACAATTGGAACCATATTTACTTACGTTGTTCTAATTGATGGTTTAATAACGTAGGCCAGAAGTTATAAGCCAGAATATACAAGACAGAAATTATGTAAAAGATTTGTTTAAGTTGCTGTACTCCTAAAACGCTATTTTATATCTTTTTGTATCTGTTTATTGTAACTGCTGTACTCGACTGTTTGTTATATGCCTGAATTTTTCTTTGTGGGGACAGAGTAAGTCATTCAGACCCCAAAAGACTTGCTTGCGTGAGTTGCATGTATTGAAAATATTTTTAAATAGATTTTGATGCTATAGGAATTAAGTTATATAAAAATTAAATTTTAAAACAATATTTTATTTACTATTTAATGTTTTGTTCTAAAATTAAAATAATTGGGTTGTTGGTGGAGACTTCACAGTTCTTAATTCACAGTCTTTATTTTTGCCATTTTTATGATTTCATTGGTCGTTTCGATTTAAGCCTGCTATGCTGCATTTAAGAGATCTTAACAGATGGTTTTCATTCCCGCTATTTATATTAAATTATACGGAATAATTAGTCGAAATTGTGGGACAGCAATTCAACGTGATTCACGAATAGAAAAAACCCCACTTTAGTTCTACTGAAAGAAAAGTTTGTGCCCAACATTCATTTTAAAAAGCTAAGAAAATATTGTGATGTCGAAAACAAATGTAATTCCGGAATTACCAAGAATGAAAACGATATCGCTGGAACTGATGCCACTCAAAACTTGAAACATGCCCATTATTTAAGATAATCAGAAATGTTGTACTGCATAAATGAAAATATTAAACAACAGTACCCCCTCTCCTCTTTCTCTCTCTCTCTTTTTCCCTCCCCCCTCTCTCTCCCGACAATGGACTTCATAATAAACGTACACAAAACCTTTTAAATTATAATTGAATGAAATAAGTTAAAATAAATAAATATTTAATTATCTTTAATGGTTTAGAGCAATTACTGAGATTAAAAACATACGAATCAATCAATAGTTCATAATAAACAAAATCCTTATTCATCTTAAAAAGAGAGAGTCTATTATTATTGATTTAAAAAAATTGATCGATGAATAATGATCTGATGAATGATATAAAAATTAATTTTTGAATGTTGCACTAACTATAAATCAATAATTGCTTTGCTTTAATACAAGCTGATCAAATTGTATTGAATTATAGCAAGAGTATTTGAATTCTCGAATGATACGTTTTTTTAGAAAAATAATTGCTTTTTTTGGTTCTCGGTAATTCACAGTATAAATTTCGAATGATAAATACAAAACTAACACATGAAATAAAATTATGAAATAATTTTTCGGCGAGATAGTTCTTTGTCATGAATTTATGCAATAATTAACGTTAATAAATAAACTATTTATATATTACGTTATTTCTAATATATACGTTAATTAATAAATTTATTGTCCATTTTACTAATACGTTGTACGGTTAAAGAAGAAGGAAGACTGGATTCCTAAAAATTTCAGCAAAAACAATTCTTTGTAAAGTAAAACAACGTTTTTTGAGGTTCACTCATTATGAAATTGACTTGTCACACATGAAACTCATGCCGACGTTACAGTCAAATATAAATGTAAAATATTACAATTCAATGCTTTTAGTTGTAATATTTTACATTTATCTTTGCTTTTGCTCTTTGCTTTCAGGTTAAGGATATTCATAATTCACGTTTCGTTACGTAAATTGAGGGGGGGGGGGGGTTAAGCTGCATTTTGAGTGATTGAGAAGTTTCTACATGCTAACAGAAAATATAAATTATTCCTTGTAATTCAAAACAAGGTTTTTCCAAGCGCAGAGATTCAGAAAAAGGTTAACTTGACTTTTGTAAAGCCATTTTGTCACATTTATAAATTTACAGCTAATATATTTTATTACTTAAAAAAGTTGTTTTCGTTTTATTTAAAAGCGAGGGATTATTGCATATTTATTCTTTGAAATATAAATTAATTTTTGCAAAATATATAAAGTAATAGTTATTGAATTTCCGAAATAAAATAAAGGAAACTAGCAATTTAGCATGCATATGTTTAATTTAGAATTAAGGTTTTGTTTGGCGCCTTTTTACCTGTTATTTATATAAAATGTTTTGGTTCTATTTAAAAGAGATGAATGTTTCATATTGATTTTTTTAAATATAAATTAATTTTTGCAAACGATAATAATTATTGAATTTATTATTAAATGAATAATTATTGAATTTTTGAAATAAAATAAATGAAACTAGCCAAATTTATCGTTCAAAGGTTTATAATAGAATTAATATTGTGTTTGGCGACATTTTTCCTGTTGAACACAACTGTTGTTTGAAGCGGTTTAAGTGACAGATTCTGTTAAAAATCTACTTGTTTCCTTTTAATGGAGTAATTTTTTCTTTTTCTTTTTAATGGTGTTGACTTCTATATTCCTCCCTCCTTTACTTCTTTATGGAATAAACAAGAAAGCAGTATCCAACGTATATCAATACATAATAAAAAGGCTATTATATAATAATGAAAATTGTATGTCTACTGTAAAACACATTATTTTATAAATGTAGTATTGATGAATTGAATATTCGCACAATATGGTTATTCAAAATTGTTTTGAACAAACACGAAAAAGACTTTTGTTCTTAATAAACACGAAAAAGACTTTTGTTCTTAACAAACATGAAAAAGACTTTTGTTCTTAACAAACACGAAAAAGACTTTTGTTCTTAACAAACACATGAAAAAAGCTATTGTTTTTAACAAACATGAAAAAGAATACTGTTCTTATATCTAACCATAAATTCAAAATAGGGGGAAATTCAATTAATTATCATTATTAATACATGGAGAACACGCTATTTAAAAAAGTAAAGATAACAAGTTTCATTCTCTTTGATGATTTTGTTCATAAAACAGCTATAAGTTTGAAGTAAAATATTTTGCCATCATTTTTTTCGTTGAAATTAAGCAAAAATAATGAAAACACAATTTAGAATTATATTTTTTCTCTTTACGGTAAGTGGGATAGCTCCTTACTCCACTTTTTCAACTGGGCCTCTCAAAAACAAATGTCGGAAATATGTTTTGAAAATGTTTAATACTACTATGTTGTTTTTACATGCTTTGACAGCTCTTATTACTTTCATTAATTTCTCTAAGAATCCTAGAACTTATGCGAGTGCAATAATGAATATTAGTACACTGGTACAACGTTACAACTTGTGTAAATCTCTGCAAAAAATGAAATCTATCGCTAAGTTCATGAGTAAAGTAGATGTCAGAAAAGATAAATGGATATACCCTTGGGCTGTCTTCAGTACTCTCATACATATACCAATCTTAGCTCTCGGCATCATTGAAATGAAAAATAATGATACACAAACTTTGCTTTTCGATCAGGTATTCAACCCTACAATATTGTCCGTAGTTGGTGTATTATACGTTAGTTTTCTTGTAGTAATGACGATATTGCCTATAAACACATATGCAATATTTTACGTCCTTGTGTGCCACAACATGACTAGTGTCATCAAAGGTTTCTTGAAGCGGTTGAAGA
This sequence comes from Hylyphantes graminicola, assembly GCA_023701765.1. Lineage (NCBI taxonomy): Eukaryota > Metazoa > Arthropoda > Arachnida > Araneae > Linyphiidae > Hylyphantes > Hylyphantes graminicola. The sequence continues at coordinate 26,911,935 of CM043120.1, read as the reverse complement.
CAAATCCTGGAGTTAACTCTCTCCATTATGAATACACATCCATCAGGAATACTGTTTATTCCCTTGATGAAGAACTATCATTTATGGTGTTTTGCAATATCGCTTACAGTTCGTCGATGATATATTTTAGCATATCTATGCTTTTAAACCCTTCTCTATTTCAAACTTTTTCTGTACGTGCGTGGATAACTTATTGTTTCTAAATACGATGGTGTGTTTTGTTGCGATGACTGCGTCAGCCACAATTGTGGGTGAATCATCCGCTCAAGTCGTCATCCATAGTCAGATGCTTCGAGACAGTGTTCCAACATCGAATCTCATGCAACAAAGATATTTCACTAGTGCTCAGAAGAGAAGGAAGTGTATATGACCGCCTGGAAGATCGTTCCTCTCACGCGAAGCTTCATTTTCAGTACAATTGGAACCATATTTACTTACGTTGTCTTAATTGAGGGTTTAATTAAATAAGAACGAGGCAGAAATTAATTATGTTAAAGATTTGTTTATTTTGTTGTAATGCTGGAACGCTGTTTTATCTCTTTTTGTATCTGCACATTTTAACAGTTCTACTCGACTGTTCGTTACATGGCTCAACTTTTCCTGATGAGGTCTGAATAAGCCCTTCAGACCCCAAATGACTTGTTTGTATAAGTTGTAAAAAATCTTTGGTTGAAAAAGAAGACATTAAACATTAATATTTGGCATTTACGGCGTCTAGACTCATCGGTAAAACGATAATTCTGAGAAGTCGTTTTGAAAGGCCTACCATATATCACAAAACACACTTTCTATACGTATTAAGAAACGTTGAATGTAGATATATAATCCTTCATATAATAATTATACCTACGGAACCCAAAACATTTCGAAATATGAGTTAGTTTCGAAGGTGCAAACTAGGGCTCGATAAATCGCAAAAATTTTACCAGTTCCCAAGGACGGCTTGTCCTACAATGTACCCGTCCTCCTTCGAAACTAACCCGTCAAACTTTAATTATATAAAATTAACTTCAAAATAAATAAAAATATAATTTTTCTTATTTATTATCAAAATTTACACTGCTCAAAACAATTAGGGGAGCACTTTTTAATTCCAACATTAACTTCACTCCCAACTTTTTAATTTTTATCCTATAAATCTGAAATTTGTTAAATAAGTTCACTATGCATTCGAAATGAAATAGTAAAAAACAGGAGAAAAATCTTAAGTTTTTAATACTTAAATTTAAAAGGGGGAAATGGAATAATAACTTTTTAATAAATTATAACAATAATTTTTTCAAAAAATTTTTTTGTTAAAAATAATTGAAATATATTTTTAAATATCTAAAAAATGCAAGCATGAAAATTTAAGGGTCAATTTATTTTCTAAAACTGTTTTAAAGTGAAATTTATTTTACCATATTTTTCATAATTTCATTAATATTTAAAATGTATATTAAATTCTTCAAAATACGTTATTCTTCCATAAAATGATTTATCTAACGATACATAAGTTGCGAATTTAACTTAGTCAGAAAAAAAATCACAAGCTGATGTTTCCCAGTGGAATCATTGGGAGCGAAAGGGTTTAAAACATGTGCTCCCCTAATTGTTTTGAGCAGTGTATATAAAATGCACAATGTATTAGTAGTTACTAGGATTACATTATGATTTAATAATAGAATGTGAAAGGGGTTTTCCAGTTAAGTTTCATACTTGTGTTTAGTGCTCCTTGTTTAAGACCGTTGCATAATGTGTTTTGTACGTAATTGTTAATTCCTTCGTTTTTACCAGTCCAAAAGCAAATGTAAGCAATGTGTTACACTTGCACAGAACTTTAACTGAAAATCACATGAACCTTAATGTTTGCACAAAGCCTTGTAATAAAAGAAAAACCATGAAATTTCATCAAACTTTCACTGTAACAATTTGGTGTAAAGCAATTTCACAAGTGGCAGAAAATAACTGCTTATTGCTTTACGGAGTAACTTTACACTACAAAATATGAGTATTAATGTAAGATTTTATTCTATTTGTGCTACGTTACTCGATACTTTCGGTGTAAAGTTTCTACAAAGCTGGAGGCAGTTTTATGAAGTAGCGTTACACTTAGTTTTTGCAGTGTCTTCTAATCATTGGTACTATTTCGCATATTAACTAATTTTTCACAAACAATAAAGAAAAAATAATTCGATGTAGATGATTGTAAAAATTATTTTAAGACTGCAAGAGGTTGCTTTTAATGGAATGGTTAAGAATAAAGGAATGGAATAAGACTGTTTCATTGAGGAAATCGTATTCTATAATAATTAAAATATGTTAAATAAATTGTAAAAAAATATTTAATTTACTATGCAATGTGTTTTGTTAGCAAAATTCAGAGTAATTGCATTATTTAAAGTGACGTAACTCTCAGTTTCTGTTTTCAATACGTTTTTATTGTTTGTTTCTTTTTCACTCTGAATGAGCGTTTTTTCGTCTGACGTGTTCCATTTAAGAGCAATTAGCTTGCAGCTTTTTCTTTATTCCTGATACTAACATTCGTTATTCGACGGTTATCTCAGCCAAAAAATTCTGCAGAATTGCTTCAAAAAGCAAAAAAAAAAAAACAAAAAAAAAAAAACTTTTAAATAACTTCGAAAAAACTTCATAAATTCTGAAGGGATTTGAAACACTTAGTCTGCAGAATTGCTGCATGAAAACTGCAGTTTTTTTAATTTTCGTAAAGCAATTTTGTAGAATATTTTGGCTCTTTTTTGTAAGAAAACGGGGTGCCATCTAGCGAGATGTTTTTAAAGTAAAAATAAATAAATAAAGTAATTATCGAACAAGCCGGTTGCTTTTCTGACCATTTCGGGAAGTAGGAGCTCGTGATTCGATCTGAGGGGAATTGTGCAGCTGTCGATGCGCTACCGACTGTGCTATCGGAAGATGTTATGAAGTTAGTTCCGTAAATATATCAGCAAACTATATTATAGTTAGAAAATATTCTCGCTCGTCTGTTGCTTCAAAATAACTGCAGTTTTTTTTAAAGTGCCGAAATGACTTCAGAATGGTTGTAGAATTGCTGCAGGAAAAATGCAGATACATCTGTTTCCATCTTTTATTTTTATATTGCTTCAAAATAACTGCAGTTTTTTAAAGTGCCAAAATGACTTCAGAATGGTTGCAAAATTGCTACAGAAAAGCTGTAGATACAACCGTGGCCAGACTTCACATTTTTATTGCTTCAAAATATCTGCAGTTTTTTTAAAGTGCCTAAATGACTGCAGAATGGCTTTAGAATTGCTGCATAAAAAACCGCAGACAAATCCGTAGCCGGGCTTCACTTTTCTGTTGCTTCAAAATAATTGCAGTTTATTTTTGAAGCATCAGAAATGACAATAGATTTGATTCTTAATGACTTCTTAAAGAAGACTGCAAGATCGACTTTTTTTTGAAGCAATTCTGCAGAATTTTTTGGCTGGGATTATTCGATTAAATTTTTCCCCAATCGCCAATGTTATTGGAAAACTTCGTTTTAGTATGGTGTAGCTTAAAGTACCACTTCAACGATTTTAAGAAATCAGTATTAAATTGAATAGGCGTATGCAGTAATTCAATTTGAACTTGCAAGAAAAGGATTTTCCTAATTTTTCTGTAGTATGAAATGAACTATATTAATTGATTTGCTAATTGTAATAAAGATGTTCTTAACCGTTCTAACTGAGTTATCTTTTTTGATATCCATGAAGGAAAATCAATGTTTCAAATTACCTATTAGTAACACTATTCTTTATAATTAGCCAATTCAACACATTTTTATATTGCTGGAATTGACGCATGTTTTTTATTTCAAAATTTACGATTGCCCTATTCCCTAAACCTTCAAATTCTAATGCTCCTTCCTCTTTCTTTCCAATTCCGAAATTGACGAACAGTACCACTCTGTGTGGAACTGTGGGGAGCCCTGTGGTCAGATTCTCGATCTCCGGATCGGAAGGTTCTGCGATCAAGTCATGGTCACTGAAGACCCAAAGAGTGTATGCGGAGTACGTGATCGTTAAATCTGTTGGGTCCGAAAGTCCTACGAGAGGTCATTGCGCAGTGACCCACGGGTATAGGTCCCTGGAAAATATTTCCCTCCCCTTCAGGGACATGTCTAAATTGTGGAGGTGTCGCGCGATAGACGGCAGCATCTGCCACGTATGTGTGTTGTGTCTGTCTTACTTGATGAAGGTTTATAAGAGGGTCTCAGACCAAGCCCACAAGCCTGAAAATATATGTATACCAACCAACCCCAAAGATAGAAGATGAAGGAGGTTGAGAGGGGATGTGTATAAGATATATTTCACCTTCTCTGGTTGAAATATACCGTACGCCCTGACCTGTAAAAAACCACCCCATCTTAACGAGATTTATTATACTGGGGCTAATGAATATTCGGCATCCACGAGGAATAAACCGTTTTTGCTTTAGGTCTCTTTACAGCGTACAGTGCGATATATGGCTTTAATGACGAATATTTGTATTTATTTTTCAAACCACTTAAGATTATGTGTTATCGATTATTTGAAGAAACACACAAAAATTAATTTGAAAAGTGACTTTTAAAAAGATATCCTGAAGACATACTCTTTGTCTTTAAAACTATTCATTTGAAAAAGAGATAGTAAACATTACTTTCCTTCTGCATTCAAAGTAAATTAATTTATGTAAAGTGGTGTTTAACTGCTGAAAATATTTGCTCATCACTTTTAAGTTGCACTTGGTTATGTCGGCTGATAGTGATTGTTTCTTTTACTCTTTAACTTGCTTAGTTTTCTCTTTTGGAAGCTCGGCTCTGACGTTTTTCATTACGAATAGAATTAACTTTAAGTTACAACAGAGAGCAACATATAGTTGGCCATTAGCTTGAATTACGGGAAAACATTATACAATTAAATTATTAAGCTAGTATATATTTTCGGAGATTATTCTGCTCTGAAAATAACTATGAGCCCATTTCATATCTCACAGCCATCTAACAGGATGAAATGTAACATTCGTGTGAAAACATATTTTAGAGTACTATTTGTTCTCTTTACAATCAGTGGAATAGTCCCCTGGTTCACTAAGTCTCTCAAAAACATGTGTCTTAAGTATACTGCATCATCTTTTAATGCAATCATGCTGATTATTCATGCGGCTATAAGCATATCGTCATTTATTAATTTTCCAAAGGGACCTTTAACAGTTGCTAATACAATAATGAACTTCACTACACTTTTATTACGTTGCAAGTTATGTAAATCTCAGCAAATGATGAAACGTATAGTTTCGTTCATGGGTAAAGTAGATGCTAAAGGAAATAAATGGATATTCTGTTGGGCTGCCTTCAGTACTTTCCTGCACATACCAATCTTAGCAATGACCATTATTGAAATGCAAAATGTTGTTACGCAAACTTTGCTTTTCGGTCTGTCAATTGATCCCCAAATAATATCGGTCGCAAGCGTGGTACATGCCATTTTCAGTATACAAATTTTAGCATTGCCAGTGAATACATATGCAATATTCTATGTACTTGTGTGCTACAATATGACATATGTCATAAAAGATTTTTCGAAACGATTGATGAAAAACCCTCGTGTTAACTTCGACCATTTACTTTGTAAGTACACTTCCATCAAGAACACTGTCGGTTCCCTTGATGAAGAACTATCATTCATGGTGTTTTGCAACACCGTTTTCAGTTCTGCAAGTATGTACTTCAGCATATCTATATTACTGAATCCAACTTCGTTTCTGACTTTTTACCAGTGCTTAGCAGTTGTTTTATTGTTTCTGAACTCGATTTTGGGCTTTGTTGCGATGGCTGCGTCCGCTACATTTGTGTCGGAAGCTTCGGCGGAAGTTGGCGTCCGAAGTCAGTTGCTACGTGAAAGCGACCAAACATCGAAGCTCACGCAGCAAAGATATTTTGCCAGTGCACAGAAGAGGGTCTTCATGACAGTCTGGAAGATTGTCCCCATCACAAGAAGTTTTATCGTTGGCACTATAGGAACGATATTTACTTACGCTATTCTGTTCGACAATTTGAACAAACAAATAACAGAACAAGTACATAATCATGAAAAATGAAATATGACTTGCACAAATTCATCATACGAAATTCCAGTTAACCAAATTTAAGTGCTAAACAATTGAGTAATAATGATAGTTATCCGCCTGAGACCCCAGCAAAATCGACTAATGTATTCTGACTGATTTATGACTGATAAAATTGATTCTGACTGATAAAATTGATTCTGACTTATATTTGCGAGGAATTAAAAGAAAATCACGATTGTAGTGTTTACAGGAGCAAATCCATTTTAATGGATGTTGGAGTCATAATTGCGTTTACGAATTCTGAATTTAAATCATGGAAAGATGGTGGAATATAATTAAAAAAAAAACTCTTTTGTGTTGTATTATGAAATTCTTTTATTGTGGTGCGAACTTTTTGACGTTTTATTACAGGTTTAACGCTTAAGAATTTAAAATCCAAATCTTAAATTTCGGCAAAGTGGTTTGATGTGTGCCCATATTTAGAAAATGAATATCTTTTAGCTTTTGAAACTGTTGAAAGGTTATAATAATGAGGGATTTGGAATTTATTGTTATATCCAGTTTGAAGAAACTAGAAACCATAAAAAAGTGATACTTTTTTCAATATTAATTGGGTTTGTCCAGCATTTAATCAATGTGTACAATCTATTTTAAGTAGATGTTTCTCTATACGATATAGCGAAGCAAGAATAAGAGTTTCAACATCATAAGTCATTTACATAGCTTATATAAAAAATACAATTTTATAAAAAGCCACAATAGGGAAAAATATTATTGAATACGGAGGAGAAAAATTATTCTTATGAAAGATATCTGAAGTCAATTGATTCTAGCTCTGTGACAATTTACAAGCAAATAACGAAGTAGCAAGAATATAGAAGAAGCAAATGATGAGCATTGATTGGCCAATTTCCTTTCATAAAATAACAATGCAATGCTTCCTTTAGGAAAATTGGGGGGGGGGGGGGGGGAGAGATAGTTAAGCTGTATATAGAGTGATTGAGAAGTTTCTACATGCTAACAGAAAATAGTAATATTTCCCTGTAAATTAAAGCAAGAGTTTTCCAATTGCAGAGATTTAGAAAGCGGTTAACTTGGTTTTTGTAAAGAAATTTCGTCACATTTATCAATTTGCAGCTAATATATTTTATTACTTAAAATATGATACAAAAGAAATAGATAAATATAGTATTTAATGACACAAAAGTATTTATAAATTTCATTCATAGAAAATATTTGATCATGTATTTTTTACTGACGTTGAAACAGTAAAGCAAGTTATCAACTTATATCATTGTACTATGTAGTGTATACATATATTCTTTGTCATGTGTATGATTGCTTGTGTATAGTAAATCCTAACATAGCTTTAAAAATTTTTATTTCTTTACTATTTCTTTACTATCTGTGGGACTTATGACGTCAATGCATACATTCTGCTAAAGACCTCTCTCAAATATTCCTCGAATATGATGTAGTTTAATTATTTGAAATAAATTGTAAACCTTGAACACTGATTTGCAATCATAATTTTGAAAATATCTTATTTCTATCCATTTAAGTTTCCAAAAACTCATCTTTAACATTCCTTAAAAAAATAAATAAAAAAAAAAAGATTAATAAAAGCAGTGTCAAGTATAGGATAAAGGTGTGGATAAAGTCTATCGAGTAAAAAGCTTAAAGAATGATTATTAAAACATAAAATAAAAATAAACACGAAAAATTACTCTCAATTTTTGCCATAAGTGGAAAATAATAGCTAATTTTTTTATGAAAACTTCACAGTCAGTTGAGTATTGCATTTCTTAGAGCTTCAATAGGCACATTGGAGTTCTTCAATAGATTGTATGCAATAATATGTTGGATTTACAGTAATCTATATACATAAAAGGCGACTTCTGTTTGTTTGTCTGTTTGTATAGGACGCAAAAACTTAAGAACCACGCAGCAGATCGTCACGAAATTTGGCACACAAATTCATCTCATCTCCAGAACAAACATAGGCTAAGAATTTTTCGAATCGGACCATTTCTTCTATCGTTTTCGAACGTTTTAAGGGAAAAAATACACCACTTTCGCTCAAATCCGATCATTTTTTCTCTTTCGTGATGCCATCAGGCAGAAAAATTTAAATAAAACTTTTTAGAAAACAATTGAAATTGAAAATGTTTAATTTATTTAATATTTGTTCATTGCCTTCAGAAACAAAATTAATAATTTGAAAAAATAGTTGGATATGTTTCAAGTTACGTAATCCTACCAGTCTCCATTCTATTATTTTATTGTGTACATATGATTTTAATTATGAATTTTTTAAGAGCATAGTTAAGCTTTTACTGAATTATGTTGTTTTTTGAAGAACGTTGCACTACAGATGCATATTAGGGTTTCATGTCTTCCTTCTTTCGCCAATTACTTTGCCAAACTCGCCAAATTATTACAAAGAACGTGCAAAAGAGCATTTTTTTTAAATAGCTGGTTGGTTGTGCGATGGTCGTTGCGCGAGAGCTAAATGGGTGTAATGGTAGCTATATATTTTCCTCGACAAATTTTTCAAACACGCCAAATGAGCTAAAATGTTTTTATTCGGGAAAATTACTACGACATTATTTGTTAATTTTATAGCATTTTTTAAATTTTGAATTTTTTTAATGTAATATAAGTAGCGGGATTTTGTACTTTAATAACGAACGGTATCAGCAACATAAGCTTATTATTCTATAACGGATTAAATGATGGATGAATTGAACTGACCTACATAAAAATGCAAATCGTTTGTTGCTTTCTGGAGAAGCTTATTTTTAATTATTACTGATTATTTTTTACTTAAATATGTATTCTTTTTAATTTGAGCTTCTTATAAAAGGTATTATTTTGAGAGAATAATATTAAGCATTACTATATCCAGGAGGGGTAATTAAAGGGAAAATTACTGGTTAATCTTCGTATCTTATGTAACTCAAATGAAAGAAAAAAAAATGGTTAAATTGACCATTAGATTATTTTTTCACCTCTACCCGTGCAACGTCGAGTATAACAGCTAGTATATTATAATTGCTTTACGAAAACGCATGTACACTGAAAAAAAAAAACTGTAAACATACAGAATTTTTTTTAGTTATGTTACAGAAATAACCAATTTTACAAAAAAAGTTTTTGCAATTCTGAACAAAAATCTTCATTTCTGAAGTTACAAAATAATTTCTAGTATTTTGGCCTCGATTGTGATTTGGATAGCCCTCGTGTAGCTCTAGTGCGCCGATAATTCAAACCTAACCTAATCTTTTTCTCGGTATCATAGTGGTCAGTACTCCCGCCTGTCACGCGGGAGACCGGGGTTCGATCACACGTAGTAGGAAAGTAGACATTTTGTTTTTCTCTGCAATTGCACGGAAAATGTGGTATCCATAAAATTTCCTTGTACAGTTACTAAGACATTACTTGTGTCAGATACATAAAATAGTCCTGTAAATATACATGATATATACATGTAATGCTAACAAAAATATATTATGTGTTTTTACAGCACTATTTTTAGTAATTATTTACTAGAAATTTTCTAGGAAAAGTTTTTTACAAAAAAATGTTTTGTAATGGTTACAGATTTTTTTTCACAGTGTACAATAAAAAAACACTTTCAAAGATGCAAATAAAAACATTTATAGTTTTCCAAGAATTACAAGGATCTGTCTGCAAGTAAAAAAATAACTTCTGTATAATTAAGTTTTCGCATAAAAAATATAAGAAATACAGATATAAAAACGGTTGATTTTCACATAGCGAACAAATGAGCGAACAAATGCTGCATATTTTCAATAAAATAACTCCAACTAATTAAACATGTTCTATAAAACTAACGTTCCACGATGCCGACCCGGCAGCACAACTGTTAGGGAGCAAGCCTTTGGGTTCGGGTTCGAATACCGGTAAGGCATGGATGTTTGTTCTTGTCTATAAATGTTGTTATTTGTCTATGTGTTTGGTTCGTCCTTTATATGTATGTGTCTCTTGTGTCTGTGTCACTTCTGGCGAGTGGTATGAAGCATATGTTCCTCCCTTCAAGAGGGAGCACTACAAGTTACGTTATAAAGCATTCTACAATTTTTCTCAAGATATTTTTAATTCATTTGTGTTAATTACAAGTACCAAAGCTCAGATTTGAATTATCTTGAAACAAAAGCGCAAAAAATGAATTTTAAGAAAATTATACTTCAATATTTCCTTTTAATAGGTGCAATTTATTATTATTTTTTAAAATAAAGTTGTTATTTATATTTCCCCCTCTTTTAGTTCTTTATGAAAAATTGAAAAATTATATACCTACTGAAAAAAACACATTAAGATAAATATAATATTGATTTATTGAATATATATTCTCACAATAAGATAATTCAAAATTCTTCTAAGCAAATACGAAAAAGACATTCTTTTAAAAAACATGAAAAAGAATATTGTTCTCAAATCGAACCTTAAATTCAAAATAGGGGTGAACTCAATTAGGTATTGTCAAATGAAATGCACGTTATTTTACAAACTCAAAATAATCGTATTCATTCTCTTTTGATGCATTTGTTCACAAAGCAGCTATAAGCTTAAGTAACATATTTTACCACCAACTTTTTCGTTAAAATTAAACAACAATAATGAAAAAACAATATAGAATAATATTTTTTCTCTTTACGGTAAGTTTGATAATGCCTTGCCCCACTACGCTTGCTAGACGACTTAAATATAAATGTCGAATATATGTTTTGAAAAAATTTTATGTAACCATGTTGCTTTTGCATGCTTTGGTAGCTTTCTCTACATTCATCAATTTATCTAAGAATCCTAGAACATATGCGGCTGCAATGATGAACGTTAGTACACTTGTACAACGTTACAACTTGTGTAAAACTCAGCAAAAAATGAAATATATCGCTAAGTTAATGAGTAAAGTAGACACAAGAAAAGATAAATGGATTTACGCTTGGGCTGTCTTCAGCACTCTCATACACATCCCAATCTTAGCTATGACCATCATTGAAACGAAAAATGATTCCACACAGGCTTTGCTTTTCGATCAGATATTCAACCCTATAATATTGTCTGTAGTTGGTGTATTATATGCTACTTTCGTTGTAATAATGACGATACTGCCTATGAATACTTGTGCAATATTTTACGTCTTTGTGTGCCGTAACATGACCAGTGTCATGAAGGAATTCTTGAAGCGGCTGATAGCTAATTCTCGCATTGACTTTCTCCCTGAATACAGTTCCATCAAGAGAACTGTTTATTCCCTTGATGGCGAACTATCATTTATGGTGTTTTGCAATATCATTTTCAGTTCTTCAATGATGTATTTTAGCATATCTGTGTTTTTAAAACCTTCTCTATTTCCAACTTTTTTTGTACGTGTGTGGATAACTTTATTGTTTTTAAACACGATGGTGTGTTTTGTTGCGATGACTGCGTCCGCCACACTTGTGGGTGAAGCATCCGCTCAGGTCGGCGTCCAAAGTCAGATACTTCTAGAAAGAGTTCGAACATCGAATCTCACACAACAAAGATATTCCACCTGTCTTCAGAAGGAAGTTTACATGACCGTCTGGAAGATCGTTCCTCTCACAAGAAGCTTCATTTTCGGTACAATTGGAACCATATTTACTTACGTTGTTCTAATTGATGGTTTAATAACATAGGCCAGAAATTATAAGCCGGAATATACAAGACAGGAATTATGTAAAAGATTTGTTTAAGATTTTGTAATCCTAGAACGCTATTTTATATCTTTTTGTATCTGTTCACTGTAACTGCTGTACTCGACTGTTTGTTATATGTCTGAGTTTTTCTGGGTGGGGACAGAATGAGTCATTCAGACCCCAAAAGACTTGCTTGCATGAGTTCTTCTTGTATCAAATCTTGTCTGCGGTAATCTTTGGTGAAAAAGAATTACAGAAAAGATTAACATTTCAACATTTAGGGAGCATGACACACCGGCAAAACGAAAATCAGGGAACTCGCTTTGAAAGGACCACCAGCTATCCCACAACACAAAAGCATCGGAAGTGAACATACAGATGGGTGACAAAATAATACGAACACCTATGAAAGAGGAGAAAAGCCTTATTAATAGGGAGTTAGACCCCCTTTGACTGAATTACAGACTGTATGCGACGTGGGATGGACGCATAGAGGAACAACTTTTAATGGAATACGAAGCCATTTTTTGTGGAGCCATTTTACAAAGCCTTTTTTCATGCTGAAACCATAGATGGTGGACCATAGACACACCGGCAAAACGAAAATCAGGGAACTCGCTTTGAAAGGACCACCAGCTATCCCACAACACAAAAGCATCGGAAGTGAACATACAGATGGGTGACAAAATAATACGAACACCTATGAAAGAGGAGAAAAGCCTTATTAATAGGGAGTTAGACCCCCTTTGACTGAATTACAGACTGTATGCGACGTGGGATGGAAGCATAGAGGAACAACTTTTAATGGAATACGAAGCCATTTTTCGTGGAGCCATTTTACAAAGCCTTTTTTCATGCTGAAACCATAGATGGTGGACCATAGACACACCGGCAAAACGAAAATCAGGGAACTCGCTTTGAAAGGACCACCAGCTATCCCACATTACAAAAGCATCGGAAGTGAACATACAGATGGGTGACAAAATAATACGAACACCTATGAAAGAGGAGAAAAGCCTTATTAATAGGGAGTTAGACCCCCTTTGACTGAATTACAGACTGTATGCGACGTGGGATGGACGCATAGAGGAACAACTTTTAATGGAATACGAAGCCATTTTTCATGCCGAAACCATAGATAGTGGAGGGAATCGAGCACAGAGTGCTTCTTTGGGCATTCTCCACACATAAACTCGTCCGGTGGTCTGGAATAGGGAGAACGTCGATTCATCCGACCAGATGACTTGTTGCCACTGTTGTGGGGTCCACTTTCTGTGTGTTCTACATCACTGGCATAGCTGTAAAGCATTACCTGCTGTTACCAATGGTTTACGAATTCCTACTCTTCCATACAAGTTCGAAGCATGCAGTTCCCTTTGGACAGTTCTTGCTGAAATAGGGTTACGAAGATGACTATTCACCTCAGACGTTATTTGGGATAGTGATTGTTTGCGTTTTGCGCCACGATGCGGGTTAAGACTATTTTATCCCTCTCGGTAAGCTTTCTTTTCCGTCCACTGTTGTGTGCTTTCCAGACGCCACATTCCCGCACTTCTTGTATGCTGTCATAATTGCAGATACAGCACTCTTTGCTCGCCCCAAATAAATGTCTGTTTGCGTCACCGAGCAACCAGCACACCTCATTCCAACAATCATACCTTTTTCGAACTCTGACAGGTCAGTCATTATTGCGTTTTTCAGAAATTGCAATAGAGGCGTGCAGCTCCTATCGCAGCTCTTGATCGACTGATACTTTACCTTTCGAATCCACTAGGCAGCGGACTGCAAAGCAATATGACATTCGGGTAGTGCGTCTCTGAAATGGGCCGTGTCTTTTTCACAGGTGTTCGTATTATTTTGTTACCCATCCGTAGAAAAGTTGAACAGTAAGCCTTTATATAACTACTGTACATACCAGCGCAACCCAAAATGTATGTAATTATGCGTGAGTTTTGAAGGTTAAACCTTTTTTTTATACAAAACTATTGCCTATGGCTGTATTCGACAGAACTGCTGAGCGAGTGTCACATTTGAACAGAGGTTTTGCTGAAAACCACATAAACCCTAAAAAGACGGCGCAATTGATGTAAAAACATAATATTTCGACCAACTCCACTGTAACAATTTGGTGTAACATTCCTTTATAAAACTTGTAAAATAACTGTTTCCAGCTTTATTGAGTAGCTGTACACCTTTATGAACTTTTCCTATTTTAAGAATTCTCCATAAAACTGGAGGCAGCTAAGCTGTCACGAGTTTTACGGGGACACGTTATACTAAGTTTTTAAAGTGCTTTCTAATCGTTTGTATTTCGTATCTGAACTAACTTTACTCAAAATAAAAATAATAAACTCGATGCAGAAGTTTTTAATAATTATTTACAGTACTGTATAAGGCTATCCTTAAGTCATCAACGACGGTTGGCAAGAAAATTTGCTAAGCCATTCTGCTTAAGTTTAATTAAGTAAACAAAGTTTTAAACAACTGAAAGCTATTGTACTGAGTAATTTATGTAAGAAAAAATAAGTAACAAGTAAAACGAATTTAAAATACCCAAAGTTAACGGAAATGAAAGTGTTAACAGAGTTTACAAAGTCACCATTAATAAGTTAAACAATTGAAATGGCTAAGGATAAAAGCATGGATTGAAAATAGATTTTGATGCTATAGGAATTAAATTATATAAAAATTAAATTTTAAAACAATATTTTATTTACTATTTAATGTTTTGTTCTAAAATTTAGAATAATTGGGTTGTTAGTGGAGACTTCACAGTTCTTAATTCACAGTCTTTATTTTTGCCATTATTATAATTTCATTGGTCGTTTCTATTTCATTCTGAATGCCTAGTTAAAAGCCTGCTATCCAGCCTTTTAGAAATCTTATTCCCGCTATTTATTAAATTAGGCGGAAAAATTAGACGAAATTGTGGGACAGCAATTCAACGTGATTCACGAATAGAAAAAAAAACCCACTTTAGTTCTACTGAAAGAAATGTTTGTACCCAACATTCATTTTAAAAAGTTAGGAAAATATTGTGATTTCGAAAACAAATGTAATTCCGGAATTACCAAGAATGAAAACGATATCGCTGGAACTGATGCAACTCAAAACTTGAAACATGCCCATTATGTAAGATAATCAGAAATGTTGTACTGCATAAATTAAAATATTAAACAACAGTACCCCTCTCCTCTCTCTCTTTCCCTCCCCCCTCTCACTCCCCCCGACAATGGACTTCATAATAAACGTACACAAGACCTTTTCAATTGTAATTGAATGAAATAAGTTAAAATAAATTGTTAATTGTTGAAATTGTTAAAATAAAGAAATATTTAATTACCTTTAATGGTTTAGAGTGATTACTGAGATTAAAAAACTTACGAATCAATCAATAGTTCATAATAAACAAAATCCTTATTCATCTTAAAAAGAGAGAGTCTATTATTATTGATTTAAAAAAAATGATCGATGAATAATGATCTGATGAATGATATAAAAATTAATTTTTAAATGTTGCACTAACTATAAATCAATAATTGCTTTGCTTTAATACAAGCTGATCAAATTGTATTGAATTATAGCAAGAGTATTTGAATTCTCGAATGATAGGTTTTTTTAGAAAAATAATTGATTTTTTTGGTTCTCGGTAATTCACAGTATAAATTTCGAATGATAAATACAAAACTAACACATGAAATGAAATTATGAAATAATTTTTCGGCGAGATAGTTCTTTGTCATGAATTTATGCAATAATTAACGTTAATTAATAAACTATTTATATATTACGTTATTTCTAATATATACGTTAATTAATAAATTTATTGTCCATTTTACTAATACGTTGTACGGTTAAAGAAGAAGGAAAACTGGATTCCTAAAAATTTCAGCAAAAACAATTCTTTGTAAAGTAAAACAACGTTTTTTGAGGTTCACTCATTATGAAATTGACTTGTCACACATGAAACTCATACCGACGTTACAGTCAAATATAAATGTAAAATATTACAATTCAATGCTTTTAGTTGTAATATTTTACATTTATCTTTGCTTTTGCTCTTTGCTTTCAGGTTAAGGATATTCATAATTCACGTTTCGTTACGTAAATTGAGGGGGGGGGGGGGTTAAGCTGCATTTTGAGTGATTGAGAAGTTTCTACATGCTAACAGAAAATATAAATTATTCCTTGTAATTCAAAACAAGGTTTTTCCAAGCGCAGAGATTCAGAAAAAGGTTAACTTGACTTTTGTAAAGCCATTTTGTCACATTTATAAATTTACAGCTAATATATTTTATTACTTAAAAAAGTTGTTTTCGTTTTATTTAAAAGCGAGGGATTATTACATATTTATTCTTTGAAATATAAATTAATTTTTGCAAAATATATAAAGTAATAGTTATTGAATTTCCGAAATAAAATAAAGGAAACTAGCAATTTAGCATGCATATGTTTAATTTAGAATTAAGGTTTTGTTTGGCGCCTTTTTACCTGTTATTTATATAAAATGTTTTGGTTCTATATAAAAGAGAGGAATGTTTCATATTGATTTTTTTAAATATAAATTAATGTTTGCAAACGATAATAATTATTGAATTTATTATTAAATGAATAATTATTGAATTTTTGAAATAAAATAAATGAAACTAGCCAAATTTATCGTTCAAAGGTTTATAATAGAATTAATATTGTGTTTGGCGACATTTTTCCTGTTGAACACAACAGTTGTGTGGAAGCGGTTTAAGTGACAGATTCTGTTAAAAATCTACTTGTTTCCTTTTAATGGAGTAATTTTTTCCTTGTCTTTTAAATGGTGTTGACTTTTATATTCCTCCCTCCTTTACTTCTTTATGGAATAAACAAGAAAGCAATATCCAACGTATATCAATACAAAATGAAACGTCTATTATAAAATAATGAAAATTGTATGTCTACTGTAAAACAAATTAATATAAATGTAGTATTGATGAATTGAATATTCGCACAATATGGTTATTCAAATTTGTTTTGAACAAACACGAAAAAGACTTTTGTTCTTAACAAACACGAAAAAGACTTTTGTTCTTAACAAACATGAAAAAGATTTTGGTTCTTAACAAACACGAAAAAGATTTTTGCTCTTAACAAACACACGAAAAAAGCTATTGTTTTTAACAAACATGAAAACGAATACTGTTCTTATATCGAACCATAAATTCAAAATAGGGGAAAATTCAATTAATTATCATTACTAATACATGGAGAACACGCAATTTAAAAAAATAAAGATAAAAAGTTTCATTATCTTTGATGATTTTGGTCATAAAACAGCTATAAGTTTGACGTAAAATATTTTGCCATCATTTTTTTCGTTGAAATTAAACAAAAATAATGAAAACACAATTTAGAATAATATTTTTTCTCTTTACGGTAAGTGGGATAGTTCGTTGCTCCACTTTTTCAACTGGGCCTCTCAAAAACAAATGTCGAAAATATGTTTTGAAAATGTTTAATACTACTATGTTGTTTTTACATGCTTTGACAGCTCTTATTACTTTCATTAATTTCTCTAAGAATCCTAGAACTTATGCTAGTGCAATAATGAACATTGGTACACTGGTACAACGTTACAACTTGTGTAAATCTCAGCAAAAAATGAAATCTATCGCTAAGTTCATGAGTAAAGTAGAAGTCAGAAAAGATAAATGGATATACCCTTGGGCTGTCTTCAGTACCCTCATACATATACCAATCTTAGCTCTCGCCATCATTGAAATGAAAAATAATGATACACAAACTTTGCTTTTCGATCAGGTATTCAACCCTACAATATTGTCTGTAGTTGGTGTATTATACGTTAGTTTTATTGTAGTAGCGACGATATTGCCTATAAACACATATGCAATATTTTACGTCCTTCTGTGCCGAAACATGACCAGCGTCATCAAAGGTTTCTTGAAGCGGTTAAAGACAAATCCTGGTGTTGACTCTCTCCTGTATGAATACACTTCCATCAAGAATACTGTTTATTCGCTTGATGAAGAACTATCATTTATGGTGTTTTGCAATATCGCTTACAGTTCGTCGATGATATATTTTAGCATATCTATGCTCTTAAACCCTTCTCTATTTCAAACTTTTTCTGTACGTGCGTGGGTAACTTTATTGTTTTTTAATACGATTTTGTGTTTTGTTGCGATGACTGCGTCTGCCACAATTGTGGGTGAATCATCCGCTCAAGTCGTCATCCATAGTCAGATGCTTCGAGACAGTGTTCCAACATCGAATCTCATGCAGCAAAGATATTTCACTAGTGCTCAGAAGGAAGTGTATATGACCGCCTGGAAGATCGTTCCTCTCACACGAAGCTTCATTTTTAGTACAATTGGAACCATATTTACTTACGTTGTCCTAATTGAGGGTTTAATTAAATAAGCACGAGGCAGAAATTAATTATGTTAAAGATTTGTTTATTTTGTTGTAATGCTGGAACGTTGTTTTATCTCTTTTTGTATCTGTACATTTCAACTGTTCTACTGGACTGTTCGTTACATGGATCAATTTTTCCTGATGGGGTCTGAATAAGCCGTTCAGACCCCAAATGACTTGTTTGTATGAGTTGTAAAAAATCTTTGGTTGAAAAAGAAGACAGTAAACATTAATATTTTGACATTTACGGCGTCTAGACTCATCGGTAAAACGATAATTCTGAGAATTCGTTTTGAAAGGCCTACCATATATCACAAAACACACTTTTTATGCGTATAAAGAAACGTTGTATATATAGATATAAGCCATCATATAATCATTATACCTTTTTAATCCAAAACATTTCTAAATATGCGTGAGTTTCGTAGGTGCAAACCAGGCTCGATAAATTGCAGAAATTTTACTAGTTCCCAAGGACGGCTTGTCCTACAATGTACCCGTCCTCCTTCGAAACTAACCCGTCAAACTTTACTTATATATAATTAACTTCAAAATAAATAAAAACATAATTTTTTTCTTATTTATTTTCAAAATTTATATAAAATGCACAATGTATTAGTAGTTACTAGGTTTACATTATGCATTAATAAAGAATGTGAAAGGGGTAATCCAGTTAGGTAGATGTTCATTCTTGTGTTTAATGGTCCTTTTTTTTAAGACCAGTGCATAATAATTTTTGTACATAATTGTTAATTCCTTCGTTGTTACAAGTCCAAAAGCATATGTAAAACTTCTTTTTTGTTTAGCAATAAATGACGCGCATTTCGCATTTGGTCTGACGAAAGAATTAGCAGGCTTTCTAGATTAGAGAATCATGTTAAAAGTGAGGCGCTAGACTTCTAAAATAAAAAAAAATTAAAATGTATCACGAACATGATCAGGGAGAGTCCACGAGGACGTAGGGATCGAGTAATTAATTGTTCTCGGGGAAATTTCGACCCCCGAGGACGGGTGGTATTTTAATCCCTGGTTCAAATCTATTATATTTTACAAAACTATTGCACGTGTGCTTCTCTTGCACAGAACTTTAACTGAAAATCACATGAAACTTAATGTTTGCACACAGCCTTGTAATAAAAGAAAAACCATAAAATTTCATCAAACTTTCACTGTAACAATTTGATGTAAAGCAATTTCACAGGTGGCAGAAAATAACTGCTTATAGGTTTATGGAGTAAATTTACACTACAAAATATGAGTATAAATGTAAGATTTTATTCTATTTGTGCTACGTTACTCGATACTTTCGGTGTAAAGTTTCTACAAAGCTGTAGGCAGTTTTATGAAGTAACGTTACACTTAGTTTTTGCAGTGTCTTCTAATCGTTGGTATTATTTCGCAGATTAACTATTTTTTCTTCCAAATAAAGGAAAAATAACTCGATGCAGATGATTGTAAAAATTATTTTAAGACTGTATGAGGCTGGCTTGAATGGAATGGTTAAGAATAAAGGAATGAAATAAGAATGTTTTATAGATGAAATCGTAATCGTTCTATAATAATTAAAATATATTAAATAAATTGTAAAAAATAATATTTTATTTACTAGGCAATGCGTTTTGTTTGCAAAATTCAGAGTAATTGCATTATTTAAAGTGACGGAACTCTCAGTTTCTGTTTTCCCTACGTTTTTATTGTTTCTTTTTCACTCTGAATGAGCGTTTTTTAGTCTGATGTGTTCCATTTAAGAGTAATTAGCTTGCATTTTTTTTATTCCTGATACTTATCAAACATTCGTTATTCGACGGTTATTATTCGATTAAATTTTAACCAAAACGCCAATGTTGTTGGAAAACTTCGTTTTAGTATGGTGTAGCTAAAGGTACCATTTCAACAATTTTAAAAAATCATTATTAAATTGAATTGACGTATGCAGTAATTCAATTTGAACTTGCAAGAACAATTTTTCCTAATTTTTCTGTTGTATGAAACGAACTATACTGATTGATTTGCTAATTGTAATAGAGATGTTCTTAACCGTTCTAACTGAGTTATCTTTTTTGATATCCATGAAGGAAAATCAATGTTTCAAATGAACTATTAGTAACACTATTCGTTATAATAAGCCAATTCAACACATTTTTATATTGCTGGAATTGACGTATGTTATTTGATTTCAAAATTTACGATTGCTCTATTCCCTATACCTTCAAATTCTAACGCTCCTTCCTCTTTCTTTCCAATTTCGAAATTGACGAACAGTACCACTCTGTGTGGAACTGTGGGGAGCCGTGTGGTCAGAGTCTCGATCTCCGGATCGGAAGGTTTTGCGATCGAGTCATGGTCACTGAAGACCCACCGAGTATATACGGAGAACGTGCTCGTTAAATCTGTTGGTACGAGAGGTCATTGCGCAGTGACCCACGGGTACAGGTCCCTGTAGACTATTTCCTTCCCCTTCAGGGACATGTCTAAATTGTCTAGGTGGCGCGATAGATGCAGCATCTGTCACGTATGTGTGTGCGTGTGAGTATGTGTGTTGTGTCTGTCTTACTTGATGAAGGTTTATAAGAGGGTCTCTGACCGAGCCCACAAGCCTGAAAATATACAGTCTTGGCCAAAAGTGTGGACACTTTTTGAAAGTTTCATATTTTCAACTTTGTGTGATTACAGAATATATTAATTGTTTATCAAATTAAACAATTGTATATCAAATTAAAAGTAATTTAATCTTTATGAGGACCACTGTGTGCAGATTGCTGAAGCCATCTATGAGACCTTTGGTCCCATATAATCTATATCCATGGACACAACATCATCATCATAAAAGTAATTTCATGTAGAACTAAAAATGAATACAGTATTACAATATCTGTATTACGAATAAGTTATGCAACTAATAGTATGATCTGTCTTAGTTTTTCAAGTCATTGAACCACCAACTTATATTGCAATTTCAGCATAAGAGAATCCATTGATCGTGCTTCTTTGTTCAACTAAAATGAGCATAACTTTATTTGTAATACAGATACTTTAATTCTGTCTCTTTACTGAAATTCTACATTAAATTACCTTCAACTTGATATTTAAATGTTTGTATTTAAGCGAAATTTAATGGATGCAAGAACACAGGTAACAGTTGAAACACATGAAACTTTCAAAAATGTCCACACTATTGGCCACCACTGTATGTATACCAAACAACCCCAAAGATAGAAGATGAAGGAGGTTGAGAGGGGATGTGTATAAGAGATATTTCACCTTCTCTGGTTGAAATTTACAGTACGGCCTGACCTGTAAAAAACCACCCCATCTTAACGAGATATATTATACTGGGGCTAATGAATACGGCATCCACGAGGAATAAACCATTTTTGCTTTAGGTCTCTTTTCCGCGTACAGTGCGATATATGGTTTTAATGACGAATATTTGTATTTATTTTTCAAACCACTTAAGATTATGTGTTATCGATTATTTGAAGAAACACACAAAAATTAATTTGAAAAGTGACTTTTAAAAAGATATCCTGAAGACATACTCTTTGTCTTTAAAACTATTCATTTGAAAAAGAGATAGTAAACATTACTTTCCTTCTGCATTCAAAGTAAATTAATTTATGTTAAGTGGTGTTTAAGTGCTGAAAATATTAGAACGGAAAATATTTGCTTATCCCTTTTAAGTTGCACTTGACTGTGTCAGATAATTGTGCATGCTTTTTTTTACCCTTTTACTTGCTCAGTTTTCTCTTTTGGGAGCTCTGGTCTGACGTTTTTCATTAGGAATCCCAATGAACTTACAAATGCAACATATGGTTGGCTATTAGCTTGAATAACGAGAATACATTATACAATTATGTTGTTAAGATAGTATATTTTTTTAGATTATTCTGCTCTGAAAATAACTATGAGCCCCTTTCATGTCTCACGGCCATCTTACAGGATGAAATGTAACATTCGTGTGAAAACATCTTTTAGAATAATTTTTTCTCTCTTTACAATCAGTGGAATAGTCCCCTGGTTTAACAAGTCCCTCAAAAACAGGTGTCTTAAGTATGCTGCATTATCTTTTAATGCATTCATGTTGATTATTCATGCGGTGATAAGTATATCGTCATTTATTAATTTTCCCAAGGAACCTTTAACAATTGCTAATACAATAATGAACTTCACTACACTTTTATTACGTTGCAAGTTGTGTAAATCTCAGCAAATGTTGAAAGGTATAGTTAGGTTCATAGGCAAAGTAGATGCTAAAAGAAATAAATGGATATGCTGTTGGGCTGCCCTCAGTACTTTCCTACACATACCAATCTTAGCAATAGCCGTTATTGAAATGCAAAAGGATGCTACGCAAACTTTGTTTTTCGGTCTGGCAATTAATCCCCAAATAATAACCGTCGCTAACGTGGTACATGCTATTTTCAGTATACAAATTTTAGCATTGCCTGTGAACACATATGCAATATTTTATGTACTTGTCTGCTACAATATGACATTTGTCATAAAAGATTTTTCGAAAAGATTGATGACAAACCGTCGTGTTGGTTTCGACCATCTACTCCGTGAGTACACCTCCATCAAGAACACTGTCGGTTCTCTTGATGACGAACTATCATTCATGGTGTTTTGCAACACCGTTTTCAGTTCTGCAACTATGTACTTCAGCATATCTATATTCCTGAATCGAGGTTCATTTCTGACTTTCTACCAGTGCTTAGCAGTTGTTTTATTGTTTCTGATCTCGATTGTGGGTTTTGTTGCGATGGCTGCGTCCGCCGCATTTGTGTCGGAAGCTTCGGCGGAAGTTGGCGTCCGAAGTCAGTTGCTACGTGAAAGCGATCAAACATCAAAGCTCACGCAACAAAGATATTTTGCCAGTGCTCAGAAGAGAGTCTTTATGACAGTTTGGAAGATTGTTCCCATCACAAGAAGTTTTATTGTTGGAACTATAGGAACGATATTTACTTACGCTATTCTGTTCGACAATTTGAACAAACAAATAACAGAACAAGGAAATAATCTCGAAAAATGAAATATGGGTTATACACTTGACATTTGAATTGTCAAAATTCCAGTACAATTTGAATAAACAAATAACAGAGCAAGTACATTATCTGGAAAATTGAAATATGGGTTGTACAGGTTAAACAAACTTAACATTTGGATTGTCAAAATTGCAGTGCACCATATTAAGGCTATTAACAAATGCTTATGATGTAGTAATAATGATGTAACCATTACTAATGATATTATATTATACCATGTAACTTATTCTCAAAATCGGCTGATATATTCTTTATTTCTGATTAATACAGTAATGTACAAAAGTTTAGACACTACGCAAATATGATGTTTTATAAATTAGTATTAAAATAGGAGAACTCATCTTTATTACACTTAAACATATACACATCTTTATTCTAAAATGCATATAATAAAACTGTTAAAACATATATATGGAGAATTAGCCGCAAATGTAGAGTTTAGGCACAAAAAGATTTTTCTTAATTTTTGGAGACACATAAAAAGTTTAAATAGTCGATAGAGCTTCCGCGTTCACTCTTAAAACAAAAGAGTGAAATCTACTCCGATTGGAGAAGTGCATTTTTGACACTGGAAAGGAGTAAAAATTTACTCAGACTGAGTTAAAATCACTCGTTTGGAGTGATCCTGTCGGAGGTTTAACAAAACAAAAGATTGAAATCCACTCCTATAAAAGAAGCGCATTTTTAGTACTGGAAAGAGTGAAAATTAACTCAGACTGAGTTAAAATCACTCGTTTGTTTTAAGAGTGTTGTTTTATCAATTAAAAAACACGTTTTTTCATTGAAAGCACAAGCTTTTGTAGGGTTGCAGGCTTGATATCGTACCGCACAGTTTCAATAGCGTCTTTAAGTTCAAAAAGTGTGGAACATTGATTTTCCATTGCCATATACAGCTTTTTTAAGGATTCCCCATATATTTTCTATAGAATTACAGTTGGGGCCTTATGCAAGCCAATCGAGAACCGTGATTATTTTGGCTCAAAACCAATCTTTCGTTGAGCAGGATGTGTGGATAGAGGCATGTGTTGTTGAAACTTCCAGTTAGGCCCACATAAAAACTTCCCCAACTGTAACAAATTACTCTCGAGGGTTTCCTGGTATTTATCAGAGTTTTGCTTCCTTTTTTAAAACCTGAGGAAGTCTGGCAGTTGAAGGAAAATCCTCCCCAAATCCTCCCTGAACCTCCGGCTTGACGTTGGCTAATCTAAGTTACAGGACCTTTAGAAGATTATGCCAGTAGTAAGAAAAATAGTCTTTGTCAGTACCTTACGGCTTGCACTAGTTGATAGTTATCGTCTAGGCCATCCAGATTCCAGTTTTGAAGATAATAGAGACATAAATAATTGCCAGTGACATGCTTTACTATTGCTCTGTGAACAAAATTAAGAAATATGTCCTCCATAATGATTTCATGGGTATTTCATGATTCAAAGAGCTAATACCGCATATTTGCAACAAAAAGTTCAAATTTAAAATATCTAGAATTGAAAGCACAAAGAATCTATTTCAAGAAAAGTTTTATTTTAGTTTTTCCTTTTCATGGAGTAATTTTACTCTTTGTCTTTTTAATGGTGTTGACTTTTATATTCCCCCCTCCTTTAGTTGTTTATGAATAAACAAGAAATAAATATCTAACGTATATCAATATATTATGAAACGGCTATTATATAATAACGAAAACTTGTATGTCTACTGTACAAAACATTAAGATAAGTGTATTATTGATGAATTGAATATTCGCACAATAAGGTTATTCAAAATTGTTCTTAACAAACACGAAAAAGACGTTTGTTCTTAACAAATATGAAAAAGCCTTTTTTGTCTCCTAACAAACACGAAAAAGATACTGTTCTTATATCGAACTATACATCCAAAATGGCTGAAAAGTCAAATATGCATTAAAGTTATTAATACATAAAGTACACGCTATTTTACAAAATACTAATAACAAGTTTCATTCTCTTTGATGATTCTGTTCATAAAACAGCTATAAGCTTGTAGTAAAATATTTTGCCATCATTTGTTTTCGTTGTAATTAAGCAAAAGAAAAAAAATGAAAACATCATTTAGAATAATATTTTTTCTCTTTACAGTAAGTGGAATAGTTCCTTGCTCCAATTTGTCAGCTGGGCCATTTAAAAACAAATGTCGAAAATATGTTTTGAAAATTTTTAATACTACTATGTTGCTTTTACATGCTTTGACAGCTCTTATTACATTCATTAATTTCTCCAAGAATCCTAGAACTTATGTGACTGCAATAATGAACCTTAGTACACTAGTGCAACGTTACAACTTGTGTAAATCTCAGCAAAAAATGAAAAACATCGCTAAGTCCTTGAGTACAGTAGAAACCAGAAAAGATAAATGGATATACCCTTGGGCTGTCTTCAGCACTCTCATACACATCCCAATCTTAGCTATGACCATCATTGAAATGAGAAATAATGTTACACAAATTTTGCTTTTCGATCAGGCATTAAACCCTACAATATTGTCTGTAGTTGGTGTATTATACACTAGTTTTATTGTAGTAATGACGATATTGCCTATGAACACATACGCAATATATTACGTCCTTGTGTGCCATAACATGACCAGTGTCATCAAAGGTTTCTTGAAGCGGTTGAAGACAAGTCCTGGTGTTGACTCTCTCCTGTATGAATACACTTCCATCAAGGACACTGTTTATTCGCTTGATGAAGAACTATCATTTATGGTATTTTGCAATATCGTTTTCAGTTCTTCGATTATGTATTTTAGTCTATCCATGTCTTTAAACCCTTCTTTATTTCAAACGTTTTTTGGACGTGTTTATGTAACTTTGTTGTTTCTAAATACGATGGTGGGTTTTGTTGCGATGACTGCGTCCGCCTCATTTGTGGGTGAAGCATCCGCTCAAGTCGGCGTCCAAAGTCAGATGCTTCGTGAAAGTGTTCAAACATCGAATCTCACGCAACAAAGATATTTCACCAGTCTTCAGAAGGAAGTCTACATGACCGCCTGGAAGATCGTTCCTCTATCACGAAGCTTTATTTTCGGTACTATTGGAACCATATTTACCTACGTTGTTCTTATTGATGGTTTAATTGAATAAGCAAAAGACAGAAATGATGTAAAAGAACATGAAATCATAAAATATTTTTTCATGATTTTGGTGTTTTTAGATAAATATGTAGCTGTGTTGCTGGAATGCTGTTTTATCTATCTCCTTGTAACTGTTCTACTTGATTGTTTGTTATATCACAGAATTTTTCCTGATTGGGTCAGAATAAGCCATTCCAGCCCCAAAGTGACTTGTTTGCATGAGTTGTAAAGAATCTTTTTATCATCCTTGTATCAGAAGCATTTTATGTCTGTGGAAGGTTTTACAGCTTTTGTAGAAGGATTTTCATACAATTTGAGTTTATAGTTGGTTTTTTTAAGAACTTGCAAAGTAATTATACAAAATAAACACATTAGCAATTAACAAAAGATATATAATATATTAATATGTATATTTCATATAATCATCTTTTAAATCAATTCATTCTTTTTAACACTAGAAAAATTCGAGGTTGTTAATGAATAAATTAAAATAAGCAATTCAAAAACGTCTATCATTTTTCAACCATATTTGCTTTTAATGATAAATATTTCGATTAATTTTTCAAATCACTTAAGAATATGTTTGTGTTATCGATTATTTGAAGAAACATACAAAAATTAATTTGAAAAGTGACTTTTAAAAAGAAATTCTGCACGCATTATCTTCTTTAAAAAAATTACTTTAAAGCATTAAGAGATAGTCAATTACTTTCTTTTGCATTGAAATTAAATTAATTTATATAAAGTGGTTTGTAAGTGCTGAAAATATTTAAACGGATGCTGCTCATCACTTTAAGTAGTTATGTGCTTGCCTCTTTTACAATTTAACTTGTTTAGATTTGTCTTTTGGAAGCTCTGCTCTGAAGTTTTTCATTTGGAATTCAAATAAAACTAAAATACAACTAAGAACTATTGTTTTATTTTAGTTGGTCATTAGCTTGAATAACGAGACTACATTATACACTTAAGTTATTAAGGTAGTATATTATCTCAGATTATTGTGCTCTCAAAATAACTATGAACCCATTTCATATCTCACGGCAGTATTTACGGATGAAATGTAACATTCGCGCGAAAACATCTTTTAGAACAATATTTGTTCTCTTTACAATCAGTGGAATAGTTCCCTGGTCCGTCAAAAACAGGTGTCTTAAGTATGCTGCTTCATCTTTTGGTGCATTCGTGCTGATTATTCACGCGGTGATGAGTTTATCGTTTGTTCTTAACTTTCCCAAGAACCCAATAACAGTTGCAAATACAATAAGGAATTTAATTACACTTTTATTACGTTGCAAGTTATGTAAATCTCAGCAAATGATGAAAAATATCGTTTGGTTCGTCGGCAAAGTAAATGCTAGAACAAATAATCCGACATACTTTTGGGCTATCCTCAGTACTTTCATACATATACCAATCTTAGCTATAGCCATTATTGAAATGCAAAATGATATCGCACAAACCTTGCTTTCCGGTTTGATTATTGATCCCACTATAATTTCCGTCGCTAGAGTGGTGTTTGCTATTTTCAGTATACAAATTATGGCATTGCCCGTAAACACTTTTGCAATATTCTACGTACATGTGTGCCACAATATGACAAGGGTCATAAAGGATTTTTCGAAGCGATTGATGGCAAACCCTCGTGTCAACTTCGACCATCTACTCCGTGAGTACACTTCCATCAAGAACACTGTCAGTTCCCTTGATGAAGAACTATCATTCATGGTGTTTTGCAACACCGTTTTCAGTTCTGCAACGATGTACTTCAGCATATCGATATTTCTGAATTGAGTTTCGTATCTGACTTCCTACCAGAGCTTAGCAAATGTTTTATTGTTTCTGAACTCGATTGTGGGCTTTGTTGCGATGGCTGCGTCCGCCGCATTTGTGTCGGAAGCTTCGGCGGAAGTTGGCGTCCGAAGTCAGTTGCTACGTGAAAGCGACCAAACATCGAAGCTCACGCAACAAAGATATTTTGCCAGCGCACAGAAGAGAGCCTTCATGACAGTTTGGAAGATTGTTCCCATCACAAGAAGTTTTATCGTTGGAACAATAGGGACGATATTTACGTACGCTATTTTGTTCGACAATTTAAATGAAATAATTGAGCAAGAACATAATCCTGAAAAATGAAATATCGCTTATACAAGATCATTATTTGATTTATCGAAATTCTATTATACTAAATTTAAGGGCTTAACAATTACTTTTGATGTGGTAATAATGATAGTAACCATTTGAATAGGTGAGTGCAGAAACCACTTCAGTCCAAAAAATCCAAAAACTCGTTTTCAATGAAAATAAGCGTAGAAAGGCAAGATGCGTGTTGGGTAAAAAAAACTATGTTAGTCTGTTGAGTAGTTCCGTAAATACAGGACGTTTTTTTCGAGTGTTGAGTGCAGAAACAACATGAGTCAGTGACTGACGTTGTTTCTGCATCCACCGCCTAATCGCGTGACCAGTCTTGTCAGGTACCTTGAGCATGCGGCGTGTGATTAACACCCTAAGGTGAGGCTTGTATTGAAGTCAGTTCAGTTAAGTGTTTCAACGTGTTCTAAGTTAGTTTACAACGTCTACTGTCAGTCTTTTGCAATATGTCAGTGAGTCTCACAAGCAGTGAGAGTGATAATGAAACAGCATCCAAGAATAGGAGGAGGAATGAAGAGAGGTTCGAAGAAACGCGATTAGAACATCTAAAGTTCGTGTGGTTGAACACATCAACTGGAAAGGGCGCATCTCATTCCATCTCGATCAACAGGGGTGCTGCTTGTAAGTGCAAATTACAATGCTTTACGAACTTTAGCGATGATGAAAAATCTGAATTTGTTACTAATTTGAATCAGTTCAAATCAAAAGATGAGCACGATATTTTCTTACAACAACTGATCGAAAAACACGCCATTAAGCACAGTGTGCCAAAAGAAGCAAAATTCAAGTTTACTCCCACCCGATATAAAGAGTTCCGCTATAACTCTGAAGAAAACATACATTTTCATTGAAGGATTACAAAAGCACCGCTATCAGTTGCTGAGACCTGCTTTCCGTAACGTCGATATTGATTTTCCTTCAAGTATTGCAGCCTACCCATCAGGGAACGTTCCAATCAACATAAAGAAAATTCAAGACATCCAGAAAATGATTGTTCATATTCCAGAAAACTTCAAAGTTTTTTATGAGGAACTATTTACCTGGTCAACCACTGAACATGACAATGATACTATCGTCGAGAATGATCTATTTTAAGAGCGTTTCAGTTTGTTATATTCCTGTCTTATGACTTTGCAATACTGTAACTTCATTTGTCATGTAATATGGAAAAATATACATTTGTAATTTTTGTGTGAAATTAATTAAAATTAATATTATTAACCAAAAATCGAAACAAAATTAATAACAAATACAAACTTTTAACGAATGGTTTTCTTTTTCCAAGTTTCCTAATGTCTGTAAAAACAGTTGAGTGCAGAAACAGCATTAGTCCAAATCATAGTTTTAATTCTCCTGAGCCTAATTTATGTGGAAATTAGGTAATTTTTTTTATAACAGCAGCATAAAAGCATGTTATGACAAAGGAAAAAAGTTCTCAAATATTTTAAAATTTGGAGGAGTTATATTACGTCTTTTCTCCCTCCTGAAAAATTTGAAATTTGTGACTGACGTTGTTTCTGCACTCACCGATTCATTTCTAGTGATAAAAAAATTATAACCATATAACTTATCCGCCTGAGACAAAAACAATAGCGACTGATATTTTCTTTATATCTGATTGATTTTTTGTAAGTAATTAAAAAAAATAGAATTGTAGTGTTTACAGGGGCACGTCCATTTTAATGGATAGTGGAGGTCATAAATGCGTTTACGAATTCTGACTGTAAAATATGGTTGAATATGAAAAAAAGTTAAAATTTTACGATGTATCCTGAAATTTTTTTGAGGTACGAATTTTTTGACGATGTTATTTGGAATTTTAGTTTTAATTCTTAAGATTTTAAAATAAAAAAAATTCTTGAAATTTTTTCTTGTGGTACGAATTTTTTGACGATGTGATTTGGTATTTAAGTTTTAACTCTTAAGAATTTAAATCCAAATTAGAAATTTCCGCAAAAGGGTTCAATGTGTGTCAATATTAAGAAAATGAATATCTTTAAGCTTTTGGAACTGTTGAGTGGAAAAATAATGAGTTATATGGCAATTGTTATACTAGCAAATTTATCCCCGTACTTCACACTGATTAAAAAAACAAATCGATCTAAGTAAGTGTACCATATAACTTTTTATAGGATCATAAACTTAGAGGTTATTCTTCCCGCTCGTTATCAAGTATAAAATCCCGTTTCATTGTTTTAAAATACCAAAATCAAAAATACGCCGTAAATGCACTCCTAAATGTCATCCCAATTCCCTCATAAATACTTAAAACTTTTAA
Source organism: Hylyphantes graminicola (assembly GCA_023701765.1). Classification (NCBI taxonomy): domain Eukaryota; kingdom Metazoa; phylum Arthropoda; class Arachnida; order Araneae; family Linyphiidae; genus Hylyphantes; species Hylyphantes graminicola. Next base: position 26,881,231 of record CM043120.1, on the reverse strand, counting down.
CTCATTTGATGCGTTTTGGGAAATAATTTAGGGAGAAAATAGATATAGCTACAAATACACCCATTATACAGCTCTAACACGATGACCTTCGAACAACCAACCCGATTATAAATTAATTTTTATAATTTTTTTGCCCATTTGGCGAGATCGGCAATGTATTTGGCGAAAAAATAAAGACATAAAACCCTAATATGCAGCTCTGGTGCGATGGCCTTTATTAACCATCAAGTTCAGTAATAGCTTAACTAGACATTTATTGCTTAAATAGGCATATAATGTAATCAACAGATCTATTAATGAAGAAATCATCACCTAAACCCGCAATAAATCCTGGAATGGAGAATGAACGGAATTTCGTCACTTGAAACATGTCAATTATTTTCAAATAATAAATTTAGCTTCTGAAGGTAATGGCAACAGAATAAAATAAACATTTTAAATTTTGATTATTTTCTATATTTATTTAATTTTTTAAAATTGTATTTAATCTTTTCAGCAGATGGCATCAGGAAAGTAAAAAAAAATATCAGATTTGTGAAAAAGTGGTGTAGTTTTTAAAGAGAATTCGAATTTTTTCTAAAAATAGAACATTTTGAGCTCTGAAAGTTCAAAATCTGTAACTTAAATATGAACTACGCATTTGTGCCAAGTTACGAGTCAAGCAAATGTGTAGTTTTTGAATCTATAAGACACACACGTACATACAAAACATTTAATTCATTTTTAATATTATAGATTCGGCTTGAAGAAACTAAAAACACAAAAAAATGATTATATATTTTTTAATATTAGTTTGTTTTTTCCAGCATTTAATTAAGTCCCTAAGCCTATTTTGAGATTAGTTTCAACACAGAACCTGGTCTGTATAATCAACTTCAAGAAAAAAAATTACCTTTAAAGTATAAAAATCCACGGTGCATCGACAGCTGCAGGTAAATGAATTTCTTGATTATCGCAAAATGCGTCGTACGCCGAAGTTTACAAAACTGCATAAAGATACGTTCGTGGTCAGTGGGCTCGAAAATCATATGAATTATATACAGGGTGGTTATAAAATAACGCCCGCTATTCGGAGTGGTCTGTAGCTTAAATGACTAATCTAAATGCAAAAAAACTTTAATGCACTTACTAATCAAGAAGGGGGGAAAAGAATGGAATCATAAAAAAGTAACACGTCACTTGACCAGGGTTCTAAATTACGAGGCGTAATTGGATGTGTTGGCCGTAATTAGCCAAAATTGGCTATGTCTCGTAATTTAGAACCTTGGTCAAGAGACGAGTTTCTTTTTTTGATACCATTCTTTTTCGAAAAAAAGAAACTTGTCTCTTGACCAGGGTTCTAAATTACGAGGCGTAATTAGCTGTGTTGGCCGTAATTGGCCATAATTGACTACGCCTCGTAATTTGAATTCTGGTCAAGATTCGAGTTTGTTTTTTATGATTATTCTTTTTTATCATTATTTTTTAGGATTCTATCTTTTTTATGATTCCATTCTTTCCCCCCCCTTCTTGATTAGTAAGTGTCTCGATTTTTGATGCATTTGGATTATTCATTCAAGCTACAGACCACTCCGAATAGCGAGCGTTATTTTATAACCACCCTGTAGATGAGTGGTAAAGTATTCTGTTCAGCGATGAAAATAAGTTTAATTTATGTAGAACCGATGGTTGGGCTTATTACTTGCACGATATAGGATTTAAAGCTGCAAATTGAACGAAGTTGGTTTAGTCTAAAGCCACACTCTTAAAACAGAAGAGTGAAATCCACTCCTGTAGGAGAAGTGCATTTTCGACACTGGAAAGGAGTGAATATTAACTCAGACTGAGCTAAAATCACTCGTCTGGAGTGATCATGTCGCAGTTTTATCATAGTACAAAGGATCCACTCTTTTAGGGGAAGTGCATTTTCGGCACTGGAGAAGTGAAAATAAACTCAGACTGAGCTAAAATCGCTCGTTTGTTTTAAGAGTGCAGAAATTCTCGCAAACTCTTTTATTTTTAAAGTATGTTAAGTTTTTGAAATGATTAGGAAAAACTGCCCCCCCCCCCCCGTTATTGGGTACCGAAAGGGAGGGGGGGGGGGGGGGGGGCTTTCTGACATGGTTTGTTATCCTGGTGTTTATTCACTGGCGAACGCAGCTTCTTAAACGTTCATTCACTGGTTAGTCTACCTAATATGGAATTTTCGTAAATAAATCTAATATTAGCTTAATATAGAATTTAATGCTTTGTGTGGCGCTTTTTAGACTCGTGAATTTTGCGTGGAAGCTGTTCTAAGGGACAGTTTCTGCTACACATACACTCTAAAAAATGAATGCTCAAAAACGACGAAATTTTCCTTAATTTTGACGATTCTATTACTGGCAAATGCTCCGAGCTTTCGTTTCCTCAAAGTGAGGAAATTTGAATCGTCATTATTATGAGGATTTGAATGTCGTCTAATCTAAAGAAATATTTCGTCATTTTTGAGCATGTGAGTACAGCAATGAGATTCTGTTTCCTCAAAATCAAGATACAGAATCGTCAAATCACGATCGTAAAAGTGAGGATTCGCATTTACTCAAAAGTCACGCGATAGTTTGACGAAACAACCCTCAAAATTAATGAAATGAGGCTTGAGGATTCATGAATCGTCAAAAATAAAAGTGTTATTTCTGAGAGTGTATACCTACTGGCTTTTTAATTTAACTAATTGTGATAAGTACCTTTAGAAGATTCTTCAGTTAAGTACCGAGTACGAGTATTGATTGGGAATCAGTTTCATTTCATAAAATAACAATGCAATGCGCCAATTTACAATTAAAATGATGGCAAATATTGTAGTATACTTATCGAGATTAAAAAATTAAAAAGGTCAATTGACAAAATTATTTGCTAGTATCTTTCCAAACACGTAAAAAAGCTTTCAAATAATCGATCATAGCAAATTTTAATATGTTGCAGTATAAAGAAGTAGTTATTTTTGTTGTTTTGAGAAACTGCTGAGGCATCATCAGTGTGCCAACATTTTTCAATTTTGCAAAAACTAATAGTGATTTTCAAAATAGCTGAATATTGTATCTGGCTGATCATCTAATGATCAAATTCGTAACAGGATCAAGTTTCTCGAGTTAAATGTAAACAAAAAAAATCTTAATTTTATTATTGTGGATAAATTTACAAGCATTGCGTTTATTAAAGAAAACTTAATGGCGGACAAATTACTCAAAAGTATATTTATTTTATTAAGAATTTCGGCGATTTTTCCAATTTCGTTTTCAAAATCTAGTGGCATAAAAAACGTAATACGCAAAATAATACTTATTATTTTCAGTCATGCCATCAACCTAATTGTAGCATTGATTGCAATATCTTCATGGGAACACATGAGAACCCCAACAATCGGGCTAGCATTGTTTGCTGTGAGCACTGCAACGATAATACAAAGGATCTTGCTAATTAAAAGGTTGAAAGAGATCAATCGAATATGCATCAAATTGTCTAAACATAAAAATGAAAAAGAGAGTGTTTACCGATGGCTTGGAAGACTAACTTTTATTTGCCTTCTAACCCCTCTAGCATTACAGTGTTTCAAATTTACCCAACCCAGTAAATTTGACCATTCGGCCTTACTCTTTAATTTTAGATTCAACGAGAATATCTACAACAGGATAATTGCAGGAATTATAGAAATATTCGTGTCACTTTACAACACAGCGACCATGCACCTTTTCTCAATACTTTATGCGGCAGTTTGCCTAAAATTGGAACATTTTATAAGAACTTTTTCCGAGAGTTTATCAACCGATTCCGTTCATGACTACGACCGACTATTAAGTCAATTTATGACAATTCAATCAACGATTGTCATCGTGGACGATCTATTGTCTCTCCCTTTGTTAATCAGTACGATTTATGCATCCGGTGTAATGTATTTAACCCTCAACGTACTTCTGCATCCAGAAATAATTCCGCCCGAATTCCACTTGTATGCCTCGCTTTACAGCCTATTTATAATTACTTTCGTGTTGTTCGTCGCCATGACAGTTGCTGCTGCAAGAGTAGCCGATGCAGCCTCTGAAATAGGAAGAAAAGCTTGGTGTCTGAAGGATAACAGAAATAACACTACATACGTGAAGCAGCGATTTTTGATGTGCACGCAGAACGAGGTGAACATGACAGTCTGGAAACTTGTGCCAGTGAAACGAAGTTTTCCTATTGGAGTAATAGGAGGGATTTTTACCTATGTCGCGTTGTTTTACAGTTTAGATAACAGCTTTGAAAAAGCAAAAAGCTCAGATACAAGCGGTGATACACCCATAAAGTAAAATTTAATATTTGGTTTGGTTTTGGTATTACTTTTGTTCGTTTTAATAATTGTATTCGAATTTTGCTAGAGAATGTTAGTTTAAATGAAGTATACTTTTATGTAAAGAGAAGAGTCAGTAAAGAGGAAAAAAGACTTCGTATATTATAGTCGGAACTATTTCTGAGTTTCAATCAGTATGAAATGGACTTGTCGGATCTGTAACTCATACTAGTAAGAAAAGAGCAATAAAATATAATTTTATATACTGCTGTGGGCGGTTAAACTCCACAAACATGCACAGATTACTTTTACTCTCAGATAATAAGCATTTACCATTATGTTTTCTTATTGGTTCAAGTAAATGAGGGCTTGCAATAATGGTCCAAGTTATTAGGCTAGTTAATGAAGTTAACCTGGCCACGGCAGTATAATAAGAGCGATTTGCTTGCTTACAATAATGTTCTGTTGGTGACTTTTCAGTAAAATATGAATGTAAAATTTTACAAAACATGCTTTTAATACTTTCAGGAGGATATTCTCAATATAGCTTAACTTTTAGGACAAAAATTAAAAAGCTATTTACTTGGGTGAAAAGTTGTAACATATTTATCAACTTCTATCAATTATATTTTATTATTTCGAAATTGATACAAAGAAATACACAAACAGTATGAAATGACATAAAATTCTAAAAGTTCCATTCAAAGAAAATCTTGATTATGTATTTTCGACTCATGTGAAACAGAATGGTAAATTGTAAAAAAAAATAAAAATGCATTATGTATGCATGCATTTATTTTTATATACGATTGCCTGCACAAAATGTATATATTCTGTACAGTCCCAATATCACACATTATTTAAATATGTCCCAGTATAATTAGTTAGAATAAATTGTAAATAATTAACACACAGATTTGCTATCTTTATTTTGAATCTCGATTCATTAAAAAAAATTCTGAGCGATGTGGCAACATGTTTTCACTGCATGATTTTGGAATTCCAATTTACTAATGAAATTTAATTTTTTTAAAAAATTCTTCTTTTGTAAGAAATGGTTTTAAAAAACTCCTCAATACTTTGAATTTTAAAATGTAATTAAATTTTAAAAAAATTATTCATTTTTTAAAGAATACTTATGTTGCCGGAAAAAGCAACAGGAATTTAACGAGTTTTACGGCTCTCGCAATAGTTGATTAGTATTTAAATGCTTTTTTTTAAAGGTTTAACATTCAATTTTTAAGTTACATGTCTCAAGAAACGTCTTAAGCAAAACATACTAAATAAGTCAAAGCAGCATTTAGAGATTATTTACCAGTGTTATTTAGATACATATTATTTTTTTAAAAATTTAATTCTACATTTACATGTAAGCATTTATTAATGAAAAATGACGTTTAATTACTAATTATTCATTTTGGCAAGGTTTTTTTTATTGTCTTTTGTTTTAAAAATTATTTAAAAATCATTCTTCGAAATATACAAATAAATTTAGCAAACAATAAGTATTAATTATATATTTTTGGTGAAAAATAGTTTATTTTACCTAACATTATGAATTTGAGGTTATAAAATTCTTTTTATGGCGATTTTTTAGACTCATAGATTTTCTGTGGTAAGTGAAAGTTTCTGCTAAAAACCTATAGGTGATTTCTATATAATACTTATGTTCTTAGAAGAAAGGGATTAATGGTAAATGGACAACAGTTCATGGAAAACTCTACGCTTCAGAACCACATTTTAAAATAAGCTGCAGCTTAGAGAGGCAAATTTTAAAGAGGCTGCAATTTGGCAGTTTATTTAAAAAAAAAATTAAATTATTATGAAAACTATTAAAATTGTAGGCTTATCTAAACTAAATGAATTTAGTTTTAAAAAGCATGAAAATAAAAATGAGCTCTATCTTTTTTGTATAAAATAATATGAAGAGCTTAGTGGAAGAGCATGTTAATTGACAAAAAGTTAAAAACGAGATAATGAGCCTCGAAGTTTTCAGTTTGCAACTTTTCTCTCATTCGCAAAAGCATAGTTTTTTCGACTTGATATTTTAGTTTGGTTCTTCAAAATGCTTGGTTACTTTTGGCTTAGCTGTAACTTACGTAATAATACGAAATTCATAAAACACGCTTGACACCTTCTGCACATGGCAAGTTGCTTCCTCCGGAATGCCTCAGATTTTGGTCAGTCCTTTAGTGGAAGAACTTGCTAAGTGAGATTTTTGAGGTAATTCTGATCACTTTTTCGTTTCAAAATTTTTTATACTAACCATTTAATTTTCATAATTCCTTTTTTGTGTGGAAGACAGGAATTCGTATATCTCTTTTATACTTATTATCCGTTTGCCTTTGATGTTTATTGAATAACTGACGAAAACGTGTGCACCTACCAACTTCATCCACGAAAAATATACAAAATCGAATGTTTTTTTTTCAAATTGAAGGCTGTCATGTTCAAAGGAGGTAATAACATAATCATTGATACAAAAATCTCACACACACACAATTTTTTCAAAAATATCACATATAACGTTCCTTCACTAAGCTCTTCATATATGAAGTAAGCTTGAACATACAAACTGCGCAGTTGAAGGCTAGCCCTATAGGTGGCATACTCTCATGTCCAGCCGTATTACTTTAACACGATCTCACTTTTGATTTGGAACAGACATAAACTACTTTTCAGAGATGTATTCTTAAATAGGTTAAGTAGGGTGCAGCCTAGCAAGGCAAATTTTGAAAGAGCAGCATGTTTATTCAAAAAGTTGGAATTATGTTTATTATGTTATTAATGCCACTTGGGTAATCCAAGCTCTTCCAGCAAAGCGGGCAAGGATTAAGGTGAAGGGGTCCGGTTCCTGAGGCAAGATGCCCATGTAGAGACTACATGGCAGGAATCCGACTGGGCATCGTGCTGGCAGATGCTGCCATCTATTGCCACCTCCACAATTGAGACATGTCCCTGAAGGGGAGGGAGATAGTCCCTAGGGACCTGTACCCGTGGTAAACTGCGCAATGACTAACCACAGGACTTTCGGACCAACAGATTTAACGATCACGTTCTCCACATGTACTCAGGACATCCTTGCGGTATCAGGAGGTCCATGCCTCACCCGGGATACGAACCCGGGCCACTCGCTTGGCAAGCAAGCATGTTTAGTATGTAAACAATTAAAAGTGCAGTTTCATTTTACCTAAATGAAATGTATGCTGTTTAAAAACAAAAAGAACATTACTAATGATTTCTATCTTCTAGTTGTATAAAACAATGAGCAACGAAAATACGAACATGAGAACTATGTATGGATAGGGAGGGTGATGAATGTTAGTCGATAGGAGGCCTATTATTAAATCCAGCCCTGCTACTTTTATTAAAAATGACTATTTCACTTTTGCCAGTGTTTGATTCGGAACAGATGAGAAAGTTTTCCACAGAACCAGGTCCGTTACCCTCTGTTCCAAAGAACCAAGGTACTGGAGAACATTGTCATCTGTGATGCCCTTGTCAATGGTAAATGTAACTTGCTGTGAGGACACATTGGAAAGGAATGTGTATATGCGTTCCATGATGACTTTCACTTTTTCAAATTCTGCAGTTTCTGCGCTTATATTATCTTCGAGATACTGGGAATCTTTGCTTAATTTCTTTGTTGAGTTCTAGAAAGACAAATAGGACAAATATATTTAAAATCTATATTGGTTAAAAAAACTTTCCCACTTTTTCTTTTCCTGTAAAATATAAGATATACAGCTTTGAGTGCTACCTATGCACAGTTAAAGCTGTATATCTTAAATTTTATAGAAAAAGAAACAGTAGGAAAGTTTGGGCATACCAAGATTCTAAATAAAAAAGTATATCAATTTTAGACTAAACCATTCCGATGTAATTATGAATGTTAACTGACTAGTTATTTCTGAGAAATTAATTTGTAAAGAAAGACAGGTTTTGTGGTAGTTTTTAACAGCTATATGGGCAACTGAGGGTGGGGGATAAGAAGGTCAGAATCCCAGAAATCAGAAGGAAGAATTTATAGGGCTTTGCCAATGATTTTCAAAAAGTTCCAAACCACTTTTCTTAAAAATAATTTTGTTCGATTAGTAAAACCATTGAGGAAAAATTGTAATTTCAGGTTACATTATTCAGATTTTTCAAAGATTAGCTGCAAAAGGATTTCCTGGTGTTTTGGGAATAAAATTAACCTCTTAACAATTACTTTGTGCATTTTAAATTTAAATGAATTCCGATAAGTTTTCCTGAATAAAACATTAACAAAGATGTTTGAAATTTTAGGGTTAAAAATTTTAAAGAAAAATTAACTCTTACTTGTAAATGAGGTTAAAATATGTACAATTGCGAAAGTAAATACTACTTATTGCTAAATAAAATTAATAATCTTATATTCAAAGTCATTTGGATTATTTATTTCAAACTTTTATTAATTATAACTAATTATATTGTAGTAATCTAATTAAAAGTCGGGAAAAACACAGTTTGGGAACCAAATACTATTTATATTTTTGCATAAGCATAACCCTTTCAATCCCAAAAATTTACTACACTACAGAAACATCTGATATTCACAAAATAAGCTTATTTCAGGTCAAATATACGAATTCCTTAAGAAAAAAAATCCATTTACATTTTTTATATGCTTTTTGAAACAATGCCAAAATTCTTTAACTGTAGAAAACAACAAAATAAAAATATATATTTTTTCCTAAAAACACTTCGAGTTATATATTTTAAGGTATCTGACCATATTATTAAAAAAAAATTTAGAAATTATTTTAACCGAAATAGTTTAAATTGTGTTTAAAATATGTGGAACTGAAGTGAACTTATCAAAAATCAGGAGAAACGCTTGTTGACTATTTTCTAAATAAAAAAAATAGTAGTTCTGACTTCTATTGAGATTAAAGTAAAATTTTGTCTGATAGAACAAAGTGTGAAGAATCGAATGATGTGTGTTTGGATGTCATAGCGGGACGAAAACATTTTGAAAAAAATATTGAAAGTGATGATGCCAAATGGCATCACTGGGACTGAAAGGGTTAAACAAATAAAAACCAGAACATTTGATCCATTGCTTCCCATCACCTTATATTTTGTAAACCAAAACGGGCCCAATATGGTTTGCCCCTTTATATTATACTACCCTACTGTGGCAGTTACCACACACACAACCTCAATATTCCATCAACAGCTAGATGGCGCTGATATACCGCCCATGTTTCTTCCACTATTCCAGATTACAACATTAATAGTAGCATATAAGCCGAGATAACTCATCTCCACCTTGAGGATCCTTTTGGTCGATTGTGGGTTATCAAAGCCGCTACACGTACCACTAAATTTAGTTTAAAATTCAATTCCAAAGAAAACAAAACACATGAACAATTCATACCTCGACACCCTGCTTAAGAGCCAAGTCCTTGTCATTCTGCTCCTTACACTGTTCCGTTACCTTCTCCAGCAGAGCACTTTCTTCCCTAACCTCTTCCCCAAGTTTCTCAATCTCGAGGCTGAGTTCGTTCACTCTCTCGAACAGCATCAGGTTGGCTTCTTCCCCCTTGACGTACTCCTTGCAGATTTGGCCAACTTCGGTGAAGTTGGACGCTGTCTGGATTTGGGCCATTATTCCTCGACGCTCCTCTAGTTGCTCGGCCATGATTTGTTCGTTTCTGGAGGATTCCTCGGTTTCACTTTAAAAGCAAGGAATAATGCTTTTAGGTTATTTTTTGTCAAATAATGGGGAACATTCATGTGATGTCACGCAGTTTGTTATCCTACACCTCTCGAAACATGTGCTAATGTTATTCTATACAGCTCTAGAAAAACGTGCTAATGTTTTCCTACTGCTCTAACCTGTCTAACCGCTTTTTTTACCACAGCAATTTGGAATTGAAGCGCAGGTGGATATGGTCGTGAATGTCCCCCATTGTAACAGTATTTATGCTATTAGTTAGGACAGGGTACAAAAACGGGTTCTTTTAATGCTAATGGCTTATTAACCCTTTCAGTCACAGTGTTGTCATTTGGCATCATCAAGGTTTCTGATCACAATTAAAAAAAATTATGGGCTGACATCTATTGGGATTAATAAAAAATATTTTCTAATAGAAAAAAGTTTGAAGAATCGAATGATGTGCTTTTTGATAGTATAAATGGCTATAGACGATCAGATAAAACTTCTAAAACTATGACTGAAAGGGTTAAACACACTTGGATGGCCGTTCTATATTGTTTCACAATTTTTTTTTGTTGTTCTTTTATAAAAACACAAACCAAATCTCTATAATAGAGGCATAAGATAAGGTTGTTCTGATTATGAAAATCATATTATTTATTTAATAAAATATATCATTTAGGCTTATTGCTTAAGTTATAACACACAAATTCTGTACTATATCATATAGGCCATGCTCAAATACAGTAGCATGATTTCTAATTAATTGTAGCATAGGTTAGTTGTTAATATAGGTTATATCACAAAAAATCTCGCAATTTTCTGCATTGTAGTAGCTTGGTAAGAATTGTCATTTCTTATACATAGGGAAATATAAAAAATTTGACAGACATTATTATTAGGGGCTTTATATACCATTCAATTTTTTTGTTAGCAAAAAAAACAACATTTTGTTGAAATCAGGCGTAAATAATTCACTAAAAAATATCCTCCAGAGGGGAAATTATGCTCCAAACATAAAATTCTAGTAATGAAATTCTTCTTAAACATATTTTTACTCATATGACAAATCAGAGTTGCCACTTGTTGAAAAATGCAAGCACACTTTTAGAGCGCATTTAATGAGAAGTTATTAACTTGAAAAGCATGGTTGGACAAAGTCACCCCAATTGACATTATTATAAAATATTATATGACTCACCTTGAACTAGATCTGTCTTTTAACTTATACTCCACAAACTCTTTCATAAGTTTATCTTGTTCAACCAAGATTTTCAACTCTTTTATTTTCTCTTCTAATTTCTTCTCTTCTATTTCAGCTCGTTCTTTGATAAGTTTTGATTTGTACTTCACAGATTCACTAAAATAAAGTTTGTAAAAATATTTACACACAATAAAGGCACACCTGAATGTTTATTTATGACCATAAATGATGTCATGTTTAGGAAAATTATACACAAACTAAACATTTCTTGTTGTATTTTAAGTGGCAAGCAATACTTCAATGAATTAAAATTATGAAATTGCTCAAAACAGTAAGCATAAAAGAGGACTTCGATTGGCTTAGTTTCGAGATATCTTTGGTTTACTAGATCTTACGAACCATTCAGGAATGCATGTTGAAGGTAGACAATTTGGGCACCTTCAGGATTAAAAATGTAAATATATGCTGCCACTTTTGACTATGATTCTTAATTATGACGTCTGTCGCCAATAACTCTCCTGTAGCTCTAGTACTACAATGATTCAACCAAACTAAACTTAACATGCATAAAAATAACTGTTTCTGTATAAATAACTGTATACCTAACTAACTGTTAGGCTACTTTTGGGCCACCCTGTATAATAATAACAAAAACATAAATATTTCCAAAATTAAGTATTTTCAAGAATTTGTAACAATATATGAATGTTAATTTACCCAGTTTGATACGAAACAGTTGCTGAACGTACAACTTCAGCCAGGGTTTTCTTATCTATGGCCAGTAAACGTTTAATATTGTGGTACTTGTTTCTAAAAGCATTAAGTGTAAGTAGAGTAGAATTTATGTCTTCTCGAAGGGCATTGTTGAATATCAGGAGTTGGTTATATTTATGCAAGATCTGAAAGGAAGAATTTAAGTTTAAATTTCAAGCTTTTAATTTTTTTAATTTAAAATTTAAAAATAAAATTAATTTTTCGTGTATACCCATGTTATAAATGTGTTATTTATCAAGTTTGGATTTTTTTAAATATTGATTTACCTTAAAAAATTAAACTAAAAATTTTAGATTATAAAAATATTTATTGTTGTTAAATAGTATGTTTTTGAACTTTTTATTTACTTACCAAGATTTTTTTAAAAATATTAACCACTAAGAAATTAAACTGGTAAAAATTGGCTACAAAACTCATCCTAAGAATTCAAAATGGTTTTAGTGAATACTTGGATACCAAAATCTTGTTCACACATTTTAAAGCACAGTGACTCTAACAAAAAATAACTTAAATCTTAAATAAATGTTTTATTAATATTTTTTAAGTAATAATAATACAGTCGAACCCCGCTATTGCGAACACTCAACGGACTTACTCAGGAGATCGTTATAACCGAGGGATCGCTACATCCAAATTCGAAAAAATTTATAATTTACAAGCATGCTACGTTTTTTTTACTTAAGCAATCACATATCACGAAATTCCCATCAATTATAATAATTTAATTAGCTTAATATAATGAAGGCCTATTAGAATTAAAAATAACAATAAAAATTCAATTTACTCATAAATTTATTTATCACTTGTTCCGAAAATAGGACGTAATCTTAGGTTGGAAAGATTTTGATTTTAAATACATTTCAGCAATTTTCTTATCCACGATTTCAAATGAGTCCAATACACATTTATCTATATTTTCTGTAGCAAAAAAGTTGTTTAAAACGTTAACAGCTGCCTTTGCGTCAGCAATTGAAGGACCTGGAGTTACATCATCTTCTTGTTCTTCGATGTCCGAAGAAGGATCTACAATAATGGAGTTGCTCTGTTCTTTGATAGATGTTACGATATCTTCTTCACTTATATCACCGGATGTCACAACTTCGTCATCGCAGCATTCGAAGTGTTCAATCTCGCTTTCGGAAAAGGCATTCACTCCGTGTTTATCCAGCCATTTGGAGAGTGGCAGATTGTCATCAACTTCGTCGCTTTCATCTCCTTCCTGTGGTGTTTTCTCAAGGCCTGCTCGACGAAAGCAATTTCTGATGGTAGAGTCGGTTACCATCCTCCAAGATTTTTCTAGTAAAACAATTGCATCAAGGAGGGAAATGTCGCAATCAGTGTTATTGTCGTAACATTCTAAAATGCGCAAGAAAAGCTGCTTCCGGTAGATGCATTTTAGACTCCGGATCACTCCCTGGTCCATCGGCTGCAAAACGGATGTCGTGTTTGGAGGAAGAAAGACTAACTTAATCCATTGAATGTTCTTGGGCTCAATGTGGGCAGTACAATTGTCTATCAACAACACAATTTTCCGTTTCTTTTGCGACAGTACTTTATCCCATTGTCGAAGGAATTCCTGGAAGAGTTCCGATGTCTTCCAAGCCTTTTTGTTGGCCTTGTAAACTACAGGCAGTTTTTTTGCATTCTTGAAGCATCTTGGCTTTTGGGATTTTCCAATCACTGTCAATTTTCGTTTATCCGTGCCATTCATATTTGCACACACAAGAACTGTAATTCTTACTTTGGATAGTTTCCCACCAACACATTTTTCACCTTTCAGTTTCAAAGTTTGGTTTGGTGTCATCTTATAAAAAAAACCTGCTTCATCCGCGTTGAATATATCCTTCTCTTCATAATTGCGGATGATGTCAGGCCAGACATTTTCCATCCAGTAGGTAACGTCAGAAGTACAGACACCAGCGGCTTCCCCCACAATTTTGCCACAGTTGATATTGTTACGCTTTTTAAACCTGTCCAACCATCCATTTGAACACACAAAGCCTTTTTCATCAAAAAGTTCAGCAAATTCATTGGCCTTAGCTTGGAGAATGGCCCCCGTTATGGGTAAATTCCTATTTCTCTGCATGGTAAACCACTTAAACAGAGCATCACCCACGTTTTCTCGTTTAGCTTTCCGTAATTTTTTGGATCCATTTCTATTCTTCTCGTATGCTGAGTTAATAGACTCGCGATTCTTCCAAATCGTTGCAACAGTTGATTTTTTGAGCGAAAATTCTTTGCAAACTGAAGATTGGCTCTCCCCGCTTTCTAATTTTCGAATAAATTTAATTTTGTCTTCGATAGAAAAAGCTTTTCTCTTGCCTGTACTAGCCATGGTGATTTCGTTATTGCTTGACACAGAATTCAGTCAATTGAAGCCAAAAATGCTGAGGACACCACGTGACTGCGTCGTTTGTCCAGAACCAGTTGAACCACACCTTCCCATAAATATCCCCCTCCTTTTCGTAGAATAAGCTATTCTTTTGGCAATAGAGCAGAAGTATGAAAGTGGTCTAGCATGTGTACTTTGTCCAGTTATCCAGAAACATTTGTTGAATAGCGACTTCAGACATAGATGCCCCAATAAAGGGGCTACCACTCCCCTTTACCTTCTTAGCCATATGAGGGGAATTTGACAAAGGGACAAAAGACGTGAATTGTGTCTATGCTAGTGTATTTCGGAGAAAAAAAGGTGCGTATGTATGGTAGGTCGGTTTGCTTAGGATCAAGGGTAAATGAATGTCACTGGGGAAAAAATTGGTACCGATAATGAGAAGAAATTTTTGAAAATTTGGGATCGCTATACCCGATTCTCCGACTTTTGATGATCGTTATAAGCATTTCAAAATGCATTAATGGTATAGGGTTTTGGTCGGGATCATGTGAAAGGATCGCTAAAACCGGGGGATCGTTATATCCCGGGATCGCTATAGCGGGGTTCGACTGTAAAAAAGAAACAGCCATAATTACAAAATAAAATCAATCAAACTTACAATATGCATTTCAAACCAACATTTAAGGAAGAGCACAGATCACACTTTCAAAATTGAGAAACAAACTCAGAAATACTGAGGTTAAACTGAAAAATAAAAAATATATAAAACAAAATAATACATAGACAAGGGCAATAATTATTTTGTATTAAAAAAATCTAATCGAAAAAAAAAAAGATGATAATAAAATAAAACCCTTCTAGTTCTCAATGCAATGTGGATTTTTTAATTGAGTACTTACATCGTTTAAGCGATTTTCAAGGTAGAAAACATCTTTCTGTTGCCTCAATACTCTCAGTTTGCACCGCTGAGATCTTACCACTTCTTTGTGTTTTTGTTTTAACTTCTTATTCAATTTAGATATCTGATGAAAAAGAAAATACAGTTTCTATTAGCAATATTATTATGGTAACTTTAATACAGAATAAAAGATAAAAAGTATTAAATTGGTTAAAAATTTTTTTTGCCATGTCTCTTAAATTTAAAAAAACAAATATTATGTAAATAAATTATGCTTTTTGTAACATTTTGTGAAAGATGTATAACAGGATGTTTTACATATATTAGGTATGAAAAAAAATCTTTGATCATATTCGATAACTTAAAAAGAAATTATAATGTCAATAAAACTAAACAGTTTGCTTATTATCCTGAGAAAGCATCTTTTTCCCAAAAATTAACATAAATTGTCATGAATACTTTTTGTTAATTTAAGGCCTTTTAATTATTTTACAAATAATATGACTTTTGTAAATTATAGTAAGTTGATTGGCACTTAACTGTTTGCTATCTACTTGTGCTTACGGATAAAAAATATAAGTATACTTTGGACTATTGTTAAATATTATTATTGACTCTAAGCAACGGAAAAAACAACATCATTTTGTAGCATAGAAAATTGATACAAAAAAGAACCAACATTAATTTATATACACTCTGTTTTAAATTCCTATTTTAAGTGTCCTTAAACAACTCAAATTTTGGCCTGAAATTGAATTTTTTTTTGTAATAATACTACAGTATATCAGATATATAAAGCATATAAATATTTTAGGTACTACATAGCATTATGGAAATTAAACACAAAGAAAATACTTCGCTATTGTTTTTGTCTAGCAGTTTGTTTTGCTCGATTATCTGCTTCTCCAATCTTATCTTCTCATCGAGCAACTTCTTGCAATCCTTGAAGCTCTGACTAGCTAGACGTACAGAGCTTTCTGACTCTTGAAGTTTCAGTTGTAAATCAAGTTCTGCTTTTAGCTTCTCTAACTTACAGAGGGTTTCCCTACAAAAAATAATGCAACAGATTAAACAACACTTAGTTAAAATGTATAATATAATCAATAATTTCGAAAACAAAGAGGAAAATAAACATAATTAATGGCAAAATTTCGAAAGATACACAGAAAACACTGGCCAAACAATTTGCCCAAAGCACTTAAGGAACATGTTACATTAGTTATGTATCATGTTGCAAACCAAAACTTTTTTTAAAGGCCTCATTATACTGTCTAACCTTGATAACTCGACTTCCTATAAGCCAAATAATCCGCTAACTTGAACTTTTAATCGAGTCCCGAATCATTACTAAACTTTCTTTAAAAAACCATCTCGATACCTCGAAGTAAACATCTTCCAAGTCAAAGTTTTTTTGATAGATTTCCCAGGTAAAAAAGCCAATTTAGTTCAAAACTTCAAATTTAACTGATGTGTTTAAAAAATTTAAATTAGGTTACTTTGTGAATGCCAACAACCTTAAAAATTACACTCATGTATTTAAAAATTAAGTTAAAGTGTTCAAAAAAGGGGGCATAATATGTAAACCAGAAATTTAACTTTATGAAGACAAATAAACTTATAATGGAACTTGTGCCCCATGTTTATTTGTAGGTTACAAGATCCATTATTAGTTTATTAACTAAAACAAAACACGATCCAAAACACCAAAAATGACAGAAATGGAAAGATTTAAAAAGTTAAATAAGAATTGCTATTATTCCCTTTTCTGATGTTTTCAACCTCACCAAAGTGTCATAAATACACATTCATATAATGCCATTCTTTCAGCATTTATACAGGAATATTGTAGTTAAAGTTATAAGAAAGGAACACAATTAAACCAATATTAAAAACTTAATAGCTCATTACTAGTTTAATTTATTTTAAAAACCTAATTACTTATTCAATTCTCTTGAATAAGTGATGCAAAACAGGTGCTAATTCTTTTACCTTGAAGTCTATACAACATAAATAAGAAATAAAATAACTGCAATCTCTGACCTGACATTGGAACTAGACAAAAGTTTTACCTTTGCTGCTTAATATGCTGTTTCATTCTGGCTTGGACAGATCCATGTGCAAGCTCTTTTTTTCTCATTTCGTAACAAAGACGCTGGTATTCATCCTTTATCATTGCAATCCTCTCCTGATTCAGTTCCAAGTCCTGAGCAGCTGTGTTTGACTCCATGGTTTGTCTAAAAATAAACCACATTATTTAGTTGGTCTAAACTGCACTCGAGTTGACTGGCTTTTGGCTTGGGTCGATCCTATTATAGACCACCTCTTGGCGACTTTTAGAATATCGCCAAGCAATCGGCGATAGCATTGTCAAGGTGACAACTTTGTCACAGTAAAGGTAAAATTTCTTTTTTCCTAATCCGAAAATTCAAGTGATTTCAATTTGGCGAGATTTTCAACAGATCGCCAAGGGGTGAGCTGTTCTAGGATTTTATCTGTTACCTTCATCAATGACGATTAATTCAATTATAAGTTTGGCTGTATAATTTAAATTTGAAATGAAGTATATAAAAACTGGGTAAAGATTTAAATTTACAACATAATAACGCCGATTAGCATTAAATTTTTTTATTCATTAGTAAAAAAATATTAATACATACACTTACAAAATTTAGAAGATCTATATTTATAAATAACTGATGGATATAATAGTATTTCCTTAGCCAATGGATTTGTGTAGCTTACAACTGAAATCTGAATGTTGTGCTACTTCAAAACAAAAACATAACCAAAACTATGGTAACTGGATGGTATGGCAGGTACATATATATTCCAGCTTATGTGCTTGTTCATAGAACCTCTTATAAGCTTTTGTCAGGCGGGACAGAAACAAAAAGAGGTTTTATAAGTACTAGAGACACGAAAAAAAAAAGACAACACAAACACAAATAACAACAATAATCATAATTGACGATCACAGACATTTATGCCTTACCAGGATTCGAGCCCGACCCTAGCAGTTTTAAAAGCTAGCATCCTAATGATAAAGCCACCAGAGTATCATGGTAACCGGAAGTGGATCTGGTGTTGAGCCGACTGACTTCCAGATATTTTTCTACACACAAACAACTTCTCCTTCTTCGCAACTTAAATTTTATTTTATAATAATTAAAATTACAATGCATAATTTTAAGATTTATCCATGTCAAACGAATTTTAAGTAAGGTTCTAAATATCTGATAATGCGAAGTTAAAAAACCAAACGAAACAGTTAAAACATTTCCTCATAAACTGAAACGAAGTTGATGATGGTGTTTGTTGTGTATCAATTATTAGCTTGCGAGTGGCAACAGTCGTTGTGCTGTGAAGCCGTTGCCCTAGCAACGCTGAATGTAAAAGAGTTGTTGTTCTTTTTAGCCGCCATTAAAGTAGTTGTGATCTAGTTTACGTCTAAGTTTGTCAGTGTCGTTCACAAGTAAAACACAGTTATATTTTTACGAACTCTCCGCAATATTTGGCGTCCGTGGACAGGACTTTTGAAGAAGAATGGATGCGTTGAAAGCAAAACGTAAGTCCTTACGAACTTCTTTTACGACCTGTGAAAATAAGTTGAAGCAGTACTTGTGTTCGATTGGCGACAAAGATGATTTGGAAGAGCTGTATGCATTGAAATCGCAATTTAAGGATAAGTTTGAGCGTTTAGAAGAAGTGCAAAATGAAATATCGTCACTACTTTTAGAAGATACGAAGAAGATTGACGAATACGAAACTGATTTTCATGCAGCAGAGGTGTACAGAGACAATTACTTAGATATCGATTCCAGAGTTGAAGTTTTCCTTAATAAAGATGTAAAATCTTGTTCCAGAGCCTCTTTAGAAGGAAATTCGTTAAAAGTTAGACTACCAAAGGTCGAGCTAAAGACATTTTCAGGTGACCCAAAGGATTATCTTACGTTCTGGAGTATTTTTTCAAAGATTCATGAATCCGAAGAGCTATCCGAAATTGACAAGTTCCAATATTTGTACCAATCTATGGTACCGGGATCGAAAGCTTCACGATTAATCTCCAGTTTCCCACTAACAGCAGAGAATTATCCAAAGGCTATTCAGCAATTGAAATTAAGATTTGGACGTGAAGATCTCCTTGTGCAAATATACGTCAGGGATCTCCTTTCCCTTGTCATGAAGAATGCTTCATCTGGAAAGAATTCACCGGATCTAGCATCCCTGTACGACATGCTGGAGACTAAGCTAAGAGCCCTGGAGAGCTTGGGGCGTACCAAAGAAAAGTTTGCTGATTTTTTGGAGCCTCTTGTAGAATCATGTCTACCTGAAAGTGTTTTGAGAGCATGGGAGCGTAGTAGAATTTCAGAAAATTCTGATGACTTGACAAGTCAAAGATCCCTTGAAAGGCTTATGGATTTCTTGCGTCATGAGGTTGAATCTGAAGAGATGATAACTTTGGCTCGTGAAGGCTTTGGAAGGGAAAAGGAGAGTTGCACTGCTCGAAACGGTCGAAAATCAACTCAAATAGACGAACCTACTGCTGCTGCACTCATCGTCAACAGCTCTGAAGAAAGGAAGAATTGCCTTTTCTGTGATCACCCACATCAAAGTCATGACTGCCAGAAAATAGTAGACTTGAGTTACGAAGAGAGGAAGTCGCAAGTAATGCGCAAAGGTTGCTGCCTAGTCTGTCTCAAGTCGGGTCACATGGCAAGGAAATGTCACAGTAAAGTAAGATGTCTCCTCTGTAAACGAAGACACTACGCCTTACTCTGCCCTGATTTACGAAAAGAATCCAGTCTTCAATGTAAGGACAAAGAAACAGTAGAGCAGAAGGCATTGCTTACGAATCTTCCTAGTGAGAGGGAGATATATCTTAAAACCATCATGCTAACACTACGAAGCGAAAATAGAGAGGTTTGTGTTAGAGCACTGTTGGATGATGGTTCCCAGAGATCCTATTTGGAAAAGAGTCTAGTTCAGGAGTTGAAGCTTCATCCCACAGGGATAGAGGTATTTACGCACGGTCTGTTCGGTGGAGGAGTGTCTCCTGCAACGGAGCACAGACGTTACAAGGTAACAGCGAAAGGCGTAAGCAACAATTATTCAACGTCTTTAACTCTTCTTGATCAGACAAAGATTTGCTCGTCGATACCTAGAATACGTGATGGAGTGATACTCAAGGAGCTGGCTTCTCGGGGAGTAGAGATAAATGATGTCGGAGTTGAGACACCACCAATAAGAGTGCTTCTAGGAGCTGATGTAATTGGAAGCATTTTAACAGGAAGAGTAGAACTTCTCAGCTCAGGTATCTCTGCTATAGAAACTCTATTTGGATGGACTGTACTTGGACTTGGCGAGAAGAAAGAGGTCTTCAGTATGGTTACGCTTTGTTTAGAAAATCTTAAGATTCAGAAGCTGTGGGACCTGGATACTTTGGGGATTATGGACCCCATAGAAGACAAGACGAAGAAAATTCTGAATGACGAAACATTTCTTCATTTTCAAGAAACTGTCAAGATTAACAAGGAGCAACGTTACGAAGTTGCACTGCCTTGGGTGACAGGTCACCCCTCTCTTTCTAGTAATCGTGAAATTGCGGAGTCACGATTGAAATCTGTCACTAAGCGATTAGTACGTCAAGATATTTTGTTGCCCTACCATGATGTCTTTCTACAATGGAAGAGAGACGGAATTATAGAAGAGGTAGAGCCTTTGAAAGATACTACTGGGACATTCTATTTGCCTCACAGACCAGTGATTAAGTTATCGAGTGCGACTACTAAGATACGTCCAGTTTTCGACGCCTCCTTGAAGACAGCTAGATGCGCCTCTTTGAATGACTGCTTAAACACTGGGCCAAGTCTTACAGAACAGATACCTCCACTGCTCAACAGATTTCGTATACACGCCAAAGGAGTGACAGCAGATATTAAGCAGGCTTTTTTGCAGATCAGTGTACAACCAGAAGATAGGAATGTGTTGCGTTTTTTGTGGTATAAGGATGTGACATGTTCTGAAGTTGTTGAATATAGGCATTGTCGTGTAGTGTTTGGTCTGACCGCTTCACCTTTCTTGCTGAATGCGACCATTTCACATCATCTAAGCTTAGAGAAGTTCCAGAGAGAGTCCTTTGCCTTTACTCTTGCTAAGCTGAAAAACGGGTTTTACGTAGATAACCTTGTCACTAGTGTTACGAATGAGGAAGAATTTGAGCTTCTCAAGAAACAAGCAAGAGAAATAATGGAGGCAGGATCCTTTGATTTACGCTGCTGGACCTCAACACCAGTAGAGGAAAGTCAATCTGTGCTAGGTCTGCGTTGGAGCATTTCTGATGAGTTGTTATGTGCCGAACCAAAAGTTATAGCGAAATCTGATGAAGAAATCACCAAACGAGCACTGCTGTCTACTTTGAACTGCGTATATGATCCCATAGGCTTCTCTTGCCCTGCCATGCTGTTCCCCAAATTAATTCTACAGGAAGCCTGGAAAAAGGATATAGGTTGGGACGACCCCCTCCCGAAAGAGCTGCAAATGGAATTTAATAAGTGGGCAAAACATATGGACATGATCAAGCTATGCACTATACCAAGAAGAATGTTCCGTGGTGAAGTAGCAGATGCTTCTTTGCACGTCTTTTCCGATGCTTCAGCCGCTGCGTATGCTTGTTGTATATTTCTACGCTGTGAAGAGCAAGGTAAGGTATACATAAGCTTAGTTTCAGCGAAATCAAGAGTTGCGCCAATGAACCGACCTACTATCCCAAGAATGGAATTACTAGGTGCTGCAATAGCTGCGCGTTTATATAAATCTACGATGGAAGCTCTAAATTTGCCTTTGAGAACCTTCTTCTGGACTGACTCGATGATGGTGGTTCTGGCTTGGATAAAGAATAAAGAGCCCTGGAACACCTTTGTTGGAAATAGGGTAAAGGAAATTCGAGCTCTGACCGACACCGATAACTGGAGGCATGTTCCTGGCGACCTTAATCCGGCTGATCTACCTTCTCGTTCCTGTACTTGGCTTGATCTTTACGAGACGAGATGGTGGGAGGGGCTAGAGTGGATGTTTAGCCCGCCTTCAGCCCCCTGGTACGGAGGGTTTTGGGAGCGAATGGTCCGTAGTGTGAAAGAGCTCCTTCGGAAGTGTTTAGGCAGAGCCTGTGTCACCTATGAAGAAATGTTAACTTTGCTCTGCGACTGTGAGGCAGTTATAAATGGGCGACCTCTTACGTATCTATCGAATGATCCCGATGAGTTGATGCCACTTACGCCTGCTCACTTCATTCAGGATCTAACGAAGCGGGAAACTATTGATTTGGATTTAATTGACTCTCAGCATTTACTGAAACGTGTGCGCTATCTTCATAGTCTACGAATAAACTTACGAAAACGTTTCTATAAAGAGTACCGGGGAGAATTAGTACGGAATCCAAGAACTAGTTCGAGAAGAAGAGTCGTAACCCCAGAAGAAGTTGTCTTGGTTGAAGCTAGGAGCCCAAACAAGATGAACTGGCCTTTCGCTCGAGTAGTTGAGTTGTTTCCAGGCAAAGACAAGGTCGAACGGGTTGCCAAGCTGCGAGTAGCCACTGGAGAAATTGTACGACCACTCCAGCGAATTTATCCTTTGGAGTTTAGTTCTGTGGACAACCTTTGTGATGATCATCGCCAAGAGTTCGGTACTCCAACACGTTCGGTCGAACCAGAGAAGCCCGCTGACCTCGCGATGGAGCCATCAGCGCCCGAACCCGAGCCTAGCGAAGACAACTATTCAACTAGATGCGGCCGACGAGTGAAACCGGTCGAGAGGCTGAATTTGTGAACTGTTCCTAGACTCTTAGCCGAACTTTAGCTTCAGATTGATATTTTTTAGACACCTCATAATTGTAATCATCACTAAGAAGGTTTTGTCTTGTTGCTCAAGACAAAAGGTGGGAGTATGTTGTGTATCAATTATTAGCTTGCGAGTGGCAACAGTCGTTGTGCTGTGAAGCCGTTGCCCTAGCAACGCTGAATGTAAAAGAGTTGTTGTTCTTTTTAGCCGCCATTAAAGTAGTTGTGATCTAGTTTACGTCTAAGTTTGTCAGTGTCGTTCACAAGTAAAACACAGTTATATTTTTACGAACTCTCCGCAATAGTGTTTGTTTACTTTTTGTTTTGCACAGGATCGTGAAGAATTTGAGTGTAAATGCATTTTATTAAACTGTATACAGCAGAATATTTTAAAACTAATCAGCTTTCTAAATTTCTCTCTTAATAAACCATTTTTTTTTAAAAGTTGAACTTGTTCTTATTGTACTCGATTTTGCAGGTAAAGATGAATCGTTGTTTAATACGACTAATGGATGGAGCTTATAACTTCACTCAAGTCCGGTCAATTTGTGAAACACCTTGGAAAAGGCCATATTTACGAAGATTTGGATATAATGATCCATTTCATAAAAGACCTGGTAACTAGTTTTAAATGTCTTTTGAAAGTGTGTGTTGAAGTGTCTGATTCATGAAAATCAAAAGAAGTACAGTAGACTCCCTCTTAACCGGCTTAAACGGGAACGATGGTTAGCCGGTTAAACGAAAATCCGGTTAAACCGGAGAAATTAAATAAATTGAAATTTAGATGTTTATTTGATTGCACTTCTGTTTATTGATGATATTTGCCTAATGAAATACATGTACAATTGAAATAACATGTAATTTTTAAGGTTATTTTATATATTATTATTAGTATTTTGCATTTTTGATTACATACCTTTGAAAAAATCTGATCTTTTTTTGTCGAAGTTTGGAAATTTGACAGTCGATCCCCACAGCCTTCTAATGTCAAAAAGTCCCCCCCCCCATTCTCCCGAACAAACCACGCGTTTGAAACATGTGCGACACTGAAAACCGATTGAAATAACCAAAAACTTGTAATTTCAGCTATTTTTAACATTTTAAGGGTGGAAATTTTCAGCCCGATTAAAGCGGAGATCCGGTTAAACAGAGGCCGGTTAAGTGGGAGTCTACTGTAATTAAAATTGTTAAAATTCCACAACATTATTTGAATTGCGATCTAAACCTGTAGTCTTAGTTAAATTTTAAATAAAAATTTAGTCGATTGTAAAAAAGAAAAGTACCTAAGTATAAAGGTCTAACAGTCATATTGTTATTACGAAATTTCATGATTATGCAGTTTACAGTAGCTAAAACTTGCAAATCTGGCGTTTTTGGCCTGCAATTTTAGTATCTTTATTATTGATGGTGCTTAGATTCTTGGATTTAGAAGAATTCTTTGTTCAAAAGTTCTACGATCTTTTAATTTAGAGATTTAATGAATGAAGCTAAAAAACCTGTATGAATTTTTAGTATAGGCATAATATAATATACGGTTTGTTAATTGGGGCCTTCTGGAGAGCTTGAAAATTCAACATTGGGTTGCTATGCCTGTTGAGTTGCACGAAATATTAAGTTGAATGTTTGCCACATTTGTGCATTTTCGTTGCTTGGCATAATAACTCAAATCAGTAAATCAGGAGCAAGACCTCCCTTTACATCATACCCATTGCAATTTTTTTTTTTAAATTTTGGGTGTACCAACTTCGGAAATTAAAAAGAAATCCTATAAAATAAGCGAATACTGTAATAAAAAGAAGAAAATCATCATAATCTTTAGTGGTTGATATGTATCTTCTTGATAATACACGGCTAAAAAAAAATTAGGGGAGCGCATTGTTTAACCGTTTCAGTCCCAATAACAATTTGGCATCATCATTTTAGTTTTTTTTTATTGTTTATGACCATTTATGATATCAAAAAGCAAATCATTCAAATGATCAATCTTTTTTTCGATTAGAAAATATTTTTTATTAATCTCAATAGATGTCAGCTGTATTATTTTTTAAATTATGATCAGAAAAGTAATGATGCCAGATGGCATCACTAAGACTGAAAGGGTTAAACCCTTTCACTCCCTGTGATTCAATTTGGAATCATCAGCTTGCATTTTTTTCTCACTAAGTTCAGCCCACACTTATTTATCGTTAGATGGAAGAATCATGTCTTTAAACAATTAAATAATTGTTGTTTTAATTAAATGAAACAATGAAAAATATGGTAACATAAAATGTCCTCCGAAAAAATTGACCTTAAATTCTTCACTCTTGCATATACATATGTTAAAAAGTTGATTTTAACTTTTTTTTTTAACAAATTAAGTTAAGAAAAAAATTATTGTTATAATTTATTCAAATGTTATGATTTCATCCCCCCTCCCCTTAAATGTTAGTTAAAAAAATAACGATTTTTCCCCCTTTTTTTTACCATTTCATTCTGAGTGCATTATGAATCCATCTCACAAATTTTTAAAATAAAAAATTAAATGGAATTGAAAGGATTAACAACAGGTCACAAAGTGCTCCCCTAATTGTATTGAGCAGTATATATCCTCTGTGAAGTTATTTTATTCTTTCAAATGCGTAATTTTTTTTTTCAGACACCTTGCCAAGAATCAAGGAAGACCACAAGTACGCCAAGGTTGGGATGAAACATTTATCGAAATTCAAACCTGAAAATGAATGGACTGAAAAGAGGAAGTATTTTGGACAGAATGATTATATAGGTATATTATATATTATGATTGTATGAGAATGATTATATAGGTATATATGATTATATAGGTTATAATTTTTTAACATTTACTGTTGTGGTATTTTAAATACCGACCTGCCTGAACTGGCCTTGTGGACACATTTAAAACCTTACAGATCTATAGTCCATTTACTGAGTTTTGATCAGAAATTGTAAAACTATGCTCTCTTGCACATGTTCTAGAGGCAACACGTTATGAAAAACTAAAAATTTAACCGTTTGCCGCAGCAATGTTGAGGCCTATTCATGGAGATGTGTAGATTTGGTTAGGTTTGATTTGAATTATCGTTGCACTAAAGCTACCCGAGGGTTATTGGCGGCTGGCGTTGTATTTTAGAACCACAGTCAAGTGACAAGCCGACACCTGAATAGGCACCCAACGCAACCGTTAAGGGCAACATCGTACGCAGCGTTAGGACTTTGAAGGATATTTAACGTGCACTCCCTCACACAGGGTATTGTTCGTCGGTCCTTTTTGGCTGCACGGGCCGTTTATAGGTAGGCAGTTATTTTAACGATGCCCGGACCCGAACCTGGGACCTTTCGCATGCTAGGGGAGTGCCTAACCGACTGGGCTCTCCAGCCCTGGAGTTGTGTAGAACAGGGGTTCCCAACCGGTGTGGTACGCGGGAATATTTCAGGTGGTACACGTGAGTGATGTGAGCAACATGCTCTAAATAGCTACTCTACGCATGTGCAGTGAGCACGCAAACAAATTACTCATTGTTCTAAACTTTAACATGATATTAAGGAGAAATCTTTTATTAACTTCCGGGATCTAATTTTGCCGAGTTTGTATCATTTTTTACTTGCATGTTTTAGACCTATAGGTAATAAACAAAACTGTAAATTAATACCATTTTAATATTCTTATTTCTCCTTTATTATAAGCATTTCATAAATAAACAAATATCTAACCAAAAAATACGAAATTTTCTCAGGAATTTTACTCAAAAAACATTTGAATATTTTCAGAAAAGTAAATATTATACGTTTATTAAAATATTTATGTCTGGTGGTACGGCAAAATTTCTCAAGAAGTCAAGTGGTACGCAGGTTCAAAAAGGTTGGGAACCCCTGGTGTAGAAGAAAATAGTATTTTGCTCTTTTTTTAGAATCTGTTATATCAGAGTCCATGCTGTAGTTACAAAAATGTTTTTGTGACATTGACTATATTTTTGTGAATCATAAATACCTATTTCCGGGTGGTTCTGTTTCACCTAAGAATTTTTTAAAATATGAAACTTAATTTTTTCAGTCCTTGATGTTGAAAGCACTCATATCCATGTGTAAAGTACTAGTTCGTCCTTTTATTTAGGACTAGCAAATTTATACCTGTACTTCGCACGGATTAAAAAAAATTCAAATCGATCCAAGTATGTGTACTATATAACCTGTTTTAACCCTTTCGCTACGAAGGATATTTGCTTCCTCGTAGTATTTGAAAGGAATAACATTATCGAATCCTTAGTTGTTCGGGCGTTTTGGTGCGCTTCCGCAAGGCAAGGAATAAAATCATAAACTTAAGTTATTCTTCCCGCTCGTTTTCGAGTATGAAATCCCGTTTCATTGTTTTAAAATTCCAAAATCAAAAATACGGTGTAAAATGCACTCACAAATGGCATCACAATTCCCTCATAAATAAATATCGTCACCTGACTGTGGTTCTAAAATACGACGCCCTTCGCCAATAGCCCTCGTGCAGCTCTAGAGCGATGTTAATTCAAACCAAAACAAAAAAACCCCCATAAATAAATAAAACCTTTTAACTCTTTTGGCGCATTTTGGGAAATAATTTGGCGAGAAAATAGATATAGCTACAAACACGCAGCCGCCTCGGTGGCCGAATGGTTAGTTAACTAGCCTTTGGAGCTGCTGAGGTCGGGTTCGAATCCCGGTCAGGCATGGATGTTTGTGACAGTCAAATAAATGTTGTTATTTGTCTATGTGTTATTCATTTCTTTGTGACTGTAAAATTTCTTTCTGTGTCTGTCCCACTTGACGAAAGCTTATAAGCGGTTCTATGAACAAGCACACAAGCTGGAATATATATGTATCATACCATACCATAACACACCATCATACAGCTCTAACACAATGACCTTAGCACAACCAACCAGCTTATAAATTTGTTTTAAAAAACATTTTGGCCATTGGGCGAATTTTAATACATAATTTGGCGAGATTGGCAACATATATGGCGAAAAAAATAAAGTATAACACCCTTATATGCAGCTGTAGTGCGATGGCCTTTATTAACCATCATAGTTCAGTAATAGCTTAACAAACATTGTGCCCATTTGGCGAGATTGGCAACGTATTTGGCGAAAAAATAAAGACATAAAATCCTAATATGCAGCTGTATTGCGATGGCCTTTATTAACCATCATAGTTCAGTTATAGCTTAACAAACATTTTGCCCTTTTGGCGAGTTTTAATTAATAATTTGGCGAGATTGGTAACATATTTGGCAAAACAATAAAGACATAAAACGCTTATACGCAGCTCTAGTGCAATTTCGTTATAAACCATCGCATTTCTGTAATTGCTTAGCTATACATTTATTGCTGCATATTTGCAATCAACAAAACCATCAATGAAGAAATCATCAACTAAACCCACAATATATCCTCGTATGAAAACTGGTAAGAAATACGTCACTTGAAACATATAAATTATTTTCAAATGATGATTTTAGTTTCTGAAAGTAATGGCAACACAAAAATAAACATTTTAAACTTCATTTTTATTATTATAGATTAAAATATCAAGTTAAAAATTAAAAGTTGCCTTGATATAAATTAAAGAATAATATAAAATGAAAGTTTACTACTTAAAATGATAGTAAACTAAATCTTTAAAATGAAAATATTTGTAAGTTTTTAAGAATAAAGTATTTTCTTTTTTATATTTTAACTATTTTCGAAAAGTTTATTTTAATTTCTTCTGCTGAATGGCAACTCGACAGAAAATTTTTCATCGTATTTGAGCCAAAGTGGTGTATTTTTTTCAGAAAATTCGAATTTTCTCTAAAAATAGAACATTTTGAGCTCTGAAAGTTCTTATTTTGCAACTCAAGTATGAACTTCGTATTTCTACCAAGTTACGAGTCAAACAAATGTCTAGTTTGTGAGTTTCGGAGAGACATACATACACACACACACATACACACAAAACTTCATTTTTATTATTATAGATTGCCCAGATGGTATTTTATTAGTACGACTTGCAATTATGAATCATCACTGCACAGATGATTAACAGCAACTCTAAATGTGTATTAAAATTGTCCAGAATTATTTTAAAGCAGATTTTTGGCAGTTAGGTCTTCTGCAAACTAAACATATTCCTAGAGCTGAGAGCCAGTTTTTGTAGCGCCAAATAAACCTCTGTGGATGTTAAAGTTTTCTGAGGTTTAATTTTGCCAAGAGAGAGCCCAAGCCAAATGGGTACTCAGGGATCTTTTACGTGGCCACATAATCTTATGTAATGCTTGCTAACGTTTTTCCTATCCTGAAACTCTGCAGGCGCATCCTAATCTTGAACCCTCTGTCTTTGGCATACGAGGCAGGCACATAATACCTCATAGCCACTGAGCAGACAGGTGTTAATGCTAGAGACTGATAAGTACTACTTGTTACTGCATACTGAATGAAGAAGTGTTGCTTTGTTTGAAATTTTCAGGGTATTTGATTGCTTTCGCTTGAGATTCGATCATCTCCTTTTGTCCATCCAACATAGGGTTTTTACCTTCAGTGCTTGGAAACAGGGTAAATCGGACCTAAACATTTTACTACATTCTATGACAGATAAGTTTCAAAATCTTCATCTAAATGTGAATTAACTGGTAATAACTTTTGCAAATTCCTGACATTAATCATTTGTGATTTTGGGAACCTTGCGTGTTCATAGATCATGGATGAGGAAGTCCATGAATGGAATATAAATGCTGATTCTGAAGAAATCTTATGTAGATTTGCATTGCACATTGGCTCTGTTTTTTTTTATTCTCCGTTAGTCTTGGCTTCTTTATTTCAATCCCCATCTGATTAGCCAAATATTCAGATTTAACATATAATTTGTTAAAATAGTTTGCTGCTACTTTCTCTGTGCAACGTTGTTGGCCTTTCAGTGTGGCATCAACTAACTTCATTGCTTCGAGCTTATATTAGGGGTATACCTATGAAATGACCCTTTTTTTAAGAAAACTCACCGGTGAATTTTGCATCACTGGATGAGGGTAAAAAATCAAAGTATGTACCATTAAAATCAGTAACTTTTGCTTATCTTTTTGGTAAATTATGGATTCCTTCGTGATAGAACTTTGCGTCCTGGGAGGTAAAAAACGAAGATGCTTATTTTTCAACTTCATCAAAAGTAGCGAAGTGCTGCTCAGCCAGACCATGTTCCATGGATCTGAGCAAGTGATAGTCTGAAAGACCAATATCTGGAGAATATAGCGGGGGCAATAAAACACCCCATGTTAGGTTTTTTAAGGTGTTTTTAACGTTATTTGTGGTGTGAGGCCGCGCATTCCAATGGAGCAAAATAACTTCCGTGTTTGCGAGCCCATTCTGGCCGTTTTTTGATAAATTCCCGGTTTACATCGGTTAATTGTTGTTGATATTGATCAGAAGTAACTATTTCACCAGGTTTAAGCAGCTCATACTTAAGAAGGCCTTTTTTGATCCTACCAAACACAAAGAATTGTCTCTTTCAAGGCGATTTTCTCTTTAGAGTCAATGTTGAGGGTTGGCCTGGAATCAACCAACATTTTTTTCGTTTAGGATTGTCAAAATATATCCATTTTTCATCACCTGTGGCAATTCGATGCAGGAAACACTTTCTTTGATGTCGATTCAAAAGTTGTTCTCAAGTGACTTTTTTGTTCTCCATCTGTAACTCTGTTAAAGCATGTGGTACCCATTTTCCTTCCTTGCAAATTATTCCCAATGCATGAAAACGTTCACTAGTACATTTCTGAGTTACATTTAACATTTCTGAAATATGTACCCGCGTCATTTTTGAATTTTTATCCAAAATTGTTTGCAATTCTTCATCTTCAATTTTTTTTGGTAGTTTTTAATTATCTTTGTCTATCACATCAAAATCAGCTTTTTTAAATCAAATAAACCATCATTTTCAAAATGATTCAGATGGATAATTGTTTCCATAAGCTTTTTGAAGCATTTGAAAGCTTTAGCAGCAGTTTTTTTCAAAATAAAGTAATGGATTAAAATTTCCCGCAAATGACCCTTTGTTGGCAAGAAACATGACATCTTTAAAGCCTAGAATGACCATGAAAAAAACACAGCAGTAACTAATGCCCCTGGCAGGTGAAAGGTTAAAAGTAGTCTGACAAAATGCTAGTAGGACGATTCCACACTTTTATTAACCCGGGTGCAGTGCCATCTGTTCATAAAAGGGTCATTCTCAAAAAATGTTACAATTCCAACTTCCAATGTTAAAAAAATAAAGTTCGATTTTATTCAAAATAATTGTTACTATTGAATTAAGAATTCACATATCTATTGAAACTACATAAAATCTGTATATTTTTTAAATAATTTATGCTTTAATTCAAAATTTTCACTTACCGCAATGCTATTATACCGAGAGTTTTGAAACGGACATGATAAAATATACGTATAGACACCACACTCGAATTGCTCTCAACCATAAATTTTGTTCAGTAAAATATTTTCGAGATAGCAGCGCTCCTGATTTCTTAGTTTGAACTACGTTTAACGACAACGCTTCTTATTGCTCGGTTCTTTGCAGCGGGATCCTTTGCAAGATGGAATTAATTGGTTTAGTTTTTTAAACGAATGCAGTTGGAGTAGTTTAGGTTGTGGTCGAAATTTAGATACGAAATATTTATGTAAATTTCATATTTTTGTTTTTCATTCGATGAAAAGAAAACGCGGCAGTGTCAATTGGAAATAGCAAACGATTTTTTCCTTTTTTTATACAAAAATAATAGCTTCATTGAAACCTGTGTTAATAACTATATTCTTATATAATTAATAATATAAAATTATATTATTTTTATCCTTAGTGTTTCCAAAAAATAATTTTATAGCTTTACTTTTTTAAAAATTAATTATTTCTTCTTTTGATAGTACTAAATATATTCGGCTACTTTTTAAAAAGTTCTGAATGGACAGACGATTTTTTCCTCATTTTACAATAAATGATTTCGTTGTTACCAAGATATAAATTTCATTAAATATTTTCTGCGAAATGCTAAATTAATTTTGCATAAAGGATTAAATACTTCAAAATGTTTTCATTGCATTTAGTTGTTAAGTTAAAATGAATTCGTCATAAACAATATACATGCCTTAATTTAAGTAATATTAATTACTCTGCTTTTAATAGCTAATTTATGTTATTTTCGCATCATTATTATGAACCGAATTCTTAACTACCAGCTCGATTCGGTTGTCCGCGCAGGCTTTCCTATCTATCAAAAGAAATAAAAAGCATCAATGTTTTGCATATCAATACTTCACTGTGAATAGTCACTAAAAGCATCAATAACTTAAGATCCGATGATATTATGTCTATTTCGTGTAACGCGGCGACAAAAACCGATGCGGCGAAAGAGCTTTAAAACATAAATCAATTAAACCGAACAGCAAATACGATCAGCTAAAAACAAATTTTAATTCGCGCGCGTTTCATACTACTAAAAAAGAAAAAATTGTCTGTGTTGTGTGATCACGTGTCTTAGAAATTCTGATTAAGAGCAGTGATCGTAATAGTTGTAGACTCCGACAATGTTTAAAAAAAATGCTATATGATTAAAAATTCCTCTGTTTAATCAAATATTCAATAATATTTGACCCGCAATTGTTGATAGTTTTGAATAAGTACCCATGTCATCTAAAATTCTGTATATGTCAAGCAACAATCAAAACTTTTATGTCATATTAGTTCGTAGTTAAGAATTGGGGGCACTGCGCTCATCAAATAGTTAGCTTCTTTTTCTACGGTAACAGAGTGGACATTTTAAACTTTAACATCGCTTTTTGCCATGAAGTTTATCTAATTTAAAATTTGTTTTTAGCTCATTGTTATCAGTTTCTCAAGGGCTTTAAACTGTACTATCACTTTATTCTTAAATAGGCTCCAGTTTAATAAAAATACGGTAACATAGTAGTCATTGAATAATCACACTCTCATTAATTTTTAAAACTTTTATATTTTTCCTCCATAAACTAAAATTTTAAGAGAAAATTGCCATGCATTTCAGAAATAAGTGTCTATGGTAGTACTTATTTCAGCAAAAAACTTAATTTTTTTGCATTTTTTGTCGTGAAATTTTGGTAACAGAGTCGACAAAAGAAAATTCTTCGATTCTGTGGGACACCATATATTAATCTACAAAACAAAACTTTTTTGTAATTGAAAAGTGGTAAAAGGCTTATTTGATCGCTAAGATGCTTCTTAATCATCATAAGCATCAATAATTAAGAAATATTTATTTTAAGTTATAATTATCTTCTCTTGTTCTTTAATTTTTGGTCATGGAATATGTGAAATTTACCGACTATGCTCCTTTAAATGAAATCTCCAACTTTTGTTTTAGTATTTTTGTACTTTTAAAATATGGGTACAATAACTTAAAAGTGCGTTCTTTTATGCAGTTCAAGTGAAAATTCCGTAACAATAAAATTAAAAATACTACAAGCAATGAAAGCTGTGGGACAGCATTTGTAACATTTTTTGAGAATGACCCAAAAGGTCATTTCATAGGTATACCCCTAATATATGTCTCTGCTTGGAGTCTTGTGGCTAAAGGGAGGGGCAGTGCAGACACATCTGCTAAAACTACCACTCCAATGATAAATTTAGGGGACATGATTCATAAATAAGAAGGTATTACTTCATTTTCCGTCCTCTTAGTTGGTAATAGATCAAATACTTGGGGTAAGAAGGGTAGGATCAAAAATAGTTACTACTAAATCATTCATGGGATCCAGTATCTCTGCAATTGGATTGACCAAACCTTGACCTCGGGATAGACTAACACACATTTGAGATTATGACATTCAGAATGTGAATTGTATGTTTCTTAAGAAAATTATGAAATGGACTTTATTTGGTTAGGAAATTCAATAATATCCAGAATGCTGGGGAGCTCAGTCGGTTAGGCACTCGCCTGGCATGCGAAATGTCCCAGGTTGGGGTCCGGGCATCGCCGAAATAACTGCCAACCTATTAACGGCTCGTGCAGCCAAAAATATCCGACAAATAATACCCAGTGTAAGGGGGTGCATGTTAAATATCCCTCAAAGTCCTACCGCTGCGTAAGTTGTCATCCTTAACTGTGGCGTTGGGTGCCTATTCAGGTGTCGGCTCGTCACCTGACTGGTTCTAATGTATGACGCCCGTCACCAATAGCTCTTGCATAGCTCTAGTGCGACGATAATTCAAACCCTAACCAATAATATTCAGTGTGTAACTTTTTCTGGGGAGGGCTTGTGCCGACTGGATCCGACAATGGATAGCGTGTTAATAAACCACAGTTAATTTTCCACCAAGGTAATCAACACACCGCTCAATTATTTTTCTTTGGTTATTTCAGACATCCTGGGCGACGGCAGCATCCATCCCGTAAAAATCCTGACCAACATTCCTCCATGGCTACGAGGCTTCAAAGGAAATGAGTTTCAGATGCTTTTGAGGAAGCAGCGACATTACTACTTTTGGCGGTGGTCGCAGCCTACGAAATGGAAATGGATCAATAAGCGAATTATGTTCTTGTATAGGTATCTGAATAGGAAGACGCTAACGTAATTAGTTTTTTTGTTGCCATTTCTTTGATGATCCATTTACCTTTCATTTGTTTAGAAATAAATATGCTTGTTTGATGAAATTTTTTGTGTGGTTTTTGTTACTGTCTGCATCAAATTTGATATATTCTCTTGTATAGATAAAAAAAAAGAAGTGATTTTTAGAAGCGATATTATGAGCCCCATTTTTAAAAATTCTCCTCAAACAGTTTCTATATTCCAAGTCTTTTTATGTGTGACTTTAATTAACATTTATTATTAATTTTTGTTTTCTAAATTAGTTTTTGGTATGAAGATTAAAAATAAAATGCATTTAGGATTCTTATTTTAAATTCTATGTAAATTGTAAATGTTTGTTAATGTAAAAATGTTAAGGCTTATGCAGTGTTGTTTGACAAAAAAATGTAAGCTTAAAATATTATTTTGCTAATGTTACCTTTTAATGCACTCAAAGAGTCACAGAATTTGCGTTCATAATTAAGTTTTTAATAAAAATTATGCATGTATAATGTATATACTAATATAATTTTTTAAACTGTTAATTTCAACAAAGGATCTTAGTTTTTGCTGTGTCTCGATTTCTTTTACACCAACATTCTATTCTGAATTTGAGTTAATAATTAGGATGGTTGCTTAACTTATCATTAGCTTGAAATCTTCTCTGTCTGAGGGCTCTTTTTTCTGTCTGCAAGTGCAATTCATACCAAAACATAAAGTAATTGTATTTTATGCAAAATATTCACTCTAAAAATTATTGCTTAATTCATGGAACTTCATGGATAGTTTGAAAGAAATGCATGTACTAAAATAATCTTTAATTTAGATAGTATGCAATTTTAATTTTCATAAGACACACAAAAAATTGAGATTAACTCAGCATACACGAGGGACTCATTACAGTTAAGTATTTTTTGCCTTTAAATCAAAGCTGCAATAGGCATGTTTCAAGTCTTGAGTGCCAACACCTCCACAGGAATGAAAAAAAGGTTGGTTTCTGATTGTAGTGGGTGTAACTTTCGGAGACGTACCACCAATCACTGAAACCACCAATGGAATCCAGGAAAGTTTTGATAAAATATCAATGTGTTATATACAGAAAACATTGGTGCATCGTCAGTAAAAACAAAATTCAAGTTTTGAAAGAAGTATTACAAAGGCAATTTGTAATTTTGCACATACACGGGAACATACCAGCTGACTACTACAGATAGTCCGTAGTTTCTACAGGCGATGGGATGAAAGTACAGACTTACGGAAACGCAGAGCCTATAGGCAGAGCAATTAAACACGGGCATAATTGCAAAACATACCAAGAGCAAAAAAGAATGCATTGAAAGGTATTGGGTGGTTGTTCTGTGTAACAGCATGAAAAATGTTTCACCTAGAGGGTGGAGTAAATAACTTACTTAAATTCCCCCTAACATTTTCATGCATTCGCATCCAATTTGGAGTTAAATTTAATATTAAATACTTACTTTTTCTACAAAAAAAAATTAGATATTATAAATTCTGTTTTTTAATTGGCAATTTTCTTAACATCGACCCATATATAAAAATAATTGATATAAATGCAGAGACCGTTATACTACTTTTTATTTTTTAAATTTGAATGTTGTTTATACTCAATGTAAAGTAATAAAAAAATTGGAATATTAAAATATTTGATAGCTTTACAGACATAAATAAGTAATTCTGAAAAATAAAAATGATTTTTAAGCATTTTTCTAAAATGAATAATTTTTTTTAAAGATTTCAAGAACGGATGTTCTTACTAGGTTCCACAGACGAGTGAATGGGGAAAAAGAGATTCAAACGACAATATCAACGCAAGATTGAGTTAATTTCCGCCCGTTTGAATTAAAAGTCCCAGTCAATCGGGAATTTTTCATAAAATAAACTGCGTGAAATTTAACCCTCCCTCCTCCTACGTTGCGTTGGGTGCCTATTCAGGGGTCGGCTCGTCACTTGACTGTGGTTCTAAAATACGACGCCAGTCGCCAATAGCCCTCGTGTAGCTCTAGTGCGACGACAATTCATGGTTTGAGCAAATAGGAACATTTGCATAGCATTGCGTTGAACATAAAAATAATTGAGTTTGATTGAATTTACGCCGCACTAGAGCTACATGAGGGTTATTGATGGCAGGCTTCGTCATTTAATCTCACTGTGGAAATTTCGAAGCCGACACCTACGCAGATACCAATTTTTTGAAACCTTCCCACAAGTAATTAACGTGTTAATTAGTTCCGAAATAGACCTGGTTCGATAGAAGAAGATCCAAATATAATTTTTCAGCCTTTGATTACAGGTATCAGTCATTTATTTCTATAAAAAAATGAAGTTGGACGAGGGTCAATACGATACTGGGTTCTTACAAAACTTAAAAATCTTTTAGTAGTTAACTTTAAAGGCCTTTTGCATTAAATTTTTTAAAAAAATAAACTGCTAACTGCAAATAAGTGATTCAACCTTTTTTTGTATTTATAGCACAAAAATGTGTATTTTTAGAGCATAAGGCGTGCCTCTCAGTAACTATTAAACATAATTAAAAAAAAACTTTGTAAAACATACTACATTTGTATGGAACGTATGTTTAGTTAAAAAATATACGTGCAGGATTTTGCTCGGGTCTCTTACGAGGTTAAAGATACGCAACTGTGACGTTACAGTAGACATGGAGTGGACGTTCTAGTTGCCCATTGAGTTATGGCTTCTCTAACTATGAACACCATAGAACTAATTTACGCTGTATCTCAAAGCCGCTATTTTATATTCAACTATTTTCCCCTAATATCTACAATATTTATTGTAAATTTTCAGAAGAACTTTGGCAACAGGAGGAATTTTTCGAAAATATCACCAGCTTATTTTCCGCTCCGCCGTACTCTGCTTCTCCCAACAGTAAACCTGCGACAAATCACATATTTTTCAGAACCCTTTTCAGCGAAGATCTTACGATTTGACTTTTGAAAAGCCTTTCACGGGGTAAAGGTTTTCTCCTAACCTTTACCCGAAGAGGACCAACTACACAAAATAATTGCCAATCCAGAACACGTTTCCTTTACTTTCTTTGCTGGAAAAGGAAGGGAAAAAAAAGTACAGAGTCTCTCTCCGCTCTTCTTTTATCTTAATATTTCGAAAAAGAAGACAAGCCGCGGAATCTCCAACCAAGCCGAAAATTGCTTTTGGTAAAAGGATCTAAATCATTTCGGCTTGGCATAGGATATGGGGTTTTCCTCATGTTTGCGTTTCACTCGAGCCCTGGTAGTTTAAATTCTAACCCCACTATATACGCAATCTTTTTAATTGAGTTTGGTTTAGTCGTACCAGAGCAACACTGGCGAATGTCGTTAAAATTTAGAAGCATACACTCTTAAAACAAACGAGCGAATTTAACTCAATCTGAGTAATTTTCACTCTTCCAGTCTTGAAAATGCACTTCTCCGAAAGGAGTGGATCCTTTGTGTGTTAAACCTCCAACAGGCTCACTCCAAACAAGTGATTTTAACTCAGTCTGAGTTAATATTCACTCTTTTCCAGTGTCGAAAATGCACTTCTCCAACTGGAGTCGATTTCACTCTTTTGGTTTAAGAGTGTAGTCAAGTGACGAGCCTACAGTCTAAATCTGAGTAGCAATCTCTTTAGTTGAGTTGAGTTTGTTTATGGTCGCACTAGAGCAACAATGGCAAAGGGCGTCAAAATGTAGAAGCATGGTCAAGTATCGACTGATCTAGCCTACAGTCTACATATGAGTAGGCTGACTTAGGAGCAAATTTAACTACACTCCTCTATGGTCGGGGATGGGATTCAGTTGGTAAGGCGATTGCCTTTGCATGCAATAAGTCCCAGGTTTCGTGTCCAGGCCTTGTTAGAATTTCTTTGAAACTATAAACAGTTTATGTATCTAGAAAGCCTGACATATAATGTCCCGTTTAGATGTGGTGCAAATTAAATGCGTTTAAAAGTCCTGGTACTGGGTACGTTGTCGCCCTTAAAAAGTTGCTTTGGGGGCCTAAAGAATAGTCATACGTCCTCCCGTTTTTGCATAAATGAAGAGTACACGGGAAGAACCGATTGATTTCTTTGGAGTCTTTCCATAATTGTCTCTGCTTGGCGGTCATTGGCGACCGGAAACCGGTTTTTCTTATGGTTCTTCATTTGCGGTACAAGCATGTGACTTGTTCCACTCAACTCTGGCGTGAATTAGGGTTGCCGCGAAAGATAAGCAAAGTGATTAACTGGCATCTTTACACCAGTTTAGGCGATTTCTCGCTGTCATCCCCCAAAGAGGCTATTAAGGAAATCCTTGTACGAAATCAATCGGCTCTTCCCGTGTACTCTTCAAATGACAACGCTCGTCGCCAATAGTCCTCTTGTAGTTCTACTGCGGCGATAATTAAAACTCACGTAACCTCACTATGCAATATCTTTAGAGTAATTTAATATTGACTCTATTACAGCAATGACAAAAATTCGTTGATTTGACTAGTTGGCGAACGCTTTTTTTACGCTAATAAAACTTTTTTTTACGATCTGCTGCAATTTCCTTCCGTTTAAGCTAGCCTGACCATATTTGTCTTAGTTATTAACTTTTCACTTATGAAATCTTCATTAAATATTCATGATCCATATTTAGTTCACGTAGTTTTTGTTTGAAAATACTAAAAAAGATTAGACCATTCGTAAAATTTCTTCTGGCAAACACGCAAAGGTTATACCCTCAAATTCTTCAAATAGTTCGTTGAAATATTTCATTTCATTTGTTAATTAAAATTTCATCAAAAATGTAAACAAATATTTAACAAATAAAGGTAAATTAGCATTTCATAAATAACTTTTAATTAATAATTATTTGTTGATTGCAATTTCAGAAATGAAGTTTATTTTGTATTTCATTTATTAATTAATCTTTCATTTGGTAATGGGCATGTTTCACGTTTTGAGTGGCAACAGTTCCGTCTGTATTGTTTTCATTTTTGGTCCTTCCGGAATTAGGGGAGGGCGGGTAATCCCGCCACCCCGGGAAATGCCGCCACCCCTTGCATCACGCCAGCGGTGTGTGTGGGAGGGGGGCTGGGAGAGCTGATCTGTAGCAGGAAACAAAATAATTTGTAATAGAAACTCTAATGGCCGTGCGGTGAGTTGATGTAAAGTTATTTAAAAAATACGGATTTTAGTGATTTTCATTGAATTTTGGGCCTTCTGAAATTAAGAGTAAGTGACTGTTATCTCTAAGTTAGATAAATCAGTTGCATATCATTGAAAAGAGTAATTATTTGGCAATGTTATCACGTTGTTAGTTTGAATGCTAGGCTATCTACCTTCCCCTAAACAAGCCGTCTATGCCATTTCGTTTTACTGGGGTAATGCCGCCACATCACTTCGGGGTTATGCCGCCACCCACAAGAAGATAGCGCATAACCCTTAAAATAGAAATTTCATATATTAGCCCTACAACCTATTAGTTTTAGTTCCAGATGCCAAGATTGCCAAGTATTCGGAAAATAATAACTGAAATGGCCAAATAGACCAACGAAACTTAAAAAAAAAAAAAAAAAAAAAACCTGCCCAGTTTGTTGAAAATGGAAAGTTAATAAAAGTGTAGCTGTACCCTGTACAATTTGCCATTCCAAGGTTAATTAAAGAGCTTTATTATATCATTTTCCATTATTTATAGATTATTTGTTTTGTTTATCGATGTGGCGGCATAACCCCAGTGGTGTGGCGGCATTACCCCAGGTACCGGGTTTTTCCGAAAATGTGCAAGCTTGAAAAAAAAATTATTCAGTTTCTATTAAAGATTTAAATTTTTTTTTAAAAAGCACCACAATATAGGTTATCAACTTTAGTATGCTATGCTCAATACAATTTACATTAATTGTAACACAATTCTGCATGAAAATTCAATTTCCCTTAAGGGGGTCTGGCACCCCAAAATCATTGAAAAAATAAAAAAAATAAAA
This sequence comes from Hylyphantes graminicola, assembly GCA_023701765.1. Taxonomy (NCBI): domain Eukaryota; kingdom Metazoa; phylum Arthropoda; class Arachnida; order Araneae; family Linyphiidae; genus Hylyphantes; species Hylyphantes graminicola. The sequence continues at coordinate 26,840,657 of CM043120.1, read as the reverse complement.
TTAGTGGCTTAAAATACTATATCAACCTTTATTAATAATGTCACAAAGTTTTAGGACGATTGGAAAAATATTTTTGACATTAAAGGCAATTTTATTTTACCCTTTCTTTAGTGAAACGGCCCAGAACGGCCGAACGACTAAGGATTCGATAATGTTATTCCAATCAAATATTACGAGGAAGCAAAAATCCTTCGTAAGGAAATGGGTTAACAATACAAAATTTAAATTGGTTTTTCTCGGTTTTACAATTTTTGAATCATGTGAATGTTTGGGGGCACATAACTAAAAATGTTATTCATTTAAATACTTGAATTTTTTATGTGTAATTCACAAGTATATTTAAACATTTTAACGCAGGGAATAGTCTGTAAAGGTTTTACTTTAAAAAAAAAATCTTTTAGGTTAAAAATATTGACATTCTTCAACGATATTTAAAAAAATTCATATTTAATCTAGTTTTTAGTTTTTCAAAATAATCTTGTGTTAAAATACTTAAAAATGTCTATAGATGAAACTGTGAAAATTTGAAATGGATATATTAATTAGTTAATTCTTGAGATGCCCCCAAAGTTGGACAATTTAACATGGGCTTCTATGGAGGTGCCAGACCCCCTTAATATGGCGCCATTCCCCCGCCCTCCCCTACATTTGTTTTCGACAATACATAATATTTTTGCCTGACTGAAACGAATGTTGTGTACAAACTTTTCTTGTAGCAGAACTAAAGCTTTTCTGTGTTTGCGAATCCCGTTAATTTGCTGTCCCACAATTTTGCTTAATTTCTCCGTTTAAGGGGGTATGGGACACTTTCAACTTTTTTCTTTAATATTGCAGATATCAATATAATTTTTTTTCCATAAATGTATACTAAATATACTTACACTTTTAGATAGTCAAAGGTTTTAAATTATCATTATTTATTTTTAAAAAAAATAAAATGTGTCAAAAAGTGATGTCTCTTATTTTTGTTATAAGTCAAAAACTTATTTATTGGCAAACAAATGTTTAGCATTTTTATAAACAAAAAAATGTATTTAACAAACTGTCTTTACCGATTTTTCATATTTGCCATAGTTTTTTTTAAAAAAATTATTGAAATTTTTTTAATAATTTCACAGGTTCACTTTTTTTATAAAAATTAATAAATAAAGAAATAAACTATTTACAACTAATCCCCAAAGACAAATTAAAGATATATGTTTGAAAAATATGAGTAAAAAATTTTGACACTCTATGGGCAGTAGATTTTGAGATATATCAATTTAAAGTCAAAAAATCATCGAAAACACGATCAAGGAGAAAAACAGCTTTGAAGTTTATCACTTTCCTTACTGAAGCGCTCCAACCGACCGAACAACTAAGGATTCGATAACGTTATTCCTATCTAATATTACGAGGAAGCAAAGATTATAAACGTGGTTGGCTAACACAGATGTCATGACACAAAAAAATACACATCTCACGTTCTACTGCAGATATAAATAAAATTTTTGTTTTAAATTATTCTAAAATATTTGTGTTATTTTTTATGATAATAATAATTTTTTTGAATTTTTTGAGGATTTTGTGTCCCATACCCCCTTAAGATAAAATATCATCTAAACCGAAGTTTTCCAACAACTTTGATGTTGTAAAATGTTTTGCATGATGGATTCTAATTAAATTAATGCCGTTAAAACTTAATAAATAGCAGCAATTAAACATGTTGAATGTAATGATTTCTAAAGTAAGACTTTTGAATACAGCACGAATGAAAACTGAGAGTTACTTCACCTGAAACAACCCAATTGGTAATTAATAAGTGAAGTTTAATTTGCTGATAATCTGTTATTCTATCTAAGCTTGTTGGGTCTTTTTTTACGATCCTTTTGGATCCTTTAGTAGATTCGGTATTAAAGCAGGCTGATCAAGCTGATGCATTGTTATGACAAAACAATGCTACTTACCTCTGGGTATAGGAAGAGTAATTAGGTAATTAAACTGTACGGGGTAATTGTTACCCTTGTCGTAATGATCGAAAAGCGCATACAGGCTTTTGTTGGTGGTTCTCGTAGTTTTAATTACTGATGAACACTCGATGGGACTTAAGTGATTTAATTATAAATCACTTCACTACTTTGCACACATTTTCTTTATTAATTACAACTATGTACATAATCATTTTGTCAAATGCTTTTTATTATGAATGAGATTAGTTTTCAAGTTTGATGTAAACAACGTGTTAAGTAAGTATGCTGAACCCTTAGAGGTCAGATTGCTGTTTGCTAAATAATGTTCTGCAAATCACTAATTTCTCTTGGACCTAGACTTGATGTCTGTATGAAATATACAGTTGAATGTTTACCTCGTTTGGGAATTTAGTCGCTTTGTAACGTAGCCAAATCGGGGCTGGCTATTATATGTATTATTGCTGACGCGGTAATTTTAAAAGAGGCCTATGCCAAAGGACTCTCCAACTTCTAAAGGGGCGTGAATACAATCTTATATTCCCTCGCATAAGAATGGGACAGAGTATAATATCCTGATGGGGTTCTTAATAGTGAATAGGGGATAAATTTGTATAAAATAAAAGTTTATATAAAAAGAAGTAGTTTATATAAAAGAAATACAGTTATTACGAGTACACCCGTGCAACGCCGAGTTTATAAAGCTAGTTATTCCTAAAAAGATCAAACATTAAAAGTAGCGTTTTCATGTTAACTGCATATCTATGACTATGAAAACAATATGTTATTTAAATATTTTATTTTAGGCTTAATTCTGAGTAGAATAAATAGTTACAACTAAGCTACGAATTTCATAGTAATAAATAGAACTAGCTCCCTCACTGGAGACTATCTGTAAATAAGCCAAATCTTGCAACGCCTCTTTGTAATTTGATAGTTTCTTGCTGTCTATTTCGAGCCCTTTTTGGAGCTTCAACACAGCCAAATTCGCCTTGAAATTTGGAACCCTGATCAAGTGACGTGGTCTATACCTGAGCTGGCACCAAATGGAAAATGGAACTTCAAGTGACATCTTACGCTAACGCAACCGGACTTTGGACTCCACAGATTCCGCGAATATATTTGTCTCAGTGAAACCATAAATTGTACCCGGTTCCATCCGTGAGTAATTGTGAATTTTTCTACTGTTTCCAGTACACGTCCGATTTAAAGGATGACTGTTAGTAGCTGGGATTCCAAACCTCCTGAGAAGGTTCAATCTCAAAGCTGAAGCCACGGAAGGGCCCAACCCTTCCTACATATATATTCCGGTTTGTGTGCTTTATCAAAGACCCGCTTATAAACCTTCGTCAAGTAAGGCAGATACAGACAGAATTTTTACTGACAAACAGAGAGAGAGGGTGCACCCAGGGCGAAGGCGGGAATCGAACTCGACATGTTACACCGTGCAGACTGTTAGCGTAATAAGCTGCGATCCAACCCATTAGGCTACGGAATCTATTAAAACTTCCCTTAGTTGTGTGTGTGTGAGTCGCGTTTATACAATTTCCCTGAAGTAAGACATCACTCCAGCAGCAGCTTCAACATATCATATGGATAAATGACTCAACACAGACCAAACAAAACAAAATTTATTATTAACTTTATTTTCGGAAAATAAATTCTAATTTGCTTCGCCTGTAATGTTTTTTTTTGTGTCAAATTACTAAAACAATACTGCTCAAAACAATTAGGGGAGCACTTTGCGTACTTTTTCTTAACTCTTTCAGTTCCAACTTTTTTATTTGTTATTCTAATAATCTAAAATTTGTGAAATAGATTCGTTATGAATGCAGAATGAAATGGTAAAAAACAAGGAAAAAATCTTAATTTTTTAAACTAAAATTTAAGGAGAAAAAAATTGAAATAATAACTTTTGAATAAATTATGACAATAATTTTTTCAAAACTTTATTTGTTGAAAAAAGTCAACATCAATATTTTAACAGCTAAAAATGCAAGCACGAAGAAATTAGGGCCAATTTATTCAATAAAATTATTTTATATTGAATTTTATTTTACCATGTTTTTCATGTTTTTATTTAATTGCAACAAACATTATTTCATTCTTTAAAAGACATGATTCTTCCATCTAACGATAATTGAGTGCGATCTTAACTTAGTGAGAAAAAAAAAAAAGAAACGTAATAATTAAAAATGGAAACATTGGGGATGAAAGGGTTCAGACCATGTGCTTCTTCAATAGATCAGTGTATAACGAAAGAGTTCTGTAAATGCTGTTTTATGTTTGTAGTATACTTATAGCAAAAAAGCAAACTTATAGGAGCTGTGTTAAAGTGGATCTTCTTTTCGCATGCGTATTTTTGTTACTCATTTATTTATTTGAATATACGAGCACTTCATTAAAGTATATTAAAAACTAAATGTGTTATTTTTTGTTGTTTGTTGTTTGGAAGTTGTCTCGCTATACAGAGCTGTATAATAGGCAAATTATCGTCAAAAGCGTTCGAATTGATTGAATAGTGTATTTCCCTCATATTGGAGATTTAGATTTGGACTTTAGGGGCTCTCGATATTTTCGCTATCTGTACCACCTGAAGTCACTAAACGGAGGCTTTTTTTAAATTTGTGTTTCAGAATCTTCGTGCTATAGACTTAAACTTAGGAAATTTATAATGGGTTATATATGGCGATCTAAATTTTCTTGACAAATATTTCCCCAAGCTCGCCAAAATATAAGCCAAAAGTGTTTTTTCTTTTGCCTCATAAGTAAGATTTAAATTTAAATGTGTGCCGGGATACCAATTTTTTTTTCAAGTACAGGGTGGTTATAAAATAACGCTGGCTATTCGGAAGGGTCTGTAGCTTTAACGAATAATCCAAATGCATCAAAAATTGAGACACTTACCAATCAAGAAGGGGAGGGGAATGGAATCATAAAAAACGAACTCGTTTCTTGACCAGGGTTCTAAATTATGAGGCGTAATTGGATGTGTTGGCCGTAATTAGCCATAATTGGCTACGCCTCGTAATAGAACCCTGGTCAAGAGACGAGTTTCTTTTCTATGATACCATTCTTTTTCGAAGAAAAGAAACTCGTCTCTTGACCAGGGTTCTAAATTACGAGGCGTAATTAGCTGCGTTGGCCGTTATTGGCCATAATTGACGACACCTCGTAATAGAACCCTGGTCAAGAGACGAGTTTGTTTTTTGTGATTATTCTTTTTTATGATTATTTTTTAGGATTCTATCTTTTTTATGATTTCATTCTTTTTCCCCCTTCTTGATTAGTAAGTGTCTCAATTTTCGGTGAATTTGGATTATTCATTCAAGCTACAGACCACTCCGAATAGCGAGCGTTATTTTATAACCACCCTGTATTTAGCCAAGCTCACCGAAAGTCGCAAAATGTGCGAAAAGTATTTTTTTTTTTAAATAGTAACATGAATGTGTAAGAGGAGCATCAAACACGACACCAATCGAACGAAATACAGGAATGAAATCTGGAATGAAGTATGCCACTGAAAACAAGTCAATAGAAATAGTTAAAAGTGCAAAAAATTTTATTTTCCGATTTTTCAAATAATTAATTATCCATTTCATTAAAAGCAAAACACTATAAAAAATTTCTACTTTTCAATTTCTTTTGAAGAATTCAATTACTTGCACTCAAATTACAAAAAAAAAAAAAATTAAATGATGAAATAATTTGTGAAATCCAATATGAGTTCAGATTTAGCGGGGTTTCTAGCTTCGTAATTGGTGTTCAACTTACTTTTTAACTGTTAGTTTGTACAGCTGGGGAAAAAAACGAATCATCCCTCGTTTTTAGGCTGCTATCGATCAAGGAATTTTGTGTAAGGTGTCAATTTTCAGGAAATAGCGTGAGGAATTGAGAACTGGCAACAAAAATTGCAATAGGGGTCGTCTATATATTAAAATGAGTACCAACTTTGAAAATTCCAATGGCAACACCCAATTTTTTTTACATAAAAATGTTCAGCACCTTCAAAATACCCCATGTATAAAAAAGAATTATTTATTTTGCATTATTTGGTGAGATATTAAAGCCCTAATTTTGAACTCGTTTAGGGGCAAATCTCCTAAGTGAAAAAAAGGTAATATTTTAGTTGTGTCTTTTCAATACGACAAGCTAAAAAAGGGTTAGCATAATCTCGCCAACGGATGCTAGAATTTAACTTTCTTCAGTAATATTGGGATTTTTCGAATGTTTTTTTTTTTTTTTTTGAATTTTGGATTTTAAAATTTAGAAATAAAATAAAGGCTAGAAGATGAAAAGTTTTAATTTTAAATTAAGTCGCATATACGATTATTTATAACGCACATATTTTCAAATGCTATTAGTTACAATCAGATTGAAAAACACGATTATTACACTTATGTTTTAAACTTTTTATGCAAATTTTTGTTTCATTCACATTGTTGCAAGAAGTTTGTTTAAATTTCATTGGGGAACTAAACGCTGGGGGTTCCGAGTGAGGCTTTCCACATTACCGGGACATATGCCTTGCACCCCAGAGCCCTTGTATCACGAAAGCTGAAATGGGCACGGCAGGCCCTGGCCCACTAATGGGCTGTTGCGCCAAGGAGTTTATTTTTTTATCGGATAACCACGTATTGCAAATTAAGGGTTACGAACTCAACACGATATAATTAAAGCAAAATAAAATTACTCAGAAAGATTTGATTATGATTTTTAACCAACGCAGGGGGGGGGGGGAGGCACTAATCATTTTAAATAATTAATGTGGTAACAATCAAATGTATTTAAAACCGAATTCCAATAATATTCTAGGGTATTTAATTTTTAAAATTAAACACACTTTTTGAAATTGTATTGGAAATAACATACATTTAAAAATATAGTAACCGATATAATTTAATGTTAATTATACAAACAAAATACATTGTATGCACTTGAAATAAGAAAAGATTTTTAGACATTTGACAGAAATCAATAATTTGAATAAACATTTACCAACAAACACTTTTTAATCACCAAACGATAATGCAATTTAGGATCAAATTTGCCAAGTAATTTTTTACACGGTCCCTAAAATTAGTCTTTTTCAGTTTTTTTTACAATAACTCGGCAAATAATTGTTGTTGAATCAAAAAATTCGGGATTTTGGTTCTACTTGATCTACTTTACCGATTTATGTAAAAAAAAATTGGGGTTGCTATTCATGTTTTATTTTTTCTTATTTAAATTTAAATAAAAAATTATTTAAAATTAAAATTTGATGAAAAAACATGTGTGAGTTGTTTTTGGAAAATTAAGAAGTATATAATGAAAAAAAAATCTTTGTTTAATTCATTTTTTTTGTAGAGGCATGAATAAAATTTTGTGAAACTTTTTTAACATTACGGACGTCCAACTTTGAATACTTATATCTCAGCAAATAATGCAAAGTAAATAATTCTTTTTTATACATGAGGTATTTTGAAGTTGCTGAACATTTTTATGTAAAAACAATTGGGTGTTGCCATTGGAATTTTTAAAGTTGGTACTCATTTTAATATGTAGACGACCCCTATTACAATTTTTGTTGCCAGATCTCAATTCCTCACGCTATTTCCTGAAAATTGACACCTTACACAAAATTCCTTGATCGATAGCAGCCGAGACACGAGGGGTGATTCGTTTTTTCCCCCCCAGCTGTACCTTGGAAAAATACATTAAGTTAATCATAAGCGTAATTTTACATTTACAAAGTTCAATTGTGGTAATAGAATATAACTTTTTTCTTTGTTTTAAGATTATTGCGGTTATTGCTACTTTATTTTATAGGAAATAAAGCTTGAAACTAATTTTAAAGTTTGTTTTCCATTAAAAGTTATTTTAAAGTTTATAACTGGTGACGTTAGTAGTTATAAAAACAATTTTTTTTATTAAAAAAAAAAGTAGTAAGAAAAATAATTCAAACCGAAACTAAATCTAGATCCAGATTCTGTCTCGTTACGTTTCAGTGAGTCTAATGCAATATCCTTCAAAGGATTTTTGATCTTGTAATCTTGTAAGGCATGAAGAGGTCAGAAGGTTTCATGAAGAGGTAGGCAAAAGTAATATTTTTATACAAAAAAGTTTTTGATTTATTGCTTACAAATCATTTAAGTTTGTAGGATGAAAAATTAGTCAATACAAAAAAGTTATAAAAATATTTTTAAATTCCTTTTTGCTTTACTTTTTTATGGACAGCTCATAGCGTCATTTTTATTTACATAAATTGTTGATGTTTATGCAAAATCTAAAAACGAGTATAATTAAGACAGCTGATAGTAGCGTTTTTGATGTTACACTAAACTAAACTAAACTTAACTTAGTCTATTATATTATTAATTTTGATATTTACTACAGGAATATAATAGTGATATTTAGTCATTTGCAAAAATATACACCATAAAAAAACCTGTTGTTTTTACAGTAAAAAAACTTTCAACTATCATAATTGGAACACAACTATTGTGTAAAAATTACATTATTATAATATTGCGCTGTTTCAATACAAGAATTGTGTTGATGACATTTGAACAAAAATTTGTGCTGTTCCAACGCAATTAACATCTGAAGAGTACACGGGAAGAAGCGATTGATTCATTAGGCGAACGCCCGCAATTCCCTGCTTGGCGGCCGAAAACCGGTATCTCTCTTTCTTTTTCGCTTGGTCCAAGCGTCGAGATCGCCAATCGCCTGAATCATGGTAGCTAGGAACCACAGAGCTAGTTGTTAAAGTACTACAGTGGTATATCACGTGACCTACGACACTGACTTCATTGGGGCTCTTCTTGCGCGTCCCGCCGTTGGCATTAGAGGTCACGTGATCTGCCACTCAATTACTTCAACTGTGATCTCTGTGGTAGGAACTGGTTTCCTTACACAAGTTTAGGCGATCACTCGCTATCATCGCCAAAGTGGCCTGCTAAGGAAACTTCTCTGAAAAATCAATCGGTTATTCCCGTGTACTCTTCATCTGAGAGAGGAGGCTATTATTGCTTCCCATTCGCGATTGAAAAGAAAAAAAAAATCCGTACACTATATTGCTTCTTAGAACATGCATACCGAAATTATAACATTCAATTTAAAGTAACGTAACTTATACAGGATGGTTATAAAATAACGATCGCTATTCGGAGTGGTCTGTAGCTTGAATGAATAATCCAAATGCATCAAACATTGAGAGACATACTAATCAAGAAGGGGTAAAAAGAATGGAATCATAAAAAAGATAGAATACTAACAAATAATCATAAAAAAGAATAATCATTAAAAACAAAAACGTCCCTAGACCGGGGTTTAAATTACGAGGCGTCGTCAATTATGGCCAATTACGGCCAACACAGCTAATTACGCCTCGTAATTTAGAACCCTGGTCAAGAGACGAGTTTTTTTTTATGATTTAAATCTCCCCCCCCCCCCCTTCTTGATTAGTAAGTGTCTCAAAGTTTTTTTGCATTTAGATTATTCATTAAAGCTACAGACCACTCCGAATAGCGAGCGTTATTTTCTAACCACCCTGTATTTTTAAAGATTTAGTATAGATATTTATGCATAATCTTTAACCCTTTAACCTCACAAGCTCGGAGAATTTCTCATCCCCGAAATACGAGTTTTTCTAGGCAAGAAAAAAGCGAAATGGAATCGCCCTGTATCAAAAATACCGAAGTGATTATTTCGGCCGTTAGTTATCCTATGGAATCGGACCTTTTTGACTTTGTGAGCAAATTACATTCTAAGTTAATTGCATGAAACAAAATTTTCATAAGGGGGGGTTTTCATATTAACAATTTTAACAACTTTGAAATTTCCAATAGTAACACCCATATTTGATTATTTAGAAATGTTAAGCATCCTCGAAAACCCCTAAATCTAAGTTTTTGTTATATTTGGATGAATATTTAACGAGATATTCAATCGAATCTCTTGATGTAATATGGGGGACCATCTCAAGGTTGTTGGTTTAATGATGGTTATCTTCCGTTCCAAAGCCGTATTTGTTTATCAAGTTCATATATAATCTTATACATAGTCCCCTGAAGTGCAATTAAAAAGTATTTTGTTATTTACTCAGCAAATCATCCATATAAAAAATTAAAAAATTGGGATTTCGCTTAAACTTCCTGTCTTAAATTTATTTCTGTAAAAATATTAAGTGGTTTCTATTCATAATTTTTTTAAAAATTAAAATAATAATTATTTTAAAATATAAAAATTGTTTTAAATACCCCAAAAGTGTATGCATTTTGCTTGGGTTATTATAATTACTATTCAGTAAAAAATTCGTTTCATTATCTTAATTATTTATAGATTGGGATAGTTTTGTATGTGCAACTCATTCAACATTACGGACCCTAAACTTTGCATGACTCTAACTTCTCTAATAATGCTTAAAAACTAACAAAACTTGGTATTTGAGGTTAAAATATATCATAAATTTGAAATATGGACTCAAAAAGGGGTGTTGCTATTGAAAATTTTGAACTTGGTAACATTTTTAATATGAATACGGCCCCTTATGCAAATTTTGTGACATACAATTAACTTAGAATGTTATTTATTTACAAACCCAAAAGGTCCGATTATATAGGATGACTAACGACCGAAAAAATCACTAGTGGATACTTTTTTTTCCACAGCACGCTTCCCCTCTTGACATTCCCAACACCCCTATTTGTGAAACGAAACGGCCGAAAACGGCCTTCCCGTCGTTTGCTGTTGAAGCCGTTCTGGGCCGGTTTTGAGGCGAAAGGGTTAAAGAGCAGATGCTGAACTATATTAAGTAAGAGTCACATGAGCAACTTAATCCAATAGCGTTTGAACAGAGAGTATGGGTGAATCTGTTGTTGCTTATTCTTCTTGGTCAGCCGCAGGCTAGACCCAAGTCAATGAGCTCAAAAGTCTTCAGAAAATCAAATACGAGTAAGGGACTAGAGTAAAAGACATTCTTCTCAGACCAAGACAGTATAAAATGTGATCGGGAGAAGCCTGTGCAGAGTTACAAATAGTGCACATTGAAAAGGTCTTTCTCCCAAGCTCCAAAGAGGGACACTTGATGTGTCCACTTATGAGCCTACTATTAGTGAACTGTATGGCTATATCAGCCCCTATGGTAAGTGCCCTACCAGGAATCTAATCATTGCCAGTGAAGCTACCGGTATCAAGATTTTTCTTTACATCATATATAAATTTACAGTACAGGGCAGCACTTTTACTATCTCACTGTGATTATATAAATCAAAGGAATTTTTTTTAAAGGTATACTGCATTATTTATCTTGAGTATTCTTAGTCATCTGTGTGATGATTACATTTTCATTTTAAATGTTAAATTAATAATAAATATTATTAGTGGTTCACTTTCTATATTAAGGAGTACATAAGCACTTAATTTTTTTTAAAAAATTCAACTTACTAAGTCAATACTTTTTTATTTGAATACACTTGTAAATCATAAAGGTCTGTGTAAAAATATTTTGAAAATATTCAATAGTTAATTAGCTAATTACCATTTTATGCATTAATTAACATGTTTTTTAACATTCGTAACTCAATACCTAATTGACATGGACGTATAAAATTTCCTATGTAAATTAACCATCCAACGATTTCAATGTTGTGAATCTCAAATTATTTTCCCAATTTATTTAGTTTAAAAAATATAATTTGTTATTGCAGGCAGTGAAACAAATTATATTTCTTTCACAAAAATTAACTTTGATCTTTATTAAAAGACATAGTTTATAAACCAGTTCTTTTTTGAGCTTCACAATATTCCGAACTAATTATATATTAATAAAAAAGTCTTTAAACAAAACACTCAATTTAAACTTGAGGAGTCATTATTGTTTGTACAAAGTAACAAGGGCATAAAATACATGTTTTACGAAATTTAGTTTAAAGATGACGTAAACAAAAACACAGTTCATTGCATGGTAAGTAGTAAAAACCCTTTACAATTTTTTTTGTTCTGTAAAGTAGAAACTCAAACTTAGTAAATTTTTAAAGACAAGAATTGGATTTTCAAACAGATTTGAAATAAAAAAATTGCAAGTTGGTCATTTTTGGTTATTACTAGTGTGCGTTACACTTTAAGATTCGCCAATAGCCCTCGCGTAGCTCTAATGCGACGATTATTCAAACTAACTATCACCTTAAGATATATCATGAAAAATTTCTAAAATGCACCTATCAGCTAAAGAAATATACATATTTGCCCGAAAAAAAGATGATTAAATTTTTTAATATAATAATATTTAATAATTGTTGTTATACTTTGATCAAAATATTTCATAAATAAAAGGTACAGGGAATCCTTAAAAAAAGAAAGTCGTATCTGAACTAAGTAAATAAATAAAAGCTCAAAGCATCAATACAAAGATTGAACGTCATACGAATGTTTCAAAGCTGAATCATTTTCTGAAAATTCGACGATTTACTCACAATTGCATTTTCGAAGGACTTCTGACTGAGACTTTAATCCTCTGAACATCAAAACGTTTGCTTTCTTGAAATTTTTTAGAGAATAAAAAGCCTCTTTAATCTGTCGTATAACACTCTTTAGATAGAAAGGAGAAATAGCATTTGATGTTGTTGTTGTCGTGTGGACCAGTGCAATAATAATAATAAAAAAAGATTATTAAAAATGGAGGCAGGGAAAAAAGCTTTTGATAAATTTTTTTTTGCCGCCAAAATATTTCACATTACTTTTATTAAAGAAAAACTTGGTGACTAAGTACTAGGAATTTTTGAATGAATTAAGTGAATAGAACACTTTGGCAAATGTAACGAAAACGGCACACCCTACTTTTGAATAAAAATTTACTATTTATTATTAATCATGCATGTATTTCAAAAATGAAAATCGATGAATTAAACTGTATTATCAACCATTCAATTTAATGGTTTTTAAAATATATTTTTTTTTTGGTCTGACAAAACAAAAAATGTTGTTTTGAATCAAGTCCAACACAAGAACTACCTAGGCAACTTGAATAACTATACTTCGGTATTTAACTTCTTTGCTTTTACACAACTGTAACCGACACATTTTGATTTTGGTTAAAAAATAGAAATAGAACAATACAAATAATGTTTAAAAAATAATACAAATATTTACAGACCTCTAGCACTCCTAAAAATATTTCCAAAATGTTTAATCATAAAAAATATGATTAATACAGTTGATCTAATTACAAAAATGATAACTAGCCAAATTGTTAGTTGCAACGTTTTCAGTTTTTCTCAGTGATTTGTTTAGAGTCTGTTTCCAAGGCAACGGCTACACATTTGGCGACGGGACGACCCTTTTGGCAACGAAAACGGCACACCCTATTGGCTCGGGATGAGAACTCGAAGTCGATTGAAAAGTGTTCTATTCGCCGACCAAAACAGAATAGCAGAAACTACAGTTTTCTATGTTTAGCTGCAGCGCATGGGACTTGCTGTACAGGGAAAACAGAATACAGGCAAGTGTTTTTTTGTTTAATTTTTGCGTTATTTGAGTAGTTTTGAAATTCTATTTATATATAACGTTTTTTTATTTATGAATTGTTGCAATTTCGCTAACTGGGAGTTTTGCAAGTGTTTGATAACTAAACTTGCTCGTAACTGCGTTTTTTAATTTATGAATTGAACGAGTGAATTAATATAATTTCATTGTTATACGAAGCGAAATATAATAGAATAAATCATGGCACACTAGGACTTGCATATCGCAATAACTAGCCAACTTGATTTCAGTATGATTCATTGTTCGTACGAAGGTTGACACGTGTATCTTAGTAAAATGCATTGAAAGTAAGTGCCTTATTACATTATTTTTATGTGACTATTAATCGAGAATTAATGTAAAATGTGTAATATCTAAGGGGAAACTTAACTTTATCTTTTAATCTTTCATTTTGACACGTTTTAATGATTACGAAGCTCGTTTTAAGTTTTGCTCCTGAAGAAAAATGCAGACACTATCTGTTATTTGTCGGCCTGATTTTACTATTTGTCAATGCTTATTTTGCGTATAACATTTATGCATATTTTTAACGTTTAGCATGCTGCAGACACCAAAATGTTTCCGTGTTGACACTCACCCGTATAATTTGATAGTTAGTATTCCCAAATAGTGGATTTTCTTCCAATAGGCTGTTTTACTTCTAGAATTCATTTCACCAGACAGCCGATACATTCGGCGGATAATTTTAAAATAATTTTATTTATTGCTTAAAATAACTTTTTAAAATGGAACGAAACTGTTAAAGTTCTACACAATTCTATGTACCCAAATATATTCCTGGATATTATCGGAGTAAAGCTTAGTTTGTTTACAAAACTAATATGTTCCAAGTTCAATATAGAACTATTTTTTTATCCATTTCATCTCGTAACAAACTCTACAGTTGACCAAATTATTTAGCTGAAGCTTTAAAAATATCATTTTATAAACGTTTTAAAGACCACAAAATAAATATGATCAACAAGATTAAACTGAAACTTTATTTTCTGTCATTTAAGAAGAATTGATGAATAGAATAATGAATTGGAATGGTTGAATAAACATTGCTTTAAATAAGTGGGTCAAATGTCATTCTTATAAAGAAATCGAACTGAATTTTCTAGTTTGAGGCTTCATTTTTGTTTTAAAACGAAGTTTAGTATTTGTTTATCATAAAATATTTTAACGAATCTTGGAAGCTATTTTAATGTACTAGATGAAGCCTTGCGCAATTTAAGTGTCAATTAAAGTTTAGATTCATATTTTAACGATTGAATCAATATTTTTTTTTTATATCAACATAATTACGTTTCTATAAATTGCCTTCACCTTAAAAATAACAAATGTAAAAATCCCCCCTCCAAAAAAAGCTGCTTGTTAATAACTAATTATATACTTAATATTTTCCTTAAAAACATTAGGCGTGCTAATATGTTCCCTTGTAGCATATAAACTGACTTTACATTAAGCTAACACAAACTCATTTGCATGCTACTTATTACTGACTTACGAGCTGCAAACACAAAACATTCGACTAAAATTTTTATTGTAAAAAAACATTGACTGCTTTAATAAAAATAATGAATTTAGGGACTTACGAGAAAACTCCCAGAGGTAATTTTCATCAATATTCTGTTTCCAATTAAGTTTCTCGTTAATTTCGTGTTTCGCACGTATTTTTTTAAAAAAGAAAACAAAATTTGCTTTTTTTCCTGGAAATTTTTTTCTAATACAGTTATATTTTTTTTAGTTTCCAATCAGTAACTTGAAACTTATGAAATGTGTTTAAAATCTTTCGAATTGTTTGATTTTATAGAAAATTAGAACAAAAAAAAACAATTGGAGTTACGAGTACAGTAATTTTAGATCCGATTTCGTTGAATGTTCTTTTTAATACAATTCGATTTTAACTGGAAAAGGAGTTATTGTTAAATATTGTATTTAATCTCTATCCATTATATAGCTATTCGTTTTATCATTAAAAATTTGTGGTTAAAAATAAATGCAAAAAGAAAAACAAGTTCTTTACATTGCATTTAGTTTTTTTTCAATCATATCTAGTAACACGAGGCATCTTGCATATTTAGTATCTTGAATTAATTCCTATAAGTGTATAAATTTATTTTGATAAAAACGAACAATATATTATGTTTATAACTAATATTTTTACTTGGCCGTATTTTATTAGGAACTGCTTTTATATTATCCTTTTGGTTTTTTGTAAAATTATTTAACTGTTAATAAATTATTTCCATACGGTATTATTGGTTTCATTTTGATAAGGTAATTTTAAATGGAGATGCGTTTAAAGTTTTTGGAAAAATTCAAATTGTATCACGAAATCGTTCCAAATGAACCTGGCTCAAATCTATTTGGTTTAAATATCCGTTTTATGAGAAAAAATAAACAAAGTATATCTGCAGCGGAACAGTTTCGTGGGGCTCTTGAATTAATTCAAATACATTCAAAATTCCTACTAGAGATAAACCCTTTCAATAACACAACTAGGTCCGAGACCTAAATTTGAGTTTATGTGAAGAGGCCTATTTTTGCTACGTCGCAGCTAATTATACCGGGTCTTACGTAAACCCTTTCACCACTAAAACGGCCCTGGCGGCCGTACAACTGATGATTCGATAATGATATTCCTATCACATATTACGCGGAAACAAAAATCCAGCGTAGTGAAAGTGTTAAGTCCATAGAGTTAGGTTAAGTTTATTCGGAGTATCCATTCATGTCCTTCCTCCAAACCTTCTTGTTCAAATCTTTAGTAAAATTTTACTGTATCAAATATCGATTATCGAGTGGTATGTGAATGTCTTGTAGTGTTTCACACCCTTAATTTTTTTATCTGATAAATAATGCTTGAAGTTCTTTTGTTTTCTAAGCATTATTTAAGTGTTTTTATTAGATTTTTTTCATTGTATGTGATTATTCAAGCTTTTAATTAGAAACTATGCTTTTGAATCTCGCGAATTACTTTTGAAATTGCGAATTAAATTCATAAGATTACCCTTTTGCATATGTTCAGCAAGTGTTAAATTAAAAAAAAATTCTTAAAATAGCACTATTTAGGTTATTCTTCAATAAAAAAAAATCAACAATAAATTAAATTAGGGTTTTTAAGTTCTTACCAATGTTTTCTGGTTTCATCAAGGTTGTCTATAGCGAACATCTAATTGGGAACAAAAAAAATCTTCAATGAGTAAAGAAAATACATTGCTGTGGATTTTAGGTTTCGAAGATCTTTGTGAAGATGGATAGCATAAAAGTAACGGATACTTCTAAATCTCGTTTATTTTTAATTATCGGTGTTTTACTTATTATGACTAACAAAACAGGCATAACATCTTATTTGTAAAGTCCAAATTGGAAAATTGATTAATGTCAATCGAACACGCTATATCATAAACTGCCTTTTATAAGCGTAATTGCCTAAAAAATCGTGTCTTTATTTCGTATTTTATATTAATCAAAAGCGCACGAAATCTCAAGTATATGGTGATGTTCTGATTTAACACGCTTGTAACTGGTATTTCAATCAAAAGAATTTTGAACTTTTATTCGTATTTTTATTCGCCACACAAATAGAAGACTCAGAATACAAGGGAAATAAGTCTATAAAAGGCTTCTTTGTGCTACATAGGTTAAAAGTTTATATTCGAATTTCTTATTTTTTTTAAATTTAGCTGCCGACACTCTTAAAACAAACGAGTGAATTTAACTCAGTCTGAGTTAATTTTCACTCCTTTCCAGTGTCGAAAATGCACTTATATTATTGGAGTGGATTTCTCTCTTTTGTTTAGTTAAAACTCCGACAGGATCACTCCAAACGAGTAAGTTTAACTCGGTCTGAGTTAATTTTCACTCCTTTCCAGTGTCGAAAATGCACTTCTCTCATAAGAGTGGATTTCACTCTTTTGTTTTAGGAGTGTATTGGATATTATTTGAAGGACCTTTTTGAAATGACACACCTGGCTTAATTGATTTTTGAGTCGTCTTGTTTTAAAATCAAATTAGTCTACATTTAACTAAAACTACTTTTGTACTGAAACGTCAACATATTGGATGTAGTTAACTTTACTAAGCATACAAAAATCAATTGGTTTAACTATCTAATGTATACTGTCGCCATACGGCAACAAGTAACATAATCCATTTTATTCTATCATAGTAGAGCTCCCTCTCGACAAATCTGTTTTTTTCTTATTACATTCCATTTTAAAGTTTTAGTTACTAATAACCCTCATTGATGACAGTTTTATAATAATAAATAATTAGATTGAAGTATTACACATATTTCTTGTTTATTTCTCGAACCAAAAGTGATTACAACTGATGTTGCCAACGCATGTTAAAGAAAAGGTTGGAAGAGCACATGAAGGTATTGGTTACTATTAACACACGTCATAGTTTGCAGATAATACTATTAACTTTTATACGACAGTCCGCGGCAGTAGTAAAAGTGTATTCGAAATTAAAGAGTTAAGTTATTAACTGTTGTACAATTACGTCTTTGGCAGTATTCAAAGTATAATATTAGTACTAAATACAAATAAATTGCTTTGAAAAATGATAGTAGTTCAAGAGGGTCAATTTAAAATATATTTAGTAGTTTTCTAATCATTCTTATCAATATTGGAATTTAGTAGTTGGTTTTTACCATATGGCAAAAATTTAAAAAAATTTAAATTATTTAAATTCTAATGCAGTTAATTTTTTTCAGTATTTTTCCCATAATGTACAAGTATTAAAGATACAAATATATATTTTCGGCATGAAAAAAATTATGCATTACATTGTTAAGTCAAATATTAACTTATCATCTGGTTTTGAAACTAGATGACCCAAGTTAAAACAATGGAAGTATGCAATATTTTAATTTCCATTGATGCTTGAAGTTTTCAATTGATTGAATGAAAACCAAAGTTCCTTATTTATTTTGTCCTTCACTTTTCTGCATAAGAACTGAAAGGGGGAAATGGACGTTTTCTTTCAGAAATATTAGTTTTTTAGCCAAATCTACGTAGGATCCACTGACTTTTAATCCACGCTAAGTGCAGTACTTTATTGTAACTAAATAAACCTTGGTAATTGCAAATAGGAAAACTTAATTATGAAGAAAACCATTATTTAAGATAAATGAGAATGCTTGCTATATTGGCAAATTATTTTCGAAAATCGAATTAATGTTGCTGTGAACATGCGAAATATTTTCCGCGCAACTTAAATTTATTTTTGTACTTTCGTTGGTGAATGTCGGCTTTTACAGAATAACCGGTATACACTGTAACATTTTGTTCGTAAATGGCCATTCAACATTTAAATTGTTTATGATAGAAACAATTATATTTTAAAGGAAAAATCTAAAAATTTAAACTGCGATCTTTGACAACACTGAATTAATTTTTTATCGTTTAACGATGACGATATGTAATTTTTTTTATCACTTAACGATTACGAAATGGAAATTCCCCAAAGTCCAAACTGGGGTTGGGGAACCTTGTGGGTAAGACACTTTCCTTTCATTCTAAAGGTTCTAGGCGCGGGTCCGGACATTTCCAAAAACTGAAGGCTTATGTCCTAGTGTGTTAATAATTCAAACTTAAACCTCCATTTCTCACTGCTTGATGAATTTTAATAACTGAATTAAAAATCTTGTTCTCTTATTTTACAGATAATACATGTTTTAATTTGCTATCATAATCGATACCTGATAAACAGTTAATCACTTTTTTAGTCCTATGCTGAACTCTTCTAGCAAATCCGAATCGGCTTTTCAAAAATGAGAATCGAAAATGGAACATACATATTTGTCACACTAACTTAACATAATGATTAAATAAATCGACATACTCCTCTTTTAAAAAAATCCCGATTTGAATAGAGGCAAAAAAAGTAGTCCTGGGCACAAAAATGATAAGCAAAGGAAATTCAATACCTCAGTTGAGCAGTAATTTAATGACGGAGCTTCTGCCGTTCCACTTGATGGGACGCCATTAACTTAATAGTGTTTTAATGCCGAATTACCATTTAAAAAGCTTACTTTGTCATTTAGTGGGCGATCAAGGAGCTCTACACTTACAGGGATCGGCTTTGTTATGCTTTGGCTTTTGTGATTGAGCTCGTTATTGGTTTTTGTATTAAAATACATTTGGCTCAATCAATGCTTAAACGGGTTTACGCACATGCGACGGAGATTTAATAATGTCCGGTATTTTTTAATGGGCAGTTACGACCACTCAGGCGCATTTTCTTTTACAATATTTTTTACTTTCAAATACCTAATATAAAATGTAAGGTAATGAGAGTATTGCGAATGGAGTCGAAAATCCGGAATGGAGATTGTGTTTTCTTTGCGTTTTAGTGGATGCTGATTAAAAGAGTGTTTTAAAATTGGTCCGTCCGTCTGTCTGCTACAGCTCGAACTAAAAATAGCTATGGACTTCAAACTTGGCGTAAGAATTCCTAGTATACTTCAGACGTCATAATAAGGTTTTTCAGAAGATTGCACATGCGGAATAGTATATTCTCTAAACTGTTTAGGTTTTAAATTTATTGAAATTTCCTCATAAGGCATATAATTACCTTTAAATGTGTTTAATTATTGAGAGGTAATTGAAAGTTGTTGGTAGTGTTACACCCCCCCCAGTTTCTAAAAGTAATGATACCTTTGAAGGTAATAGAGCTTTCCTTGTTATAATTTAGTTTATTTCTAGATATTTTGGAAATATAATTAGTGAAGAAAGGAAATAAATAGAACTTTTGAATTTTCTTAAATAATTTAGTGCGCGTCAATTTGACAAAAGGAAGTCTAAAATATAAACGCTTTTATGCTGACATCATTAAAAATATGAAATGTATATTAAAAAATTAAAATCATTTGACATGTGTAAATACAATTTAGATAACGATTTTATATTTTAACCAGCGAAAATGAAATAGTTTTCAAATAGTGGCAATACACTTGTGATTGTCCCAGAAGATCTAGTTAAACCTTAGTTGTAATCGCGCTCGCGCGTGACGACTAAAATTTCTAAACAACATTCCAAATTTTAAACTTTCGATACTTTACTGAGATGCCTACTAAGCAGTTTTTAATATTCCTTAGTTCATTGAAACTAAAACGTTAATTTCCATTTACATTGAGAGATTTTTGCAAGCTTAATGAATAACAAAGATCTTGTAAGGTAAGGTTTTTTTTAATTCCCTCATTTGACATTTTTCTGAACCTTAAACTTCGTCTTGCTCTAACAGTTATAAAAAAAATAAAGCAAATTATTGAAATTTTGCATTTTTTTTGTACATAAAATAAGCCATAAATGAAAATTATTGGTGCATTTGAGGAACCTCGGGTAGACGGAGTAAAGTTACGTCGAAATTGTGCCTGAACGAAATACAAACAAAATAGTAAAATCAATTAATTTTGGCCTGTCACTTTAACGCGTGTATTGCATTCAGTACCCAAAAGTCCAAATGATTGATTTAGAAAGTTTGAAACTGTTTCCTCTAGTCGGAACTCTGAAAACTAAACAATTGTTTAGAACTACTTTCTCGGTGAAATGGGTCAAACTTTTTAGAAAGGAACTAAGCGAAATTCCAATAATATTTTAGTAGATGATTTGTTGAAACTGTTCTGGAAATGGTTTTGTAAACTTAAAGAACCGCTAAAATACCAATTGGATAAATGGAGTTTAATTGCAAACGCTTTACCAATTTGCCTCAATAATGCCAAATCGAAAAGTATCCAATAATAATTTTATGAGGCTAATATACTTTTTATTAACAATAGTGAATTAAGAACAATACAGTCGAACCTCGTTAGCGCGAACTCTCTTAACAGGAAATTTCGCTTAAGATAGTCTGAAAACATTTCCCTGGCTAAAAAAGCTAAGAGCTAATGCTTTAAAATCTCTTAACGCTAAATCGTTTAGGCGAAATACAACATAACATGAATAAAAAATTCAGAATTTGACCCTTTTTCTTAGTAGGGTAAGGTGGGGTAAGTGGGCCATTGGGGCAAGTGGGCCACCCCCCTGGCATTTCCCGAATTATGGACGAAAAAAAAAATCTGTTACAATATTTTTACGTATTTACCCCAATAGATGCAGGAAACATTATGGCAACATTTTCATTCAAGTATGTAACAAGGTACAGTCCTTTTTGTGAAATTTTTCAAAATTGCATTTTTTCGTAATTCACGCCATCATACTATATTTTTATTTATTTCCAAACGGTTCATGATACAAAACAAAATGTTATATATTTTGAAAGTGTATAAAACGTAGTATCTTTTTGTAGTGTCATGAACTTGTGATGTTGATAAGGTTAAAAGAAAATTGGGGTGGCCCAGTTGCCCCGCGTTTGGGGTAAGTGGGCCACCACAATGGCGGGGTAAGTGGGCCAGGGGTGGCCCACTTGCCCCAACTCTTTAATATACTTAAAAAAAAGTCAGATTCACTGATTCATAGGGTTAGTCATATTCACAATTCATAGTCCTATTCATTGACATAGGCCAGTTTAAAATCTGTAGCCCTAACATTTTTTTTACACTACATGCAAAAATGACAAGATGAAAATTAACGTATTTTTTCTTGTAGTAAGCTTGCATGCCAGAAAAAGTTGCTATGGGGGAACTATTAAAGATACATCATTACTTTTTTTTTCAAACACTCAGAAAATCATGTAGATTATTCCACTTGCCCCACCATATCTCTACCAGTTATGTGTAAAAATATATTAGGGGGGTGGCCCACTTACCCCACCTTGCGGGGCAAGTGGGCCACTCTAATGACCAAAAAGAAAAACATATTTTTTAAATTTATTATTTGCCGATTTGTGTTAAGGTTGCCATGGGTACACTAATAACATATGAGAGAATGGACCACAAAAAAAGTAAGTTGTTAGGCCGATTATAGCCAGTGGTATGAGGGTCTAAAGTCGAATTATGCCAAAAAGGTGGCCCACTTACCCCACCTTACCCTATTTCAGTTTCTTAGTATTTTATTAAAAAAATTCACTGGTTCATTGTAAAACAATTCCTAACGGTTAACATAAAATTTGGTTATCACGAAATGTTTCGGTGCTCCCATGAGTAGACATAAATGAAATTGCAAAGTGAAAAGTGATTGTTATTAAAAAGCCGATTTAAAAAGTTTGTTCAATTAAAACTGCCATTCATCTGATGTAAAATTGAAAAAAAAAGTTGTTTGACTAAAATAAATGGGAAAAATTGATTTGGTTTTCTGGTGTCTATTTTTATTCTCTAAAAGGAGCTTTAGCACAGCTTCTTTGACATCGTAATTTTAAATTTTTTACAAGAGACGGGGAATAATGAAGTTAGGAAATAGTTGGTAAAAGCCAACAATATGCGATTTTATATTTTCTTGACTTGACGTTGAAAATAATCACTACTAATAGTCAACTACTATAGGTCTAACTGGTCATTGCGAAGAGAAAAATGATCCGTAGGGTTATGAACCAAATTTACCAGTAAATATCAATTATTAAGTTAACTTTAATTATAATCACGCTTGAAACTTTAATACTATTTATTTCTATTTTTCCCCAAGGATTAGTCATCAAGAAGGACGAGTCAAAACTGCATTGCTTGGTTAAAGACAAAGGTTCAAAATATTCTGGCACGAAAATATCTTTATTCGTTTCTTTTGATCCACTTTCACAAAGAAAATATCCTAAAAAAAAAACTAAGAAAGATTGACAAAACATTTTCAACTCGATAAAACTTTTATAGATATAAAAAAAGAACAGTAGAAACTTATTTTTCTCTCGCCGATTATAAAACTTTCTCTGTTTGCCGAAAGTTTCTTCAGTTGCCGTTTTCGTGACTTGGATCTATACGTTATAGAAATGTTCTCAAGTATCATTGCACAATGTCCGTATTGTATCTGAACTAAAGTTTGGTTTTTAAAGTTAAGTCCCTACTATTTTTAATAAACTTTATTTTTTTTAAATATGAAGGAATTTAAAAAACCGAATAGTAGGCATTGGCATCGTGGAGATTTTCGTCCATCCGTCTGTTCCTCGCTTTCAAATTCGATGCTATACGCCAAAAATTAAAGGGTTACGTTTGTTGTTGTTAAAAAAGGTATGAATCTGACCTATTTATACTTTTTTTCCGTTCTCTTAAGCTTTTCCGGGGGCTGGGGAGCCCTGTCAGTTAGGCATTCGCCTAGTGTGCGAAAGTCCCAGGTTTGTGTCCGGGCATTGCCAAAATAACTGCCGACCTATAAACGGCCCGAGGAGCCAAGTGTCCCAATACCCCCAATAAATACCCCGTGTATAGGAGGGGCAAGTTAAGTATCCTTTCAAGTCCAAACGATGCGTACTACGTGGCCTTTAACGATTGCGTCAGATCGCGTAACTAGTCTGTGGTTATAAAATACGATGCCCGCCGCCAATAGCTCTCGTTGCTCCAGTGCGACGATAATTAAAAAACTACACTTTTTCCGTCCATTCATATGTTCTTTACAAGACGCTGTCTTTAACATCTGTTCGAACAATCTGAATTTAATTTTTTTTCCTTTTGTTTAAATGTAGTGATATCGGACTACTCCCCCCCCCCCATCTTATGCTTTTCCGTCAGTATGTCTATTCTTTCTGTCTGACGCTTTATTTTAATTTCAGTTATAACATTTCAATTTAAAAAATTCTTTTTGTTTTGAAGGGTACATCAAATATAATTTTTTGTCTGTCTATTCCTACTATGGTCAGTTCGGTGAGTACTACAGTAACGAGTGGGTTATTTAAGTTCTTTCATGTTTTTATATATTTTGTAAAAATTTAAGAACAAACAAATGTTTTTTCCTTGCAAAAATAAATAAATTTCGCAATGAAGATAATTTCTTTTTGAGATTATTGAAAATCAAATTACTCGTGAAAAATGCAAAGGTATTATCTAAAACATTACGCTAAAACGTCACCTTACAAAAATCTTGTTTAGACATTGTAAGCTATGCTTTGATTTAACCATGTGTAGTAACAAGTACTTTAAGTAAACTCGTATCTAATTAAAAAGGTCTTGTCAAGTTAAGTTTATTATTACTTTAGAACATCAAGTACTAATTGTGCTTCACAAGCATACCTTTTTTTTTCAAGATAAGCAAATACACACACGAAAATGGACTTCTTCAAACAACTTAGTATTAGACTGACTGAACATTATTTGAATAAAAAACTTACTTTCTCCAAACAAATATCTTCCTGCCCATTCGAATTCGTATTTTCAAAAGTTTCAATAAGCTTAATTTTGTATCGCGACAACAAGTTAGTACATGGTGATTCTTGGCAACAACAAAAAATGTTATATTTTAAAAGTATCCTTATGTGATATTTCTAAAACCTCACTAATGGTAGCATTTCAATACCAAACTTCCAGTTTTATATTTTACTTTATTTTTGTTAGTACGAGATGCAAATTAATGTAGGTGTTGCATGTCTTTTTTTAAAAAATATATTCTATATACTTTGTGGGGAAAGAAGTTTCAAGAAATTTTTACTTTAAAACGGCAACATTTGATCGTAATTTCGGTTTAATAGCACCAAATTATAAGTTGTTTTGATTTGATATACTTATTACTTTTGTAAGCATTTATTTTTGTTTATTTAAATTGGTTTATTTAAAGTTTCTCACTTATTGTTTTTAATGTTCCCATTTAATATTAGGAAATAATTTTCTGTGTTTCATAATTTGTAATATCGTTGTGTGTTACATATAAGCTAAATTTACTGCTTTTATATAATATTTAATTCCCAGAAAAAATCATTTTGTTAAAGTTACGCTTGAAGAAAAAAAAATTCTATTTTGTTGTATATTTGTCTCCAACTAGCGAGTAAACCGAGCTAGATTTAAAAGAGGAAAAACATCTTATTTCAGGGAACTAAAGGGACTTAATGTACCCCTTTACCCCTCCCCCCTCAGTGTCAACTATGTATACCTGTATACGTTGGTTTACTATGCAGGATTAGTTCGGAAGAGTATGCTACATACCACTGGTATATTATGTATTTCACATGTAAAACACTACCCTTTTAACAAAAATATTTAGTTGTATGTTTTATTAGTCGATGATGGTGTTTAAGTAAAACATTTACGGTAAAAAAATACCCAAATTTTATAATCGTTAAACTCCATTTATAAAACAAATAAATAAAACAAAACATATTCATTGCTCAAAAAGTGTTTCTTAAACTAGCAAATTTAGAATTCTAAGCCACTCTTAAATTTTCTTACACTCTTAAAACAAAAGAGTGAAATCCACTCCAGTTGGAGAAGTGCATTTTCGACACCGTAAAGGCATGCATATTTACTCAGACTGAGTTAAAATCACTGGTTTGGAGTGATCCTGTCGGAGCTTTAACACACAAAGGATCCACTCCAAAAGGAGAAGTGCATTTTCCAGACTGGAGGAGTGAAATCCACTCAGACTGAGTTAAATTAGGAGTGTTTGTTTTAAGAGTGTAGATAATTAGATCCGGATAGAGTTTGGTGAATAGCTGACATTTTCTATCTTAAGGTGATTTTCCTAATTTTTAACTTCTACATTGCGTATAACTTGACATATGCCCCACATACATCCGTAAAAAATCCGTCGTCATCCGTTTCCTTTTTTTCCCAGTTTACAGATGCCACTGGAAAGTGTGATAAATCGAATCAAAGCTATTTGTCGTGAAAAGTCGAATTCCAAATTATTGGCGTATTCGGACTACAAATGTTTAGTATTAAAATGACGATGAAATTTAATATCCTTACGATCATTATTCTAGTATTTTTTTTAAATCCGTAATTATAATAATAAACTTCCAGTATTTAACCCTTTCAGTCCCAGTGATCATTTTTCGGATCATAATTTTTTGAAAAAATAATGGGGCTGACATCTTTTGGGATTAATAAATATTTTCTAATCGAAAAAAAAAAGTATCGGATGATGTGCTTTTTGATATCATAAGTGGCTATAGATCAGAATTTTTTTTTTAAAACGATGATGCCAAATTGTCATTGGGACTGAAAGGGTTAAAATGGAATCTGTGCCGATAAATAGCAAATTGATTTTGAATGCGCAGGTTTCACGCCTTGAGTGGCAACAAAGGTGAAGATAATAAGGTCTTCATTAAAACAATCAATGTAGTAGGCGGAGCTGTCCATGTCACACCACCAATTACCAAAACCCCAAAGGGAATTCAGGAATAATAGATGAAATTATGAAAAAAATTATTATAAAGACGAATAAAACGTTTTATAAAGATGAATAACATAATGTGTTACAGCAGATATCCTAAGGGTCTTTAAAGGTTTTAGAATTTATTTTAGTTTAAAGAAGTTATATATCTAAGCAATGTTCCATTAATATTTTGAAACGCAGACTAGTTTTTTGCTAATGGGGCTGCAACTTTGGTGGTCAAGCCTTTCTCGGCATATTCCCCAGAACCTAGAGCCATTTCTAGTGGCACCACTAGCCTTTAAGCTATCAGTAATTATTATTGTTGCAATATACATAACTGCGTGATTATATAAGTCTTTTGTTGCATTCTTTACTCACAGCAGACGGTATTTAGGTACATTTTAATATTTATAAATTCAATGTGTTGACGTATTAATACATTTCATTTATTCGGGTGTATTATTAGCAATGCTTTTTGTTGTTTCAGAGGGTATTTAAAAATTCTAAGTATGATAATTTTTTGGAACATGATAGATTATCTGAAAATGTTAACTTATCGATATAAAAATTTTCAATGAAATATTCGAAAACAAATATACATAAAATGAAATGGTAATAATATCCGAAATCAGTTTTGGCAAGCAGTAAAAATATATTAAAGAAATTTTGTGAAAAAAATATGTAATAGAGTGCTTAGAGCTTAAATCTCAATTAAAAATGAATGTTATATGAAAATTATTTTTTAGGGTAGATGGTACTCAATTCGAAATTGTCAACCATTACTTTTTGGCGACCATTTCAGCATTAGATGTTTCCGTGCTACTGCGGTTCAGTCTGATGTTAGGGTTGCCAGAATAGCTTCCACACAATATATTTAAACAACTCCACATAGTTTTCATTAGCATTTAATTGTAATTGAGACCTTTGCTCACAAAATCGCTTTAATTGAATTTCTAAAATAAACTAGTTTTTTTTTTATTCCTTATAAAATTAATTTCACGAAGCGGCAGATTTTAAGGATGAGAATCTTAGTCGCCCATTTTTCATGTTTAGAGGGCATTTAAAGATTCTACAAGATTGCAGGGGTACTTTTAGGAAAATTCTATATCGCCATACATCAACAGAGAGCAGATTAATTGTGACTGAGCAGATTGATGACTAAAATAAAAATACGCAATAGCTCACTTGAGCTAAAGTCTCAATTAAAAATTAATGTTCTTTATGAGAATTAATTTTTAGGGTAGATGGTACTCAATTCGATATTGTCAACCATTACTTGTTGGCGACCATTTCAATATTAGATGTTTCCGTGCTACTGCGGTTAAGTCTGATGCTATGGTTGCCAGAATAGCTTCAACATAATATATTTAAACAACTCTTGTACAAAACTTTCATAAGCATTTAATTGTAATTGAGACTTTTGCTCACGAAATCACTTAAATTTTCTTAATAAATTATTTTTTATTATGCCAAACCTGAAAAAGGCCTAATCCACCAGAAGCAGCCCCTTAGGCTTTTTATAAAAAAATAGCATATAAAAAATGGTTTGGAATAAAATTGAGATTTTCAACAATATAAACATTAAAAGGATTTTTTTTTGAAAATTTAAATTAAACTTCATTCCAACTTTATTCAAGCATTCTAGCAGCTTAGCACGCAAAAATGTCACGGGACATGACTTTCAAACACAGGTACCATTCGAAAAACAAAGCATTGCTAATAAACGATCAGAG
This sequence comes from Hylyphantes graminicola, assembly GCA_023701765.1. Taxonomy (NCBI): domain Eukaryota; kingdom Metazoa; phylum Arthropoda; class Arachnida; order Araneae; family Linyphiidae; genus Hylyphantes; species Hylyphantes graminicola. Next base: position 26,812,289 of record CM043120.1, on the reverse strand, counting down.
AAAAAGTAATTTGTATTGAGATATCATTATACTTAAATTTTTATATTAATGGAATATAGATAAATATCTTTTGCTTTGGGTAAGAATGCAGCATATTTTATTTGGAAAATGACGTCTCTAATAATTATAGACTATTTTGGAGAACAATTTTGGAAATGACAACTCCAAATTTGCTTTAATAAACGATTAAAAGTAGGTAAAAATTATGTGTATTCAAGTAACTATAAAGTTAAGTTCGCGTTTCAATAAATTAATGGAACTTTCTGAATTTCTTTTTATCTTGCAAAAAGTTATGCAACGTTTTGCGAAAAACAATTATAATATCTGCCATAACCTTATTTTATTCATCTTTATAAAACGATCTTGGTTTCTTTTAATTGACAACATTCCTGCTATTTTTCCTGAATTCCATTGGAGGGTTTTGGTGATTGGTTGCATGATACGGTAAGCTACTCCCACTATATTGATTGACCAATCGATACTTTATTTTTATTCATGTGGAGCTGTTGCCGCTCAAGACACATTCAAAATCGATTTGTTACCGATTAGCACGATTTATATTTTAAATATTGGAGAATAAGTACAAATACGGAAATCTTTTGGGGAAAAACAAATGTATCAATAAAGATTGTAAGAATATTAAATTTCAGTCACTTTAGCACTAAACATACTTATTCCAACAATTTGGAGTGTAACTTTATACGATACGTTTAGTTTGAATTATCGTCGCACTAGGGCAACACGATGGGTATTATACGACTAGCAGTATGGTCCCGCCTTACTGGGAACCCGTTAACTTCGTATTACTTCCTTTTAGAGGCATGCTTACTTGTGAAAATACACTCAAAATAAAGTAACACATATTAAATTCGTGTTGGCGCATGCGCACTTAAAAAAGAAAACACTAATAGAGGACGAAGCAGCCTTAGAACGAGCACATATCTCAACCAAACTCAATCAATCAAGCTAATAGAGGATGGCGTCAAGCCCCCGTTTCGGCCCGGTCCATGTATTTTCAAGCATTGTTATGGTCCCGCAATCCCACGTGGATGACGTTTTTTTAAACTATATTAATTAAAAATCACAATCAAATATGGAAAACTAAGCCTCAGGTGCACACGTAGGTATTAAAAGGAATCTATATTAAAAATTTCGAATCTTTTAGAGCAGTCTAAGTAGGTCTTTTGCGATCCACAGACATATACACAGACAGACACTCTTTCTTTTATTATTATAGATAAGTGGCTACAATTTGATGAATCACACTTTACAGTGGCATCTGTGGGCAAGCAAGTTTGTAACAGAATCTGTCAGTCCGCTTCCACAGAGCATTTTGGTTCAACAGGGAAAAAAAGGAGCCAAACACAGTAATAATTCTATATCAAACACTTGCCCGCTAAATTTGGATAGTGTATTGTATATTTTGAAAATTCAATAATTAATTCTTAATGGTTTACTAAATTAGTTTATATTTCGAAGAATAAAGATTTGATATTCCAAACTTTTAAATAGAAGCAAAATATTTCATGTCAACTTGGAATCAAAGAATCTGATAATTTCAAAACTCACATTCTACAAAATGTAATTAAGATATATGGTCCGGTTCAATAAATAAATAATAAAATTAGATAAGTTTCCTTAGTTATCTATATATTTCAAATTTTGAAAATGAAATTCTCCTGGTCCTTAAGCCACTTACATTTCTGAAGCCATGTTGTCCCTTAAGTGCTAATTAGATGCATAATTATCCATGTCAAATGGCTAAGATTACGATGACCCCTAGTTAACTTCACACAAAAATATTGGTGTTCTTTTACCAACTTCCGTGTGTTGAAGGACTAAACCCATGACTGTATACGTATACAAACCCGATAGACAGGTTGAGAGTTACGCTACCAACGACGCCTCCAAGACAAAAATTATGAATTAAATGAAATGCATGATAAGTCAGAAAATCTAAAATTAATAATTTAAATTTATTCTTTAAACTACAAAGAGAATTGAAGAAACCATAAATGGTTGCAGTGGGTAAGTATGAAAGAAGTAAAGGCCATAAAAACTAAGCTTTTCTTGATAGCCCATGTTGGCCAGAGTGTTCACAAAGTGACTACTCGAATACTATTGTACTTTTTAGTTATAAGCATTTACTGCTATATATAATTACATAATTTAAAAAAAAATGTTGCATTCTTTATTCACAGCAGACTATATTTGTACTTTTAATATTCATAAATTGAATGCGTATTAACGTATTAAAGTATAATATTCAGTCGGGTGTGTTATAGCGATGTTTTTCCCTTTCGGAAGGGATTTGAAAAGTCTATGTATAATTTTTAATAATATGATTAGATGAAAGCGTTAACTTATAGGTTTGACAATTGTAAATGAAATATTCAAAAACAAATATGAAGTATAACGGTTTGCGTATACTAAATTAGTTTGGCAAGTAAAAGAAATACACTAAATTCTTTAAATTAAATCCTATTTTTTAGCAATTAACGGGTAAAAGTCTCAATTAAAATAAGTGTTAAATTATAACTTTTTTTAAGTGTAAACTGGATTTAATTTTAAATTGTTATCCGTTAATTTTTGGCGACCTGATACATTAGATGTTTCCGTGCTACTGCGGTTAAGTCTGATGTTATGGCTGCCAGAATCACTTAAGCGCAACATATTTAAACGATTCATGTATATAATTATCATAAACATATAGTTATAATTGAGACTTTTGCTCACAAAACCTCTTAAAATCAGTTTCCTAAACTATTTTTTTTATTCATTGTTGAATTAATTTTATGATGAGACAAATTTTAAGAACTAGAAAATCTTATGCGCGCATGTGGCATGATTAGGTGTTAGATCTTTTTAGATTGCAGGGTACTTTCGGCATAAATTTTGTCACACTTCAACATCAACAGTGAGCAGATTAATCGTCATCTGAGCGTCAAGATTGATAACTGGCGACTTCTAGGTGGTTCAACAATAAATGGCTTTCAGTTCCGGGTATTAAGCCAAATCTGCAAAAGGCCTAATCTATCAAATGCAATAATCCATCCCCATTAAAGTTATTTTAATAAAAAGTGCAAATAAGATTTTTTATGAAATTGATTTTCAGTAATACATAGAAAACCTTAAAAATATATTTAAAATTTTCAATTCAACGTCATTTCTGCTTTATTCAAACATTCTATGGGTTTAGCACACAAAATTTTCTTAGTGACATGACTTTTAAATATAGGTACCTCTTGGGGAAAAAAACCATTGATAATAAACTATCCAAAAAATAATTGGCATTAAGATATCATTAAATACTTGTATATCATTAGTAATTTATAAATTTAACTAAAATACCGCATGTTTTGGGTAATAGCGCCATATTTTTTGAAAAAGACATAAAATCGTGCTAGTATTGTAAATAAGTTTAGCGAGCGATAAAAATATATTAAATTCTTTTATTAAAATTCTATTTTTCAGCAAATTAGAGAGCTAAAGTCTCAATTAAAATGAATGTTAAATTAGAAAACCTTTTTGGGTATACATACTATAATCAATTTCAAACTGTCATCCATTACTTGTTGGCGGCCTTTTCTGCATTTAGATGTTTCCGTGCTACTGCGGTTAAGTCTGATGCTAGGGCTTCCACACAACTTATTTCACTCCGATACAGAATTTTCTAAATGCATTTATTTGTAATTGAGACTTTTGCATACAAATTCACTTCAATTAAGTAGTTTAAATAAACTATTTTTTATTCGTTAAATTATATTACGAAGCAGCAGATTTTATTATGGTAAAATCTTAGGCACGAATCATATGATTGGGTAACATTTAAAGAACTTTAGATTGCATGGGTACTTTTAGCAACATTAAATTTCCTCATATTTCATCATCAACAGAGCAGATTAATCGTAATCCGAGTTCAAGATTGATAACCAGAGGCCTCTAGATGGTACCACACAAAATGGCTTTTAGTTCCGGGGAATAAGACAAATCTGCAAAACGCCTAATCTATCAAATGCAATAATCCAACCCCATTAAAGTTTTCTAATAAAAAAGAGCAAATAAGAAATATTTTTGTTTGAAATTCGATTTTCAGTAATACATAGAAAACGTTTTAAATATTGTATTAAAACTCTTTTTCAATTCAACTTCATTCCAACTTAAGTATTTTAACTTTCTATCAGCTTATTACACAAAATTTTCTCAGTTATGTTATTTTTAAATATGGTTACCGTTGGAAAAGGAGTATTGCTAATAAACCCTCTATAGAAAGAAAAATAATTTGGATTATGATATAATGGGCTTGTTTCACGTGGGATCTGGTAACAGCTCTATGGTATTGGTCATTTTTCTCGAATTACTTTTATTAATATTCGAAATTGAGTTTTCTAAAAATAAGTTAGTTTGATTGTTATTTTTCAAAATTACATTTTCTTGCTGTGCCGTTGGTTGTTTTAAATCATTTATCAAGGAAAACTTGCTTTGAAAAAAATATATTAATTAAAATTATTATAAAATATTCTCAGAAAGCTCAATTTGGAAAGGCAAAAGTCATTCGAGAAAAATGAAAGCAAGACTGCGGATCTGTTGCCATGTCCCTCGTGAAACAAGCCCATTATGCTTATATCCCTTTAATAAATATTAAAATTTAAATAAAATATCGTTTGCTTTGGGTAAGAATGAAACATACTATACTTGAGAAATTATATAATTTTGCACTAATGAACGATTAAAAGTACGCAAAAATTATCCCAAAAAACAACACTTTGTGCTGCTGTAGTCATGTTTAAACAACGATGATTATCACGTCTAACATGGGCTATCAGTAAAGCCTAATGGTTTTAGAACTATGACGTCTTTCAAATTCAGTCATTAAACATTTATATGTTTTTTCAATTCAATTTGCATTGAAAAATAAAATTGAAATTGAAAGAATTTCGGATTTTCTGACTTATCCTACATTTAATTTAAATTATAATTAGTGGTCGCGAGGCAGTAGTTGGGATTAATATTTCACAATCTTGAGTTCTACGAAGGAATACCGAGCTTTTTTGAGCTAACCCTTTTAGTCCCAAAAATTTACTACACCAGAAACATCTGATATTCACAAAATAAGCTTATTTTAGGTCAAAAATAAGAGTTCCATAAGAAAAAAATTCATTTGACTTTTTTATATGGTTTTTTAAACAATGATAAAAATTTTAAACTGTGGGAAACAACAAAATAAAAAAATATATATTGCCTAAAAATACTTCGAGTTATATATTTTAGGGTATCTGACCACATTATTAAAAAAATTTTTAGTAATTATTTTAACCGAAATAGTTTAAATTGTGTTTAAATATGTGGAACTGAAGTGAACTTTTCAAAAATTAGGTGAAATGCTTGTTAGCTATTTTCTAAATAAAATAGTAGTTCTGACTTTAATGAGATTAATGAAATATATTGTACAATAGAACAGAGTGTGAAGAATCGAATGATGTGTGTTTGGATATCATAACGTGACATAAACATTTGGAAAAAAATATTGAAAGTGATGATGCCAAATGGCATCACTGGGACTAGAAGGGTTAATTAGAGGTTTATCGTAAAACTAACCAGTGGCATGGATAATTGCCAATATTAGAACTTCAGACACAATAGAGCTAAAGAAGTGTTGGTGGCAAAAGGGGTGGGGGAATTTCATTTTTTAAATTGGAAAAATATAGAAAACTAGAATACTTGTTCCATTGGACTGGTTCTTAAGCTAACGGTTAAAAAAGTCCGATTTTAAAAATTGCCGGTAAAATTTTAAATTTAGTTACAGGTAGAACATCAGATATTTATCTTTTATGCATTTTTGTTTGTCTTTTTGTCCGTACTACAAGAACTTCATCAAGTATTAAAGTAACAGGAAAGTATTCTATTCTAGTTTATTCACAAATTAAATATTTTTTACTTGAAGTTTTTTTTTATTTAAATGATACCTAATTTTTATCATCGTTAGCAAAATTTCAGTGTTTCTATCGATAAATAAATGAATCTTTAGTTTCGAAGTTTTTTTAAATATTTAATGCACTTCTCTTTAGTTTTTTAAGTTTAAAAACTACACTCTAAAAAATGAATGCTCAAAAACGACGAAATTTTCCTTAATTTTGACGATTCCGTTACTGGCAAATGCTCCGAGTTTTCGTTTCCTCAAAGTTAGGAAATTTGAACCGTCATTTTTATGAGGATTTGAATGTCGTCTAATCTCAATAAATATTTCGTCATTTTTGAGCATGTGAGTACAACAATGAAATTCAGTTTCCTCAAAATCAAGAAACAGAATCGTCAAATCACGATCGTAAAATTGAGGATTTGCGTTTACTCAAAAGTCACGTGATAGTTTGACGAAACAATCCTCAAAATTAACGAAATGATGCTTGAGGATTCATGAATCGTCAAAAATGAGTGTTATTTCTGATAGTGTAGAGAACATAGACAACTAAACTAACACTATATGAACTTAGAACTATCCTAGACAAAAAAAAAACTAAAATAGCTTATTTTCCTGTTGCTAACTTTCTAATATTCTAATTGGAAGACAAGTTGGTTTGCTACAGTAACTGTCACCTAGATTATTTCCACACAAGATTTATAAATATTATTTTTTAAAAAAAATCGCTTAACTCGGAATCCAGTCGTAATTTAAACTTTTTAAACCAATGGTCAATCCATGCACAAACATTCTGATTTGATTAAGCACATTAAGAAACCTCTACAACTCAAGCATTTCTGTTTTTTTTTAGCCATAAATATTTTTAAATACAGCTTTAAAATTGAATCGGTAAGTGCAGAAACAACGTCAGTCACAAATTTCAAACTTTTCAGGAGGGAGAAAAAAACGTAATAACTTCTCTATTTCTTCACTGAACACTCGAAATAAACGTCCTTATTTACGGAACTACTCAATAGACTAACGTAGTTTTTGCACCCAACACGCATCTTGCCTTCTACGCTTATTTTCATTGAAAACGAGTTTTCGGATATTTTTTTTTTGACTGAAGTGGTTTCTGCACTCACCGATTCAATTAGTGATTCGTCACTTCCGTTAAACCACCTCTTGGCATAAAAAATGACGTCATGTTTGGCTTTTTTGTTCTTGGCGTGTTATTTCATTTGAGGTTTCATTGTATCGCTTTTTAAACTGTGAAACATACTTTCACCCTCATTTAACTCTTAAAAAAAGTTTTGATATTTTACAGAAACATGTGATGTTTATTCCAGTAAATTTCTTCAAACTTTCAATGATTTTACCCGACAATTCCAAATAGAACCAACAGTCATGTTAATACCTACTTTTAATTTATATGAAAAATTCTTTCGAATTAAAAAAAAATAAAAGTAGGCTAAAAATTGCCAAGCCTTTTCTCCTTCTCAATAAACAAAGTACCACAATTTTTTTTGTATTTTACGACGTCTTTTCAAAGTGATTTAAAGAAAAATAATTTTTGATTCAAATGTTACAGTTGAATTAAGTTTCTCATGGGAAATTGTTGATACTGCTAAAGCGATTACAATGAATTAAAATCAATTTCCAAATGCTGGGGGAATTTTTAAGATCCAACTTATAAAACCGAATTTAGAAGTTTAGATTCTTCAGTTATTAATATTATTTCTCATGCTCTTGTTGATATGGCAACAACAATTTTATTGACTAAAAATTAATTTTTATGTAAATTCAATGGAAAATTTGCCAACACAGAGGTCCACCCGGACGCATAACACCCGGAATAGACGAAGTAAAATGAAAGTTGAGTCTAGGGTTATACGGTTCTAACAAATTAATTTTTAAGATCCGACGGATAGAATCGATTTTGGAAGGTGGTTACAGACAGATGAACGGAGATCGTCAACGTGTCAATACCTACTTTTTCATTAAAAAAATCTTTCAAAATAAAGAAAAAAAGTAGGCTAAAAAAACTCTTCGTAGACAAATTTAGAAAATTTCGATTTAGTTATATTTGACTAATTTATAAATAATTAACCATTAATTTTTGGTGACTAGACTTACATTCGATGTTTCCGCGCTACTGCGGTTAAGTCTAATGCTATGGTTGCCATTCCCATCATTCTCCCACCCCTTTCCCATTATACCATATTAATCAGGCAATATTTAACCATTATTATTATAAATTATTAACCATTAATTTTTGGCGACTAGACTTGCATTCGATGTTTCCGTGCTACTGCGGTTAAGTCAAATGCTATGGTTGCCATTCCCATCATGCTCCCACCCCTTTCCCATTATGCCATGTTCATCAGGTAATATTTTTTAACCATAAATATTATGAATTATTAACAATTACTTTTTGGCGGCTAGACATGCATTCGATGTTTCCGTGCAACTGCGGTTAAGTCTAATGCTTTGGTTGCTATCCCCATCATGCTCCCACCCCTTTCCCTTTATACCATGTTCATCAGTCAATATTTACCCATTATTATTATGAATTATTTACCATTAATTTTGGCGACTAGACTTGCATTCGATGTTTCCGTGCTACTGCGGTTAAGTCTAATGCTATGGTTGCTATCCCCATCATGCTCCCAACTCTTTCCCATTATACTATGTTCATCAGTCAATATTTAACCATTATTATAAATTATTGACCATTAATTTTTGGTGGCTAGACATGCATTCGATGTTTCCGTGCAACTGCGGTTAAGTCTAATGCTATGGTTGCCATCCCCATCATGCCCCCCCCCCCTTTCCCATTATACCATGTTCATTAGTCAATATTTGACCATTATTATTATTATTTATTAACCATTAGTTTTTGGCGACTAGACTTGCATTCGATGTTTCCGTGCTACTGCGGTTAAGTCTAATGCTATGGTTGCTATCCCCATCATGCTCCCAACTCTTTCCCATTATACTATGTTCATCAGTCAATATTTAACCATTATTATAAATTATTGACCATTAATTTTTGGTGGCTAGACATGCATTCGATGTTTCCGTGCAACTGCGGTTAAGTCTAATGCTATGGTTGCCATCCCCATCATGCCCCCCCCCTTTCCCATTATACCATGTTCATTAGTCAATATTTGACCATTATTATTATTATTTATTAACCATTAATTTTTGGCGACTAGACTTGCATTCGATGTTTCCGTGCTACTGCGGTTAAGTCTAATGCTATGGCTGCTATCCCCATCATGATCCCACCCCTTTCCCATTATACCACATTCACCAGTCAATAATTTATAATAATAATGGGTAAATATTAACCACTGATTGTTGTTGACTAGACTTGCATTCGATGTTACCGTGCTACTGCGGTTAAGTCTAATGCTATGGTTGCTATCCCCATCATGATCCCACCCCTTTCCCATTATACCATGTTCATCAGGCACTCCAGATTTCATAGAAACATTTGTTTTGTTGATCTTTAATAGAGAGAGTTTTTACTCATTGGTTTACTTGCATTATTTTTTTATTCGAAGTAAAAAACTGAAAGTAGGTATTGATCTGTTGAAGATCTGTCTGTCCGTACCTCCTTTGCAAAACTGATTCTATTGATCGGATTTTACAATTTTTTGTTATTAGAATGGTGCGAACTCGGAAACCTTATTTTTATACTTTTTGCACGTCTGTCTGTTGGCAAATTTCTGATTGAATTAGCGTTGGAACGTAAATTTAAGTAATTTTAATCGCTGTTGCTGCATCAACAATGGCAGGAGAAATTTTATTTAAAATAATATTTGAAGCCAAATTTATTTTTGTTACAAATCAGTTTGAAAAGACGTCGTAAAATAACGCACATTGTGGTTCCTTGATTGTTCACTACTTGTTTATTAAGAAAGAGAAAGGTTTAATTTTTGCATAGATATTTAGCAGTTTTGTTAGTAATAACTATTACGAAAATATCAGGGTTTTACAGATTTTTATGTTTATCTGTTCAATAATAATAAGTTAGTCATTTAAAGTGTTATTGGCGACCAATATCACTATCAAAATTTCCAAATGTGAACTTAGGACGGATGCTATTTTATTGACTAAAGCAATTTTACATAATTATTCTTTCACAAATAAATTAATCAGGAGGCAAAAGTTATTCAATTTGTGAAAGAAAATGTACGAAAAAATAGTTTATTTGGACTTTTAAAGGTTTTAATTACAACTGGATGCTGAGTTTGACGATTTTTTTTCTAATATGTATAAAGCTTGTGAATAAGCGGTTCTAGTTGATAGTTATTGTTACAAACCTACTTGTTTTCTAATAAGAATTTCAGAAAGTATATAAGTAACAAGAAAGTATAGGCTAATTTAGTTCTTTTTTTCTCAAGTTTTTACTTGAGATTGCCAAAATATTTTGTGTAGGAGAGGTATTTTTACGTTTCCTAGTTACGTTTCTGTATCCTCAATATGAAGCATTCAATAAATCATTTATTTTAAAAATTATTTAACTAAACCATGCTGCGCAACGTTGCTCAGTAAAATAGGTGGAAGCCAATAGCTACATTCTGTTTTACGGAGTAACATTACACGGAATTTATAGTGTAATGCATGTAAATTTTGCGGTGTAATGCTATTCCGTGTAGCACGAGGCAGTGCTTGGTGTGACTGATACGACGGAGTAAAATTCTTATTTGTGTAACATTACTCCATAAATTCGGTGTAACGTTATTCCATAAATTAGGTGTAACGTTATTCCATAAATTAGGTGTAACTTTATTCCATAAATCTGTAACGTTATTCCATAAATTTGGTGTAACGGTTTTCCATAAATTTGTAGCGTTTTCCATAAATTCGGTGTAACGTTATTGCATAAATTCGGTGTAACGTTGGTCCATAAACTCGGTGTAACTTTACAGGAAGCTAGAGTAACAATACACCACGTTTCTCGAAATAGTTTTCGAGAAAATATCTTATTTAAAAAAAAATTCAGCAATGTATTTTTAGCAACCGCCATTTTATGAGATAGTAATGTTCTTATAGTAAAGATTGAGTATTTTTTCCTTTGAACGATTAAATTGTAACAGATTTTGTTGCAAAAAGAAAATTTGCATAAATTTTAACTTTCTATTGAGAAAATTTGTAGAATTAATATTTAAAAAATTAAAATCTACATATATGTTTTAGGTTGAAGTTAAATTGCAATCATTAGTGTAAAACTCAATTAATTTTTCAATGTTTCAGAAAATGTTACTACAAATAACAAATTATTTGTTGGCATATATTTTTTATGACAAATCATCCCCAATTTCAGTTCAAAATTCATTATAGAAATTACTTAAAAGCTTTACCTTAAAATTTCAAATATAGCTGCTGAGTTTTGTTTCTTAAATTATTTTTCTGGAGTGATTTGATATCTTTGTTAGATAATTTATTCTTATTTTTAATTTCTTTAAGTACCAATAAAGTAAAAATAGATTTTAACCGTTTTTTTTACATTTAAAAAAAGAACTTGTGTGAAAATTATATTTTAATGCATATCTATAGATACAATTCTCTAATTCAGAGTTTATCACGCCATTTCAAATATAAAGTAAATTGGTGAAATTTAAATTACCTATTTGGTGTGCAATTATGATTGTTTTTTTAAAAGATGTAATCTTGTGTAGAAGTGGTTTTAACTGACAGTTAATAAAAAAAGTAAGCTTCATTTTTTAAAAGTACAACTGAAATGAAATTATAGATCTTTTTGATTGAAGTTGGACTTTTCACAAATGCTTGCAATGATTATTTAATAATTTAAAAACCTGAAATCGTATTAAAATGCATTTAAACTTTATTGAATATTATTTTTGTATGTTATAACGTTATATTTTTTGTGTTTAAAATTAAATTTATAATCTTTAAAAATGCAGTTTGCGCATTTTTAATTAACAAAAAAATGCCGTTTGAAAGAAAGTGATTTAAAAAAAATAAAACTGACACTAAATAACTTTATTTTTCCTATTTTCAAAAGTGTTCAGAATTTTAAATCCAATACATTGTGCAGTTACAAAGAGAATTTTAAATAAAATAATTATTTGAAAGCTATACGAACTTTTCTTTTCAAGGCACAAATGTCGTGAAATGAATAATTGACAAACTAATTATTTTATTTTACGGAAAAATTTCTTGATCAAATAGTTGTAAAATGTGAGTTACTCTTTTTTTTTAAAAGTACTTCTAGAGAAGTTATAATTAATGTTTTACTTATGGTATCTATAGCAATATTACGTTCTTTAAATATATTTAAAAATGTTTTAACTGAGTTTATATTGCATCAAAACTATTAAACATTTTTTTTAATAAAAGAAGTGCAAAGTAATCGTTAGTTTCCGAAAGAAATGCGATTTGGATGCGACTCTGATGCCAATGAAATGAAATATGCCTTTATATTTAAAACAAGTTTGAAAAGAACTAAAATAGTATACTTTCTTAGAAGACTTTACTTAAATGCTTACTGAAATTCTTATAGGGAAAAAGTTTTCAAGGTGTCAAATCAGCAAAATATGTTTTTATTGCATCAAAATCAATTTTGACTTCAAATATCATTACTTTACGATTAGGATTCAATAAGCTTAACTTGGAATCGTGGACTACATAAGACTACATTAAATAATTTCATGAATACTATTTAAAATTTGTTTTTTTTTAAACCAGAACAAGGAACGGGTATTAATTTGTTAGTGTATAATAAATTAAAGTAAAAGGCTAAACGAAAAATTAAATACAAGATAAAATAGACTCCGTATAGGTTTCGACAAGTTCCATTTTAGAAAACCGTGAGCTGAACATGTTTCCTTCCATCCATTATTCAATATGTTAAATATACAAAACATTGAGTATTGATTTTGGCGTACCAAATCCTAAAAAAACTTGCGTTGTCATGTTTGAATTTTTAAGGTGCATTTTATTGCATATTACAAAATTTACCAAAATTGTATAGGAAAAAGATTCCTAATTTTTGTTAAAACATTCTTTTAATTACAGTTAAAAATTTATTTTGCGTCGATTTAGACGTGTCAGTTTTGTGAAATTTAAATTTAGTTACTTCAGTTGGAAAAGGGTCTACTCTTCTTGAAAAACCTAACTTGGGTAAAAAAAAAAGAGTGAAAAAGCAGAGGGAAATGCGCGATTGGTCCGTTAGTTTGAAACTCTTGTAAGGTAATATTTACATACAAAAAGATCTGAACACAATTCAACCACAATAAACTTTTCATTCTGATAAAATTGCCAAATTTTTCGAAGAATATTCAAATCTGTTTCACCTTAAACGAACTTTATGTTTTGAACATGTTTTCTGGAGGGATTCACAAATAATTTATGGAACTCTTTACATCCGCGGAAGGATCTTCTCTATAGCATATTTCTATTTACTCAACTTAGGATGACACGGAGAGTAGTCGCAAAATTCATTCTCCCAAGTATGTGGTACGATCATTAATAATATTGATAATGATAAATTCATTGATTCATAGATTTGGAAGATTTCAGTCGTGTTTTAACTAACTATATTCATTAAAAAGTTTGGGCCAAAAATAATTTTTAATTTTCCGGAGGCGTACAAGTAGTTTTATTTCTGAATAAAATTGATTATTTTAATTAAAATTTGCTGCTTTAAAGTTTCTCGGAAGATTAAATAATTTCGGCTTACTCGTTGTGGAAAGGCTTTAAAATTTGGGACTCGCACAATCAACGCAATAATTTTACATGTATATTTTTTACTTTTTTCGAAATTTGTTGGAAATTAATAGTAAACCCCTAACAAACATTTCTTAATTTAAACTTTATCAATTTTACGAAGCATCAAAACTAATTACAGATTGTGTTTTGAGGGATCTTAACCCTTTCAGTCCCAGTGATGCCATTTGACATCATGTTTCTGATCATAATTTTAAAAAAAATAAGCTGACATCTATTAGGATTAATAAAAATATTTTAAAATAGTAGAAAAGAAAAAAATTAAAGAATCGAATGATGTGCTTTTTGATATCATGAATAGCTATAGATAATCAGAAAAAAATTCTAAAATGATGGGAGGCCATATTGTCATTGGGACTGAAAGGGTTAAATTGACCTCACTGTATTTTGTATAAAAACCACAAATTTTTTTAAACATTACTTCACATTGGTATTTTTCTATATGTATCAGTACTCTTTCGAATGCTCATCCTCATAAATAGCTTCCAAATATCCTTATACTGCATCTCCAAGTCTATCTCAGTCTAAATAACCACAAAATCCTACTTTCCCAGGTATAAAAACATCTTATGGCGCAATACCGACACAGCATAAGTATTTACCGTCGCAAAGATTCACATAAAGTACTATTCCTTAAGCCTAACGTGGCGGAAGCTGCCGTATCTTTGCCATAAAGAATTTTAATGTCTACTGATCTATGGTGATATAGAGGGATTCATGTATCCTATTTAGGTAAGGAGGTTGAGTCTCTTTGACGTAGAAGTATCGGTGAATTTAAATGTCAGACGAATTTATTCCTCGTTGAATTTAGTGTTTATGCGTTAGGTTTAATGTTATAAAATATATATACACTCAAGAAAGTTTACAATATCTCTCTACTATATTTAAAATATGCATGAGAATTACTTAGAAAAAAATAGTTTTGCTTTCTTAGGCTATTGAATAAAACAGATTAACGTTTGAATGAAACGAAGTTGAGGTAAAAACTTTGCATTTTTTTTTGTTTACAACGAAAACTCGTGTGTTGAAATGTCATTTGAATTATTTTTAAACGAAAAAAAACACGTTTACATAGCTAGGGTATTGAAATATTTTTTTTATAATTGCGTGAAAAAAATCGGACTTTTACATTATCATTTCAATATCAGACGCGTGCGTAAAGTTATACTTTTTAGAAACAGTGATACAAAATTACTTTTTTTCACCCAAAAGCAGTGCAACAAAGTACTTTGTGTCACTCTTTTCATTAGATGCCAACATTTCAAGTAAAACTTCGATTTGATAATACTCATAACATCCAAAGATTTATCGATCTGCTTTATTTAAAAATATTATGAGCGTGAATTATTTTTGAATCAATGAAATTTTTTTCTCGCGATGGGAATATTTCTTTAGTCACGCCCTTCGAACTGCAAGTTCATTGGTTGCTTTCTTTGACAAAATGTTGAAACACGCTTATTGGTTTTTATAGCATCACGCGCTCCGAACTGCGAGTTCATTGGTTGTTTTCTTTGACATCTCTCCTGGAAGCTCCGAACTCATTTTAGTCTAATTAGCACGTGAATTATTTTTGAACCAATGAGATTTGATTTTTTTCACGCAATTATAAAAAATAGTGTATGAAACACGTGCGAAAAGTAAACTTTTTAAAACACGTGTCTTTATTTCACTCGCTCGTACCTCGCTCGTGAAATAAAATCCACTAGTTTTAAAAAGCATTACTTTTCACACTTGTTGCATAAATAACTATTTTATAATTGCGTGAAAAAAATCGGACTTTTACATTATCATTTCAATATCAGACGCGTGCGTAAAGTTATACTTTTTCGAAACAGTGATACAAAATTACTTTTTTTCACCCAAAAGCAGTGCAACAAAGTACTTTGTGTCACTCTTTTCATTAGATGCCAACATTTCAAGTAAAATTTCGATTTGATAATACTCATAACATCCAAAGATTTATCGATCTGCTTTATTTAAAAATATTATGAGCGTGAACTATTTTTGAATCAATGAAATTTTTTTCTCGCGATGGGAATATTTCTTTAGTCACGCCCTTCGAACTGCGAGTTCATTGGTTGCTTTCTTTGACAAAATGTTGAAACACGCTTATTGGTTTTTATAGCATCACGCGCTCCGAACTGCGAGTTCATTGGTTGTTTTCTTTGACATCTCTCCTGGAAGCTCCGAACTCATTTTAGTCTAATTAGAACGTGAATTATTTTTGAACCAATGAGATTTGATTTTTTTCACGCAATTATAAAAAATAGAGTATGAAACACGTGCGAAAAGTAAACTTTTTAAAACACGTGTATTTATTTCACTCGCTCGTACCTCGCTAGTGAAATAAAATCCACTTGTTTTAAAAAGCATTACTTTTCGCACTAGTTGCATAAATATCTATTTAATAACGGAGTTCTAGTTACAGGAATCATTTTAAAATATACAATAAGTTTCATGACTGTTTATGGTATAAATACTTAGTTTTACCAATTATGAATAAATTATTTTATTATTGAACTTGAAAACGAACGTTTCCTGAATCGTTAAACTTTATTCAGTTTTTATTATAAAATTCTGTTAAACATGTCTTCTGTGTAAATATAAAGGCCCTCGCCAGATAAGACGGTGAAAAATGCCCCCACTCCAATCGGGCTAATTTTTTTTCTGAATATACCTCATAGTATGGACAACTTCTCAGCCAAGTTTCAGCTCTAAAATAGGACGCGTTTTTGAGTAAAAAATAAAAGTTTTTTTATTTTTAAATTGAATTTTCTCTGAATCTATTTGATAATATCCAAAAAACTGTTCATAAGTTTTTAGATATCATTGAGTAGTATTCTCAGAAAAATCCGCTCATAAATCTGATCGAGGGATCATTGTAAAAAATGCGATTTTTTTTTTCAAAATTTTTTTTTATGCCAAAATCGTTTGTCACACCTTAAATTTTTGTCTCTACATGTTTCTCTAACATCAATCTACAATATATATTTTTTTCAGATTTTTAAAAACATTGGACGATAGTTAAAAAAATAAAATATCCTTAAAACCTGATTTTTTGCACTAAAATCCTTTAGTACAGTCACATAATTTTTTTCTACATCATCCTCTTGTCTCAGTTTACAATATATGTATATATTTTTTCATATATTTTTGAAAATGTTAGGCAATTGTAAAAAATATTTAATTTGATTTTAAATCAATTTTTTTAACTCTTATTATCTGTATTTGGAATAAGTAACGTAATTAATAACATTTTATTTTTACTATACAGTTGAAATAAACTTGCTAAAAGGGAAAAAATAAACTGAATCAAAATTAACTTTCATCCATTGCAGGGCTCCTCAACATATTCTACCGTATATTTCAATACTTCGCTCTTCCCCTCAGGTGAACCTATAGACACGCTTGTCATTTTAGAAATGGTCCCCCAAAGGATATCAAGAGATTCGATTAAATAATTCGTCAAATACATATCCGAATGTAACAAAAACTTAGATTTAGGGGTTTTCGAGGGTTCTAAACATTTCTAGGTTATTCAATATGGGTGTTGCTATTGGAAATTTTAAAGTTAGTAACATTTTTAATTTGAAGACGGCCCCTTTTGCAAATTTTGTGTCATGCGATTAACTCAGAATATTATATTTTCATAAAGTCAAAAAGGTTCGATTCCTTAGGATGACTAACGGACGAAATAATCACTAGTGTGTACTTTTTTTTGGTCCACAGCTGTACCAGTTTGAATTTCCCCGCCTATGTTAGGGGTGTCATCTGCCGAGTAACGTCCTCAACTTGCGTGATAATTATTTACTTTAGGTTTATCCACCTGTTAAGGGGTCACAGGAGTCTTAAAAATGTGCAAAGAAGATACTACAAGGCATAGTTTGATCTTTCATGTCATTTTTGAACTACTCAATAAATGAGTATAATTTTTAACACCCATATTTAATAACCTAGAAATGTTTAGAACCCTCGAAAACCCCTAAATCTAAGTTTTTGTTACATTCGGATGAGTATTTGACGAATTATTTAATCGAATCTCTTGATATCCTTTGGGGGACCATTTCTAAAATGACAAGCGTGTCTATAGGTTCACCTGAGGGGAAGAGCGAAGTATTGAAATATACGGTAGAATATGTTGAGGAGCCCTGCAATGGATGAAAGTTAATTTTGATTCAGTTTATTTTTTCCCTTTTAGCAAGTTTATTTCAACTGTATAGTAAAAATAAAATGTTATTAATTACGTTACTTATTCCAAATACAGATAATAAGAGTTAAAAAAATTGATTTAAAATCAAATTAAATATTTTTTACAATTGCCTAACATTTTCAAAAATATATGAAAAAATATATACATATATTGTAAACTGAGACAAGAGGATGATGTAGAAAAAAATTATGTGACTGTACTAAAGGATTTTAGTGCAAAAAATCAGGTTTTAAGGATATTTTATTTTTTTTAACTATCGTCCAATGTTTTTAAAAATCTGAAAAAAATATATATTGTAGATTGATGTTAGAGAAACATGTAGAGACAAAAATTTAAGGTGTGACAAACGATTTTGGCATAAAAAAAATTTTTTGAAAAAAAAAATCGCATTTTTTACAATGATCCCTCGATCAGATTTATGAGCGGATTTTTCTGAGAATACTACTCAATGATATCTAAAAACTTATGAACAGTTTTTTGGATATTATCAAATAGATTCAGAGAAAATTCAATTTAAAAATAAAAAAACTTTTATTTTTTACTCAAAAACGCGTCCTATTTTAGAGCTGAAACTTGGCTGAGAAGTTGTCCATACTATGAGGTATATTCAGAAAAAAAATTAGCCCGATTGGAGTGGGGGCATTTTTCACCGTCTTATCTGGTGAGGGCCTTTGTAATATATAATCAAAACAAAAAATATTTTTTCATTTTATCTAATCTAGGATACGGTATATTTATTATCGCTATTTTGTTATTTTTTCTTCAATCTTACGAGAATGGATGTGTTACATTCAACAATATCTTCATCGCATTTTTAGTACTAAAAAAAAGCTTATTTGTAATCCATTTTGGCATTTATATCTTAGTGAATAAAAATGCCATTCTTTATTGGTGTAGCTCAAACCGTCAGCCTAAAACATGCATCCCAACCTAATTTTTTTTCTCAAAGATAAAATGACATGCATTGCGAGTCTAAACATTCAGACACAATAATAAATATTTATTTACTTTTACTACACAACGCCGTAAAAAATATCCGAATTTCTCCTGTCCACCTATCATGTGTTTATCTTTCGTCAAACCTGGAGTTTAAAATACATTTATTTTTTCATTTTCGCACAAAAAATTCTACTCTTCGTTTGAATTCAATTTAAACACAAAAAAAACCCCGTAAGGTTTCCAAAAACTGTAAATACGAAATGCACATAAAAAAACTCAACAAACTTCAATTGTGAACATGTCGAATTCGCTATTTTTAAAGAACATTTGCAGTTAAGTTATGCTTTTAGTCGCTGTTGTTGTTGAAAATTGGGAAACATTTTCCCGATTAACCTCTTGTAACTCTAGGGCATTATTAATCCTGCTAAAATCCAACTGTAATTAAATTATCAATGATTACTATTTAAAAAATATTAAAAAAAGTGTAAATAATTTTATTAATTCTTAAATTTATCCCTAGAAAAAACCACCAATATGCCGATTTTTATTAAAGTTTTCTTTTGGGAATAATTCTCCGAACTTTTGTACACTAAAAGATAGTATTATTAATCAGCTAAGAGATTAACCTTTCATCAATGTTTTGTGTCATATAAACAGTAAAATTTACCAAATATCATCAAGTCGAGTCCGATGACTTGACTAAAAGGATATATAAGAATATATTTTATTACTTTAATTTATTTTTATTACTTTAATTTATTTTTATTACTTATATTTTATTTTTGTAAAGTATATTTTCTGCAATTTTTTTTTTAAAAAATTTAATTTAAAATATAGACAAGTTTAAACGTCACGGATGTTACATTCGCAGGTGCTGTCATCACTCTGGCTTCTTTTCATGTTTTTTCTTTGCTTTAAGTCCCGACGTTGCGTCGTCCCTCTTAAGTAAGGGTGTTGGATACCTACAAAGGAGTTGGCTCTTTGCTTAACTACGTTTCTAAATTATGACATCCGCCTTCAATAGCCCTTGTGTAGCTCTAGTGCAATGATACCAGTGTTGGGTATATTTTAATTGCAAGAATAATTGAATATTAACAATTAATTTATAAATGTAACCACAATAACTAACAATTCCTCAATTGTATTTGTGGAAAATTACAATTAGCAGTTATTTGTTAACTGTAGCAGCAACAATTAACAATTAATTTTCAATTGCTTTAATTTTAATTAAAAATAACTATTAACTACTTTTTTTTTATTTGTTTTAAGTATAAGACTTACAGCTTAATTTTCCTAAATCTTTTCTCATTTTGCTTTAGCAAATAAAATTAATTGTTAGTTTTTATTGTTTCATAGAACAACTAAAAGAAGTTAATTGCAATTATTTTAATTGTCAGTTACAATTGACACACTTTAATCAAATTAATTTAATTGCAAGGTGCAATTAAAAGTTCAATTGCGATTAATTTAATTGCAATTACTTTTTAGTCAATTAACAAGATAATTGACAACTTAATTGATTAATCCCCAGCTCTATAATGATACCATAGCCCTAACCCCTCTACTTATTTGAATTTTATGTTTATACCTCAGTAAATAAACAAGTAAATATAACGCTCTGGTATTCCACGTATATTCTTTGTCCCACGGTATATATACTTCCCAGCTTTCGATAGAATTTTAAAATGAAAAATGAAGGGTATATACTCTTTCCTTCAGGCAAAACATTTCGGTTTTTATTCCTGTCTTTTTAAAGTTTTTAAATTTAAATCAAACAAATGTTTTTTCTTTTGTAGAGGGGCTTGGCTGGGTATTTGTGCCGAAACTTTGAACAATCAATCAATGCCCTTTTTTAAAATGTTGAATCTATAATAACAGGGCACCCCTTAAATGGTGTTCTTTATACTTTTCAAAATTAACAAATATATTTTTTCAAGTGTAGATTTCCATTTTGTAGCAGCATGTTTTGGTCGATAACCGTTTAAAAACTTTAAAGTAATAGGAAGATTGAGAAATATTTTGCACGATTGAAATTTAGACGCAGATATATTTTTAAGATTATCTTGTAGCAGGGAAAAAATGTAGAAAAATAGAAACCTTACGTCATAACATTCAAAGATTTTTTTTAAATCAACCAATTTCAAAGGAAATTTAAGTAAACCGTGAACAGATAGACAAGCAGACAAGTCTATCAAACAAAAGTATAAAATATACTCGTAGGTCACTAATGTCATACCTATCAATTTCTTTAAAAAATCCGTTAAACGGAAAATGTAAAGCCCCCCATCCTTTTTTTACATTTATTTCCGGTAAAGACAGAAGAACGGAAATTTCCACTATATCAATACCTACTTTGCTAATTTTGTTAGGGGCTGGGAAGCCCAGTCGGTCAAGCTTTTGCCTATCACGCGAAAGGGTCCGGGTCCGGTCATCGCCAAAATAACTGCCGACCTATAAACGGCCCGTGCAGCCAAAAATGTCCAACGAATAATACTCCGTGTATAGGGAGTGCGCGTTAAATATCCTTCAAAATCCCAACGCTGCGTACGCTGTCGCCCTTAACGGTTGCGTTGTTTGCCTACTCAGGTGTCGGCTCGTCACTTGACTGGTTCTAAATTATGTCGCCCATCGACAATAGACCTCGTGTAGCTCTAGTGCGACGATAAAACAAATTTACCTACCTAAAACTTTTATTTCTGGTAAAGACAGACAAACGGAAATTTCATGTAAATATCTACTTTGCTAATTTTGTTTAATTATTTAAAATACATAAGTAATAGCAGTCTAAAAAGTATACGAAGCAACAAACCAAAATAAAAAAATTCGTTAACTTCTATACATAGAAAAAAGAATTTAATCACTCTAACACGACGAATAAATAAATCATTGATCGTCTCAAGGGAAATGAGTAAATGCCGAGATCCATTCTCCGACGTGTATTTGCAATCTCTCTTTTCATTTTCTTCTACTCCGCAAAACCTATTCGTCTCGAAAGGTTATTTTTATTTGAAAGTAATCTGCATGGAAGCGAGTAGGGGAGAGTGTTGTACCTTGGGACAATTTTTACATTTTAATTTTTTTCTTCGATAATTATTGTCAAAATAAAAATTTCAAAGCAGCATTTCAACACACCAATATATTCCTCTATAATATATATTTTTTAAATTCTGGCAGCTTGAAATTAAAAAATTGCCACTCATTTAAAGTAGAGAGGATAAACAGTCCCAAGGTACAACATCATGTTGTACCTTGGGACATGCTTTATAATTCAGTCAATAGTCATACACTTGAACTAATTTGTGTCAGGAAACAAACTTTATTTCAAAATACATCAGAAAATTTGCTCTTTAGAACATTTCATCACACGGAAGGAAAAAGATTTATCAGGTGTTGCCAGAATTATATTTTCAAACTTCAATCATTATAAAATATATCCAAAACAAAGCTGAGTTGTATTTTACATGTTTTGTGGAATTGCTCTTAAAATAAATAATAAAGATATTTTTATTTATCCAAATTATTAAGAATTTAATCAAATTATTAATACTGTCCCAAGGTACAACACACTATATGGTTTAAATAAAAGCAAGATAGTGGCCAATCCAAATGCATTATCATTATTTTCTCATAACCAAAATATTTTAAAATCTTCTCTTTTATGAAGAAAATAAAATGCAGTTGACTTTTTGTTAGAGTACTAAGGTAGAAAATTATATTAGAATGAGAAAAATATTTACTTTGGGGTAATGAAATATTATTTTTTGTCACCATTTCATCAATTCAATGATGCTAATGTTAAATTTTAATATGATGATGTCTGTTGGTTAAGGCTACTATTAGAAATAAACAATGTATGAATATTGCCAATAGATTCTTAGAAATAATCGGTGTCCCAAGGTACAAGCGTCCCAAGGTACAACACTCTCCCCTACATCACCGTGAATAACTCGAAAATAATTCAGTGTATTTTATCATCCGAAACATTTATTCGGGGTTTTATTTATTTTTATTTAAGAAAATATCGTTATCGAGAGTGTAATAATAATCTGGTTTCTTTCCGATTGGTTTTTGTTATTGGTATTGGATAAAATGTATTATGAAATTTAGAATGGATGTAGCTGAAAAGGTACTACACAAATAACGAAAGTAAACAAGGATTTTTCTTTTCTGATTTTTTGAAGTTGTAAATATTAAAGTTGAAATACGCAAATCAAATATTGTAATTTTTAACTTAGTTTTTTAAGGGAATATTATAAAGGACCAGTTTTTGCAACTCTGATGCCTACGATGGTTGACATTATGCAATTTAGGTACGCTAACCACTATACCATAGCGGCCACATTTAAAGCATATAAACTTTGAAAATTTTCACCAAATTATATAATTTTGTACTTGTTATGATACATAAGTGTTAATGCGGAATTGAAAAGTTATTTATACTACATTTATACGTGTTACAGGTTCAATAATTTCAAAACCTAAAAAATCTATGGTTTACACCATTTGCGCATGCGTAATTTTCTAAAACGTATATGGCGTTTGGCAAGTACTGGGGAATCGTGTACCGAATTTGAAGTCCATTGTTCGAGCGGTAAAATGGTTTCACGCAGACCGAATGACAGACCGACTAATGTTGAATGTAAACACTATTCCAGAATCGACACCCAGCAAAACGTGTGGAAAGCAATCTCCGATTATCGAACCAATCGCAATACTTTACGACCTTCTATTTCATATTTAATAAAGTAATAGTAATAAGTAGTGTAATTAATAGTAGTAAGTAAAGATATATAAATTTTTAAAACTGTTTAAATAATGAATATTTTTTAAAAATATTACTTTTATTTACTTTATTGATATTTGAACTTTCGATGTTAATTTAGTGCTGTATATAATTCCATTTGAGCTGTGTTTACTCCGCATCGAGTGTTCAATGCATTTGAGATAATTTTAGCTTTAAACTTGCGTTTCTCCAAGTTCTGCTTTCGAATTCCTTTTGTGTGTGCAATACTAGTTTCAAATGAATACCAAGACTTTTTTAGGTTTGCTTCTATAAAATGACTAAACAAACATATTCCGTCTTTGAAAATTGGCAATAAACGACCAGACATTTCACACAATACTTTTTGGTATAGTTGTTTTTTGAATATTTGGGTCAACCCCTTCCTTATTTGCATTCTAAAGCTAAAATGAGACACGTTAGTTATGTATAATTCCAACACGTATTTTTGTAAGTGTTTGGTTTCATATATAAACACATTTCAAAAATATTTCAAAAATACAATTGTTCAAAGTCTGTTTAGAGTAATTAACGACCGTAAGAATGACGTAATTGAACCTTACTTTTCTTACCCTTATCGGAAAAGTAGCCCGCGGTTTAAAATTAAGAGGCCCTTTCTTTAAATTGAGTATACACTATACACAGGTCAATTTAAAGATGCAACATGCATGGCAAATATATCAATACCTGAACATTATAATGTAACTCCTTTTATTTTTATAATCCCATTTTTCTCAGAATGGTGTTTCTTCAGGTTTATGTGCCTTTTTCTTAAATTATTTCATATGAAAACTTAAAATTTTCTAGGATAATTGTTTTAGTTCATTTTGCATGTTGCAATGAACATTTCTCATTTTGAAGGAGAAAAAAATATGGGTAATTTTGTGATGTAAGAATGCTTTTTTAAAACCTATCTCATTACTTTAGATAATATATATTAAAAGAAAAAATTCTTTATATATTGATAAAATCTCATTTTAGTGTATTCTTCATCGTGCTTTGTATGTTAGTTTCAAAGAAAAGGAACATTAAAAAGGTCAATTTAGAATTAGCCGTTTACAAGATACCGACCTGCCTTAATCGAATTTAAAACGATAATTTTTTTTATAGTCGGACTAAAAGCAAATCGCACTTCAAATTATAGGACACAGCAAACAAAATTATCTCGCATCTTGTGAGTGAATCTGAAAACACCAATGGAATTGCTGAAAAAAAATGAAATCTGTAGATTAGTGTCGTCTGAGATTTACGATTTGCTGGTCCATGAGACACCAATGTTCGCGTGTCAAGATCCTTCCAAAGAAATTTAATTTATAAAAACTATGAAATATCCTTTCATTCTCTATTTTAGTGATAGTTACACTTTCTTCAAAACTAAGAGTAATGGTAGAAATATTGTAAATTAGTTTTAAGCACATAATTTGCATATCGAATTCGAGTTTCATCAAAAGTTCTGTTTACTTCTCAGAACTTCGTCAAATAGTCATCTTGGTATATGTGCATCGGAATGAATGTTTCCTTACTATTCTCTGTGTGTCAGCGAATTTCGAATTTGTAAGGAAAAAGTAAATCTATTTATGTATGCATTAAAACTTGGCACTTGTTTCTTTGAAAACTTCATGCTTGGTGTAATATAAAATTAAGTTATAAAGTGGAGTATCACAAAGATAAGCCGTAAAGGAAATTGTAGTCGTATGAGCTGAACAAGTTCTACGAAATTTGTTATGGAGTTTTGAAAAAGTATAGTTCTTTTAAAAATAAGCATTATTGAGATTGAAAAATGCGTAAAATAGTATGTATATTTTAGTTTATTTTAAAAATAACCAAGTAAAACCGTGTTTAAATTTGAATAACAATTGTTTTATTTGTCAGAAAGTTCTGTGGAGTCTTAAACTGTTTCCTTATAGCTGAAAAAACTTGCCTTTTTAAAGCTTTCGTTTTTTTTTTTAAATAATATTTTTTCAAGTAGGTATTGACGTGATGTACGCTTGTACTTAACCCGTTCCGAAATCGGTTCTATCAGTCGGATCTACTCCTTTTTCCATTCGTTGTAAATTTTGCATTTTTACAAATGTAGTTGACTATTTTATTTTGTTGTCGATAATCTTTTTTGTCGCCTTTTTAAGTTCGTTCTTTCATTGGCCCATGTTCCCACATGCGCTTTAATTCATTTGCAGGGTAATATAGCATATCGTTTATGTCCAATCTCTATTTCTTTAACCCTTTCGATGCGAAAGATTTTACTTTCCTCGTAATATGTGATAAGAATATCATTTTCGAATCCTTAGTCGCACGGCCATCTTGAGCCGTTTCAATAGTGAAATTGTTAATGTCTCTCTCGAGGATTTTTTTTTGTAAGCTGAACTTCTGTGATCGAATGAATGGTGCTGCGATAGTCTAATGTCAAATAAAAATATTTAGGCTAGCGTATATAAAATATATATAAAAGCCTCTGTATTAGCAGATTGCTTGATTGAATAAAAAAATAGCATGAAAACCAATAGGTTAGTAACGTAAAGGAAATTCTACTAGATCTTTCCTTGTCCCTCAAAAGAGCTGCGTCACAAATCTCTTACGATTACAGTCACTCTAATGAGTATAGGACGATGGAAAGAATTCTACGAAAAGAAGAGCTGACTAGCAACTCAATTTTTTTTATTTCTTGCAACCTCGGCATCTTTGGTTTCCACTTCGGCATTCTAATCATGGATGACAAACCCGGGTCCTGTTCATCTTTGATCTGTCCGTATATCTATGCAGTCTCCTTTCCATTTGTAATAGTGCAGTCCATTTTGCATCTTTCCCATTGTTCAATTAATAAGTATTCCACATGTTTCATATCTTTTGGACTGTTTTTCCAGGTTTAATCTACTTTTCTAGCTAATTTTCATTATGTAGCTTCTTGTTTCTAATTTGTATGTCAATAGGATCGATAACCGATGCCCAGTGGCTTATTGGTAGTGCTTTGCATTTCCATGCCACAGGTCCGGGTTTGGGGACTGAGTCCCTGATTGCGTGAGGTTGACTTATCCTTTCAATTTTTAAGGGGGCCGAAAAAATGAGGACCAAGCATGCTTGGGAACTAAACACTGGGGTTTCCGCATGAGGTTGACCACCCATCCGGATCATATGCCTAGCACCCTAGAGTCTTTGGTCAAGTAAGCTGAAATGGGCACGACAGACCATGGCCCACTGACGGGTTGGTGTGCTGAGGAGTTTAAGTAGGATTAACCCCTAAAAGTACAAAAATCTGCTTCCGTGGAGGTTGTTCAGTATGACTCGGTGAAAGATCGTTACTTGTTTTGAAGTTATCTGTTTTCAACCACTTTAGGCCCATACAACGCTTTTGTGCCTTACGACAGGGCTTTTTCTAAATACTGGAATATAAGTGCATACCACGGTCTTAGACTGAACAAAAGACTTTTGGTTGGGATTTATCTGTAATTCCTTCCTGGTTTATGAGACCGAAATGTGGTTCACTGTCAAGTATGACATAGGCTTAATAAAAAACATTACTTACTTATTAATTTTATTGTGCTTTATGAAATGCTTTTTAAAGAAAATAGTGTAAAATTTCATAGAACGTTCGCAATAAAGTTGAAAATTTCTGAAATCTAGCAAATGTTTTCATCATAATACAAAATAAAATCAATATTTTAGATTCAAGTTAATAAATAGTTCTTTTTAACATGAAACTGGTTCTACATACAAAAATAGACGCAGGTTCTCAAACAAATGATATCGCTGCTGTACACAAGTAAGCGATTGATTTCCTTAAAAAAACTCGAGTCTTAGAATCCGGGGCAAAAAACAGAAAGTGAAGGTTGAACAAAAAAAGTTCTATTTCATCTGGAAGAATCGCGGGACTCGCGTAGTTAAATTTTACTACGGATTTGTGTAAAGGGTAGAAGTGAAATCGAATTCTTTTTCCTTCTTTATCCTTAGAAAAATTCTTTAAGGACATTCGAAGAATCCGAAGACCCTGATAAAAAGTTTCAGAGAAAGCTGTATATCTTGAGAGATACTTAATACTTTTTTTGTTAGACGACACTGATATTGGATGTTTCACAGAGTTCTAATACTCTTTTTGTGTGATTTTATTTGTACTTTTGTCGCCTAGTATTTGTGCTTTAATTATAAGAATTCAAATATTAACCATACTATTCACCTATATCATTCATGTGTGTAGCTTTAGTGCGACGGTAGTTCAAACCTAACATAACCAATATCATTCAAAGTCACCATATCAAACTGTTTTATTCCTGTAGGTGTAAACACATCCAACTTAATAATTGTACATAAATTATGCTTCTTTTCATCGAAATGATTTCCCAAGTTTCATAATGAAAAATTTCTAGGGGTTTTGATATAATTAAATGTTAAAATTCATTTCTTTTTAAAAAATTTGAATTATTTTTTCTATTAAAAAATCTAACTATTTACTGGTGAAATGTTGTGGTAGGTGGTTCCGGAATATTTGGTTCTAGGTCTCCAAGTTCTGCACATTTCCAAAATCATCGTTTTTGTGTCATCGTTTAACACAAGCATGTTTTTCATTTACACTTCACTGACCATAAGAATACCATTAACAACCTCATTTTCATTTCCGAATAAAAATTAAGTTTAAGTTTTTTTAAAGCTAGATTTCGCTTGGAACATTTACTTGCCAACCTTTATTAATGGGTTGATATTCCAACTCATTTTTGAGTAGCATAGCTTCTAACTGAAAATCATAAAATGTTTATCAATGTAAAGCCATTTTTTTCTAGCCTTTTCATTAAGCAACTTCATCAAATTCAAATTGCCATTTAGCGACTTTCCATAAAGGAAATAAACTTCCCAAAACTTTTTCCAAGGAAGATTGGAACACATTCATTTATTTTTGACAAATTGCGTAATTTAATGGAAAAATAGTTTCCTCGAAAATCGTTTGCAACTTTATCCTAATTAAGCGCTGGGTCTATATACCCCTAGGCTATTCGACCCAAAAGCAATTAATAACAACAAAATGGAACATTCTCGCTTGAGTTTAAAATATGATAAGCAAATTTTTCGCATGCTCGGTTATTTCTTGATTGCATTAAAATTTATAGGAAATCTTTTATAATTAATTAATCTACAAATCCCTGCATGATTGTGCTGTTTAACCGGTTAACTTACTAAATCGAATAGCGTGTAAGTTTAAGTATTAACTTATATATGCTCAGTAGCTAAAAGAGGCTGAAGAGCCCAGATGGTTAAGTCCTCCGCCTTGAGTGATCCCTGCATGATTGTGCTGTTTAACCGGTTAACTTACTAAATCGAATAGCGTGTAAGTTTAAGTATTAACTTATATATGCTCAGTAGCTAAAAGAGGCTGAAGAGCCCAGATGGTTAAGTCCTCCGCCTTGAGTGCGGAAGGTCCCATGTTCGGGTCCGGGTATCGCCAAAACAACTGCCGAAGTATAAACGGCCTGTGCGGTCAAAAGATGCGAGACGAATAATACCCCTTGTAGAGGAAGTGCATGCTAAATAAGCTTCAAAGTCCCAATTCTTACGAAGTTGCCCTTAACGGTTGCATAGGGTGCCTTATCAGGTGTTGGCTCGTGACTTGACTGTTGTTCTAAATTACGACGCCCATCGCCAATATCCCCCGTGTAGCTCAAGTGTCACGATAATTCAAACTAAACTCGGTAGTTATTAAAAATATAGGACGCTTGTTCGTTTTCTAATTTTAAGTTTGGTCTTAATTTGTCGTCAACTATGCTTATTTCGACAGTCCTAACAATTTATGTAAGGCAATTTAAGTTACACTAAACAATCTAAGTTTCCACTTTTATTTGTTACTGAAAAGGCGTCAATGGAGTTCATAAGTGAGACGGGAATGGGGGTGTTTAACTGATTTGAAATTTCAAAATTAGGCTATAGTTCATAAGGTTAATAATAGTTCCTAAGTAATAAGGTTATAAGGTTATAAGGCATATAATAATGTTTTCGAGAAAAATTGTTCATGCGCAAGAACTTTCTTGGATCTAAAGGGTGGATCTGGAGGCTAACGCTTCTTGCGCCCAAAACTTCTGGACACGTGGACCCAGACTCGGGATGGCACCGGACTTTTTATACACGTGGACTGTACGAGAAATGCCTTATTTTTTATTTATTAAACGGGGCTGCCTTTTTTGGACGGATCAAGTTTTTTGCAGATTAGGGATATTCCTCAGAACCAGATTTTTTTTATATAAAATCCATGATAGTTGTTTTGTTCATAAATTAAGAGATGTAGACTTCAAATTCGGTACACGGGTTCCAAGTACCTATCAAAAGGTACACAATATTGCTTTAGAGAAAATCGCTCATGGGCTAATAGTAGCCGCCTGTTAGCTTTTAAAGTTATTGAAATTACCTTATTACTTAAATAGTTACCTTAAAACTGTGTATTGCTTGATTGGGTGGCAATTGAAGGACGGGTAGTGTCATACCCCACTATATTTTTTATTGTACTGAATACAGAAGCCGAGAATAGAAAGCATTAGAAAAGCGATGCTTCAAACTGGTGCTTTAAATCTAATTTCTGAAGATACCCATTACCTATTTGGAAATATTTGGAGAAATGCGTTTCTGATGTCTCCCTCGTCATTGATAATAGAATCGCTTATATTCAAATGTCAATGCATTATTAATGTTTGGTAGACATCAAAAATGCGTTTTTTGTAGATTCCGCATTTTTTTTATGCAGGTACAGCTGTGGAAATAAAAAAGTACCCACTTGAGGTTATTTCATAAGTTAGTCACCCTATTGAATCGGACCTTTTTGAGATTGTGATCAATTAACATTCTGAGTTAATTGCACGATAAAAAATTTGCATAAGGGGCCGTCTTCATATTAAAAATATTACGATCTTTGAAATTTCCAATAGGAACACCCAACTTTAATAACTTAGAAATGTTAAGCACTCATGAAAACCCTTAAATCTAAGTTTTTGTTACATTTGGATGAATATTTGACGAGTTATTCAATCGAATCACTAGTGGACCTATTGGGGACCAACTCTAAAATGACAATAAGCAAGCATGCATGCAAAGCAGTCTTTATCAATTACACACGTAATCTTATACACAGTCCCCTAAAGGGTAATTATAAAGTATTTTGTGATTTACTCAGCAAATTGTGAATACACATTTTTAAAAATTGGGATTTCGCTTAAACTTGTCTTACATTTATTTCTTTAAAAATATTAAGGGGTTTCCATTCATATTTTTTTTAAAAAAATCAATATAATAATTATTTAAAAATATAAAAATTGTTTTAAATATCCCAATATTGAATGCATTTTGTTTGGGGTATTATAATTTCTTTTCAGTAAAAAATTCGTTTCATTATCTTAATTATTTATAGATCGGGATAGTTTTTTATGTGCAACTCATTTAACATTATGGGACCTAAACTTTGCACGTCTCTAACTCCTCTAATAATGTTTAAAAACTAACAAAATTTGGCATTTCGTATTAACATAGGTCAGAGATTTGAAATATGGATTCAAAAAGGGGTGCTGCTATTGGAAATTTTAAAGTTAGTAACATTTTTAATATGAAGATGGCCCCTTATGCAAATTTTGTGTCATGCAATTAACTCAGAATGTTAATTGTTCACAATGTCAAAAAGGTCCGACTCTTTAGGATGAATAACGGAGGAAATAACCTCAAGTGGGTACTTTTTTATTTCCACAGCTGTACCAAACAAACTGGAGAATAAATCATCTCGTGTATAAGATACTTCTGAAAGTTAACTGTGTCTTGGACTAAATACCTCAGATGCTGACTTCTCAACTGACATCCATTTATATTTAAGAAAATCATCAACCGTAGCCTTTAAGTAGTTCTTTTGCAAAGTTAATTAACACTTTCTCTAGCGAGGATTTTTGTTTCCATGTAATATGTGATAGAAATATCATTAGCTAATCCTTTTTTAAAAGGCCTCCATGGCCGTTTTAGAAGTAAAAGGGTTAAACTAATAAAGGGTGTGTGACAGTCTAGTCTACCTGTAAGTCTAGTAACTGCCGAGTTTACTGGCCTCCCTGTGTACACACTACACGAAGTTCAATTACCACTAAAAATCCATATATTTAAAGGCAATTAAATATAAGGATTTTTAGTGGTAATTGAACCTTTTAAGTTAATAACAATAACATTAAAATCTTAAGTTCTATACTAGATACTTTTTGTGCATGCGCGTTTTTCTCAAAACATTATGACATAAGACAGGTCGAATTTGTGTACCCAATTTGAATTCCGGATCTCCTTTATATCGCACTGTAGAGTGGTTTTAGACCAACTGATAAGCAAAACTAATCTTCAAAATTCCCTTTTTTTACTCCCTATCAAAAATACAAGCAAACCAATATGACTATTAATAACTTTTAATGTTTTATGGATTTATCGAAACTAAATGTTGAACTAGGGTAGAATAAGCAGTTGACATTTGCCTATTTTCTACTAAGGCACTTTAATACTTCATCTGATTTGAAATACGCTTAGACTAAGACATACTTTGAATAATTTTGTGGGGCTTAAATTTTTATTTCTTAAGTAAAAACTTTAACAATGGGAAGTCAATGAGATTGTTAAAACTATTCTTTCTACTCAAGAAATAATGGATGGGTTTTAATAAATGAAGTTATCTGCATTTTGAATTGACTGTCAAAGGTAGGTCAGCTTTAAAACATTAAACTGTCCTCACTATTTGGCATTTATTTACTTTAAATTTATAATACACATATAATTTTTAATGGAAAAGACAAGGTAATCATATTTCTTAGATTGTGAGGAAAACTTTTTCTCCTACTCTTTCATTTTAACAAATAACTTCAGTTAGATCAAAAATCCTTTATTTGACGAATCTTTTTGGGTTTCAGGGACTGTGTGTGCACTCTGCATAAACTAAAAGTGACGTAAAGTCAACAAATAATTGAGATTGGAGCTGAGTACAACAGAAAACATTTTTTTATAATTGTGAAGTCAAAATTGACTTTTGAATAAATAATTTTTATCTTTGAGTCTTAAGTTTTACAGAATTTTTTTCTGATATTCATCGTTGATTGTCAATATACAGCAGGTTCTAGACATCCACAATAACATAAACTTAGATTTATTTCTAAAAACTACATTAGTAATGAATTTATATTCCGAAACAGTATCATATCCAAACATAGGCCTACCCTGCCTCGCATAGCGACCTGCCAAGCTTCAAACCTACCGGGTAAGAAAATCAATAGATTAACAAGGTAACGGGGTCATTTTTACATTTCTTCTACTAATTTAGTCTAAATGAAGGGGTTTGCCCCCGGGAAAGAACCCAAAAGATTTTCATAAAGGCAAATGATTTTCCTTTCGGCGTCG
This sequence comes from Hylyphantes graminicola, assembly GCA_023701765.1. NCBI lineage: Eukaryota > Metazoa > Arthropoda > Arachnida > Araneae > Linyphiidae > Hylyphantes > Hylyphantes graminicola. The sequence goes on along the minus strand of CM043120.1, from coordinate 26,779,325 downwards.
GCCTCCCTAATCAATAGATGGACCCCTTCCAACTTGGCACGGACGCTTCTTGCGCCCCAAACTTCTGGACACGCGGACCCAGACTCAGGTTGTCACCATAGAGCAGTTGCTGTGATTTATAGTAGTTTTGGATGGATATAAGTTTGAATTAAAGGCACAGAGACTTTAAGTGTAAAGCCTTGGTTTCCTCGGAGTCTGTCGCTAGAAAAATGCGACCGCTATTATACGTGGATGACGTCACTCTACCGGCCACCACTTCATCGGAACGTTACGTTGACACGAAACTGGAAACCAAGCGAACTCACTCAACTAACTCTGTTGTTGTTTTGGTTTTCGTCTCTGCAGGTCAAAAATGGAAAATTTGGGTTCTTCGTGGTTTCTCACAACATCAATTAGCATTTCGTTCTCGGCAATCGTAAATCCACTCCCGCCTTCCGTCATCTCCTCAAATTTTGAATTTTTGGCAATTACAACAGACAACAGCAAAAAACTTTGTCATCAGGATTACCCCAACACACTCAACAGCAACTCAATCTGGCGGTCGTATTGAGTTGTCCGGCAGCGCTCCCGAGGAAAACACTCTAGCGTAATCAACGTCAGTAGTTTGCATGACGTCACTCACTGCACTTGTCCGACCCCTTAAATCTGTTGACGAACTCCGAGGAAACCGAGGCTTAAGTAAATATATGTAACCGTACACGACTTTTAATTACAGCGAAAAAAAATTATATTTAAAAGTATACAATCTACAATAATAAAAATGAAGTTGTGTGTGTGTGTGTGTGTATGTATGTCTCTCTGAAACTCACAAACTAGATTAAGAGATAACTAGATATTTGTTTGACTCGTAACTTGGTACGAATACGTAGTTCATACTTGAGTTGCAAAATAAGAACTTTCAGAGCTCAAAATTTTCTATTTTTAGAGAAAATTCGAATTTTCTGGAAAAACTACACCACTTTGGCTCAAATCCGATCATTTTTTTACTTTCCTGATGCCATCTGCTGAAAAAATTAAATAAACTTTCAACAAAAATAAATAAATTGGAAAATGTTCATTTTTGTGTTGCCATTACTTTCAGAAACTAAATTCATCATTAGAAAATAATTGATATGTCTCAGGTGACGTATTTCTTACCAGTCTTTATTTTTGGGTTTAGTTGATGATTTCTTCATTGATGGTTCTGTTGATTGCAAAATGGAGATTTAAATAATAAATGTATGGTTAAGCTATTACTGAAATGTGATGGTTAATAAAGGCCGTCGCACTGGAGCTACATATAAGGGTTTTGTCTTTATTTTTTCGCCAAATATGCTGCCAGTCTCGCCAAATTATTAATTAAAACACGCCAAATGGGCAAAATGTTTGTTAAGCTATTACTGAAATATGATGGTTAATAAAGGCCATCGCACTACAGCTGCATATTAGGATTTTATGTATTTATTTTTTCGCCAAATACGTTGCCAATCTCGCCAAATGGGCAAAATGATTGTTAAGCTCTGAAATGTGGTTAATAAAGGCCATCACACTAATGCCGCATATTAGGGTTTTATGCCTTTATTTTTGCGCCAATTATGTTGCCAATCTCGCCAAATTATTTCAAACTCGCCAAATGGGCAAAATGTTTGTTAAGCTATTACTGAACTATGATGGTTAATAAAGGCCATCGCACTATACCTGCAAATTAGGATTTTATGTCTTTATTTTTTCGCCAAATATGTTGCTAATCTCGCCAAATTATTTATTAAATCTAGCCATATGGGCAAAATGTTTGCTAAAAATAATTTATAAGCTGGTTGGTTGTGCTAAGGTCATTGTGTTAGAACTGTATAATGGGTGTGTTTTTAGCTATATCTATTTTCTCGACAAATTATTTCCCAAAACGTGCCAAAAGAGTTAAAAGGTTTTATGTATTTATGAGGGAATTGTGATGGCATTTATGAGTATATTTTACTCCGTATTTTTGATTTTGGAATTTTAAAGCAATGAAACGGGATTTCATACTTGAAAACGAGCGGGAAAAATAACTTAAGTTTATGATCTTATAACAGGTTGCATGGCACACATACTTGGATAGATTTATTTTTTTAATCTGTGCGAAGTACGGGTAAAAATTTGCTAGTTCAAAATAAATATAAGGTAATTTCAATGATTTTAAAAGTGAAAAAGTTATATGGCAGCAACCCTTTGCGCGTGTCTGATTTTCCCGTAAACTTAACGACTCGTGACAGGTGCTAGAAATTGGTGTACCAAATGTATTTTTTTAGTTTGATCTGTAGAGTGGTTTCAGATAAAATGACCGATGTTCAAACACCACTTTTTCGGAAACGCATCTTCCGGAACATGTATAGGAAACAGAAAATCTCTATTTTGGATTCATTGACTCCATCGCAATAACTTCTGCCAAGAGTCACATTCCCCAATTGACATCTTGACCCCTTCCTTTGAGTGACAGGACAGCGCGAGTCACCATGTCTGGGAATTGTAAGTAGGTGGTCAGGGGTCAGCGGATCGCTACTGGTTAAGGGGTCAAAGGAGTCTTAAAAATGTGCAAGGAAGGTACTACAAAGTATAGTTTGATCTTTCATGTAATTTTTTAACTACTCAATATATAAGTATAATATTTTTATATGTAATTCTACAAGATTTATTTAATATAAAACAAATTTTGAAATTTATGAAACTTTAGACAAAACTAAAATAAATGATATTAAACATAAAGCTATTTGAACGCATTGGAATTAGGCTTGCGCGGCAAATTGTGAGGTCAAAATTGAAAAAAAGACTAAGAAAATGACGCTATATTGTACAAATATGTACAAACAAAGACTTATACCTAAATTCTCATCTCAATTTTAATTATAAATTATTAAAAAAAATTAAAATCAAAATTTTAAAATTTATTAATTTTAATAGAAAAAAGTTCTTTAAATTCTCAGCTCAGTTTTAATTAGAAATTATTTTGAGAATTTAGGTATAAGTCTTTGTTTGTACATATTTGTATAAAATAAAGTCATTTTCTTGGTCGTTTTTTCAATTTTGACCTCACAATTTGCCGCGCAAGCCTAATCACAACGTGTTCAAATAGCTTCATGTTGAATATCATTTATTTTAGTTTTGGCTAAAGTTTCATAAATTTTAAAACTAGTTTTATAAAAATAAATCCTGTAGAATTACATAACAAATTATACTTTTATATTGAGTAGTTAAAAAATTACATGAAAGATCAAACTATGCTTTGTAGTACCTTCTTTGCACATTTTTAAGACTCCTATGACCCCTTAATGCCCTGATCGCAGCGCTTCTAATTTAGAAGCGAATCCGAACCAGCTCCGAGCGATCCACTCCAAGTATGTCCGCAGCTCCCATCCTGCAAACTCTATATCTCTTGACCTTAGGTATCCCCTAATTTTTCTGTCACTGCGTAGCGTCCATTTATCTAGAAGGGTCTCCCCTCGTAGATATGCAATTCATATCTTTAATCCATATATAAATCATTGATCTTGATTTGAACTCTGGAGCTTGTTTATTATTTTAGTACTAACCACTGCCAACGATGTAACATCCAACAATAACATCAACGTTGCCACTTTCATTACCGTTAAGAATTTTCCATTTATTAATACTATTAGTATATAAATTTATTATAAGTACAACAATGCCTATGAATAGGATACTGGATGCAAGTTCATAAAAAAACAGGTTATAAAATCTTAGAGCTACGTTCTTCTACATCTTTAGTCCTGTCCTCGTGTTGGGATCTTTTTTCTCTTTACGGTCTCCTAACAAATATTTTATGCAGGTCTATCGTTGCAGCTGCCAAAGTCCGTTTCCAATTATGGATCGAGGTAGTTTTGTTGCTGGTTTTTTTGGATTGTTGGCTCGTTTAAGGGATTCGATTAGCCGAAGGTTTGTGGCTTACCGGGATTTTGAGTGTTTGGATATATTTTGAGCTGAGGATCGGAAGTGATTTCCATAATCGTTCTTTTTACGTGTTAGTCGAATTTGTTAATGTAACGGGCTAGGGAGCCCAATCGGTAGGTGCTTACCTTGCATGAAAGGTCTAAAGTTCAAGCGCGGCCAAAGTCAAAATAATGACCGCTCTATAAACGGTCTCTGCAGATAAAAATTCCGACGAATCATACCTCATTACCCCCAAATTCCATTACAAATACCATTTTAAATTGCTCCTATGCATGCGTTGACACTCTTACAAGTTGTGTTGGGTACGGGTGTAGAATCGTCACTTGACCCGTTGTCAATAGACCTCGTGCAGCCCTCTAGTGTAACGAGAGTTCAACTAGTATAACCCCTTCAGTCCCAGTGATGCCATTTGGCATCATCATGTTTCTGATCATAATTTAAAAAAAATAATACGGCTGACATCTTTTGGGTTTAATAAAAAAATATTTTCTGATAGGAAAAGAGTTTGAAAAATCGAATGATCAGCTTTTTGATATCCATAAATGGTTATATACTATCAGAAACAAAATTCTAAAATGATGATCATAGCCCTCGTGTAGCTCTAGTGCGACGATAATTCAAGTCAAACCAAACTAAAATGATGATGAAAAATTGTCATTGGGACTAGCTGAAAGACTTCACGGAAATACCAAAAGAGCCTAATTTAACCGAATTTACTGCACTATGTTTAAACTTTAGCATTTAATAATTAAAAGCCATGAGCCAAAAATGTGCTTCTTCGCCGTTTTGACGATTTTGATATCTGTTAGAAAAGTGCTAACATGGTATATCAGAACTTCCGCAGAAGTTGTGACTTTAAAATTAATGTATTAGCTTTATGTAACTGATCATCCATCCAAATAGATTGTGCAAATATTTAAATTAGGATCATAATTCTAAACACAATCTGTCATTCAAGATTTTCCGGCTTTGAGAGAGATTTTGATTGTCCATCTTGTTGAAAGAGCTTAGAAGCTTCTACACTCCTTAAACTTGATTAAACATGCAAATAGAGTATTTAAAATATCGGTAAATTTAAATTATTCGTTACAACAGATTTTCAGTAACTCTTAACTATATTGACTATTAATGGGAATAGCTGCATTAGCAGGGGTAAAACGGACGCCTGATAGTCAATGCATTCGAGTATAATACTTTATTCTTCATTGTAACATGGAGTAATCAACTGTTGAGTATAATTAGAATGTTGCGAGTCTTGAGTTAAAATTAAGTGTATGGTAATTTATTCTTAAATTACACAAATAAGCATTAGAACTCGACTTAACACCATGGATTAGTGATTCGCAGTGTCAGGTATAATAAGATTAAACCTTAAGACAAACTCGTACTAGAGTTTGATAATTATTGTTTATACTAGGGCGGTTTCTTGATAAAACAAATTGTAATTATGTGTTGGACGTCTAGGGATTGTGTTTTGGTAGTTTTAGATTTCACTTGCACGTTCATTTGTACGAGTGAATAATATAGAAGTTTATCAGACAATCTACCCCTAATTTTCTCAATCCAAATTATATACTCGAATCGGTTCCCCGTATTATAACTTTTAAACTGTTTCCAAAATAAAGTCCGTAAATTTACATGAGGATACATATAGCGGTTTCGTGTTGGCATTTTATATAATTTCATTACAAGGTGAAATTCGAAATAGGCTATGTTTATCTATTATTTGTTTTCCTATCTTAATTTATGAAGAAAACAACGATCATGGATTTTATATAAAGGTAAAATGTATAAGATGGATATATTAAATGAACTGCACTTTATAGTTTTCATAAAAAAAAATTAAAAGTGTGCAAGCAAATTAAAGAAACATTTTAAAGCTGGTTTCCCCATTTTACTTTTAGAAAGGTAATACAACATAGGCCAACATTTGTTCTTTTTGTCCGTCTGTACTCCTTTCCGACGATCGTCAGCATCTGTCTTTTTGACGGTGTGTTTTAACTTTCGTTTAAGGTATCTCCCACATTCGGACCACTTTTTTAAAACTATGAACTAGAATACAACTTTAGTGGTATTGTTGTGTGTATGTGAAAGAAATAACTTCATATAGCAAGTAAAATTTGGCATACATAATTTTTTTTTAATGTTATGCTCAATGTTGTGTTCATTTTATGCGTGTTTTTTTGCCATTTCAGTCAAAAACTTCAATTAGGTTTTAAAAACCTGTTCGACCAATTAAGAAAATAAAACCACCACGTTTAACTGTAAACTTATGTCAAAGAACTGTACCTAAATTCAAAAGATTTTATTTAAACATAAAATTTTTATTAGCAGTTGAATAAAGACGGCCTGATTTTCGACATTTTCTACGGTGTATAAATATGATTGATAGGCCAAAACACGATAAAAAAAATTCTCTCCAATTTTAGGTATATTTCCTAGACAATAAATTCTTAAATTAGAAGAAAAATAATTTTAAAAGTTACTCAATAACTTTTTGAGTTATCTTATCCCAACTAGGGATAGTGCTACTGAAATTTACTAAATTAATATCCAAGTTCGTTCTATTTGCGGCATAGTTAAAATGGTGACTGTTTTAGAAACAAGAAAATCTGGGCAATCATGTAAAAAAATAATTTTTTCCGAAAATGGCACTTTCAACGTGTGGAGATACATTAAACCTTTCTATTTTAAAAACTTATTTTTTTGTTAAGCATGCAATGTTAACCCTCTAATGCATGAATTTTTATTTTCATCCCAAAAAAAATATATATGTATCTTTAATACTCACACATTATGGGAAAAATACTAAAAAATTTAACTGCATTAGAATTTAAATAATTTAAATTTTTAAAATTTTTTCCACATGACAAACCAACTGCAAAATTCCAATTTTGATAATAATGACTAGAAAACTACTAAAAACATTTCAAAATAACCCTTTTTAACTATGATTAATTTTTATAAACAATTTATTAGTATTTAGTGATTAGTGCTAATATTATTATTCTTTTAATACTGCCAAAAACGTATTTTCAGAAATGTTAATAACCTCACTCTTTAATTTTGAATACACTTTTACTACTGTCATCTATGAGGATTATTAGTAACTAAAACTTTAAAATGAAATGTAATAGATGAAAAAAACACATATTTGTCTAGGAGGAGCTCTACTTTAATGTAATAGAGTGGATTATGTTACATGTTACCAAACGGTAACAGTCTAGCTTTATGCGTTAGTCCTTTTGTATGCGCTTGAAAAGAATTTCTGCTAGTATTAGTAACAGAAAAGCAAGTCGTTCTAGTTATTTTAAAACTTCTTGTTTCTGTAGAAGTTGTTTTCCTACTAGTATATTATACGTGCAGAGAAACAACGACAAAGGTTTTGACTGCGGAAAAGTTTGATTCTTATCGAGAGGGAATTTCGAAGTGCAGTTTTTTTTTCTGTAAAACTTACATTTGTGTTTCGATAATTTATTAGAGTAGAAACCACGAATGGGTTTTTTATTAAAATAAAAATGGTTGTTTTTTGTAGCTGGAAATTTTGCATTGATATTTATAGAAGTAAATTTTTGTATTATCATCTATGTGCCGATAAAATACGACATGGATGTTATTAATTAAAAAGATTATTCTTAGCAAGCTTAACTAATGTCCTCTGACCGTGGTTTGAAATTATGAATCTAAAAGACAATAACACTCTCGTAACTCTAATACGACGTGAATGTAATTTAACAACCTTAGCAAGCAGCTTTTTAAAAATGTTCTACTAGCAAATATGATAAGGTTTAGGATTTTATTTTTGTATATAATTATTGAGTATATAATTATTGAATCTACATTTTTTCGTTACGTTATATTAACAAAAATGCTTTTTTTATCGCAACTTGACTGAAAATCTCGGATAAAATCGTAAGTACTTATTTTATTCCTGTTACATATGAAAGATCCATTGACCCAACATTGCCACTGCGATCTACTGGCACATTAAGTACGGAAAAAAAACATTGTAAAAGTAATTGAGTGTTAAAGGATCCAAATGATACTATACCAATGGTCCTAAAGGTACCTCCAATGGTACTACTATTTGATAGCCTGACAGCGTTGTTGATCTTAGTATAAAACACAGCTGATATCCTGACAGCGTGGATTTTGGCGTAGTATTCTCTCAATTAGTTTTTTTATTACATTACTTCATTGCTATTCACCGAACTTGCATAGATTCTTATAAAACATTCTATTCTTGGATACTGGATTTCTTTTTGCAGCTAATTTAATTGATTCGCTAACGTAATAAGGAGATGAAGCCCATTAGTTTACGGCTGTGCATCTTAAGTTCGACTGTTTAGATAACGAAGTTGCATATACCAAAGTCTTCCCATTTTTATTGATTCCATTATACATTTAAAGGGTACAGGGGAAGAACCGCTTGATTTATTAGGAGTCGTTCCGTAATTGCGTCTGCTTGGCGGACATTGGCGACAGGAAGCCGGTTTCTCTCTTCAAGCGTCGGAATTTGCATCGCGTGAATCTCGGTAGGTAGAAAAGTCTTGGTTTAGGAATTTTCAATTAATTCACGAATCTTAACATTTCTCTTAATTGTTTTAGAAAATTTCGTGATTTTCAATCAATCGTTCTTTACTTTTAAAGCTTAACATGATGATGAACACAGTCTTTTAAATAAAACGCGGAACTGAATTTCGGGGTTGCAGTAAGAGAAGCACAAGAAAGTGGGAAACTAGTTTCCTTACACCCGTTTAGGTGATTACTCGCTATCATCGCCAAAGAGGCCTGATGAGGAAAGTGTTCTACGAAATTAAGCAGTTTTTTCCCTGTACTCTTCGTTTACTGTGTTAATAATTATCAGCAAGTAATATACCTTTCTAAAAGAATAGGCCATGAGTGCCCGTCTGATAACGGGAATTGGAGCAGCTATGATATAAATACCAGTTCCTATTTGCGTTACGTTGCCAAGAAACGAAAATGCCCAAATGTAGTAAATGTTCCATTTCATATAACTCGATAAGTATAGCAACCATACCTTAAATTTTCAATTACCCAGAAATTTTTCTTGTGTAAATTGCTCGTTTAACCCAACACAGATTACCGAAAAAATTTCATTTTCAAAGGCGTCGTACTTGCACTAATTATAGATGAGTACTCAACAACGTTCTACTTAATAAAACAAATAGTTGTAATTACGATTTTAGTACATTCTTCTGTCTTACTATTTTTAATAAAACATCACAAATTAATTTATAGGGTTATTAAAGACAAAACATTTTCATACCATTCCTTATTTTGCAAAGACTTGGTCCATTTCAACAAAAGCCATTAAAACATATTTAACCCCGATCACATATTAAATAACCATTATTTACGGACTCTAAAATCGAGATCCCGACATCGATCCGAAAGTCATTTTTCAATGCCATATCACTTTAATGATAAAACGATATCTGCTTTAGTCTTTTAATCGTAAGTGGTACTCCGGAAATGTCACGTATAAATCTATCTTTCACTTTGCGGGAGTTTATTTTTTTTAATTTGTTAAAAGTGTATAGTTGCTAAATGTAGTTAAGGTGACAAATTGCGAAATTTTTAAAATTCGTTATACGTTTTGTATGACTTTTTACTCTTTTTGGAGGGTGCCGATTTTGAAAAAGTTCAGCATTGGTCCGCCTTTGTGTGTGTCTGAAACAACTACAGATCGATCTAAATTCTTTGGACTATTTTTTAGTCTCTCGGACGTCACATGGTTATGAGAAAATTGCGCATGCGCAAGGGTTAACTACCGAATAACTTGGGTTTTAAAGTTATTGAAATTAACTTATCCCCTAGTTTTCCCGTATGAACTGCGATATAAATAAGAAAATTCATTTTGTTTGTGACATTGATTGTACGAAACAAAATTTATATAAGGAGTACGAATGAAATTGTTGTAAATTTTGTATCGGAACAATTTTGAGTTCATATTAAAAATTTGTGAAAATATTTATGAAAAAATGCAAAGTATTGCTCTGTGCATTGTTTATTCAGTTATATAGGATTATGGGATCATCATTAGCATCCGGATCCGGGCGACCAACTTTATTTGGAAATCGGAATCCGGAAGAAGGTTATTACCGAGTTAAATCCGGTGAGTTGGCAGGTTGGTCGAATTAGCGCCGCACTAGAGCTATAGATGGCAGGTTAACATTGCCAATTTTGACGCAAATATACCGAAATAACTTCGCTATTTTTAGTAACGGCTCTTTATAGTACATAAGGTCACGCACAAAATCAATAACTGTAAATAGTTGCATTCATTTATGTTTGGCTATGATTAGTCGATTTTTCTTACTATATAGGGTTCATGTTTTTAAAATGTACAGCACTACTTTATATTAATTATTTCATTTTAATATTGTGTTGAAGTTTATGCATTGCTAAGCGCAATTGAATTGTTAGTTAAAGGAAAAAATGTGTGATGAAAAAACCATTTTCTTGGCGTCTCTTTCTATATTTTTTGCACAAGTACTTTATTGTGATATGGATAAATCAAATAAACTTTGCATAGTATTTTTAAAGTAGTTATGTCGCTATATGAAATATATTCCTAGGAAATATTTTACAGTTATGTTTTAGCCGTAAAGATACTTTAAAAATTCACAAGAGAGGTCCATAAAAATTCCAGCGCCGGTATACACAAAATCCCCAAAAACAGTTTGTTTCCTAGCAAAAACCTCAATGCACATAAACCCTAGTTTATTTAAATGCACTTGGGTACACTCCAAACCACAAAATAAATCACGAAAATATTTATATATAAAAAAAAGCTAGACCACACAAACCTATCTTTTTCTCTTATTCCGGTACAAAACATTCCTAGCTGCGCAGAACACTTCCCCAGAACATGCGCTTCACATCTGCTGACGTCACTGTGACGTAGTTGCAGTTCACGAGGGAAATATTCCGGACTGAGTTGCGAGTTGAAGAACTTAGTGGAAGAATGTGCTAAGTGACAAAAAGGTGAAAACGAGAAAATGACCGTTAAAGTTTTTTGTTTGCACTCGGATCTGTTGAAAACGAAACTTGTAAAAGGTAAAAAGTACATTTAAGCTTAAGCACTCTCAGAAATTACACGTTCATTTGTGACGATTCATGAATCTTCAAGCCTCATTTCGTTAATTTTGAGGATTGTTTCGTCAAACTATCATGTGACTTGAGTAAATGCGAATTCCTCACTTTTACGATCGTGATTTGACGATTCTATATCTTGATTTTGAGGAAACTGAATCTCATTGATGTACCCCCATCTCAAAAATGACGAAATATTTCTTTAGATCGGACGACATTCAAATCCTCATAAAAATGACGATTCAAATTTCCTCACTTTGAGGAAACGAAAACTCGAAGCCAGTAACGAAATCGTCAAAATTAAGGAAAATTTCGTCGTTTTTGAGCATTCATTTTTTAGAGTGAGTGTATGAAAAAGGGGGAACTTGTTATCTTTAAAGGATGGAATAACGCGTTCATTGATACAAAAATATCAATAAATGTCGCTTAGCACGTTCTTCCACCAATCTCTTCAGTTGTCCTTTTTTCGTCGCTTTGTTCTCCCGTAATTTTTTTTATGTTCTCGTGTTCCCGTTTTGTGGTACATAATTTGATGTAATGGGCGTAGAAAACGGGACTGTTTTGAGAACAAAGGATAATGGGTGCTGGGCTGAAATGACGAGACAGGGCCTGGGACGTGTACACAATGGCAGTGATGTTTGTAATTATTTTAAGCAATTTAGGGTATAAGTTGATTAACGTCCCACTAGATCCGTCCAATGGTTTATTCGCAAAGACATCCTTAACTGGCATTAATGTTAGAGTGTTTTATTAATTAACGTTGCTTTATTATTGACATTGTGAGCATTTTTGATATTTTGAATTTTTTTCAGAGAGAAAGGCGTAGTAACGATGCATTGCATTATTGAAAATGGTCATTTTAGTGAAGTGTACATTTTAGTGTGTTAATAGTGGGAAGTTTTGCATTTGCAAAATTGGAGCTTAGTTGCGGAGATTTTTAACTTGTATGATATATAAGGCTGTGCAAGTATTTCGATTTGGTCGAAAATCTGAAATGTGGATTTTGTGTTTATCGCATTTAGGGGTGCTGATTGTAAAAAGGGGTTTCCGAGCATTGGTTCGTCTGTCAGTCACATTCGGTAACCACTCTACGCTTTTAAATGAAAAGCTACGGAAATCAAATTTCGTTTACGACTTCTCAGCACTTATCGACCGTCATATTAAGTTTTCCCCTAGAAAATCACATGCGCAAGCTTAAGTATTGTTAAGCGAAATTTTTGCGCACAAAATGTTCTATAAATACCCAACAGAAAGTTTGAAATCGTAATTTTGGGTCATATTTCATATCGCATCTTTTAACCAAAGTGAATTGCAATAGAAATGTAGAAAAGTATGCTTTATAATTTAAAAAGTATATATTCTTAAAGTTTAAAAAAAGTTACAAGAACATCTTTTAGCGAATATTAATTTTTTTCTATTAACGTTTAGAATGATATTCGGTTGCTTACTACCCCTCTGAAGGATAAGCAAATTGGCTGACGTGTAAACTTGTTTCCGCTGCATTAGTTAAAATTAAAATTTTGAACTTAACATTTATTTTCTTAGAAACTATATCTCCGTAGGGTTAAAAATGCCTCCTCCGTGATGTAAATTTGTTAATTTAATAAAATGGGAGGCCCAGTGTCTTAGTGGTATTGCTTCGCACAGGTCCGGGGATCGAATCCCGGATTGGGCGAGGTTGACAAATCTTTTATCCCTTGAGTGGGTCGATAAAATGGGTACCAAGTATGCTTGGGGAACTTAACACTGGGGTTTCGGCGTGAGGCTGACCACCTTACCGGGGACATATGCCTAGCATCCCGGAGCCCTAGGTCGCAAAAGCTGAAATGGGCACGTCAGACCTTGGCTCAGTAATAGGCTGTTGCGCCAAGGAGTTTGGCTTATTAAATAATATTACTTTATCATTTTCCCCCCAAAGTTTTGCTGTTGGGAAAACCTTACAGTCAGGCGACGGGTTTATACGTTTGTATCCCTATGATGGCTATGTGATCCCCACATTATCTTTCATTTAACCCTAACTAAATGACGTAGGTATTAAGTAAACCTTAAGCATTGAATTGCACGCTTAACCTAGTGTGCACTAACTAAACATATGCTTGTAAGAGGATACAAAATACTCATCCTATATGGGCATTATATTCGATTACATCACGTACAGTTATGCATGGTTCAGGGTTTCGCTAACTTCGTAATTGAAAGCGCGTGTCAAAGTATGTGATCGCATGTGTAATGACCGATTTAAACACGCGTTACCATATAGATTATTTAAGGGCCACAAAACTTATTTAACCGGAACCTAGCACATTGTCCACCAGCGGCATGCCTGTTGCATTCAAGAACAATGGGGTTGTTTCACATGATGGAACTCTCCTGTCTTCATTTTTGATTTTAAAGCGATATCTTTGGCTGTTTTTTTAGATATCTCTCTCAAAACGAATTCTTTTTGTTTGTCTTTTTTTCTTTTTATAGTTTTTTTACGAGCAACTTGATTTCATTCCTGTTATTTATTAAGATTTGTCGGTTTTAATTGGATTTAATTTCAACTATGTAAATATTACCAAAAGTCTATGTTGATGAAAAAACTTAGGTGTTTAGATGATGTTCTGTCTTATGTGAAGAAATTAAACGACATTGTTGGACAGAAGTTTAACGTGATTCACGAACAGAGATTAATCTCTACTGCAGTAAAAGGTTGCACTCAACATTCCTTTCAAAAAGGTAAGAACATAGTGTATTGTTCAAAACAAATGTAATTGCAGATGGAGCAAAACTGAAAATACCGCTAGAATCGTTGCCACAATCGTAACACTAAACATGCCGATTGCAAAAATGGTAGCTACTTTTTTTTATTCTGACGTAAAGAGAAAATGTTCATACAATTTGCCATGAAACTATATTTATTGAGCATTAAAATGCAGTCCATACTCATTCTAAACTGCAGTCCCACAATGTCGGTCCGACCTGCAATACTTCAGTCTATCCGACCGCGCCGTTAGTCTGACGTTCCTGTTATACACCGACCGCCTTGATTGATATTTTTTCATGAAATAGAAATTCTGATATAACTAAGAGAAATTAATCTAGCCCATTTAAGAGAAAATGAGCAACAACTTGGTAAGATTTGTACTTGGCCTTTTAAGCCCCCCTTTTCCCCTTAGCTACATAATTATATGCTGTTTAGCAAGAAGCCCAGAAATACTATTTTCCGTTTCTCTGTCCTCACACTACGCTAAAAGGAAAACAACTTTTACAGAAAACTAGCAAATATGCTAAACAGATTGGTGTAGAAATATTTAATAATAAAAATTTTTATGCATTAAAATTTTGAGAAGTTTTTCTAGTTATGGGGGGGGGGGGGGGGTTATAGGCTTAAACAAAATTTCACAACGTTGCTTGCCTAAAACTAATTTGTTCGATTTTTTTGCATACGGAGTAATGACGAAAATAATATTATTTAACAAGTAGATTTGTATCAGAAATTGTCGGACATTTCGAACATGTCAATACCTACTTTTCAATTTTAAATAAAATTATTTCGTATTTATCTCGACAAAAGGAATAACTAGTATTAATAAGTCACGATTCATTAATAAATACTTAAACTGTTTTAGAAAAAAAAACAGAATTCATCGGGCCTCTTTCTTATCAAATAAATCAATACACAAAATAATCAAAGCGTGATATATGTTGTGAAGTCGCTCCAAACACATGTACAACACAAAAATAAATTTAATTTAAATTATTATTTTTTCGTGTGATAGATATGTGGCAATGTTGTTGACTTGTATGTAGCATTTGTAGTATGGGGTATGAAAGTGGGTGGTGGGTAGACAACCGGACGGACAAAGCCTTATATAAAATCTTCTACTTTTTACGTTATGAAAGTAGTGTGGATTCTGAAATTGTCATAAAAGTTAGGTACTGGTTTATCAAAGTATAAAAAAGTGCGTTATTGTAAATTTTTCTCACCTAAGTTGTAAAAACTATAATAAAAGGATGTTTTAAGTAAGGTTTTTAATGTTGAAGTTCAGTCATAAATTTTTATTACTGTAATTTTTTTGTGAGATCTTGGTATCTTTATCTTCAGAATACGACCCTCACTGTCGAAATGTCAATAGGTGTAAAATATTTATGTCTTTATATCTGAAATTGTACGCTATTTTATAAATTTAACGCCAATTTGAGTTAAAAGATACATAAAATTTAGCATAAAAATTAGAATTAAATATTTAAAATGTGTTCATTTTATTTAAAATATTTAAAATAAAATAAACATATAGGTTTTATTCTTTATGTATTTTCATGTAAAAATTCCACGAGAGTTTTTAGTTAAATTTCTCTTGATTGAAATTCATACCCTATTTAATGAACATTTATCTCTGTTCCTGCTTTTTCCTTTGAAGTTGGAAGCCCCGTGCCCAAATGGCTAGATCTTCCCTATTGTCGAAAATTCTTGGGTAAGAATCTGGCCATCCCATTAGCAGATATGTCCTAGGAATAAAATAATCATATCAACCTAAGGGGTTCCTGAGTTTAACGAGAAAGACGTGTTCAATAAATGTGTGGAGTTCTAAGTCCCGAAGGCGTTAGCATGCGCTGTGGTCATTTTTAATTGGGTGCTCAGGTGTCGACTTCGTTAACTATGTGTATGCTTCACGACGTGAGTGTCAACAGTTCCAGCGTTATTGTCTCGGTTGTTGGGTCCTTCTAAAACAACATTTATTTCAGTGAAAATTTGATCAGTTGTGACATAGCTCTCTTGTACGAAGCTAATTCAATTAAACTCGACTCTAAGTATTTTAATTAAAAAAATATAAGAATTGCTAAATAATTTTGAACAGTATGTTTTCATACCTATTTTATTTGACTTTATTTTCTCTTATTGCTCTTTGTCTTTTCATCCTATTTACGTTGTGTAATTTATTATACTGTATTCTGCAGAATATTATTTTTACCTAAATACTTAAAAAATGCAACCGAACCAACTATTGAAGTGAAACCGAAACAGCCACTGAAGAGGAAGAATACAAACTGAAAGTTTACGTCACCTGAAACTTCTGATTGTCGGCTGTTATAAAATACTTGTCAGTAGAGAAGCTGATCTCGTACACAAGAAATTTTCACCTGAAAAGTCAAATTTCCTTAAATTTATTATTACGTAAAAGATTTATTTAATGATACACTCTCAAAAATGAATGCTAAAAAACGACGAAATTTTCCTTAATTTTGACGATTCCGTTACTGGCAAATGCTCCGAGTTTTCGTTTCCTCAAAGTAAGGATATTTGAATCGTCATTTTTATGAGGATTTGAATGTCGTCTAATCTAAAGAAATACGTCGTCATTTTTGAGCATGTGGGTACAACAATGAGATTGTGTCCTCAAAATCAAGATACAGAATCGTCAAATCAAGATCGTTAAAGTGAGGATTCGTGTTTACTCAAAAGTTACGTGATATGTTTGACGAAATAATCATCAAAATTAACGAAATGAGGCTTGAGGATTCATGAATCGTAAAAAATGAGTTATTTCTGAGAGTGTACAGTAATCTCAAAAGGTTCTTCAAAATATTACTCGTAATCAATCCGTTAGACAAGTAAAAGTACAGAGACTTTGCATATTAGCTCATTTATTTCGTTTTTAACGTAATGCGGAAGCTGAACTCGGGTATAAAAAGAAATTAGAATATTTTCTTTTGCATTCTTAACCTATAGCTTGGGGCAGAGAACATCGAAAATCAGATATAGAAAGTTGACCGAGTTTCTTTAAACTTCTGAACAGTTATTCCAATCGATGGGCGTATTTTTGGACTGGTGTCGATAAAGTGAAGTGATTTTATGCTCTTCGAAAACATAACTTAGGCTTTTTCTTAAAAGCTCGCCCATGTTTTTATTCGTTGGAAAAGAAAGGTAGTAGGAGACAATAAATATTGCTAGTCTTTTTATTTTAATAGAAAGTGGTTCAAAATAACTCCACTGTAAAATATAATAGTAAGCTGTTGCTTTTAAGTTTTCTATTTACAAATTAATGTTTACTTTCAATTGTGTAATAAGAAATATAAGGTAATAAAAGTATTGAGGTCAAAAATTGAAATCTGAGATGTAGTGTTTTTAACGTTTTTGGAGGGTGCATTGCAGATTCTACAGTAGGCTTTTTGAGCATTTTTTCACCCGGTAGGATGAAAATAGTGACAACAAAATAAAACATTGCAATTTAAAATATTCGGTTATTTAATTAAGTTTGAAACTCGTGTTAATTTTTTTCCATTTTTTTTTTGTCATTTCAAAGATTAATATTTAAATAATCAGATGATATTGTTTCTTCAAATTAGTTTTATTTTTCTGTACTACAATTTTCAAGTATGTTAAAAAAAATCTTAGATAGCAAGGAAAAACTTTAACTGACTCCTCGTCAGTTGTCCTTAATTAAATTTAAGAAGACGTGTTGACTGTTGAAGTCAAGTGAAGTGTCATTTTGCTCAGTTTTTTGGCGTAGATTACAAATACGTCAAGCTAGAAGTCCAATTTTTTAAAGCAGGAATAAGTAATTGGACTAAGAAAAATGATCAAACATTTTTTCAAGCTTTTGAAGGGGTACGGGCCAACCCGTTTGAATTCCTGGAACTTTTGCATGCGAACCCAATACTGAACAGTCTGCGACAAAGTAATTAATTGGTCGTGAGGACTAGTATTGGGTATTTAATATTAATGCTGATTGTCCCATTTTTTGCTCACTTGACTTATTTTTAGGCTAATGTAATTGCTGTAATGAATATCCACCACACATACAAAGGCAATTTTTATCTGACAATCCGCCCTCAGTTACATTTGGACAAGCACAATTCCCGAATAACTCCTGAATAAATTTATTTCTGTCTATCGGTTATTTTTTCGCTTATAGTGCTATATCAACTCAAGTTTCACCTAAGGCCTTTCAGAAACTCTAACATAAGCCATGATATAAGAAACCAACTCGCCATAATTCAATTTATAAGTCGCTTTAGGGGTTTAAACACACTTCCTCCGAGTAAAGCGGATTATGTATTCGTTTGGTCTGACATATGCTACAAAACATGCATGCATTATTCGATCTTATTAGATGCAAAATAAACAAAAAATAATAACGAAACTCCTACTTTGTTTTTCCTATTTATTGGTTGGGAGCCAAATTTGTAAAAGCAATACTGCAGTGTTGGTTTTAGAGATCTTTGTAGTAAGTTATGATTTTAGCTTATGCATACAATGTTTATAACGTAGAGTGGAAGCTTGTTCTAGTAAAGAGGGAGGAATATTAAATATTTATTCTTTAAATATAAATAAATTTAGAAAACGAGAATGAATAATAATTGAATTTTCAAATGAAAATAAGTGATATCAGCCACATTTGGCTTGTCAATGTATTAATATAGAATTAAAATATTGTGTTTGTCTTATGTTGAGTATATATGTTGTGTGGTAGGTGTCTACGTGGCAGATTATGCTACAAACCAACTTGTTTTTTAAAAAATGATATTCTATATTCAGGATGTCCATAATAAAACGAATTGTTCCATAAGGTTCTCTGTAGAGCAAGTTAATTGGAGGAAACACTTCATTATTTAGTGGAGAGGCTACTGACGACTTGGCAGATAGAATGTTGGAAAAATAAATCTTGAGTTTTCTGGCAGATATTATATGGCATCTCTGCTGTAATTTCAAAACATGGTATACAAAACATGGTTTTTGATGCTAAAGATTAATTTTCATAAATTTATTTTCTATTCCTGAACTTAAAATCAATAATATTGATAAAAATAAATTAATAATAAGATAACAAAATATAATTAGTAATTAACAGTATTAAAATATTTGAATGCGGCTTCAGAAAGTTGTTCCGGTTTTATGTTCCAATTTGCGACAAATGTCTAAAACAAACTGATATACTCTTACTCAAACTAACTAATTCCTGTTTGAAAACAAAGCAAATAAATTATATTTTAAACAGTTGGTAACATTACATTTATTAATATCATCTCTGCAGCTATATAATCTTTCATCTTTTTAAAGAACGAAATTAAGTAACTTTTAAAAAAATTATTTCGAAAAAGATTGACGATAGCTTAAAATGATAAGCATATTCCAGTAGAATTATTCTTATGCCGAAATTTTCCTTTTCAATAAATAAAATCCATTTCTAAAAGCGACGAGAGGGGGAAAAAAGAACGACAGAATTTATAAACCAATGAGCAGTCATAAAACGACATAAATCTTTCCACACTCGTGTTCCTTTTTAACCCTAACGGAATTCCAAAAATACCTCAATACGATTTCGAAGAGACTAGGAACGAATAAAAAAAATAGAACCTCACAAAGTATTCAAAGGTTCAAAAAGAACAAATAAAATAGTAAAACGGACGTTTTCCACTGGGAAAAAATGACCCATATTTTCATGACGTCGACAATCAATGTGTCACGTGGTTATAAGACGAGTTGAGTTGCACAGTAATTGCGAATTTCAATGGCACGCGAAGTATGTAACCAAGGCAACGGGTATAAACTTTGTCTGCAGCTCATGTTACAGTTTCTGGTTTGACTCAGCCTATCAATTCTATTTGGGGTTTTGTTTATCGAATTAATTTTGCAGGAGGTCGTCGAGATACATTACCCTTTATTTTGACCTACTTGTTATTTGTGTGAAGTAAAAGGAAATAGTTATGCACTGGCTTCTAAATATTAATTGGTATTTGTTGTGTAGTTAAATGGAGCAAAAAGGATATTTTCCCGCGTATTTAAATAATTAAATTTAAAAAGAACTTTCATTTAAATATCGTTAAAAAATACGTGATTGTAAAATCTGTGGGCCCAAAGGTCCCTTGGTGAGTTTTTTTTACAGTTATCTTGGATATAGTGTTAAGATATTTTCATTTCGATGCATACCTATGTAAAAAGAATTTGGGATGACTATAGATTTAAACACTTGCATTAAGCTATTTTTAATGTTAGAGGTACTGTTGGCACGCTTTGGGTGCCTCTTCTTTGCTGTTATCATCAGTTTACTACTCTATGAAGAGTTAACCACCCATATTCATGGGTCATGGTATTTAAGGGAAAATACCATGGCAATGTATTAACACAAGCCAATAATCTGCTTTGCTTTTTTTTTTCATGAATCTTATTATATTTACAACTGGAAACATCTCAAGCTTTAATGGATCTCAACTTGTGCAACCTTCTGCTATTTTGGCGGATCCTAGTACATGCATGCTATAGCAAAAATTATCCTAATTCGGCTTGATCACCAAACGGTAAATATGTTCCCCCACTATACGTTTAATTTTTGATGTTGATGGCTTGTCAAAAAAGCCAAACCAATTTTGGAATCTATTGGCTTGGCGTAGCTCACATTTTCTTAGCCTATAAGAGCTAACCATCTCAGTGGCACTACAGTCCATGCTGGAACATGGAATATCTAACAATGCGACTCCCAAGTCGCCTGTCTCTGGTCTTCGTTTTCCATCTCTTAATTTTCATGTCCTTCAGATCTTTTTTAACCTCATCTATCCAACTTTTTCTAGGTTTTTCCTCTTTTCTCTCCCTGACATTGAATCTTGAAAACTTTCTTCTTGAATCTGCTATCATCCATTCTTTCCATATGTCCTAGCCATTGAATTCTCTTTGCTTTTAGGATGTTAATAGTGTGAGCAGGATCTTGTAATATCGTCGGTCGAATGACAAAACCGCGAATATGCAAACCCACAGCAATGGAAAACTGGATACTTATAAGGCCATCTTTACATAAAACGCCAATCCCTAGCATTTTCACGTTCTTGGTTTTGTCATTTGAACGACGATATATCGTCACTTAAGTTCCCACATGTGCTATCTCCCTTTGCACAACAATGAGATAGCACATGTGGGAACTTACGTTACGATATTATTGGCTAATTCCATGTAACTGTAGAGTAAGTCACAATTTAAGGGAAGATAACTAGCTTTTTAAATTTGAAAAATAAATCAAATTAAAGCACATTACATTTAGTTTTAATAAGTGCTGATCAGCTATTTTGGTTTCATTTAGGGTAGACTGACCAGTGAGTGAACAGGCCCCAGTGAATGAACATTTGGTAAGTATAACTAAAAATATAAGGATTGAAAATCATTCTTCTATATGGATTGGCAACACTGACTTCCTCCCATGTAGCAGGAAGCTATCTAACAATGGTTGGTTGTCCTGGTCATATATCCTGGTGTTCATTCACTTTCGAACGTGACGTCTTAAGCGTTCATTCACTGGTTAGTCTACCCTAAGTTAAAGTTATTATTCTGACACACGTGACTTACATTGCAGAAAGGGTAATTTTGCATGAAATATCCCAAGAGTGTTCAAAACTGAATTGATCCATTAATTTTTCAATAACTGTTGCTGTTTTATTTGTGTCTAATGACGTCCTTTGTGTGTTGTGCAGGTGAGCAGAGGTGATCCTGAATGTAGCCGCCCACCCCTCCATCTTCTCCATGAGCATTGAGTCGGACTACAACAAAGGGACCACCTTGAAGAACAGGTGAGTTTTTACAGTGTGGTGGTTACATGATTCTGACCCCCATTAGGCGCGTTTACATGAGCCATCGAATCCATGGATTGATGAGCAAACTTGGCAATTTTTCCCTCTCATGGGGATTTTCTCCCAGACAAAAACGGAATTGCAGGGTTCATTGGGGGGTTACGCCAACCCTCCGATGAAAAAGGGTTTGATGTTTCGTACCATGGATTCGGCCACAGACTCATTTGGGTTAGAAATCCTGCTCGACCTTTGTTTCTCTTAATGCGATTTCGGCATTCCATGGATTCGATATATCATGTAAACGTGCCTATTGTGTTGACCTGGGTTCCTGTTTGGGTATCTGATTACAGAACAACTAGGCCCTTCTTTGAATAGCATAATAAAATGATTGCCAGTGTTAACTGGGAGTCTATCGTCGAACTTGATGCTTTTTGCTTCAGCAATACACGCGATGTACAAAACGTAGTGTTTTTAAAATTAAATTTTAAAAAGTAAAGTATGGAAGGGTTATTATTTTTTCTTTGCAATGGAAATAAAGTTTCATAAAATTGAAAGAAATTTAGAGTTAATTAATTTTGTGTTAAAAATTTAAAATCTGAATTCACATACTGTGAAACAAATTTACGCTTTTCCCAAATTTCTTATTTATCAGAGAGTCAAAATAAATATTAATAAAAAACACAAATAAAATGAAATAGTGGGTTTTTCTCCGTTGGAATTTATAGTATCAGACACAAAACACCCCTGTTTATAATAAATCTATTACAGCCGATACAATTCAAACGTTTAGAATGGAACGTACACATTTATCTGTTTCAATTAGAGTGCCTGGACTTTTCGGACTTGTGCATTCTATATAGAAAGATATGAATACTATACATTAGGATGAATCATTACAAATTATTGATCGTTTAAACCAACCCATAAAAGATATTGAACAGTACATTATTAAGATCCTTATATTATAAAATAGTAAAAATATCGAAAAGAAAAATAACTAAAAAACCACTATAATTTCAATACATCGATTTAACTTCCCACTTCTATCGGAATCTTACCGTTCAATGGAAAAGCATCAAAAGAATTCAACACCCAATAAAAGTAACTTCTACTTGGAAGTTGGAATTTTTATATCATGAGATACTCTTAAACGGAAAGGACAGCCAATGGAATCTCGAATAAACAGAAAGATTGGGTAAACAGATTTTCCCTTTTGTATCGAATTGGATTTACCGAATATTTATGTTACTTCGCTTTTGCGGTAATTGGGTTATGTATAAAATACAAGTTAGTTACAAATAGGCTACTTTAATGTAACGCATTTAATTTGGCCAAATTTTTTTAAATTGATAATAAAACTGCATTTTTTTTATATTTTATGAAAAGTGTTCTTGAATTAGTTATAATTATATTTATTAAATTCTATCAAACAGGTTACACATTGTTGCTAAGCTTTTTAATTGAAATTTACCGTTAAGCACATATATATTTTTAATTTTAATCTTCAAAACCTTGATCTATGTTTTTGACCCCCCCCCCCCCTCATTGAGATTTTATTGCATGTAAGCCATAACGTTGTCAATTACTTTGTATTTGAAATTTTCTAGAAAATCGATACCCCTCCCTAAAAGTAAAGTAAAACTCAGAAAATGAAATTAAAATCTACATAAAAGAAAACAAGTTTAGGTTAAACAGTTTTACATCTTTGAATTTAAGTAAAATATAAAATGTGATAAAGAAAACGAGATTGCAAAATTATTTATGTTAACCTAATCTTATAATAGTAAAACATCCATGTATTTAGGCAATGGAACCAAAATCGTTAAAAAAAATAATAATAATGTAAACAGTTGTAAAACTCTTTATCTTAATTTTTTTTCATTTTTTTCCAAGCCTTGCTTGCCTTTTTTACTTCAAAGTAGAGTTGTAAAACTAAATTTTGGTAAAAAAAAAAGTTAAACGTAATAAAAATATATTTGATTATAATAAAAATAAATACAAAGGCTGATTTATATTACATTTCTTCCTGGGCAGATCTAATAAAAACGTCAGCCAATTCCCACGTTGGCAGATAAATCTCTGATTCTCATATGAAATGATATTTCTTTATTACTCTCGAGAATTTCGAAATGGATAAGATATGAAGTAACTTGATCTTTCTACCATTCTTGGTTTCACATTGATATTTAGTGCATAGCTCAGAAAGCAGCAAGGAGATTTTTTTGGATAATTTTTTTGTCTAATCATCGCCTGTATTTGAATAAATGTAGCTTGCATTTAATGGTGTTGTTTCATATCGTGGACGGCAACAGCTCCACCAGTTTATTGGCATTTGTTGTCTGGACATACTTTTTTTGTTATTCGAAAATGAGTTTTTTAATAATATTTTTCATTATCTGAAAGAATTCCACTAAATAGGAGAAAAGTAATATTTTGTAACCTTTGTAAATTGCTGAACCCTATGAGGCCCTATTTGAATTTTCAAGAATTTTTTTGCCTAAAATTTTTCTTGTTAGTCTGATTAAAATAGAAATAGTACTCTTGAAGAGTTGTAGATTATAGAATATATTCAATATAAAAAATGCGGGGCTGGGGAGTCAGTCGGTTAAGGCGTTCGTTTTGAATGTAGAATGTCCCACATTCTTGTAAGGGCATCGCCATTATGTCCGACGAATAACACCTCGTGCACAAAGAGAGCACGTTAAATTTGCTCCACAGTACTAATAGTTTGTAACCTTTCTAACTTATTAAACCCTATGAAACCCTATTTACATTTTGATGATTTTTTTTTTGCCTAAAACTGTCTTTATTAGTCAGATTAAAATAGAAACACACTTGAAGAGTTGTAGATTATAGAATATATTCAATATAAAAGTAAACGCGGGGCCGGGGAGTCAGTCGTTTAAGGCGTTCGTCTTGAATGCGGAATATCCCTAAAGAGGACACGTTAAATTTGCTCCTAAGTACCAATACTGCGTACTTTGTTTGCTCTAGGACTCAAAAGGTTAAATGGAATGATAGGGGGAATGTTGCATATTTAATTTATCTTAGTGCAATGTACTTCTAGGGCTCGGCGAATAGGTTTGGAGAGCGGGTTTATTCTTTTTCGGAAATGCCAAAACTATGAATCGAACGTCACTTAGAATTTCTCTGGCCTTATTGATTGAGTCGGCCGTGACATAGCTTTAGTGAGATCTTATCTAATCGAACCAACAATCAAAACATTAACACTTTCACTAGTGCAACGGCCCACGACGGCCGTCCGACTAAGACTTCAATAATGATATTTCTATCACATATTACGATGAAACAAAAATCCTTCGTAGCGAAAGGGTTTAAGCTTTTAACATTGAATTTGTGTATTATTAACCTTTTGAGGGATACAGACGTATAAACTCGTCAGCTGGCTGTCAGGTTTTAAAGCAACACAAATATTTTTTAAAAATATATAAATTTAATGATTTTATTAAATTTTAAACATTTAAATCATGTATGAGCCATTTATAACCATCCATCAGAGAATTATGTTTATAAAGTAAACAAAAATTAATTTTTCAGTTAAAATGTTTAATTTAAATCTCATGGAGTGAAAACAAGTTTACACTTCAGCCAATTTGTTTATCTTACAGTGGTTTAAAATAAAAAAATCTACACTATTCAAATAAAAACAATTAACATTTAGATTCATAAAACAATGCAGTTGCAGTTTCAAAACAAAAATAAACGTTAACTATGAAAACAACTCTTAAATACTTTTTACAAGAGGTCTTAATTAGGAAATTTTACACTTTACAGTACTTATACATGTAATTAAATTAAAAACATTTTCTAGTTAAAAAAATAATGCAACTTAAGGAATACAAAGTTCCTGCGTTACTAATTAGTTTCAATTAAATGCTAAGCACACTCCAGCTTTAAAATATATTAATTAAATTTGTTCGTAAAATAATTATTCTTAAGATGCTTTTTTTTTAAACTTTTTACTAGTTAAAGAAATTTAAGGTGTGCAGATGAATATAAAAAACAAACACTTAAGAGAAAAAGTTGCGACTTAAATAAAAGTATTAAACACTTAAAGATTTCACAATTTTTCTTCAAGAAGCTTTTAATGTCTTGAGATAACACTCGAAGCCAAACAAGAAATTTAAGTAAATTTTTGATAAATTAATAACATAGGCATTTAAATTGAAAGAATAATTCTTTATTACTTTCAATTATTTTATTTGAAATACAAGGTAATAGAAGTATTGCAATGGATAGCAAATCCTAAATATAGAATTTCTGTTTTCTAAAAGTTTTGAAGGGTGCTGATTACGATAAAAGATATGTTTAACATTGGTTCGTCTGTGTGACAACTCTCTTAGCTCGAACTAAAAAAAGCTAGGGACTTCAAAGTTGGTATACGGGTTTTTAGTACCTTTTCGGGCATTGTTTTTTTTGGGAAATCAGCTTTTGGAATGAGGTTTAAAGTAGTTGAAATATATTTTATAAGGTTTATAATTTTCTTTAATTAAGTGTTTTATTAAATGGTAATTAAAAGTCAAGTAGTGTTACACACCTAGTTTTTGTTCAGATTAGTTGACTCTGACTACATACTGTTTCGTCAATTTAAAAAGCAGGAAATTTTAAAAGTAGATAAACGAAGAGCACAGGGGAAGAATCGCTTGATTTCATTAGAGTCTTTCCGTAATTGTGTCTGCTTGGTGGACATTGACGACCAGAAACCGGTTTTCTTTCGGCGCTTCATTCGCGGTACAAACGTGTTACTCATGTCTACTGATCTCTGGCTTGAATCGGGTTTACCGCGAAAGATAAACAAAGCGAGTAACCGGTTTCTTTACACCAGTTTAGGCGATTTCTCGCTATCATCCCCAAAGAGGCTATTAAATAAATCCTTCTACGAAATAAAGCGGTTCATCCCCTGTACTCTTCACATCTGATATCTATTAAATAGTAAATACGTGAATTATTTAATTAAGTTCATTTTTTTTTCTATCGTTAACTCTTAAAATTTCATTATATTACTATTTGATTTGATTTGTTTACAATTCTTTTAATTATCAATGAAATTACGAATATCTTGTTTGCTTTTAACGTATTAATGCTTGTAAAAAAATATTTTTTTAATTGCAGTGGTGCAATGCTTAACTTACAGATTATCCTTAAATCAATAGATTTTTCAAATTGCTTGCATACGTTAATGGAAAAGTGTTCTTAATTATTCGTTATCTTGCAGTTTTGTTAGGTAATTAATCAATCACTGACACGATGATTTTTCTCCTCGCCATTTTCTTTTATCATCACTGCAATCACTAGATTACTCTTTTATGAGAAAATATTTCAAGATAATTTACAAATATGATTAATATATCCATCTTTTTTTAAGCCTGAAATTAACAGAAACCAGACAAATAAAATATCTGAAAAACAATGCCCTCATATTTAAATGTTGAGTTACTTTAAATGGAAAACAAATGATTCATACTTGTCTTTTCCTAAGTTAAAGAGGGAGATCGAAGTTTTATTAGTGTATAGCAAACAAAGTTAAAACCATAGTATAGGAATAATGAATGTTTCAGTAACCAACAAGCTTTGGAAGTTTTAAATTGTTCTTTACGTAAACGATTGTACATTATGATGAAAATTAGTTGTTTGTCAGAGCCATTAATTTTTAATATGACCAGAATGGGATAAACAAGGCTTAAATACTATAAAGTATTTGTAAAGCTTGATATTGAAAGAGTCTGCGTAGGCGTCATGCCAAAGAGGTTAAACTTTCAGGTTTGACCTCTGACTAAATCCCAATAAATAACGTCGTGTCTATAGGACTGGTGCACTTTAAGGTGGTATTGGTCTTGAGTCTGAATGCCGTGTACGATGCCAATATAAGGTAAAATAATGAGGTTGTGCTACTGAATATTAGGAAACGGCTATGCTTAAGATTACGCCATTGTTACGTTAACGGTTGCCTTATACCCCACAAACAAACCACGTGGTAGCTATTCCGTATTCTACTAACATATAAACGTGTACGCCTAAAGGGACGCCACAGATATGCCAAACATTGTCTTCTACCCAAATAAACTAATCATGTTAGGTTTTTTTCAATTGAATAGCAGTTCAAAAATACGAAGTTATCCTTTTAACTCTGGTCCGACATTCATTACATCAATCCATATTAAAAAATTTAAACAAACAATAAAATTAAACCAATTATATCAGCTTAAAACTACTTAAGATGTTAGGCTAATACAGTGGTCCCGTTTATCCGAAAATCGGTTTACCAAAAAAAAATAAAAATTCTCAAGGCTTTCGGTTAAAATAAGAAATATATACGCATAAATAAATACTCAAAAAATAAATACGTACTTACAAAGTTGGATTTATTTCTCAAAATATGCAGTATTTTTCTTTTGCTGCTCAATTTTGGTCCCGTACCTTTTGGATAAGCGGGGGACTCTACTGTAGTACATTTAAATACTATCACACACGAACCTGTCTATAGGCCTGAAAAGCAATTCATTCAGTATTTACTGAAACCTCATTACCCAAGTGACACAGAGAAACTGTGGCCCATTTAGCACAGACAGCATTAATTCCATCTGCGATTGGATGCCCGTCATTTGCGTTGTCTTACTGGGTGATAGATGGCTGAGTTTAAACACTCGCCTTAAAGTGTGACCAATAACTGCCCGAAACGTCGGATTCCCCATCAGTTACTCTTGACACTTTAATGGCGGAGTTTGCTTTTAAGTGGACTGGATATCGAAGTTTGCTGTCCCAGAGAAAAATGGTGGGTTTTATCTGAAAAATCATCCTTTTCTTAATTGGGTGTTCCAGAACTACAACGGTTGAAGTTGCGTTTATCTGTACTAAATTATTTCGGTCAGAATGTAACTATATTACTAGACTGTCACGGAACATGCTATTCTAAATCCTTCAGTGTTTTGGGGAGCAGAACATTGCCAAAAATAACTGCCGACCTATAAATGATCTGTGCATCCAAATGCCGGACGTATAATACACCTTGCACAGGAAGTGCAAGCTATTTGTTCCGAAGTCCCGACGCCGCGTACGATGTCTCCCTTAAAAATAACTTTGAGTGCCTACTTACGTGCCAGTTCGTCACTTGTCCACGATCTAAATTATGAAGCCCGTCGCAAATATTCCCAGTGTAGCTCGAGTGTGAAAGTAATAAAACTTAACCTGCTTCCAGAGTTTTCTATACTCTTCATTTAAAATATTTTTCCAAATATAGCTCGCTTCCTTGGAAATTTTTTGGAAATAATGAAATCAAAAATAAATTCTTCTCTGACGTCCTAGTATTGGAGCACCATCTTTTTACATAACTCTACCGAACTATCTTTCATGACTTTTACCCTTAAAATATAGTTTCTTTTAATAAAAGTTAGTATATGGCACTATCCTTTCATATTTCTCAATATAGGGGCAGTACCTTCAAAGTCTAAAGGAATTGTCTTATCACTTATTTTTCCAACTTTTGCCATCAATTTCACATCGAATGGGAATCCTTTATAAAGAATTAAATACCTCCCCTTTAATTAAACGCAAACTGGCTAATCTCAAAATCTTTCAATTAAAAATAGCTCGCAATCATTTGTTCAGGTGTTAAATTTCCAACGCAACGACCATATTAACCCAAACCAAAATTTTGGAGTAATCATGAGGATATCACTAGATTGCCTTGATTCTAACTGAAATCGACGAAATTGAATAAAACGGATATTCAAATAAAGATTTAGAACAGAAACCTATGACGATACAAAATAATCTCTATAGTATTATTTATAGAAATAACTATTAGTGTATCTTTATTCAAAACATAATAAATTATTTTGGGTATTAACCAATCAAAAACAAATTTTTGACATAAATGTTACTTGCAAGTTTGTCAGCCCAGTTGAAACTTTGAAGGTAAATACTGCGATAAATTGGACGTTGCATCTAACTCATCTTAGTTGTTACCTTTTGGACTCTCTAGAACAGTTAAAAGGTAATTTGTGTTTCAAATTAACATTGGGTTTATCATTTGGGTTCTCTCCAGAGAATTATCATCGCGTACTCTAGTTAGCGTAAGAATAGTTCGGTTCCTTGACAAATATTACCATTACACCACAACATAAGGGACTGGGAAGCCCAGGTTAGGCACTCGCCTAGCATGCGATAGGTCCCGAATTTGGGTCCGGGCATCGCCAAAATAACTACCGACCTATAAACGTCCCATGCAGCCAAAAATGTCCGACGAATAATACCCCTTGTAAGGGAGTGCAAGTTAAATATCCTTCAAGTCCTAACGCTGCGTACGATGTCAATTTTAGCTGTTGCCTTGGGTGCCTCTTCAGGTGTCGGCTCGTCACTTGACTGTGGTTCTAAAATACGACGCCCTTCGCCAATAGCTCTCGTGTAGCTTTTGTGCGACGATAATTTAAACCTAACCTAACACCACAACAGGACTTTTAGAGCTGACTCCTTTTCATTTAATAATCCCAATTTGATTGTGGTTGTTGTCTATTACAGCACTGCCACCTAAATTTTTAAAAAAAAAAAACCTTTATTTTTAGCTGAATGACGTCACATTTGTTTACAAATTTTATAGGCTCAAGTGAAGGATTTTTTGGGCTTCCCCATTTTGAGATAAACACTATTGAGCTACCCATTTGTCAAAACTTCAAAAGCGCTCCATCATTGTTTCTCTTCACTTGGAAGTTAGTTTTCATTGATGCATTCTGAGGTTTTGATAAACGTTAGGTGTAGGTCGATTATCGTCATTTTTTAAAGATAAAAATATTTCAGAATCAAAACTGATCTAAGTTAAAAACTGTAACTTCTATCTAAAGCCACTTCCACGTTTGATTTATAAACCTCCGATACAAAGTTGCCATAGACAAGACTTAATTCAAACTTAAAAATGAGCAATTTTGACAAGTAAATGTTTATTAACTTTATTTCGAAAATTCAATTTACATTCTTTTTCGTTTGCTAAATTTTATTCGTCGTTTGCTGCTATCATTCCAAGCTGATTTATATCTAAAAAAAATTCCTTCAAATTTTAATTATATAAAAAAAAGTTTCTTGTGCGTTTGACGAAGTGCAACAGCGGGAATATTGAATAAAAATTAAATTCCCTTTAATTTTAAATGAAGATTAATAGAATTGGTATTTTTAAAATTTTAATGTACTTCTCTAAGGAATTGTTTTTTAAAACAAATATTCGGGATACGTAGCTTTCCAGATTTTTTTTTTTTTTTTGCTCCAACGTGATGCATCTCATTTGTCTGTATAACTTCGAATTTGAGTGTTTCGTTATGAGAAAGTAGAGAAGGTGACCGACTGAATTATGTTACCTTATAAATTGACATTATACACGTAGTGGGGAAGTTAACTAGAGTCGCCTTATATTGACTGCTTGAGTAGATTTAGTTGTGACAACTTTGGCGGTATGATGCCAATCTTTGGCAACCAACGTTCACATAGATTACCAGCTTCTTCAATGCTGGGTGGTTTGCTATTGACCTTTACAGATAAATCAAAATAGGCGCTAAATAGCCGTCGATGGGAAAAATTATGTTTCTTTACTTTCCAAAACTACCAGTCGGCTCGTCTCTTTACTGTGGTTCTAAAATACGATGCCTGCCGCCAATAGCCCTCGTGTAGCTCTAGTGCGACGATAATTCAAACTTTACCTAACCAAAACTACCAGTTGTCGTGTCTCTCTATATATATTTAAATTCTATACTGAATGACTGCAAAATCTAACAGCAGTTAATTAGAATGACGTCAATCAACTGAATAATAGGCCTTGTTATTCAGAAGTCATCTGCTTTGGTATCGATATTTTTGAAAAGTTTGAACATTCTCTTTTATACCCGCGCGATCTTGATAGCTGTCTTAATGGGGTTAAAAACAATGCCCTCAAATTTAAATCTTTTTAAGTTACTTTTAACTAAAAAAACATGATTTATACTTGTTTCTTTATTGAGTTAAAAGGAGATAAAAATTTTGTCAGGGTATAGTGCTAATACCGAGAGATGATTAGGAACATGGATAGAAAACTAACCCGTCAGTATTTCGTTCCCCATTCTTAAAATTAACCTCTTCAGAACAGGAGTTCAAAATGGCGAGACGAATGCAAAGTGGTCCCGGGATTTGAAGACTAGTCGGGATTTTGACAACGCAATTGCTTGGATTAAAGTCGGGTGTGTTTACGAGTCAGTGTTGGATCGATTTCTATGCTTCAAGAACTTGGTGCAAAAGAGACCCAACTATGTTAGTTATAAAGGAGTGAAATATTGAGATGGAATTGAGGAAGAACCGCAGTAGCTCTTCTCCAAACAGGTCACAAATGAACCCGCTTTCTTGTTACTCACGTGATTTAAGATGGATTGTCAGTCTCGTAGAGCTAATGCATTAGTTTTGGAATCAAAACTTCCGCAGAAGTATTGCTTTGCCAAGTTAACCATCTTTCTCCTAGCGGGGGCTGGGGAGCCCAGTCGGTTAAGCACTCGCTTAGCATGCGGAAGGTCCCAGGTTCGGGTCCGGGCATCGCCAAATTAACTGTCGACCTATAAATGGCCCTTGCAGCCAAAAATGTCCGACGAATAATACCCCGTGTAAGAGAGTGCACGTTAAATATCCTTCAAAGTCCTAACGCTGCGTACGATGTCGCCCTTAACGGTTGCGTTGGGTGCCTATTCAGGTGTTGGCTCGTCACCTGACTGTGGTTCTAAAATCCGACGCCCGTCGCCAATAGCCCTCGTGTAGCTCTAGTGCAACGATAATTCAAACCTAACCTCCCCTACTAACTCAATAACTAGCTTTTATTTTCTTTAAAATTCTTTCGAATTTAAAAAAAAAGGAATGCAAACTAAAGAAACAAATACCAGTTAGAGTAACATGCCCACAGCATATTCGGGAAAGTATAGCAGTATTACAAGCAAATACGCATCTGAGAAATAAATTCCTGAAGTAACATTAAATATGCATGCAAGGCAATCAACATTGTTTGTTTAGTCGTCTCGGACGTTTATTATTCAATACCCTATTTAGTAGCTATTACAGCTTTATAATATATACATCGAATAGATAAATAATGTAAACTATATATTTGTCTTCCGAAATATTAACGTATGTTTGCTTACCAAGTAGGGGAGAGTGTTGTACCTTGGGACGCTTGTACCTTGGGACACTGACAATTTCTAAGAATCTATTGGTAATATTCATACATTGTTTATTTCTAATAGTAGCCTTAACCAACAGACATCATCATAATAAAATTTAACACTAGCATAATTGAATTGATGAATTGGTGACAAAAAATAATATTTCATTACCCCAAAGTAAATATTTTTCTCATTCTAATATAATTTTTTACCTTAGTACTCTTACAAAAAGTCAACTGCATTTTATTTTCTTCATAAAAGAGAAGATTTTAAAATATTTTGCTTATGAGAAAATAATGAAAATGCATTTGGATTGGCCACTATCTTGCTTTTATTTAAACCATGTAGTGTGTTGTACCTTGGGGTACAGCATTAATAATTTGATTAAATTCTTAATAATTTGGATAAATAAAAATATCTTTATTATTTATTTTAAGAGCAATTCCACAAAACATGTAAAATACAACTCAGCTTTGTTTGGGATATATTTTATAATGATTGAAGTTTGAAAATATGATTCTGGCAACACCTGATAAATCTTTTTCCTTCCGTGTGATGAAATGTTCTAAAGAGACATTTTCTGATGTATTTTGAAATAAAGTTTGTTTCCTGACACAAATTAGTTCAAGTGTAGGACTATTGACTGAATTATAAAGCATGTCCCAAGGTACAACATCATGTTGTACCTTGGGACAGTTTATCCTCTCTACTTTAAATGAGTGGCAATTTTTTAATTTCAAGCTGCCAGAATTAAAAAAAAATATATTATAGAGGAATATATTGGCGTGTTGAAATGCTGCCTTGAAATTTTTATTTTGACAATAATTATCGAAGAAAAAAATTAAAATGTAAAAATTGTCCCAAGGTACAACACTCTCCCCTAAAGATTAAAATTGATGTTTCCAATCATTATTAAGGAAATATTAATAGTCATAGATACGAAAGTGAGTTGTAAATATTGTTTAAAGACTTAACGTATTCAAATTGTAACGTTTATTAGGTACGTTTGCTGTATGCACTCTTTCTTATAGCTAGAAAGGCACTTTAAAGTTTGGCTGAAATGGATAGTGCCAGTTAGGATATTGATATTCACAAACTGGGAAACATTCTCCAAGGGGAAAAAAAACGTAACGTATGAGGTGATATTTAAGGAAGCGATACGCACTAGAATTTTGAACCAGCAAGAAAAGCTTGAACTTAATCTCAACTATAGGATAATTTTTAAGAAAACGGTTTTCCCGAGAAAATTACATAATTTGCACATGAACAGTATATATTCATTTTTAAATTTGTTTTTATCCTAAAACTAAAAAAACAGAAAACGTGAACATTGAGGGGATTGTTGGTTTTCCCAGCAAGAAAGAAAAATTTAAAAATTGTTTCATATATTAAAAAGAATTTATTAAACTTACGAATAATGTAAATAAACACCAGTCATTTTTTTTATTATGTCATAAACTTCAAAGTATGAGATACGCAGACCAAAGTTACGATATCTGTACATGAGTATGGTTAGTTTTTTAATCTTGTTGGCAAGTTACTATTGTACACTCCAGGTAGTTACTATGCGAGTTACAATTGAAGAGCTTAGTGGAATAACGTGCTAAGTGACAAAAAGGTAAAAATGAGCTTTAAAGTTTATCATTCGTTCTTGATATCTTGAATAATCTACTTGTAAAGCGTAAAAAATATACTTAACTAAGTTCTTGAAAATTTCGGAAATTATCTTTTAAAGGTAGGAATAATATGGTCATTGACACAAAAAAACTCAATTTTTCATAAACCTCAGTTAGCACGTTCTTCCACTAAGCTCTTCAATTGTACACAAATCACGGGTGCGAGGTATAGATGTTGAAACCTCGCACCATCATTTTCGAAAGAATGATTTTTAAAAACAGTAATTATTAAAAAACATACTTTTAACACTTTCAATCCTTGTGATGAAATTTGGCATAATTTTTCTGATCATAATTGAATAAAAAAATAATAGAGATGACATCTATTGGAAATAATAAAATATATATTCTATTAGAAGAAAGTTTGAAGAATCCAATGATGTTCTTTTTGATATCATAAATTGCTATAGACGATCAGAATTTTTGTTTTCTAAAATGATGCTGCCAAATTGTCATTGGGACTTAAAGGGTTAAAAACAAATTTGTTTGAAAACTTTATATAAAAAAATATGTTTGTGAGATAGAGTTTGGGAGTGAAGATGCTGAATATTTCGAATGCGATCCGATCGGAACACAAGCCTGAGCAATAATAAGATAAATTTCTTGAATTAAGGATTCCTCGCGTTCTTTCGATGTTTGGAATGCATTACGTATTCGAGAAGATAATACCCGCAAATATTGATCTTAATAATCCTTTTAAGAGAGCGGAGAGTTTTAAAATGAATTTGGAGCTACGAAGATGTTGATTCTTTTCACCGTCTATGTCAAGTTTAAATGGGAATAAGACTTCAACTGTATTTAACATATTATGTTTATTTTAGAGTGTTGCGTTCACATTTTAAATAATACGGGAGCTAATTAGGCCACACCCCACAACTTCTAATTTCTAACTGCTTTGAGTGGCGAGATTCAAGCAAAAACTATGTTATGGCTTAAGTACATGCATCGCTAATTATGACAATCAGTTATCTATCTGACTTTTGAAAGCTTCAAGTCTTTTCCCAATAAGAAATAAACTAAAAAATGATGATTTTATTGGGATTTGAAGCAAATAAGTTATTTTTAAGAAAGTTTACAGTTAGATTATGCTCTTTTTGTTCACTTAAAAAAATCGGTATAAACGACAGTTTGCCATTTTCTAATCAAGAACTCAGTTTTTTCCTCCGATATGAAGAAAAGTGTTTCAACTGCAAATGGACTTGATTCTATATTGCTACAACACATTTATGTATTTCACCCCCCAAACATTGGAACCGACTTTTCCGTATTTTTTCATCAGTCTTTCTTAGAAAGTTTTGAAATTTAAGTTTGTTGTAATTTTGTAATTTGTAAATTTTTATTTATAAAGTACTTTTTTCATTAGGAAAGCTTTTTACGGCCATCTCTTTATAAAAATAAACTATCAAAATTGTCTAATGGGCTCAATTTAATTTTTTCATAGTTTCTTTTCAACAAAAACAACGTAAATAAAACCTGATTTTTAAAACAATGTAATGACGATTTCATAGTAAGCAAGTTAATCACTGAAACAATTCATGCTACTTATACTGATGCTGTTTTCTTGTGTGTGTTCTTCTTCCAGTCTCGCCCCTATCGCTAGTTTGGAGTGCATCGATGAGAGCTCAGCCACGAGCGATGGTTCCCGGACCTTACCTCCGAGTAGACAGATATCCCTGTCGCCGGCCACCGGAATAAGATACAAGTCAGTACATAAATTTTTATATCACGCTAAAATGGGTAATCTTTTATCATGCTACATTTATATGCAGGGTGGTGGTAAAATTACGCTCGCTATTCATAGTGGTCTGTAGCTTGAATGAATGATCCAAATGCACCAAAAATTGAGACACTTACTAATCAAGAAGGGAGAAAGAATGGAACCATAAAAAAAAGAGAGAATCTTAAAAAATAATCATAAAAGGAATAATCATTAAAAATTTAAAAAAAAAAACTCGTCTCTTGACCAGGGTTCTAAACTACGAGGCTTCGTCAATCATGGCCAATTACGGCCAACTCACCTAATTACGCCTCGTAATTTAGAACCCTGGACACGAGACGAGTTTCTTTTTTATGAAAAAGAATGGAATCATAAGGAAAATCGTCTCTTGACCAAGGCTCTAATTACGAGTACTACAACTCCTAATAGCGAGCGTTATTTTATAACCACCCTGTATACCTATTATAAACTACTTGCACGAGGTATTGCACCATCACCTTGCAAAGCCGGATTAATTATCTTTTTATCTGAAGAATATCAAAATTTTGTCATTGCAAAGGTACAGGTGTTCGTAATTAAACTGACTGTACTTGTGTCTTTCTATAGAAAAACTAATGGGAAGAACCACAATAATTTTGTAGACGTTTTTTCGGCTGTTGACGACATTGGAGAGAATACCAAGAAACAAAATACTTTCGAAAACTTTTTGCTAGGAGAAAGTTGGCGCTAATGCAATGCTTACAATTGTAAAATCAGCATAAAATCAAGAGTCGTATTTTTATTTTAGCAAGCAATAGCATTGATTTTAATGAGCAACTGAACATCTAAAATACAGTTAAAACGTTGGCATCAAAAATTTGAGTTTTGGAAGTTCTAAATTATTTTTGGTGTACCATGGCTTCAAATAACAGCAATGGCGGCGACTATTTCCTATCACAAAATGTGAAAAATGTTTTTTTGACTCTTTATCCCTTGTCGTCAGTATCCTGTATGTAAAAAAATAGCAATGTTGCTTGTATTTTTGCTCTACAGAAAGCCCCGAGTATCATCACTTTATTCGCAACCATCCTGTATATGATTTTACATCTTACTCTAAATTGAAATCTAGAATTTTGCTAAAAAATCAAAACTTGTATTTTAATTTACTTGCTATTTACTTTCTATTACTTAAACTTGCACAGTACAGCCTCCGATCTAATTAGGACTGGATGTTGGTCAGATAATCAAAAATCCCGAATAACAGATGATTTTCATTAAATAGTAAAACTTATAGTACAGAAGTCCAAGGACCTCAAATTCGTCAACATTCAAAATCCCCGCTGGTTTTGCTGTTGTAAACAATGAATTTTCATGTTTAGATATTTTCAAAATTAAATTTTTCTAGCAAAAAAAGTTCTAAAACATTATTTGGAATTTCTGTTCTTATTTTTTAAATATATGAGCGGAGTTTTGCGAAACGTACTTATTTTTAGGTTTATTGTCGATACTACTTGTAGTCTCAAGATTTTAGACGAAGTAAAATGTAGGATTGCAAAAAACTTCTAGTAGTTTGGCTATCTTAAAATAACCGCAGTTTCACGATTTCATAAACGCCGGAATCTCCTTATTTAAGAATTGCCAGAGATTGCTTTCTTTAGAATAGCTGTTAATTTCTGAGCCTGTTTTTTGGAAACAACGGAGTACCATATTTCAGATTTTTTTGTGCCGGCATAGGGAAGGTCGGTTAAGAGAGGGACGAATAATAGAGGTTCTACTGTATTTTTAACACATATGCTTGTTTTGTTCTAAATTGCGATGCCCGTCTTCAAAAGCCTCCTTGTAACATTAGTCTTTAGTCACTAGAGTACCTTGAGTGACGTTGCATTATCGACGTACTAGAGTCTAGTGCGTCGATAATTCATCTTCACTCCTCTCTCAAGAACCCTATAGTGCGCACAGTCACCAATGATAACTCAATTACGCCAGATTCATTTCCCATAGAAATCATTGCACACAGAAGGGAAATCAATATGCAATATTTGTGCAATGGTGGAACTGGCGGCTGTTGTCAGGATTCTGATGGATTGTTCGAGAGCACTGATGTTGGATTGCTCAATTGGCTGTGATATTTAGTTGAGTTTCTGTGATATGTCGAAATGTGTTAAGATTGTAAAGTGTTTGTAATGTTAAAATTGCAAGTATATTTTATGCATCTGAAATATTTAATATATATATATATACATTTTGTTTTACTTTGAAGCCAAGTAAATTGGCAAATATCTTATTTTCACTGCTTGATGTGTACACTTTAAATTTTTAGTGCAATTTTAATTTTTTTTTAGATATATATATATATGGTTTGCAGCAAATGGTTTAAAAAAAAACTCAGTTTTAAAATCAAACGCACTTGTACAGTGCCACCGTCTGATATATTCGTCAGGCACAGTTAATGCGTTCTTTTTTATTTTCAATTTTTACCTGCAGCTGCATCTTTCACCACAAAGTTCGTTTGGCCGTTCAAATTGGAGTCGAACTATAACTATGTTTGCTGCTGAAACAACAAACATATTTTTTAAATTATTATTTTCCATTATTTTCATGCATAAGTATCTCTAATATGGTCTAATTGATAAATGAACATCCGGAAAGGCAACATCCACTTTGACGTAACAGTATCGAATTTTTTTTAATGAATAGTTTATAAATGTGTGATAGGTAGAATTTATTGTAGATGATTGATAAACTTGATTAAATTTGCAATGCTTAGAGAAACATTAGGTGAAAAGTAACTTTTCTTATACGATAAAATATTGATAATGATTCAAAATTTTTATGAAAAAACACTATTATGCTTTTCATGAATTGTCTGCATGAATACAATGATACCTGAAATAACACCAATTTAAAAGTAGGTTGCTAAAAATAGTCACATTATTAAACCTTACACATTCCAAACACATTGACCTTAATAATTTTTCGTTTTCATCAAAACAAAAAATTAATTGAAAAAAGACTCACAGTTGCTAAATTAGCCTCACTGTACACGTACAGTCTCCCAACTAACTAATTAGCCCCAAACGGAGATGCACGTAAAAAAATGGATCTACCTCACGCTAGCAACTTTCTGTTTTTGTTGCTGATTGATGAGGTTCTTCATTTTTGCAGCGGAATGTTGAATAAAAAAGACTGAATAAGCAATATTTGAGGCTTTCTAAGGTAAAATTTATTCTATAGGTTTGATTTTGATTAATGAAGTTAACTAAAAGGCTTAAAATTATGAATTTACGAACTTATGAAGTAATGGATGTAAGTAATGCATCAAAATAAAAATATTGAATGAAATTACAAATAAAATTAATAATGAAACAGAAAGTATATCATTTGGTTAAGGGAGAACTCCCATTCCCCTTTAATTTGTTTATTCACGAAGTAATGCATATGGGTAATATAGTTTCATGAGAGGACTTCTAAGGTTATTATTGATGCTTAAAATGACCATTATTGAAATTGATGCATGATGTATAAACTATAAAAGTATAAGTGATGCATACAGTAATATATATGGTTACATTTGCCATAAAGAACCGTTATTATAATGATTTCACAACGATACCCTTATGAACCCTTTAGAATTGAGGCAATTAGTAATACATACGAGTAATGCATAAAATCTTTAGTCTAATAAAGTCGGTTGGATTTGTTCTAAGATGAAATTTCCGAACACATATTTTTACTACGATGGAACAAAATATATCAAGACGATTGCGCTATAACGGGTTCGATTCCCGCCTTCGCCATGGGTGTAGGGGAGAGTGTTGTACCTTGGGACGCTTGTACCTTGGGACACTGACAATTTCTTAGAATCTATTGGCAATATTCATGCATTGTTTATTTCTAATAGTAGCCTTAACCAACAGACATCATCAAAATAAAATTTAACACTAGCATCATTGAATTGATGAATTACCCCAAAGTAAATATTTTTCTCATTCTAATATAGTTTTTTACCATTGTACTTTTACAAAAAGTAAACTGCATTTTATTTTCTTCATAAAAGAGAAGATTTTAAAATATTTTGGTTATGAGAAAATAATGATAATGCATTTAGATTGGCCACTATCTTTTATTTAAACCATGTAGTGTGTTGTACCTTGGGACATTAAAGCATATTGTATCTTCCTATAATGTTAAATATTTTGGACTTGCAATTTTGCTGTATAGTTTAAATTATTCTTGAATTATGAAGTTTTATTTGTGTATTTCCTTGAAAAAACAATAAAGTTTGTTTCCTGACACAAATAAGTGCAAGTGTATGACTATTGACTGAATTATAAAGCATGTCCCAAGGTACAACATCATGTTGTACCTTGGCACAGTTTATCCTCTCTACTTTAAATAAGTGGCAATTTTTTAATTTCAAGCTGCCAGAATTTAAAAAATTATATTATAGAGGAATATATTGGTGTGTTGAAATGCTACTTTTAAATTTTTATTTTGACTATAATTATCGAAGAAAAAAATTAAAATGTAAAAATTGTCCCAAGGTACAACACTCTCCCCTACTTTCTTTCTCTGTGTCAGTAAAAAATCGGTGTCTGTCTTACTTGACGAAGTTTTATAAGTGGGTATCCGATCAAGCACATAAGCCGGAATATATCTAAAACCATTCCAATCCATATCAAGACTTTAAATGTGTACAATATTTTTAGCGTCACTTACTCAGTTTCCGTTGAAGACGACATGTTCTAATTCTAAATAATATTAGTATGATATTAGAACTGGGTTAATAATGGTGCGCTACTAGGGGACAAACTGGATTTCAGTTCCTTAAGCGCTATTTTATATGCATCAAACTTTAATTACAGAAGAACTCCAATTATCTGAATTTCAGGAAAAGTTCCGTTCGGTATATCTGTAACGTTGTCTAGTAATGTTTTCACATTTCATCCAACATAGAACAGAAACAGATAGGCCGGGAATAAAAGTTTATAATTAGCATATAACCATTTATACTAACTGTACGTGCTTTTATATTAGATACTCATCAGTTATATAAAAAAGGCTCTTGATTATAAGTTTTTACCATTACCTCCAATTACCTGAATTATTAATTATCCGAATATGGTTCGGTTCCTATTACTACGGATAATTGGAGTTCTATTGTTTTACTTGATATCCTTCTAACTGGATATTTCCATTTACCGATGCAACTTTTTCTCTCATATTTTAAATTTTAATGAAATTTTAAGTTCCTTCAGTTACATAAAAAATCTGTTGAAGCTCGATTGTTACATTAACTGTAATGGCCTACAGTGTTATAAATTAAAATACCTTTTAAATATTAAATTTATGTTCCTTTTTTTCAGAAACCTTGGAAAATCTGGTCTTAAAATATCTAGTGTGGGATTAGGTAAATTATAATCCATTATTTTCATCTGTCATCTTATGTACAGTGGCAGTCAAAAGTGATCATACTCTAGGAAATATCACTTTTTTTTATTTCTCGAAAATGATTGCTTATTTTGTATATTCAGTTTTATAAAAAATAAGTGCATATTTCTACAAACGTCAAGAATATTAAGTCACTAAGTTGATTAAAAGCTAATTGCTCGTTGCGAAAAATTTAGCACTATTGTCAGTCATACAGCAGTCATTCAGCATACACTGTTCATTGACTTAGTTTCGCACAACGAGAGTCCTATTTCTATTGGACTTAGATACTTAATTCTTATAGTATCTTTTTGAAACTAGGGTAGACTGACCAGTGAGTGAACAGGCCTCAGTGAATGAACAGTTGGTAAATACATTTAAAAAGTAAGGATTAAAATCACTCCACTTTATGGATAGGCAAAACTGATTTCCTCCCATTTTGTAGGAAGCTATCTGACATCTGATTGGTTGTCCTGGTCATTAATTAAAATCCAACATGTTTATTGACTGGATATTTTTGTGTTCATTCACTGGTAAAATAACTGTTCATTCACTTGGCTTTTGTACCACTTTTTATTTGGACCCCCAAAAGACCCAAAGCAATTCAATATTAAGTCACCTCCTTTTTTTGTAGAATTTACATATAATGACAGATGTCTTCACATTGTCATAAACCAGAAGCTACATTTTTTTAAATGTATGATTTTTTTAAAAACCAATTGTGCTTAAGCGTTCATTCACTGATTAGTCTACTCTATATAATTTGGGTAAAAGTAGTATACACGATGTTCAGTTAAGTATTTCATATTTTTTTTAAACATCAATATTTTCCTAGGATTAGGATCACATTTTTGAGTGCCACTGGATGAATCCTAATATTGTACAAAATATTAAAACATTCCTATCGGCATTTAAATTCGTTAGTAATATATATCTTCTCCTTACACTTAGAATATGTACAAGTATAGATTGTAGCATATAGACTCAAAACAGATAATGGCCGCAATAATATTTAAAGTTGCATTTTTTTTTTCCAAAACAACCTTCATTAAGTAAACATGAAAATTCCTTTAAATAACAATTTCTAATATATGCTAACGAGCTTATGTTAATCTTTTAAAAATTATGTAATTTTTTATTTTGATATCATTTATCATAAATCTTATTTATATAAATTAGCTTAATCTTGTTTTAGTCTGAATATCATTTTTTACTGTCTGCAATTTTCTATTTTAAAAAATTGTATTGTAAAAAATCGGTTATTTCTTTTAACAATTGAATTATTTTAATTTTAGGTACATGGGTGACTTTCGGACAAAATCTACCAGAAGAAGTAAGTACATATAATACTATTTTATTCAATTGTACGTAAAAAAGCGCTGAGACTTAAACGTAACCAATATTTACTCAGCCTTTCTAAAAATTCAGAAGATCTTTGGCCATAAATTAGGTCTGTTTATTTATAAAACCATTTGTAATAAATAAAGCAACACCAAATAAAAGGGAATCATATATTCGCTTAAAATTTACAGTTTAATTAAAACAGGATATATAAATGTAGTGGTTAAAGCTTATATCACGCATCGTTACTATCTATTAAAAACTACTACCCAACAATCATTACTATTTGAGAAACTAACATTAATAA
This sequence comes from Hylyphantes graminicola, assembly GCA_023701765.1. Lineage (NCBI taxonomy): Eukaryota > Metazoa > Arthropoda > Arachnida > Araneae > Linyphiidae > Hylyphantes > Hylyphantes graminicola. The sequence goes on along the minus strand of CM043120.1, from coordinate 26,736,113 downwards.
AAGACTAAGAAATTGATACATTGTTTTAGCCTGTTGACATTGTGTATAATAATTGTCAAAGAAGCGCAATATAAAACACAACTATCTAAACCTAGAAAAAAAATATCATGGTCTAACATAAAGAATGCATAACAATTCTTTAATTATTTCCCCAAAGACTTCTTTTATATTCAAAGAATCGAAAAAAAGGTTACAAAAAAGCTTATTAGGAAGTTAAAAAACATTACATAGCTTATATCTTATATAAAAGTACCAAAGTTTTACAGATTATTAAAATGTCTTAAGAACCATTAAAATTCAACTAAAAGCTTTACAATATTGATCATGGGACTAAAAGGTAGTTCGACAATATTCTTTGTACTTTTGATTTTTTTTAATCCGACATTTAAAGTTTTCGAAATCGACAGTTTTCTACATTGTTTTCAATGTAATTTATGTTGTATCAGCGCCATCTATCGGCCACTTATTGAAACTCTGCCCTTAACCGCCATCTTTTTGTCACTAGTAAAGGCGGTAAGGGTGGAGAGAGGATGTAATTCTTCAGAGCTGCACTTCATTAAATGGATATTTCTACTTTAAGAGTTGCTTTCTTCTTTACTGCCCCTCCTCCTTACTAGACATGGGGGCTCACCGCCGCCTTGCCACCCGCCTCTCGTCGCAAAAATCGATATTTTTTAAAAAATTTTAATTTAAACTTTTACAAAACGAAAGTTCAAGTCCCACGAGGTTCAGACATAAAGTTCCTCTCCACGGTGGGCAATCACGAACTCATGCACAAAAACGAACTTTTATCTACACTGCAATAAATCAGCGATGCCAAAATCGCCATCGTCACGAAAAAAGTGAAAACTCCCGCTTCAAAAAGAACTTCCTGCGCCATCGTCAAGCGATTCCTTCTTCAGCCGCCAAGCCGAAGTCGCCATCGCATTCGCCATCGTCGACCCCATCGTAAAGTGGTTTTTTTCTCTCGCCGTTAAGCATCAGAAGACGCCACCCGTGAGTCAGCCATCTTCAGCCGCTAAGCAGAAGACGACACACGACGACGAGGTCCACAGCACGTCAATCCGAAAAACAAAAGTAACCTCCATAAAACGGAATACATCGTCCACAGAGCACGTAAGAAATTCTACTACATCGCCGACGAAACAAAACCAAAAACGACCAAAAAGGTAAAAGTTTTCTTATTTTTTTATTCAAGATGTATAAAAATTCCAAAAAAGAAGATTTAGTGAAAGTTGCTTTTGAATTGGACATCGTACTTCCAGAAAATCCCACGTTAACTAAAATTAAAGAGCTAATTGAGTCCAGTGAGACCTATACGAAAGATAACGAATTCGTTAACAATTTAATTGCACAAACGGTTGATGAAAGAAATGTTAAACTAGAAATTGAAAGAAATAAATTAGAAGTCGAAAAAGTAAAACTAGCTCAAATCGAACGAAATATAGAACTAGCTACCCTTCAAAACAATGCCGAAACTCAACATAATATTTCGAAAAGTTCCGAAACCGATGATTCACCTAACATCGAAAATCTTATTCGTTCTGTTAAAACTCTTTCAATGCCAATCCCTAGCCGTCCAGAAAATTACAGCTTATTTTTCGCATCGTTAGAACGAGCATTTAATACGAAGAATATATCGGATGAGTTATTAAAGTCAGAAATACTTATAAATATGTTAGGCGAAAAAGCAAATCACATTTTATTAAATATTTCGGATAATGATATCCAAGACTACGAAAAAGTCAAAAATACAGTGCTACGTCAGTTCCAACCAACCGCACAGGATTGCCTAATTAATTTTCGCCGTATGCAAAGACTCGCAGATGAGTCACATACACAATTCGCTTCAAGACTACAAACAACTTTCGCATATTATTGCAAGATTAGAAAAGTCAGTGACTTTGACTCTTTATGCCAATTAATGGTTTCAGATAAATTGTATTCTACACTTGACCGAGAGACTCAGTCATACATAGCTATCACACAAGGCGAAGAATGGCTAAAGCCAAATGATCTTGCACAAAAAGTTGATATTTTTTATACCTCACAGCGTAAATCTCTAAGCGAAGTAAACCGTCGCCAACACAACAATAACATCTATCAACAACAAAACAACAGACCACCATACAATAATAGGCAACCATACAATAACTTTCGTAGACCACAAAATCAAAATTCCCGTGGAACAAATAATAACCGCTTCAATCAACGCAATGTAAACAACCAACGATCTGAAAACGAGTCACACGAGAATAACAGTCCAGTATTACAAATAGCTCCAACAGCACCCAAACCACGTGATCACGGTTCCCTTCAATACGAAAATGTGCTACTTAATAATAAAAATACGCGAGCTATTATTGACAGTGGATGCACTCATATTTGTGTCAAAGCCGATTGTTTACCCAAAACAACAACATATGACGAAGAAATCACATTAGTTTCTGCATTTGGCGACACGTACACCGCCAAATCCGCCAAGGTAAAACTCTCGTTGCCACAAAGACAACCGAAAACATACGATGCCGCTATTTGCGAAAGTTTATTTTCAAATCTAATAATCCCCCCTTCAATTTTCCAAGAGCTAAAAACATCACAAATAACACAAAATGAAAGTACACTCTCTCCGAAAACAGAAATCTTGCAACAGGAAATAAAAAACAAATGTCAAAGTACTATTCACACCGCTTCGAATCTCGGCTCCAAAATGTCTACAACACCGAAACCCATCGCCGACTCTGTGTCGCCGCAGCAAGAGAGCGTAAGAGACGACGCGCCAATCGCCTCTCAACCAGACATTAAGGTGGAGCCTCAAGCAAGCCAGAGCCAATCAGAGGCAAAGGAGGAGCTATCGAATGCAAATTCGCCCGCTCACCTAGAGTACGGAGAACGAAGATTTTTTTAGCGGAACTAGATGATGTGTCGAACCGATTAAATTTGGATAACGCCACCGGTAAAAGTTTAGCCTACTTTCCCGTAAAACACGCTTCGGCGAATGATTTTACGTCCGCAATGGATTGTGACTACGGTAATGACTTATATTTCACACACGTTCATAATACGGATATGAAGAAACGTTTTTCACATTTAATTGAACAAATTAACAGATTTGGGAACTTACGAACATCAAATTTTCGCTTCAGACGTACAAGGGGACAAGCCCATATTGCAAAATGTAAACAAGCCATTAGACACTACGGGGACCAACCCAATATTTAGTATTGTAAGTGATGATACGCTTTTTGAAGATGAATTTTCTCACATATCTGATGCAAATATACGAAACACTATTATGAAGATGGTTAAAACTTATAAACCGAATAAAATTAAAAGTACTAATTATCAAATGAAATTAATTCTGTCAGATGACACACCTATATTTCAAAGACCACGCCGTCTTGCATTGTCAGAAAAAATTGAGGTAAATAAACAAATTAAGGAAATGTTACAAAGCGGAATAATTCGAGAAAGTTTTTCAGATTTCTGTGCACCAATAGTTTTGTGTAAGAAGAAAGAGGGTTCAACAAGAATTGCAATCGATTATCGTTCCTTGAATCGCAATATCGTAAAAGAAAGATTTCCTTTACCCCTTATCGAAGACGTTTTTGACAAATTACAAGGTGCATCTGTCTATTCAAACCTTGACTTAAAAAATGGTTTCTATCACGTTGATGTTCATGAAGATAGTCGTAAATACACTTCTTTTGTAACACCAGACGGACAGTACGAGTTCACAAAGATGCCTTTTGGACTATGCAACGCACCATCTGTTTTTCAGAGATTTATCCAAATTGTTTTTCGAGATCTTTTAGAAGATGGAACACTGATTCTTTACTTAGATGATTTGATTATACCCTCATCTGATGAGTTTGAAGGTCTACAAAAGCTCAAAAAAGTTTTACAAGTTGCTTCGGACTATGGACTTGAGTTTAATTTCAAGAAGTGCAATTTTCTACAACGAAAAATAACTTTTCTCGGACATATCTTGGAAAAAGGTACAATTCGACCATCGTCACACAAAACAAATGCTGTTTTAAGTTTCCCTCAGCTTAAAACGACGAAAGATATTCAATCCTTTTTAGGTCTGACTTCGTACTTTAGAAAATTCATAAAGAACTATGCAGCCATTGCAAGGCCACTAAGTGATCTTTTACGGAACAACACACCTTTTCACTTTGGCACAGAACAACAGCAAGCTTTTCTACAACTAAAACAAGCACTCTCCACAGAACCTGTGTTACACTTATACAAACAGGGCTCACCATTACAATTACACTGTGATGCTTCATCAAAAGGTTTTGGTGCTATTTTGCTTCAAGCTGACAACGAGAACAACCTGCATCCCATTCACTATATGAGTCGTAAAACATCCCCACAAGAAGAAAAGTATACATCATATGAATTAGAAGTTTTAGCAATAGTAGAATCATTAAAGAAATTTCGACACTATCTTGTTGGTACCAAATTCAAAATCTTCACTGACTGCCAAGCGTTTCAAAAAACAATGTCCAAAAAAGAACTGCCTCCTAGAGTTGCCAGATGGGCAATGTTGCTCGAAGATTTCGACTATGAACTAATTCACAGACCAGGACAGCAGATGAAACATGTTGACGCACTTAGCCGTTATCCTGTCATGACAATACAAGTTGATGACACAACCAGAAAAATCTGCGAAGCTCAGTCAAAAGATGAGTTCACACTAAGCATTAAACAACTACTAGAACACTCTCCAACATCAGAATACAAATACAAAAATAATATTCTTTACAAAATAGTCAATGACCAAGAGCTTTTAGTAATACCACAAGACATGCAAAAACAAATAGTACAAATTGAACACAATAAAGGACATTTTGGAATCAATAAAACTGAAGCTTTAGTTAAACAACAATTTTACTTTCCAAACATACGTAAGACTGTCGAAAGCGTAATATCCAGCTGTGTACCATGCATACTTGCCTCACGAAAAACAGGAAAACAAGAAGGATTTCTCCATCCCATTCCTAAAGGTGACGTTCCATTAGACACATACCATATAGATTTTCTAGGGCCACTGCCAAGCACAAACAAAAACTACAAGTACATATTCACTGTGGTAGACGCCTTTACAAAATTCCTTTGGATATATCCTGTCAAGTCAACATCTGCAAAAGACGCTTTGGACAAACTTCAACTTCAGCAAACCACCTTTGGAAATCCTAGACGAATAATATCAGATCGCGGATCAGCTTTTACTGCAACAGAATTCAAGAAATACTGCGAAGATGAGAAGATTGAACATATCACAATCACTACAGGTCAGCCAAGAGGAAACGGTCAGGTTGAAAAATTCCATGGAACGCTAATTCCAGTTATCTCCAAGTTATCCCTTGATGATCCGAACAAATGGTTCAAGCACATACCAGCTGTACAACGTGTAATTAACAGCACTATCTCTTCAGCTACTAAGTACACACCCTTCGAGCTTCTAACAGGAGTTAAAATGAAAAATAAAGAAGATCTTAACATCAAGAAAATTTTAGAAGAACAACATATACACTCAGTCGTCCAACATCAACAACAAATTCGCAAAGAAGCCAAAGCAAATATATTGCAGCAACAAGAACAGAGCAGACACAACTATAACACTCGTCGCGAGACTGCTACCAAATACAAACTTGATGATATAGTCGCCATCAAACGTACTCAGTTCGGGACAAGCTTAAAACTTCGTCAAAAGTTTTTCGGCCCATACGTCGTGACTAAGGTTCGCCCAAACGACAGATATGATGTACGCAAGACCGGTACAGGTGAAGGACCAGCATGCACATCCACATCTGCCGACCAAATGAAGAGTTGGGCAAAAACCTGAACTTTGACTTTTATTTTACAAACTTTCTGAAGTCCAGAACTTTATTTTTTTTCTCCCAAATTGTGCTAAGAACTTTTTGCACAGACTTTAAAATTTATTTTTACTTACTTGCTAAGTTAATTTTATAAGTGTTTTCTTCTATTTCATAATTTTTAAAAGAGAATTTTAAAGTGATTTTAGAATAATTTTCTAAAGAAATGCTAAAAAGTATTTTATTTGTTTCTGTTAATTTTTATAGTTCTTCTCAGTATTAGTAGTGATTTTAAGTGTATTATTTCCTAAGTGTTTACGCTTAATTTTTATCTTGCTACATGTTTACTTTTAATATTTAGATAGCATGTTTTTATTTTATTCAATTGCTATTTGTCGGGACGACAAACGTCAGGATAGCAGAGTGTTGTATCGGCGCCATCTATCGGCCACTTATTGAAACTCTGCCCTTAACCGCCATCTTTTTGTCACTAGTAAAGGCGGTAAGGGTGGAGAGAGGATGTAATTCTTCAGAGCTGCACTTCATTAAATGGATATTTCTACTTTAAGAGTTGCTTTCTTCTTTACTGCCCCTCCTCCTTACTAGACATTTATTTCTTTTTCGTTTGCTATTTCTTCAAATTTCAAAGGCGTATCAACACCTTAAAACCTTTTTCTGCATCGATGCTTGTTGTTATCATACCTAGAATTTTGACTGTTTTCTATGAACGTAAATGCAGGGAATCGAAGTTTCTTTTCACTTAAACAGTTAATACGTTCTAAACTAATTACATGGAAAACAAAACTAAGTATATATAAAACTGTAATAAGACCAGCAGTTATATATGGGTTGGAGGCCTGGACCTTGAATCAAAAGAAAGAGAAAATGTTAATAACTTGGGAGAGAAAAATTTTAAGAGCCATATTTGGACCAATCAAAGAAGGTGATGTTTGGAGAAGACGATACAATTTTGAAGTGGCTAAACTATTTGGAGAGAAAGACATTATTAGCATCATAAAAACTAGGAGAATCCAATGGCTGGGACATATGGAGAGAATGGACGATGACAGAGGCACAAAGATTATTTTCAAGGGGCAATGTCAGGGAGAGAGAAGAGGAAGACAGAGGAAAGGATGGATAGATGATGTGGAAAGAGATCTAAGGGACAAGAAAATTAAGAACCGGAAAGCGAAGACCAAAGAAAGGCGTCTTTGGAGTCGTATTGTAAGAGAGGCCATGGTCCAGCATGGACTGTAGTGCCGGGGAGTTAGTTAGTCTATGAACGTAACCTACATTGAAATATATTCACTTGTGTCACCGACAATTTTGCATGCCACTTGTTTTACTTCCATATAGAACGCTCAAAAGTAGCAAGTGCGTTTTGGTTGACGAAATTCCTTCCAGCTTTCATCCTTGCATTGCACGTGAACGGTGCTCCGAATGGTCTTCAGTTTCCACGTGACCTGCAATCACAAACCATATGGTTCTAGAAAAATGATTTTCTTTAACATTTCTGTTGCTTTAAGATCTGCAAAGTTCTCATAACCAGTCACATTATTCATTTTTAAGTGAATGGTTGGCAAAATACAGTATAACTTGTTTTCTTTTTCCTATATTCACATACGTTACCTTGTTTTTATAAGAACTTTTCCATACAAATTATTCTAACTACCCAACTGTAAATACTATTTATAAATCAGTATAAAAATGTGTAGTACAATAAAAAGCTTTAAATATTTTCTTCGTGTAATCAAATATGTAATAAATTATTCCTACATATGTGTATTTAAAATATATAATTTATATTCAACACGCCAGCTGATTTTTCGACGTTCCTTATTTACATAACAAAAAAAAATTCACCCAAAGAAACAGCTTTTGTTTATTATTCATAAGCAAACTACAAAAAAATGTGTTTGCTCGCAAAAAACTAATAATCTCAGTTAAAGCGAGTTTTCGTTTTTCGAACTACAAATTTTTTTCTCTTTGAAGTCATCATAAGTACTTATTAAATTATAAAAACAGCCGTTGGCAACACTTAAAATTCCGTAAAACAGAAAAGAAAATCTTTTTCAAATTTTCTTTGGGAAGTTTTGCGAGAGCAGAAGACGAATAAATTGAGACATAAACCAGAGAATACTTTCGTGATTTTTCTAAAAAATTCTAATGATCTTACTAAACATCTACAAGAATTTTTATGTCTTCAAGTGGATTAAATTAGTTTTATTCTATGGTAGGAATTTTGAAATCTAAACTTAGTTCGTTGATATAAGAATAATCTTATTATATTGCATGAGATGCAGATCCAGAGCGGCCATTTAAGCAACGTTTTTCTGAATTTATATTCTTTTGAAGTTTTCTTAAAACGCCGTGTGATACGTTAAAAATTAGGAAATGTATGTTTGGAAGGAACTATTTAAAGTATTTTATATCCTAAGGAAAATAGGTTTAATGAAATTTTTCCTCTCCAGAACTAAGAAATAATAATAAGTTTCTATAACTATACAGAGCAGCTGTAAATTTGATTATCATTTCGAGGTTTCAAGCAATTGAGATATTTTTATTTACCAGTGATAATTTATTTTTAGATTATTTATCTTTTCAATTCGAAATGTCAATAAATACTTTTCTATTTATTTTAATCATCTTGAAATTTCCGTCCGTATGTCCCTTTCAAATTAGGTTTTATTCTAAGAATACTCCGTGAAGAGGGATTGCACGTTAAATAACAGTTGTAAAATTATTTGAAGAATATGGATTATTTCTATGCTGATGTATTGCTTTTTTAAACGTTATATATCATACTTCAAAAATTAAAAATATTATAAGCTATGATTTTATTTTCAATGCAGGTAATAGTTAAGTCCTTGAATCCGTTCTGGCAACACTTAGAGCGTTTTTAAAATTCGCTTTTTAAATGACCCATTCTGTACAAAAGGAATAAGCTCCTAAAAATATATTCCTGTAACTCCAATTGTTTAGGATGGGCATTGATGCTTCCTTCTTCGTTTATGAATATAGGTTTCGAATTATTTAAAGTATCAAGTGAGAAATTTTCAAACTTATTTTGTGAAATGCGCTCATGCTTCTGAATAGTTAATGGGTCTGAAAGATGGATGTATAGTCTAATTTTATCGAGTAAAGTACAGTCAATACTCGATAACTCAATAAAATAACTCAATAAATAAATGTTTAAATGGTTTGATATGTTCCATAATACTATAGTTTAACACATTTAAATTTTTTAATAGCCCATGTAAACAACAAGTGAAGATTGGGGTCGAAGGGTTTATTAAAACTCACAAAATTTGGACTCGTCAAATATTGAATAGTGTACATACCATGATGAAATGTAAAATTAAGTAAAAAAAAATCCATTTATTTCTTGTTGATTGTATATGTTAAGGTTGTTGGCATTCACAGACATTATGGATACAAAATGCTGATTAATTTATATTTAAATTTAATTTTTAACTGAAATGTGTCTTTTACATGCGAAATCTATGACAAAAACTTAATGAACTTCGAGTTATGGAGACAGATTCTTAAAAGAAAAGTATAAAATGATTCTGGACCTGATTAAAAGTTCGAGTAATCGGACTATTCGACTTATAGGAAGTCGAGTTATCGAGGTTTGACTGTATAAAAGTACACTGCATAAAAAATTTCTTTGTTTTTTTTGGGGGTCATCTAGAAACTCCACACTTCGTTTGTGCTCAATTGCTTCCCGTCCATTAACTCAAATACCCTCTCACCTCAAGAACTCTTGCTTAGAATGTGTTCTTGATGGAGAACACTTCTGTATGAAAGGTGTTATTTTTGTGGGAGTTGTTGAAGGGTTTTTTGTAGGTTCATAGAAGGAAAACTATTATTCACCGCATGGCTTAAAAACATTGTGTTGCAAAATGAAATACAACCATTTTTATATAAACTAAATAAATAATGTTAAAACTAAATAGGCTGTCAAAACTAAATAGGCTGTCAAAACTAAATAAAGTCTGTCAAAACTAAATGAATTCTGTAAAACTGAATGAATGATGTAAAATACCATTTAAAAAAATCTTCAATGGATTGAATAACGAAATAATAAAAACGATAAAACCTTAAAACAAGAAATTATTACTTTGCACAAATTCATGAATAAATATTCGAGATATTAAAAAAAATATTTTGCAGAAATAAAAACATTTGTAAAAGTTGCATGAGTATGGATTAGTATGTGCTACAGAAGTTTACTGATTCCAAAGGCTGTTTTCTGACAGCAGTATAACTTCTGATCAATATGAATTCAGATTTTTAATTTATTAAAATCTCATTTTATGTGTGTCTAATACAAAAACTTTAATGACGAGAAGCATAACTTGTTTTGAATCCTTTCACATATTACTAAGGTGTCGTGGAATTAAATAATTAAAAAAAATAATCACTCAAGAATCTTCTAAGCAATTTCTACACTTTAAAAAACATATATAAAGAGAACGCAATATTAGTATGTTTAATATCTTGGCTTGTTGTACTCCATCGGAGAACTTTAATGACTCGTCTCAACATCTGGTATGTACTATATTACACCCGTCTCGCTATCGTAGTGTAGCAGGTTGTTTTACTTACCCCTCGATGAGTATTTTTGACAGGGTTCTAACAAAAAGCCATATTTTAAGAAAGAAATATTAACTTGAAAAAGGAAAAGATTGGATAACTTGATAAACAGTTTTATTGTAATATCCTTTTTTCCGTTTTCTAAGGCTGACAGAATCCACAAGTTAGTTTGAAATAATATAGATATTTCTTAAAAAAGTAATATGGAATAAGTGGTGCTTGTTCTCACGTAGATACAAAAAAAATATAAATTTTGTAAAAGACCTTTGACAAGTTCAAATTAATATTTTTTCTTTAAATTACGTGCAGAAAAGCGACGAAAATTAAAAATTTACTAAAATGGTTCGCTTTCTTCCAAAAATGAAAAGTTGTAAGTTATTAGACATGAAAAAAAATGACGTTTCTAATAGATTTCATACATGCAAGAACAAAATTCGAGGCGATTTAGTTGTATGAGCAAATATCCTATTTATCTTAATGATTTCTAATAAAATAGTTATGTATTATATTAGCGCGTTTTTATCGCGTGAAGTTCACAGTACTACTTAAAAATTTGTATACTTCAACGTATCAATTTGAATTATAAACAAGTATTTTTGTAACAGAATTTGTCACTTAGCCCGCTTCCAAACAGCACATCTGTTCAAGAGGAAGAAAGGAACCAAACGTAGTATTAGTTCCACAGTAAACATTTACATGCTAATTTTAGCTAGTTTCATTTATTTAATTTCGAAAATTCAATACTTTAAAATTTCTCATTGTTTGCTAAATCATTTATATTTCGAAGAACAAATATGTAATTTTCCTCTATTTTAAATAAACAAATTATTTCATATTAACATGTAATCAAAGAATATCTTTTGTAAAATATATTTGACGTCATTTCAAACTGATTTATGCCGCAAAAACAAATTCCTTTTGATTTACTACTTCAAAGAAATAAAGTTTCTCGAGCGATTGCTGTGAATGACAATAGTTTTTTAATTCTAATAAAAAATAGCTTCTTATTCTTTTTAAATAAACATTAAATTTTGACATGCTTTGCTTTGCATTAATTTTTTTTTTCAAAAATTGAAGTATTTTAAATTCAATTTTTTTCTGAAAATTTCAATGTCTTAATTTCGATGCACTGATTTTTTTAAACATATATCACATGTAGTTTGGGCTTGGTAAGTGGGTGTCAGACGGACTGAACGATTATAATACCTTCCACTTTTTAAGTTATACACGTAGTTTCGAAACTAAAACTGCTCGGCAGCATAAATTTCAATTACACTTTTGTCAAATCGATGGGGAGAGAAGGAGGTAGATCCGAGTTGGGTCGGATAATAAACTCTGAGATGAATGTTGTCTCTGATTGCTTTTTGTTACGACTCATAAATGTCAGTTTTTTATGGGAAAAATGTGCTGTAAAAGTTAAATTGCGAACGTAAATTTGATATGTTAGTACGCTCCATGGCATTTTTTCCACTAGAAAATTATTTAATAATTATTATGCCTATACATTTAAGTTTTATAGCACAAAAAATACTTTGTTAACGAGCCGATAAAATGTTACAAGAAATTTCTTGAATGATTATTAGGTTATTTAAATATTTTTTGGTTTTTGAAAACATTTTATTTTAAACCTTAACAAAAGATGAAAGAATTTCCCTAAAATTATTTGTCTTGTTTTTGGCGTAATGACAAAATGGTTTTATACAATAGATTAAAATTAAGTTTCTTGATTTTAAATTAAGTTTCGCATTCTTAATGTATTTGATGTAATTTTAATTTGATGTATACTATTTTGGTGTAAAATAATTTAGGTAAATAATCGATGAAAGAGTTAGACTATATCTTCAATGTATTTATGGACAATTGTGGAACGTTTCACATTAAAAGTATCTTCAAAACAGTTTCGAAGAGAGCGTGACCCTTTGAATATTTTAGAAACAACCAATAATAGTGAAGTCACGTATTTATTGTTCGCTTTCACTCTTGTATTAAATAAAACACATGCTGCTAAAACGTCTTGCGAATGATACCCCGTGTAGAGAGAGTACACTTTAAATACGCTCTTAAGTCCCGACGCTACTTCGAATCTCGCTCCGTTGCGTTAGGTGCCTACTAGGGTATTGGCTTCTCACTTGACTAAAAACTAAGCTCATCGGCGCAACAGTCCATTAATGTGCCAAGGCCTGCCGTGTCTATTTAAGGTTACTTGACCAAGGACCCTGGGTTGCGAGGCATATGTCCCGGTTAGGTGGTCAACGAAACGCGGAACCCCCAGTGTTTAGTTCCCAAGTATGCTTGGTCCTCATTTTATTGACCCACTTAAGGGATGAAAGGATAGTCAATCTCGCCCAATCACTCGATCCCCGTACCTGTGGCTCTAAATTACGATGTCCTTCGCTAAAAGCCCTCGTGTAGCTCATCTAGTACGGTTATACTACAAATTAACTGGGAGCCAAGGAGCTCAGTCGGTTAGGCATTTGACTAGCAAGCGAAAGGTCCCAGGTTCGGGTCCTGGCATCACCAAAATAACTGCCGACCTACAAACGGCCCGTGCAGTAAAAAAATGTCCGACGAATAATACCCCTTGTAGAGGAAGTGCACGTAAAATATCCGTCAAAGTCCTTAAGCTGCGTTCGATGTTGCTCTGTTGAGTTGGGTGCCTACTCAGGTGTCGGCTCGTCACTTGACTGTGGTTCTAAGACACGACCCCCGTCGCCAATAGCCCTCGTGTAGCTCTAGTGCGACGATATTCAAACTAAACAATTTAACTGTCGAGTCTAAGTAGGTCTAATAAACACTTTATGACTTTGTAATACTTTCTCCAGTGGCTTAAATAATATGCAACATAAAAATGTAATAATTCTCGGGGATCGTGTTTTAGAATCACAGTCAAGTGACGAGCCGACACCTGAGTACGCACCCAACGCAACAGAGCGACATCGTACGCAGCGTAAGGACTTTGAAGGATATTTCTTAAGGCGGAAATATTTCCTTATCTTATAACAAATGCCATTTCTTTCGATATATCTAAGGTTCTCACAAACTGTATTCTCATGATTGAGTGCATATTACGACAATTCTAATATATCTGATCCAATATTTCATATCTTGCGGTATCAAAACCTCGGATATGTCTACCAGGATAAGCCTTTATTTTTCGACAAGAGATACAAAATGACGCATCGCAGTTTTCCGTGATACTTTCTTCTTTAGGGTTTGTTTGGAAACCTCAACGATTGTTTTAAGTACGACAAGATAATAGTAATGTTTTTGTTTAATGTATTTCTAAATAGACTTGGAATGCATTGAACGTCTAGCGATATTGTTTATTTACGTGCCTTAAATATAAAAGATAGTGTTTTTCAATTCTGAAATCATTTAAAGAATATAGTAACCGATATTTCTTAGAATCCTGTAGGAACTAAAAATGACATTTCAAAATATCTAAAATTTTAATAAAAATTTAGACCTATAAAAAAGATCAGTATTTCTTCTAATATACAGATTATAAAAATGTCTATATAAATCTAAACAATGTTTTTTTTCATGCAACATTTACTAATATGATTTTATAAATGTATATTTATCGAGACGAAAACATTAAAAAAACAATATCAAAAAGTTTAAATACTAAAACGATGGAATAAAATGCATTATTAAATATGTTCCTAAATTTAACCTAAACTAATTTAACGAACACATAGAATCGACATTTTTCTTCCTCATACAAAATAGTAAAAAGAAAAATTATGAATAATGTTTACTCGGATCATTAATTAGCTTAAAACTATTTATTTGCACTCTATTTTGTTTTCTCAGAACTAACTTCCCATGTCTTTTTCTTATAAGAAGGGAAAATCGTAAAAATTAGGCTTTCTATTATTAATTTTCAGCTCACACTATTTTTTTAAGTCTCCATTTTCCAATTTTCCTTCCTTAGAAGATCTGGCATTCATTTATATGGGTGTTTAGTTTTACGTCCCTGTTAATAAGCAATTTCTTTTAAACTTAAAGAACTGAAATGGTTTGATAGAAGATGCTCTGAAAGTCACTTTTAAACCTTTGATTGTAGGTTTCAGTTGTTTATTAGTTTAAGGGGGTCTGGCACCTCCTTAGAAGCCCATGTTAAATTGTCCAACTTTGGGGGCATCTCAAGAATTAACTAATTAATATATCCATTTCAAATTTTCACAGTTTCATCTATAGACATTTTTAAGTATTTTAACACAAGATTATTTTGAAAAATTAAAAACTAGATTAAATATGATTTTTTTTAAATATCGTTGAAGAATGTCAATATTTTTAACCTAAAAGATTTTTTAAAAAAAAAAGTAAAAACTTTACAGACTATTCCCTGCGTTAAAATGTTTAAATATACTTGTGAATTACACATACAAAAATTCAAGTATTTAAATGAATAACATTTTTAGTTATGTGCCCCCAAACATTCACATGATTCAAAAATTGTAAAACCGAGAAAAACCAATTTAAAGTTTTTATTGTTAACCCATTTCCTTACGAAGGATTTTTGCTTCCTCGTAATATTTTATTGGAATAACATTATCGAATCCTTAGTCGTTCGGCCGTTCTGGGCCGTTTCACTAAAGAAAGGGTAAAATAAAATTGCCTTTAATGTCAAAAATATTTTTCCAATCGTCTTAAAACTTTGTGACATTATTAATAAAGGTTGATATAGTATTTTTAACCACTAATTTTTTTAAAAAATTTTTTCAATGATTTTGGGGTGCCAGACCCCCTTAAAAAAATAAACGAGGGTTCGATTCCGGAGTTATTGCTAAAATCGTAACCATTTACTTTAACATTTAGCTTTATTAGTTGCATAAAACATTTGATTTTAAATTTAGAATGAGAAAAATTTTATAATATAGAAGGGACTACGAATTACAGAACATTTAGAAATCATTAAAGGATTCTTGTACCAAAAAATGAATTCTTCGTGCTTAAGACTGCATTAGATTTGATATGCACTTCAGTAAATAATAAAATCTATTTTTTTATTTTCTTGTAAAATATACTTTTAAATATATATTTGTTTAAAAATATGTGTTTATGTATAATTTATAAATAAGGGTCGGATTTTGTAGGGGTTTCAGGCAGTGACTTTTATTGACTGCTTCAAAAGTTTCAAATCATATTTAGGATCGCATAGAAGCTTTGGGTCAGATAAAATCGGGTCACATAAAAAGCAATGGCTCCATCCACAATTTAATCAGCCACATTAAATAAATAAAATGATGAAAATATGTAAAAAAAAAACCAACCAACCAAAAAAACCAAAAACCAAAACCAACCAACCACCAAACAAGAGTTTAGTAACTGGCTTAGGAATTACTTGGAATCCAACTTGGCAATTTTTTTTATAAAACCACAGGAAATAAATTTTACATTAGTTTAAAAACAAAACACAGCATCTACGATTTTTAACAACACATTTTTAGTTTCGACCCATTTTATGGCTCCCTACACCAAGGTCCCGAAAACAACGCTGTTTCTTTTTTATCTTTTCTTTCCCCAAACTAAATTTACGGGTCTCACTGCTATTCAGGGAGCTCGTTAAACACCTCACATCACACCTGTCCAAACAACAGATGCAACCTTAAACCATTATTCTATTATGGTGTGAAAAGATTGCATTTGGAAATTAGTAGATATTAAGTAAAGTTGGTTTGAAAAGTGAGAATGATAGCAATAGAATTCATCATTTGACTGCGTTTTCAAAATCTCCAAGTCTATTTTTCTCGGTTCTGTGTCGTCAGTTCAGAAAGGATTGCATACCAGTATCCAATTGTCCTTTCGCAACTCTAGTGAGACTCTGTTTTAAACAACCTTATGGAACATTAGATGTAATTTATACCCGTTCACTGTTAGCAATACAAGATTTAGCATTTGTTGCTTATGTAACTCTCTTTAATAATGTAACGCTGCGTACGGTGTCACCCTCAACGGAAGGCGTTGGGTGCCTATTCAGGTGTCGGCTCATCACTTGACTGTGGTTGTAAAATACTACGCCCGTCGCCAATAGCACTCGTGTAGCTCTAGTGCGACGATAATTCAAAACCTAACCTCTCTAATAACGCGTACTAAAATAAGGAAAACAGTGCATGTTCAAAGGTCCCAGGTTTCTCATGCTTCCATATATTTATAACATCACTCAACGAATATCCTTCCGTCTATCTCTCATACAGCATTTCTGTTGGCACTCAAGACCTGAAACATGCCCATTAGGATTGTCATATTTTTTTAAAATTAGTTTTAGGAAACCGAACTTTTTGTCAATGTGTTTTTAAATCGAATCTCCATTCAGTCTCTAGTATCTCGTATTCTTGGTCTCAACCCACCCAGCCAGACCCTTAGTCAATACACAGCCAAAATATTCTGCAGAATTGCTTGAAAAAAAACAACAGAAGGAAATTGAAACACT
Organism: Hylyphantes graminicola; assembly: GCA_023701765.1. NCBI lineage: Eukaryota > Metazoa > Arthropoda > Arachnida > Araneae > Linyphiidae > Hylyphantes > Hylyphantes graminicola. The sequence continues at coordinate 26,719,250 of CM043120.1, read as the reverse complement.
TGGTCTGTAGAATAAAACTGCGCGTTTTTTTTTGGTTTTCTTTTGCTGTAAGAAAACTGCACTTTTTTTTCTGCAGACACATAGTGTTTCAAATCCCTTCAGTTTTTTGAACTTTTTGTAAAGCAATTGCGCAGAATATTTTGGCTGGGCACTATTTGGTATGTTTTAAGAATTTGTGTACCACATATTTTCCCACAAAATTCTTAGTTTACTCTAACGCAAGACTAATTTAAACTGTGAAGTACTATATAAAAACTGTTATTGCGAACTCAAGAAGGTTCCGTGTTTTGAGTACCTTTCTACCAACTCAAGTTCAATAGCATTGGATTAAAATAATTAAAATTGTTTTAATGGTATTAAAATAATTGAATTAAAAGACTGTCCAAGTTTCAAATTGTAATAGTATCAGCTGCAATCGTTCCTTAGATGTGGTTAAAGGTGACGAATAAAGAATAACTCCGACAGTGTCCCACTCCTACCCCATGATTTACCAACCTTGAAAGGTAGAATTGCACAGGCTATTGCTTGCATTACTACGAACTTGCTGCAGTCAGTATGAGAAGAATTGCATTTTCGTTTGGCTGTGTGTCGTATCACTAAATGCGCACACATTGAGCATTTATAGAAAAAACTAGGATAGTTTTCCTTCAATTTCAACTATGATTTGTTATATTTAGTGAAAAATAAACTACTGTAATATACCATTAAAACTTGAACATTCTCTTACGAACATCCCGTGTCTTCTATTCTATACCATGTACATTTCATTTTTGACCAAATTATTTGATACAAGTTTTACAAACCAGAACTTTGATTAAAAAGCCATTGTCTAAACTTTAATGCTCCTCCCTTTGTTTAGGCCCATCGCGACCTTGACTTTCTTTGTGGATGACGCTGCGTGATTCATTACGCTTTTCGAGTTTTGGGGACAGTTGATTGCCAACGCTTGCGAGTTAAAAATAAACTAGGTTATAAATAGAATCGAATTCAAACTCGAAAAAAGTTTTTTTAAGAAAAAAATATTTCAACCTCTTTTTCGGCTTGTATTTAAATGCAATTTTTTTTTTCTGGAGAAACATGCAATTTGTGTGATATTGAATGATTTTGCTTTCATGGTGTCTATTTTTAATACACAACAATTCTTTAGTAAAATGGCACTAGTAACATTAAGAAACTCTTCGTCTTTAACAGTATAATATTATTGAAAGTAGTTTTTCTCATTTTTAAATAGAAAAATTTAAGTCCTTACTTAAAATGTAGTAAGTTGATCTAGATTGTCTAATAATTATTGAAACGTCCTTGTATTTCTATTTGCACCGTCAAGTATATGAATTTGTTTTTATGTGTACAATTACAGATTTTCTTTTTTTTTCCTACTTGCTAAAACATATCAAGCTTTTTCCTTATGTACTAGTATGCGTCAAATTTTCTTATTGTACAATGTTTTAATGAGATTTAGTCACATGTGAAAAGGTTGTATGTCGTAGACTCTAGTAATAACAATGCATTTAAATAACCCAAGGCCATAAATTAGTCATGTTGGTATCAATACGTAATTAGAAATTTTATATTTAAAGTTGTAGAGTATATTACCACAAAAATTTGTTTTTTTAATGCATCATTTACTAAAATATTGGCCACTTTGTTTCTCATTTCATGATATTTGCTGTATATCTGCATTTATAACCAGCGATATTTATCTAGAAATTTTTTTCTTGATAATGATTGTTTAATAAATCGTCGCAAAAGTTCCCAAATGTGCTATCTAACTTTGAAAAACGGATCAGATATACTGCACGATAACCCTTGGCGCAATTTTTACGGATTTGGCGATAAATAATTTTTGCGGCAACCTGTCTGACTTCGACTGATTCGAATTCTTTGACTTCGCAACGATAACGTTTTCCAACAACTCTATCTGACCATTATTTTTTGCTCTGTATAAAGAGTGTGACGTCAAAAGTCGTTAGAATACGGACTTTTGGCACGATTTTGGAAAGTTTGCCAAAGGTTACCGTACAGTAAATCTGATCCATTCTGCCAAGTTAGATAGCACATGGGGGAACTTAAGTGACGAAATGTACTAGGATAATTTAAAATTTTGAACAAATTTATTTAATTATTAAATATTAACTAAACCATGTTAATGATCACTTCTTTGAAGACATGGTAGTTTAGAATGTGTGCATTTCTTTTATTTCAACGCTGTGTTATTATATGATGTTTATTTTTTTCTATAGCAAGCCGAAGAGATAGTCCAGGCTGCCTATGATCATGGAATTAACATCTTCGACACCGCAGATGCTTATGGAGGTGGAAGGTATTTTTTAAACCGTTCTTGGACATTTTCACAGCCAAATAAAAAGGGCCAATGTTCGTAAGAGAAATTTCTTACACTCTTAAAACAAACGAGTGAAACCCACTCCAGTAGGTGAAGTGCATTTTCGACACTGGAAAGGAGTGAATATTAAATTAGACTGAGTTAAAATCACTCGTTTGGAGTGGTCCTGTCGGAGGTTTAACACACAAAGGTTCCACTCCAAGAGGAGAAGTGCATTTTCCAGACTGGAGGAGTGAAAATTACTCAGACTGAGGTTAAATCGCTCGTTCGTTTTAAGAGTGTATAACTCTTTTTTTTAACATTTAAGTGAAGGAGGAAGAGGAGATGGAAAGCTTTCCGTTGACGTTACCAATTTTGGCATTTGGGTAATCATATACGAATAATAATTCTAAAATTTGATTTTATAACATTAATAAGAAAAATTTCCATACATATTCACTTTGAATGATATTTAGAAGTACTTATCAAAAAAAACCTTTAAATATATGTTATGTGAAACAAGCCAATTTGAGAGTATATAGTCCGTATTACACAAAATTCATCCACAATAAAGAATGACCGGTTTCTAAGATAATTTGGTTTAAAAAGCTTTAAGTGTGATAAACATCGACTTTAAATTTAGTTATTATTTTTTATAGTATAGAAGTTTTCTTTTTTTATAATGATGATTTTTATTTACCGAAAACTTTTTTTATTACGGTCTGACGAATACGCAAAAAGATTTAAGGTGTTGTCTGAACGAAAATGTAGGCCTAATAAAGGTTTTCAAGGAAGTAACGTAAATCGGGCTCAAACAGTTTATCATAGACGCGACCAACTATCTCTTTAAAAAAACTGATTTGAAAAAAATAATAAAATTTGTGAAATTCAGGTTGGATAAATGATAAATTGAACTTTCCTCTGTAAGAATCTCTATCCTAGAGATACCGAAAGTATCAGGATGTCTTCTTTTCTATGAATTTATTATTTAGCAGAAGGCAGGAGGTAGTGCTGGCGCGCCTCCTGATCGGGCACACAAGACTCACACATGTGCATCTTCTGCTGGCAGAAGATCAGCCCAGATGTGTCATGTGTGATGTCCCGCTAAGTGTATACCACATTTTAGTCGACTGTCCAGCTTTCACTCTGAGCAGGCTTAAATATTTTAACATTCTAAATCCATCTATTCATGACATTCTATCTCATCCCCCATATCATGCTTTGTTTTCCTTTTTAGTGTATATTGGATTTTATTCTTTGATTTGAATGTGTCACTGTTCTTAAATGTTAGGTGCTGCTTTTAATAATCATTTGAAACTTTTTATTAAATGAACCGTGTATTTGATTTTAGATAACTAACTGTTTTGTTTAATGTATTGTGTTTTTTAAAAACCTGTTTTAAAAGTGAAACCTAGTGTTTGGCGCAGTATGGCCTTAGATGCCCTTGCGCCATGAAACCCAAACATCCATCCATCCTATGAATTTATTATGCGGCAAAAACTGAATAAATATTTCCAGTGAACCTTGTCAGATGTCTATTCTTTACTTGCTTGAAATAGATCGAAGAAGAATTTTAAAAAATATATATATAAGGTTTTTATATTCACATTGTTCATTTATAAATATTTAAACTGACGCTTTTAAACCTTTCGTTTGGAGTTTTTCGAAATTATTTTTCTACCTTCTAGAAAAAGTTTAAAAAAAATTAGTGCTGCTTTACGAAAGTAAAATGAAATATTTGTTGTTAATGCACAATAATCAACTTTTTTTAATTTATAAAGAAATTCGGTTTATTGAAATCTGAACGATTTTAAATTGACTTAATTTTATGAATTTTTAAAATTTGAATTTCGCATATAATTTCGAGACATTTGGACATTAATTTTGCGATTACTGTAGGTTCTGGCGATAAGCTTATCGGGATTCAATGATTTAAGATCTAGGCAGATTTCAGCGTTGTTTATGAGAAAATGTCTTTGATGTCCTTTTTACCGATAATTCCCGGATATTTCAGTGTAACCTGGAATGATTTTATACTAAAAGTGAATTGATAAAAAAAAATGACTATACCTTTTGAAATACCTTATACCCCGCCACACATAAATATAAATCAAAAACCTTCTTTTCACGACATCTGCTTCCTGTAGGTAACTGATCCGACTGACATTTCTGGATATTTACGGGCCATTCTTGAAGACATTTTTCCGATGAACTCTGTCGGAGGCCCATTTCTCACTAGCAAAAATCGACCACAGCGTAGAAATATTCTTGTAAAAAAGTTGAAATGGGTGGAAGGATGTCTAATAATCGACAATTTTGATGTGTCTGTTTGGCGGTCACAGTGGTAATGTACGGCTTTAAACTTTTCCGCACTTCAATCTCAATTGGCATTGTAACTACTTAATTGAAAGGTGCATATAAGACCTTAAGGTAGGCGAATACCCAAAATTCTAAAAAATTTTACTATTACTTTAATCTTTTCCAAATTTGGCATAGTGATCTATAATAATAAAAGAAAGAGTCTGTCTGTCGGTCTGTCTGTCTGTCTGTCTGTGTGTATGTCTGTGGATCGCAAAAGACCTACTTAGACAGCTCTAAAAAATTCGAAATTTTTAATATAGATTCCTTTTAATACCTACGTGTGCACCTGAGGCTTAGTTTTTTCATATTTGATTGTGATTTTTAATTAATATAATTAGTTTCAAAAAAACGTCATCCACGTGGGATTGCGGGACCATAACAGGGCTTGAAAATACATTGACCGGGCCGAAACGGGGGCTTGACGCCATCCTCTATTAGTTTGATTGGTTGAGATATATACACTCGCCCTAAGGCTGCTTCATCCTCTATTAGTTTTTGCTTTTTTTAAGTGCGCATGGGCCAACACGAATTTAATTTTGGTTTGGTTTTGAGTGTATTTTCACAAGTAAGCATGCCTCTAAAAGGAAGCTATACGAAGTTAACGGGTTCCCAGTAAGGCGGGACCATACTGCTAGTTTTAAATATAATGAATAATACTATTTAGGCATTTTTTAAAATTTAAATATAATTTATTTATTTTAAACGTTGTTTTCTACTAAAAAAGAGGTTTACGCTAACAAGTCTACCGCATTGAATTTTCCTCCTATAAACATTAATTATGTGTTAAATTCTTCGTTTTGAACTGATGCATGCAATGACCCTCTACACTTTTAAAACAAAAGAGTGAAATCCACTCCAGTCGGAGAAGTGCATTTTCGACACCCTAAAGGCATGCATATTTTCTCAGACTGAGTTAAAATCACTCGTTTGGAGTGATCCTGTCGGAGGTTTAACACACAAAGGATCCACTCCAAAAGGAGAAGTGCATTTTCCAGTCTGGAGGAGTGAAATCCACTCAGACTGAGGTAAATTGGGAGTGTTTGTTTTAAGAGTGTAGAGGTACATACAGATTACAGGGAAAGAAGTTATTAAGAAGAACGTTATAAATTAACCACACATAAAATCGATTAACTTACACTTGGACATTTTTTTTAAAAAACCTCATATATTTACACCGGATGTTAGAGGTTCATGGCACCGATATATATTGAAATAGCATCTGTAAAAAATTTCAGGTAAATTAATGTAAAACTTTTTATGTTAGAAGTGTTAGCGTAAACCCTTTTTTACAGATGAAAAACACAGTTTAAAATAACTCAATTATATTTAAATAAAAAAAATGCCCAGAAAGCATTGTTCATTATAGCTGTAATCATTATGCCAAATTTGGAAAAGATTAAAGTAATAGTAAAAATTTTAGAATTTTGGGTACTCGCCTACCTTAAGAACGGTTTTCACTATATGGACATGTTTCAAGAGAAACGGACTATCTGATAAACTGAGGGAAACAAATTTTTGTTATTGAAATTTGGCGCTTAAAATTACTTATTGGAAGGGTGGCATTTGGTTATAACCATAGATATCATAGTTAAAGTATTAGATTGGCAAATCACGTGACCTCCAATGCTAAACACGGGACGCGCATGGAGACCAAAATTGGTGGGGTATTTGACCAGTGTTGCTACCACATTAAGGAGAAAAATATTACGAAAAAATACCATTTAGTTCTAAAATACCATTTACCTATAATAATATAAAAATTACCATTACCTATAATAAATACCTATAATAAATACCATTTGGTTCCATGTTTTATCATGTATGCAAGCAAATATATATTTATGCAATAAACTTGATAGAATAGAGACATTTTTAAATTAAAAAAAGCCCTTTATTTTATTCAATCAACTAATTATGCAATGTAATAAGATTTTTAAAAAATGTAAGAAAAATTTGGAACAAAAAAAACTTTTTTCTTTTCTAAATAAATTATTAAACTTATTTAATTTGGCTTAAAATTTTTGTCTTTATATAAGTAAAAATATGCATAAGTAGTAAGGGATTTTTAATTGTGTTATCGATAAGAGTTTTCAAGAAACAAAGACGAGTCAAATGTTGAGCAAAATATTTTTTCGTTTTAAATTCGTTATTTGGCATACAGAAATGGGGCCACTAACTATTCTGTTTCTCTGACTAATTATATTAAGGGAAGATAATGAATTCTTTTGGAGTAAATCGAAAACTCGTTAAAAGGCATTAAGCAAGGTTTCGTGAAAAATATTTAAGTTTAAGGATTTTTTCAAATTTGTATTAATTTGCTTTGCCGAATTAAAAGTTTACTTAGCGCAAAATATAAATTGTATTTACTTTGACAAATTTATGATTATTAAGACTACACTTTGTTCAATAAATACTTTGCTTAAAGGCCTAAAAATTCCAAGGGAAATTATTTTGATAGGACATGAGTTTTTGACTCCGTGTATTCAAAACTTAAAAATATCTGCAAAATATTCGATAGTTATTTGCCACTTACCATACAAATAATACATCAAAAGATTCATAAAAATAATTGCTTAATTTCTGTTGGTCTTTATCTAATAACATTTCAATTCAATTTTTTTAATTATCAGAAAATCAAACACCACAAAACAAAAAAACTTTTTCAAAAAATTACTTAGCTAGAAACACTAATAGGCTTTTTAATTTCTTAATGGGTTACCATCTTAATGAACATATTTTTTGGTTTGCAGATCCGAAATATTGCTTGGGAAAATTCTCAAGAACAGCGGATGGAAGTAAGTATAATTTTTAATGTTTTCATTTTAGCTAGCTTCATGAAAGATTTATGCTGTACACAATTCTTGCCTTATTTTAATTTTTACTTATTTCATATTTTTAATTTGAAACTACATCATTAAGTCCAGACAATATGATTTGATTGGAAAATATCATATATCTTTAAATACTTCAAGTCCGCGTAAAAGTACGTACAAAAAGCGCAAGTAATTAAGGAAAGGTATTGGGTTCAAAAAATTTCTACAAGTGATTGAAATTCAATTCTTCGAATTGTGCATACCAGAAATGTTTCTTTGTTTTAAAAAATCTTTCTCTAGAACAAATAAAAAGCAATTCACGGTTACATTTATTCGAAGCACATTTAGTTTTTATTGTGAGATGGAATACTTTGTTTAAAATATTCAAATGTGTTATTTTTCTTTTTTAAAGAAAGGCAAAGAAAGGAAAGTTAGAAAGGCACCAAACCATTAAATAAATTGAAGAGCTTAGTGCAAGAAAGTGCTAAGTGACAAAAAGGTGAAAACGAGAAAATAAGCTTTGAAGTTTTTCGTTTGTTCTCAGATCTGTGGAACACGGAACTTGTAAAGCGTCAAAAATATACTAAACTTAAAGTTTATATAAAAGGGCAAATTTTTTATCGTTAAATAAGTTAGTAATAAGTTCATTGACACAAAAATCTAATTTTTTCGAAAATGTCACTTAGCACATTCCTCCACTAAGCTCTTCAATTGTGTTTACCATTAAAAGCTGTTTCTGGAATGAAACAAAACCCCGCTGCGTTCAAAATGATTTTTTGGCAAACTTCATTTTCAGTCACTTTCAATCATGGCTAGAATTTCCATTTGCAACTGTATCATTTATTTCGATACCTAAATAAAGAAAAGGACATCTAAAGAGTCATAAAGAGTTTTAGTGACCGATGAGGGAAAATGCATTAAATCACATGGTACAGCGATATTGGCATTTAGGCAGTGTGGCTACAGACTATAGAGTTAGGAAAGAGAATACAGCGGTCCATGTATGTGCGCAGGAACGCACAAAAAAGCAGACTAAACCGGTGCATCTTGGGATAACTCAGTGCTAGTTTCCATAGTTTCGGCCACTATGTTATGAGCAGTAGCTAAAAAAAAAAAACTGCTAAAGCGGTGCATCTTGAGAACGTCAATACCGGTTTATTATAAACAGTATCTCGAAATACCTGACAGCCCTGCTTCAAACCATTTGGACTGGTAAACCCCTCTACTCCTCCTGGGGACTGGAGAGTACAGTCAGTTAAGCACTCGCCTAGCATGCGAAAGGTTCGGGTCCGGACATCGCCAAAATAACTGCCGACCTGTACACGGCCCGTGCAGCCAAAATGTCCGACGAATAATACCCCGTGTAAGGGAGTGCACGTTAAATATCCTTCAAAGTCCTGACGATGCGTACGATGTCACTCTTAGCGGTTGCATTGGGTACCTATTCAGGTGTCGGCTCGTCACTTGACTGTGGTTCTAAAATACGACACCCGTCGCCACTAGCCCCCTTGTACCTCTAGTGCAACGATAATTCAAAACCTAACCTAACCTATACTCCTCCTTCCTAACTCTAAGTTACAGACTCTGCAATAACAATGACTAAGATGAAATGCTTGTCATATGACTCACTGAATGATGGAATGACTGAATGATGAATGACTTGATGAAATGCTACAAGCGAAGCCACCAATCAGATGTTATACACTTCAACACACTAAAGGGCGGATCACATTAGGGTGGAGAAAAAAAATATTTCGTTCCTAAAATGAATTAAAAACGGGTTTAACAACAGATTTCCAAGCATTTTTGAACAATCAATAATGATATTTTAATGCATTTCATACAGGTGACAAGTTCAGTTTCTATTCTTTCTATCACGGCCAAAATGCTTGTTCAAAATCCATTTTAAGCATTACTAACACTTAGTCTTCATAGTATACGTAACATGTCTTCAAGTGTACTTGTGGTAATCAATTAATAAGCGAGCGCTGTGAACCGCCATATTAATGACATAATAACAAAAAAGTCTTAAGATCTTGGTATTTGTTACCACCATTTTCGAATTCAAAAGCTCTTAATTTACGAAATGGGCTGTCAAAGTAGAATATTCACTGATCGTTTTACTTGACTTAATGGTTATTGTATTTTCCCACGGACGCATAACCAACACATAAATTATGCCTCACCTTTAGGTCAGATGATATTATAATATATGATATGAAACTAGGACATTCACTGTTATCTTAACGTTAATAAATGAAGAGTACACGGGAAGAAGCGGTTGATTTACTAGGCGGACAACAGCAACTGTCTGCTTGGCGGCATAAAACCGGTTTCTCTCTTCTTTCTTCGCTTGGTCCAAGCGTCGGAATCGCCAATCGCCTGAACTTGGCAGCTAGGGACCACAGAGATGGTAGTTAAAGTAACTACAGTGGCATATCACGTGACCTACAACACTGACTTCATTTGGGGCTCTTCTGGGAGCGCCTTGCGCGTCCCAGCATTGGAGGTCACGTGATCTGCCACTACATTACTTTAACTATGATATCTATGGTAGGAACTGGTTTCCTTACACAAGTTTAGGCGATCACTCGCTATCATCGCCAAAGTGGCCTGCTAAGGAAACTTCTCTGAAAAATCAATCGCTTTTTCCCGTGTACTCTTCAAATGTCTGCTAAGCTGTTCTCGTAATAATTATGGTATTACACATATATATTCCAGCTTGTGTGCTTGTTCAGAGAACCGATTATAAGCTTTCGTCAAGTGGGACATACACAGAATGAAATTTTACAGTCACAGTGAAATGAATAACAAATAGACAAATAACAACATTTATTGACGGTCACAAACATCCATGCCTGTCCGGGATTCGAACCAGTCCCCAGCAGCTCCAAAAGCTAGAGTCCAAACGATTGTGCCACTGGGGCGGCTCTCCATAATTAATCGTTTTCAAATGAAAAATATTCTGATTATGTTTAAAATTATCGTAAGAATGTGTGTGTGCAAGATTGCCCTCAGGGATGCGAAAGAAGATTTCGCTCAGGGCCTTGCAATTTAAGGATCGACTAAAAGAATACGGATGAACTATTTTTTTAATTAAATTAGTTTTTTTAACAGTATTAAATATAAATTGAATATCGTGATCCATAAAAAAAGTCCTCAAAAGAAAATTCTTAGTTTGCTGATAAAGCCATTATTTTGTAATGCAATTTTAGTTATAGGAATTAATTTCCAAAAGGGAATTGGAAGAATTGAACGCTTCTGCATTAAAAATCAAGTGCCGCGAGGTGACATTTTAAATAAAGAATTATACTGATGATCACTGATTTTTAGAACGACTTGGTTGAAGAACGTGCTGATTTTTTTTTTTTTTTTTGAAAAAAAAAAACAGATTTTAGTGTGAATAAACACATTATTCCTTCCTTTAAAGAGAAGTTTCCCCGTTTTCATGAACTTAAAGATAAGTATATTTTTTTACAGCACAGTAGTTTATAAGTAGGGTAGACTGACCAGTGAGTGAACAGGCCCCAGTGAATGAACAGTTGGTAGATACAGTTAAAAAATAAGGACTGGATGGATTCCACTGGATTTATTGCAACACTGACTTCTCCCATCTCGTAGGAAGCTATCTGACATCTGATTGGTTGTAATTGGTCATTAATTAAAATCTAACAGGTTTATTGACTGGACATTTTTGTGTTCATTTACTTTTAAAAGAACTGTTCATTCACTTGGCTTTTGTACAACTTTTTATTTGGACCCCCAAAAAACCCAAAGCAATGCAATATAAAGCCACCTCCTTTTTGTGTAGAATTTACATGAATGACAGATGTGTTCACATTGTCATAAACCAGAAGCTATATTTTCTTGAAATGGTATGAATTTTCTAAAACAAATTGTACTTAAGCGTTCATTCACTGGTTAGTCTACCCTACCGTTTTTAGCGGCTCTTAATGCAATTTTAACGAAAAACTTAAAAGCTCAATTTCACCTATTTTTCACTTAGCACTTTCTTCCATCAAGCTCTTCAATTGCTATACCTCATACACTGTGCAAGAACTCTTCCCCATTACACCTTTATTTTCTTGACGTGGTGGGAAATTAGTCATGGCAATATGGGATTACTATGGATACATGAGATACTATGGGTTGGGTTATTTGCTTTGCTAACCTGCATATGGATCGTGCAGGACAATATAAAATAACACCACTAAATGGGGCTAACAGCAGTGTATGGGACATTCAATCTATTGTTATCCTTTGTCCTGACTCACAGTACGATGTGTCTATAAGGTTGCGCTGTGTGCCGGTTCAGGTGTCGGCTTCATCACTTTACCGCTGTTTAAAATTCCGAGGTCAATGACCCTCGTATATATCTAGTGAGGCACTCAGACAAACCATAGCTAAAACCATCTCATTAAGGTAGGTCGGTACCTTGTATACGGCTAATGTTAAATTGACCTTTTTTATGCGCCGTTTTCTTTGAAACTAGCATACAGAACAGCACAAAAATTATGTGCTTTATATGCACTTTGAACAGTACACTGAAATGAGATTTCGTCAATATACAAAGAAGTTTCTTTTTTAATATTATTTCAGGTAATGTGTTTTTGAAAATATCTTTACATCACAAGATTACCCACATTTTTTTCTCCTTCAAATTTTGAGAAAAGCTCATTTCAGTAAACAAAACACCCTGAAACAATTATCCTGTAAAAATTTCAGCTCCATAAATAAAATAATTTTTAAGAAAAATTTACATAAACATGAAAAAACACCATTATGAGAAAACTGAGAATTAAAGTTGAAATCTTACATTATGAAAATACTGCGGATCTATATCCAAATTAAATTTAAAATAGGTTAAAATTGTCTGAATGACATGAAAAGGGCATCGTTGGAAAGCTCTTGAAACGTATTTTTCACAATATTAAATTTTTTTAAAAAATCGATTTTTTGAAAGTTACATGGTACTGACCTACCTTAATTGGTAAAGTTTTCGAGATCATCTCTTCAAAAATAAACTAAATTTAATAAGTAATACTGAGAAACCTACCGTATTTTTAGCCTACTTTTCTTTTTTTTTTAATTCGAAGAATTAAAAAAAAATGAAAAAGTAGGTATTGACATGCGGTCGATATCCGTCCGTCCGTCCGTCTGTCTGGTTGTCTGTCCGTCTGTCCGTACCCCCCTTCCAAAATCAGTTCTATCAATCCGATCTTAAAAATTCTTTTTTTATTAGAAAGGTATAACCTCAGGCACCCAACTGTCATACTTTTTGTCTGTCTGTCTGTACGATAGGACGGACATAAATCTACTATTTGACGACGAATTTCCCATTGAATTAGCATTGAAATTCAATTTCGAATCATTTAAACCGCTGAATTTAACTACAAATGCTACGGACAAGTGAGATACGTCAAAAAATTCAGCGCATCGAAATTAGAATACATTGAAAATTTCAGAAAATAATTCGAATATTAAGTACTTCAATTATTTAAAAAACTTCAAAGTTTAATGCTCATTTAACAAGAAGTTCTTAAAGAACTAAAATAGCCTACTTTCCTGTCACTTAAATACTTACTAAAATTCTTATCTTAAAAAAAAACTAGTTTCGTAACAGTAAGTGACATCAACAACCGTTTTTCCACATTAAATTTAAAATAAATTTCACTAAACGCAGAATCTAACTAAACAAAACTTTATTTGCAGTTATAAATAATATTTAATTTTTCGTAGAACAAAAACCAAAAAACTACTCCTCAATAAACATTTACTTGCTAAATTCGGCTAGTTTCATTAATTTTATTTCGAAAATTAAATAATTATAACTTAAATCGTTTGCAAAAATTTATATTTCAAAGAATAAATATGTAATATTCCTCGCTTTTAAATAGAATGAAAACAATTCGTAGTGAAATATATATTTGACGTCATCTTAAATTGACCGATGTCTCAAAAATAAATTTATTTTAATTTATTGTCGAAAAGAAATAAAGTTTCTCAAGCAATTGTTGCGATGGCAATGGTGATTTAATTCTAATAAAAATGGCTTCCTATGCTTTTTAAATGAGCATTAAATTTTGAAGTTTTTTAAATAATTGAAGTACATCGAATTCGAATTCTTTTCTGAAATTTTCAATGTATTCTAATTTCGATGCGCTGAATTTTTTGACGTATCTCACTTGTCCGTAGCATTTGTAGTTAAATTCAGCGATTTAAATTACTCGAAATTGAATTTCAATGCTAATTCAATAGGAAAATTCGTCGTCAAATAGTAGATTTATGTCCGTTCTATCGTACAGACAGACGGACAAAAAGTATGAAAGTTGGGTGTCTGAGGTTACACCTTTCTAATAAAAATGAATTTTTAAGATCGGATTGATAGAACTGATTTTGGAAGGGGGGTACGGACAGACGGACAGACGGACGGACAGACAGACGGACGGACGGACGGACATCGACCGCATGTCAATACCTACTTTTCCATTTTTTTTTAATTCTTCGAATTAAAAAAAAAAAAGAAAAGTAGGCTAAAAACCATAGGAAGCCATTTTTATTAGAATTAAATCACCGTTGCCATTGCAACAATCGCGCGAGAAACTTTAATTCTTTTAGACAATAAATTTAAATAAATTTATTTTTGAGACATCGATCAATTTAAGATGACGTCAAATATATATTTCACTACGAGATCTTTGTATGTTGATATAAATTGTTTTCATTCTATCTAAAAGCGAGGAATATTACATATTTATTCTTTGAAATATAAATTTTTTCCAACGATTTAAGTTAGAATTATTTAATTTTCGAAATAAAATAAACGAAACTAGCCGAATTTAGCAAGTAAATGTTTATTGAGGAGTAGTTTTTTGGTTTTTGTTCTACGAAAAATTAAATATTTATTTATAACTGCAAATAAAGCTGTGTTTAGTGAAAGATGCTTCGTTTAGTGAAATTTATTTTAAATTTAATGTGGAAAAACGGTTGTTGATGTCACTTACTGTTACGAATCTAGTTTTTTCAAGATAAGAATTTTAGTAAGTATTTAAGTAACAGGAAAGTAGGCTATTTTAGTTCTTTAAGAACTTCTTGTTTCAATTCCCAGGCTGGTTCCCAGGCGGGGTTTTAAGGACATCATCCTTTTTTCAAAAACTTCAATAGAGATCTGCTCCTAAAAATATTTTATTTTTCAGGCGTTCCAGCTACATTGTGGCTACAAAGCTGGTGTGGGGTGTCAAGTAAGATTACTTTGAATGTTTATCTTAAAGAAACTAAATAACTTAGTGCTGTATTACTCATTTTCAGCCCCTAGAGAGAGAAGTAAATAAGTCAAGATTTAAACTTTTTTTACAGCATGAAATTTATGTTTAAAATGTTATTTCATTGATTAAATAATTTGGTTTGAAATTTTTCTTTATGGAAACGAATAGTCTTTAAAACCAGTCCGATATTTTAAATTAAAGTTTCGTTAAATTATAAATTTTATGTCCTATAAACCAGCAGATAAAAAGTGATGATTTAGGTTGAAAGTAAAGCAATTTTAAGACCACTAATAGCAGAGGGAAACACATGACCACACAATATGTATTGATGCTGTGTTGTGTCATTCTATGCCTAGAAATGATTATCATAAAGTATTTTACAGCACTAAACATTCGATGACTAGCTTGATTTTATTTAGCATGAAAAAAAGTATATTTGTTTCTTTTCAAGATTTTTACTATGTTTGAGCATTGTCATCATGAATTATATTTTAAAATACGTTTTCTTGGATTGAGGTGTTCAGCACTTAGTTCCTTTTTGAAAGAACTCTCACCAATTATGAAAGTTTATTTACATTCTGTATTCTGCAGTCGTTGACGTCATGTTTCCATGGAAACTGAAAATGGTGGAACTCTATCATTGTGGAATAAGACATGGAAATTGCTGTAGTGTTCTTTGTTCTTAAAATTCTTTTGACGTTAAAAACGTAAATGTTTTCTTTAATAAATATTTATTATTTTTAGGAAAAATATTTGAGTTAGTGAATCAAGAAGCGGTAGTTAGTTCCAAATAAACTGACAAAGTTAAGGATATAATGCAAATATTTAATATAACTTATTTTATATTTTTCATTAAATAAGTCTTTTAAAAAATATTACTTTCGAGATATAAGAATAAAATTTTTGTGAAATTCATAAATAAATTGAAATAAAACAGTTTACTACAACTATATTTATTAACTACATTGTTATGAAAGGATTTATTTCAAATATTTTTGCTTTTGTAGTGTTTCCTTAATCCTTTCAGTCCCGAAAATTTACTACACTGCAGTAACATCTGATATTCACAAAATAAGCTTATTTTAGGTCAAAAATAAGAGAAACATAAGAAAAAAGTTTATTAAAAAATTTTATATGGTTTTTGAAATAATGTCAAAATTTTTTAACTCTGAAAAACAACAAAATAAAAAAAACACATATTGCCTAAAAACACTTCGGGTTACATATTATAATGTATCTGACCATATTATAAAAAAATTACTAATTATTTTAACCGAAATAGTTTAAATTGTGTTTTAAATATGTGGTACTGAAGTGAACTTTTCAAAAATGAGGTGAAGCGCTTTTTAGCTATTTTCTAAATAAAAAAAGTAGTAGTTCTGACTTCTATTGAGATTAATGCTATATATTGTGTAATAGAACAAAGTGTGAAGAATAGAATGATGTGTGTTTGGTTGTCATAACGGGACATAAACATTTGGGGAAAAAATATTGATAGTGATGATGCCAAATGGCATCACTGGGACTGAAAAGGTTAACTGGAACGAAAAAGCAAAATTTTTAAAATAACTTCAAATCTTTAACTTTCGGTAACGTTAACTATTTTAATAAAAGCAATATAACCGGATTTTTATGTATATCCTAAAAATTTTTGATAAATAAATATTTCCAATTAAAATACATGCGTGATTTGAAACAATAATTAAACAGGTTCCTTGAAACTGACTCAATAAAATTATGATTTTAATTAAATTTAGATGAACTCAATCTACCGTTAAATATAACCAAACAGAATGGAAAGATTTTCAGATGGCTTTTCAAAACCTGTCATTTCAAAGAATATCCTAACTTTCCATTTTTGGCTGTCATGTTGATTGTTAATTTCAATATGGAAGCATGACGTTGCTTTTATGAAATGGTTAAAATCGTAAAGCATATCACAGATAAAAGTCAGAATTTTAATTGTGGATTTGCGATTTCGCAGTGTTTGATTGTTTTGCAAGCAGCAAAACAGACGCTGGTGTGGACAGTTAATCTTTGCATGCTTATTGCATTAGTTCACCCCAAGTTTAAAGAGAAAGTTACTAGAAAAAAATATTTTTTAACGTTATTGTTGCTAAGGAAACTAAATTTAGGAAACTTGATGTCTAAATTACTAAAATGGTAAGAATTATTGCAACAAAATTAAACCCCATTAATTTTCAAGTTTTGCTCTTCTGTCAACAGGAAGAAACCCAATTCATTTTGGTTTAAAAATAAAAATAGCTACTTTCAGCCACAAATTTCCCTCACTTCGCAACACGCACGTCTTTGAAGTATTTTCTTAGACCTTTTGTTGAATTGGGATTTGTTTTTAGGTAGGTTAAGTTCAAAGCCCAAGTAACGCCATCTCTATACTAACTAATTTAAAGTTCATTGAAAAAGAACTACAATTAAGTGATTCTGGATAATAAATATAAATAAAATAATAAAATTTTAGCAATGATGCCACAGAACTCAGAATTAGAAGGAAACTTTAGGAATGTTTTGCAGTAAAATAATTGAAACATATACGTAATTAAATATTTAAAATTCAAAATACAAAAAAATTACATTGCTAATATTTTACTGTCAAAGTATTACAAAATTTCCTCCACTCTACTTCTGTAAAATTGGTGAAATTTAAAAATTATCTTATGAATTCTGGTACACCATTGCTAATGGTTTATTATTTGAACGATTTTTCGATCTTCAAAAACTTCAATCAGGTAATAAAAATTTAAAAATTACGCCACAGAATTCAGAAGAAATTTTTTTAACTTCCAAGCTGTAAAAAGAAGGAAACTTAAAACTGTTTATCAGTAAAAGTAATAAAAATACAAACATAAATGCTCAAAAATAACCACTTAATATCACAATAATTCAAAAACTTTATTTAATCATGAGAGACTGTTTACTCTTTAACCATTAAAATAATCTGATTTAAGTCGCCCTAATTTGATTCCAAACTAGCTTGCTTCCTAAATTAGGGAAATACTCGCGGAAACCTCAAACACTTCATTTTCTATCCTTAACTCCGAAATAAATGCAGCATTCCATTCTTCACATTGTTTCTCGGTTAGAACGAATAAAATCCTTAATTTCGGTCTGAAAATATTCTAACTGATAGCACGTGGCTGATTTTAAATTAAATGAAAACTGATAGCTGAAGATATACACTCCTTGACAACCTAAGTTGGATAAATAGAAATATTCTATGGCGAAGATCCTTCCTCGCATGTAAAGAGTTCCATTAATTATTTGTGAGTCCATCCAGAAAATACGTTTAAAACATTAATTTCGATTAATGTCTAACTGATTTCAATGTTATTTGAGAAAATTTGACAGTTTTATCAGAATGAAAAGTGTATGTAGTGTATGTAATGGTTAAATTGTATTCAGATCATTTTGTATGAAATATTACCTTGCAGGAGTTTACAACTAACGAACCAACCGCGCTTTTCCGTCTGACTTTTTACACTTTGTTTTTACCCAAGTCTCTGATTTTTAAAGAACAAAATGAAACATTTTTGAATGAACTCTCAACGAGAGTATGCACTGTGATTTGCTTGGCCGTATAACACTAACATTACAAATTTCGGAAGACCGTCGCTTTTTTGGCAGTCATTTTCCTTTACGTTTTTTTTTCTTCAATGGATTTCTTCTGTGTTAAATGAATCTCCAATGAACCTAGTTAAAGTGAATTCATTTAACATAAATTGAAGATTCATTTCCACCCCATCAAGCTTTAAAATAATGCTAAAAAATTCAATTTACGTGCGCCACTTAATATGAAGTTTGGAAGAAGGATTCACACCAAGTGTAGTTCGTCAAAAAAACAAAATATGTTTTCTAATGAATACAAACATTGAATAATAAAATTCCCAAATACTTACCCTGTAATGTATGATTTTTTTCATCCCGAAAAAATATATCGGTGTCTTTAATAATCATACCTGAGAAAAATGCTAAAAAAAATTAACTGCATTGGAATTTTAATAATTTCAATTTTTGCCATGTGGCAAAAACCAACTACAATATTCCAAGCTTGAGAAGAATGACCATAAAACTACAAAATATATTTTAAAATGACCCTCTTTAACTATAATTATTTTGTCAAAATAATTTATTTTTATTTAGTACGTAATTTTCACAACAGTTAATAACTTCACTCTTTAATTTTAATAGCCCTCGTGTAGCTCCAGTGCGACGATAATTAAAACCTAACCTAACCTAACCAATCTTTAATTTTGAATACACTTTTGCTACTGTCACCTATGTTATTGGTAACTAAAACTTCAAAAGGGAATGTAATAGATGAAAAAACCCAGATTCATCGAGACGAAGCGCTACTTTAATAGAAAAAAAGTGGATTATGTTGCTTGTTGCCATATGGCTACAGTATGCATTGGAGGGTTAATACACGCGCACACCGAGTGCAATACAATGCAATATGTTGTCTCACATCAGCAAATTGCTACGGGCAGTCTACATTTAATTTCACTAAACATGGGCATAAAATAAGCATTATCTTTAACATTTGTGGTTTTTAGAAATTCTATATTTAAAATTGTTTTTTGTTACAATAAACAGATTATGAAATTCTTTTAATATCATCCTTTTACTTTTCTTTTTCTCTTTTCTTCATTTTTTCGAAATGTTTTTTACCCGAAGCCTAAAAGTTTTCCGAAAATTGAAATATCATCGAGGAACCGAAATTTGCATTTTTAATTACACTTATTCATTGTGTCTTCCACAACAAATTCTTTTTAAAAAATGTACCTGGTCTTATAAATAATTTGTGACACTCATATATTTCAATATCTACACTAATGGAATGGTAAAAAAAATTTGAATAAACTAGATATTTGTTAGAAGAACTAATTTTTGCACTTCTTTCGAGTTTATTATGGAATTACGACTTTTATGCTTTTGTTAGCTCCAATAATTTTTACGCAATCTTGCTAGTTCATTATTTGAATTTACGCAGCCGTAAACTGGGACCTTCCGCATGCTAAGCGAGTGCTTAACCGACTGAGCTCCCCAGCCCCTACGGATTCATGATAAGGTATTCGATAACATAGTGAACGTGCAAACGGTATTTGCAAAATAACTTTCTATGTTTTATAGGTATTGCTAAAAACGGGAATCTTTTACAAAGCTTATACGTAGTTCCAGTGTCTAAAATATCTATTATTGAGTGACAATTCTTAGTTGAGTAATGTTTTCATCCGTAGTTGTTTTAGGAAAAAAATCCACTTGCAATTTATATTTGATATATTGTTTCCGGTAACATATTTCTCACTTTTTGTTGTAGAGTACCAACGGCACTCGTACTTTTAAACACCGGCTACTTACAGATCTTACTCAAACTACAAAATTCTTCTTTAAAATAATGAACGTGTCCAACATTTACTTTATTGCAAACATACATTTTTTGCTACACAAACCAAGTTCATTAAAAAATAATTTTAAAGAATCCTTAAAAACTTGTCCGACCAATATTAAATATCAGCCTAGATTTCATTCAGAATAACTTATGTTTAGGTTGAAATGACGTCTAATGTAATATGCTACGCGTTGTAAGATTGAACGTTTTTCAAGTGAAGAGGCCTACAACTTATCTGGCACTTAACTTTATAACGAGGTCGCATGCGATGACATGATCGAGACCGGTTAAACTTTGACCAGTTAAGTTGCCACTTATTGGCTGGTACTTGGATACGTTTATAAGCTGAAGGATTATAAGTGGATCTCTTATCAAGCACACAAACAGGAAAATACACGTATCAACCTAAATACCTATCTAGGCTGAAAACAGAACCTTTGTTTGTATCCTCTATGACATGGGGAGGCTGGGGAGCCTAGTCTGTTAGGCATTCGCCTTGCATGCAGAAGGTCCCAGGTTCGGGCATCGTAAAAATATTGCCGACCTATAAACGGCACATGCAGCCAAAAATGTCCGAAGAATAATACCCCGTGTAGTTGAGTACCCTTAAATATCCTTCAAAGTCCTAACGCTGCGTACGATGTCGCCCTTAACTGTTGCGTTGGGTGCCTACTCAGGTGTCGGCTCGTCACTTGACTGTGGTTCTAAATTACAACACCCGTCGCCAATAGCCCTCGTGTAGCTCTAGTGCGACGATAATTCAAAACCTAACCTCACGACGTTTCAAGGGAAACCATATTCGGGACTGAGAGAGGAAAATGCTTTCGAGGCTCGCATTCTAGATATACAAGGTATAAATACATCATTTATTGGCTGAAGGATTGTAAGTGTTTCTCTAATCAAGTACACAAACTGGAAAGTACACGAACCAACCAGGCTGCAAACAGAACCTTTGTTTGTATCCTCTGTGACATGGCGTTGTAGCCCACCTTGCCACGCCTGGCTATTACAACATTGTCAAAGCTCCCCAGTTGGAATGACTGAAATTCTACTGAGGCGCGGTATTTGGCAGTCTTCCCCCTCTACTTCTCGTTTAAATCTGAGATAATTAAAAGGAGAATAATTTACACCTTTATTAATTCTAGACGAACGAAAGGGGCTTTAATATTCTCGAACCATATCCGAGTGTAATTCATTCTTAAAATTGTCTGAGATCTTTGGACGGTGACGTATTTTGATATTTCTACTTATATTCTACTAAATTTTAGATAACGCTTTGTCTATATTTAGAAGAAATTCAAACGAGTACGAAGAAAATAGTTTTAGTGATGTCATGTTTTGTAATTTGAGAGTCAAAATGTGTTAAGAGTGCCACCTGAATGGTGCCGTAAAAAGTGGTTTTTAGTACACTGTAAAAAATCTGGCTTGAATTTACTAACGATTACTTAGTAACTTTACAGATTTTCACCATTTACTAGAAAATCATCTGTAACCTAAAGAAACTACTGTAGTAATACTAAGCAATTCTAAGTAAATTGATGTAACGCTTACAGCGCCCCCTGGCTATCTTTTCTAGAGATTATGACGAATCGATATCGCAACAATAAAAAACCTAAAAGTGTGGGGTTTTTTTATTTTAGTATACAAAAATTACGTTAAATTATTTCGAAAGCTTCACATCCCCCCCAAAAAAAATGAATCTTAAAATTTCTTAATCAATAGCATAAAACTCCTTTAACGATCAAGATTTTAATCTCTTTATTTACACGCAATCAAAATGCAAGTCCCCGATAGCAGCGTGGACTAACGCGCAGTTCTACGTTGCGAGACATGCGGATACCGAGGATCTTGGGTTGGGTCCTTACTCCTTCTCTGGAAATTCGATATAAAGCCTGACTAACAGAAAAAATAGTGGTGCCCTCTGGTTTTAAACTTTTGTAACCAGTTTACTACCAGTCTCTTTGTAAACATACAAGAAAATCCCTTGCAAATCTACTACAGTTTTCTTAGCATAACTTACTAAGCTTTAATTAGTAATATATACACATATTTCTTATGTAACATTACTAAAAAAACTTATGGAAGCTGAGTTTCCTAGATAATTCTTAGTAACCTTACAGATATTTTTTTAGAGTGTACCGGTGATTTGCCGAGTCTCCAAACGTCATAATCTGCCAAAAGTAGTATTGCGAAAAAAAGTACGATTACCATTATTAAGACCTTTTGAGAATTAAAGAATGATATTTCTCCTTTAAAAACAATGAGTGTGTAACGCTAGATGACTTTCATTTGCCACTAAATAAACTAATACACATATAAAAGGTTATCATGTACCCAAATAAAGTTGTAATTTCATTACCTTAAAAACTGAAAAATCCTGTCTTTTTTAAGTTTAACACGTATTTGGATTTCCGGTGTTTCTCAGAAACCAAAGTAAAATCCTTTAACATAGGGTAGACTAACCAGTGAATGAACGTTTAAGGCGTCACGTTCGCCAGTGAATGAACACCAGGATATAATGACCAGGACAACCAACCATTGTCAAATAGCTTTCTACTAAATGGGAGGAAGTCGGAGTTGCCAATCCATCTAGTGGAATGATTTTCAATCCTTATTTTTTAATTATATTTACCAAATGTTCATTCACTGGAGCCTGTTCACTCACTGGTCAGTCTACCCTACATCAGTTTAGACAATTCTATATAGCGCCTCATTGACAATAAGCAACTACAGCCGTTACTAGTTTGTTTCAGTGATAAAAATGCTTAGTGAATGTTCCCAAGGTTTGGTAGATCGGATACGGCCAGATCACCAATCGAGCAGCACGTAGTTGTGATAGAAGCAAAGAACTAGTGGCTTCGTGTAGTCTTTGTAACAAAATATAATTTTTTGGACATTTCCAGAAAATTTCCTAGCTTTAAGTTGGATTAAAATTTCCCAGTAACGTTTCTGAAGTTTTTGTAGCGTAAGGATAACATTTGAAGAGTACACGGGAAAAACCGATTGATTTTGTAGAGAAGTTTCCTTAGCAGGCCACTTTGGCAATGATAGCGAGTGATCGCCTAAACTTGTGTAAGGAAACCAGTTAATACCACAGCGATCATAGTTAAAGTAATAGAGTGGCGGATCACGTGACCTCCAAGGCTAACGACTGGACGCGCAGTTAATGAAGCCAGTGTTGTAGGTCACGTGATTTGACACTCTAATACGTTAACTACTATCGCTGTGGTTCCTAGCTACCAAGATTCAGGCGATTGACTATCCCGGAGCTTGGAACAAGCGAAGACGAAAGAGAGAAACCGGTTTTCTGCCGCCAATGTCGGCCAAGTAGACAATTGCGGGCGTCCGCCTAATAAATCAATCGGTTCTTCCCGTGTACTCTTCATTTATTAAACTGTATTGCAATTACAAAATTCTGTTTCAGATTGGACTCTGATAGGGGGTTGTCAAGAAAGTTTATACTGGAAGGTAAGCAAATAAATCTTTTATTATGATTTTTTTTTAAATTTAAACTTCTTTAGTAAGTCACATTATCTGGCGTCCCAATTCGGAGACATTTTTTAAACCTCCCCACAAACAACACGTTAATTAGTTCCGAAATTGACCTGGTCCGATAGAAGAATATTCAAATATCAGCTTTCAGCTTTTGAATATCAGCTTTCAGCCTGGAAGTTGAACAAGGGTCAATGTGATTTTAGAGTTCTTAACAAAAAATAATTTTCACTTTTTTTCAAAATTTTCAAAAAGTTCTTTTAGTTGTCAATTCAAAAGCATTTTGCATTAAAAACTATGTTAAAATTAGATGTTAACTACAAATAAGTGATACGGCCTTTTTATGCATTTATAGCACAAAAAAAATGTGTATCTTCAGAACTTAAGACGCGTCTCTCAGTAACTATTAAAAATATATTTTTTTTAAAAATTACTTAGCAAAACACACTTTTTAGCGTATATTTGTATGAAAACTATGCTATGATTAAGCTAAGTTAAAACCGAGTTTAACTCTGGAAATTTATTTTAGTAAAAATAATAGAACTTCGGTTCCACTGTTTTATTCGTAGAATATCGAAGTCTAAAAACTTTTTTACGGTGAAAACTTTTGCAAAATTGCCAAAACAACGCCAAAGTTTTATGGTCTCAGTGATATTTTATGGAAGCAACTACAGATTCGGAAGAAGATTTATTGAGCCTGCATTTGTGAGGCTGACGTTTAGAAAAGGCATTGTTTTATAAATTGTGCCTGCACCAGGAAATGTAACTATATAAAAAGACTAAGAACTTTCATTGGCTAACTTTTATTTGTCCAATTGTATTAATTTATAACAATAATTTTTCCGTTTGAATTAACCAAAACTAACTTCTCTCTTACGAAAGTATTAGTTTGTAAAAATGCCATCATATTTGCAAGTTTTAATGCACTAAATTTGAAATACATAACTTATTGTTTGGTGGCAGTAAAAAAGTATTATTAAACGTCAAAATTTGGTTGATAGGTGATAATAATCGTAAAATTTATATGTATTTGTCTATTTGACGAATTTTTGTAGAAGTAATTTTTTTGTATGATAACCCAAATTGTGTGTTTAAAGCCAAATAGTTAAAAAAAACATTAAATGTTTTTTATGTATACACTGCCATCATTTATAGGTTGGTGGGCGCTATTTAGTAAAAAAAGATACCGCAACGTATTAAGTTATTAAGATTACTAAGCAAGTTTGCGTTATCTTTTATAATTTTTATAAACAAAAACTATCATTTCTTTAATAACTTTAACGTAAATTTTTTTCAAAGAATTCATGAATCAATAAACATTTAAGCTATTCAAAAAAAAATCCGTGAAAATGGCTAACACCAATCAAGCCCAGGAAGCTGACAATTACGCTCAAATACTTCTTTTTAAAAGTAAAATATGAGCAAAAAAGGATTAAAATATCAAAACCTGGAAGTAAATGGTGTGTTATTAGACAGTTTTTATCAGAAAATGCACTTTTTGTTTAACAGGGAGGAAGTAATTTCTGTTTAAAGAAAAGAATAAAAATATGGAAGCAGATCAAGTAGAAGTTATTTCTTTTTGAAGAACAAAATAAAAATATGACAGCAGATTCTTCGCTTGAACCTTAATTTGCTCCGTATACTCACTTAAGTACGAAGACTATAAAACCAACGAATTTTCCCCATAACAAAATCTTAAGGAAAGCTATGAAAGAGAAGGCAATGAAATAATATTCCACTTGTTACTTAGCGTTAAAGAAAACAGAAGCAGCTTATTCGTCGTAAAATAATGATTTTTTTTTGGCGTGTTGTTTAAGTCTTTGTATAAAGTAGTTGGAATTGAAGTTGGGTACATTATTTCTTAAGCTAAGAAATCATACAGTTCACATAAATTGAATAAATTTTGAGATAATTTGAATCAGAACTGCCGGGATTTTGACTTAGATCGATTGGCTTGTCCATATTTAGTCTATTCACCAATCAACAACTCCGTGTACATGCAACTGTTTCACATTTGATCTGTCGTTTTCGAAAGTCCTGTCGCTGTTGCGTTTGGTCTTAGCTCATGTATGAGCCTCGTCACTTAGTAGTGACTCTAAAATACTAGGCCCTTCACCCATAGTTATTATGCGACGATGATTCTACTAGAATTTAACTATATTTCGAGTTATCATAGTATTTTACGTGACTGAAAACTCCTAGTGATATATATTCTTTTCGTCGTTTTCAGCGTCATAGTGTTACAATTGGGTAAATTCAGGTGAACAAATTTCTTCCAGATCTGGTTGCACGGTAGTGCAACCGCCAAGTTCAGGGCACTACCCAACCTTTTCTGGAAGGGTTTCGGCGTGTTTTCGGACCCTCCGTTCTTTGGTTCTATGCATCACAGAAATGAGTTTAGAAATTTTTATTGGTCAATAGGAGCTCGATAAAGAGTATAAAAAAAATCAGCGTTCTATCTCTTTTTATCTCTGAGAAAATTGAATTGGAAAATGACCACTTTTGGGGCTCACTCACTCACTCACCGATCATCAAAATGTTCTATGACACCCACTTGTTCTAGAATCCCGAAAATTGGAACACTGGTAGATTTTGTCATGCAACCAACATAAAAAATCCGAAAATCGAATATTTTGCACGGGTTTGTTCTTAAATGGCTTGGCGCCATTTTTCAAAAGCAGTTACAATCCTCTGACGAATCGCCAACAATTCAAATAGCTATTTACCTTCAGATGATACGATAAAGGTTTTTCAAGTGTGGAATTTAGCACACGATATTACTAATGGAAAGTTTCAATCATCATTTTGATTAAGTTTAATGGTTTTCAAGTGCAACACCTGAGCTAGCAACGAGCTCCATGTTTTATAATGAGTTATGGTTGTTTGGTTGTAGGATGAGTTACATTGCTAAAGGTCTATAAAGCATGAGCAATGGTTGGCTGGAACCAATGATTTACAATAGGCAAATGATTTTTTTTGTTTTGTTTTAGTTGGAATAACATCGCACTAGAGCGACACAAGGGTAATCAATTCTTCCCTATTGTTTAAAATTTTTAAAAAAGATACCAGAGTCCAAACACACAAATCATGAAATTATATTGATAACAATTGGAACTTATACTACGCTTTGACATTTTGTATAAAAGCAACTATTCGGGTTTCAAACTGTAATTGGGGTCAACAACAATTGTTTTCGCCAAGGGTCATATTAGCATTTTGATCGCAAAATGACCCTTAGGCCGTATACAGCGCGTCTCAAAAGTTTATGGACAACTTTTTTTTTTACTTTAGGAAACAACTAAACGAGTAAAAATACGATATAAATTATGCATGCATCTAGTGCGGTAATACAAATAATAAAACACTCAAACAAGTTAAAGCTTCTATAAATTTAATACAATAAAGTGATAAAGAAAAATAGCTGTCCCAAAAGTATATGAAAAAAAAAAAGGTTTTAAAAGGTGTTCATTATTGACGAAGTACCCATGATTTTAAGCAGCGATAATTTATCTATAATAATAAAAGAAAGAGTCTGTGTATGTCTGTGGATCGCAAAATACCTACTTAGACTGCTCTAAAAATTCGAAATTTTTATTATAGATTCCTTTTAATACCTACGTGTGCATCTGAGACTTAGTTTTTTCATATTTAAATGTGTTTTTTAATTAATAAAATTAGTTTTAAAAAACGTCATCCACGTGGGAGTGCGGGACCATAACAGGGCTTGAAAATAAATGGACCGGGCCGGAACGGGGGCTTGACGCCATCCTCTATTAGTGTTTGATTTTTAAGTGCGCATGCGAAAACACGAATTTTATTTTTGTTTTGATTTTGAGTGTATTTTAATAAGTAGGCAGACCATAACATGGCCTCAAAACACAACGACCGGGCGGTAACTGGGGCTTGACACCATTCTTGTTATAATTTGCCTTTTTCTTGCGCATGCGCCAACACGAATTGAATTTAGTTTAGATATTGAGTGTATGGGGAACATTCAAGTGATGTCACGCGGTTGAAGCTCAGGTGGATATGGCCCTGAATGCTCCCCATTTTCTCAAGTAAGCATGCCTCTAAAAGGAAGCAATGCGAAGTTAACGGGTTCCCAATAAGGCGGGACCATACTGCTAGTTTAAAATATGTACAAAATGTACTTGTGTCAACAAGCAGTACAGAACGAGCAGTATAATGAAACAGTACAAGATTTTAAAAAAATGTACGTACATTCGTCAAATAGTTTTTATTTTATATATCATGTTTACTTAAACACGTTGATTGTCCTCTAAAAAAGTTAGTATACTATTTATAAAACAATTGAAAGTGTCATATTTAAAAATAACATGTTTTTTTTATTTAAGAACTTATTTAAATTATTTTATTTAGTTTACCTACAAAAAGAAGTGAAATACAAACAAAAACCTCTCAGTAAAAGAAGGCCAAGTTCTTTTTAAAAAAATTGGCCTGGCCTTAAAAAGAAGTGAAATCCTGAAAAAGGTACCAAGTTCATTATAAGTTACTGATGTGTTATTGAACACCAAAACATTTTAGTCTTTGATCACTCTTATGTTTACCACATTCAAGCAAACTCGTACTTGTGTTTGTGTAACTTGGCCATTACGCATTTTTGAATAAAATAAACAAGCCATTAAAGGTATTATGATACATGATTATTTATTACTGTACAACTCGATTCCAACGGTCCCACGATATTGCGACCGCCACTAAAAGTAGTGAGGTGTGGAGAATTCGAAGTAATCTGGAATTGAGAAAGCTATACAAGGAAAGGCATACTGCGGATATAATAAAAATAAAAAGGCTCCAATGGCTTGGACATCTTGAGCGAATGGGTGATGAGAGACCAACAAGGAAAATATTTAAAGGAAAGCCAGAGGGAAGGAGGAGAGCTGGACGTCCTAGGAAGAGATGGTTGGACGAGGCGGAAGAGGGTAGGGTAGGGTATTTTTTACATATATATTCCGACTTGTGTGCTTGCTCAGTGAGCCGCTTATAAGTCTTCGTCAAGTAAGACAGACACAGAAAGATTTTTTACTGTCACAAAGAGAGGAAATACACCCAGGGCGAAGGCGGGAATCGAACCCGCGCCCGTTACAGCACGCAGACTGCTGGCCTGCGATGCTTACCACTCGGCCATCCGGGCCCCAAGGCGGAAGAAGATCTGAAAAGGATTAAAGTTAAAAATTGGAGGGTCAAAGCCAAGGACAGGAAAAAGTGGCGCTGTGGTCCTTCATGGACTGTAGTGCCGAGGAGTAAGTAAGTAAGTAAGTACTAAAAGTAGTAACTATTTTATCACAATTCAATATAATGGTAGTTTAGAAATTCGTTTACGACATTTATTAAAAAAACGTATAAAATACCGATACTGAAAAAAAGTTATATCAATGTTCAAATATTCATTGACAATTTTTTCGAGGAAAAAAAAAAGAGAAGGCCAAGATTACTCTGTTTGACCACTAGGCAGAAAACAAAGCTTATAAAAACAAAAAAAAATTCCGTTGGGCCTCTTTTTTGTATGGCTTGAAACACTTAAAACACTTTACCTTCAGGAATACTTTCATCTCAATATTCAATAATTTATTGGTTACACCCATCCCCAGTGCAAAAGGTTCAACATCCCATAGTGCAAAAGGTTCAACAAAATTTTCACAATGCGTAATGGCCAAGTTACACAAACACAAGTGCGAGTTTGCTTGAATGTGGTAAACATAAGAGTGATCAAAGACTAAAATGTTTTGGTGTTCAATAACACATCAGTAACTTATAATGAACTTGGTACCTTTTTCAGGATTTCACTTCTTTTTAAGGCCAGGCCAATTTTTTTAAAAAGAACTTGGCCTTCTTTTACTGAGAGGTTTTTGTTTGTATTTCTTTTTGCGATCAAAGATCGGTGGTTCTCTTGGTACTCTCTGAACCCGTGACATACATTAACCAATTGAATATCGAGAATAATTTTGTTTTCATTAACATATTATGTTGCCACTCAACACCTCGAACACGCTCATTAGTGTTAAGTTTTATATGTATGCGCCCAAATGAAGTTAATCTCAGAACCAAACTTTACAATGGAGTGATGTCACACCAGCCATTGATCACGATCTTTCTAAGGGCTTTTGGCGAAGTTGCACTTTACATATCCAAAACATAGAAACTGATCCAACTCAAATTTTTAATTGACTTGAAATTTAGTGGTTTTCGTGCTGATTTAAAAAGATAATAAAGCAAAAAAAAATTATTATTTACTTCCTATTACTAAAATTGTTTGTATACAATATAGGTCTCTGACGGCACGCCTTTCTAACAACTGAGAAAAAATTAGTGGCTATGACGGAAATCGAAAGGGGAGCTTATGAAAAACGTATGCTGAAAGGGAAAGGGAGACAGACGGAAATGTTTTTCGGTGCCAATATTTTAAAATTATTTCGAATGAAAAAAACTGTAGCTTGCACATAAATTTAAATAAAAATATTCGAAAACACGGAAAATGTTTTTTAAAAGGAGCACTCACGAACCCAAATCTCAGGGGTAAGACAACAGGAGAAAATCTCACTCTAGAAATGACTGGAGCGAAAAGGTCTTCTCATGGCTTTTCTTTTAGAACTATTTTTTTTTTGGTTCTGATGTTCTTTTTGTTTTGTTGTGGGACAAGAGAACGCGATCAGGTGCTGTTGACGCCTCGTGTCATTTCCCCGCGTTTTCGGTGTCTCGGGGACAGAAATAATAAAGATCATATTCTTCTGGGCTTGTGTTTATTGTTTATTCAAAATGATTTTTTTGTGAAATATTGTTTTATTTAAAGTAGAGATAAGGAAATATTTAGTTTTATTTCTGTTAAATGGTTTCGTTGGAGATAAATTCATGAATGTCGTTAATTTTTAAATATGTGTCGATAATAAATATTAAGTTCTATGATTATGAAGTAACCTAAACTCCTCGGCACAACAGCCGGTTAGTGGGCCCATTCCTGCCCGTTGCAGCTTTTCCATTACAGCTTACAGCCCATTGCAGCCGTAACCATTACAGCTTACGTAACCAAGGGCTTTGTGTTGCTAGGTGTTTGTCCCGGTAATTTGATCAACCTCACACCGAACCCCAGCTTTTAGTTCCCAATCATGTTTGGTCCTCATTTTATTGACCCACTTAAAGGATGAGTCAATCTCGTTTAATCTGGAGCTCGCTTCCCGGACCTATGACATGGCAATGCGAAGGACTACCACTAAGCCACTGGGCCTCTATATGATTATACTTAACCAATTTAAATATAACTACTGATCGCAACATCGCGAAATTTAATTTTGTTTGTCGAAAATTTGTAGAATTAGTGGATCTATGCATGTCCAAAATTGACTTGATTTTTAAATATTAATTTACATAAAATATCTATATTTTTATGCAAACATATCCCTTGACTTTGACGGATTTCTGGCATTTCATAAAAGCGAATATTTTAAAAATTCATCATTTTGTAAGCCAGAAAAAACATCCAACTGATTATCAACAAAGCCAAATACAGAGTGTCCAGAAAAGGATTCCCTGATTTTCAAAATTGAATATCTCGAAAACAAAGATTGATAGAGGGATGCAATAAACGGTATGTTTATTGTGAAAGCTGTAAGAATTTCATACAGCAGTTTGAAATCGTATTGTTTGACCCTGTATCTTTGTTTTAGAGATATTTAGTTTTGAAATCAGGGAGTCCATTTCCAAACACCCGATGTTATCTATTGTATATTTTATTTACCTTAAATAATTATCCATTTATAAAGAAAATTCGAATTTGAGAAATTCTTTCTACAAAGGGGAAAGTATAAAAATGAATGAGCGTTATGTTGAAAACTAAATTATATATTTTCCACTTTTAGCCATTGATGCAAGTTTGGAAAGACTTCAAATGGATTACGTAGATATAGTTTATATCAACAGGACCGATCCTATGTGTCCAATCGAAGGTAAAATGACAATATATTTATTTAATACTTATTTAAGTTAAAAGGATTTTTTATTACTTTTTTTAAGTATAAATAGGCGCTTAAGGTATAAATCATAGCATTGTACACAATAAAATTTAGTATAAATAAGAGTATCTGATTGGTAGAAAACAAAATGATATCATGAATATCTCCATGGAAACTAGATGATGTCATGAAACTCGCTTATTTCTATTGGTTTATTTTGCATTTTCTAATATCTCCATGGAAACTGCAAGTACTTCAAAAGTTAAAGTTCACGTGCCAAATAGTACTTTATTTAAGCTCTTTTCATTATTTCACTCGACCACTCGTTTAATAAAGTATCATTTTCGCCACTAGTTGTGCTTAAATAACTATTTTTGTTATTTGTTAGAGGTAGTTAGAGCTTGTACTCACGCCATAAACCATGGAAAGGCCATGTACTGGGGAACTTCCAGGTGGACATCTATGGAAATAATGGTAAGCACATCATCCGTAAATCTTATTTATTCCATTTCCTGATCAATTGTCGATATTAAATAGAAAATATATAACTAATAATAATTTTGACTCTCAAAAGCATGTTTAACTTTGTGATTACTTATATAATAGATTACATGTAAGTTATTCATTGAAATGTAATTGATAAAGACCTTTGGTTACTCTTCTTTTGTATGAACAGTGTAACAAAGTGTATATTAATTGCTATATCACAACATTAATTTTCAAAACCTTTTTTTTAAAAATCCGTCCAGTGTATAGTCGCTAAAATAAAAAGAACTGTGACACCTTTGGTGAAACAATCATCGTTCAACAAGATGTTTATACAGGGTGGCCCAAAAGTAGCCTCACAATTAATGATGTAAAATAGCTTCTCGGGAGCTGTTTATCCCTAGATCAACGTTACAACGCCTGATGAACCAGTTGAGCCTCAAACCATACCTCTCAGATACGAGGCCTTCTTGTTGACGATCCTAATTACAGTTCTGTGAGATAATGCACAATCAACTGATTGAACAACCAGACATGCTTTCGAAAAATAACTGTTGCTGTATAAGTAACTGTATACCTAGCTAACTGTAAGGCTACTTTTGGGCCACCCCTGCATTTACTGGCCTAAAAAGAAACCAATCGGTGCTAAATTGCCTTAGGAAGTGAAAGATACGTTGGTACGATGTACCAATTGTCGTGACTCTATTTTTTAGTGTTACTGAAAATATTATACAACAACCCGTGTTCATTAAAACTTACTGCCCCTCTAGGAAAAGAAATCTAAAATCTAAACCTAATTGACATTTGTCGAAGCGAAGCGTCCTCACTCCTTCATCGAGGATGTTCAGAAAAGAGGTTTACCACGGCCTACTGAATTACTAAGGTCGAAGAAGCTCTCCCAAACACGCTCAGGGACAGGAATTTTGACGTTATAGTTCCAAGTGACATTGTTCCGAAGATGATGACAACCTGTCTCGAAACCTGTTTGGAACCACTCGTTCACGGCTGGCCACATTTTTAGGGTTCCGAATGCGTCCGAACTAGTTTCTCAACCTTCGGCTCTCGGAACAGTGACGTCAAAATGTCCGTCTACTCTCATGTTTGGGAGAGCTTCTCTGGCCTCGTTATTGGAGATGCCGTGAGTTAACTTGGAATTGGAATAAGGCTGGACAGAAGTCTCTTATTAGGATTGGAATCAGGGTAAAGACTAGATTACGTAAAGATAGACTAGTAAATTAATGGATTTTTTTTTATGTTGCGTGAGCGGGAAGTAAAAAAGGTATAAAAAAACAAAAGAGGGCACTACAGTTATGTAACTTCTTATGATTCGTTCAGCACATAAATAAAAATGAATTAAGCACAAAAGGATGCTTAATATTTTGCTGAGCATCTGCTGACAATTTTATCAAAATATTTGCTCCAAAAATGTAAACGGGAAGG
Source organism: Hylyphantes graminicola (assembly GCA_023701765.1). Taxonomy (NCBI): domain Eukaryota; kingdom Metazoa; phylum Arthropoda; class Arachnida; order Araneae; family Linyphiidae; genus Hylyphantes; species Hylyphantes graminicola. The sequence goes on along the minus strand of CM043120.1, from coordinate 26,685,699 downwards.
CCGCTACAATTTATTAACAGTAGACGCTATTGAGCGATCCTATTTAAGTGCTATTCCCAACCCTGTCAAACGCTTTGCTCCAAAACGTATACCCACAGAATACCAAAAAGGAGTTTTTGAAATTAAATGTGTGCCTTGAATTTCAACAGGAAGCCTACACCGTGGCCAGACAATGCCACCTGATACCGCCGTCCGCCGAACAAACCGAATATCACATGTTCCAGAGGGAAAAAGTCGAAATCCATCTACCAGAGCTCTTTCATAAAATAGGTAAGAGGTCAGAGCAAGAGCGATTCAAGTTCTGTTATGAGTCGGGCAGTTTTATGGATCACGTTTATTTACTACTATTTGACTATATGTTCTAGTTTTTGAACGTTAATGTGGAATTTTGAAAAGGTTTTCAAACCAAAGTGTACCTGTTAATCTAATAGGGAAAAAGAAATTTTGTAAGTCATATTAAATTATATTTAATATTTTTACAAACTTAGCTGGATTACAGGGTTCTATAATCTTAGTTTTTGAAAATGGTTCTAATATATTTTTTAATTTTCAATACATAATTTTTTGTCAAAATATTCGAACCAATTTTTAAAAGATTCCATTGGATTAGCACAGAGACACTTAGGTTTGGAAACATAATTTCTTTTAAGAACGAAAATCATCCTGCTTATAATTGAGCTTAAATCATTTCTATACTGGCATTTTTATGTTCTGTACCTTTTTTTGGGCAGAAAATTGTATTTTCTGAAGAAACTATGGATAACTATTTTTAAAATGTTTGTACTTTCTCTTAATTAAGTTTACATCTTTCGTTTACATATTACAATAACAAAAAATGCCCCAATTAAAAAATTGCTATATTAAAAAGTTCGAGAAATTAACTCTTAAATATTAATTATATGTTCCTGGTTCTCTTCACTCTAAAAAATGAATGCTCAAAAACGAGGTCATTTTCCTTAATTTTGACGATTCCTTTACTGGCAAATGCTCCGAGTTTTCGTTTCCTCAAAGTGAGGAAATTTGAATCGCCATTTTTACGAGGATTTGAATGTCGTATAATCTATAGAAATATTTCGTCATTTTTGAACATGTGAGTACAGCAATGAGATTCAGTTTCCTCAAAATCAAGATACAGAATCGTCAAATCACGATCGTAAGAGTGAGGATTCGCGTTTATTACTCAAAAGTCACGTGATAGTTTGACGAAATAATCCTCAAAATTAACGAAATGAGGCTTGAGGACTCATGAATCGTCAAAAATGAAAGTCTTATTTCTGAGAGTGTTCCCAGATAGATTATACAAAAAAGGAACACATTCTAATTTTAAAGAATTTGTTTTTAAAAACAATATCCATAGCTGTTTTGATTAAATAAAAAGGTAAAAGCCTTTAAAATAAAATTCGTGATAGTAAATTGATTGGAAAGCAAAATCTGGTATCCGGGTATTACTTTAAAAACCCTCATATCATTTTTGTCCATAAAAAATCTCGTTTTGTATCCTCCAGTATTTCGGATGTCCTTTCAATTTATACAGAACTCTTTCAAGGAAACTAAAATGTTATAAAATGTGAATATTTATGGCGTTGGTAGAGTGTTTTGTAGATTTATCTATATTTTTGGTTTGATCTTTTAAACATCAAACTGAATCGGCGTTTATTTTGTGATAGTTTTTAAGTTTTAGGTATGGTATAAAAGCTAAATAAAACTTGAGTGGTTCAACTGTCAGTAATGCAAAATTATAAGCCGGAGAATTTTGAAAGTCGAAAGTAAAAAAAAAAATACTTTCAAAAGGAAAAATTTGTTATTTCAATCCATCTTTATTACGTTTTACATAAAATCTGGTACACTATCAAACCGCATTGAAAGACTTTTGTCAAGTACTTTTCAATCAATAGTTTCTGCTGGGATTTAAACTTTATCGATAAAAATAATTGTTCAAGGATACAATTCGCTGAAAATAAGTCCTTTTCAAGTTTTAGAAATCTGTGGCTTACTATAATATTCGATTTACTGTCATCGTTGATTATTGCAACTTTGCACCTTTAACCATTAAAAACTCATACAAAATTCGCATTAATATGAAAACCTTAACCAAAAAAAGTAAATTTTAGAATTTTTTTTTCATTTTCTTCAACTCGAACAGTTACGACTAAGTCAAAATCGTGAAAAATCAGATGTCCTTGTATACAAATACAATGTACTTTTAATTCTATACCAGCTCAATTCTTATTTAGATTGCGTTTGTTTTTAAATTGTTTCATCTTGTTAAAAAGTAATTTTTTTTCTAAAAAAGTTCCTGTAATGAAATAAAAAAAATCACTAGTTATCTCCTTTTTTTAAAACGAATCCTTCAACTAAACTGTGATAAATAAGTTCTTTACAAATATTCAAAACTTTATTTAATGCTTAAGGAAATGCATTTTAACCAATCGCCTGAAGAAACTTTTAAATAAGTAAGCTAATTAAGAGGATTAAATCTATTTAATTAAGTTATTTACAGATAAGTTAGAGTTTTTTAAAAATAACTGTTTAACCACTACAATTTTTTAAAAAAATTTAGTTTGAGGTAGGTAAGGCATTACAATACCTTTTCTTTTTTGTCTTATTTCTCAGTTTTTCAAAGAAAGTTGTAACTAAATTATTTCTTTACTGAATTAATTTCGTAAAAGTGGAAAACTTTTCTTTAACTGCTGTAGTTTTTAAGCAAAGTTCTTTTGTTATTAATGCGGAAAGTAAAATCCGTTTAATTTATCAATATTTTTTTTGGAATGATAAGAACTGTGCTGTAGTATTATACATGACTATTCAAAAATAGTCTTGTACAATACAAAACATTAATACGCAGGAAAGATTCATTAAAATTCTGTATGAGTTTAAAATATTATCTGATGCATTTTAAAAAATCAGTAGAAAGATCCATTTAAAATATGATTTTGTCCAGTAATAAATGCAATTTTTTAAATTGAGAATTGATTTTGCGTCATGAGCTATGAGAACCAGCAACTTCAAAGTTAAAAGTGAAGCGCCGGAACAACACGGCCACCATATTTCCCAACGGTTAGAAGTAAAAAGAAGCAATCTTGTGGATGTTAAGCAGTCTCTAAAGGAACGTCATTCACAAAAATCTTTTTTAAAAAAAACTTTTTATAAAGGTTTCAAATAACGTTTTAAGATCGTAATGAGAACCTAAAAGTTTTAAACATTTGCAAATACGAAAAATTTCCGTTAAACAATTTTTTTACGGTGTGGTGTTTTGGTTACAGCTTCAATACAATAAAAAACTATACCACATTTAACTTTTTAACAGAGGAAAGAAAAACCCGAATTTAACGATGTTATCGTCCCGCATTTACAATTTAAGTTAATTTCTCGAATAATCTAATTAATTAAGTTAATTTCTCGACTCTATTTCGTTAGCTTTGTTTGTATTTTTAATGAGATTTAGCAACATACGTTTTTATAATTGCTAATTATATTTCTTTCAAGAAAAAGCTTTAAAAAATCTAGATTAAAAAAAAGTTTGGCATGTTTGTTTCTTGGTAGCGAACAGAGTTTAGTGAGTGTTAAAAATAGCATTTTCAAAATTTGTCAGCAATTTTTCTTTGGGAGACTTAGTATGGCATGGGCTAAGGTCATCTTTAAAAATATCCAATTTATAAATTTTATTTAAGTACTAACTTTTGGGCGTGGGGGAGTCTAGCGGCTAAAGCATTCGAATTGCATGCGGGTTCGGATACGGTCTTCGCCAAAGTAACTGCCGACCTATAAACGGTCCATGCTGCAAAAAATTTCCGACGAACGATACCCCTTGAAAAGAGTGCACGTTAAATATGCTACTAAGTTCCAACGCTGCTTACGATGTAGCCCTTAACGGTTGCGTCGGGAGCCTACTCGGGTATAGGCTCGTCACTTGACTGTGGTTCTAAATTCAGACGCCCTTTGTCGATAGCCCTCGTGTAGCTCTATTGCCCGATAATTCAAACTACTTAGATTACTTAGATTAGAATATTAGTGAAACTATAAAATCTTACAGCGATATGAAGTCCAAGATATTAAAAGTCTAGCAATGAGGTCGAAATTCCGAAATTGCTATATTTTTTTTTCGTTTTGTTTTTACGTTTCGTAGAGTACCGATTCTAAAAAACGGTTTTTGAACATTGGTAAGTCTGTCTTAAATCACTCTACAGCAAGAACTAAAAGAGCAACGAACTTCAAATTTGGTGCACTAGCTTGTAGAACGTAAATGAAAAAGAAGGAATGTCGGAAGTTACACTCTTAAAAACAAAAGAGCGAAATCCACTCCAGTAGGAGAAGTGCATTTTTTACACTGGAAAAGAGTGAATATTAACTCAGACTGAGTTCAAATCACTCGTTTGGAGTGATCCTGTTGCAGGTTTAACATACAAAGGATCCACTCCTATGAGGGAAGTGCATTTTCTAAACTGGAGAAGTGAAAATTCACTCAGATTGAGTTAAAATCGCTCGTTTGTTTTAAGAGTGCAGAAGGTTTTCGAGAAAATCGTGAGTGAATGAGTAGCTGCCATATAGCATTTTAGGTTTTAAAATTAAAATACCGTTGTAGGGTACATAACATTTAAATGAATTAATTTATTAAGTGCTAATTGAAAGTTATGTAGTGTTACACACACCTAGTTTTTTTCTTTGATAATACTTATTTTTTAAACGTCATTAGATCTTAATAATTCTATTTGGAATGGAAACTTTCAAGGATAAACTGTCATAGCTATTTTAAAATATACTGAAGTCTGTACAGAAATTACTAAAATAATGTCTTGCATAAAGAATAATAAATAATGAATAAAAAATTTAATTACTCTAACTCATTTTTAGTAAAGATTCTGATAAAAGCTGCAGTTTTATATTGTAATGTCAGAGCCCTAACATCAGATTATTTTCAATTAGGCTGATGTAAATTTAAAAAAGATTTAGTAATGTAATTTTCTTTTCGCTTACTCAGTAAAAAACGAGAAAATCTGAAGTCTTCGCAGTTTCTAGTCAAATGAAATTTCGCGTATGGTTTACTGTTGCATATCATCGAATAAAATAGCGAGTTTAAAGCTGAATTGATATTTTTTATTGCTTCTTATGATTCATTATTTTTGGACTAAAGACAATTAAAATTGATTGAAATTTATATTCCTTTATTTTTTCCACCTTAGGGTAAGGTGGGGTAAGTGGGCCATTGGGGCAAGTGGGCCAATCCCCCCCCTGGCATTTCCCGAATTATGGACGTAAAAAAAATCTGTTACAATATTTTTACGTATTTACCCCAATATATGCAGGAAACATCATGGCATCATTTTCATTTAAGTATGTAACAAGGTGCAATCCTTTTTGCGATATTTTTTAAAATTGCATCTTCTCGTAATTCACGCCATCATACTATTTTTTTTATTTATTTCCAAACGGTTCATGATACAAAACAAAATGTTATATATTTTGAAAGTGTATAAAGCATAGTATCTTTTTGTAGTGTCATGTACTTGTGATGTTGATAAGGTTAAAAGAAAATTGGGGTGGCCAGTTGCCCCGCGTTTGGGGTAAGTGGGCCACCACAATGGCGGGGTAAGTGGGCCAGGGGTGGCCCACTTGCCCCAACTCTTTAATATACTTAAAAAAGTCATATTCACTGATTCATAGGGTTAGTCATATTCACTATTCATAGTCCTATTGATTGACATAGGCCAGTTTAAAATCTGTAGCCCTAAAATTTTTTTACACTACATGCAGAAATGACAAGATGAAAATTAACGTATTTTTTCTTGTAGTAAGCTTGCATGCCAGAAAAAGTTGCTATGGGGGAACTATTAAAGATACATCATTATTATTATTATTTTTTTTTTTTTTTTTGCCAGATATAAGCTTAGAGAAAAATCCATTCAGACCAAACATCTTCTCTCTGAAATAACTGCGAACAGATCTACTCTTAAAACCATAACTAGGCTAAGAACAGGACACCACAGGGGTATGAAGATAGATAGAGATGGAAAGAAGATCTATAGAAGCTGTGAACATTGTCCTGATACACAGCTTACGCCTACTCACATCTATGAGTGTCCGGCTATGAGTGCCAGCCTGAGAAAGATTGGAGTACTGCCGACTTTGATAGATCCGTATGAAGACAACATCAAGCAAGTCGTAGAAGAAATTATCAAAATTCACGGACACATATAAAGTTCGACTCTCACGGACACGACAAAAAAAAAAAAAAAAATTACTTTTTTTTCAAACACTCAAAATATTATGTAGATTATTCCACTTGCCCCACCATATCTCTACCAGTTATGTGTAAAAATATATTAGGGGGGTGACCCACTTACCCCACCTTGCGGGGCAAGTGGGCCACTCGGATGACCAAAAAGAAAAACATATTTTTTAAATTTATTTTTTGCCAATTTGTGTTAAGGCTGTCATGGGTACAGTAATAACATGAGGGAATGGACCACAAAAAAAAAATAAGTTGTTAGGCCGATTACATCTAGTGGTATGAGGGTCTAAAGTCGAATTATGCCAAAAAGGTGGCCCACTTACCCCACCTTACCCTACTTATAAAAAAAAAATCTGCGCAGACCCAGCCCTGTTCTACACGATAATTTTCTACTTAGTAACTAGGATTTTTAGTAAGCCAGATTACTTGGAGAATTATTAAACATTCGCACCAATCGCAGAAAAATAAAATAATGATAATAATTAAAATATCTGTAGAAAAGTATATTTTGAGCTTTCAATCAAATAGTTTACTGATTAAATAACCATTATATTCATTAATCTTTATTTGTCGAGAGCAGCTTATTAATTGCCCACATCAGTAATTCTTTAAAAAAAATTCTCTTTCGTACTAATGTACTACTTAAATGATGAACTAAGTAAAATTAAACTTACTTTAATAGTGGAAATCAACAAAATTCATTTTAGTTTTTCTCCTGAGAGTACACGGAAGTAATTCTAAAACTTTTAATCTCTTTTACTTCGGGTTTCAAACTTCCGTCAAACTTAAAATGGTACCCATTCAACTTTGTTTTAATTTAATTAGGGTGCTTAATTTGATTGTATTGACTTAATTGTTAAATCTGAACTAAACAAATAGGATACATTTTAAAATTATTCACTATAAATGTGGTTTTCTTGAGTTAGGGGTTTACTTAACTTTTGGAACATCTCCTAATCTCGTAATGAAGCGGTTTTTATAGTAGATGATCATTTAACATCTACTATAAATTTATCTATAAATTACCTTAAATTTTATTTATTTATCTATTAAGTATTTTATACTTTTTTTAACTATATTTTAAAAAGCAAAGTATAACTTTTTTTGTCCCACGTTAGCCAGTTAACAATGCTGTTTCTCGTTTTTGAGAGGCAGCCATTTTATTGAAAATGTTTTAACTCTGAAAACATTCAAACCATTTATTCAAAAAGATATTTTTTAAAATAAGTTTTAATTCAAGTAGAGATAAAGCATGCCGACGATTCTTTTTAGCTACCAGTGGCTTAGCTATATAAATGAAAATACCGTCAATTGGGGTAACTTTGGCCCAAGTATAAAATCGTATTACTGACTTTCGTTAAATATTTTTACTTATAGGTCAGAGTTACAACTAACTGAAAAATGCATGCACATTTTTAAAGCGTACATTTAATTCTAAGTTATCAGCTTGAATATTTTAGGCGCCATTGTCGATTGACGTAACTTTGGCTAATTTATTTCTTCTTATTTTATTTTTGTTTCGTGAAAATTCTATCCGAATTAGAAAATTTGTTTTTTATTGTTTACTCCTCGTTTAGTAACAAAATTTTTTAAAAAAATGTTTTTTTAGAGTTTATAGAACATTGTTTAGATATTTCTGTGTTTTGATTTGTTTTTCATTACAGGTACGGGCACTATCACGTGGTCTCCCCAAGCTTTTGGCCTTCTGACCGGCAAATTTGACGAAGGAGTCCAACTACTGTCCAGGGGATCATTAAAAGTAAGTAAAGTTGCATTGGGTGCCAGTTCATTTGTAGGTCTCGTCATTCCCGTGCTGTTAGGCGTGACTGATTTTATGACAGTGAATATGAAACTGATTTATGTAAAATCTGTATAGCCCTCGTGTAGCTCTAGTGCGATGATAATGTAAACTAAACTAAAATATGTTATAATCCAAAAGTCAGGTTGCGTTTAGTGAGCTCATGTGATGCATTCATTACTTGACGCCTTTTCAAAACTACTTGGCCCGTCACCAATAACCTTCTTGAAGGTCTAGTGCGAGGGTAATGTAACCAAATCTGACTTATACAACCCCTATTAAACTTCTATGAAGCTCCATACGACAACCTTCCAAACAGCCTCATTACTTAGTATGCGGAATACACAACTCGATTATCGATTAAAAATTGGTTTAAAACATTAAAATAATGCATTTATAGTTGTAAAAAATCCATAATCTCATTCAACCATCAAAAATAATACCATCACTGATTTCGTTATGAACCAAAAAATTCCTAGAAATCTAATTTGTTTCTTGTGAAAGATGAACTAATGATATCAATGTTTCCGAGTAACACAATATAGAATTTGCGTCCTTCAAATAATTTTCACGTAAGTATAAAACACGATGGGATTTTTACTTATTTAAAAGTTTCTGAAAATATAAGTAGTAAAGTAACGGACAATAAATATATTTTTGTAAGACTTAGTCTTTAAATTATTTGAAGTAAATCATTCATTCAAAAATGACGAAATGGGAAGAATATGTGCCTTTATATTAAGCCGTATTGGACCAACACCACCTAGATTAGAAGGCCGGCGAACTAAATGCTTGGCGTCATATTAGTGGACCGATTCTATGGCTTTGACCAATGATCATTCGTGACTAGACCTTGTATTTGAATACAGTTTTAAGATAAGATGAATGAAAATGCGACGTCATCTTAAGATACGACGTTATTGGTCAACAAATCGAAATTGGTCTACTAGTGTGACGTTGTGTTGCTTAGTTCTTCGGCCTTTTAATCTAGGTGGTATTGATTAGACACTGAATTTTTGGGGTACTTTTTCATTCAAAAGAATTAAAAAAACGAAACTAACATTGTGGGTATTTTTTATCTTTCTGTCTGCCAATGTACAATTGCTGAAAAAAAAATCCAAAATGTATTACTTATTAACAAAATTTAGAATATATTGAAATTGCTAGTTAAGGTGATAAAGTTTACCTCAAAATATAGAAAACCATGAGAGTAAAATATGGTAGCCCTTTCCGCTGATTCGGCAATTCATGTGTTGATCCACCCAACCTTTACTTTTGATACTAATCTTTTCCATTCATGTCGTTTAAAAATCCCCCAATAGTATGTTTCTCTGCCTAAAAACTATAGTAGTTGAGAAACAACTTCTACAGAAAACTCTGTACTCAGGTAGAAAAAGGACTTGCAGGGATTGTGAACATCACTGTTTTTTTTTTAAGTTTTAATATTTTTGATTATCACTAATAGCTAGATAAGATGTTGTAGGGTCTTTTAACACTAATAACATATTCCTCAACACGCATTTTCCGTACAGATTCTATCTATTTTAGTCGAGTTTTATTTCAATTTCTGAAAGTTAAAAATATTCATGTATTTTATCAAGTAGAGGATCCTACGAAACGTTTTTGGTCCTTTGTTCTCTAAATTACGATTGAGACAAAATATATTCAAAAAATTCCACGATGCAAGTATTTTCATGTGGACTTTGTTATTAGGTTTCACAAAATAGCCAGCTAAACGCCGGCTATTTCCCAGCACATGTGAACGCGTCTTATGACCGGTGCTGGCACGCGGTGGTTAAAGACATCATGCCGCTGAGGATACTTTCCAGGATTCTTTCGTCGTCTAATCTCATACATTTATCGTGCTTAATTAAAAAAAAATCTACATGAGGGCTACTCCCATAGCCAAATATAGCCTTCATGTAGCTCTAGTGCAACGACAATTCAACTCAACTAAGGTGACAGGAAAGTATAAAAATCAACTGTTCTTGAAAAACACTTTCTATAACTGCAAACTTTGCTCTAAATGTGAGCTTCTGCATAGAAAGTGCCTTCGAAACAACCTGTGAAGAGTTCCAAAGAAATTTCATTTGCTAAAATGGCGCGAAATTCTCGCAAAGAAATTCTTTCAAAGAATCTTCTTCAAACATGGATGGAAATCAAATGTGATATATTTATATATTCCTAGAGCGTAAGATTCGTAATTCTTCTACTGCATTTGGAATTCGTGTGTAGTCTTGATGCTTTTATTCCACGGCTTGCTAGATTTTATTTTGGACTTTAGTCAATCAAATTAGAAAGTTGAGTTCTGGGTGGTTCTTTGAGTTTTCAGTTTGTGCAAATCATTTTGAAAGGAGAAAACGTTCGCGATTTTGAACAGACTTAAAATAATTTAGTTTTTTTAATCTTTAATCTTTTGTGAAGTCGAATTTTCAAGTTTCGTTACATTGTATTGAAATTTTTCAGGTATCGCTTAACATTCTCATAAAATGTTGATTTTAGCACTTTTTAAAGAGTTTTTTCAATAAAATTAATTGGCGGAGTGGTGAGCAAGAAAAAATTGACTATTGTTGGATATATCCTAATTTGTCATCCAGTTGCCACTGGTGCCAATACCGAAACGTACAAACACTGAAATGTATCAAAATCTACTTTTTCCAAAAGCTTAAACGTGGATGATAAGGCGTTTTAGTGTAAAAATCAAAAAATCTTTAAAATTTAATAAGCAGAAAATCGCATAATCTTTTCTATTTAAACTCGTTTTAAAAGTTATTACGTATTCATTCAGAATGAAATGAAATAGTTAAATTTTACAAAAAGATATTGTGATTTCAAAAGTTATGAATTAGTTCTTTGGGGTTGAACATTACTCCTAATAAAACTAAAGAAAATAAAAAGTGTCGTACAACAGACAACTGGAACAGACATGTCTACAGTGACGCCACAGTTGCACTAACCGTTGTTATAAATGCCACAACCAAACTACCCGGCAGCTAATTCGTCTAAACCCGAACGATCCTGCCTACAGTGATGCCACAGTTATTTCCAGCATTGTCTTCTTCCCCCCAAACAAACCACCCTTCACCCCGCTCGAAATGACCATTATTATAATAAGCGACTGGTTCAATCGCGATATAGACATTGGAACCCAGTCGGCAAGGCGCTTGCCTCGCATGCGAAAAGTTCCTGGTTCAAGTCCGCGCATTTCCGAAATAACTGCACACCTATAAGCGGTCTGTGTTACCAAAACTTCAGACAAACATACCCCTAATAAAGGAAGTGCACGTTAAATATGTTCATAAGTCCTGACGCTGCGTATACGATGTCGCTTCTAAAAGTTGCTGGTGTCGGATCGTCACTTGACTGTCGTTCTAAATTACGACGCTGTAGAAAAAAAGTAATACTCATGTATCTTTATTAGTATGATGAATCCACTCAAACACGGTGTTGTTTCAGAGCTTATCCGCCCTCCAAGACCGGCTGCAAGTGGATGACGGGCGAAATCCCAAAGACCAGCTGAAGATGCGCGAGCTAAACCATCTGGCGGACAAGCTCGGGTGCTCAATCACACAGCTCACCATTGGTAAGTTCTTGATGGCTTAGATAAATGTGAAAACGTGTCATATCCACAGTCCCTATTCCCAACCAGATGGAGCATTAACCCTTTCCTTTCTAAATCGGCCCTGGTAGCCTTACAACTAAGGACTTGATAATGATATTCTTATGACATTTTACGCGGAAACAAAAATCCTGCGTAGTGAAAGTGTTGAACGTCAGTCTATTACACGCATCTTTTTCTAGGCATACACTGAGGGATAGGACATTTGAACCATCGCTTCGCCAAACATCCTACATTTTCTCCAAGACTTTACTGAAAGCATTTTCATACATCGGTGATTGGTTTGGCATTGTGTCAAGTGGGCACACAAAACCTCCCCTCGACGAGTGAAAATGCTTCCAGTAACGACTTGAAGGAAGAGCGGAGATGTTTGGCGAAGGTTCGCGTACCCTGATTCTCCGTGTATGTCTAGCTAAATTGTGATGATGCGTCAAGTCCGCTATTTAACGTGTTGGACATCGAATGTAATTAGGACTATTTGCCTTGTGGTCCCACCTAGGGTTCTACCTAATTGACTGTTAAACGTTCACATGGAGGCTAGAAATAGACAACTAAAAGCCTTCCGTGCCAACCTAAGTTTTTTTAGCCCTTTCATTACTGAAACGGCCCACGACGGCCGTCCGGTTAAGGATTCCATAATGATATTCCTATCGCATATTACGAGGAAACAAATATCCTTCGTAGTGAAAGGGTTAAGAAGGCCCATCCAATATATCTCAAAGATCTTTGCACAAACATAGCACAAACTAATTCGTTTCTTGTCCCTCAGCCTGGTGCCTGAAGAGCGAGCAGGTGCAGTGCGTCCTCTTGGGTGCCCTTTCGGTGGACCACTTGTACGACCAACTTCAGGCATTACAGGTGAGTCACTCCTAGTATGGCACGTCTACCACCGTATCTACAGGGTGGTGCAAATAAAAGTGGCCCCAACGTAGATATAAGAAAAGGACAAAAATGTTGATAAGTCAAAAACAAATACAAAAACAGGTTTGCTAACTGAAGCTATTGATCGCTTCAATGTTAACCCCAAACAAACCCTTGGCGAATTATTTGCCGGCAACTACGATATGGTTTGAGAAGGTATTTGAAATGAAATATAAACAAGGTTTATAAAGATGATCAAAAAAAGTTTCCACTAGTGATTTCGATCGTTATTTATCCTAGAGAATAGGACCTTTTGTTTTTGCTAATACACACAAAACTTTCTAAATTAATTGCGACACACAATTGACATAATGGGACGTCTTCATACAATACGAACTGAGATCTGAACTGGCCAATAGTCTATGAGTAGCTCTAATGTGAAGCTAATCCGATCCAACCCATGCAAAAACATGTTCAAGGCGGCTTCAAGAGTTTTTCTCTCCAAGCATTTCAGCGTATTACTATCTCTAGACCGGGGCCGCTTTTATTTGCACCACCCTGAATAAAAATTACTTAGACCACACTCAGCAGGTGCAACAGATAAGAGTATAGTTAGTTTTTTAATCTTTTCTGATGAGAATATAGTGTTAGTTATTTTTGTAGATCTGGCATTTGACCACTTGCTGAAGAACGTGAAGTATCTGTGTCTGATTAACAAGAATCAATTGCAAGTTTCTGGGATGCTTTACGATAGCCCTCATGTAGCTCTAGTGCAACGAAAATTCAAAAATTACCTAACCGGGGATGCTTAACAGCTAATTCAGTGTCCCACTTTCTTAAGTAAGGGGATGGATTATTTTACTTTTAACAAGTTGCAATTCGAATTTATTTCTAACTAGCAGTATGGTCCCACCTTACTGGGAACCCGTTAACTTCTCATTGCTTCCTTTTAGATGCTTACTTGTGAATATACACTCAATATCTAAACTAAAATCTATTCGTGTTGGCCCATTCGGACTTAAAAAAGCAAACACTAATAGAGGATGAAGCAGCCTTAGGGCGAGCGCATATCTCAACCAAACTCAATCAACAAACTAATATAGGATGGCGTCAAGCCCCCGTTTCGGCCCGGTCCATGTATTTTCAAACCATGTTATATTCTCGCAAGCCCACGTGGATGACGTATCTTTGAAACTAATTATATTAATTAAAAATCACAATCAAATATGAAAAAACTAAGCCTCAGGTGCACACGTAGGTATTAAAAGCTCAGAAAGGAAAGGAATCTATAATAAAAAAAAAGGAAAGGAATCCTTAAAAGGAATCTATATTAAAAATTTCGAATTTTTTAGAGCGATCTAAGTAGGTCTATTGCGATCCACAGACAGACAGACAGATGGACAGACAGACTTTTTCTTTTATTATTATAGATTGTGGCGCATAAAATAAAATATTCAAGTCCTCGTAAGTATTTGAAAACTGCAATGATTCTCCAGAATGATGATTGCAGAGATTCCAAACACATTCGTAATCATTATTAAAAAAAATAACAACAGCATCTTCCACATTTTTTAATTTATCTACAGGAAAAGAGTCTGTGTAAAGTGATTTATATGCCATTCAACTAGCTGTCCAATTTATTCATAAGGCACGGATCAAATATGTATGGTTAACACAACCATACCTCTTTCATTTCAGATCATACCCAAGCTCACAACCAACATATCCATCGAACTCGAGAAGATCTTAGACAACAAGCCCACCAGACATCCCCAGCAGAGGTGACTAGAGCAGAGTCGGGGTCCGTCACTGGACCTCGGCTCGCCCACTAAGGACGCCGCCAACGAGGCCAAACCTCAGTTGCCTGTCATCGAAGAAACCCAGCAGCCGGCATCATTGCTAGACACTGTCAGATCATCGTGTGTGGTGCAGTGATGTGGTGTCTAGTAGCATACAATGTCGTATGATCACTCTGCCGTGGGCAGGTAAACTGCAGTAATCGCAACAATGAGTTGTATCACTTTTGATCTGAAATAGAAAAAAAAATCCAGTATGCTTTCTTATTTGTTAGACTAATTGAGTTCCTGCATCAATGGTCCAAGTCATTATGGAAGTCAATGCAGTTTACCTGCCCACGGCAGCACTCTCCGATATGGTAAGGTGATTGTACTAAGTATGTGTTTAGGTGAAGGTACAGCTGCGGAAATAAAAAAAGTACCACTAGTGATTATTTCAGCCATTAGTCACCCTATAGAATCGGACCTTTTGAGATTGTGAACAATTAACGTTCTGAGTTAATTGCATGACACAAAATTTGCATAAGGGGCCGTCTTCATATTAAATATGTTACGAACTTTGAAATTTCCAATGGCAACACCCAATTTTAATAACTTAGAAATGTTAAGCACTCGTGAAAACCCTTAAATCTAAGTTTTTGTTACATTTGGATGAATATTTGACGAGTTATTCAATCGAATCACTTGTGGACCTTTTGGGGATCATCTCTAAAATGACAAGCGCAGTCTAGTTCTTCCTTTTGCAAGGCCGTCTTTATTTATCAATTACACATAATGTTATACACAGTCCCCTAAAGGGTAATTAAAAAGTATTTTGTGATTTACTCAGCAAATTATGAATAAAAAATTTTAAAATTTGGGATTTCGCTTAAACTTCCTGTCTTAAATGCATTTCTGTAAAAATATTGAGGGGTTTCTATTCATATTTTTTTTAAAAATTAATATAATAATTATTAAAAAATATAAAAATTGTTTTAAATACCCAACTATTGAATGCATTTTGTTTGGGTTATTATAATTTCTTTTCAGTAACAAATTCGTTTCATTATTTTAATTATTTATAGATTGGGATAGTTTTTTATGTGCAACTCATTTAACATTATGGGACCTAAACTTTGCATGTCTCTAACTCCCCTAATAATGCTTAAAAACTAACAAAATTTGGCATTTCGTATTAACATAGGTCATAGATTTGAAATAAGGACTCAAAAAGGGGTGTTACTATTGGAAATTTTAAAGTTAATAACATTTTTAATATGAAGATGATCCCTTATGCAAAATTTGCGTCATGCAATTAACTCAGAATGTTAATTGTTTACAATTTCAAAAAGGTCCGATTCTATAGGGTGACTAACGGCAGAAATAATCACTAGTGGTACTTTTTTTATTTCCGCAGCTGTACAACCTCAGTGGTCTGTTATCGAAGAACCGAACCCAGTCAGCATTGTTGCTGGACACTGTCAGCATCGTGAGTGGTGCAGTGATGTCTGCCGTGGGCAGGTAAACTGCAGTAATCACAACATTGAGTCGTACCATTTTTGCTCTGAAATAAGCTTTTCAAGTATATTTTCTTATCGGTTGGAGTAATTGAGTATTTGCAACAATGGTCTAAGTCATTATGAAAGTTACTGTAGTTTACCCTCCCATGGCAGAATGTGGTGTCTAGTAGCATATATCCTATGATCACTTCTTAATACAGTAAATTTTATATGTAGGAAGGAGATCGTAAGATATTGCTATTACTAGGTGTTTAGGCAAAAGTATAACATCAGCTGTTCCTCAATCGAGGAACTGAATACCAGCTGCCTTTATAATAGGGTACTTGACTAAAAAAAAATTATTGGCTTAAAATGCTCGAATGCCAAAATTATTAGACCCGTATTTTTTTTTCAACTACCCCATAAAAAGGCAGAAAAATGAATTTAAAAATTATGAAAAATCACTAGCTCCTGAAAACGCTTTCTGGCTGTCACGTGGTATCTGTGATGTCGCTATGAACTATAAACAAACTTTGAAACACCACATTGGAATCGATTTTAGGCAAATTTGAATTATACGCTTCTGCAAAAAAGTCCTACATTTTCTCAATATTTATTATTTCAATAGTAATTTGATTAAATCAAGTTTATTCAGGAAACTATAATTTAAACAACATTGGAGGGTATTTTAGCGATACAGTCAAGTACCCTATTGCCAGCAACAATGTAATAGCGCGATGCATGCGGTGCCTAAGTAGTAGTAAGTTGTAAGATGCTGCGACTACTTTTGTATGTGTCTGGGTGAAGGTATGCGACATTGGTTTTACTTCTTCGAAAAGCTCTAGCAACCTCTGCATCGATGTTGGACACTGTCAGATCACCGTGTGTGCAGTGATGTTGGTGCCTAGTAGCAAAATATAGATTAGACCATGAAGGCGATTGTAAGATATTGTGGCTACTAGTATACTATTGTGACTCCAACCTTCCTGGCCTCTGCTTGTTGTTGGTCGACAACTTTTGTATTTGTTTAGGAAAAGGTACGATAATAGCTTATAATAGCTTACGATGTCTTATGAACATTTTACAAAGTCTGTAAAGTTCGGGGGATATCGTTGATTACTAAGACGGTATAACGATATTTTGGCTACTATAGAATAGAAACGCATATTATGGAAGAAGAACTACATAAGTTGTTAATCATCCACAGTCTACATCGCAGCTTAAACATTGCCTGGGTTTTGAGTCATGTGTGGTTACCTAGTAGCATACGATGTCGTGCGATCACTTTACGATATTTGCAAAACATCGGATATAGTTTAGATATCAGAAGGTCATCTACGATATTGTGGCTACCGTAGTTTTTGAACGAGGTTTTACTTTTAACCTTGAAGTGGCAAATACAAAGTGAAAAGTTTTCTTATTTTCTGAAAGTCTCCTCAAAGTCTCGAGGGGTTCGATCAGCAGCCTTTTATGATTATAAGAACAGTAAAACGATAAATAAAACTGCCGATAATATCAAAATATAGATTTAAAATAACAAAGCTTGATTGGAATAAGCTTTAATGAAAAAAATATTGGCGCTAACGTACATCTTTAATATCAAGGCCATGCATATTTTTCGCGTGAGTGCAACTTACCATAACCATTTAGTCTTTTTCTATGGAATTTTTTTTAAAGAAGTCTCACATCGAATCCGCAAACACTTTCCATTGATATTTCTTCTATTCAAAAAATATGATGCTGAGTATTTCAAATGAAAACCGAGGAAAAATTTATATCCGATTCTAAGCTGCAAATATTTCTTGCTTTTCCTCCAGAAGGATGACACAGGATGCAAATACAGAGCTTTTATTAAAATTAGACATTTGACTAGCATTTTTTGATCACATAGTCTTTGGCTTACAGTAATAAACTTCCATTTAAAGTAAAGTAGATGACCCAGGTAATTTACACTGTAAATATGTAACCTGACATATAAATGAATATCGAAATACCATCGGTTTCTCGAAATTTTCGAGAATCGCATAGCTTATTTAGTCAAGTAATCTTTTAAAGAGCGGCAATTAAATCGCTTGGAATGACAAGTATTTCTACAAGTTTGTAAAAAGTGAATTATGACGCAAATTTGTTCCGAAAAATTATTAGAAATGCGAAGCTTTTTTTTATCGTGACGCAATGGTTGTGCAAGAGTTTTTATTCACTTCTTAATTATTTTTGCACTAAAATAATTTTGTGCAGTAAAGTTTTAACTATTGAGCACAACTTTATGGAACCAAAAGTATTTTTTCCCTATGGATATGAACATGAAAACACACACAAAAATATTGTAAATGAAACGTAATTAGCAATTTTTAAAAAGTATTTTAATTAAAAATTGGCCTGATCCAAAATTTATGGCATGTATAATGCGTTTATTTGTAAATTGCGCTTACATTATAATCCGTATGATAAAAATGCTTCTCAGTATTTAAAGGTATGGCGTTTTAGCACAGACAAGTGCGGCTCACACATGAAACAAAAACGGGAAAAAATGGCATATATGTAGATAGTGAAAGAGTCCGGTTCGAAAAGCGGTACGACGCATTGTGAGACAAGTTGTCATTTGGACATATTAAAAGAACTGGCCACCTTTGTTACAAGTGTTCTTCCTAGTTTTGAAATAGATTGATCCTTAAACAGGGATCTCAGTCGCCAAAATACGTTAGCCGGACAAGAAACAAAGCAAGAAGCCTAAGACCTAAGTTATTTTCTCATGAAAGAAATGTATAGGATAAGGAAGTGTTTTCATGTTCTTTTAGTGTATGCATACCCGGCAGAGGGGACCAACGGCCAATAATTTACAAGTACCGGGTTCAAAAGATAGGTAAATATAAATTAACTTATGTCATTTTCGCAGGAATAGTTTTCACTATATTTTAGCCCAGAAAAAGATAGTGTCTTGTAGTATTGAATGTTAACTTCTAACAATATTTTCTTAAACATACTTAAAAATTATCCATGAGAAAATATCATAAGTTAACTTACAATTTACCCACATTTTGCTCCCGGTACCTGTAAATTGTCCGTCGGTCGCCTCTAGCTAGTATGCATGCACTAAAAGGATATGAAAACCAAATCCGATACATTTAATTCGTGAGAAAATCACTTGGGTCTGGGGGCTCTAAGACTGAAATGAATGTTAATGCATATTTAAAATGAGCTTGTACTTGAGAGTGAGTGTTAGGATAATTTAAAGAAAAGATTGTTTAAAAAAAATTGCAAAGCCCTGTCGTCCACGCTTGCATTGCCTACTGATTCTCGGGCATGTGTCAATGAACTGAAACATTTTGTGCTATTGTATCCAAATCAAATTAGCATTTAATTAACTTTATTGTTCTTCTGAGGCATACATGTTTTGCTTGAAAAAAGTGAGATATCTTTAATCATAGTGTGGGCATAGCCAAAGAACGTGTTGGTAGGTTGGGTGATCCGACTCCAGTATATATGTGTAGAGAGAAATCGATCAAAAGTTATGTGAAAAGGACAGATTATATCAGGGACCAAAACATGAGATGGTTACTTAAGCTTTACGATCATTCTTAAATCAAATTCATAATTTTTACATTCATAAAGGGTCCTTCTAAACACAGTTACTCTTGTCTATTAAAACAGCACGTCTGCTTTTGTATGTGCAATCTCAGCATCAAACTGCCTTAGTTAAATCATTAGAGAATAACAGCTTAAAAATTGAACAAAAAATATAATGCGCATTCTTATTAATGTTATACAAATCAGCATTGTAGATATTTGAGCTATAAATCCAAACCAGACATTTTTATTACTCTTTCTAATTGCATTAACTCACTATCCAATTGCTAAGCGATAGTCTTTCAAATTTAGCGCCAGTGTAATATATCAAAATGGTGATATTATATGAAGGATCTAGTTACAAAACTGACGTTCTCCATAAGCATAATTAAGATATAGGGTCCGGCCCGATAATTGGCGACTTCGTCCAATTAAATTTACCATTACACTCTCAGAAATAACACTTTCATTTTTGACGATTCATGAATCCTCAAACCTCTTTTCGTTAATTTTGAGGATTGTTTCGTCAAACTATCACGTGAGTTTTGAGTAAACGCGAATCCTCACTTTTACGACCGTGATTTGACGATTCTGTGTCTTGATTTTGAGGAAACTGAATCTCATTGTTGTATTCACATACTCAAAAATTACGAAATATTTCTTTAGATTAGACGACATTCAAATCCTCATAAAAATGACGATTCAAATTTCCTTACTTTGAAGAAACGAAAACTCAGAGCATTTGCCAGTAACGGAATCGTCAAAATTAAGGAAAATTTCGTTTTTGAGCATTCATTGTTTAGCGTGTATGAAATTTCGCCAATGATCGAACCGGACACTATATCTTACTTTGGAGAATGTGATTTTGGTAACTAGAACCTTCCTATTAATGATATTATATTCTAAAAATGTAACGGCTCATGCATAACATATCTTCAAAGAACTTCGATTCATTTAATTATGGATGACCTTAAGTGCTGAAGAGAACGTAGAATTAGACAATGCTGGTTCTTTTTCTAGAGCAACATCATCATTCTTTTTTATTATATTTCATTAAGAAAAGCTCTTATAGTTCGTTAGTAATATAGGGTCACATGGGGGAATTATGGATCACTCTCTTTCCGGGGTAAATAATGATCACTAAGTTTTAAGGATTAAAAATGGTTTTTAGAAAAAAAAAATTATGCCAAGTCATCATTATACATTCCATTTTCTTATATCAAGTTCAAAAACAATGTAACTCTGCAGCAAATAATAGAAAAAAATACTTTTTACACTACTATAAAAACATCTTCAAAAAAGATTGTCTTTGAAAAACATGATTTTTTTTAAGATCCATACTGGAGAAACATATTTGAACTAACTATATTGTTGGTGCTATTTTTCAATAGGAAAAGGTCTAAGCTTTTCATTCCGATATAAATTTTTTCATAATTATTTTTTTTAATGATTTTAAAGGTATATCGATTTATCCCCCAGTTTACTGGGGTAATTCTGGATCACTGGGGTAATTCTGGATCAGTGATATTTTTTAATTTTTCATGTGTTTTTAGCTAAGCGGTATACGTCATTTTGAAGCAAAAAATTAGATTAGGCTGCATTCCAAATTTCATTAAAAAATTCGAATTAATAGTTTATTTAAAATTTAAATAACAAAAAATTTAATCTACATTGAAATAACATGCAAATTCCATTTTTATTCAATATTTTGACTCTTTTCATTTCGTTAAACTTACGATTTTTCATGTGTTTACTTTTTTAATGATTTTAAAGGTATATCGATTTATCCCCCAGTTTACTGGGGTAATTCTGGATCACTGGGGTAATTCTGGATCAGTGATATTTTTTAATTTTTCATGTGTTTTTAGCTAAGCGGTATACGTCATTTTGAAGCAAAAAATTAGATTAGGCTGCATTCCAAATTTCATTAAAAAATTCGAATTAATAGTTTATTTAAAATTTAAATAACAAAAAATTTAATCTACATTGAAATAACATGCAAATTCCATTTTTATTCAATATTTTGACTCTTTTCATTTCGTTAAACTTACGAGAAACTTTCGAGATACTTCGAACTGTAAATTAATTTAACAAACGATAAATAACCGAATTTTCGAAAGAATGTAAATGGGAAATTGCGGCATAATTTATTAAAAAAGATCGTCATTATTCTTCGAGTTTAAAAAAAATTGGCAAACGATAAAGTCTAATTTTTTTCTGAGAAAGAAGATTAATAAAAAGTTAATTTAGGCGTTTAAAAGTTTGCTTTGAATTATATTTTAACTGCAACCAAAAATTAATTTACTTTTAATATGCATTACTGTAAAAAAAAGTGTGATCCATAATTACCCCATGTGTGATCCATAATTGCCCAAACCCGGGGTAATTCCTGATCACTCAATAATTAAAATAAAACTAATAATAATTAAGTTTTAGGTGAAGTGATTATTTAAATAAATTCTAAATTATTTAAGCTTACTCCATGCAAAATTAAATCTTTCTATCTTTCATACTTTAGAAAAAAATAGGATGTTGTGATTTTTTGATCCATAATTCCCCCATATGACCCTAGTGGATATTCTAAATACAGTCTTACAGTCCTGCACAAAAATTTAGACACAGACGCAATTCATGAAAAAATCGTCAATGTTACTATTTTTCAGTAGTTTTTTTTTTTAATATATAATCTTTAGACAGCATGAAAAATAATGGGGTAAAATTTTTTGACAAAAAATATAAATAAATTTGACTTCCATCAACAAATTAAAAATGTCCATACTTTCCTTGCCACAAAAGTATAGACACAAGTTTCCGTTTTATGCAAATTACTTAAAACCCCTCCCTCAACCACTTCCTGTATAGAATTTGCATAAAACGGAAACTTGTGTCTATACTTTTGTGGCAAGGAAAGTATGGACATTTTTAATTTGTTGATGGAAGTCAAATTTATTTATATTTTTGTCAAAATTTTTTACCCTGTTATTTTTCATGCTGCCTAAAGAATATATATTGAAAAAAATCTACTGAAAAATAGTAGCATTGACGCTTTTTTCAAGAATTGCTTCGGTGCCTAAACTTTTGTGCAGGACTGTACTTGTGAGACTTGAATAAAATCGCCAATTTCACTTATCTTGTATGGTATGTTATATAAATTGAATGAAATGTGTAATATTGAATAGCTTTGTAAATCTTGAAATGCTTTTGTGAATTTTGAAAAGCTTTTGTAAATCTTGAAAAGACCAAACAAATATAACTTTTTCTCCAAAACTATTGAAAGTTAATCGAAAATCACTCTTTTTGTTACAAATACATCAGTTCTAATAGTATAATTTAATAAAGAATGAAACAAAAATATTATTATGCAATAAATTTATGATTCTGCAAATACTTATGGCTAAACGGTATTCGTTTAGCAAACAATAAATGTGTAGTTCTACTATTTAAGTATAATTTGGTCACCTCTAGCATTTCATTACACACATTAATTTACAAATGTGCATTCAATTATAACAATATTTGTACTGACAATTTTTTTAATACTTGCTTGAATTGTTAGTCATGTTGATTTGTTCAAAAATATTTTATTAAAAAAAACACTTTATTTCTTTTAATTTTAACTCTATTTTAATTTACTTACTGCAAGCGAATTTAAAAAATTTCATGACGTCGATATACGCTCTATATAGGATGCACTAGTTTTGAATTTTAAAATGAGTATTAAATATTTGTATATGTCATCTGAAAAATTTAAAACATTCATTAAAAGCTTAAAATATAAATCTGAAGATATTTTCACGAAATTTTCATTGCATAAATTTTAATAAACCACATCATTTTCAAGCTATTGAGCTGAATATTTCAGTATTGGATTCGGGACCACCCTTTAATACTTTAGTGTTCTCATCTCTTACTCCCGATTTACCTCTTACTCCCATTTACTCCCTAGCAATCAATATTTTTTTTAAAACTAAAACACATATATCTTTCATTTCACGAGCATTTACATATTAAATTTCGAATTAAAAATCTGAATGAAGCTATTTCATTGCTTATCAATTATGCTATTCAAAAACATCTGTTATGAATATGGTTTACTTTTTAATTGAGTCAGAATTTTTCAGCAGATCACTTCTATATTAGATCACTTAAAAGTTGTTTGGAAGAGATTGCTTCAAATTGAATTGTAATAAATTGTCTGTAACAAATTGAATAAGAGTGTACATTTAAGAACAGAGGGTTATATTTAAAGTTGCGTTTTGAAATAAATACAAGTTTGATTATTTTTTTTTAGTCTAATATCGAAACAGTTGCATTTGTGAAGCAACGAAATTTTGTTGGCGTTAGACTATTGGAGCAATAGCATAAGTAATATAAGATGATTATTTCGACAATAGATAAAGGTGTAACTATGAAACCATGGGAAAATGTGTTATCTGAGAATAGGAATTTTAATCATTTTTCCCAATTTCTGGATTCATTTTAAATCAAAAATTACAAAACTTACAATTTTGTAATTAATAATTTTTTTAATTTCGTTTTTTTTTTTCAATTTAGGCTTTCGTAGATACAAATTTCTCTATCCATTTTTGAAATTGGGGAATCATATATTTTTGATGCAATCCATTTTTTTTGTTATCAAGCCCCCTTGTCCCACCAGTTCTCAGAAATTTATATAATTCTGATGCAAAATCATATTTTTACATTGTCTTTCGATCGCAATTTTAAATATGACCACCCTGTATAAAAAAAATTATAAATTGGCATTTCAAGTGCAATTGTAAAAAAAATTAAATGATAATAGTTGCTTAGGGCGATAGTTTTTTAGTGTTTCTCATGCGCTTTCATTTTTCTTTTATCCGTCCATTATAATGTGTGTAAATAATGGACCATTTCTTATTACGAAGTGTGAATAAGTTCCGTTGTGGCTTTTAAGTAGTAATTTTTTTAAAAAAAATATTTTGCTTTTAAAAAAAAAAAATGTGGGAATTTGCTATTAATTCCAAAATAAAAGAGTTTGATAAAATTAAGACTTATGAGCTGAACATCAATTAAAATTGATGGGATCCTGAAAATATTCTCGTCACTTGACTGAGGTTATAAAATATGACTCCCGTAGCCATTAGTCATCGTATGGCTTGGTGTGACGATAATGCTAACTAAACCGAAAATCTTAAAAGTTGATATTTTAAATAAGTAACAAACGAAATTAGATGATTTAAAAAAATTTAAATTTGTTGTTTATCAGCTGGTGCAGTTATCAAAGTGATCGAAACAACGCTGCGGTACAAAAGCCATTCCGTCACTTTCTCTAAATCAAATACAATAGAAATGCAACATTTTATACTTCAAAAAATTTTAAATTTTAGGCATACAGTAAGATGTATTCTATAGATCTTGTTAATAGCTTAACGGAACTTATTTTGTAGATAACTTCGTAATTAAAATTTTAGTATGGAAATTCCATACCCTAACGAGTCTAGCACCAATATATACTTATTGAACCACTAGTTTTGAAATATATGACAATTACTTGCATTTTTGATGAAAAACAGTCTAGACATGCAATAAAAAAAACTAATAATCGAATTCGAATTATTTATATTATGAATAATATTCTGATACTTAAAAAAACGCTATGGCCGGACGTATACCAATCGATCACTTGTTGCCAATAAACTAAAGATTGGCTGTTGCATGTATACATTGCTTTAAATCATCTCACCAATGGTCTATTTGCTTTGAAAACAATAAAACCAAAAATTTCTAAAATAAAATTAGAAAAATTTCTCTAAAAAAACAATATATTCTTTTATCATTAAACGAATAGTTGCAACTAAGAATGATATGATTTGTGTTTTCCCTTTGCATCTGCAGCGGTTGAATGAAATAAGATGCACTTTGAGATTTTTACTTTTTTTTTTAATTTCTCGTATGTAAAAAAGTATTTTTTATTTAATTTAAATTATTATAATCTTTAAATATGCTATATAGCTATTAGTTCTTTTACAGAATACTAGCTTCTGTTTATGTTAATATATCTTTAAAAAAGTTTAATCATTTTATTGATTTCGAAGATCAGGGTGCTCCAAAAGTTTTTTTTCTATCTATTCAGCGAGATAAATAAATTACAGTAGTGGCGATAGTTTTGCGCGAAAGTGTGTTCTGAAACACGCTTTACAAAAGTCATAAAAAATATTGTATTTATTTTTAGTAGTTTGAGAGAAATTTTAAAATAAATGTAAAGGTTTCAAAGTGCGTGTAGCTATATAAAATTTCATTTAAATCGTACCTACAGTTCTGGTGATCTTTGCCAATTTGTGATATAACCTATAGCTCTTTTATTCAGTGTAGATAAATCTAATTTACGGGTTCATATGATTTCCATGAGAGAACACTTGTAATTTATTCTGGAGCTTTATCTAATATATCGAAGAATTACCAATGAATACACGCTAAACTTGATCCTAAGCTGTTGGTAAATCATTTTACTAAAATTAGATTATAATTAGATTAGTTAGAGATTTTTTTGGATCAAACTATCAGCTTGTAATATTGACATAATCGCTTGAACAATGTAATTAGTAAATCTTATGGGCATTATAGATGCCGAATTCTTGCTAAATATCTCATGAATTATAAAATATATCATGCTCTTCTGTAATCCTATTTTCCAATAAAAATTATTGCAGATCTTTCGTTTGTTGTTTCATTAAACTTGATATATAATTAATCAGGATTTAAAAAAAAAAACGTATATTTGCTATTAAGAGGGATTGTCAGTCCCATAGAGCGCAATAGCCCTCGTGTAGCTCTAGTGCGGCGATAATTCAAACCAAACCAAACCCATAGAGCGCATTGCATTAGTTTTGGAATCGCAACTTAAGCAGATGTATTGCTTTGTCATGTGTTAGCCTTTTTTTCCCCAGCTATGGGAATCAACATAACAACGA
Organism: Hylyphantes graminicola; assembly: GCA_023701765.1. Lineage (NCBI taxonomy): Eukaryota > Metazoa > Arthropoda > Arachnida > Araneae > Linyphiidae > Hylyphantes > Hylyphantes graminicola. The sequence goes on along the minus strand of CM043120.1, from coordinate 26,659,401 downwards.
AATGAAACAGATTTAACTAAAATGTTGTCTAGTTATTTAATTATATACTTTTGAAGTTTTAAAATGCCAAAAATATACCACAGATGACGACACTATTTTAAAATTTATGTATTAATAATTAAATACTTTATTTTCAAATTTGTTTTAAATTGATTTAATGATAATTTCCATACCTTTTAAAAATGGGATAACATGGCAAAGCAATTCTTTTAAAAAAGTTGTGGTATCAAAACTGGTGCATTTGCTCTATGGGACTGACAGTCCCTCTTTAATTAACTGACAGTCCCTCTTTAATTAATACATAATTTAAAACTTGTTGATTAATTGTATAACTAAAAATAGTCACTCGTATGAATTAGGGAGAACAATTATTGACATCTTCCAAAGCTAATGAATATATAGTGACCATATGTTGTTTAATCAAACAATCTTCTACCGAAAAATCATTACTTTTCAAATCATAAGCAAACAAATAAAAAAAAAATCTATTATTAATCTATGTACTTCGTTGACTAGGCGGCTGAATGATCAGGCAGTCTAAGTCCTGGGTTTCGAATTTGAAATATGTATTTGGTGTGTAATTAGATGTTGGATATGGTCACTTGATGGTTGGTTGGTATACATATATTTTTAGTCTTGTATGCTTGGTCAGAGACTCGCTTATAAACCATCGTCAAGTAAGACAGACACAACACACGCACACACATACGTGACAGGTGCTGTCATCTATGGCGCCACCTCCACAATTTACACATGACCCTGAAGGAGCGGGAAATAGTCTCCAGGAACCTGTACCCGTGGGAAACTGCGAAATGACCGCCCACATGACTTTCGGACCCAACAGATTTAACGATCACGTACTCCGCATATACTCGGTGGGTCTTCAGGGAACAGGACTCGTTCGCGGGACCTTTCAATCCGGAGATCATAACTCTGACCACAGGGCTCCCCAGGGGTCACTTGACTATGGTTCTAAATTTTAACGTCCGTCGCCAGCCCTTGTATAATTCTAGTGTGACGAAAATTTAACTTATTCTTACCAAACCAACCCTTATTCGAATCCCGGCATATGAACAGGGATATTTATGTTGTCAGTCTGGTTTTTTTTCGGTGACTGGTGTTCCGAGTAAACTATGACACACGTGCTTGTACAATCTGTTGAGCCAAACAAGAACCCGTGTAGCTCTAGTGCGGCGTTAATTTGCCCCATACCTGAAAAGGCGCACAATGTCGGCTGGTTTGATGGGGTTCTTCGCTTATGTTGCGCCATCATCGTCCCCTGACATGGGTTCTAAGTTACGATTCTTATTGGCTGCGTAAATTTCCTCAATCCCAGTTACTACAGGGTGGTTATAAAATAACGCTCCCTATTCGGAGTGGTCTGTAGCTTGAAATAATAATCCAAATGCAAAAAACTTTGAGACACTTACTAATCAAGAAGGGGAAAAAAGAATGGAATCATAAAAAACAAACTCGTCTCTTGACCAGGGTTCTAAATTACGTGGCGTAATTGTATGTGTTGGCCGTAATTAGCCATAATTGGCTACTCCTCGTAATTATAACCTTGGTCAAGAGACGAGTTTCTGCCTTATAATTCCATTCTTTTTCGTAATAAAGAAACTCGTCTCTTTACCAGGGTTCTAAACTACGAGGCGTAATTAGCTGTGTTGGCAGTAATTAGCCACAATTGACGACGCCTCGTAATTTAGATTCTGGTCAAAAGACGAGTTTGTTTTTTATGATTATTCTTTTTTTATGATTATTCTTTAGGATTCTGTCTTTTTTATGATGCCATTCTTTTTCCCCCTTCTTGAATAGCAAGTGCCTCAATTTTTGATGCATTTGGATTATTCATTCAAGCTACAGACCACTCCGAATAGGGAGCGTTATTTTATAACCACCCTGTACTGGAAATAATAGGGAAATTCCCAATTAACCCTTTCAGTCTCCCCTTCAGGGGCATGTCTAAATTGTGGAGGTGGTGACTGATAGATGGCGGCATCTGTCACGTATGTGTATGTGTGTGTGTTTTGTCTATCTTACTTGACGAAAAGTTTATAAGCGGGTCTCTGACCAAGCAAGCAAGCCTGAAAATAGTATGACAAATGACAGTGATTGCGCCCTCTAGAAGGGAAGGGCGTAGGCTATATAGCCCATTACTCCGCTCGCCAGAAGAGACAGTCACAAGAGACACACAAAGAAGGACGCCACAAACACATAGACAAATAACAACATTCATTGACAAACACAAACATCCATGCCTTAACCGGGATTCGAACCCGAGCCCGGGAGCTCCAAAGGCTAGTACACTAACCATTGCGCCAGTGGACCGGTCTGAAAATAGTATGTCTACCAACCAACCATTTTAGTCCCAGTGATGCCATTTGGCATCATAATTTTTCTGATCATAATTTAAAAATAATAATAGGGCTGACATCTATTTGGATAAGTAAAAAATATTTTCTTTTAGAAAAAAGTTTGAAGAATCGGAGGATGTGCTTTTTGATATCATAAATAGTAATGGACGATCAGAAAAATTCTAAAATGATTGAAACGGTTAATCACGGATGGGCAAAAGTGCACTGGGACAGAATGCTATGCTCGTAAAATTTGTGGAAGCCGAGTCCTGACGGCGTTAGCGTACGATGTTGCTCGAAGTTTCACTAGGTACCCGTTCAGGTGTCAACCTCGTAACTTGACTAGAGTTCTTAATTAGGAGGCGAATTGTTCTAGCAATAAGATGGTCAAATTGCAATTTCTCACTATTTACATCAATATGTCTTTGCAAAGCCAGAAAAACTACTTTTACATTCCCGTTAAGTTTAAACTCAAAATTTTAGCCCTTATATGATTGGCAAGTAAAAGTTGCTAGCAACGAAATTTATTTTAGCCTATCATTCAACAAGAACTAAGAAGAAGTACTTTTAAATACACAGAGTAAAATTTTCAATGGGGGGGGGGGGGGGGTCAAGCTGTCAGAATGTCCACCTCTCATCGAGAAGGTTCTGGTTTCTAAACCCAGCTATAATCCTGGTAATTTTTATGAGTACAAGATTAGTTACACAGTAATATAAGAATGTAAAATAATTTTTGATGGATAGTAATTATAAAAATAACACAAGATACACACACACAAATACTGAATATTTGGTGACGATTTAATTATAATTTGAATACAATCATCATAAACAAACCGTTACTTTCCTATTTATTTCATGTTAAGTAAAATTTGGTTAGTCTATCAAAATGTTTTCTTCCAAAGGAGCTTTCCTTTTAAATAAACGTTATAGACCCACGAGTTATTCAAAATTGTCTACCATTTAACAAGTTAAGTGTTTGGTACCTTTTTTTTACTATAGATGGCAGCACAATACAATATTAGTTGAATGAAAACGACATAACTTGATAGCGATATAACTTGGAGGTTCTTCAGTTAGCGTATAAAAGATCCTTTTACTTTTTATTTTTTTAATACAAAAATGTAAAATATATTGAAAAGTTCCTTGAAGCTTTTCCAATCGTTTCATTTTGGTGTTTTCACCCCCTGCAGGTTTTCCTTTTGCCAATACACAGAATTTTTCCGTAGAAGTTGTTTCTCGACGAACGTAGTTTATAGGCAGGGAAACAAATAAAGGGAGAAATTAAACAACTTCCGCCCTTCCTTCACTTCCCATGTTAAGTCTATGGCAGATTTCGTAAAGTCACATTTTAAGTTTATTAACTAGCTGCAGTTTTTTTTTATGATATGAAAATACAAGATTTTTCTAGGGATATTTGCTTGCATTTTTTCGTTTTACCTGGCCGAATTGTTGAATATTAAATTTAATTAATCATTGCTAATAATTTTGCAGGATAAGATGAACAAGTGCACACTCAAGGAAAATTATCAAACTTGCTCCTGCAAAAAAGACTAAAAGAAAAGTTTTTGATAAACTTAAGGGTGTTGGTAATAGTTCTCTATAGCTCTAATGAGGAAAGTTTAAAATTTATTTTCGAATAAGGTTTGCAATACATATTACTTACAGAAATTTTCTTTAAAAATAACACTATTAAGAAGGGTGAAATGATAATATGTGTAGGTAACATTATAAAAAAAGTAGGAAACCATAGTTTCAATATGCTTCTGAATTTTTTTTTAAAGATTTTGATTTAGACTGCCATCTACTTCTTTTTTAAGTGAGCCTCCATTTAATTCTGATTACTTACTCTCTTAATCATAGTACTCATTGTTCACTTTGTAATTGTTAAGAATGTTAATCTGAATTTTTGAAAAAAAAAGTTTAAGTTTATTTTGCATGCTTTAAACAAAATTAAGTTTTTCCATTATAATCGTTTTGAAAATAGCATGCTCTTAAAGAGATTTTTCCAACAAAGTTCATAAAACATAGACCAACTCTCTAATTGTAAATAGTAATGGTTGCAAAAGTACAAATCACTGTTTCAGTGCATTTTGTTTTTATATATTCGAAAAAATTTTAAGTACAGGGTGGTTATAAAATAACGCTCGCTATTCGGGGTGGCCTGTAGCTTGAATGAATAATCCAAATGCATCAAAAATTGAGACACTTACTAATCAAGAAAAAGAATGAATCATCAAAAAATAATCATAAAAAAGAATAATCCTAAAAAAAATCATCTCTTGTCCAGGATTCTAAATGACGAGGCGTTTTCAATTATGGCCAATTACGGCCAACACAACTAATTACGCCTCGTAAGTTAGAACCCTAGTCAATAGACGAGTTTCTTCTTTTCGAAAAAGAATGGAACCATAAAACGAAACTCGTGTCTTGACCAAGGTTCTAAATTACGAGGTGTAGCCAATGATGGCTAATTACGGCCAAAACATCCATTTACTCCTCGTAATTTAGAACCCTGGTCCAGAGACAAGTTTTTTTTATGGTCGCATTCCCCCCCCCCCCCCCCTTCTTGATTAGTAAGTGTCTCAAAGTTTGTTGCATTTGGATTATTCATTAAGAGAATTTATCAGCCAAATTTATTTTGATTCTGACTCACCAGGTGGCATTACAAACTTTCGCCAAATGATACGTCTGGCGATTTAAAAAAGGGGATACGTTTCTCTTTCTGGGGTGTGGTGCACGCGGCAAGATTTCATAACAAGATAAAGAGGATTCGATTGTAATCAAGGATTGACTAACGAATACTGGTTCCGGTACACGTACACTTTTGATAGCCGGAACGATTTTCTGGAAATTTATTATTTGTGTTGCTTGGTTATTTCTCTTTCATTTAATTTTTTTATTTGTTTAATAAATTATATTTCTTTTGTAAATCTTACGATCTTTCAGGAAACAATTTCTTTTCTGGTTTGCACCGTACTAATATATTATCTTTCTATTTAAAATTATCGAGATGTGATACCGCTACGAATACTCTAAAGTCATTCCTGTAAACTTCGGAATACTAACTTAGCTTCGGCACATAAACAGTTTTGTTTTTAAGGGGTCATAGGAGTCTTAAAAATGTGCAAAGAGGGTACTACAAAGCATAGTTTGATCATTTATGTAACTTTTTATCTACTCAACATATAAGTAAATTTTTTATATGAAAGTCTATAAAATTTACTCATTATAAAACAAATTTTAAAATTTATGAAACTTTAGCCAAATCTAAAATAAATGATAACAAACATAAAACTATTTGAACACATTGGGATTAGGCTTGCGCGCCAAATTTTGAGGTCAAAACTGAAGAAATGACCAAGAAAATGACTTTATATTGTACAAATATGTACAATCAAAGACTTATACCTAAATTCTGAGCTCAATTTTAATTAGAAATTATTTCAAGAGCTTTTTTTTCTAAAAAAAAATTATAAACGTTTTAGAAAAAAAGCTCTTAAAATAATTTCTAATGAAAATTGAGCTTAAAATTTGGCGTAAGTCTTTGTTTGTACATATTTGTACAATATAAAGTCATTTTCTTGGTCATTTCTTCAAATTTGACCTCAAAATTTCGCGTGCAAGTCTAATCCCAATGTGTTCCAATAGTTTTATGTTTGTTATCATTTATTTTAGTTTTGGCTGAAGTTTCTTAAATTTTTAAATTTGTTTTATAATAAGTAAATCTTATAGAATTGCATATAAAAAATTATACTTTTATATTGAGTAGTTAAAAAATTACATGAAAGATCAAACTATGCTTTGTAGTACCTTCTTTCCACATTTTTAAGACTCTTATGACCCCTTAAATCTAGTTCCGTACTTTAATTGTCGGCGTAGCAATCTTTATGTTTGTTAAAACTAATGGCATACTAATGCAAAAGTAGAAACCCCAATGTATAATGAATCTGTCGTATTAGCAGTTTTAAAGGCAATAATAAGGTCAGCAAGATACAAACAAACGCGGGTTTATGGTCTCCAAAAACATGTGCAGGAACCTTTTGTATTGCTAGTGACAGTTTGTCAATTTGTTCATTCGGTTGCTCTCGTAAATTTGACACTTAGTCTCTTTATTACAAGCCTTACTCCCGCCACTAATCTGTACATTCGTTCTGAAAGAAGCTTTCTACATTGCACACCTTTGGAGCCGGGAAATCTTGACGTGTGTTTTGCAAACTTTTCAATTCCTCTAGAATAGCGTCGGACTGCGTGATTGGCACATTAAACTTTCAGTACTCTGCCACCAAACGACACATGTTCTTGAATATTGCTCGAGAAGTTCTAAAAGAATTAAAAAGCCTACATGTGCAGTTACTTAAATACTAGAATGAAATTCTCGTCGAAAAGCAAGGGTATTATAATAACATTAACTGCCACTTATAACCACTTCCGCATAAGATTTATAACTTTAGAACAAATATAGACTAACCCAGCATTCAGTTACAATTTGAATCTTCAACTCTAAAAATTGGCTTTTATAACTACTATTTTCCTTTAGCAAATTAAATAAATAATCTTTATAGTTTGCTAAATTTATTTGCAGTTTGAAGAATAATTAAGTAAAATTGAATGAGTCAAATCCTGTAGCATCCTTTCCGTGATCTTTGGCAATGCTTTGAAAATCTCACCTTAAATTACACGAGATTCTTATAATTAAATAACAATCAATAACTATAATATTTGAAAAAACCTGATATTTCCAGAACATTTAGCGATGATAATCATGAAAAAACTCCAAATTGCACTGATAATTAAAGGAATGTAATTGTAAATTAATACCAATTAGCTCTTCAAGCAAAAAAAAAAGTAACACTCTGAATCACTTTCTTTGTAAACAAATATAATAAACATTAAAAAAAATCACATTGCGGTATAGTTTTTATAACGCCATTCCAAATCGATTTACAAAGAAAAAATTAATAATCCTTAGCATTTCAATTAAGGTTTTTCGTGATATTGCTGATGAGGCAACAGTAATTTAAATGACTAAAAATTAAATTCCAATGCTACTTTAATGGGTCGTTCGTCGACATGACACGATGACAGATGTCCGTCTGGACGTACAAACAGAAGAACAAAAAGTATGAAAGTTAGGTCCCTGCTGTCCTACCTTTCGATGACAAAAATGATTCTTAAGATCTGATCGATAGAACAGATTTCGTCACCGAAGTAAGGACAGACAGATGGGACACTTTGGGAAGACTACCATGTCAATACCTTCTTTTCTATTAAAAAAATGTTTCGAATTTTAAAAAAAGATTACAAAATATTCTAAAAATAACTTCAGGGCTTCATCCTCATTGACTATACATCCCAGGACCCCTCCCTAAAGATCTTTAAATAAACGTTTATTTTTCTCCCTTCAATAAATCCACAGACTACGGCCGTCATTTTAGAAATGGTAAACCAAAGGTCACCAAGTGATTCGATTGAATAACTCGTCAAATATTCAGCCAAATGTAACAAAAACTAAGATTTGAGGGTTTATGAGGAATCTTAATATTTCTAAATTATTAAAATTGGGTGCTGCCATTGGAAATTTGAAAGTTAATAGCATTTTTAATATGAAGACGGCCCTTTATGCATTTTTTTTGTCCTGCAATTAACTCATGATGTTATATAAAAACAAGGTCAAAAAGGTCCGATTCCATAGGATGACTAGCGTTCGAAATAATCACTAGTGGGTACTTTTTCCACAGCTGTACCTATCAAAATCGCTTATAGTATCCAACCTACACTACAACTAAAGTAATCAAGTTTAAAAGTCGCGCGCGAAATTCTTTGACTGGATTTATAACGAGCTCCGCCCACTTTTCCATGTGGCTTAGGTTTACAGTTTGAACTATTTAGATATTGGCGTTTTTTTTCGTTCTACGATTTGGCGACATTTATTTTTGCGTGTCATCAAATTTTAAAATCATAGATTCTCGTTTGTTATGAACGTTTTTGTCATAAAAAGTACTTGAAATGTAAAAGCATCATTAAAATTATGTATTAACATACAAAGATAATGCATGAGTGAATTATTTACATTAATAAAAAATCTTTTTAATCAATTAAGCCAAGTTGTCCTACAGATGTCGCCACGATTCTCAAAATGAAGCTTTTAAAAAAATTAATAATTAAAAAACTGATTGATATGGTTCCTTCAAATCTTTTTTAAAATGTCTTTCATCCCTATTTGCGTATCTGGTGCAAACAGATCATACGTTTAAAATATACTTTACAAGAAACTGTGATTTGAAAAATAAAGCATTACGTGTATAGGACTGACAGTCCCTCTTAACCAGATGTATGTATTGCCTTGTCATGTGTTAGCCTTTTTTTCACAAGGTATTGGGAATCAACATAACAACGAAATGAAACGGATTTAAAACTAAAATGTTGTCTAGTTATTTAATTATATACTTTTGAAGATATAAAATGCCAAAAATATACAGCAGATGACGACACTATTTTAAATTTATCTATTAATAATTAAATAAAAGGATGTTATACTTTATTTTCAAATTTGTTTTAAATTGATTTAATGATGATTTCCATACCTTTTAAAAATGGGATAACATGGCAAAGCAATTCTTTTTAGAAAAGTTGTGGTTTCAAAACTAATGCATTTGCTCTATGGGACTGACAGTCCCTCTTTAACTAACTGACAGTCCCTCTTTAATTAATTCATAATTTATAACTTGTTGATTAATTGTATAGCTAAAAATAGTCACTCGTATGAATTAGGGAGAACAATTATTTACATCTTCCAAAGCTAATGAATATATAGTGACCATATGTTGTTTCAATCTTCTACCGAAAAATCATTAATTTGCAAATCAGCAAACAAATAAAAAAATCTATTATTAATCTGTATACTTCGTTGACTAGGCGGCTGAATGATCAGGCAGTCTAAGTCCCGGTTTCGAATTTAAAATATGTATTTGGTGCGTAATTAGATGTTGCATATGGTCACTTGATGGTTGGTTGGTATACATATATTTTTAGTCTTGTGTGCTTGGTCAGAGACTCGCTTATAAACCATCGTCAAGTAAGACAGACACAACACACGCACACACATACGTGACAGATGCTGTCATTTATGGCGCCACCTCCACAATTTAGACATGACCCTGAAGGAGCGGGAAATAGTCTCCAGGAACCTGTACCCGTGGGAAACTGCGAAATGACCGCCCACATGACTTTCGGACCCAACAGATTTAACGAGCACGTACTCCGCATATACTCGGTGGGTCTTCAGGGACCAGGACACGTTCGCGGGACCTTTCAATCCGGGGATCATGACTCTGACCACAGGGGTCACTTGACTATGGTTCGAAATTTTAACGTCCGTCGCCAGCCCTTGTATAATTCTAGTAAGACGAAAATTTAACTTATTCCTACCAAACCAACCCTTATTCGAATCCCGTCATATGAACAGGGATATTTATGTTGTCGGTCTGGTTTTTTTTTAGTGTTCCGAGTAAACTACACGAGTACAAGCACGTGTGTCAACACGTGCTTGTACAATCTGTTGAGCCAAACAAGAGCCCGTGTAGCTCTAGTGCGGCGTTAATTTGCCCCATACCTGAAAAGGCGCACAATGTCGGCTGGTTTGATGGGGTTCTTCGCTTATGTTGCGCCATCATCGTCCCCTGACATGGGTTCTAAGTTACGATTCTTATTGGCTGCGTAAATTTCCTCAATCCCAGTTACTACAGGGTGGTTATAAAATAACGCTCCCTATTCGGAGTGGTCTGTAGCTTGAAATAATAATCCAAATGCAAAAAACTTTGAGACACTTACTAATCAAGAAGGGGAAAAAAGAATGGAATCATAAAAAACAAACTCGTCTCTTGACCAGGGTTCTAAATTACGTGGCGTAATTGTATGTGTTGGCCGTAATTAGCCATAATTGGCTACTCCTCGTAATTATAACCTTGGTCAAGAGACGAGTTTCTGCCTTATAATTCCATTCTTTTTCGTAATAAAGAAACTCGTCTCTTTACCAGGGTTCTAAACTACGAGGCGTAATTAGCTGTGTTGGCAGTAATTAGCCACAATTGACGACGCCTCGTAATTTAGATTCTGGTCAAAAGACGAGTTTGTTTTTTATGATTATTCTTTTTTTATGATTATTCTTTAGGATTCTGTCTTTTTTATGATGCCATTCTTTTTCCCCCTTCTTGAATAGCAAGTGCCTCAATTTTTGATGCATTTGGATTATTCATTCAAGCTACAGACCACTCCGAATAGGGAGCGTTATTTTATAACCACCCTGTACTGGAAATAATAGGAAAATTCCCAATTAACCCTTTCAGTCTCCCCTTCAGGGGCATGTCTAAATTGTGGAGGTGGTGACTGATAGATGGCGGCATCTGTCACGTATGTGTATGTGTGTGTGTTTTGTCTATCTTACTTGACGAAAAGTTTATAAGCGGGTCTCTGACCAAGCAAGCAAGCCTGAAAATAGTATGACAAATGACAGTGATTGCGCCCTCTAGAAGGGAAGGGCGTAGGCTATATAGCCCATTACTCCGCTCGCCAGAAGAGACAGTCACAAGAGACACACAAAGAAGGACGCCACAAACACATAGACAAATAACAACATTCATTGACAAACACAAACATCCATGCCTTAACCGGGATTCGAACCCGAGCCCGGGAGCTCCAAAGGCTAGTACACTAACCATTGCGCCAGTGGACCGGTCTGAAAATAGTATGTCTACCAACCAACCATTTTAGTCCCAGTGATGCCATTTGGCATCATAATTTTTCTGATCATAATTTAAAAATAATAATAGGGCTGACATCTATTTGGATAAGTAAAAAATATTTTCTTTTAGAAAAAAGTTTGAAGAATCGGAGGATGTGCTTTTTGATATCATAAATAGTAATGGACGATCAGAAAAATTCTAAAATGATTGAAACGGTTAATCACGGATGGGCAAAAGTGCACTGGACAGAATGCTATGCTCGTAAAATTTGTGGAAGCCGAGTCCTGACGGCGTTAGCGTACGATGTTGCTCGAAGTTTCACTAGGTACCCGTTCAGGTGTCAACCTCGTAACTTGACTAGAGTTCTTAATTAGGAGGCGAATTGTTCTAGCAATAAGATGGTCAAATTGCAATTTCTCACTATTTACATCAATATGTCTTTGCAAAGCCAGAAAAACTACTTTTACATTCCCGTTAAGTTTAAACTCAAAATTTTAGCCCTTATATGATTGGCAAGTAAAAGTTGCTAGCAACGAAATTTATTTTAGCCTATCATTCAACAAGAACTAAGAAGAAGTACTTTTAAATACACAGAGTAAAATTTTCAATGGGGGGGGGGGTCAAGCTGTCAGAATGTCCACCTCTCATCGAGAAGGTTCTGGTTTCTAAACCCAGCTATAATCCTGGTAATTTTTATGAGTACAAGATTAGTTACACAGTAATATAAGAATGTAAAATAATTTTTGATGGATAGTAATTATAAAAATAACACAAGATACACACACACAAATACTGAATATTTGGTGACGATTTAATTATAATTTGAATACAATCATCATAAACAAACCGTTACTTTCCTATTTATTTCATGTTAAGTAAAATTTGGTTAGTCTATCAAAATGTTTTCTTCCAAAGGAGCTTTCCTTTTAAATAAACGTTATAGACCCACGAGTTATTCAAAATTGTCTACCATTTAACAAGTTAAGTGTTTGGTACCTTTTTTTTACTATAGATGGCAGCACAATACAATATTAGTTGAATGAAAACGACATAACTTGATAGCGATATAACTTGGAGGTTCTTCAGTTAGCGTATAAAAGATCCTTTTACTTTTTATTTTTTTAATACAAAAATGTAAAATATATTGAAAAGTTCCTTGAAGCTTTTCCAATCGTTTCATTTTGGTGTTTTCACCCCCTGCAGGTTTTCCTTTTGCCAATACACAGAATTTTTCCGTAGAAGTTGTTTCTCGACGAACGTAGTTTATAGGCAGGGAAACAAATAAAGGGAGAAATTAAACAACTTCCGCCCTTCCTTCACTTCCCATGTTAAGTCTATGGCAGATTTCGTAAAGTCACATTTTAAGTTTATTAACTAGCTGCAGTTTTTTTTTATGATATGAAAATACAAGATTTTTCTAGGGATATTTGCTTGCATTTTTTCGTTTTACCTGGCCGAATTGTTGAATATTAAATTTAATTAATCATTGCTAATAATTTTGCAGGATAAGATGAACAAGTGCACACTCAAGGAAAATTATCAAACTTGCTCCTGCAAAAAAGACTAAAAGAAAAGTTTTTGATAAACTTAAGGGTGTTGGTAATAGTTCTCTATAGCTCTAATGAGGAAAGTTTAAAATTTATTTTCGAATAAGGTTTGCAATACATATTACTTACAGAAATTTTCTTTAAAAATAACACTATTAAGAAGGGTGAAATGATAATATGTGTAGGTAACATTATAAAAAAAGTAGGAAACCATAGTTTCAATATGCTTCTGAATTTTTTTTTAAAGATTTTGATTTAGACTGCCATCTACTTCTTTTTTAAGTGAGCCTCCATTTAATTCTGATTACTTACTCTCTTAATCATAGTACTCATTGTTCACTTTGTAATTGTTAAGAATGTTAATCTGAATTTTGAAAAAAAAGTTTAAGTTTATTTTGCATGCTTTAAACAAAATTAAGTTTTTCCATTATAATCGTTTTGAAAATAGCATGCTCTTAAAGAGATTTTTCCAACAAAGTTCATAAAACATAGACCAACTCTCTAATTGTAAATAGTAATGGTTGCAAAAGTACAAATCACTGTTTCAGTGCATTTTGTTTTTATATATTCGAAAAAATTTTAAGTACAGGGTGGTTATAAAATAACGCTCGCTATTCGGGGTGGCCTGTAGCTTGAATGAATAATCCAAATGCATCAAAAATTGAGACACTTACTAATCAAGAAAAAGAATGAATCATCAAAAAATAATCATAAAAAAGAATAATCCTAAAAAAAATCATCTCTTGTCCAGGATTCTAAATGACGAGGCGTTTTCAATTATGGCCAATTACGGCCAACACAACTAATTACGCCTCGTAAGTTAGAACCCTAGTCAATAGACGAGTTTCTTCTTTTCGAAAAAGAATGGAACCATAAAACGAAACTCGTGTCTTGACCAAGGTTCTAAATTACGAGGTGTAGCCAATGATGGCTAATTACGGCCAAAACATCCATTTACTCCTCGTAATTTAGAACCCTGGTCCAGAGACAAGTTTTTTTTTTGGTCGCATTCCCCCCCCCCCCCCCCCCCCTTCTTGATTAGTAAGTGTCTCAAAGTTTGTTGCATTTGGATTATTCATTAAGAGAATTTATCAGCCAAATTTATTTTGATTCTGACTCACCAGGTGGCATTACAAACTTTCGCCAGATGATACGTCTGGCGATTTAAAAAAGGGGATACGTTTCTCTTTCTGGGGTGTGGTGCACGCGGCAAGATTTCATAACAAGATAAAGAGGATTCGATTGTAATCAAGGATTGACTAACGAATACTGGTTCCGGTACACGTACACTTTTGATAGCCGGAACGATTTTCTGGAAATTTATTATTTGTGTTGCTTGGTTATTTCTCTTTCATTTAATTTTTTTATTTGTTTAATAAATTATATTTCTTTTGTAAATCTTACGATCTTTCAGGAAACAATTTCTTTTCTGGTTTGCACCGTACTAATATATTATCTTTCTATTTAAAATTATCGAGATGTGATACCGCTACGAATACTCTAAAGTCATTCCTGTAAACTTCGGAATACTAACTTAGCTTCGGCACATAAACAGTTTTGTTTTTAAGGGGTCATAGGAGTCTTAAAAATGTGCAAAGAGGGTACTACAAAGCATAGTTTGATCATTTATGTAACTTTTTATCTACTCAACATATAAGTAAATTTTTTATATGAAATTCTATAAAATTTACTCATTATAAAACAAATTTTAAAATTTATGAAACTTTAGCCAAATCTAAAATAAATGATAACAAACATAAAACTATTTGAACACATTGGGATTAGGCTTGCGCGCCAAATTTTGAGGTCAAAACTGAAGAAATGACCAAGAAAATGACTTTATATTGTACAAATATGTACAATCAAAGACTTATACCTAAATTCTGAGCTCAATTTTAATTAGAAATTATTTCAAGAGCTTTTTTTTCTAAAAAAAAAATTATAAACGTTTTAGAAAAAAAGCTCTTAAAATAATTTCTAATGAAAATTGAGCTTAAAATTTGGCGTAAGTCTTTGTTTGTACATATTTGTACAATATAAAGTCATTTTCTTGGTCATTTCTTCAAATTTGACCTCAAAATTTCGCGTGCAAGTCTAATCCCAATGTGTTCCAATAGTTTTATGTTTGTTATCATTTATTTTAGTTTTGGCTGAAGTTTCTTAAATTTTTAAATTTGTTTTATAATAAGTAAATCTTATAGAATTGCATATAAAAAAATTATACTTTTATATTGAGTAGTTAAAAAATTACATGAAAGATCAAACTATGCTTTGTAGTACCTTCTTTCCACATTTTTAAGACTCTTATGACCCCTTAAATCTAGTTCCGTACTTTAATTGTCGGCGTAGCAATCTTTATGTTTGTTAAAACTAATGGCATACTAATGCAAAAGTAGAAACCCCAATGTATAATGAATCTGTCGTATTAGCAGTTTTAAAGGCAATAATAAGGTCAGCAAGATACAAACAAACGCGGGTTTATGGTCTCCAAAAACATGTGCAGGAACCTTTTGTATTGCTAGTGACAGTTTGTCAATTTGTTCATTCGGTTGCTCTCGTAAATTTGACACTTAGTCTCTTTATTACAAGCCTTACTCCCGCCACTAATCTGTACATTCGTTCTGAAAGAAGCTTTCTACATTGCACACCTTTGGAGCCGGGAAATCTTGACGTGTGTTTTGCAAACTTTTCAATTCCTCTAGAATAGCGTCGGACTGCGTGATTGGCACATTAAACTTTCAGTACTCTGCCACCAAACGACACATGTTCTTGAATATTGCTCGAGAAGTTCTAAAAGAATTAAAAAGCCTACATGTGCAGTTACTTAAATACTAGAATGAAATTCTCGTCGAAAAGCAAGGGTATTATAATAACATTAACTGCCACTTATAACCACTTCCGCATAAGATTTATAACTTTAGAACAAATATAGACTAACCCAGCATTCAGTTACAATTTGAATCTTCAACTCTAAAAATTGGCTTTTATAACTACTATTTTCCTTTAGCAAATTAAATAAATAATCTTTATAGTTTGCTAAATTTATTTGCAGTTTGAAGAATAATTAAGTAAAATTGAATGAGTCAAATCCTGTAGCATCCTTTCCGTGATCTTTGGCAATGCTTTGAAAATCTCACCTTAAATTACACGAGATTCTTATAATTAAATAACAATCAATAACTATAATATTTGAAAAAACCTGATATTTCCAGAACATTTAGCGATGATAATCATGAAAAAACTCCAAATTGCACTGATAATTAAAGGAATGTAATTGTAAATTAATACCAATTAGCTCTTCAAGCAAAAAAAAAAGTAACACTCTGAATCACTTTCTTTGTAAACAAATATAATAAACATTAAAAAAAATCACATTGCGGTATAGTTTTTATAACGCCATTCCAAATCGATTTACAAAGAAAAAATTAATAATCCTTAGCATTTCAATTAAGGTTTTTCGTGATATTGCTGATGAGGCAACAGTAATTTAAATGACTAAAAATTAAATTCCAATGCTACTTTAATGGGTCGTTCGTCGACATGACACGATGACAGATGTCCGTCTGGACGTACAAACAGAAGAACAAAAAGTATGAAAGTTAGGTCCCTGCTGTCCTACCTTTCGATGACAAAAATGATTCTTAAGATCTGATCGATAGAACAGATTTCGTCACCGAAGTAAGGACAGACAGATGGGACACTTTGGGAAGACTACCATGTCAATACCTTCTTTTCTATTAAAAAAATGTTTCGAATTTTAAAAAAAGATTACAAAATATTCTAAAAATAACTTCAGGGCTTCATCCTCATTGACTATACATCCCAGGACCCCTCCCTAAAGATCTTTAAATAAACGTTTATTTTTCTCCCTTCAATAAATCCACAGACTACGGCCGTCATTTTAGAAATGGTAAACCAAAGGTCACCAAGTGATTCGATTGAATAACTCGTCAAATATTCAGCCAAATGTAACAAAAACTAAGATTTGAGGGTTTATGAGGAATCTTAATATTTCTAAATTATTAAAATTGGGTGCTGCCATTGGAAATTTGAAAGTTAATAGCATTTTTAATATGAAGACGGCCCTTTATGTATTTTTTTTGTCCTGCAATTAACTCATGATGTTATATAAAAACAAGGTCAAAAAGGTCCGATTCCATAGGATGACTAGCGTTCGAAATAATCACTAGTGGGTACTTTTTCCACAGCTGTACCTATCAAAATCGCTTATAGTATCCAACCTACACTACAACTAAAGTAATCAAGTTTAAAAGTCGCGCGCGAAATTCTTTGACTGGATTTATAACGAGCTCCGCCCACTTTTCCATGTGGCTTAGGTTTACAGTTTGAACTATTTAGATATTGGCGTTTTTTTCGTTCTACGATTTGGCGACATTTATTTTTGCGTGTCATCAAATTTTAAAATCATAGATTCTCGTTTGTTATGAACGTTTTTGTCATAAAAAGTACTTGAAATGTAAAAGCATCATTAAAATTATGTATTAACATACAAAGATAATGCATGAGTGAATTATTTACATTAATAAAAAATCTTTTTAATCAATTAAGCCAAGTTGTCCTACAGATGTCGCCACGATTCTCAAAATGAAGCTTTTAAAAAAATTAATAATTAAAAAACTGATTGATATGGTTCCTTCAAATCTTTTTTAAAATGTCTTTCATCCCTATTTGCGTATCTGGTGCAAACAGATCATACGTTTAAAATATACTTTACAAGAAACTGTGATTTGAAAAATAAAGCATTACGTGTATAGGACTGACAGTCCCTCTTAAAGCTACAGATCACTCCGAATAGCGAGCGTTATTGTATAACCACCTTGTAGAAAGGTAATTATTTTGTAGTATTAGCATTGGGGAGATTTCCGTTTCTCTATCTGGTTCGTATTTCTTAACCATTCAGGTTTCATTCTAAAAGACTGATATTTAATATTATATGTTATAGTTAAAATTGTATATCATATCTTCCACCTATATTTATAATTCTTCTTAACAATGTGTCTGATCTTACTATAGGAGTTTTTGTGTGCAATTAACTGGCAAATACGTTTCGAGTAATTTCAGAACTGGTAGTTAATGTTACTATTGTTTACCACGATTTACCATTTTGGCCTCAAATTTTTTTTTACTCCAAAAATCTAAAAAATGGGAAATATATAGACTCATTATGCATCCAGAATGAATTTGTAAATGTGGTAAAAATCTAAATTTTTAAACCGAAATTTAGGGGAGGGGGGGGGGGGGATTATGGAATTATAATTTTTGAATAAATTTCTAACAATAATTTTCTGAAACTTTATTTGTTTAAACTAGTTTAAATTCAATTTTTAAAATTTACAAGTGTAAGAGTGAAGAATTTAGGCCCATATTTTTTTTTTTAAATACAATAATATAATTTATTTAACCATCGAATGCATACTGTTGCCGTTTGGCAACAAGTTTCATAATATACTTTATTGGTATGGTATGGTATGGTATGATACATTGTGTGCTTGTTCAGAGAACCGCTTATAATCTTTCGTCAAGTGGGACAGACACAGAAAGAAATTTTACAGTCACAAAGAAATGAATAACACATAGACAAATAACAATATTTATTGACTGTCACAGACATCCATGCCTGACCGGGATTCGAACCCGACCCCAGCAGCTCCAAAGGCTAGTACACTAACCATTCAGCCACCGAGGCGGCATAATCCACTTTATTCTATTAAAGTAGAGCACCCTCTTGACAAATTTGTGTTTTTTTTTCATCTATCACATTCCATTTTAAAGTTTTAGTCAATAATAACCCTCATAAATGACAGTTGTAAAAGTGCATTCAAAATTTAAAAGTGAAGTTTCTAACTGTTGTTAATTTACGTGTTTTGCAGTATTCAAAGTAATAATATTAGTACTAAATGCACATAAATTGTTTTGAAAAAAATATTATAGTTCTAGAGGGTTGTTTTAAACCATATTTAGTAGTTTTCTAATCATTCTTATCAAAATTGGAAGCTTGTCGGTGGTTTTTACATGTGTTGCCGTTTGGCAACATCATGCATTCAACACAACTTTTGTTTGCTTAATTTTGTTTCAAAAGTAACTACTATTCATAGCCGGCCCGCTGGCGCAATGGTTAGTGTACCAGCCTTTGGAGCTGCTGGGCTCGGGATCGAATCCCGGTAAAGGCACGGATGTTTGTGTTTGTCTATAAATTTTGTTAATTGTCTATGTGTTGTGGCGTCCTTCTTTGTGTGTCTCTTGTGACTGTCTCTTCTGGCGAGCGGGGTAATGGGCTATATAGCCTACGCCCTTCCCTTCCAGAAGGCGCAATCACTGTCATTTGTCATTGTCAACTACTATTCATAATTATTTTTGTAGCTAATTTTTCTTGTTCGACAAAATCTAATTGTACTAAATATTAATACTCTTTTTGTTTGTTATAAATGTCTTCATTAAATATTTTATACCTAAAACTATGTGTCTGTGTGTCTCTGCAACTGATTATGTAACAATAAAGTTATCAATAATCTTTATTTTTACGTACAATTTATAAGAAATATAAAAAAAAAAAAAGTTCATTAGGTTACGTGAAAAAGGTAATAATTTGAATAAAAATAAAAATTATTACCCCTAACTTTAAGCATCGATTCAGTGCTTGATGCATGGTGTTGCCGTTTGGCAACAATTTAAATTATTGAAATTATTTAAATTCCGATGCATTTAATTTTTTTTCCGTATTTTTCCCATAATGTATGCGCATAAGAGATACAAATATATTTTTTCGGGACGAAAAAAAAATTCATGCATTAGAGGGTTAATAAAATAAAAATAAGTTTTATTTTATCCCTGATGATTTTGATATTTTCATTTAACTAAAACAAACATTAACAAATTCTTTAAGATACATGATTTTTTCCATCTGACGATATAAAAAAAAATGTAATTTCATAGAAAAATGTATGGAGAATTTAATAAAATTATTTAAAATA
This sequence comes from Hylyphantes graminicola, assembly GCA_023701765.1. Taxonomy (NCBI): domain Eukaryota; kingdom Metazoa; phylum Arthropoda; class Arachnida; order Araneae; family Linyphiidae; genus Hylyphantes; species Hylyphantes graminicola. The sequence goes on along the minus strand of CM043120.1, from coordinate 26,639,761 downwards.
ATTGCGGAGTTTAACTTTGTGGGGAAAAAATAGCAAGCTGATTATTCTAAACTGAATCATTGGGAGCTAAAGGTTTTGAAAAAATTAATTTAGAAGTCAAAAAAGAAATGAAAAAATTCTATACTGAAACAATTATTCCTTCTGTTAGTTAGATTGAAGATACTTATATATTTCTTTTTCCTAGTATTATGTTTCATAGAGAGTAATAATTCACATTTGTATTATCTGATTGTATTTTATCAAATGTATATCATTTGTTTATATTTTGTAACTTCTATAAGCCTTGTTAGAGAATTCTAAGCCTTATCAGTGGTACATGTGGATTTTTTTGTTATTCGGTAAAAAAAAATGGTTTGGTATTATGGGTACGATGAACAAGATACTTCTAAAATTCAGCTATATAGTGGTTTTTGGCAATTTAAGAAACCATTTTCTAAATACCTTAAGCTTATGTCTAATAACTCTTTTTATTTTAAAGATTTATATGTACCTGAAATATTTATTTTTTCTTCAAATTGAATGTTGTGAAACCTATAGTTTGTCCTTGCATCGTCAGAGTTTCTATAATTCTGGCAAAAGCTTGCCATAATATTGTAAAAAGAATACCATTAGTTATCATTTTTTGCCTAATGCCTTTCTGTTATTCCAGCTTACATTGGTACATTTTGTGCTTATCTTCTTTGACTAAACCTGGTGACAATTTTTTAAGTTCTATTTTACTACTTTCTCTTGAGTTTTAAAACAATCAACTAAACTCTAAAACAGCTTTCTATTGTTGGTCTGTTTCAGTTTATTGATTAAAGAAACAAATAAAATAAGGCAATAAAATGTTTAAATAACAGCTTATACAAATTTTTTGATAAGGTGTGATTTTGTGGTAATTAAAAGAACAAATAGATAGTGGCCAGTTTATTTTTTTACTAGTATTATAGCACACAGACCAAGTATTGAAAGAAACTCGTTCGTTCAACACAAACTGTTAAAACACGACACGTTATTTACAAATAGCAATTTACAGCAAATACTCATTTTTATGTACACAACATAAATTCTTTTTGTTAAGTCACAAATATGCACTACTAAGTAACAAAACCTTAAACTTTGATAGGAACATACCAAAAATGGCGGCCAACTCGAAACATTAACAGATATTTTTTGCACCTCTTAGGAAAACAGGAAAAATAAAATATATATTATAAGATTCTAATTTTACTTAGCCACAATAAACTTTCTAATAAACACAAAAGCAATTATTAAAAGATACATTTTAAAACAACTGTTAAAAGTTAAATAAAAATAGTTAAAAGTAGAAAATAAAATGTAATAAAATAAGAGTAAAATTAAATTAAAAACAATAAAATAAGTTAAGAGAGAAAATAAAATAAGTTAAGTAAGAAGTAGAATATTAAAAAAAAAAGTTAGTAAATAAAATATCACAATACCATAATAAAATGTAAACATGAAAATAATCATATCCAATTAAAAAAATTAAGTACCTTTTAAAAAAAATCAAGTTTTCTCCTTAATTATAAAATATATAAGAACTGATAACAAAATTCGGAATTTTATTAATGCACCAGAGTATAAATATGAATAGTAAACATAACAGTGACATAATAAATATGCAATAAATATTTAACCTCAAGCAAAAACAACTACAGCATGCTATCAAAAAATTTTACACTGATTTTTCTACATGATTGTATTTTTTTTTCTCATTCAACTAGCGTTAAAGATAAATATCCAACTCAACCATGCCCAAGAACAATGAATAAATATTTCAAAATAATTTAATTTCATTAAATACACTAGAAGAAATTCAATTATTTAGAAATTTAAATAACATAATTTAGTGATGTTTATTCAAAAGCAACTAAGGAACCGTTTACAGAAACATAAGTTATTACTTGGTATCTTAACTTTTTGGTAGACGTATATAAACACTTCCTTTTAATACCTATTAAATTCTTTCAGACTTTATTTCCTCGAATTATTTAAATTTTTATTTTGCTGATGGATAATTATATGTTTATAAAGTCAAAAATTAAATTTTCTATACTTAAATAATTCAAATGAGCAGTTATTGCAATGAGATTAATAAAACAGAAAAAGGTAATTGTGCATCACTATTAAAATTTATAGCTCATACCCAAAACTGTTTCATTTTCAATCTACGTTTTACCTTTTGGGTATCGTTTTTACGCAAAATTCGAACAAAGAATTCATTTCTCAATTTGACTTTTTTTTTCAAATATGTAGGCTATTGGAAAAAATCCTAATTTTTATATCTGAAAAAATATATATAGAAATATATTTTAATTTTTTCCTCTAATCCATCCGTTTTAAATACCTTCTCAAAGACTGAAAAATAATTGATAATCATAAATACTTTTAAGTATTGAAGATTTATTTTTACTTAGTGAGTATTTAAATGATTATATATCCCCTCTCTCCCCCCCCCCCCCCCCTAAATTCACGACTTACAATGTCTCCGAAATTTCTCAAACATCATCTCCTTCTCCTTCATTTCAATTAAATTTAAAAAAATTCATTCCAATTAAAAAAAAAAAGGTTGCCGACCATAGTCCTATAGTTCAGTCCTATATATTCCTATAGTTCACCATAACAAGCCAAACACTAGTAACTTATTTCATAAAATGAGATTTTGACCCTTAATTCCTTTTGAATAAACATGATTGGTTAATATGGTATGCCAAGTTTTACTTTAACAATACATTTGCCAAGTTTTACTTTAACAATACATTTAATATTTCTAAACTTTTGATTGTAAAAAATTATATTCAAATATGAATTTGGTTTCCTTAAAGAAATGAAGCTGGCATTTATTAATGTACGATTCTTAAGTTGTTTTGCATGGACACCAAACTGTTTTTGTACACCATTTCAGCATGCTGAGAAACACATATATATTATTGGAATACATTAGAATATATATTTACACATAGACACCTACATGCATTAAGACATTCCTTTTACGGATTTAGAAATACTGAATCATCAAAAACATACTTGAAATGATTATTTTATAATTAACACAATTACTTTCCATAAATATATTTAACACACTGCAGTTATATTTAAATATAAAATATTTACATAACACAGCTGACATAACAAACATTAAAGCTACTAATAAAAAATAAGAAATAGTTGACATTAAACATAAATTCTCTTTGGAACCTTTCCTAACAATTGATTTAAGTAATAAATAAATTTTAAAAAAATTACCATTAATATAGTTCTAAGGTTTTTTATGTGTGTAAAATAATTAATTTATAAAGGAAAAATATAAAATGTGTTAAAATATGCTAAGATTCAGAGATAATTTAACCCTTAGAGGAATACAGATGTATAAATCCGTCATCTGACTGTTTTACAGCAACACATATTATTTAAAATTTTATTAATTTTACTTTATTTTTAAACATGAAGTAAATATATGAACGACTCATTAATAATCTTTAACCAAAGAAATGCGTTTTTTTTTAAAATTTCATTACAAAATAAAATTGCATTCTTATTAATGAAAACAAATTTACACTTCAGCCAATTTTTTTTATCTCTCAGAATTTAAAAAATAAATAAATAACAGCACATTTAAGGTATAATATCTAAATTTAACAAAAAAATTGATAAAGTAAAGGAAATTCATTAAAAAAATTAGTAATTCGCATTGACCATACTGAAATAAACTGCAACTTCAGTCATACACCATACATCACAATTAAATACAAATCGGCAAACAGGTGCATGAAACAAAAAAATCTCAGTGCATTACACCTACATTTCATTAAAAAATAATATCAGCTGGATTTCACACAAAGTTGGTATATATAAGGTAACCAACAATGTTTCCACATATGTATAAAAAAAAGAAATATATAAACCTGGACTTCGGTTTAAAAATATATTAAATTTGTGAAAAATATACAAATGAGAAGGTTTAAATATAGAAAACTTCTACAAATAAAGTTAATGAAGATTAGGGATCCCCAGTCAACAGTTAACAAACTATATCCAAATAGTACTTACTATTTCTATATCTAAATCCTACTTTTTAACATTTTCAACTTAAACTATACTAAATTATTGATATTTATAAGGAAACAAAATTATTTCTTTGTTTCTCATATTAAAGTGCTTTAAACAATAGAAAATTTCTATATTTTATCTGTTACATAACAACTAACTCCGAGAATTTATTTTCTCAACTTTAAAACTTATATTCCTCTCTGGATGTAGTTTCTCAACAATAAAAAAAAATTAACAATATCTAACTTAAACAACAAATATCTAAAATCTAAGTTTAGATTATAACTTACTGTATGTACCATTGGAAAACCCCCGACTAATATGATACAAGTTAGATAATATAAATTAACAAAAATGCTTTTAAATATTCAATTTAAACAATAACAAATATTTACATATCTAAGTTTAGATTATAACTTTTTATGTTTGTTAAGTCCCTTTATAAACTACTTGATACAAACATTCTTTGATTATATATAAACATATTAAATATCATTAAAAATTCAACACTAGAAATAGATGCTAAAACTTAATAATTTGAAATATATTTTAACTTAAACTATAATTACACTAACAAAAATAAAAACATAATTGCATTTTATTGACTAATAAATTATTTGAATAATTATTTTTAAAGTAAATTTCAACTAATACAAGGTTTGGTGCACAATATTCAAAGAGATATTCATCAAAAACTTACAATAGAAGTTCTTATCATACACTAGAGCCAGAAATATGCTTACCGAAAATCAGTGAAGATCTGGAATCTCATAAATTTAAAGAAGTAAAACTGCAAACCTTAGTCATATATTCCTTGTAAATTACTTTAAAATTAAACTTTGAATAAATTTTTAATGCTTAACAAACTTTAATGATATAAGCTAAGTGCCAATTTCTAAATTAATAAACAGTATACTGATTAAATTTGATATTGATAACATTGTATGAATATATCAAATGAGAACATGCAAAAACTAAAAACTTATACATTACCATACCACCTAACATTATATAACTACCTTAACATATCTAATCACAATAGAGACCTGGGGATCCCCTGTTACAAACATCAAAGTTTGACTTTCTGTCTAAAATGGACTGAGCATGTATTGTAAGACGGAATATTGTAGCACATTCTTTGCTCTTAACCCTAGTTTCTATCTCAGCAATGATACTTTGAGCGTTACTAGGCATGCTACTGCTCTATGGGAAAACAAGAGTTACCAGAAGTGGTGGACTATTATCACAGGAAAGGGGGACAAATAATGATAATTGTCACAACTCTATACATGAAAAACTATACAGTAGTGATCTACCTTTTATACCTTGTGTAGCCAGAATGCGAACTTCAAAAAGGCTTTCTTCCCCCATCCCTTCACTTGGTTTTCTAGGAAACGGGGGGGGGAGCATCACTTTAACAAATGGAATTTACTTTTAAATACATTACTTTTTTCATAATCGGAATCATCGGAATTTACTTTTTTTCATAAAAACCAAGTACTCCTTCCTATACTTGGCTTTTATAAACCTAACTGTTTGAGGTTCTGTTGTGGGATTAACAGTCCATACAGTTCAAACCCAAGTAGGGTGGGGAAAACACGCTCATTCCGTTTCGAAGAAAACCAAGCGAAAGGATGGGGGAAGAAAGTCTTTTCGGAGCTCGCATTCTGGCTAGACAAAGTATAGTCTGTTACAAAGCCTGATGAAGCCTTGCATTTACATTCATTGAAAATCCATAATGTTAAATTAAAATACAGTAACGAGTAGAGTTTATATTTGCTGTCCTACTGCAGCTTTTACACAAAAAATGAAATTTCAGGATACACTCAGACAATCCAACTGTGGCTCCAGTGCAATGTTAATTCAGCCAATCAACTGCAAACTCTCTGGATTAAACTAGGTAATCAACATTTTCTTGATTCGAGAGCAAGTTAAATACTTTCCCCTTCAAAATTCTGGCAGTCGGTACATGTAACATATACGTTCAAAAAGTAGTTCTGATTCAGCAGTAGTTATAAATTTCAGTATTGAAAGTTAAATATGGAGAGTTTGCATATCCCTACACTTAAAAATATTTGACATTTTAAGGATTTTTATGGCCATAAAATTCAATATTTGGCGCTTAAATATAAAAGAAATATAAAAACATAAATAATATATAAAAATATATTACATTAAAGTATTTAAAAGTAAAAGAAATTGTTCCCAACATCGGATTTTTTGCATGACAATAATAATGAATGATAACATACAATTGAACAAAAAACAGCATATATGTATATGCCGAAAAATAATATTAAATATGTAAGTTGGTATAAAAACTGGCCTGTGTCTAATGTTATTAAATTCAACATTAAGCCAGTACCCAAAACAAATAATAAACGCTAAAAGATATTAAAATATAAACAATAAAACTCTTACCATATCATGCAAGGCTTCAAAACTGATCCCAAAACAAATTGAAAACTGGGTATCGAGATCATAGTACAAGTACTCCTACACTGACTAGGCTGAGATTCTGATGGTTTCAAGCATGTTTACTTTAGACGTTGAGTAACATTGGCAAGAGCAACAGCGAATGCTTGGAGGGCGCAAAATGGGTATTGAAAGTCAAGGGTGTAAGCGTTGCCATCGATTCGACCAAACTGCATCACCTGCAAAATTGGAAATATTCTTATATTAAAGGTTTGAAAGAACTTAACAAGTCATGGGGAGAGATTAAGACAGTTGCTGCCAACAGGGTGAGGTGGGCGACCATGACGGAGGCCCTATGCTCCATGTCGGAGTGAAAGAGGTATAGTAAAAATATTAATGGTACAATAAATATACAATGGGCAATGATTTTAAATATATATATAAATAGTTTTATCATCCAAAGCTTTAACTATCGCAATACTTTTTGGTTTCTTAAATTAGACTTGGATTACTTTATTACTTTCTTAATTAGATTATTAGTAATGAAAAATATAATTAAAAAAATCCCATTTAATTATAAACTTTAATTTCAAGAAGTATAAAAGCTATTTTCACAATGTATCTTTATAGATAAATTGAGTACTGTTGCTTTTGTAATATCGAGTTTGGATTAATCCCAAAACAAGTTACGAAATCATTTGAAATTCGACAAAACTACAAAACCAGTTGTGTAATCGTTTTATAAATTCAACACAAATTGCACAGAAGAGCATAGGTGGAAAATAATTTCAAACTTAGTTTGCTTTTGATGTCATTTTATTTTTGTTTGAATATTTATTATTTGGTGTTTTCGGGTTACGACATATTTGATAAGTATTAAATAAATTAACCAGTAAAACTTCAGTGGTCAAAGCTGGTGTAAATGAAATTGACCAGGGGCAGTTAAAACTACTGGTTTAAAACACCAAAATGAAAATCGATACAACCCTGGGTATATTCATTCACCTGTCTGCCATGAAACTCCATCCTGTATCTCTAGTATTAAATAAGTTGAGTAGTAAAACTGGTGGAAATGAAATTGACCACTGGCAGTTAAAACTACCAGTTTAAACACCACAGCTCAAAGCGATGCAACCCTGAGTATATTCACTCACCTGCCTGCCATGAAACTCTATCTGGAAATTCTTCGCCGACTCTTGCGTCACCCGACCGCCGAAATCCAACTGGTACACTTGGCTCATGTCGTTCCACAAGGGGGCCTTGTTGTGAAGGACGAACTCACGATAAGGAGGCAAAGTGCTGGTGGCCGGAACACAGTCAGTGACGGTTCTGCCGCCTCGTTTCTTCAGCTGAGCGAGAAGGGGAGAGAATTGATCAGGAAAATTGGATGGGTATTGGGAAATGAGAATAATATTTGGATGTTATAATGATTTTGCAGTAAAACAGATTACTTGTTAATAGTTTTATGAATTTTCCTGATTTCTCTTACGCTGAAATAAAAACTGTGATCGAAACTAACTAGTATCGGAATATAAAATTTTAAAAAGTAGAACAACAAAATTTAAATTTTAATGCAAGACACATTATCGGCCTATGGGTTGTATATAAAATTGGGATCCACTTGTTGCAATGTCATCAATATGATTTAGTGAAAGGTATGTATCTAACTACAAAACAATGGTGTTACAATGAACAACAATATAATAATCAATAGAGTCTTTAAAAAGATTTCTAACAAAACCAGAAAAGAGAAGATTCCATTTGTCTCAGCATTTTGAGAATTCAGACCCAGAGATTTGTCAGACCTTTATCAGACCCATATTTAATAGCAGAATTGTTCGATATTTCCAATGAAAATAACTCTCATAAGCTAATCACTCCACAAAATACTGTTGCATGATTATATCCTAGTATTTTCAAATATAAATATTTTTAGCAGTATCGTATGTACAATTACTGCAAAAGATCAGACTGGTAGATGGAAAGAAAATTCTATTCTGAAGTTTTAAGCTATTACATAAATAGTAGTATTGAACAAATGGAAAGTAATATTTAAACATTATCTACATCAAAAAATCCTTCTTGACTAGAATACAAAGTTAAATAAAAAAAAAGAGATTTAAATAGTAGAAATAATAAATCTAGTTAAAAAATCATATATATTTAAATTATTTTATTTTATTTCCAAGTTTAACAGTTCTTTTTTTTAAATATTTCAAATGCATGCAAAAATTATTTCAAGACAAACCTTTCTTCTAATGTATGCCTTTTGGAAGCTTTCAAGATCTTTAAAGTTCTCTCCTGGCATATCATCCCCACTGAAGGCTCCATCCTCATCAGAACTATCCACAAGCTTCTGGCGTCGCATCTTCCTCAGAAGAAGCGGGCTGTACAAAATGCCCCTGCGCTGGGTCTTCTTGCGGGCTACAACCGGAGAGGATGGAATGCTTAAACTCACAGTGACAGACGAGTCGGACATCTCAGAGGTATCATCACCGGTCTGAGGGAAACTGGCGCGGTGATCTTGCAGGAAGGAAGCCGCTGACAAGTCCGGTATGTCACTTGGCACATTGCTACGTCTATGCACCGGACTGGAGTTCTCGGATCGGGCGAGTTGTTCAAGGTGCTTGAGGGCTTTGTCTGAATTGGATGTGGTGGCGATCTTGTTGACGTCCTCGCAGCTGTGGAATTCTTTCTTCAGGCCAGGTTTTGTAGATTCAGTCGACTTAGGGTTGATGGGTTTCTTGACGGCCGGACAGGAACAGGCAAGGTCGAAGAAGCCCTCTTCACCGACAGAAGGGCCGTTGGTCTTTTCGCAGGGCTTCTCTCCATCAATGCAGTCGTGGCAGTGCATCTTGCCGCAAGGTGGATTCGGCTTCAGGGTCAGACGCCGCTGGGAATGCTTGAATGCAGCACCGCTTTGTTCTCGGACGTTAGTGAACTCAGCCATGTGCTGCAGGTGATTGGCGCTCTGGCTTCGATTTACATAGAAAGAGGAACTTTGAGTGTTAGGGAATGGCATTTTCTCACAACAAGGGGTCTCAGGATCATCAATGAACTTTATGTCACCGCTCTTCTTGACTAAAATACTCTCCTGATTGGATGATGATGATGATGATGAAGCCCCAGCTGATGATGAAGATTCCTTAGATTCAACAGGCTGGACCGGCAATGGTGATGGCAGAGTACAAAATGATCTCTGAGAAAAGTTGGAATTGATTTCCACAATTCTCCTAGCACCCAGTGGCGACTGTAGGCTGCTCCGGTAGGACTTGTCTAAAATCAAACCACCTGGTTGCGTGGGGGCAACGTTGGCACCAACAGAAATGGATTTGCCATTGCCCGAACTGCTAGAGTTTGATTGAGAAGAAAGGTTGGAGTTGTCATTTTCGGAAAGACTGTTTTGTGCAGATGTATCCTTGGAGGAATCGCTGCTGGCAGGCGCAAACTCTTCGCTGAGATCCAGATCCAACGAGCTTCCATCCAAGGATGCACGTTCTTTGGTGGGAGGAATCTGAATAACTTGAGTAGTGGAACACTTTGATTCAAACTTCTTCTCCAAGTTCTTATGGAGAAACGAGAAACCTGAGCCGTTTGAGCTGGAGGGAATGTTGTAATGCATCACAGGTGGATGAGAATTTGGTACACAGGAAAGACTAGTTTGTGTTGCCACTGACACTACACTGTTATTCTCTGCTCTCTGGAGACTGATCACATGCACACCTTTCTCACCACCAGTAATCTCAAAAGTAAGAAACTCTTCATTGGGAAGAAAGTTGACATAGTCCCCATTGCCACGGTTAGAAAACGCACCATTCTGGTTATTGTGTTCTTGGTTCAGTTGATAGCGCATTGTGGGGTTCCTCTGTTGTTTCTTAGGAGTCATAGGAGCAATGGGAATACTATCTTCATAGGAATCTAGAAAGTAGAAAGACAAGTTTAACATAAGTTTGAAAATCAGTATAGTAAAAAAATAAAATGTGTTTAAAGAAAAAAATTGAAATTTGCTTTAACAATTGAAGAAATAGAAATTTATTTCATGGGATATTATTATCATTTAACGACTTTGAAGGTTTTAAAAGAAAAGAATATTTTTAGAACAAGCTCGTGTAGCTTATCCCCATTCAATTATTGGTAATTTCCTGTAGGGGTGAAGGGATGATACCAAAACCTTAAGTCTTAAACCTATCAAGTTGGCAAGAATTTATAACCAGAACTTTATGCCACCAGTGAATAATATCAATGATGTGCATTATATTCAAGTATCTCCAAATCATTTTACGGTGACACACTGCTCTATTAGAAAAACATTAATTGATAATTATACTCATGAAAAGTAGTTATCAAAACAAAATTGCAGGTAACCTGCATTGCAATAAAGTACATGACTAACTTCCAAACTGCCTGCATATTATCAGATAAAAGTCAACCCTTCGTCCTTTTGGTGCCTATAACTGAATAAAAAGCTTATTTTGGAAGTTCAGTGAATGTCTATAAAAGTAGCTATTAGGCTAGAAAAATTCCTAGCATTAGTGTTTCTTGTTTCCAATCCTTCCCGATCTAGCGACAGCTAGATCAAATTCATGAACCTGTGCAGCAATTTAAAGTCCAGCACCAGAGAGGGCTATCACAAACAACCTCTAAGGTGAGCCCCAAGCAATCGAGGATATGTTCCGGGGAAGCCAGCGTCTGATGGCATTTGGAACACATTGGGAATACTTTACAGCCAGAATCAAAAGTCATAAGCCTTAGGTGCCCACTGACAAGTCTTGAAACGGCTGTTTGATCCTGTCTGCCCTCCCCAAAATGCAATGATCCTCCTGGTCTTATCCCACTGTACCAGGAATGTGCGGGAGGAGATAGGCAGACTTACTGGTCTCTATTTTCTGCCCTGGAGAAAATCTCTTGAAATGTTATGTCATATTCGGTAGTCGCCGTCGCAGAGCAGCCTTCTTCAGCTAAGATATGTGCGACTTCATTTCCGTGAATGTTAACATGGGAGGGAATCTACTGAATGTGGACCTCCCTACCCTTTGCAGGTTTGTTTAGTGTTTCTTAAACATAATGACTACACTTCAGAAATGGGCACTTGCCTCAAAAGCAAGTATGCTCTTTATACTTTAAATTTCAACCAAAACCAAAGCAAACCTTTTCGTGATTTCTAAACTTTTTTTTGTTTCTAAAGAAAGATTGCTATTAACTTCAATTTCAATAAAGTTAATAGCAATCTTTCTTTAGAAATAATGAAAAAAGTTTATAATCACAAAAAGGTTTACTTTACACTAAATCACTGCACAAATTAAACAAATAAATTGAGTTTGGCCATACCTCCGGGTTCATCCTCATCTTCAGAGAACACAACAGCCCCTCCAGTTTTAGGCGAATCCGAACCTTGGGGGTTACATTCCCTGGGCTGTGGCCCCCTCAGCTCCTTCATGAGAAGTGTCATCTGGCGTGGCTGTAGATGCAGAAGGCTAGTACGGTATGTGACTGTACCCAGGATTGCTGGCAGCCACTGGACTAGACCCAGGATCTTGAATTTGGTGCCCCAAATGTTTGAGGTCACCGAGACGATCTTCTCGCTCTGAAAAGTAGACTGTGGTAAAGTTGCAGAAGAAGAGTGGGTGTGTTGCTGGAATAAGGTTAATAAGGCACAAAAGGGCTTTGCCAATGATTTAAAATAGTTTATAAAGGTTGAGCATGATATGGTTTACCTATATTGGTATTCTCAAGAGCAATAAGATGTGTGTAAAAATATCTCATCAATGTACGCGACATCCCTCTAATTGTAATTTGTCGCCAACCTCCTCGGGTAGAATCTCGGTGGAACCACGATGCTTGTTATGCCCCAAAACTACATTCTGTTTACATTTTTAGCCAGAACAATACCAAATAAAAATAAGCAGCTCGTCGATGTACATGATGTCTTTCAAACACATGATCTTATATGAATATATGCCCACTTAATATCATTTAAGCCGAAGTTTTTCAACATTGGTAATTTCATTAAACTTTTGCATACATAAAATTAACTGAATTAAAACCAAAGTATAATAAATAGCAGGAATAAAAACAAGTTTCACATAAAGAATTCTAAAAAAGAAAACACCAGACGGAAAATAGCTAATTTTTCAAAGCTCATTAATCAATGTAAATTAAGGAAGACGAAACAAAAAACGGGAGAGTTACACCACTTGAAGAAAGAGTGTCTGTCTGTGTGTATGTCTGTGGATCGCAAAAGACCTACTTAGACAGCTCTAAAAAATTCGAAATTTTTAATATAGATTCTTTTTAATACCTAAGTGCGCACCTGAGGCTTAATTTTTTCATATTTGATTGTGATTTTTTATTAATAAAATTAGTTTAAAAAAACGTCATCCATGTGGGATTGCGGGACCATAACAGGGCTTGAAAATACATGGTCCGGGCCGAAACGGGGGCTTGACGCCATCCTCTATTAGTTTGATTGATTGAGTTTGGTTGAGATACGTGCTCGCCCTAAGACTGCTTCATCCTCTATTAGTGTTTACTTTTTTAAGTGCGCATGCGCCAACACGAATTTTATTTGTTTTGATTTTGAGTGTATTTTCACAAGTAAGCATGCCTCTAAAAGGAAGCAATGCGAAGTTAACGGGTTCCCAGTAATGCGGGACCATACTGCTAGTTGCCCATAAAGCCTATTCATAATAAAATAATTACCTCCGGCAGTTCATCAATGTACATGATCTCCCTCCATCCATGCTCCTGTTCCCGTCTCCTCTGTGCCTGCCTGTGCCTCCTCCCTTTACGTCTCTGCATGCGTGGGCTGGCACACCCTTCATCAGGTTCACTGTCCGAAGATGAGGAGGGCAGCAGGATGGGTACCACTGCCAGGATGGTATTGAGGGCGGTGGGGGGATACGAGTAGGGCTGGCAGTTCTTGACGCGGTACAGGGGGTGAGGCAGGCCTGGTTCTGTCAAGGAAAGAGATGGATGAGACAAGGGGGTCAAATGCTTAATGTCTACATTGCAGTTCTCATTAGAGTGAAGCAAAGAAATAATTTGCATCAGTTGGCCTGCATTGTTCAATTAAGTAACAACTAGTTTAGAGGAGATAGGAGTAGGGCTGGCAGTTCTTGATGCAGTGCAGGTGGTGGGGCAGGCCTGGTTTTGTTGAGGAAAGAGATGGATGAGTCAAGGGGTCAAATGCTTAAATTAGCAGTTCTCATTACGGGGAAGCCGGGAAGCAAAAAAAATTGTTGCATTAGTTGGCCTGCAGTGTTCAATTAACCCTTTCAGTCCCAGTGATGCCATTTGGCATCATCCTGTTTCTGATCATAATTTTAAAAACATAATAGAGCTGCATCCATTCGGATTAATAAATATAATTTCTAATCGAACAAAGTTTGAAGAATCGAATGATGTGCTTTTTGATATCATAAATTGCTATAAACGATCAGGGAAAAATTTCTAAAATGATGATGCCAGATTGTCCATGGGACTGAAAGGGTTAAGTAACAACTAGTAGGATAAGATGTAGGTAGAAAGATTTAATGATAGGTATGATCGATTTATTACTGTAACTAACAGTTAGGTGAAAATAAAGATAACCACAGTTCATAATCATAAATAAGTGCTCAAGCATTCAATCAGCATATAATCCATAACTCTGACGATGGATAGTGTACCTCGACACACGATCAACTTAAGAGCCAAAATAAGAGTAGCTTAAAACAATTTAAGAGAGCACAACACTGATGGTTGATCGAAATGGTAATACTAGCTGAATTACCCCTTTATAATTTTGTTTTGCCCTTGTGCTGGAAAAGTGTTTACCAGTAGTTATCTAAGGTTTTAAGGAGGAAATAGGAACCCAGAAGTAAATTAATCACAAAAACCCTTCTCACCCAGCGACTGTGGCTCAAAGATGACAAACTCTGGCCTGAGCTTGCTGACCCTCTTCCCTTTGAGCAGGGGCACCAAGCCACCAAGGTACTCCAGGAACATGGTGTAGGTGGTGCTGCCATTCATGTCCTCATCTTCGTGTCTGATCATGGTGCAGTGGAAACGGATGTCGCTCGAAGGGGGCTTCGACACAAATTCCCGAAGTTGGTGGGGATCCGGAAGGTGACACTGTAAGCAATTTCAAAAAGTTGTATTATAAGAGCCCTCTAGGCAAGGATGCCTAGGAAGGCATTTATATTTTGAGAGGCTTTGAAGCTTTTATAATATAAGTAAAATTATGTACGAAATGAGGGCCTCCAGATTACATTATTTCCCAATTTAGTAGTTTGCCAAGAACCTGAAAAATTAAAACTGGTTTCCTGGAGTTGTTCAGCAAGCCTTTGAACCTTAATAATAATTAAAAATTTTTAGACCCACTCCACACGATAATGTATATAATAATCACTTAAAAAAGATATGGAGAAATTCTCATAAAATGTCAATGTATTTGTGTAAAAATAGACAAACTCTCATATTTTCAAAAAATTAAATTTTTTTTACACATTGCTTTAAAATCAGTTATAAATGAATTTTTTAAGTCATAAATTTGATTTGTACATACAACAATTTGTAAAAAAATAATATTTAAATTGCTATAAATAGAAATACGAGTTGAGTCTTTTCTACAACTGTACAATAGAACTCCAGGATTTTTATCATATAAAAAAAAACGTTTGTAAAAAATATTCAATTGAGCCAGAGAATATTTTTTTCCTTGGATTAACACAGAAGCACTTTGGTTTGGAGACCCATGGTTGATCAGGACTCGGGTTCATTTTTCCCATAAGTTATGGTGCATTATTTCAGTTATTAAACAGTGTGATGATTAAGCACAAAGGGTGCTTTTACACAAATTACCTAAATTTGGTGAGGGTTAAACAAATGAAACTGAAAGATTGGATGTTGGAAATTGATACTAGGCATGCAATATGACAATGCAATGCCTTGATTATATTTTTATTTAATTGTAGTAAATTTATTCACTATTTGGAACATAAGTTTAATTATAAACCAGCGCAATTAGCAATTTTGCAGTGGTTAAGGGGTTTCAAAAAATAAAAAATAATCTTGAAATTATTTGAACGTTTAACCAATTACATAAAAAAAAACTAAAAATATGGTAATTTGGTTAAAAAATGCTGCAAATTGTGATGATCTTGAAAGTGAAATTCCATTTCATGGCACTACTAGATTGAATGCTACTTAGTAAGAAGCCGTTTCAGAAAGCTATTTTACACAAAGAAAGATTTTTTGGTGAAAACATACATCATCTGTATTCTTTATCAAATATTCTAATCAATCAATGAAATACAACTAAATTCTCATAATAAACAGCATAAGACACAAAAGTTAAACTAACCTTAATAGTTTGTGTGGTCAAATGAGTAATCAAACCCTTCAGCCTTTGAGGAATGGGCAGCTGTGGAATCATGGCATCGTCCTGCACTGATCCATAAGTAGCCAATCGAGAGAGCAACTGGAGAGAGGCGATTCTCTGTGTTACCCACCCAACGTGGATAATGCACCCAGTCGCTATAAATAGACGTTTATCATTGTGTCCCCAAGTCAAGGCTGTGACAGGGCTCTGAAAGAGAGACAGAAATTATTATTTTATGTGTTATATTTCATGAAAATAAGTGTGTAAACTTAGGACAGTTTAAAAATCAGCAATAAAATTATTTTAAAAAAATTTCACAATCAATATTAGTAAAATTAAACTTGAAGATTTTGGAATGGTGACTGATTATTTACATTACCATTACAATGATTTTTTAAAAAGTTAATTATAAATACATTCAGCAATAATTTTATAATAATCATATTAATATCAGAATTATGTTAAGTAATACCTTTAAAGTTAACCAGCAGTCAAGTTTGGCCAACACATGTTTTGCTCAAGATTAATTATTTTTATTTTGCTGCACTTTAATTGTTAATTGATTTAAAAAATAAAGACTTTGAATATCCAAAATGAAAAAAAAAAGAAGCATCTTCTATGTGTATGATTAAAATATGCTTTTTTTAAAAGGACTAAATCTTAGACACTTTCAAGAACCATTACTAATACCAGTTACAAAAGAGTACCAACACATTTATACCGAGAAACATAACATAACATAACCTAATATTTACAACATTGATACTCGACATATAATTTTATACATAAGTAGTTACATTGTGGTATAAAGGCAACACTAATATCAGAATCAATAAATTAAAATAGTTACTTGTGCAGTGCTTAAAAATGCTTAGATAGATTAACAGGGAGTGCAATAAATATATTCACATTTACTTGAGTGGTGGGAATCGGAATAACGAATCTCAGTACGCCGGTGTCATTGTAAAAATGCAGCATATTCACGAAGCTGCTGCCAGATGCATCCACTAACATTCCTGCAACTGCTAGAAGTTCTCCACTATTGGACCATTCCATTTTCAACCCTAAAAAACAATAAAACAAAAGTCATAAATTATCCAGAATAAAAAAATTATAATTTGTTGGCACATAAATACTTGACTTTCTTTTGGGGGAGGGATAATATTTAATACTTTATATTTACTGTATGTGTGCAAGTCATTTTATAATGTTTTGTAATATGATGCCTTACTGGTTTAAGAATTATTTACCACAAAATTTCTCATTTAACGACTTTGGCTATAATACTTAAAGTCATAGACAAATAAGGTAAAATATAATGATGTAACACATTCATCATCAGCATTGGCACGACAGCCCATTGTGGGCCTTGGCCTTCTTCAGAAGACTCTGCCATTCCGCCCTCTTTTTAGAAATCGACCTCCAGTTCCTGACTTTAAGTACACCGAAGTCTTCCTCGAGGCAGTCTTTCCATCTCTTTTTTGGTCTTCCTCTTGGTCTACTTCCAAAGGGAGTGGTGTTGAAAACCTTAAGAGGTGTTCTCTCTGCACTCATTCTCAGAAGGTGGCCTGCCCATCTCATTCTAGACAGTTTTATCGATTTAATAATGTCGTCCTCTCTATAAATTTTGTACAGTTCAAAGTTATATCTTTTTCGCCAGGTATTATTTTCCAGTACAGCACCAAAAATAGCTCTCAGGACCTTTCTCTCAAAAATTGCCAATGTCCTCTCTTCCCTCATTGTCAAGGTCCATGTTTCTGAGGCGTATGTTAAGACTGGTTTAATTAATGTTTTGTATAACATAATCTTTGTCCTTCTCTTGATTAGGTGGGATTTCAGAAGAGGTCTTAATCCAAAGAAACAGCGATTTGCAGCAATGATCCTCCTTCTGATTTCAGGATTAATGTCATTTTGGTGGTCAATCTCTGAGCCCAAATAGCTGAAGTTCTTCACCGACTGAAATTGAAATGTTCCGATCTCAAAAGTTTCAGACTGGTGTTCTTTTTTACCACAAAACATATATTTTGTTTTTTCCATGTTTACCCTGAGCTTCATCTTCCTAGCTGCTTCTTCTAATGCCAAAAAAGCTGCCCTCAGGTCAGTTTCAGATCTTGAAATTATGTCAATGTCATCGGCATATGCTAAAATTTGTACCGATTTATTGAATATAGTGCCTCTTGTATTAATGCCAGCATCTTTTATCACTTTCTCAAGAGCTATATTAAAAAGGAGGCAAGCCAATGAATCCCCTTGCCTAACTCCATTGTAGACCTCAAAGGGAGTAGATATTTCTCCCTGGACTCGTACCGCAGAATAAGTTCTTGTGAGAGTGAGCTTTATGAGCCTAATTAGCTTTGTAGGAACTTTAAATTCAAAAAGTGCATTTAGTAGCTCAGTTCTATCGATACTGTCATAAGCTGCTTTGAAGTCTACAAATAGATGATGGGTGTCAATTCCATATTCTTTACATTTCTCCAAAGTTTGTCTCAAAGTGAAGATTTGGTCAGTGGTGGATCTTCCTTTTCTAAAGCCACATTGATACTCGCCAACAACAGTATCAATGATAGGAGACAAACGACTAAATAAAATATTTGAAAACACTTTATAAGCAACAGGAAGTAAACTTATTCCTCTATAATTCTCACAGTTCAATACATCCCCTTTTTTGTGAATTGGGCAGAGGATACTTAATTGCCAGTCCAATGGTAGGATTTCATTCTCCCAAATCAATATTATAATTTCCCAGATAATATTTGTCAGGTCTTTTCCACCACATTTTATTAGTTCAGCAGGTATGGCGTCTGGTCCAGCTGCTTTGTTATTTTTGAGTTTATCAATTGCAAACTGGGTTTCTTCAACAGTTGGAAGGTCAACTAATTGATTTTGAGTTTCCCCTTCTGGTATCTCTGGATTGCCTGATACATCCGAGTTAAGCAAGTCGTTGAAGTGCTCAACCCATCTATCCAGAATTTTGTCTCTTTCATTAACTATCGTTCCATCTCTGTTTTTACAGAGAGTTATCCTGGGTTTAAAGTCTCTACGTCCCTCATTAATGGCCTTGAAGAAAGCTCTGCTTTCATGGTTAGACCTAAGGAGTTCGACTTCTTTAAGTTGATTCTCTCTGTAAATTTTTTTCTTTCTTTTATGTATTTTCTTTTCTTCTTTACGGGCATTTTTGTATTCATCAACTGCTCTTCTTGTAGCTCTTTTATTGAGCATATTTTTATAGGCTTTATTTTTATATTCATTGGCTCTTCTACACTCATCATCGAACCAATCAGGTCTTCTTGATTTTTCGGCTTTGCCTATCAGCGTGTTAGCCGTTGATACAATTGACTTCTTAACAAGTTGCCATTTTTCATTTGCTTCATTATCTGTTACTTTCTCTTTGAGTTCATTCGACAACTGTTTTTGATATTCTGTACGAGTTTTAGGGTCTTTTAGCTTCTCACAGTTAAATTTCTCAGAGACAACCTTTTTTGCCTTCCTGGCCAATGAGATCTTTGCCCTAATTTTACAAATCACAAGGTAGTGATCAGAATCTACATTGGCTCCTCTATATGTAACACATTGATTCTAATATATTTCATGATACTTAAAAAATGAAAAAAAATTACATGTCATAACATAAGTGTTAACCAAATAATTATATGTTTGTACTTATGAACTAATTATATAAATTAGTAAATTATAAACATTGCAATTTTTTGTCAGACACAAAAGTTTTTTGACACGTTTAAAAAAGCATGCATTTATAAAAGTATTTAGGTTCAAACTGTTTGTTTGTAAGGGGCTGCATGGTAATGCAATCCAGTCTTTGACAAAATTACAAAACAAAAAGTATCGATTGGAATTTCACCACCTTAGCAAGTCCTTTTTGAAGAAGAGAGAAAATGTCAACATTGAAAAATCAAAAATAAGTTAAGAAAACAAGACTAATGCAGCAATCAAAAAATTGAAAAATTAAAGACAGAAATTAATTTTAATTAATAATAATAATAAATTATTTTAGTTTAGTAACAAATTAATACCTTTGAGGTTTGTTTCAATCACGTTTGGAAACAAGTCATCATAGCTCCTCATGAGATTGATAGTACCACTTGCAAAGCAGACTGCCAATACTGATGGTCGCTCAGCTAAATAAAAATGTGTCTTTGAATTACTTAACACTAAATAACAATACATTGACACTCAATATATCATCACTTAAGTTCCCAGATGTGCCATCCCACTTTGCACAATGGATCAGATTTGTTGTACGGTAACCCTCGGCGCGATTATCAGGATTTGGCGACAAATAACTTTTTGCGGCAACCTGCCAGACTTTGACCAATGATTCGAATTCTTTGACTTCCCTACCATGATGTTTTCCGGCAACCCTATCTGACCATTATTTATTCGAGCAATATAGAGAACATGACTTCAGAAGTCACTAGAATACGGACTTTTGGGAAGCTTGCCAAGGGTTACTGTACAGTAAATCCGATCCGTTGTACAAAGTGAGATAGCACATGTGGGAACTACATTAAATATCTAATTTAATATAAATTTGGGATATTACAAAATAAATTTGGGAAAGTATTTCAATTACTATAACCATTAAGTAATGGGTGGGAAGAAAAAAAAATATTTTTAAACAATTTTTTGAAGAAAAACTGCTCATTGAATAATTTTTTAATAAAAAGATGATAAAATAAGGAAATCTTTCGCAAAACTCTTTGGAAAATTGCGTATTTGCATAAGCTATAGCATAAGGTTTAAATTTCAAAGGCAACAAAGCATATCATTCTGAACAGCAACCATACAAACTTTAATTGAAGTACTACTTTTTTTAAACTTTATCCAACAAATTTGGATTACTATAAAGAAAAAACCATAAATTGAGATCTACTTGAAATGTTTATGATTTGTGGAAGTAAGAAATCCTTGTCCTGTTTAACTTGATTTCTAAATAAAATCATAAATATATTATGCTTGCATGTTGCAAAATTAATATCAATCTAAAAGCCTAAACAATATTTCACAGGCTCAAGAGATTGGAAAATAATAACTTTGCCTATTAATTTTTGCCTAAAAATAAGATTTTTAATTTTCTGTTAGAAATAATACTTTTAAATATAGTACTATTAATAAAATTGATCATTATTAAAGCCTTTCAAATAAATATGTAAAAAGTAGCCATTTGCTAAAAAATACAGTAAGGAAAATAAATTACATACTAAACAAAAGGCATTAAAAAAACTCATTAAAATTAAATTGGCTAATTCTAATAAAAACCTGATATTCAACCAATCAATCAAAAGGTTAAAATTGAAATAAGTTAAGTGCTATGTGGAGTACATATTACAACAAACTCATTCTTTCTTAATCTTGAGAGTATACATCAAAAAGTAAATAACAAAATGCAGAACTCACGAGGAGAATTATGACTTTTCTCCGCCCTTTTAGGAGGTAAAGCGAAACTATGCCTATCATCCTCATAACACTCGTCCATCTTAAACTTTTCGCAAGACCACTGCATAGAAGCTATTGGAGAGTCGGTCTGAAGGTTGACTTCAGCCACTATGGCCCCGTGGACATCTATGATGATTATCTGGCCTCCAGATGTACCAAACATAACCTTGAAAATGCAGAAGAAATGAAAATGCGATAATTTATATTTTGAAAGCTTTTGTCTAAGATTTTATAATACAAGTAAAATTATGTACTAAATGAGGGAATCCGGTTCATATTATTTCCGGAAGGCCCAAATCAATTCTAGTAGTTCACCAGGAACCATGAAAAATAAAAATGGTCTCCTGGAACAGTTCAGCAAACCTATGAACCTTAATACATATTTAGGCCCACTTCATACGGTAATGTATGTGGCAATCACTTCGAATGATATGCACAAAGTAAAATAAAATGCCAGTGTATTTGTATGAAAACAGACAACCATAAACGATTAGGACAAGACAATTTAGAAAATAGACAATTATAACTGGAATTTGTACAAAAATGTTATTTAATTTTTTTTAAATATGTGTGGAGTCTTTTTTACAACTATTCACTAGAACTTAAATTACTTGAAGCAATTGGGACCACCACCTTAAGATAATTGTAATTAACTGGGTGAAAGATATATTCAATCAACTACTTAACATATCATTGGGATGCGAGATCCTGTAATTCTAGTTTGGTCGTCATCATCCCAACCGAAGTGTAGTGTGGCTTTGAAAGTTTAAGTTATTGCTTTTTCCATTTAACTCATGTTAGATTGTTAATTTCTCGAATGTTTATATGCAACATATAAACTCTTAAACCCAGCAATTTGTTACTGTTAGTCTCTGTTGAAGACACAAATAGTAATTTTTTTGGTCGGTACCAAAAAAGTTACTAGGCATGACATCCAACAAAAGACAAATGTTTACACATGTACGGAAGGAATTTCTCTGAAATTCGGATGATCAGCAAAACTTCGGATAATTGGAGTTCTACTGCTTGTATTTTACAATATTTTGCCTTATCTTTTAGAGTGATTTCCACATACATTAACATGGAAAGGGCTGCTTAAATTTGAGACTTCATTCTCAAAATTCATTAAAAAGTAATAACTTACATTCTGATCGTCCGGCGTCCAAATCCCGCAATTGATACTATGGTCAAGATTCAACATTGAAGACCAGTACCGCTGACCAGACACTGATCCGACCAGGACGAATCCGTCCCGGTAACAAATCAATGCCATCCGACCGTCATGGCTCCATGAAAAATCCGTCACTTGGACGCTGCGATCATTTATCAGTTCGATCGACCATCGGCCTTCGTACTTGATCCACACAAAGATGGTTCCGGTGTTGTCGCATGAGGCTAGCTTCTGGTAGGGCTCGTTCCATTTTACAAGTGTTATCTGAGGATGAAATAAAAAGGTGATGTCAATGTTTTAGAAAATAGTCAGTATTTGTACACTGTTGTTGACTTATCGTTGGACTGTGGGATCAAGTCAGACAAGATCAATGATCTTTAAAAAGTTAGGTAATAGAAGGGGAGAAGAGTAAATATCTTCCAGTGTAAGTCCCAAGCAGTCCCACCAAATTTTTAGAGCCATATTCAGACCAATAAAAGAAGATGATGTTTGGAAAAGGCGATACAATTATGAAGTGGCTAAACTATTTGGAGAGAAAGAGACCTTAACATCATAAAAACTAGGAAAATTCAATGGCTGTGACATATAGAGAGAATGGACCATAGCAGAGGCACAAAGAAAATTTTCAAAGGACAATGTCAGGGAGATAGAAGAAGAGGAAGACCGAGAAAAAGAATGGATAGATGATGGGGAAAGAGATCTAAAGGCCATGAAAATTAAGAACTGGAAAGCGAAGACCAGAGGCAGGCAGCTTTGGAGTCGGATTGTATGAGAGGCCATGGTCCAGCATGGACTGTAATGCCTGGGAGTTAGGTAGTCCATCTGATGAAATAAAAAGGTGATGTTAATGTTTTTGGAAATCATCGGTATTTGTACACTGTTGTTGTTGACTTATTGTTTTACTGTGGGACCAAGTCAGACAAGACCGATTCGACCAATGATCTTTAAAAAGTTAAGTGCCAGAAGGGGAGAAGAGTAATTATATCTTTCCTTGTAAGTCCCAAGCAGTCCAAGATGTGATGAGGAGAGGCCTGCTAATTCTTACATTCTGTGCATGAAGCATAAGTTTTCCTGCTTTCACAAAGGGAAAGACTTTTCATGTGGTTTCTTTTCAATTGCGAAATCGCCTTTTGAGAGGCTGTGTTACATTTAGTATGTAATGCAGATCCTGGGTGAAGAGTTTAAGTATTTGTTCACTCTTTATCCAGTAATGATAAACAAACTTTAAAAAAAGCCAAAATTTTAAAATTATTTCTGTGTATTACATGTTTTACAAAAATTTAAACATATTGCATAGATTTTACTCTTATTATATCTGTAGCATAAATAAATGTATATATGCAGTCAAACATAAGGACGTAAAAAACAGCAAAACTTTGACAAATGGCTTAAAATTTTAAAGCAATTTTGTTGATATTAATTTTTAATAATCTTTTTTATACCGGTTATATAAAATATATAATGCAATAAAATGCTCACTAAGGAAAACTTTTAAGTGCAAATTATTAGTCACTAGCTTTATAGGTATTTGGTGTTGCAAAGGTGTACCCTGTAACAACGTTGATTTGTAACTTATGTAAACTTAAATTTTATGTCAATCAATCACCCCCTAGCTGATCCAATTTCAATGATAGCACTGTCATAAACCCTCCCAAGCTAATATTGGCATTATTCATTATTTTAAAAAAATGAACGTTTCTTCTCCTTCGGATTGCAATGCAAGCTTCAAAAGAACTTTCTTCCCCTACCTCATTTGCGTGGTCTTCAAGCAAATATCGTGAGCATCAATGTTTTAAACAGCTTGTTTGATGTTATGTAGTGAGGTAATCACAATTGCTTTCCAAAACCCAGTAGGGTTGGGGGAGGGGTCCGAAAACAGCAACGCTCTATAGTTTCCTAGGAAACCCCACGAAAGGGTAGGAGAAAAAGGTGCTTTTGAAACTTGCATTATAATCCCAACTAGCAGTAACACATTTTATAATTCGCAACATTGAATAGTACATCGTCCCAACATACACAAAACAAGGATAGCTCAAATTATAATATTCATTGTATTACATTTTACACCAAGAAAATCTATCGTGTCCAACATATTTATTTATTCGTGTAATGGTTAGAAATAAGTACAAAAACACTTAGCACAATGTATATATGAATTCATCAATAACTTAACTTAACATTAAAAATAATCAAAACATTGCTTAATATAGATTATAAAGATAAATTATTTATAAAAAAAACTACCTCAGCTCTGTGTCCTCTTAAATTATAGTTGGATCTCAGTGGCATATCAGCTATTCTCCTATTATGGCAAGAAGTAAATGTCACCCCCACAATACTCCTGGCATTTCCAGTGGCCAGCCAGCCGTCCTGGTAATAATGGACACGGTTCAGCTTCCAGCCATCTTCTTCGGGTAAATCGTCGGGGACCTTGCCCATCCATGTTAAACTTAGAATTGCACAATCCGTTCTAGTAGAGGTGGTTCTTTCGAAATGCAAATGCATCTTGGTGTTTACTTAGAAGTTTTCCGGTCTTTTTATCAAAACAAATTATTTATAGAAGGTCTTAGTATTTTTAATTACAGGCAAAAATGTATCTTTAAAAAATCGTTTGGTGATTAATTTTGACTAGTTTGTTGGCAATACAATTTTAAAACTTCGGATCCAAAAAGTAAACAATTATTATTTAGGTATAAAATATAAATATAATTAACGGAGATATATAACAGTTATATAAAAACGCAGACGATTTTGATAATTCCATTTTCCTTTCAGAAAAACACACGCATGGAACTATTCGGACTCAAAAGCAAATAGTTTATATTGATCGATTTTAATGATCATCGGCCGGAGAGACTTCATGCATTTAAGTAACCTTCGAGGCGGCTCTGCGGTCATAGTTGGAGGCCTAATTTCCGAAATAAAAGCCATTAAAAGAACACTGTTGGCAAATTTTAGTTAAAAAATAAGAATCCGAGTAAATGAATTGGGGGTGTGAGAAGAGTATCCAAATACCGAAACTGTGTCATCTTCGCCGCATCAACTCGCTGCAGAACTGTCTCCGCTTTGCCATGATGGAAACGCGGCGCTGCTAGCACATTTGAGGTGTGGGAATGATAGAGTTGCTGCAATTGGCGAGATTCGCGAGCTTTGGCGTTAGTTTCGGTTTTGTTGGAATATCAATTCAAGCTTTTATAATCTGTTTGATTGTTAGTTAGTTTTCTAATTATTTGTTTTCATTCATCATATTTAATTTTAGAAAACATTCAGAAAATGGAAAATAACTTTTTGATTTCTAATTGAGATACGGTTATGCAAGTGACAAGTTCAACACATGATCTGGTACCTAAGTAGATTTCAACAGACATCGTGCGCTAACGCCGACGGGACATTGGATTCAACATATTTAACGAGCACATCTGTCCCAGTGTACAAGGGAAAATACGTAAGTTAGTCGATTTTATTTATTTGATTTAATTTATAGTATGGGGTCGGTTTTGAACGCAGGAACCTCGTTATGAGAAGCCGATGTTCTAGCGACTGGGCTACGAAGCTCCCCTCCGGTACTTATATCAATCTTTCTATTAATTTTGTAGCCTTTCCGTTTTCATACTTCAAAAAATTGTTGTAATGAATAAGTCATTTATGATTCTTTTCTTAAATTCTTTCAAATGATATCAAATTCCATGTTCTGTTATTGTGAAATCTTAATACTAATCTTTAGGAAATTAGGTAAATGTTCGTTTTTTTAATTGTTTCTTTATTTTCGATTTATAATTAAATAAATTTCTTGAAGGTTACAAAATATGGTCTCGTTTCGTTTTACGCATTGAGTGGCAACAGTTCCAGCTGTATTGTTTTCATTTTTGGCCCTGCTGAAATGATATTTACCTAGCTTAATATACAGACATTAAAATTATACAACAATAAACTAACGATTGTTTTAACTTTGACATTTTAAGGGTTGATGCATTTGCATACATTTAAAACATTCGTCCTAATCAATACAATCAAATAAAATTGTGCAAAATTATGTTCTTTATTTTTCGTAATAAATGAATTACATTTGCTAAAAGAATAAAATGCGACAGAATGAACAAATGTAATTACTAGTTTAACATTTAATTAACATAACATCAATATTTTAATTATATTTAGAAAATTATAAACGCTAGTTGCCAATTATAGTTTTATATTTATTAATAAAGTTCAACGAATATAGAATAAAAACAAGTAGCAGCTGTGGAAATAAAAAAGTACCCACTTGAGGTTATTTTGGCAGTTAGTCATCCTATAGAATCGGATCTTTTTGACATTTTGAACAATTAACATTCTGAGTTAATTGCATGAAACAAAATTTGCATAAGGGGCCATCTTCATATTAAAAATGTTACTAACTTTAAAATTTCCAATAGTAACACCCCTTTTTGAGTCCATATTTCAAATCTTTGACCTATGTTAATACGAAATGCCAAATTTTGTTAGTTTTTAAGCATTATTAGGGGAGTTAGAGACGTGCAAAGTTTAGGTCCCATAATGTTAAATGAGTTGCACATAAAAAACTATTCCAATCTATAAATAATTAAGATAATGAAACGAATTTTTTACTGAAAAGAAATTATAATAACCCAAACAAAATGCATTCAATATTGGGGTATTTAAAAATTTTTTTATATTTTTAAATAATTATTATATTAATTTTTTTTTTAAATATGAATAGAAACCCCTTAATATTTTTAAAGAAATAATTTTAAGATAGGAAGTTTAAGCGAAATCCCAATTTTTAAAAAATTTTATTCATAATTTGCTGAGTAAATCACAAAATACTTTTTAATTACCCTTTA
This sequence comes from Hylyphantes graminicola, assembly GCA_023701765.1. NCBI lineage: Eukaryota > Metazoa > Arthropoda > Arachnida > Araneae > Linyphiidae > Hylyphantes > Hylyphantes graminicola. The sequence goes on along the minus strand of CM043120.1, from coordinate 26,612,463 downwards.
GGGGACTGTGTATAAGATTACTTGTGATTGATAAATAAAGACGACCTTGCATGCATGCTTGCTTGTCATTTTAGAGATGGTCCCCAAAAGGTCCACAAGTGATTCGATTAAATAACTCGTCAAATATTCATCCAAATGTAACAAAAACTTAGATTTAAGGGTTTTCAAGAGTGCTTAACATTTCTAAGTTATTAAAATTGGGTGTTGCCATTGGAAATTTCAAAGTTCGTTATATTTATAATATGAAGACGGCCCCTTATGCAAATTTTGTATCGTACAATTAAATCAGAATGTTAATTGTACACAATCTCAAAAAGGTCCGATTCAATAGGGTGACTAACGGATGAAATAACATCAAGTGGGTACTTTTTTATTTCCACAGCTGTACGTTGAAAACTCTATAATAGAGCGCAACAGACGAGAAGACTGCACTGAGATTAAGGGGGTTCAGTATGTTGTATATCGGTAATGTTAAATTAAGGCGGGATAGTACCGATTAAGGCAACTCAACTTGGCCGAAGGCGACATCTGGTGAAGATATTGGAACTGTTAAAGAGGGAGGGTCAGAGAACTCGGAGACCAGCAAATCACAATGCTCAATTAATTGATTGACGTATTTATCTTGATTATCTCTGATTTCATCCCTTCTATAAGTAGCCGATTGGTCACTTGGAAACTATTTTTTCTAAGCCCCTCCCTCGTCAACCAATCTTGCACACCCAATGAGAAATCCTCGCCTTCGCCCTGGGTGTAATTTCTCTCTCTGTATCAGTACAAATTCTGTCTATGTCTGTCTTACTTGACGAAGGTTTATAAGCGGATCTCTCATCAAGCACACAAGCCGGAAATACATGTACCAACCAACCATCTTCCCTCCGAGAAAACGGGATGACATACTTAGTTTGCAGGTTAATTGAATTACGTCGCTCTAAATCTACACTTGAGCTATAAGCAACCTTAAGGGGTCAGAGGAGTCTTAAAAATGTGCAAAGAAGATACTACAAAGCATAGTTTGATCTTTCATGTCATTTTTTAGCTACTCAATAAATGAGTATAATTTTTTTTATATGTAATTCTACAGGATTTATTTATTATAAAACAAGTTTTAAAATTTATGAAACTTTAGCCAAAACTAAAATAAATGATATTAAACATGAAGCTATTTGAACACATTGGGATTAGGCTTGCGCGGCAAATTGTGAGGTCAAAATTTAAAAAAATGACCAAGAAAATGACTTTATATTGAACAAATATGTACAAACAAAGACTTATACCAAAATTCTCAGCTCAATTTTAATTAGAAATTATTTTAAGAACTTTTTTCTAAAAAAATTAATAAAAATTTTAAAATTTTGATTTTAAATTTTTTTACAAATAATTTCTAATTAAAATTGTGCTGAGAATTTAGGTATAAGTCTTTGTTTGTACATATTTGTTCAATATAAAGTCATTTTCTTGGTCATTTTTTCAATTTTGACCTCACAATTTGCCGCGCAAGCCTAATCACAATGTGTTCAAATAGCTTCATGTTTAATATCATTTATTTTAGTTTTGGCGATAGTTTCATAAATTTTGGAACTTGTTTTATAATAAATAAATCTTGTAGAATTACATATAAAAAAATTATACTTATACATTTAGTAGTTAAAAAATAATCTTTATCGTTTGCTAATTTTTTTGAAGTTTGAAGAATAATGATGGATTTTTTTAAATAAATAACTTTTTGCAACTACAAGTTTACATTTCGAAAAATAAATAAGTAAAATAGTTGCTTTAAAATTAAAAATGAAACTGTGCATATTTTTTATGCAAATTTAATATTTTTTATGCATCTTTCTTCATTCATATATAATGAGCCTTTAAATAGATATTTATGCAACTAGTGCGAAAAGTAATGCTTTTTAAAACTAGTGGAATTTATTTCACGAGCTACAGCTGTGGAAATAAAAAAGTACCCACTTGAGGTTATTTCATCCGTTAGTCACCCTATAGAATCGGACCTTTTTGAGATTGTGTACAATTAACATTCTGAGTTAATTGCACCATACAAAATTTGCATAAGGGGCCGTCTTCATATAAAAAATATTACTATCTTTGAAATTTCCAATAGCAACACCCAATTTTAATAACTTAGAAATGTTAAGCACTCTTGAAAACCCTTAAATCTAAGTTTTCGTTACATTTGGATGAATATTTGACGAGTTATTCAATCGAATCACTTGTGGACTTTTTGGGGACCATCTCTAAAATGACAAGCAAGCATGCATGCAAAGCCGTCTTTATTTATCAATTACACACGTAATCTTATACACAGTCCCCTAAAGGGCAATTAAAAAGTATTTTGTGATTTACTCAGAAAATTATGAATAAAATTTTTTAAAAATTAGGATTTCGCTTAAACTTCCTGTCTTAAATTTATTTCTTTAAAAATATTAAGGGGTTTCTTTCATATTTTTTAAAAAAATTAATATAATAATTATTTAAAAATATAAAAATTGTTTTAAATACCCCAATATTGAATGCATTTTGTTTGGGTTATTATAATTTCTTTTCAGTAAAAAATTCGTTTCATTATCTTAAATATTTATAGATCGGGATAGTTTTTTATGTGCAACTCATTTAACATTATGGGACCTAAACTTTGCACGTCTATAACTCCTCTAATAATGCTTAAAAACTAACAAAATTTGGCATTTCGTGTGAACATAGGTCAGAGATTTGAAATATGGATTCAAAAAGGGGTGTTGCTATTGGAAATTTTAAAGTTAGTAACATTTTTAATATGAAGATGGCCCCTTATGCAAGTTTTGTTTCATGCAATTAACTCAGAATGTTAATTGTTCACAATGTCAAAAAGGTCCGATTCTATAGGATGACTAACGGCCAAAACAATCACTAGTGGGTACTTTTTAAGACTCCTATGAAGGCACTTACTTATCAAGGAGGGAAAGAATGGAACCATAAAAAAAAACTCTTCACTTGACCAGGATTTTAATTACGAGGAGTAATTGGATGTGTTGGCCGTAATTTGCCATAATTGGCTATGCCTCGTAATTTAGAACCTTGGACAAGAGACGAGTTTCTTTTATATGATTCCATTCTTCTTGGAAAAAAACTCGTCTCTTGACCAGGATTCTAAATTACGAATCGTAATTAGCTGTGTTGGCCGCAATTGGCCATAATTGATGACGCTTCGTAATTTGGAACCCTGGTCAAGAGACGAGTTTGTTTTTTATGCTTATTTTTTATGATTATTTTTTAGGATTCAATCTTTTTTATGAGTCCATTCTTTTCCCCCCTTCTTGATTAGTAAGTGTGTTAATTTTTGATGCATTGTGATTATTCATTCCAGCTACAGACCACTCCGAATAGCGAGCGTTATTTTATAACCACCCTGTATTTAATCAAAGATGCACTCGGCTGGGGAGCACAGTCGGTTACGGCGTTTGCCTTGCATGTGAAAGGTCCCAGGTTCGGTTCGGGCATGTCCAGAACAACCACCGACCAAACCAGACCAGAGACGTGAACGCACGCTAAATATTCCACCAAGTACCAACACTGCGTACCCGTACGATGTCTCCTTGAACGGTTGCGTTGGGTGCATACTCTGATGTCGACTCGTCACTTGACCGGGGCTACGACGCCCGTCGCCAATAGCCCTCGTGTAGCTCTAGTGCGAAGATAATTTAAAATAACTTTACTAAACTAAATTAGAACACAACAGATGAAAATACTTCGCTTTGAGAGTGAAACCGAAACATCTATTGAAATAGCGGAAAATGAAAAACTGAAAAAAAAAAATCCCTTATATAAAACAAGCCAATACTACTGCCTAATGCCCAGAGTTAAAAATGTCGTAAAAAACCTTTTTGAAAGAAATTCAAAATTAAAACAAAAACTTCAAGAAATATTGTTTTTTAGGATTTAAACTTGAATTAATATTTCAACAAAAATTAGTCCAAAATTTGTGCAATTGATCACACTTTGTAATGCTTTTTATAAGATCCACGTTCCCAAAACATTTATCAAGATCTTTTAAATAAATCATAGACATGGAAACAATTTAAAATGAACATTTTACTAATTAAGATTTCGAATCTAATAGAATGAATCTATGCTGCTTAATTTTTTTTAATACTTTTAAACTGGAAGCGATAGTAAAAAATCTCTTTGCATTTTCGAAATCAGCCTCCAAAAACACACAGGCACACTCAATTGAAACTTTAGCTTACAGACAAGAAGTTAAAACTCGCTGACTCTTAAAATTGAACTACACGTACCTTATCTTATCGGAGTTTTAGCTCATTTAAATGCAAGGGGAGGAGCTTATGTTACCAGGGGGAGGAGCTTATGTTCTACTCCTAGGGGGCGCCACTTCCTGGATAAGGGAATTTCATAATTTCTTTGCCACTTTTCGACCCGAAAAATGCAAATAATTTCACACTTTTTTTTTTCATTGCGAAGGAAATTTAAAGTTCTACGTCTCTATCTTCTCAGTTTTTCAAATTTCGACCTTGTTCATATTGTAAAAATGTTTATTAATAATCAAAAAATTATTTTAACCAATTTCAAAAAAATGAAAAGATAGAGACCTGCAAATCATCTGCATGTATCATATAAAAAAAACCGTTTGAAAAAATATTCAATACAGCCGGAGAAATGTGGCAAAGTTTTTATTTTTTTCCCATAGGATTAACACAGAGAGAAGCCTTCGCTTGAGAGGTCGATTCTCGGTACTATTCCCCCTTAAGGGGTCTAAGGAGTCTTAAAAATGTGCAAAGAAGGAACTACAAAGTATAGTTTGATCTGTCATGTAATTTTTTAACTACTCAATATGCTAGTATAATTTTTTTATATGTAATTCTACAAGATTTATTTATTACAAAACAAATTTTAAAATTTATGAAACTTTAGCCAAAACTTAAAAAAATGATATTAAACATAAAGCTATTTTAACACATTGTGATTAGGCTTGCGCGGCAAATTTTGAGGTCAAAATTGAAAAAATGACAAGGAAAATGACTTTATATTGTACAAATATGTACAAACTAGGACTTATACCTAAATTCTCAGCTCAATTTTAATTAGAAATTATTTTAAGAACTTTTTTTCTAAAAAAATTAATAAAATTTTTTAAATTTTGATTTTGAATTCATTTTTAAATAATTTCTAATTAAAATTGAGCTGAGAATTTAGGTATAAGTCCTAGTTTGTACATATTTGTACAATATAAAGTCATTTTCTGGGTCATTTTTTCAATTTTGCCCTCAAAATTTGCCGCGCAAGCCTAATCACAATGTGTTAAAATAGCTTTATGTTTAATATCATTTATTTTAGTTTTGGCTAAAGTTTCATAAATTTTAAAATTTGTTTTATAATAAATAAATCTTGTAGAATTACATATAAAAAAATTATACTTGTATATTGAGTAGTTAAAAAATTACATGACAGATCAAACTATACTTTGTAGTTCCTTCTTTGCACATTTTTAAGACTCCTTAGACCCCTTAACCAATTGCAATGTACCTTTTCACAATAACTACTGATCAGATCATCTTAAAAAAATTTTGTGTTGTGTTATACTAACCTTATATATTAATCTGAGGTTAAAAGTTTTTTGTAAATAACTGTTAGATTTTTTTAAATAAAATAAGTTTTAAAGTGCCCAAAAAATCATGAAATTTTTAACTTTTTTGCCCCATAAATTTTTTTTCACTTTAGTTTTATTAAAATGTATAACCTCAGATTAATCAATACTAGGTATTACATCATATAAAAAAAAGTTTACGAGAAAACATAGCATAGTTTTTGAGAAAAGGTACATCGAAGTTTAAAAAATCAAGTTCTGAGAAAAACGCGTTTAAAGTTTTTATTGTTAACCCATTTCCTTACGAAGCCATGACATTAAAATGGCTTTTAATGTCAAAAATATTTTTCCAATCGTCTTGATACTTTGTGACATTATTAATAAAGGTTGTAGCAGTATTTTAAGCCAATAATTTTTGTTTTGATTTTTTCACCGATTTTGGGGTACTGAACCCCCTTAAAAACGATAGAAATTATGAAATCGAGCAAGGCAAGAAGGAAAACTGGAAAGAAGCATTGGCTTGAAATAAGCAAATTTTTGAATTTTAATTTACAAAATTGAAATTTCTTAAAAAAAATTATAAATGTATAAACAAGTCCACAATTATTGTTGGCATTCCATTCATGGTTTAACGCGTAATTTATATACGATTAATTTGTAAAAGCTTAATTGAAATCTCTATAAAAGATCTTTCTTTTCCTTGAATCTGAATATCAATATATATTAATCATACTTGTAATACCTGTTGTTTTTGTTTGTTTCACGTTACTTTTTATTGATCATTTACGCATCTTTTTTATAATATATTTATTTGAAACAAATCTGATCTAAAATAACGAATAAGTATGTTAGAGTTTTATTTCAACGAAATAGTTAACAATAAAGTATATTTTGTTCCATTGTACAACATTAACAAATATTTTCAAAAATGTATCTTGAAAATATGACATGTTTATAAAACAATGCTTTATAATATTACATTCCTATTGATTTATCTTTGTGCTGTAATACTTTTCAATGAAAATCCTATTCATTTCTTTTTATGAATGAAGTTGAAAAATAAAGAGACTATTCTTTTTCCCTGTTCACTGGTGTTAACACAAGTAGCCAATAGGAATCCATCAAGAAATGTAACAATATTTTATAACCTCTAAAAACTCCAGCAAAATCTCACACACATAATCATTATGTAGGCAGATTTTCAAATAAATTATATTTTTAACATATGTTTGCAAGTGATTTTGCAACAACGCAACAGTGAATTTTTTAAGGATTTTTCACTGGGCGACATTGCTTACAATTTTCTGGGGGGGGGGGGGAAGCAGGGGGAGAGCGATATATAATAGAAGGTCATTTCAGGGTAATCGTCCAGGAAAACTTAAGGATTTCATAAATTGGGGAAAAATCATCAGTAATTAGAAACTAAATTTCTCAATTTAAATGATATCAAAATCCCATTTTTTGAGTACTTGGCCTTGATTTTTTTTTTTTGAAAAAATAACCCATTTAATAAAATTTTGATGTATTTGAACAGCTGTAGAACACGAACAGGAAGTGTGATTTAAAAACATTGGCGAGATTTACGTACCTCTAGGTTTCAAAGTCCATAAAATAAAATATACATGTTTAATAAGCATTGTTAATTTTTGTGTAAGTGTCCTCTCTCTCTCTCTCCCCTCCCCCTCCAATTGCCTTAATTTTAACTAGTTTTAAATAATGAATAAGAAGTCTGTGACAAGTTAAAAATTATTTTACTTAAATTACTTATTATTAAAATGGTTTTTGATGGGCAAAAGTAGTTCCAATATAATTTAAAAGTAATTCCAAAAATAATTAATTTTCCATCAGCATCTCCCTTTTTTTCATTTAAAAAAGTTATTTTTTATTGAGTTTTGCTAAAAGAAATGGCTTCTAAGTTCATACATCAAATCAGGTACTAATTAAAACTCAGTTCTATGTGAATTTTTGAATAAAATATTTTTTATATATAATTGAAAAGTCTTGTATCTAGAGAAACTGCCTTGTAGCAAGACAAAGGATCTTGCACCTGTATGGCTGCCAAAATCTTTATCGTAAGTAAAATTAACGATGACTACATGTTGTATCAATATTTATATATCTTACGATACAATAATAAGTAGGGGGGCGGGGGAATAAAGTCGATTAAGTTAATTCATTAATTTGGAAAATTATGCAACAAAATTGATTTTTTCAAATCTACGTATGATCTTATGTACAGTAGATAACATTAGTGAATCTACAAAAGAGTGATGTTTAGCTTTTATATAAAAAAATATCTAGATTTTGATGTTTCAATAATGGTAGGTTTACATGAAGTACTGCAAATTTGTCATACTAACAATATTTATTCCAAAACAAATAATATATCAAAAAAGAGGTTATTTAAGTAAATGATAATTAAAATTGGGTTTAAATTGCCTATTCTCTCAAAATGCTGATGAAAAATTATTTTTAAAAAATTAATGTATTTCGTTGCGTTTGACAAAATAAATTAATCCCAATTGATGCAAAACACATTTGTATGTTTTATTTTGACTTATTGAAGAGTTGAAAGTAGAGTAAGAGTATGTGCCAGTGGTCTTTTATATATTTTTTCGAATTCTTATATATATTTCCAAATATTTTTTTTAATTTTAAGCATATAAAATAGTTCCAATTGGGACTAATTTGTCTTATGATACCTGCCTAAAAGTTACAAACTTTGAATAAGGATTAGCTTTATCGTAGATTTATGTGTATTTGAAACAATCCTACTCTAGGTGTTCCAGGTCGCTTTCAGGGGGCACGTCCGAGGTCAATTACATAAACGCATCTAGACTGAAAGGGGGGGGGGGGGATTTACGCTTGCAGGGAAAGAAGGAAGAACAAACCACTATACTTACTTGAAAGTTTTTCGTTTTAGTCACACAGGGTTGTAATAAATGAGCTATATCTGGTAAACAACATTTGGCTACAATTGCCTATTTTTTTTCTTCAGAAAAAGAATCTCTGATAGAACAGATGGGATTTTTTGAGAAATTACGTTTTCTTTCACTGTCGCCCAGTGAATTTATTTTCATGTTAGTAGGCGACATTTTTCTTTCACTGGGCGACATTAGTGTCGCCCAGTCACTATGTTAAAAAAATCCACTGCAACGCAACCTTGTGATATGGTATGTTACAATCATCCAGGTCTTTTAACCATCACAACGTGAACGAGTCACATATACAATTTTTTTTATTTTTGGTGGTGGTTCAGCGCAATGCATTAATACAGATTATAAAAGACAAAGACGGAAGCTGCAAAGTTATCCTCCTTTGATGACGGTACATTAACCTACCGAGCCATCCCGGCATTGTTCTACTATGAAGAAACAAACTAGTATTATAAAATAACACAAACATCATTGAAATGTATTTTCTATCGTTTTCTACAGAAGCGGAATAAATTTTGTATTTGTTATGAGCTTTGGAAGAAGAGATTTATCTTCTATCCCGAAATTCCATTAGAAGGTATCTGATCCTTTTTTCAGGAAGCCCTCCAGTATTGAAATACCTGCTGCAAAATATTTATTTCAAAACCCATTTTAAAATAGCCCGATTCTCATCATGTAAATGCAAGACTGACTGATGTGCCTTAAGCCTGACAATCCGAAAGTAGGCGGAATTGAGTGTTTTATTACTATCTATTCGTTTGGATCAAAAGAAATGAAAGTTTGAAGCTACAAAATATTTTAAAGGGATGAAAATCGGAATTGAATAAGGTGAGTTAAGTTGATTAACGTAGCACTCTACAAGAAAATGAACAAATGAAAGTGCAATTTTCATGATAAAATTTTTTTATTTTTCATTTTTAATATTCAACCCGAATTTTACAAATGAAACACAAGAATTTTGCTTTCCAAATCCTTAGTACATGAAAAGCAATCATCATATTGAGAATAGGAATGTTATAATGTTTTATTTTCTACGAGCCTAACTGACAACATTGACAAAGTGACAGATCCCATTTTAAAGCAGTGGTGGAGGTCAATACTTGGGTTCCGGATACTGTGCTAGAATGTATACAAGCTGGATATGCACAAGGACATACTGTTCTGAGCAAATCTGTGGAATCAAAAGTCCTGACGTCGTAAGCGTACAACGCTGATTCTCAAAGTTCCATTGGTTGCCAGCTCAGATTTTGACTTCGCCATTTCACTAGAATGGATAATTCAAACAGAGCGGAAAATCGTTTGCTTGTGGTAAAGAAGGCAATTTTCGATCGTTATTGTGACCGGTGGCGACACTGTGGACGGGACCGTTATAATTTAGACGAATTAGCTGCCGGGTGGTTTGTTTGGGGCGTTTAAGATCATACGGTTGACGTAACTGTGACTTTACTTTTGGCGTAGCTATTCTAGTTGTCCATTAGGAGGCATTCATAATTTAAAATATAATAATAAAATAAACTATTAAGTTATTGAAATTAACACTTTCGGGTATATCCCCTTTCTTACTGAAGCGCCCCAAAACGCCCGAACCCCTAAGGATTCGATAATGTTATTCCTATCAAATGTTACGAGGAAGCAAAAATCCTTCGTAGCGAAAGGATATAACATCTTTTATACCTTGTCTAGCCAGTATGCAAGCTTTGAAAGCATTTTCCACCCCATCCCCGCATGCGGTTTTCTTCGAAACGGCGAAAGCGTGTTTTTCCCCACCCTATTAGGCTACTACTAACTGTTTTGATAGTTAACCTCAAATGCGCTAGGTTTAGAAAAGCGATGCTTTCCCCGTTTCTTTTCGAAGTCATTTCGAAGCTTACATTCTGGCTAGACATGGTATTAAAGTATTGATTTATTGAGTGATAAAGTCGTATAGTCTTACACCCCCCACCCCTAGGTTAATCATAGTACAATGTATTTACTTCTTCATGCAATCTCAATACCAATTATTTACGCCTTTCCCCAACAATGACCTTCCGATAATGGCAATCAGATCTTCCGCACTAATAATCCGTTGATTCTTCGGATTCTCAGAAAAAATTCTCGCCATAGGAAATCATTCAAGAAAAGGAAAGGAAAGAAAGGTTGGTGTATGGTTATGAATGGTATTGGGTGATAAGGTGGGGAAAGTGAGGACGTTTGCTCTTGTATTTGAAGAAAAAAAAGACCATCTGCTAAAAAAATGAAGAGTACGGGGGAAGAACCGCTTGATTTCTTTAGAGTCTTTCTGTAATTGTGTCTGCTTGGCGGACATTGGTGACCGGAAACTGGTTTTTATTTCAGTTCTTCATTCGCGGTACAAACGTGTGACCAGTATCTACTGATCTCTGGCGTGAATCAGGGTTGCCGTGAAAGATAAACAAAGCGAATAACCGGTTTCTTTACACCATTTTTAGGCGATTTCTCGCTATCATCCCCAAAGTGGCTATTAAGGAAGCCTTCCACGAAATAAAGCGGTTCTTCCCCTGTACTCTTCAATTGTGTGGAGCTGTTCGACTTCTAATATGGTTTAGTTTGAATTTTAGTTTATTTTTAATATCGTCGTACTTGAACTACACGAGGGCTATTGGCTACGTACGTCGTATTTTAGAACCACAGTCAAGTGACGAGCCGACTCCTGAATATAGGCACCCAACACAACCGTTAAGGGCGACATCGTACGCAGCGTTAGGAATTTGAAGGATAATTAATTAAAGTGCACTCCTTTGATTCATCGGACATTTTTTGCTGCACGGGCTGTTTCTAGGTCATTAGTTACTTTTGCGATGTTTCTCGTGAAACATAGATATTTGTTCTTGATTTTTTTTTTAAAGTTTTTTCCTATTCAATTTAAATACTTAAAAAATTTTTAATAATGCAACAAATTAAAACAAATTATTATTTTTAAGAAATTAATTTTGTACTAATGTATCTGAGAAACGAGTGTTGTTTCGTGTGTTTTAGAACATATAATATGTTTTAAGACGCCGATATATATTTTTCAATGTACATTTTAAAAAATAAAGGAAGCTTAAAATTGCAAACTTCCCCACTAACTAAATGTTTTGGAACGAGGTATTTTTTCATTACTTTAATATATCATATTAAATACTGAAACTGCATACAATATAGATCGCGTCTTAAAAATTCTAATTAGAAATTGGTTTGCATAAAAATTTTTAACTGTAAAAATAAAATTTCAAAGTTATCTTCAACTTATTTAAACATTCCTTCCAAACACCGTTTCAGGAAATCTGTGTGACGAATACAAAATCTAAAAATCGTCAAAGAAATATTTGTTTCATTTTTGTGTAGCTTAGAATAAAACTGAAATTGTCACGAACATGTCTTTGTAGATAAAAAGTTTTTATTTCCTTAAAAAAAAGTCGTTAAATTCTGCAGTTTGCATTTGCATAAACTATTTTAGAATTTGTTTTTTCTTTGCGTTTTTATTGCATTTTATAGAACCTTTCTTTACTGTGAAAATGAGCTCACACTCTATAATAGTTATACAAAGTAAAATAAAAACTCGCGTTTCCAAATCATAAATTCAAATTTAAACGAAATCTATTAAACATAGATTTTTCTTTTTAAGTTTTACAATATCTAGTATAAGGTTTATATTTTGACTTTCAAAGTGCAAAGGTACGTAAAAAAAATCGCATGTAGAATATATTCAGAACTGAATAGATTAATTCTAGATTATAAGCACTTCTTCGGTAAAGTGGATCTTGATTACTTCTAGTGGCCATAAAAATCTAACTTGTATAATTGAATCGGTGAGTGCAGAAACAACGTCAGTCACAAATTTCAAATTTTTAAGGAGGGAGAAAAAACGTAATGACTCCTCCTCTATTTCTTCACTCAACACTCGAAACAAACGTCCTGTATTTACGGAACTACTCAACAGACTAACGTAGCTTTTGCACCCAACACGCATCTTGCCTTTCTACACTGTAAAAAATTTGGCTTGAATTTACTAACGATTACTTAGTAACTTTACAGGTTTTCACATTTACTAGAAAATCATCTGTAACCTAAAGAAACTACTGTAGTAATACTAAGCAATACTAAGTAAATTGATGTAACGCTAACAGCGCCAACTGGCTATCTTTTTGAAAGATGCGTAGTTTCCCTTGTTGCATTGTTTTGTTTCTCGAAATTTGTTCGATCGGCCATCGGATTTAGCAAAAACTAACCGGTGATCGCGTCCGTAAATTGAAAGTGTACGAGACTAAGAGATAAAAGTCTGATTCGATATCGGTCAAAGGTAAAAATTCAATCAATGTACGTTTCATCGGAAAATTATTACGAATCGATATCGCAACGATGAGAATTTGAAAAACGTGTTTTTTTTTTATTTTAGTACATACATACAAATTGCGTTAAATTATTTCTAAAACTTCACATCCGAAAGCTTTATATCGATCAAGATTTTAAACTCATTATTTACACGCAAAGAATCTGCATGTCCCGATGACCGCGTGGACAAACGTGCTACTTCTCGTTGAAAGAAGAGCGAGCTAATCTTGAGGTTGCGAGTTCTGTCCTGCGACCAGCTCCGGAAAAGTCGAAATAATACTTGATTAAAAGAAAATTAGTGGCGCCATCTTCTTTAACATTTTTGAAACTGCTAGTTACTTAGGTTTTCCTAGTAAAGATACTACATAAGTGGATGTATTGATTACTAGAATCTATCTTGTAACGTTTACTGAAGTTTTTATAGTATGCTTACCATTTAAATGAGTGTATTGGATACTAAGCTTTAATTAGTAATATATACATATATTTCTTATGTAACATTACTAAAAAAACTTATGGAAGCTGAGTTTCCTAGAGAATTCTTAGTAACCTTACAGATTTTTTTTAGAGTGTACGCTTATTTTCATTGAAAACGAGTTTTCGGATTTTTTTGACTGAAGTGGTTTCTGCACTCACCGATTCAATTAGAAAGTTGCTAAAAATAAAACTGAAGCAAATATATTATTAAATTTGGTAAATTTTTTAATTCGGGGATAAATTCCAAATCTGAAACATCTGATCGACTAAAAAAATTATAGGAACAATTAAATGTAATACCCAATGGAACCCCCAAAACAACTAAAATGTCTCAAAACCACACTTTTCAATACTGGAAACAAATATAAATTCAAAGTCTGCAAACTCAAATGAAAGCAATAACTTTTTTACGATTTCGATCAATAGTTTTTCATCTTAATCTTCCGATTTCAAATAAGATGAGCAACCCTAAATAAGAAAAGAAAGTAAGAAGACATCGATAAATAAATAAACGTAAGGCTCTTCTGACTTACCGTCAAAACTGCCATTCTTCCGTGAAGACTGAAAATCGTTCGAAAAACTTAAACCTGCTTCTTTTAAACTCGTCAGAAGATTTCTTTTATTTGAAGTAGCCAATAACTCGCATCATGGAGAGGGGAATTTGAGTTAGTGTAAGTAAACAATAAGTTTTATTCATGCTATTTTGATAATATTAGTTGTTTCTTTATGCCTAACATGTGAATACTCCTGATAAATGATTATATTCCCCATTTCATTTTTCACCTTTTCTATTATAAGTTGGAGTGGTTAAAGCTTCACAGGTTTTGTTGAATTGCATGCGCTGAGAGATTGGGTAAATAAGGGTATCAAACATCAAATAAAAAACCCTTTTTTAAATAAAAATTTGAATGGTTATTCTATTTTTATTTGTATACAGTAGAGAAAAGTGTAGTTTTAAGACATGTAGTTGTTTTTAAGGTTAAAATATTCTTTACATAAAATTATCCAAATTATTTTTTTTTCAGAAAAATAAATTCATTTGAAATTACTCCCCATATTTAAAAACTCTATTAAAATGAGTTTACTAAATTTAGTAATATCTTTGGAATAGCATAAGTATCATAGCTCATTAAGTTTGCAATAAAATTGTGTTGAAAAAATATTTTTTAATGAATTTTTTCTTCAGAAATATACCTTGTTCTGTTCCGTAGTATAGCACGATGTTGTATTAATATTTTAAATATCTGACCAATACCACAATGTTAAAAACAAGTTATATTGCAATGTGTTCCTTTAATAACAGTTTTTAAGAAGCATTATTTAATCAATACATTACTTTTTTAAAACAACCATGTATTAAAGTATTTTATTTTATCTATACGAGCATTTTTCTCGGGCATAACAATCTTCTCTAAAAAATGAAAAACAAAATATGATCTGGTTAGTTAGTTATTACTTTTTAACTTTTAAAATGATAAATAATTTTTGATAGATGGCGGCAAATGTTTTTGAACTTTATATATCAACTTATTATTAAATTACTAGCTGATATTTTTCCTTCAGATTTGATTTCCTTTTTATTATTTATCTCCTAGTACTTTAAAATTGTTTACAAGCCTTAGCAATACTTTTAGTAGAATTTTGGATTTCAAAACTAATGCAGTAGATCTATATGGGATTTACCATCCCTCTATAAAAAACTTGTAAAGTAAAAAAACAATTTGTCATTTCATCTACGTTTTGTTCTTTCTATATACCAAAAAGCAGGGAGGACCGATTCCCCTGAGATTGATAAACCCAGGATAAATTCCTAAACTTTCAGCAGAAAGAAGTGTTTATATCAATCAATAATCGAAAAAAGGTGTCGTTGTCCATTGGGGAATTTCCCCACACAGTTCCTCCCTTCAGTAGTTATGTGAAAGTAGAAATGCGCGCGGAATCTTTCTTTGCACTTAAGCTCCTTTTTATTTTTAGCTATTTATGTAGACTATATACTAAATAAGAGTTTTTCCAGGAGGATGGAATAATATTGATGCTTGGCCTGAAAAAAAGCGAAGTCATTCGAAAATCGATGGAATAATGTGATGTGCCAAAACAAACACAGCTTTTTTAAGTTTTATTTGAGATTTTTAATTTCGATTCGTAATTTTTATTCGTAATTTTTCATGCAAACTAACGACATATACCTGAAATCAATGGCTTGAAAGTGATTTTCAAATCCATTTATATCGAAACACTTCAGTTCATAAAGGTTAATCTTCTTTAATAAACAAGGAACGTAAAACAAAACATCCATTTAATATTATGTCAGGTATCATGAAGCACTATACTAAACGTCTCGTTGGTGTTCTTTAACTATCTGAGGGATAAATCTTGGGATGGGGAGCTCAATCGGTTAGGCATTCGCCTAAAATGCGGAGGGTCCCAGGTTCGGGTCCGGACATCGCCAAAATAATTGCCGACAAATAAACGAACCGTGCTGCCAAAATGCCCGATGAATAATAACAGTGTGGAGGAAGTGCACGCTAAATATCCTTCTAAGTCCTAAAGCTGCTTACGATGTCGCTCTTAACGGTTGCGTTGGGCGCTTACTCAGGTGTCGGCTCGTCACTTGACTGTGGTTCCAAAATACTAAAATAAGTAGTTTTAGGATATTAACTTTTTAGTTGAATTTTACATTAATGCAGTGAAAACTAGATTACACTTCAACAGTTGAATCGATATATAAATTAAAGCAAAAGTTTGAGTTGTAGATTGCAGTAACAAGACCATTATTAATAAAAAGCTCAAAAACATTTCAATTGATATGGTTTAATTTTTTAAAATTCAATTGTATGAAATTGGGTGAAAAATAATAAGCCAAACCTTTATTTGGGTGCATTGGCGTATTTTGAAAGCAATTAATGACTTTAATTGGCAAACTGGTTTTTTATCTGACAGCATCATAACAAGATTCTTACCTCCCAAAATTTACCAAGAAACAAAATGTCATTCCAGATTCTGAAATTGACAGTGAGAGGTTTTTTGAAGGTTTTATTTATTTTTAATGGAATCGAGGGGGAGGTACTTTAAGAATTTATTGCCTTTAGGGTGTTTGGTATGAAATCGATTTTTTGTTTGTGGGGAAATACTTATATAAGTTAGTAACAGAACAAATATGAGTGTATGAAGTAGCAGAAAAAAATATGAGGTAAGGTTTCAAAAGCTTGTGGTTAAGTTAAATAAAACCTTTTACTGATATTGAAAGTCTAAACTATGTTTTTAAAATACATTAATATTTGAATATAATTTCATATTTTCATTTGAGTGGTACTTAAAAAACCTCTCTTCTCAAAAACATGCATTTTGGTTTTTAACTACTTGCTCATTTTTTTTTGAACCTACAACTGTTCGTTATAACAGTCATTGAAAAAATATTACAAACGTAAAACAAATTTTTCATAAAAATGCATATATTTACATTTCATGCAATAAAAAGTCTAAATTTAAAAGAAGTAATGTACTAAAATTTAAATTGTCATTTGCTTGCACAGCAAAGACAATGCACAAAACTCTTATTTACTTAAAATAAGTTATTTATTCGAGTTATATAACATTTACAGAAACTAATATTACTTTAAGAATTATAGCAGGCAATGTACTTAATTCGACAAAAACAGAAACCGTATTGGGGAAGAAGATTTGAACAGTAAAAAGGAAAAGAAAGTAGAAGCTACCACTGGACATGGAATTAGGTTTATTTTTTTTTATCAGCTTATAATTTTTTAATTTTTAAAAAGTCTAAGTTTAGTTACACAGTATTTGCCTCTTATCTTTTTATTTGATTGTTCTACGTGACTTACTTCTTTACAGTTTTCATTCCTGCAATTACACCAATTGATTTTTTTTGTTTCCACGTGACATTGATTAACCAAATTAAGAGTGAAAACGAATTTATTTTCATTCAGCATTAATGTTGCCGTACAAGTCCTAAAGCATGACCATTGTTCGAAAATATGTATTTGTAATTTAATACTAAGAACCAAATGTCTCCTTTCTTATTCTTAAATAACAAAATAACTCCTTTCTTTTTCTTAAATAACAAAATAACTCTTTTTTTTTCTTAAAGAATAAGAAAGGAGACATTTTGTTCTTTGTATCTCCCTTTGATATCTCCTTTCTTATTCTTAAAGAACAGAAATATATCCTTTCTTATTCTATATTTCTTTCACCGGTAATGGAAACGAGATTAAAAAAAATTGTGACGCGAAACAATTACATTTCTACCCATCACCTAACAATGTCTCTATTTTTAGCCTTATAAAGATAATTGCAACCATTATTAACTTAAAAACGAAATGTCCCCCAAAATTAATTAAATTCTTAATCTTTGGTTCAGTTTAACTGAAGCGAGTCTTATGCATTTAAAGGACAAATTAATTTTCTTCATAACTCTTTTTTTTAAAGATTATTAAGCACTCTAACTCTCGATGAAGGTTAAAGAACACTTCAGAAGTAAGTGTGGAAGACTTTAAAAAAATACAGTTTCATTTTTGCTTTGTATTTTACAGGTTTTGAACTTTTCGTAATTGTAATAATTAATGATGTAAAAGGAAAGTATTAAATAGATTGTGCATATTCGAAGAAAATTAAACATTACTTATAAAATCTCTGTGTTTAAGAATTTATGCAAAAGGTTTCTATTTCGAAAAACAAAATGTTTGTTCCTTGAAATAATTTTAAAATGTAATTATTATTTCAATAATAAATAGTTTTCAACGACATTTTAAGACATGAAATTTTAATCTTAGACGCAGAATTTCAAAAGTAATCCCTAATAAAAATGATCCATAGAGATCAATACAAAAATCTATTGACATAAGTGCAGCTTTATTGATGTCTACTTATTTCTACGGATGTCACTATTGTTATCAGTAGAAGCTATTGATATCAGTAACCTACTGATAATATTTCTTATTGATATCAATCGAGCTCAATTGACACCAGTAAAGAAAATATCAGTAAGCTACTGATCTCAAATGACCTCAATAGGCCTGCACTGATATCAATATAGATCAGTAGAGATTTGTATGGATATCAATAGAGATCAATAGATATTTGTATAGATATCAATAGAGATTTCTATTGGTACCAGTTGGCCATTTCCACATACAAATTTTCTATTGATCTCTACTGACCATTTTTAGCAGGGATACTTTTCAAATAAGAATTTTGAGGGCTTGCTAACATTTAGAATAAGTGTTTCGTAACGAGATGGTCTTGGTAATCACGAATGGCTTTGCGATAAAAGTATTATTTCTATAAATATCCAAAATGTTTTTTTTAGTATTGAATTCTCATTACTAGACTTTTTTATGCAATTGTTTTACTTTGGCTTTATTCAAAAATAACACAACTTATTTCCTTATATGTCATAAAGCTATTTCATGCATCCCAGGTTATTCAAACTACATCGTTTTGTAGTATTAATTAGACCTCAGGCAACACTTTAGTGAATGCTTTAATCGATAATAAACCCTCTAAAAGCCTTATGTAAAACGTTTTTTAATAATAAAAATACCTTTCCTCAACATAAGTAAAACAATTATTAAGGAAGGAACTTGATTACAGGATTTTATCCTTGAAAGTTAAGCCTTAAGAGAAAAAAACTGTGTTATAAATTCCTGCTTTTGTCAATATATAGGGAAATGCTTTTGTACCTATTAGCCCTAAATTTAGATGGTATCTAAACCTAGACGAAAAATCTTCACTATAAAATCAATTGATCATATTATCTTCTACTGCGTGCACGTACAAAGTCCTGTACGTCTGTAACGTGGGACTTTTTCACTGTGAGCACTTTTAAACTGTAAAGCAAAGCTGTTAAATGAAATAAAGAATTTGGTTGTGTAATATCACGCGACTTTAAATTAGCACCGAATTAATCAAGAATTAAAGGTTATTTTCTTAAATTTTGAAACCCAATTTTTTAAAAAAATTTTTTTAAAAAAATTATGTTTAATTATAGTTGCTAGGAACACGTCATTAAATCTAAAAATACACTTTTTTGCTATAAATGCAACAAAAAATTCAGTATCACTTATTTGTGGTTAACAGATTATTTTAACATTAATTTTAAAGCAAAATCCCTTTAAAACCAACTACTAAAAAACTTTTTGAAAATGTTGAAAAAAATAAAAATTAATATTTTTTTTAAGAACTCTAATATCGTATTGACCCTCGTTCAACTTCATTTTTTATTGAAATAAATTACTTATACCTGTAATAAAAGGCTGAAAACTGATACTTGAATCTTCTTCTATCGGACCAGGTCAATTTCGGAACTAATTAACGCGTCAATTTTTTGTCAAGAGGTTTTAAAAAATGTCCCCAAATGGGGAAGCCAGGTCACAAAAGGTTATGTTTGTGTTAACGGTACAGAATAAAAATCCCCTGAACAAGTTTTTCCTGCTTATAGACTACATTAGTGGAGAAACGACTTCTACAGAGCCATACTTGTTAACCATATCCCCTCATAAAATGTTAATACAAAGTGAATAAACTATTTTTGCTTATAATTTTTATTGTCAGTCGTTACATAAAATCATCAATTCAATAATTAAATAAAATTATTTTTAAAAAATTACTTTTTTCACAATTTTTTTTTTTGTGATTATTAATAGCCTATGTAAAATAATTTGATGTACACAAGGATCTATAATTTTTAACTAAATAATTATCGCATTAACTCTTGTCAATTAAATGAAGCATCATTTTAATTTTTTTTAAACTATTGTTTACCGTCGAAACACTCACTAAGGTATTTTTTAAAAATAAAATATTGTATTAATATTTTTAATAATCTATAACATATATCGTTTAATATTTTTTCCGTTAAATGATACCTAAAATATTTTACAATTATTGTATTTTAAAAATTCCATAAAAATGCCAATGCAATAGATTACTTAAATTTCTACAATTAGAAATAACTTATGTAAAAGTTTAAAATTATACTATTAAATTTTTAATTTATCTTTAAACTTTTATTCGATTCTCACGTTACATTTGTATACGTTTTTGTTTCCTTATACATCATAGACAAATAATAATATAATTCCATATTGAAAACTATACACTGTAAGAAAATGTTACCCTACGTATCTTAAGGAACTGGCCTCGGATTATAAGGAATCGATGAAAGGACAGTAGACACGTGATCACACAGACAGAATGCTGGCACTCCCACGAATTATTTGATTTCCTCCTATCCATAAGACACGTGGAAGGAAAAGAACTGACCGTTGCGTAGTATGTGTTACTTCACTTTTATACCGCCTTGGAAAACTATAATAATGTATTGTTGGTTTCTATGTATAACTTGCATATGTTTTTTTTATTGACACACGAAGGCTGTTTTTTTTTCAACTTTAGATTCGCAGTAACAAAAAGACTGGTCAAAATACAAAAAAAAAAAATTTTTACCAAAAGTAATGTACAATACTGCTTATACCTCCATATGACGATTAAAGCATTGTCATATCTGCAAACAAGCTTTGAAATACGATCTTCATAAAATGTAGCCCCCAATGATTGGGAGGGAGTTGTGACGGTTCTTTGAGCTCCAGCTCAACTTAGAAGCACTACGATCCAAGCCACTATGCTTATATACATATAATTCCCTGATGCTCAACTCGCTGAACAATGCTGGTGTTCATGAAGAAGGGGACCAAGGAAGCAAGTCTGTCGCTACAAACAGTATTGTTCAGCGAGTTGACCAAGTGTTAAGAGAAACTCAAAGGTTCACCATAAGTGAATTATTGACTAGCAGTGGCTTGGAAGACAGAAAAAAATTACGTAAAGCTTCCAAATTTACTTTTTTGAAACGAAACCGTCACAACTCCCTCCCAATCATTGGCGGCTACATTTTATGAAGAGGGTATTCCAAAGGTTGTTTACAGGTATGACAAGGGCCTTAATCATCAAGGTGATTATGTGGAGAAATAAGCAGTATTGTACATTACTTTTGGTAAAAGCATCTTCTTTGTATTTTGACCATTCTTTCTGTTATAACCCATAGGATGTTGAAAAAAAAGAGAACCCTGGTATATATGAATTTAAGTACTTCCTTTTCACTCCAGTGACATTTCCGATGTTCATTAGTGACGCTCGAATAAGATTAAAACAATCTTAAATGCACCAATTTGTGGAGTGTTTTGTTTTAACGCACCAATAATATTAAATAGACAGTTTTTTTAAAATTATCCGATCGTTAGGGGATTAAGATTCAGCGAGAAAAAAAGGGGGCTGCCTTCTTCTTGCCACTCTTAAAACAAAATACTGAAATCCACTCCAGTTGGAGAAGTGCATTTTCGACACCCTAAAGGCATGCATATTTACTCAGACTGAGTTAAAACCACTCGTTTGGAGCGATCCTGTCGGAGGTTTAACACACAAAGGATCCACTCCAAAAGGAGAAGTGCATTTTCCAGTCTGGAGGAGTGAGATCCACTCAGACTGAGTTAAATTCGGAGTGTTTGTTTTAAGAGTGTAGCTTTCAATATCGAAATTTATTTTAGGTTTAGATCATATTTATACTAAAAAATTAATGGCAAAATTATTCAATTCATTGGAAAATACCTTTTGCTCTTCTTTTATGCAACAGTTTAGGGAAAGACGAAAAGTGTACTGAAATACTCCCATTGGATCTGATTAAAAAAAATATTATACTTCTGTAGAAGTTGTTTCATTACTACAAGATGCTCTCAACAGGAAAACAAACTAACAGAATCAGGTTTTCATCATAATTTGACTTTCGGTAGTCGCATTTGGAATGAAAAAAATACAAATTAAATACTACTGCACTCCGTACCAACTTAATTTGGGTAAAAACAAAGAATAAAAAGGCAGAGGGAAAAGGGCGGTTGGTCCGTTAGTTGGAAACTATTGTAAGGTAATATTTACATACAAAATGATCTGAATACAATTTAATCGAAATACACTTTTCATTCTGATAAAATTGCCAAATTTTCTCAAATAATATTCAAATCTGTTAGACCTTAAACGAAATGAATATTTTAAACATGTTTCTGGGTGTATTCACAAGTAATTTATGGAACTCTTTACAAGCGCGGAAGGATCTTTTTCATTGCATATTTCAATTTACCCAACTTAGGTTGGCAAGGAGTGTATTAGAAATATATAAGTGTATAGTATTTGTCGATCTATAAGATTAAAGTACCTCATAAGTGAAAGTTAATGAGCATACGTAAATATAATTCATTGATATCAACTTTCATTCAAGTAGCATATTTTTCTGATTTATAATACAGTCTTAATAAATTTAACATACGTAAAACTCTACTAAAAAATTTGGAACAAATATCTTATTAAGTATCTATCACATACACGCGTATCTCCTGCAGTGAAAACTATTAATCTAAGCAACAGAGTACTACACTGACATTAAAAAAATTACATACTTAGCCAGTTCTACAATAAGTACAAGGAACAAGTGTCATAATATAATGCTAAAGAATACTTAATTAGGCAACCTAACTGGAGAACAATATGTATAAAATTAATAACATAACCAGAGAACACATGTTCTTTAAGAGAAATGCAAGATGCCCCTCCCACGAAATAAACTCCCCCTTTTTGCCTCCCACACGTTTCCAACTATTTTCGTAATCCCTGAGGGGGAGGGAAGAGAATCATTCGTCTAAGATTTGAGGGGGGGAGGGGAGAAGTGCGTTATTTTTGGAAAATTGTTGAATCGTTG
Source organism: Hylyphantes graminicola (assembly GCA_023701765.1). Taxonomy (NCBI): domain Eukaryota; kingdom Metazoa; phylum Arthropoda; class Arachnida; order Araneae; family Linyphiidae; genus Hylyphantes; species Hylyphantes graminicola. The sequence continues at coordinate 26,589,371 of CM043120.1, read as the reverse complement.
TTATTTCAGAAGTAATAAGGGTATAGCACTAAAACAAAATTAAAACTATATAAAACCCTGATAAGACCTGTGGTCCTGTATGGCAGTGAATGCTGAGCCTTGAACCAGGGCAGAAGAAGACCTTTTATCTATTTTTGAAAGAAAAATCATAAGAAAGATTTTTGGACCAGTTAACCAAGACGTTTGGAGAATCGCCTACAACCACGAAATAGACAAAAAGTATGGTGAACCTGACTTTCTAAAGGTGGTAAAGGCGTCGTGCATTAGGTGGTTGGGCCATGTGTTTCGATACGAAGACAGCTTTCCCACTAAAAAAGTTTCTTTCTCGATGATAGAAAGGAAACGGCACAGAGAAAGACCCTCAACAAGATGGCTGGATATGGTGGAAAGAGACCCCAAGGTGTTAGGAGTTAACCGATGGAGGGCCATTGTGGGGAACTGAGTCAGAGGGAGGAGACTTGGAGAGACGGCCTTGGCCTGTAACAGGCTGTAGTATCAGAGAAAAAGAATAAAGGCAAAAAAATTTTTTAGTTGGGTGTTAAATAACTTTTTGTCTGCCTTGACTTACAACCTACTTATAAATCCATTTATTCGGTAGTTGGGGACTTTTGGACTCGGGACTTCCGAATAATACACATGCCAAAAAAAAAACATACGTTTGCTAACCTCTAAAAAGACTTTTAAAGTTTAAAAACTATAATTATAATGAAGTATTAAAAATAAAAATATTTTAATTTTATTTAGTGAATTTTGATGCAAACAAGAATAAATACTTCTAAAGAAGCTTTATATATGAATAGCTTTGTCATCTAAACTAACAAGGAACAAATAACAGCTATCTCTTATTTCTCATCATGTCTCCTAGATACGAAAGCGAAGGATCATATGTAATTCTTTTTTGATAAGGGTTTATTACTTAAGGGGCTTCTAGCTTCTCAAAATATTTCTCTTTGATTCAACTGAATGTTTTGAAACATGTCACTGTAAATGTAAATATCGCAAAGTTTTGTATCCTGTTATGTTCCTTTTATATCAATAGTGACATCGTAATGTAATTCTCTTCAGTCAAGTCAGTCCAGAACTCATATTTCCGAATACATTTATTCAGAATATGTTGGAAACAGAAGTAAAAAAAAAACACACGTAGGAATGCAATATTTTATGTCGCGTCCTTCAAAATATTTCGTACAATATTGAATTTGTAAGTAATGTATCATAGAGTATTTGAATTACATTTTGAAAATGCACTCACAGGAATGGAATGGAATGTTTCACAAATATTTTTCGTTTTAACAAAACTGTTTCTTAATAAAAGCAGAGTTTTGTCAATTTGAGCCAAATTTCTTAGGTTAAAGAAAGTAAAGGAAATCTAAGCAATTCTATAAATTCATGATAATATATCCGGAAATCGTCAAAAACTTTCATATATGCTTCAATGCGAGAGAAAGTATCATATATTTTAAATTCTTTTACAAAAAATAGGTATTTCAAAACCAAGTTGGTATCATTTACACTAGTAAATATTGTAATTAAAATAGTCTGCGATTGACTTATTGGAAATAGAAATAAAAAACACGTAGAAATGAAATATTTCTATTTTTCTATTGCCCATTCTATTATTTTATTTTTCGTAGTACGCAATGCATTACTTCCGATAAAAACACTTACAATCCATTTGCAATGACTGCTGACGTTAGGCTTGGCTTCCTTGACCATGGATATTCCATTTCTTACAAACTTCTGTGTTATGCAGCTATAGAAACTAAGAAATGCTTTTCGAATGCCCTCAAATCGGATAAGTTTTTTTTAAGCAGAAGCGGGTATTCTAAGTTTTTGTTACTTTCTTCATACTTGATTGATATCCTACTAAGGTGTTTTTTCTTATTCAACAGTTGACAGCAGCTGTTCCTTTTCCGAAAATTGTTTCAAATTAGCAGATTATGCAAGTTTTAGCGCCGTTTTTTGAAAAATCGTCAAGAGCATGTCATGTTACCGTCAGATACTGCTTTTGGTTACGTGAGATTTATACAATTTTTGGGGATGTTTAGAGTAAAATTCATCATTTTTAAATATTTTTTAAAAATGATATTCGGCATTTACTGCTTTGAATGTACTAGAAAATGGTGCAAGTTGATCATTTTGAGTACAATAAAAGTTCCCCATTATTTTTATTGTCCGTCAACCCCCAACAACTAATGATGTATACATTTCCTAATAAACACAATAAAAACACTTATTATATCATGCCTCTGTTGTCAATGAAGGTTTTTTTTTATTTCAAAATAATGTTTTTTTCTTGTTTTCAAAAGGCAGTTTTCTAGCAGCCTTTATAGAAGTCAATGACTCCTAACTGCTGGAGAACCTTTAATAGCCTTTTACGAGATGGTGAAAGAAAGAAATTAGTGTTAAAACTGGCAGTCTCTTTTGAGGAAGCTAATTTATTATATTTGTCGATGTCGTAAAGATAAAACGATATTTTGTGATTTTTTTGCTATGTTTTGTTGGCGCGGTTTGATAGAGTAAATATTTTATTTTTTTCAGTCCCAGTGATGCAATTTGGCTTGTCCTACTTTTAAGATGGAACCAAGCGCATATCTCTCGGTTTAACTAGACAATACAGGATTTTTAAATACTTTCTGAATTTCCATTTCATACACTGAGTTGCATAATGATAGAACTACCATGTATTTTCAACATAGCATAAAATAATTGAAAGAAGTCATTGAAATTAATACTTTTATTGGAAATAATACGTAATAAGAATAAAAATAGCAGAATAAAAATATAATACTTGTTTAACTTTTCGTGTAATGAAATAAACAAGTTGGTTTGTTACAGAATCTGTCACTTACACCGCTTCCACACAACATTTTACGCTCAACAGGAAACACACTAACACCTCAAAAAGAAATTCGCCAAACCTTTGGTTAATTGCAATTCAAACTTTTGCAAGCCAAAATTAATTATTTTATTTAATCTTCTTTTGCAGATTTGATAATTAATCTTTACCGTTTGCTAATTTTTTCTTAACTAAGAAGAACAGTGATGGATTTTTTTTAATAAATACCTTTTTGCAGTCACAAATTTACATTTCGAAAAATAAATAAGTAAAATTCTTGCTTTAAAATAAAAGCGAAACTTTTCATATTTCTTATACAAATTTAGAATTTTTTATGCATCCTTCTTCACTCATATAATGAACCTTCAAAATAACTTTATTGTGCTATTATAACAATCCAAATTGAATTATTGCACAAAAATAAGTATTTTTTTTAAAGAATTTTATTTTTTATTTTAAATAAAGTTTCTCGTACGTTTGATGTCATGGCAACAGTGAAAATATTGAATAAAAATGGAATTTGCATGTAATTTCAATGTAGATTAAATTTTTAGTTATTTAAATTTTAAATAAACTTCTAATTAAAATTTTTTAATGAAATTTTGATTGTAGCCTAAGCTGATTTTTTGCTTCAAAATGACGTATCCCCCATGGTTGTAGGACTTGCAATTCGTTATGTGAAAGTGGGTGACAGACAGACAGATGGACCGAGCGATTATAAAACCTTCCACTTTTTACGTTATAAACGTAGTGTGGAAGCTAAAAACACAGATTTCAAGTTTGCATATAGATTTAAGAAATGTTTCGTAAATTTAAGTTTAAAGTTTTTTTTTTTTTTTTGATCAGATATACCTGAAATTTCTGGTATTTAGCGCTAGAATTACGGTTTCTGGATTTTAAGGAAGTTTTTTCTTGTTATAAAAACCTTATATTTAATCATTTAAACTTAATTTTTTCTTTACAAATACTTTGCCTGATTTAGTGGATTAAATAAGTTTAAATTTTGAATTTTTGAGAGCAATCAATTGTCCAATTGCTAATGTCTTCAAGATATTTTACCGCAAATTTTAAAAACAGTATATTACTGGGAAAGATATCTGCGTATAACAAATTATTGCTTGAAATTTCAGTTAAGTAGATTAATCACGCATTTCTTTTATTTGTCTTTATATTTTCTACACATTTATAATGACAAATTTAAAGTTTACAAAAAGCTTTTTTGCATTGTTACAATTGAACTACACAACAAATATTTCTTTTTAAAAATCAAATAAAAGGAATTTGGTGCAACAATGGTTTTAATTATCTATCTGTAACACAATATCATTTATAAATAAGAAATCATTATTGTAATATCATTGTTTCCTATAAAATTGTGATATCGCTGTTGTAGGAGTTTTGATTTGTTCAAAGCAGTTGCGTTTTTAAAAACTGACATTTCAAAAGCGTTATTTGTGCTAAAAAAGCTTTAAAAGTATAATTTAAACTTAAAAAGCTTAATTGTAGTGAGCTGAAATAAGCTTAATTTGAATTGCGAAGAAAGGCAATTCTTTGAATTGAGAAGCTTTGAGAGAGAGAGAGCTTTTCTTGATCTGAAAAAGTTTTTCAAGTCGTGTTGTAACTTTGAATCTTTGGTAAAATGTGCATCGAGTGGATTGCTTGGTGTTTTAAACACCTGTAAGTACATTTTTTATTCAAACTTAATTTTTACATATTTTTAAAAGTAAAATAAACCCTAATGTTCACACAATTTTAATTAAGTGATTGTAATGTTTAAAACAATATCAATTTAACCTGTGTTCGTTTAAACAAAATTACAAGAATTTGTATGCCACGTTTTACTAATTCTTATTAAGATCGTGAAGGATAAACTAATTTGAACTATGTTCGTGTGAAAACGTAATGTAGGTAAGTATCGAATTCTTAAAGTAAGGACGAAGCCAAGTTTTCTCTTATGCATAGATAAGCTAGGAAAAAGTTTTAAGAAGCGTGAAATTTTTTAAACCTTCATTGAGTAGCTTTATGCAAAAAATTATAGTTGTCCAAATTTTATACACTATTGCAAATGACCATAGATTAAAAACAAGCGATTCAATCCGTAATGATATTTTAAATTTTAAATCTATACAAAATATTTTCATACAATATATCTAACTTATGTTTTTTTTCTGTTTCAGTTCGCCTTCTCGTCGCCAAAAAGAGCGCCGTCACCAGCAGCAACTCGCCAAGCTGCGTCGCTCCCTGCACAAGGCTCTCTATACTGGTGAATGGGTTCAGCAAGTCTGCCCACACCCTGACCCACACTATTCGGTCAGCCAGGAGTTCTTCGACTACAACGTGCTCTAAGCTGTGAAGGTATGGTGTATTTTTATTTATTTAACAAAAAATATTATTAATTGCTATAATATTATCATGCAATGTCGATATTGAATAGTAAAGAAAATCTAAATGTGTGCCATATTTTTAATAAATTTATTTTCATTTTGCAGGCACAATGAAGAACTCAGGACGACGAATCATGATGTTGTCGTCTAAACTGTAAAATATAAAAGACTGCTGATTCCAAATGTGACTACGTTTTCCATGTTTGTGACTGCATTTTCCCTGATTGTGACTACTTTTCCCGAAATTGACTACATTTCCCATGATTATGACTACATTTCCAATGATTGTGTCAACATTTTCCAAAGATTGTGTCTACATTTTCCTATTATTGCATCTACATTTTCCTATTATTGTGTCTACATTTTCCTTGATTGTGACTGCATTTTCCCTAATTGCGTCGACATTTTCCTTTATCATGACCGCTCTTCCGCTCTTGTTCGACTTGTGACAAACTTTACTTATTCTTTGAACTGTGGTTAATGCTTGTGCTTGTGTGCGGTAACTGTGCTGTGCTTCTTCGGCTCCTTTGAAAAGTGACAATTACTTCCTTAACTGGTGCCTGCGTATTTCTTCGAAATGTTCCCATTTTCTCTTACTGTAAAATATTATCATGCCTCACCATCAATAAAAGAATGTTTTTTCCCCTATTGTTTCTTTTCTTAAATTGAGTTTTCTTGTATTTTTTATACATATTTAGAGGTTTAGAATATTACTGTTCAATAAAATGTGAAATTCTCTCAGCAATTTTACTTAAAGCTTTATTAAATTTCTAATAAGAATAGAAAAATAAGTTTTTTTAGTCAACTTAGATAACCAACAGTTTTTTTTAAAAATATTTTGTTTAAATTAATCTTTAAGCAGAATGCTAATTCCTATATATGCATATGACTAAACAAATTTTAAAAAAAAAACGTTCAAAATAAAATTAGCCTTTGTGGAAAAACATTAATTTTATTTTAAAAACTGTTTTAAAAACATTGCCTACCATACTAAAAATTAAGATTTTGTGAAGCTTTGATAACTTTTAAGTCAATGATTTTTAATAATACAAGAATTCTACAACTTCATTGTTAATTTAATACGATTGAATAAATACGATTAATAAGAATTTTATATTGAATTTAAAAATATTTGGTTTAATACATATTAATGTGCGACATCTTATAACTGCTAAATTTGTTCGTTTTTACAGATTTTTGAGCATTAAATCTTTTCAATGTGTGTAAATTTTCACTCTATAGTTTCAGATATTTCTATTTATAGATTCAGTAGAATTAGTTTATAAAAATCTTTAACGTATTCTATGCATTAAAAGTATAAAAACATCCAAATATTATTTTCTTCATTTAACCTTTTATGCACTGAATTAAGATTTAATTTTAATTATTTGCCGTTTTCTATTTTGAAGCCATCTGTAGAAATTAATTATTAATGCATTAGTGTAAAAAAATAGAAGAGAGAAGAAGAAAGAGAGATGTCTATGAAATATACAAAAACTTAGATATTGCTACTGTTGTAATGTCATATTCAAGTTGCATCAGCCATTCCATGTGTAATTGCATTGGTTGTTTGTTTAATGACGTAACCAAGTTTATAAATAGATGCTAGTTGCGTTTCTTTTGCTTTTCTAATAACATCTTTCTTACACTCTTAAAACAAACACTCCTTATTTAACTCAGTCTGAGTGGATTTCACTCCTCCAGACTGGAAAATGCACTTCTCCTTTTGGAGTGGATCCTTTGTGTGTCAAACCTCCGACAGGATCACTCCAAACGACTGATTTTAACTCAGTCTGAGTAAATATGCATGCCTTTACGGTGTCGAAAATGCACTTCTCCAACTGGAGTGGATTTCACTCTTTTGTTTTAAGAGTGTAGTTAACAGACGTCCTCTCGCTGCTATTTTATTTAATAGATATAAAGATAAAAAAAAGGAGAATACAGTGGCTAGGCAATGAGGATGGAGGACAACAGAATAAACTAGAAGGCCAACCTAAAAGAAAACCCCAGTGGATAAAGACCTACACTCTTAAAACAAAAGAGTGGAATCCACTCCAGTTGGAGAAGTGCATTTTCGACACCGTAAAAGCATGCATATTTACTCAGACTGAGTTAAAACCACTCGTTTGGAGTGATCCTGTCGGAGGTTTAACACACAAAGGATCCACTCCAAAAGGAGAAGTGCATTTTCCAGTCTGGAGGAGTGAAATCCACTCAGACTGAGTTAAATTAGGAGTGTTTGTTTTAAGAGTGTAGAAAAAGAACAAGAATTAGTTGGTGAATTAAAGAGCTTAGTGGAAGAACGTGACAAAAAGGTCAAAACGAGGAAATTGGCTTTTTAGTTTATAATTCACACTCAGATTTGTCGAAATCGGTACTTGTTAAGCTTAAGAATTATACTAAATTTAAAGTTTTTATACTGAATTTTTTTTTATTTTATTGAAAAAAGGGAAGCTTGTTAATATTCATTATAAAAACAAAGTCATTTATTTTAGAATTTATTAGAGACAAGCAGTATGGTCCCGCCTTACTGGGAATCCGTTAACTTCGCATTGCTTCCTTTTAGAGGCAGGCTTACTTGTGAAAATACACTCAAAAACAAAACAAAATTAAATGGCGCATGCGCACTTAAAAAAAAACACTAATAGAGGATGAAGCAGCCTTAGGGCGAGCGCATATCTCAACCAAATTCAATCAATCAAAATAATAGAGGATGGCTACAAGCCCCCGTTTCGGCAAGGTCCTTGTATTTTCAAGCCCTGTTACGGTCCACGTGGATGTAGTTTTTTTTAAAACTAATTATATTAATTAAAAATCACAATCAAATATGAAAAAACTAAGCCTCAGGTGCACACGTAGGTATTAAATGGAATCTATATTTCAAATTTTGAATTTTTTAGAGCAGTCTAAGTAGCTCTTTTGCGATCCACAGACATACACACAAACAGACAGACAGACTCTTTCTTTTATTATTATAGATTGATAGGCACTGCCGCTCACAACAATCGAAAGACTAACTCGAAAGACTAACTTTATTTATATTAAATGAAAAAGAGTTGGTTTGTTACAGAATCTGTCACTTAAACCGCTTCCACACAACATCAATTTGTGCTAAACAGGAATCAATCTATTTATACGTCACAGAAAGAAAATCGCCATACAGCACCTTTAGCTAGTTATTATTCCAAAATTAACTATTTTCTTTAATCTTCCTTTGCGGATTTACTAATTAACCTTTATCGTTTGCAAAAAAAATTTTCGATGTTCGAAGAATAATGATATATTTTTTAATAAACATCTTTTTGTAGCAACAAGTTTACAGTTCCGAAAATAAATTAATAAAACTGATGCACTAAAAATAAAAGCGAAACTTGGCATATTCTTTTTGCAAAGTTAGAAATCTTTATGCATCTTTCTTCATACATGTATAACGAACCATCAAAATAACTCTATTGTGCTATTACCACAATCAAAATTGAATTATATCACAAAAATAAATATTTTTTCAAGAATTTTATTTTTATTTTAAATAAAGTTTCTCGAACGTTTGATGTCATGGCAACAGTGAAAATATTGAATAAAAATGGAATTTCAATGTTATTTCAATGTAGATTAAATTTTTAGTTATTTAAATTTTAAATATACTTCTAATTAAATTTTTTTTAATGAAATTAGGAATGTAGCCTAAACTGATTTTTTGCTTCAAAATGACGTATTCCACTTGTTTGTGAGATTTGCGGTTCGTTCTGTGAAAGTGGGTGACGGACGGACTGAACGATAATAAAACCTTCCACTTTTTACGTTATAAACGTAGTGTGGAAGCTAAAATGCAAATATTATGTTGCAAAATGATAGGACCAGTTATAATTAATACTTAATAACACAACCCTTTTTGGCTAGAACTTCAAAAATTCGATCAGGCATGCTTTTGACTAGACGTTTAAGTACATCTGCATTAATATTTTCGCAGTCTGTTATAATAGCGTTGTTCAATTCTTGAACAGTTGTATATTGCTTTCCGCTGGCGTATACGGCCCTGCTTAGGTTACCCCAAACGTTCTCTATTTTGTTCAAATCAGGATAACAAGCTGTCCAGTAAATAACCTGCACTCCGTTATCCAGGAAACAATGCCAAGACGAGTTGGCAACATGAATACTGGCATTATGATGTTGGAATTTCCAAAATGAACCCCATTTTTTTTTCCAAACTGCAACAAATTGTCTTCCAACATGTCTTGGTAGTCTTCTGTTTTCATGCGACCAGAGGGGAACACAATATTGGTCTGCCCTGCGCTTCCAAAACCAGCCCAAACCATTAGCGATGGTTCCTGTCCACTGTCTCTTAGAGAAAATACTTTCTTCATTTCGGAGATCCCTCTAATAGTACTCCCATCCATCAGGACCATATAAGTTGAATTTTTTTCGTCACTGAATACCGTTGAAGCTACTGTTCTTTCCAAAGTCACATGTTCTTTAGCCATTGCATAATATTTCGCTGGTGAAGCTCTGTAGGTCTCGGTTGTGTTTTCTTTTTTCTTGTACACAAGATGTTCGTTCCGCCTATCCACTCTTGATAATGTAGACTTGTGAACGTTGATGGTGGGGTCTCGTGATAATCTGGTCAATGTTTCCCCGAATTTTAGTTTCTTTACAACTAATTTTTTCTTGCCGAATTGTTAGCTTTCGAGGTCGTCCAGTTGATTTCTTCTTCCCATATTTTGATCTAAGATTTAAAAAGTTGTTAACCACGTGCGGTGAACGTCCAATATGTCTTGCTATATTCCGTGACGACAATCCTGCTTGGTTTAAGGCTGCAATTTGCCCCTTTACAAAACCTGATAACTGCTTTTTCCTACCCATACTTAATTAACACCTTTTCAAATCTATTGATTTGACTTATTCACAACAAATGCAAACAAGGTTAGTTTAACTAGATAAAACAAAGCTTTTATGGCTAGAAATGTTTCCGGTTGCCTATTTAACTTGAGCTATTATTTAAATTGAGCTTTAACACATGCAATTTCGCCTGTTTACTTGAAAGTGAGAGTGGTGCTATCATCTTGCAACAGCAAATCTCCATTTGTTTTAAACATTTGCTTATTAAGCCAAACTCAAAACTTCTCACAGCTTGATATCCTGCATTCTACTTGATTATATTATTCTAGTTTCTGGAAGTATTACAAACTTATTCAAAAATGTATTATACAGTTTTTACTCAGAAAAAACAGGGTGGTGCTATCATTTTGCAACGCTGTGTATGTACTAACTGTCGGATTTTTGAAGGGGAGGGTCTTTCTCGTGCACTCAGAATAAAGAAAATGGTTTTTACCAAATTAAATCTAAAGAGTTTGCAGGTTGGTTGGTGGAATTAGCGTCACACTGTACACTCTTAAAAAAAAGAGTGAAATCCACACTCTTATAGGAGAAGTGCATTTTCGACACTGGAAAAGAGTAAAATTAACTCCTAAATAGCTTGTAATCGCCCAAAATTGCTCCTAATAGCCTCAAATTCGATCGTTTGTTATTAAGATTGTTGGAGGTTTAACAAAACAAAAGAGTGAAATCCACTCCAATAGAGGAAGTGCATTTTCGACACCGAAAGGAGGGAAAATTTACTCAGACTGAGTTAAAATCGCTCGTTTGTTTTAAGAGTGTAGGCATAATCGGCAGGTCTGCAAACATACCCTCACGTAAGTAAAGTTTGAACTTTATATCACAAAAGATTTTTGGTGCCTCTTAGTCCCATATACACGACATTTTTTAATGTAGATTTTTTTTATATAGCACGATTTGTTTTTATGATAGTTAAGACGATAATAGTGTTTGCGTAAGGATCTTTGCGTAGAATAATATAAGCCTTGAATAATCTTTGTTTTTCAACAAACATCATCAAAGATTTGCAGTTTTAAATAATGAGCACCAATTCCTTCATTTAAATAACAGTCCCTACTTAGAATTCACATGTTCTAATCTTCGATGGCGAATACAACACGAATTAAAAATAAGCTACACTTCAAACGACAACCCATTCGAAGTTAATTAGCAGGAAGATGGTTATTTCGAGACTAAAGGTTGTTCTTAGCAGGACACAACACGGGACCTGATTAAATTCAGAGCTTGGGACAGCATGGCGGAATTCGAGTTCTGGTTCTACCAGCGGAAAAATCGATCGTCGGACCAAATAAGAGCGTAACCCATGAAATTAATGTTGCATTAACTATTTGGATGGGGGTTTAACTGGTTGGAGAAGAAAGCGGTTGTGTTAAGTGGAGTAGATGAGAATGTAGTTGGACGTGAAATGCGGAAAGAATGGCGTATTTTGGAATAGTTTCGAAGGCGTTGAATAAGCATTGGATAAAAGTTTACATGAAACTTTGGGAGGGAAAATCAAGCTTGTTTCTGAAATGTCATATTAATGTGAGAATCGGAGCTATAGACAACTGTTTGAGGTTCCTCTGATGTAATATAAAATAAATTATTCAGTATTTGTTTGAATAATTGTTATTTTGAAAGTCATTTTCAATTAAAATGTATATCAATTCTCTTTCTGCTGTATGCAAAAGCTTGTAGTCAGTTGTCAACAAACATCCATGAATAACTTTCAATGAAGAATTTGTATCCAAGTTTAATTCTTTTGGTACAAGTATGTTTTATCAATTATAAATTGTTGAATGAATACAAATAATTATCAAAAATGTCTACTTTTTTATTATTGGGTAAGAAATACAAAAAACTCGGCTGTATGTTTGTAAACAAAACCCGCCTGATTCTGCAAACATTTGACTTGAAGATTTTGGATTAAGCTTCAGGCAGTATCGGCTTCCAGGTTTATGGAGTAACGTTACACCACCAAATAGGAGTAAGTCAACAACACTTCTCCTATAGGTGGTGGAAGCTTACACCGTAAATATGGAAGTAGCACATGTTGACACTAGTAACAGTTTTATGGAGTGACGTTGCACCAAATTTTAACAATGATCCATTTAACTGTATGAACATAATTGATCTAAAATATTATAATATTGCACTTAAACATAGCAGGATATTTATATTTTAGCAAATGTATTGCAAACAAACTTTTTCCGACCTGGGGAAAAATCGATTAGATATGCGACCATCTGGGAAATGAATGTGCAACCCCGTGAAATTAGTATTGCATTAACTATTTTGATGGTGGCGAAGAAAATAGTTAGGGTTCAGTAAAGAAGTGACCGCTAAATGACGTTTTCTATTATAGTTTAAGTATGTTAAACTAGTTTTAGTTTATTTGATAGATATTTTTAATAATGTAAGTTGAGAGGGTAAAGCTGGTGAAAATGAAATGATCATTGTATTGCAATACACATATTAGCATTTATGAAATTGTTTGAATATAAACTATTAAGTAGCACAATAGAGGGTAAATAATTTTGGTTTACGCTTATGTATACAAAGGAACACCATTCGAACAAAAGCAAAAAGTTTAATACAATACAATCAGATTTATTTTGTTACATTCAGAAAAAACATGTGTTGTCTATCATTTAAAAATGTGTTTTCCCATATATTTTAAGTTGTAGTGAAGCAATACAAAAATTGTGTTTGTGTTGCGACCAAACAATAATGCAGGATTAGCACAAAAATTGTGTTGAAGGCGCCACAAGCATGTAATTCAGCATCTGCTCTTTAATTCTTCGAATCAATGGCGATGAAAAAACGTAATTTATGTATTACAGTACTTTAAAATTAAAATTATAATTTTGTTGTACATATTTTAAAAACAATATAGTTTACAGATTTTTGTCAGTCGCGCAGTTACAGTTATAGCCTTATCCCGCAATCGTCAATTGCTTTGGCACAGCACAAATTGGTGTTCGTAGGCCATCAACACAATTCTCGTATTGAAACAATACAATATTGGAGTGTTGTTGTTTCTAATGCCATTCGGTGACCGAACCCAGAGTAGAGAACTATTCGATTTTAAGGCGAAGTGGGGCGGCTTCCGTTTTTATTGAGCGTCACAAGACAGAAAGTCCGACTTTTGCTCGTCAGCAAGACAGGAAGGTCCCTTTCACACATCCATTCTCACTCACATATCGGAATTTTGATCTAGATCAAAGGCCAATAACTCCCTGATCTAGTATTCCAAGATTTATTAATTTGGTATGGAAACATATAGGACTCTTTGATGTTTGAAAATAGACTTTAACTTTTTTAACAAATAAAATTCTGAAAAAAATTATTGTTGTAATTTATTTTAAAGTTATGATTCCATTTTACCCCATTAAATTTGAATTACAAAAATTAGGATTTCTTCCCCTTATTTTTTACCATTTATTCTGGATACATAATGATTTTATTTCACATGTTAGATTTGTAAAATAAAAAAATAAAAAGGTTGGAAATGAAAGGGTTCACAAAAGTACGCTAAGTGCTCCTCTAATTGTTTTTGCGCATTGTATTTTTACGCAACACTTGTATACCACGGCACACACGGGAACACAAGTTTTTTTTAATGGTTGCATTAAAATTTGTTTTCATTAAAATAATAAGAAACTGTTGCATTGTTGAAATCCGTCTGAGTAATAAGAGCAACTCGGTTAAATATTTTAAACGTAACAACCCGTTTTATATGAGCACTTAACACAAATCAGATTCTTCTTTGCCCCAGAGTTGTATCAAATGAATACTGACGCAACGTGTGTAAACCAAGAAATTAATGCTCCATTAATTATTGCATAAATTCATCTTTTACCTAGGGTTGAATTAAAGCATTTCAACAAATGCTTGCATAAACCAAGAAATTAATGTTCCATTAAATATTTGAATAATTGTGAATGAAAGGGTCAGTAAATATGGTTAAGTGAAGTTATTGGGAATTCACAGAGTGTAAAATTACAAATTTAATTTAGTTTTTTAGCAGTTATCCATAGGAATCTTAATTTTTAAGTATTTTTAAACTGTTTATTTTCTAAGTATCGAGCAGTAGTTTGGTATGCTTTAAAAAGTTATTCACTTAAAAGAATATTTTTCCACGGCAAAAAGAAAGATTGAAATATTTACTTATTTACTTGGAGGTCTCTGTTACTAAAAAGGTGTATATATTTCCTATTTCGCTATTTTATAAGCTTTAAAATGATTCTTAATATTGAAACATTTGTTTCTCGAAATACTGATTTTTAGGTAAGTTGTGCTTTATCATTCAAACAAAGTTTTAAAACTTACAATGCAATTTTTCTATTATTTTGCTACAATTACTGATTAGCATGAGAAGATTTAACATTTAAAAGTTTGTTAACAAATTAATATATTTTCTTGAAAAATATTAGCAAAAAATGTCATCTTAGCACTATACAAATTTTCTCATTTACTCAAGTCAATTTCTAACAAAACTTAAATATCGGCCAAATGCAAACTTAAACTTACTTCAATTTCAATTCAGCATTCTTTTGAATATTAAAAAATTGCAATATTTTCGAACTTCTATTTTAATAAAATGTTTGTTATAAAATAGTTTTGATAATAAAATATAGTTTAATAATAAAATATAGTAAAATGTAGAAAACTTGGACATAAAGTTTTGATATTTTCATTTAGTTCAGATCATTTTATGAGGTCGTTATTATTTTAGTGGTTGGAGGTGGCATGTTCGACAGAGTTCCTGTTTATGAGAAAATATTCTCAGTCATCAAAGGGGTCTAAAAGTATCGTAAAAAATAAAAGTTTATTTAATCTTAAACCAGTTTAAGTAAAAAAGTTTTATATTAAGGTAAAAAAGTGTTTATTAAAGTAAAAAAAAATATTGTAATTTGTGAATTTATATTTATACTGTTTTTATAAATGTGACTAGGCCCATTGCAATATATGTCTAGACTAAGGCATATTGTAGTTGCTGATCGGTGCATCGAAGAAAAAATGGGTTTACTCAATGTAGATTTTTATTTCGAAGTGAATGCCTAGTTTCAATGCAAAATCTGATAACAAACAGAAGGACTTAACAGAATTTTTTTTAAATCGTATTAAATATTTATTTTAAAACATATTTAAAATCGAAAAGTGTGACAACTTTTGTATGATTGACCACAAACGAAACTTAAGATATTAATTTAGATCAACCCAATTTTGCACAAGTACTAACCTTATGGAAACTCAGTTTTTCTGCAGTTTTTTTAAGTTTGATATTATTTTTTGCATTGATACAAATGCATTGATACAAAATACTCTCTAGCTCAAAGCTTACTGCATCTGCATCTGGATCGAGCAATATATATAGGCTATTTTTTAATAAAACGTTTTGATCATTACGAGAAAGGATCGGCTGTTTGATAAAAGTCAGTTTCGAAAGCTTATAGGTTTGCAAATTTTTGCATGCCTGAAAAACTTTCTTGTACTTTTTTTGCTCAAATTCTTCCTTAAATGTAATATTTACCTTACGCGCATATACACTTTCCAAATTTTTAAAATCCGTACACGACAACACCCCAAAGGGTTAAAAGAGTATAAAAGCTTTTCGGAGATATTTAAGCAGGAAGCAAGAAACCGAAAAAAAACATGTAGAAAAAAGGTTACAAATAATGATTAAGATGTAATTGTTGTGCGCCTGGCCTATGGTTAAAAAACTTGAACAATCCTACCATTGGGACATACAAACTATCTTTTGTTAGAAAACATAGACTACTACAAATAAAAAAAGATAAAATGCAGCAGTAACATGTACTGCCTTAAAACCGCAGCAACCAAATGCACTAACTAAAATAAATACTTATAATTTTTAAGACAGACTAATTTTATTCTGTCAAGTCCTTCTGCTTGTTATCAGATTTTGCATTGAAACTAGGCATTCATTTCGCAATTAAAATCTACATTGAGTAAACCCATTTTTTTTCGATACACCGATCAGCAACTGCAATATGCCTTAGTCTAGACAGTATAAAGGCTAGACAGTATAAAGTCTAGATTGAATAAACCCATATTTACTCACCAAATTGAAGATATCCTCTATGGATGTTGTAATCAGTATTATTTGAATGGAAATTGTTTTCAACGCAATATCCGAATATTTTTTTACACCAATGATCGCAAAAAAAAAACGACTTGAATTTTAGCTTATTGAATACAGATCAAAATATTTTCTAGAAAATATGCAGAAAAAATTTAATAATGTATTCTGCAATTAATTTTAAATTTTTCAAATTAATAGCAAGCCCTTTACTCTACTATATACAGCAGTTCTCTTCTAAAACTATTTCAAGAGAAAGTTAATTTTGCTATAAATATAGTTTAAGTAACAATAAAATACTTAACCAGCATGTACCAGAAAGGAAGTTAAGGCACTTTTGTTTAGATCTTTTTTATTGGCACTTATTACTTTACTGTTCAGGCAAGGTATATTGAATAGTTTCTGCTTACGTTGCACATATTCTTAGCCATAAAAGGGATTATATAAGTACCGTATAAAATGTATAAACTAAGAGTGCTCTTATAGCTTGAAGATAGGCGCAGCCATTTGCGAAATTGGGGCTATACTATATTTTATGAGATAATTCTTTAGAAAACATGTTTAAACTTTGAAATGTTAAAAAAAAACCACTAATTTCACGGAAAATTTCTTTATTGTTGATGGATTAACTAACGGAAAAGCGCGTAATCGTAACCAACGCAAACGGTAGAGCGTATTTTGTGATACACTGGTATAAAATTTTACTGTTTGTAAGATTTCATATTTTTTGTTAGGGATCAGTTTATCATTGATGTATAGTTGAGAGAAAACTTAAGGAAGACCGGTTTTTTTTGTATTATCGTCGCACTAGAGCTACACGAGGGCTATTGGCGACGGGCGTCGTATTTTAGAACCACAGTCAGGTGACGAGCCACACCTGAATAGGCACCCAACGCAACCGTAAAGGGCGACATCGTACGCAGCGTTAGGACTTTGAAGGAATATTTAACGTGCACTCCCATACACGGGGTATTATTCGTCGGACATTTTTGGCTGCACGGGCCGTTTATAGGTCGGCAGCTATTTTGGCGATGCCCGGACCCGAACCTTGGACCTTCCGCATGCTAAGCGAGTGCTTAACCGACTGGGCTCCCCAGCCCCTTAAGGAAGACCGGAGCCTTCTATTGAAGCCCATGTGTAATGACGTACATTTCTTATATCTAATTATTTTTCGTAATGACTGATTTTGTTTTTGTAAACTGAAGTGAAAAGAATGTGTGAAATTCGGGCGCTCGCCTTGGCTACGTTTTTTGTCAGAACTTGAGAAAAATGTGACTGCTTAACATCTTTGTCCTAAAGCTCCAGAATTCTAAGTGTAAATTGTCTGATACTTTTTGTGTTGTCCTAAAATAAAAAGTTCTCGTCCAAAAGAGAGTTTTCAATGCAAATAGTACACCATGCTACAATGACGTTCTTTATGTACCTTATCTTCAGAATCTATTCGATACTTTTTAATAAAGTTTTTTCTAGTTATAAAATAGATGTTTAACTATACTTTACTGGATGCATTTTTAATAAGTTAGTTTAGTTTATAAATTATAAGTTTTTAGGTGAAGCTACTTATTTTTTACTTTAAAAACATCAACAATATTAAAAAGGGGAAAAATGATCGTTGCATGCTCTCAAATCCTTCCACATATTTTTAGAAACCAACTTCTTAAATACGTATAAAAGAATGTCATGCTGATACTTATAGTAGATTGAGAAAAAGGTACCCGCACATTGAAAAAGTAAGTTTTTAGATAAGCATTTAAAGTGAACAATAGTGGTTTCCTACCTATAAAACAGGAGGGAATTTTGCCTAAATAATTTTTTCTTTCGTAAAGTGCTACGAAAAAATAAAATTTGAATCTAAAATTTCAACAAAAAAAAATACCATTAAAATACTAGCTGCATTTTGGAATATTAGCTAGTATTCTTATGGTATTTTTTTGAAATTTTAGAATTCAATTTTATTTTTTCGTAGCACTATTCTTCTTAAAGTGGTGGCAACACTGGCCCCATGCGCCTCCAATTTTAGTCTTTATGTGCATTCCGTCGTTAGCATTGGAGGTCACGTGATATGCCGATCTGATACTTTAACCATGATATCTAGGAAGGGAAATGATTTTCTCATTGTTCTTTTTGTCGAACTAATTAATGAAGCGCACCAAGTTAATTAATTACAGGTTTCGAATTCTTGCTAGCATTTTTTTTGGGCGGGGATTTTAATGAAAAAAAGATGCTTTTTTAGAAGGGTTTGAAACAAAACAACTTTAGACATTAACTACAAATTTATCGGAAAAAAGTTTAGTCATGATTGCTGTTTGCTGATTAAGAAGGTAATAGTTTAATGCGACAACTTTAGACATTAACTAAAATCGGAAAATAGTCATTCTTAAAAAGCAAAAATAGCATTCTAAACAACAACAAAATTGCAGTTAAAAAAAGAAAGAATTGCGGGGAGAAAGGTAAATTTTTAAAATAATCAAAATTAAATAATTACTTTTTTAAAATATTCTTCTTCATGGCATAAATAAAATTTCCATTTCAGTTTCCAACACTCTAACTCTACAGAGTGTGGGCCAATCCTCCCCACCTAGACATTTCTAATTCGTAATAGCAAATGGGTGATTTTAAAACCTTTTTTTTGCAGCAAATGGGTTTTTTAAAACCTTACTTAAATAAAACTTTAATATAACAGTAGTTATAATGGTTAAAAATACCACACATTTAAACTTACTCATTCAATTAGTTTGTCTGAAAAAATCCTGCAAATTATGCCTATGCCTGAATTTTTATTTTTAATATTTGGGAGGATAAACTTTATTTTTTTTATTTTCTCTTTACTGCTAAGAAGTAGATCATCATGAAAGTAAGGTATATCCGCTGATAACAGTAGCTTTTAGTACAATTTATTAAAAAAATGTTAGCATATTTTCAAAATTAAAAATTAAAGATGGGAAAAGTATCCCGTTTGGCCAAGTCTCTCAGGTTCCTATCCCGTTTGGCCAATCTCTCTCCAGTCCCCCTATCTAAATTCGGAAATAAATCTTTGTAAAAATTTCTCTTAAATATTTTCTGTAGAATTTAAATTATTATTAAGTTTGGCCTTAGATTTTGCTTAATATATTTTCTTTCACTGCCCTCAATTTAGTTTAATTAATTGAAAAGCAATAAGAAATTGCGGATCTATGATAAATGGATGGTTATATTTAGTTTTATTTCTTTATTTCTAAAGCTTAAATAAATTGGTTTAAAACATTTATTTCTTTTCTTTTTAGTGTAGTGTCTAAGAAAAAGTGTTCTAGTAGCTATTAAATATACACGAAAGTTGTTCAAACAAATACGAGAGAGTACTTACTTTTAATAAAAACTGGGGAAATATGGCGAAAGAGGAGAAAATCTAAAAATAGCACCTCAAATAAATCTATTCAAATTATCCCACCCACGGAAACGATTTCCCGTAATAATCACATTACCGAAATAAATGCATTGTTCCTCAGGAAATAAAGGAAATCCTTACAAAAGGCTCAAAGAAAATCCAGCAGCTTAAGGAAATGACAGGAAATATAAGTAAAAATACTTATTATATAAGCGCAAACAATAGTTTGGATTCCGACCAAAGCTTTTGTTATATATTTCTTTTCAATGATGGAAGTTTATTTAGCAAATGGACCACTAACTCAATAAATAAATACTTTTAAAAGTAATTATGTACACCACAAAGAAAATTTCATGAACTTTAAAAAATAAAAAGTTCAATGGCAGCTCCTAATTGCACATGCGCGATTTTCTCAAAAAAACTTATTATAATCTCCAACAATTACAGGGAATTCGTATACAAAATTTTTACTCGGGGCCTTTTTTAGTTTTTCAGCAATGCATTTATTTAAAACCCAAAACATTCTACGGCTGCTACCCTTTGCATGCGCACGATTTTTTGAAATCTTTATAAACTTGTTTGACAGTACTAAGACCCCGTGTACCAAATTTGAAGTCCGTAGCTTTTTTTAGTTCGAGCTGTAGAGTGATTTCAGACCGACGGAAGTCTGGGAGACAGAATAATCTTTTAAAAAAACTTCTGTAGAATCAGCACCCTCCAAAACTTGTAGAAAACCCAAAACCAAAATTTCTTATTTTCAACCCCATTGCAATACTTTCATTATCTTGTATTTCATATAAAATAATTGGAATTAAAATGCGCAACATCAATGTTAAATATTAAAATTAGAAACTATGATACAGGTTATTTTTAAATGAAGACAATACGAATGTCTATTTGAACCTAAATAAAAGAATCAGTACTTGTACCTCAAAGTTTTTAACTTCTTTTTCCAAAAGCAGTTTTTGTTTTAGGGTGACAGATAGTGATAGAAAACTGGCAGTCTCCCAATTACGGGTTCGCTGCACTCAGTTTTAACCACGGTAAAAGCCCATTACTCTACTAACTATATAAGTTTTACTCAAAATGAGAATTTGTGAAACAGATACACAAGAAGATAAAACATCCATTAGTTGATGCAAGGAATCGACAAAAATTCAGGTCAGCCTGATTAATTTAAATATACAACATTACAACCAGTACCACCATCGCTCAAGGCGATACATTACTTAATTTTTTTTTTGTATATTTTCAACTGTAAAATTTAAATTATATTTTTAGGTAAAGTTCATCACTAATACATGAATAGTAAAGGAAAAAAAAATTATATTATGAAGAAATTTTTGCTTAATCTTTTGGTAATTTTTTTCCAAAAAACTAACCCTTTAACAATTATATTTTTAATTCCATGTTTCTTTACCAATAGTTCCTAAACTTGCGGATAGATTTTAAAACAGCATAAAAAAATTTGTGAAGGTTTAGGAGTAGAAGGTTTATGAAGGGAAGAATACAGAAAGAATTAATATTTTTCGAATTTTTGACATTTAAATAGTTAGAATAAAAAACAATCATATTCGACCTTATTCAATCCACGTTTTATAAAATAATATTTTTCATTGAAAAAATATCAGAACTACAGCTTTCTAAATCTACCCTTATCAAACTTTCGTTATTCTATTGCAAGGGCAACGAGCTAATATAGAAAATTCATAAAACTTTTTAAAGTAAGCTACTAAATACAAAACTTTGCATCAATGTTAATGAATATTAATTTGACAAAATTCACCAACAATAAACAAAAAAATCGATATATTTTCGAGTACTTATCAGTAAAAAGTGTAGTTAAGTAAAACAACAAAAATTATGTAACTTTAAACGATTATGTAACTAAAAGAAATATTTGGAAGGCTTTTTTTTACAACACAACAACGTTTAATATTTGCAAAGGGGCAAATGCGTGTCCATGGAGGTTCAAATCTTACTAGCCCTTTGTGCAAGGAATGTACAAATGTAGTTTTTATAATTGCGTGAAAAAAAGCCGACTTTTACATTATAATTTCAATATCAGACGCGTGCACAAAGCTAGACTTTTTGAAACAGTGAAAAAAAGTACTTTTTTTCACCCAAAAGCAGTGAAAAAAAGACTTTGTCGCACTCTTTTTATAAGATGCCAACATTTCAAGTAAAATTTCGATTTGATAATACTCATAAAATCCAAAGATTTATCGATCTGCTGTATTTAAAAATATTATGCGCGTGAATTATTTTTGAATCAATGAATTTTTTTTCTCGCGATGGGAATATTTCTTAAGTCACGCCCTTCGAACTGCGAGTTCATTGGTTGCTTTCTTTGACAAAATGTTGAAACACGCTTATTGGTTTTTTATAGCGTCACGCGCTCCGAACTGCGAGATCATTGGTTGTTTTCCTTGACATCTCTTAGTTTTTTTTAGTCTAATTAGCACGTGAATTATTTTTGAGCCAATGAAATTTGATTTTTTTCACGCAATTATAAAAAATAGTGTATGAAACACGTGCGAAAAGTAAACTTTTTAAAACACGTGTCTTTATTTCACTCGCTCGTACCTCGCTCGTGAAATAAAATCCACTTGTTTTAAAAAGCATTACTTTTCGCACTAGTTGCATAAATATCTATTTTGCATGGCTTTCAAAATACTACGTGATCTTCACACGACGTATAACTTTTTTTGTAAATAAATTTCTTATCTGAACAATTAAACGTTGTAGAGTAATTATTGGTTTATTTTTTATCAATTCACTTCAGTTTTTTAAAATTTATTATGTATTCTTTAATAAAATGAACGTAAAACAAATAATACGAAAGAAATAAACGAACAATCAAAAACAATAATAAACAATAGAACAAATAATCTAATATTAGATGCCATAGCCATAATATTTGAGATAAATTGTGCAAGTTTGGCGACATAAAACCACAATAACTAAGAATTTCCATTTCTAAAGGTATATTTCACATTTCCCCGTTCACGGATTGAAAAACGACCAAAATGGCAATAAAATGCATTCATCAAGCTAGAATTTTATTTCTTTTGAGCGCTAAAATGGCAATTTGTCACGTTGCCGACGTTTATAGGGAATTATTTATGATTATTTATTTATTGGGGTTAAAAATATTTATTCAAGGTATTTTGAGTCTGGAAATCTTGAAAAATTGCATGAATTCTTATTAAACTTAATGCCTTAAACAATTTTATTGGCTATACAGATTTTAAAATATATAAAAAGAAAGTAAAATACTAACATTTTTTAAATTCAATTTTTTAATACTATCTCCCCACATTATTTTGTTTTAAAAATAGTTTTCTTTTCAAGAAACTTGCAGTAAGAGTAAAGTTATGAAGAAGGAAACACACAATAAATAAACTTTTAGACACATTTTTTAATTTGAAGAATTAAAAAAAATAAAAGTTTGTATTTAACTTGGCGGAGATTTCTGTTTGTTTGTCCATTCAGTCTTTATCCCCTTTCAACTTATATTTTTTTCTGAAAAATTAAACGAGTTGTGTTTAATTAATAAGGACACAATGCCACATTATTCTATTTTGCTAAATAACTCTTTGTATGCAATGACACATACTTAAATGTAGTATATAAATAAGAAAAAAATGACGCACTTCTTTGGTTGTGTCCTAGACCTATATATGATAAATAAAATACGTTAGACATTGAAAACATCAAATATCTCATTTTTAGTCTGAATAAGTATGTAATCGTATCATTTGGTAAAAAATTTATAAATAGAAGCAAGCCAAGCACAATTAAGGCTATAAGAGAACGTATAAAATATATCACTATTCACGGCGAAAATTTATTTTGCTCCCGGTAACATACTTTCACTAAAAAAAAAACTTCTCCAACACACCAAAAAAATCCAGAAATGTAAAATTCTTTTGATGGCATATCCAGTTGGTTTCAACATTCTTACAAGTTTTTGGAGGCTAGTTCTTTTCAAAATATCCGTTTCATGTTTTCAACACTTGACCCTATACTCGCCGAAACTTTTTGCCTTAAAATATCGAGTTTTTATACAGCTCCGTGTTAGTGTGGTACAATGGTACCCTGCAAAAAAAGTTCACTTTTACGGAAATTTCATATCTTTTCCCCTTTTACGGAAATTTCATATTTTTTCACTTTTACGGAAATTTCATTTTTTTTCACTTTTACGGAAATTTCATTTTTTTTAACTTTTAAGGAAATTTCATACTATTTCGCTTACTTTACCGTCTTTAACCATTTTAATAAAGTCTCCTATAGTTTAAAACTGCTTTCTCCAAAAAAGGTTATTAATTTGAGGAAAAGTTAACGTCGACAACATTACTAAGTTAGCTTCAATTCGTCAAGGTAATAGGCGGCTAGGTTGACAAGACTCTTCACTTGTAACTCATTGTTTGCGGGTTCGAGTGCGCCTGACGTGAAACCTTTTCCCGATTTAAAAAAAATACTAATATTGAACAAGATAAAACTATTTTAACCCTTT
The DNA here is from genome assembly GCA_023701765.1 of Hylyphantes graminicola. Taxonomy (NCBI): domain Eukaryota; kingdom Metazoa; phylum Arthropoda; class Arachnida; order Araneae; family Linyphiidae; genus Hylyphantes; species Hylyphantes graminicola. Next base: position 26,565,287 of record CM043120.1, on the reverse strand, counting down.
AAGACCGAGCCATCACGATCGTGAGGGTATAAAAGAGAATGCTCAAGCTTTTCAAAAATATCCATACCGAAGCAGATAAGTTGTACCATTCGTCACTTGAATGAAAGAAAACTTTGTTTTTAAATGAATTTGCTGGCATTGATGCTATTTAAAGCATTTTTATTTCAATAAAACTCTAACATTTAGTCTCCAAAACTTAAATTAGTGCCATTTGATGGCCGGTCCTAAAAGGTTAACTGGACTTTACCACATGTAATACGGAAAGTTTCCCTTTTTATTTAAAGTTTTTCCTTTAGAAAAAAAAACCAACATAAACCTAATGGAATTTTTTGCAGTGTACTAACGTTTGAGACAAAACTGTTTAAGAGTATTTTTGTTTTGCGAACCATATTCAAATAAAATGTTTCAAAATATGAGTGCAACTATCACAGGGCATTTTTTGTTTCAACGCAAATTATAAAAAAATTCATAATTTGCTTTGAATTTATCTCTAAAAGCTCTTCACATTAGCTTTAACCCTTTCGTTGCGAAGGATTTTTGCTTCCTCGTAATATTTGATAGGAATAACGTTATCGAATTCTTAGTTGTTCGGGCGTTTTGGGGTGCTTCAGTAAGGAAAGGGTTAATATTTGTTTCATAATATTATAAATCATATACTAATGGACTCTAAGAAAAACTACGAAAATGGACATATACGCTGTGTGAGGTATTTTATAGAAAATCAAATTTAGTTATCGGATGCTTTCGGATATCCGGCGGGTTTTCTGTATTTAGTAAGTCAGAATGTACCTATAAAAGTGTGTTACTTACAGCTTTGTCAAATCAAACGAGATGTTGGGAGAGCAACCGGCACTATAGTACGTAGTATGGACCGGTATATCCAATTTCCTGCAACTTTGCTTATGGAAACAAGATTTTTTGGGGGGTGAAGCCCTTTTAAAGGATGCAAATTTACTTTTTCAAGATTCTGGAAGAAATTTCACCTTTCTCAGTTTACGGAAATCATTCTAGGAACATCAGTTTGTAAAAGTTTTAAATAACACTTTAATCAATCCGAGGTTTAGATTTGAAGGGCATTGTTGCAAATATCTCATTATCTAAAATATAATTAAGATATAAACTGTTAAAACTGGAGGTGAAATTTTTTGCCTCTAGAGGTGAAAGGGCACGTAACGTCAGCGACACCCCTATAGGTGTCAGAAGGCACCCTTAACTAGGGTGAAAGGATAGCACCCCTAGACAAGGTTGACCAAGGGGTAAATGATCGCACTCCAGGGGAGAATAGAGGCACCCCTTATTCAGGGTGCCCGGAAGCATCACAGCAAATATAAATAGCGACCAAGGGTTTTAAAACTTATGCTCTTAAATCCTCTATAAATCTGTACATTAATAATAATAACAAAACAGAATTAAGTGATAAAAAAATGATTGTTTAATAATACTCGCATCCAGACTCACTCACATATCGAAATTTTGATCCAAATCAAAGGCCTATATCCCCCTGATCTGGTGTTTGATTAGTTTCTTTCTTAAATTGTGATACTTACATAAAATCATATAATGTGTAATCTCATATTTTTTTTAAACAAACAATTTCAAGAAATCCTAACTCAAAATATCAAATCAATCGTCACTCAGCTAGGTAAGAATGCCTCTTTGTTTTGATGGTAGTAATAAAAACCATATACCTCAATCAAACAATCATTATCACTTAAGGAACCCATTGCTTCACGAAAACAAAGTTGGGATATTTAAATGTATAAAAATTTAATAAAATCGATGTATATAACATAATTGAAGAGCTTAGTGGAAGAACATGCTAACTAACATTTTTGAAAAAAAAATTAATTTTCGAGTCAATGAACATACCATTCCATCCTTTAAGATAACATGTTTCCTCTTATTCAAAAAGTTGGTGAAAATTTTTCACCCTTTTTAACGTGTTTTTTAACTTATTTAAATGCCAACTAAAAATTTTAAAGCTCATTTTCTCGTTTTCACCTTTTTGCTACTGTGCACGTTCTTCCACTAAGGTTTTCAAATCCATTTGGTGAGACATAAGTAGTATTAATACAATTTGCGAATTCACATAAAGTAATACATTTATTGTTAATAAGAAATGATGGGATGATCAATAGCAATATGTGCATTTAATTATAGTAAATCGTGATTATAATTATCTGTCGATTGCACATGGGAGGTACAGGACTAGTTGTGCTGTCGCTATGTGTGTGATACTCTTTCGAACCTTAAATTAATGATGTTTAAATTAATTAATTTTAGTCATGATGCGTTTTGTAATCAGTGTACTAGCCACGATTCATTATCTATTTATAAGTACGATACGATCACAATAGAGAGGTAAAACCATGAAATATTACACTAGTCATTTGTCATGTTTTGAATAAAGACTTAAAAGTTTAAACACAAATTTAATGTTTTGCTTGCATATTTTTGTTACTTATCTTTATTAAAAGATCAGAAACAAGTCATAACAACTCCAGTAGGTTGTTGACCGTCAGAAAATCAATAACTCAAAGGAAAACAGTCCTCCTTGGAAAGTCGGACGCAACTCGTCTCACGCTGGTTATGGTGACAATATTTTTTGTAAGTGAGGTACACTCTTAAAACAAACACTCCCAATTTACCTCAGTCTGAGTGGATTTCACTCCTCCAGACTGGAAAGTGCACTTCTCCTTTTGGGGTGGATCCTTTGTGTGTTAAACCTCCGACAGGATCACTCCAAACGAGTGATTTTAACTCAGTCTGAGAAAATATGCATGCCTTTAGGGTGTCGAAAATGCAATTCTCCAATTGGAGTGGATTTCACTCTTTTGTTTTAAGAGTGTAGAATTTTCTGCCCTGTTAAAAAGAAATACATTTTAGAGGGACTTTCAGGCTCATAGAGCTAATGCATTAGTTTGGAAATCACGACTTTCGGAAAAGGATTGATTTGCCATGTTATCCTATGTTCACCAGATTTAGGAATCATCATAACATCAATTTAAAACAAACTTGAAAAGAAAATAACATCCGGTTATGTATTAAATGGTAAAATTTTATAATAGTGTCACTGTGCAGTATATTTTTGGCGTTTTAAAACTTCAAAATTATATAATTAAATAACTAGATAACATTTTCCTATCAAATTTGTTTCATTTCGATGTTATTGAAAAGGGCTAACATGGCAAAGCGATACTTCCGTGGAAATAGTGATGATGCATTAGCTCTATGGAACTGACATTCCCTCTTAAAGGGGCGTGTATTTCCAAAAACAAAACGAACCAAAACAAAATATCACAGATAAAGTTTTGTCAAACCACTTACTGGATATGCAAGTAGAAGGGTTATATTTGAATAAAATATACACGGAAGCGTATTTTTCACCCTTTTACTACGATATATGACCTGAAGCTCTTTCGTACACCGCATACTTTTTGCCTGGAGGATGATTTTTATTTTGTGAATATTTTATATTTAGAGTAAAGGTGTACTGTAACGGTTTTTTCGTATTTTCGGTCAATGACTTATTTTTATTAGAAGAAATATTGATAGTAGTATTCGATTCAGGTTACTGTACTGCACACAGAGCTTGGAATTATAATATTTTTCAAATATATATGTATTTCCCTCTCTGCAAGAAACAGAAACTTAAATATCGTATTCATAAATCCACTACGTTGTTAAATTATGTGTTTCAGGTATTTACAATGTAATATTAAATATTTTCGCTTACACCATAATTATTTTAATATCATATTGGTTGCAGAAAGATCCAAAATTTTATTCAATAGACTTATATAACGTATACATTTAAAAAATTATTCATAAATATTTATTGGAGTTTTAGCATAATAAGTTTGCTATGTTTCTCAATATTACAAACTAAGTAAAACCAATTTAATAAATAAATGGATAGAGGAACATTCAATAAAATTTATATGATAAATTAAAAAAAGGAAATGGCTTTTGATGTAAAAAAAAATATTTCATTATATTTTTAGAAAATATACTAGAGAGTTTAAATAGTATTCTAAGACAACGACAAAAATCAATATTTTCATTGATTTTAGGGCACTGATCCCTCGTACTAAAATTGAAAAATTATTGGTAATTTTCAATATTGGCCTATTTAAAGTAATCATAAATGTGCAAACTACAAATTAAATTAGTGTAAAATATATATACGCAGTCAGTTAATCAAGGACTTGTTTTCTAACAAGTTAAATACCATGCTTCCAGTCAATACCACCTAGATTAGAAGTCCGGCGAACTAAATGCTTGACGTCATATTAGTGGACCGATTCTGTGGTTTTGACCAATGATCATTCGTGACTAGATTTTGTATTTGAATACATTTTTAAGATAAGATGAATGAAGATGCGACGTCATCTTAAGATGCGACGTTATTGGTCAACAAATCGAAATTGGTCTACAAGTGTGACGTTGTGTTGTAGTTCTTCAGCCTTCTAATCTAGGTGGAATAGAGTATTTATTAGTGGCTAAGACTTTGCATATTCCCCAGTACTGAGAGCCATTTTTGTGGAACCATCTTAGGAACTCTCGCTGCGAATTTTGATGCTCAGATTACAATGAATCTGAGCTCGCTGTGGATGTTAAGGCACTGCAAAGATCTAATTTTTCTGAGAGAACCTATTTCAAATTGCTCGAAGGATTTTTACATGCCACATAATCATATGAAATGTGTGCCTACAATTTTCCCCATCGAGAAAATCTGACGACTCAGCCGGGTCTTGAATCCGCACACTATATGAATAGGGGCATATGAAGCAGACACGTAATATCTGTCAGCCACTGAGCCACCTAATCCGACATTATCGGGTTAAAAAAGCAGCCGAATTTGCCCTCTTATAGCATATCAAGCACACTACACGTCTCTTAATCCCAATCTCAAGCCAAATAGCCCTTACATAACCTTTACCAACATTTTACCAACCCTTAACAAAATTCTTATTCTAAAGAGCTTCTGCGTTATTTCGAATTACTCTCAACCTCCCACGGCAAAGCATAAAAATAGTCTCTCCACTTTGCCCCATTATAAAGAGCGGAAAAGGAAGATGAACAAAAGGACCTCATTTTCATTTTAGTGTCGTCGCCAACGACACAAGTATAATATAACCCCAATATAAATGTAAAAAGGCTTCTAAAAAGGGGGTAGACATGAATTTCGCTAAATCATTAATATGGCGAGAAAGGTTGCTGTGTTTGGCAACTTATCACTGCCGTTTGAACAAGAGCTCACAACAAAAGATAATTCAATGTAGAATTACCTATTTTGTAGTGCAAGTCACGTCTGTAAAATAAATGACATTTTAACATTAAAAGAAAGAAAATATATAGTTGATATGCACTTACTGCAGCTAAATAATGTAACATATTTTGTTTGATTTTTTTTTTCAAATTTAAAAGGTTTTTTTTATCATCTTAAAAAATCTTCGGTTAGATATAATTAACCAAAATTAAAAAAGAAAATATTATCGTTGAAAGCCCACTACGAATATGTTTGTTACCTTATATTGCTAAACTAGTATGTCAAGTCCATTTTAGAATATTTAAAATCAAAATCATTAAATGCATATTTTCCCTGGTCTAAACCTTGGGGCTAGACCTAAGTCACGTGATTAATGTTCCCATTATGGGTACACCGCTACCCAGATACTTTTTTCTAAGTCTGTTGCCGTCGTGGGGAGCGACCGTTGCTTAGGAAACAAAAGAATATAAAGCTCCCAACGTTATGAGTTCTTAGAAGAAAAAGGCTCAAATTATTTTGAAGTGCTTTGTTTGCAGTGATGGATTGGACTTTGAAAGTGGTGTTATAAATAACAACGTTTGACAAATATTGAGAGACTAAGTAATTTAATTTAAAAGTGTATAATGAGTTTTTTCTTAATGACAGTAGGTGTGATTAAAGACAGTGTAATGGGATCGCTTCACTTTGTGAGTGGCAACAGCTCTTGCTGTCTTATTTTCATTTTTCTAAATTACTTTTGTTTCGGTATTCGCGAAAGTGAGTTTTTGAAAAATATTTTAATTATTAATTTTTAAGGCCAATTCCTGGCTGTGCTATTAATCAATGATGAAAAGCTTGGAACTTGTTTATAATTAAATCTTCATAAACGTAGCATATAAGACATATTATATAAAGTTAAACATAACACATAAATGTCAAAAACTATTGTTAATTCTGATAATAATTAAAAATATTTTCCTACCTTACTTAAACGAATGTTGTCTATAAACTTTTCTTTCAGTATAACTGAAGCTTATCTTGTTCGTTAATCATGTTAAATTGCTGTTCCACAATTTAGATTCATTTTTCCGCCTAAATATCTTCTAAAATAAAGTTTTCCAACATCAACATTTTGGTAATGCTTTGCACATTTGAAACTTAATCGAAATGAAATAGATAAAATTTAATAAATAGCAAAAATTAAAAAAGTTTCATGGAAAGAATTCAGAAATGAAACTAGCAAATGACAAGGACCACGCGATGAGAAGGATACCAAAACAACCAATGAAATCGCAGGACAATAAGAAAAAATGAAAATAAGAGCAGTACACATCATCTAAGACATACCTATTGTTTACCTTAGTTACATTAAAAAAATTCTTTTTAAATATCTTTAAATGGAGAAAAATGTTTTTATATTATGATAAGTATATTTAAAACTAGGAGTTTTGGAATTATATTATTGTTTTAAAATTATTTTTTTCTTTTAAATAACATATTCCATTGCATCTTTTTTCCAGTCTTATTTTATTTGATTTCTCCATAATTTGCATTACTGTGCAAAAAAATAAGTATCTTATAGCAGTTAAGTTGTTATTAAAAACAAAATAGCCTGTCTATAAAAAAAGAAACGCTGGTTAAAATTCGATGCTGAATAGTCTTTTAATGATAACGGAGAGGTGGCGCGTGATAGATGGCAGCATCTGTCACGTATATGTGTGGATGTGTGTGTGTGTGTGTGTGTGTTGTGACTGTCTTGCTTGACGAAGGTTTATAAGCGGCTCTCTGTGCAAACACACAAGCCTGAAAATATGTGTATATCAACCAACCAAACTTTAGCTGCACATGGTCAACTCAACTTTTAAGATTCCGAATAGGTTTCGTCAAGATTCTTCGGCACAACCGATTCTCCGAACAAGACGGAAGGTGTGACGTCGTAAAAGCTTCTCTGTCCTTATTGACGTTCTTCATTTAACCTCTTGCTAACTGGCGTCCCAATTTGGGGATATTGTTTAAGACCTCCCCACAAACAATTAACACGTTAATTAGTTCCTAAATTGACCAAGTTTGATAGAAGAAGATCCAAATATCAGTTTTTAGCCTTTTATTACAGGTATCACTTCTATAACAAATGAAGTTGAACGAGGGCAATACGTTATGAGTAAAATTATTTTAACTTTTTTTTTTCAAACTTTTACAAAAGTTCTTTTCGTAGTTAATTTAAAAGCCATTTTGCTTTAAAAACAATGTTAAAATAATCTGTTGACTACAAATAAGTGATACTGCCTTTTTGTTGCATTTATAGCACAAAAAATTTGTATTTTTAGAGTTTAACGCGTGTTTCTAAGTAACTATATTAGACATAATTTTTTTAAAAAAAGTCTTTGAAAAACAAAACCTTTGAGCATATATTTGCATGAAAAGTGGGTTTAGATTAAGAATATACGTGTAGGATATTGCTCGGGTCTTAAGGTAGGCGAATACCCAAAATTTCCCAAAATTCTAAAATTTTTACTATTGCTTTAATCTTTTAAAATTTTGGCATAGTGATTTCAAATATAATGAACACTAAAATTTATGCATTTTTTTATTTAAATATAATTTATTTATTTTAAACGGTGTTTTTCTACTTAAAAAAAAAGAGGTTTACGCTAACAAGTCTACCACATTGAATTTTTATCCTATAGAAAATTAATTATGTGTTAAATTCTTCGTTTTGAACTAATACATGCAATGACCCTATAGAGTTACATACAAATTACAAGAAAAGAAGTTATTAAGAAAAATGTTATTAATTAACCACACAAAAAAGGATTTTTTTCGATTAACTTACACTTGGACACTTTTTTAAAAAAATCTTGTATATTTACATCAGATGTTAGAGGTTCATGGCACATATATATATTGAAATAGCATCTGTAAAAAAAATTCAGGTAAATTAATGTAAATCTTTTTATGCTAGAAGTGTTGGCGTAAAACCCCTTTTTTTTAGTTGAAAAACACCGTTTCTTATAAATCAATTACATTTAAATAAAAAAAATTGCCCAAAAAGCATTGTTCATTATACTTGAAATCACTATGCCAAATTTGGAAAAGATTAAATTAGTAGTAAAAATTTTAGAATTTTGGGTACTCGCCTACCTTAAGAGGTTATGCCTCTGAAGTACAACACCGTCTTTTCCATTTACTTCCCACCCTAATGAATACTGACGAGGAAAAACGGCGGAAAATCTGAATCTCTATTAACTGCATCTAGCCACAGTCTTATAAATAAAAAGGGGAAACAAGCGCGAAAGAAGAACAAAATGGCCGTATGAATAAAAGAAGACTAAAAATCGAGGGAAGATCCTGGGCCGGATAGTCTTTTAATGATAACGGATGGGAGAGACCTGCCGGATATGCTTTGGGGTTGGTTTCATAGAATTGTAAGATGAACCGGACTTGCCCTGAACAGATAGGTGGTATGGAAAGAGTAAATAGGTTGCAAACTGTTTTGGAATTGTTGAATATCCGTTTCGTAAAAACATTTGCAAAAACGTCGTTATTAGGTATAAACTAAGGGAGTATAACACATCAGGACTTTCAATTACTGATTACTAATAAATACACACATTTTAAGGTCTCAATGTTGATCCAATGGGGGGAAAACTATTTGCTCCGTCACATTTATCTGGCTGTAGTGAATATTTTTGCAATCTGGTTTTGTTGTAATAAATGTCGATAACTCACAGCTCTCTATAATCCCACTTTTAAAAATCGCTTAAATAATTTTGGAAAATTATTTATTCAAAACTTTAAAAAAAAAATTCGAACTAAATTTAAAAATTGAGACTGTCGAGACGTGTATGTTAGCTACATTTATCACATGAAAAAATCCGTTTGTAAATTATTCAATACACCCAGAGAAATGTGGCAGAGAAAAACTTTTTTTCTCCATTGGATTAACACAGATGCTGACACTGGAATTTGCTTTGGAAACCCGCGGTCCAGCACTCCTACTCCCCCTTAAATAAATTTAGCAAAAGAGTAGAAAGATAATTTGCTAAAGAAAGTCAATGAAAATGAATCATTAAAAAAATTTGTAATTTAGAGCGACAGATAAAATTAAATGTGAACCAAATATGTTGATCGATGATTTTGTCTCTAAGTTTACAACCAATACCACGTAAGAACCTAACGAGTAACTATAATTACTTAAACTAAAAATAATGTGAAATAATATTTGTATTTGTTTTTGTCATAATAAATTATCTGATTTATATATGTTGAATAATTTTATGCAAATATAAATATCATTTTAACGAGAAAAAACTATTTACAATCCTTTCAAACTTATAAATCAATATGGCACTAAAAGCAGGGGAGGTGCTGGAGGACACACAAGAAAAAATGGTGGCAGGATAAAAATCAATGCGGTTGCGTGACCGACTCTAGACGCGTATTTTTTTTATGGTAGTTTTTTTTTTGTGTGAATGAGATTTGGGTGTCGCTTACGGATGAAATATTAATGGGATTTTCGTAGAGTACCTGTTGTTGATGTTTGGTGTTTTACTTTAAAAGGTTTAGGAACTGTTTTTTTAGTATTTAGTTATTATTTATAATAATGAATTAGACTTTTAAATTAGAAAAAAATGTTTTATGGTTCCGTTTGATACCGCAAGTCAAACAATATTTTCCTTTATTGTAAAGAGGTGGACCTTTTAATCGTTTTTCATAGAACAAAATAATTTCATAAGAGGGTAAACATCGACTTCAAATAAATAATTTTGTCAACGGGTGCAAAAATACCTTTTACGCATGGGAGTTTTTCAAAGCTTCATTTTAGACATGATTATTGTATTTCAAAAAAAGTTAATTTTCTTAATTATCGCCCTATATTATAGAAGAAAATGATTTTATATTCAATTTAACTTGAATTGAAATCAAGGATTTATCTATAGAAAATAGATAAACCTTTGTCGTATTTCTCTCTGGGAAAAGTTGCATGAAATGTTAAGTGAAATACAAAATAAATTTTCCTGGCATATTAATAGCTGAAAAACTTCGAATATCCTCTTCAAATTTTACCAAAATATTTAATTGCACAGTACGATTGAACGACGAGTTATTTGATAAGCCAAAACTATTTTAATTGGGAGTATTGAGCAATTTGTTAACATGTGTTTGGTTTGTAAGAGTTTAAAAGGTTGGTTACAAATCGCAAAATAAAAGTTAAACGATCTTTAATAGTCAACAGCTTTTTCGTTACTTCAACTAAGTCCGTCATCAGTGTATTAAAAACGATTAATGAAAACAGCTTCCATTCATCGTTGTTACATACTATCGCATTCAAATTCCGAAATGCTGTATGCTTTTGAGATCTCTTAACTTTTCATTTGCATTTCATAAGTTACTTTTTAAACTCTAAATAATAACACAAAGATGTTTTTTAACCTTTTTATGAGTTATTTTTGCGTTATTAAACTTTCAAATTTTAAATATTTATAAAAATCAGTTCTTCAATAAACTTCGTTAAAGAAAAACATTTTTTAGCAGAATTTCCTTACTTTTATTATCTTCTTATTAAATATCAGTTATTAGTAGTGTACAAAACGTGAATTCTAACTTTTATATTACATATTTTGAAAGTGTCTTAGAAAGGGATTACGTTAAAAAAATGAAACAAGTTTTAGCATTTTTAAAATCGTGTTAAAAGTTTTAAATGTTACATTAAAAAGAGTTACATTGTAATGCTATGTTTTTTATATTAAGTTTTAAATAATAAACAATAAAATTCTAAAATACTTTATATTGTTATATCTAGTCTCTTTAATATGTATATCTAGTCTATTATTTTAATCTTTAACAGGGAGTAAAAAGAAATACGATGCTCTGTTCTTTCTTTAACATTACGTAGTCTCGCCCCTTTTTTTCAATCGCCAAGTGGCGAGATTTTTTCGAAATATTCCGAGTGTCAGATGAAGTCCTTTGATTGAAGTCAGGAAAAATATTTCGGCACTCGGATTTCTAGTCGGAACTTCTTGGAATGTTTAATCTTAAATTTAGAATTTCAAGGAAGTAAGATAGAAATTGAAAGATACTTTTTAAAAAGTTTTCGAATATTTGTCAAAATGATTAAATTTCATTGGTATTTATTTGTTACTCTTTTGATTGAATTTGTATTTTAAATTGAAATTGGACATTTATCAACTTATTTTATAGAATGTATAACAAAAATGTCGTCTTTCATGTAAAAGTATATTTAAAAATTTGAAAGTGATGTTTTTTTTTCTTGAAAGTTGAAGTTTCAAGGAAATTATACGAATGCTTTTTTCCATAACTTTTGATTACATTAAACTGAGATACACGGTTAACTTAAGTTCTAATTTATATTAAAGACAAACGAAATTAAGTTATCATTAAAAGCTTGCTCCCCCATACAGCATTATTATATTTTACTTCTTTTAATTCATTTATAGTTTGCTTTGAATGATTGCTAAAATTTCGAAACAACAAAATAAGTTCCGTGCCCATTAGTTATAATTGAAGCAAACTTTTTTTAACCTTAATTTATTCCTTGCACTCAATGTTTTTTAAGCATTGTTATTCCGGTGGAAAACAATGAAAATATTCCAAAAAGTAAAAAAAGACAAATAGTTTTAATAATGACATTTTGATTTTTGGAGTGGCTTTTTATGCAAAACAAATTATTCCCTTCATTTAAAAGCTTATGTTTTAATCTAAAAAGCCATTTTTATTGCTAATTTGTACTTATAATTGCTATATTTCGTATTAGTAACTATTTTTTAGTGATTTAAATCTTCCTATTGCAGTTAAGTAAACATTATAAAAAAATACATTTAATTCCTAAAACTTCAAATGAAATATATTATTCAGAAATAATATGCACATAGTTATATTTTATTTAAGAACTGTAGCGAAATATAATGGAATTTACCAAAAGAAATGTTTGAGTTCGGCTAAAAACTAAAACAGTTAAAAAAGATAAGTCTGGTAATATTTTCTATCTGGAATAAACTTCAAACTTAAGATAATATATTCAGAAAAAATTTAAAGAATTATTTATATTGGAAATTAATTTATAAAATATTGTTGAAAGTTATTTGTTAAATGAATCGTAAAATACGCTTATAAAATAACGCTCGCTATTGGGAGGGGTCTATAGCTTTAATGAATAATTCAAATGCCACAAACTTTGAGACACTTACTAATCAAAAAAGGGGAAAAAGAATAGAATCATAATAAGCAAACTCGTCACTTGACCAGGGTTCTAAATTACGAGGCGTAATTGGAAGTGTTGGCCGTTATTAGCCATAATTGGCTATACCTCATAATTTAGAACCTTGGTCAAGAGACGAGTTTTTTTATGATTCCATTCCTTTTGAAAAAGAGAAACTCGTCTCTTGACTAGGGTTCTAATTTACGCGGCGTAATTAGCATTGTTGGCCGTATTTGGCCACAATTAACGACGCCTCGTAATTTTGAACCCCGGTCAAGAGACGAGTTTGTTTTTATGATTATTCTTTCTTATGATTATTTTTTAGGCTTCTACCTTTTAATGATTTCATTCTTTTTCACCCTTCTTGATTAGTAAGTGTCTCAATTTTTGATGCATTTGGATTATTCATTCAAGCTACAGTTCACTCCGAATAGCGAGCGTTATTTTATAACCACCCTGTATACATGAGCAAAGAACATGTAAAATGCTATTACCTTCAAAAAACAAAAAATCTCATTACATAGATGAAATAATCGACAGTAAATGTTAAATATCTAACAAAGAGTTTGGAAACAATTAGAATTTTCCAGAAATAGGTTATCAAGTCTGTTTTGCACAGTCCAATTCAATTTGTTAAAAAAATTGTATGTGAACAACGTTCCAATAGTGAGAACATTCTTTCTTTTCTCAAGTATTCCAGATTCTCTTGTGTCCTAGTTAACTATTCCGGAAATTTTTTAGGATAAAAGTGCATAAAACTTATCTGGAATAGTTTTATTTTATTCTTTTAGGAAACGTTCTTGGGTAGAATTGAAAATGGTGGTATAAAACTATTTGCTCTAAAATGCCAGATATTAAATCATATAATCTGGCATTTTTTAAAAAAATCTATCGATATATTTTTTTATCTTAACAGTTCAAATGTACAATATATGTGCAGGAAAATCAGTTAAAAATATGTTTTTTATACAAATAAATTTAGAATTTCTTTATATTACTCTCATTTACATTCCCTATTTTCATTACATATATTTTTTCTGCAGCTAAAAAAATTATTGATTCTATCATAATCGTTTTTTAAATTATTTCGAATAAAGATGATTGTTTAATCTTTTGTATTTTATTGTATTGCTTCTCTATTATTGTCATACAAATATGTTTTTATAGAAATCAAATGTCGTCGTTAAAAAGCGCGTCGTAAAAAAAAAACCTAATTATTTTGTTACTTTCTTCTTACTACTGAAAACATTATATTCAAAGAAATTAAGCATTCCAGTGGCAAGTTAGAAAAATAACATAGACACAATTCCCTTAAGCAATTTAGATATGATGGTTTAAATATTTAAATATTATTCCAAAGATCTTCTCTTTTGAATAAATTAGAAATGTTCTTTTTCAGTAGTAAAGACCCTCAACAACGATAATAAAATTTTGTAAGGCATTACAGGAATGTATTTTTAATGTGCTATAGAGGCTTGCAAACAGCTTAAAACATTTAAGTCTTCAAACTATCAAATAACTAAATTTTTATTTCATATTATTTTATGTTGATTTTTAGCAAAGGTTATTTCTTGAAGTATGTGCGCTGACAACGTCGAATAAGTTTTTTTTTAACTTTGATAATAACAACGAAACATTATGTGCAGATTTTGTTTAAATGATAAAGAGAATCATCAAAATGAGAAAAAATGAAGCTCAGACATTTTTATTAATTCTTCGTATTGCATATTACTGCACCTCTTGCAAGCTAGCTCAATACCAAACAGTCTGCGACAAATTATTCGGTTGCAAGGGCTAATATTTCGTGTATGTGCTGTATACCGCCCCAGTACTTTGTTTTGTGTTTGCGTGAAGGTATCACATGTGACCTTAAATGGCACCACATTCGATGTTGAAATGAAGAGGTACTATTGGCAGAACCGATTCTGATCCCAACACTGCATGTTTTCCTTACACCGAACCATCTGCACTCTTAAAACGAACGAGCGATTTAACTCAGTCTGATTGATTTTCACTCATAGGTCTGGAAAATGCATTTCTCCTTTTGGAGTGGATCCTTTGTGTGTTAAACCTCCGACAGGATCACTTCAAACGGGTGATTTTAACTCAGTCTGAGATAATATTCACTCCTTTCCAGTGTCGAAAATGCACTTCTCCAACTAGAGTGGAATTCACTCTTTTGTTTTAAGAGTGTGCTGCAAATAAGTTACTCGATTGCGAAGACTAGTATTGGGCATCTTGGACAATCAAAATATTATCTTTAATAGGATTATTACAGAAAGTCGACGTTTTTACTCAACAAAAAAGGTGGGGAAAGGTAATGATGATAATTAGGGTATCATAGCAAGATTGCATTCCATTATACTGTATATGATGTAATGGTGTAAGCTGATATCCGTATCAATACTCTATAGTTGCCCTGGGCAGGTCACTATCCTTCTGCCACAGTAGGCGTCATAGTTTAGGTGTCCGTTTTAGTCGGAGAGAGAATCCTGGAAGGTTAAGGTTCGTTAAAGGTTACAGGTTTCTTAAAGGATTCCTTACAAGGGCTCACAAAACGATTTCCTTACACCTTCTTTCCATCACTAAGCTGCCACAAAAGTATTAAAGAGGAATTTAAATCCTTCAATTCTAGAAGGAACCATTTGCTTGTGAAAAAATACATTGTTTAAAAGTTTGACGCAAGATAGCAAAGGAATCCTGGAACTTTCTTGCCGCCCACACTCTTTGCAGTGCTTTTGTCGTAGAATTATTCTTCAAATTTCAATGAAAGTATAAAATGTAAAAAATATGATCTAAAATCCTCTTTTGTTCGGAAAAAATGTTAAACAGTTTTTAAGAAACAATAAAATATTTTATGCATTACGCTAAACTTTTAAACGATTTGCATTAAAATGAAACAGATTTTAAATATTCGGTTCTACATAAGAAAAATCCTGTAGTAATTAAATTTAGAATCAGCAACGAAAATAAAAGTACAAATTTATTTTAAGACCTTTTATCAAAGGCTGTTTCTCTTAAAATTTCAAAGAACAAAGAATTCTAAGGAAACTCTTCCAAAAGAATTTTTTTCTCTTTTAATTTTGATTTGAGCTCTTTGTACTACAGAAAAGTGAATTAATTAAACTGTTTCGTTTACAATTCATATTTTTTTTTAAAGTTCGGAAATTCAAATTGTGATTCTCCATTTAATTAAAATATTTCAAATGAACAAAAAACAAAACAGGTAATCAAGACATTTTAAACGTTTCAAAAGAATAAGTAAAACCTGTTTAGCATTTTTTACAAAAGAGGCTAGATTGAAAGCTTTTAAATTATGTTTTATTTTTATGATGAAGATCAGTAGAAATATTTGTTAGTAATTTAGATTTGAAGGGTTTAAAACTGTTAACTCGCAATTTTAATAAGATAAAAGCACTTATCTACTTAAATATTTAAATATTTCACGATTTTTAATCAAAAAACACATTCACGTAATAAAATAATTTTTTTATATGCATAATACATTGTAACATAATTCTTTTAAGAATTATTTCATTAATTATAAACTTATTACCCAATGCGACCTTTAATATATTTTTGTATGTTTCTTTTTAAGTTTAATTTATATGACACTCTAAGTAAAATATTTCAAATGTAAATAATTTGTGTGTAAATATTTTTTTTAAATACACGTAAAACTGCCCTAACAATTAACAGTAGATCCATATAAATGCTTGATAAAAATTTATGCAACTAGTTTGCAAATCCCAAGTAATCATTTTGTCTGGCTCGTATTGAAAAATTAGTTTGAGTTAATTTGTCTGACTCTAAGAGGATTAGGGAACATCGAATTAAGATAGTATCATTTCCGTTTAAATAAAAAAAGAAACAAAGAATAAAATATAATATATATCAGCTTTTTGAAAGAATAGTTTTCTTCTGCGATCGTTGTATTATACACGAAAATGTAAAAGAAGTTTTTCTGTTTTCAAAATTTTCGTCTATATTTCAAATTTGATCACGACTTACTCAACTAACAAAAACAGGGAAGCTTTCCATGATATCCGATAGTTTTTACTAAACATTAAAAAATTGTAGATTTTGTTCATAATTTTTTGGCAAGAAGAGCTTAGTTTAAAAACGTGCTAAGTGACAAAAAGGTGAAAACGAGAAAATGAGCTTCGAAGTGCTTAGTTTAGACTCCGATCTGTTGAAAACGTAAGTTGTAAACCGTAAAAACAATATTCTATACTTAAAAGTTTCTAGAAGTAAAAACTAAAGCATATAATCTGACATTTCTAAAGTAAAGACATTTTTTCGTTAAAGTAGTTAGTAATTAGTTCATTGGCACAAAAAAAAATTTTTTTTCAAAAATTTCACATGGAGCCGTGAAATTTTTGAATTTTTGCCGTATTCTTTCACTAATATCTTCAACTATGCAAACCCTATTTCATTATTTTTTTTTTAAAAAGCAACTTAGTTAATGATTTCATTTCTCCATTTCTAAGATTGATTTTCTTTCAAGTTCTGACCTTAAAAATAATTTGAATTTTTAAAAAAGTTTTAGTGGTGTTTCTGTAGTAGAAAACCATTTTTTATCTGAAAGTTTAGCAATGTTGTTTTTATTGAATGTTATGTTTCAAATACCAAACAAATCTGATTTTTTTAAAAAATTAATATATTTTCAGTGAAGAGTGATTTTTTTTTAAAATTAACACAGGCTTTGCATATTTATCAATATTTTGTTCTTGAAAAAGGAAACTCATTTGAAGTATTTTAATAATTGGAGTTACTCACTATATATTTCTTGTTTTTAGAAGTTTGTTACAATGCTTTTAAGTGCAGCAGGTATTCAAAATATACAGCAAAATGGGATTTAGAGTACATAGGCTCCACTTAAAAGATATCTCGAATTTCACTTGTTACTTCATAGTATCAAAATTTTTTTTAATAAAAACATAATTTTTTACAAGAGTGCACTTTTTATTGGATGTTTAATAATAGTTGATAAACTATATAATAATAAACTATATAATATAATAATAAAGAAAGAGTCTGTCTGTCTGTGTGTATGTCTGTGGATTGCAAAAGACCTACTTAGACTGCTCTAAAAAATTCGAAATTTTTAATATAGATTCCTTTTAATACCTACGTGTGCACCTGAGGCTTAGTTTTTTCATATTTGATTGTGGTTTTTAATTAATATAATCAGTTTTTTTTTTTAAAAAAAAACGTCATCCACGTAGGATTATGGGACCATAACAGGGCTTGAAAATACATGGACCGGGTCGAAACGGGGGCTTGATGTCATCCTCTATTAGTTTGATTGAGATATGCGCTCGCCCGAAGGCTGCTTCATCCTCTATTAGTGTTTGCTTTTTTAAGTGCGCATGCGCCAACACGAATTTAATTTTGTTTTGATTTTGAGTGTATTTTCAAAAGGTTTGGTTTGGTTTGAAATAACGTCGCACTAGAGCTACACGAGGGCTATTGGCGACGGGCGTCGTATTTTAGAACCACAGTCAGGTGACGAGCCAACACCTGAATAGGCACCCAACGCAACCGTTAAGGGCGACATCGTACGCGTATTTTCAAAAGGAAACATGCCTCTAAAAGGAAGCAATGCGAAGTTAACGGGTTCCCAGTAAGGCGGGACCATACTGCTAGTTTTATCATATATGTTAGAAAACTGGTAGATATTACTAATTTGTGTCATTCTTTATTATCCTTTCTTTAAAACTATCCAGGAATGTTTATTGGATTAATATTTCTATTTGACGTCAAGAAATAGACCTTTCATTCCTTTTCAAGGACTGGCTGTTTGAAGGATTCAATTTAGATATGAAAAACCAAATTACCTTTTATATTTATATCAACTTCAATTCCCTCATTTAATTGGATTTATGCTTATTTAAAAGAAACTGATTGCATTATATGGATAAATAACAGTTTTATCTGAAATTTATTCTTTATTTAAAAATGGATTTGGGTAGCAAAAACATTAATAAGATTTCAAGTGTTTGAATGACAGAGACAAAAAAAAGTTTAGGTTATTTATTAAAAACAAGTATCGCGGCATAGAACGGGTGTTATATGTCCCATCTGTCTTATTTGTAAGAGAGGTGACATGGTTTTTCCTGAAAACATTCTAAATGTCGTGGGGTGACACGCGTAAATATATCCATATTATTCTCCAACTTTCTTTAAACATAAATTGAAGCCACGTATCTGTGAAAATATTATTGAAGCACCGTAGTAAGAGAATTTAAAGAAATCAATCAAAATATAATCACTATCACTCTTTTTCCCTTAAAAATGACGAGGAACAATAAGTATATGACTTATTATAATTTAAATCCCCTCGAAATCTTATATTTTTAACCAAAATTAAACATAATAACTTAAATTACCTTTTTCACATATCCTTCAATTCCTAATATCACTTAATATTTTAACATCCCAATCGCACGCTGTCGGCGACAAACAGTCGCCTAAATCATTATCCCCACAGAACTTTCCTGACTCATCCGCCCACTCTTTCACCTTTTAAAACCTTCCTTAAAACAAAATCTAAACTTCTGATTGGTCAGTCAGGGAGCGCTGTACTTCGCTCGCCATTTTTGTAGGTATTCCGTCCTCATCTATCGTCGACTTCAGACGACCAATTTATCTTTTACCAATGTCTAGCAACTAAATAAAGAAGACCAAATTTTATAAGTTTCCCTGTCGACTTATTATACATCTGTATAAATTAAATTCTTAAAAAAAAATCTAAGCATTGTTACCCTTCTATCGTAAATATTTAAACCATAAAAAAATGTTTGCTAAATCACTGGGGTATGTTTCAAAGACATCAATAAAAATAAAATTACTGTCATTTTTGACCATAACCAAAATCATTAAAAAAATATTAAAATACAGAATTTTTAAGCAAATTAATTACTACCATCAATAATATTCACTCAATAAATAAATCACTGTTTTGTATGCATTAACATATTAAAATTCCAATTAATCAAACAGTATAACTTCATTTACCATTAATTGAGTCCTCCCACCTAATTCTAGCATGCATAAATGTATGAGAGAAACTAGTTCCTCAATTTTCTTGAACTCATTTCGGTTCGGATGTACCAATATAACTTCCCCCCACTACTAAAGACCACGGTTAATTTAACTTTTCTCCCTTCCTTCGGGCTTAGTTTCAGAAACTATTTCAGCTGATAAGAAGCAAAAAGGTGTACATCTCAAGTGCCGTTGTATTGTAAAATAAATCTGCACAAAAAAACTTCTTCGCCACAAAATTGCCTTTTTCAAAAACTACAGAAGTTTACTGTCGAATTACATTTCAATACGTCAAAATACACCCTATCTATAAACAGATTAAATCAGCAACCAAATGAAAGGATGAAATTATTGAGAACAGATTTTTTTTCTGTGTCTATCCTCTTGCGACCGGGGGCATTTTAGAAAGCCTAACACAAACAATTAAAATTTTAATTAGTTTAAAACTTTGACCTGGACCGATAGAAAAAGATCCAAATATCAGTTTTCAGCCTTTGATTACATGTATTTATTTCTATAAAAAATGAAGCCTAATGAAGGTCAATACGTTATTAGAGTTCTTAAAAAAATTATTTTTAGTTTTTTCCAAACTTTTCAAAAAGTTCTTTTAGTAGTTCATTTTAAAGGTTTATTTTGCATTAAAAACAATGTTGAAATAATCTGTTAACTACAAATAAGAGGTAAGGCCTTTTTTTGTTCCATTTTTATGAGCTATCCGTCGATCTTGGTAAAATTCTCTTCAATTTACATTTTTTTAATGCTAACTTTTTATTGTGAACTTGTTTATTCATAGCACACCAAATATGTGTATTTTATCTCTCAAAACTTCAAATTCCACAAAATCGACGTACCCCTAAGCAAATTTCAAAAGCTAATTTTGTCAGAATTCCTTGCAAAACATACTTCTAAAGGCATAATTGTTTTTAAAAATATATATGTTTTTACAGACAAATATGAATTTTTTTGAAAGAGACAAAGTTATAGGTTGTATCACTTTACTTCTAATTGGCTCATTCGGGATCTTCTTAGTTGTTGGAGCAGTTGCGGATTCGTTAAGAAATCGACCCCGGAGCACTTTGCCATGACAACCCGGTGAACTTGGATTGTGGTTTTTTTTTAGATGATAGGTTGGAAGAAGAGGAAAAACGTTTACCTAAATGTTTTCCTTCTATTCGGAAAGGTTTTTTTTTGATACCTAGTTTGATATTACTTACGGAATTTTTACTTTCTCCGTGTTAACTAATTGTCCAGAAACAATGAAGTTAAATATGGTCTCCACTCGATTTCACATTGAGAGACAAGATAAATTAGAAAACTGTAGTTATTAGAAAGTATATTTTAGGGTTGAAGCTGTTATTTATTAAAATGAAGGAAATTTATATAAAAAAAATACATATACCTAACACCAGTGACGTTCTTTTTCTAAATATTTATTCCATTAATTGTTTTAAAGAATTGAAATTTATTTTATCTAGAAATTATTTCAATCCATCCACTGAGTTAAATTATTCATCGATTGATTTTTAGATAATTACCAAGGATTATAGAATTGAGAATGCTAACTTAAGAAAATATTTATTTAAATAATTTGAATATTATCATACATAACGTTCTCTGTATTAAAGTTTTATAAATGAACTGCTCTGCAAATGCTTTATGTGCTTTAATATTTTTTTAATTGGTGAATGAAAAAATAGAGTTGAGGCTACAGGAAGAAAATTTATAATTTAAACAAGTAGGTTTGTAACAGAATCTGTCAATTAAACCGCTTCCACACAATATTTGTGCTCACAGGAAACACACTATTTATGCACCTGAGAAAGAAATTCGTCTAACAGGAACTTCTAATTCAACATTTTATACGCCAGAATCAACTATTTTCATTAATATTCTTGAGCAAACTAAAAATTACTCATTATCGTTTGCTAAATTTGTTTGAAATTCGTAGAATAATGATATGCATTTTTTTAATAAATATCTTTTAGATGACACAATTTAATTTACAGTTCGAAAAATATATAATTAGTCTTAGTCAAACTTATGCTTTAAAAATAAAAGCGAAACTTTGCATATTTATTATTTTTAAATAGATTTCTGTATACATCTTTCTTCATACATATATAATGAACCATTAAAAGAACGCAATTGTGATATTACAACAATTCAAACCGAATGATACACATAAATAAATATTCTTTCAAAGGTTTTATTTTTTTTTTAAATAAAGTTTCTCGTACATTTGACGAAATGGCAACAGTGAAAATATTGAATGAAAATGGAAATTGCATGTTATTTTAATGTAGATTAAATTTTTAGTAATTTAAATTTTAAATATACTTCTAATTAAAAAATTTTAATGAAATTTGGGATGTAACCTAGTCCGATTTTTTGCTTTAAAATGACGTATCACACTTGTTTGTGCGACTTTTGGTTCATTCTGTGAAAGTGGGTGACGGACAGACGGACGGACAGACGGACGGACAGACAGACAGACGGACTGAACGATTATAAAACTTTCCACTTTTTACGTTATGAACGTAGTGTGGAAGCTAAAACTGAAAGAGCCATCCTTATAAATTGTAGTAGTTCACTTACAAATAAACAAAAAAAAAGTCTGTTCTCCTAAAAATATTGGTATTCTTCTGTCCACACAAATAATAAATAAAAAAAGTCATAACTCTAAAAGGTAATATTCAAAAAAAAATTTTAGAGTTTTCACTTTTCTGCCGCAGAAAAAAACGGATTTATTGCCGGAGAAAACAGTAGGACACCAATATTTTTAGGAGAATACCGTTTATTGTATGAAGCGTTTTAACTTTATTATAAGAAAAACAGTAACTAAAATTACCATAAAACAAAATATTATTGACCTCGTGTAGTGCTACATTATTTCCACCAAACCAACCTAAAGAAGAGGCTACTATTTTTTTTTTCTACTACCCACCTACTAAAACAGACTTATCCCTTACAGATTTTTTCCTTAGGATTAATTTATCGAACTTGTATTGTACTATGATAGAATAATCAAATGTATATGAGTTTATCGACGCGTTATTGGAGCCCACCGTGTGAAAATTAGATTTTGGAACAGTTACCAAGGAAACCGACATTTGCTTTGCAAAACAACTAATCACGAAGCAATGTATGGGATGTTTATCCCGTCATCATCAGTTTTCGGTGCAGGAATTTTCCTAAAAATGCGTCAAAATTTTTGAGAAACAGTTTTGTTTAGAATAACCTTTGAGGAGGAATACCGTCAATAGCATGAATATAATTTTTATATGAAGGAGGTAAAAATAATTTCTGGAAAAACTTGTTGCGATATAGTTAAGGTAATCATTCCAATACGAAGTCTGATCCGGAAAACCAGGCACCTTAAACCAATATCAAAATAAATATTTTTTTAATCTAACAAATGTTAAAAAAAAAGACCATTACAATGAAAGATATAATTAAAATAATGTCAATATGCATCAACTTTGAAATATATGGAAAATAATACATATACCCACTAAATGAAGAGGGCATATTAGTGGATAAACTTTACTTAGATAGGAAATAAAAATAAAAATTCAGATGTTTGAGATGGTCAGTGGCCCAAAATGGCGAAGTTTGGTTAAAGATTCTTATATTTTTAAACCACTAGCTATGCTATAGACGGAACTGTGCTGGTTTTAAAATCAATTCCCAATTTATTCGAGAGCAGACTTGTGTTTACTTGATCATTAAATCTGTGGAGTCCAAAGGTGCAACGGCGATAGCGTATGATGTCGTTCCTTTCAGTGTCATCTCAACTGTTAACCTCATCGATTGACCAAAATTTAAAGTTAAAAGAGGCACAATCGACTAAAATCTCACCCGGAGACAAGAAATAGAACAAAAATCACCAATACTAGACAAAGAAATAAATTTATTATTTTCTTTTTCTAACCTTTCAGTTAACTAAACAGACAACAGCCTGAGGAAATATCTGCATTAAGTCCTCTTGGGAACCTAATTGCGTGTCAAAGGCAGTATTATAATAATAAAAGCAGGTTGACAAATTTGTTAATAATACCGTCATTAACATTTGAAGAGCTTAGTGAAAGAGCGTGTTAAGTGACAAAAATGTGAAAACGAAAAAGGGGCTTTTAAGTTTATCGTTTGCACTTAAATACGCTACAAACGTCGCCTACAAAAGGTAAAATATTTACTACACTTTAAGTTTTTTTAAAAGGTGGGAAACTTAACATTTAAAGGATTTAATACGATTCATTGACGCAGAAATCTCAATTTTTTCAAAAATGTCTCTTAGAACGTTCTTTCACTGAGATCTTCATTTGTCTTCTCCCCTGCCGTAAAACAACATTAAAGGAAAAAGCGGTTTTACAGAACTCTCCATACGAGGGGAAAATAGTACTTCTTTATGCTTTAAGACCTTGCATGCTCTGTATAAGAGAAAATCATATGAAACTTTGATAAAGAAAGAAATATGAAAAAAAAACTCGTTTAATAAGTTACTCGTAAACTTGTTACTCATAATGAAATATTTAGCTATACAGTCTTCGAAATTGCAGCAATTAAAAAAAATATGAAGTTTACGAAATGAATTATTAATTTTTTTGTACAATAATTAATCTTTCATCAACAAAATTAATGAGTATGTATAATTATTAATAATTTGAAATGGAATTATTATAATTAATTTTTGGAAAAAGTTATAATAATCATTAGAAAACTCATAGAAAGTCCAAGATTTCTTCTAATTTCATAAACGTGCCTAAAAAAATTTCCACAAAAAACATCCTGCAATGAAATACGTGGAAATAACAAACAAATTTCTCAAAAAGTCACCGCATTACCACTAATTGCACAGCAGACTTCTAACGACTTAAAAAAAAAACAAAGCTCAAAGATAATATTTCTTTGAGCGTAAACATGTTATTTCGTTTTTTAAGACAGTAATTGGCTTCAATCCAACAAAACCTTTAATGAGCAAAGAATTTCTTTGAAAAAAGCCGTCAATAAATTTTCGATTAATACTTTGAAATCCATGGAGAATTAAACAGTAAAGAATTAGATAAAAGATTAGACGGAGATTTTCGTGTTAACTTCAATTGCTTTATTATTAAAAAAAATAGTCTGATAATGTATTTTTTTTTTAATTATTTTAATCCTAACCTGCAAAATATTATAACGGTCTGATTGGTAAAGCCTTAAGAGAAAATCTCTAGGGATACATATTTAACAGTAAAATCTTGCCATATTGGCTTTAACTTACATTATTTATAAAATTCTATAAATATTTCAATGTACTGAGAGAGAAAAATAAACCTCATCTCTTAAAATCTGTCTTGCTTTGACTCTTTGTAAATATTAATGCGAAATTGTTAATTGTATCTTAATAAGAAAAAAATAAGAAGTACTTTCTGAGTTGTTTATTAACATTTCTTAATGAAATATTAAAATGTTACAAACAAGCATTTTCTCAACAACAGTGTCTTAAGCGTTTTTTTTTAGTTCGTATGATCATTAAATCTTTTATCTAAAACGAGAAGAGATCTAATGCTTCTTCCTTCACTCAGGCATTTGTGATTCCTAAAACTGTGGAGATAAAGATTATTTATTTTTTATTTTAAAAGCACAAAATCAAAAGTCATTATTTTCAATCCTATCTGCACATAAACATTTAGCACATTTTACCTTACATTTATAGCCAACCTCAGTTAACTAAATAATTGTTGGAGGAACATTTATAATTTACTAGCTGTTATACCCGACGTTGCACGGGTAGAGGTGAAAAAATAATTTAATAGTCAATTTAACTATTATTTTTCTTTCATTAGAGTTACATAAGATCTGAAGATTACACAGTAATTTTCCATTTAATTACCCATCTTGGTTTGGCTTTGAATTATCGTCGCACTAGAGCTACACGAGGGCTATTGGCGACGGGCGTCGTATTTTAGAACCACAGTCAGGTGACGAGCCAACACCTGAATAGGCACCCAACGCAACCGTTAAGGGCGACATCGTACGCAGATTACCCATCTTGGATATAGTAATGATTAATATCAATTTCTCAAAAATACCTTTGATAAGAAGCTCAAATTAAAAAGAATACATATTTAAGTAAAAAATAATCAGTAAGAATTAAAAATAAGCTACTCCAGCAAACAGCAAACGATTTGCATTTTTTTATATAGGTCAGTTCAATTCATCTAACATTTAATCCGTTATAGAATAATAAGCTTATGTTGCTGATACCATTCGTTATTAAAGTACAGAATCACGCTACTTGTATTACAATAAAAAATCAAAATTTTAAAAACGCTATAAAATTCATCGATAAAGTAATCGTATTTTCCCGAATAATTTTTTTAGCTAATTTGGCGCTTTTGAAAATTTGGCAAGGAAAAGATATGGCTAACAACACACCCATTCTATCCAGCTATCGTACGATGAACTTCGCACACCCTGGTAATAAAAAAAATTGCTCATTTGGTACGTTTTTTGTAATAACTTGCCGAATTCGGCAAAGTATTTGGCGAAAAAAGGAAGACATAAAGCCCTAATATGCATGTAGTGCGATGGCCTTCAAAAAACAACATAGTTCAGTATAAGCTTGACTATGCTTTTAAAAAATTCATAATTAAAATCATATAGGCACAATAAAATAATAGAATGGAGAGTGGTAGGATTACATCACTTGAAACATATAAATTATTTTTTCAAGTTATTAATTTAGTTTCTGAAGGCAATGAACAAATATTAAACAAATTAAACATTTTCAATTTCAAATGTTTTCTAAAAAGTTTTAATTAGATTTTTCTGCCTAATGGCATCATGAAAGGGAAAAAATGATCGGATTTAAGTGAAAGTGGTGTATTTTTTCTCTTAAAACGTTCGAAAACGATAGAAGGAATGATCCGATTCGAAAAATTCTTAGCCTATGTTTGTTCCTGAGATGAGATGAATTTTTGTGCCAAATTTCGTGACGATCTGCGGCGTGGTTCTGTAGATTTCGCGTCCCATACAAACAAACAGAAGTCGCCCTTTATGTCTATAGATTATTTACAAGAATAAGTAAAACATTCTTAGATGTGTAAGATGCAACAACAAAAAGCTTAACCAAAGTAAAAACCTAAATTTTTTTTTAAAAAATTAAACTTCTGTGGATTACGTTTAATTGTGATAAACTCATGTAAAAATAGCCACTTCAATTGGTGTTTTACATGCGATATAATTTTTTTTTTAGAACCGTACTCTAAGTTTGCGTATATGCGAGAAGTTATTAGTAATTTAAAACCGACCATTTAATCAGGGCATAAAGATCTGGCGCAGATAAATAAAGTAAATTTTTACCAAGAGTTTACTTTACTTTCGTCAACTTTAATGTTATAAAACCGCACAATTCAATCAAAAAGCTCCACCTTGCTCAAAATTTCTTCAAATGAATAATAAAGAGTATAACAGTGTTTTTATAAGTGCTATTTATAAGTACTGTGCTTAAATAAAGGGTAAAAGTGACAACAATACTAAGAAGTATGAAAAATATTAATTGTAATATTTTTTTTTTTTTTTGCAATTTAAGGCAATGACTTTAGACATATCCCATTATTTTTTTCGTATACTTTAACTGCATATTTTATGGTGAAAATAGAATATTGCAGGTTATACATCATGTAATTCTACTACAAATCAAGACGAGATACTTTAAAAAAAGCATTAAAGGTTATTAACGATGGAAGAGTAATTTGTATTTTTCAAGAAACTCATTACTTTATAATACTGATTATTTTGCGTAATTAAAGAATAAATTCTTATTTATCTGTGCTTCCGTAAGTAATACAACCTGTTAGGTATTTTCTTATTTAAAAAAAAATCTCATTCATTCCAATATTGAATTAAAAAGAACATATATCGCTATTTTACACCAATTCATAAAGTGAAAACAAAACAAACCACTTCTCACCGACCAATTGCATATTAATTTGTAATTCTACCACACTCAAACAGAAAAAATTCTTTAAAAAAAACAAATGCATTCTATTTGACTTTGAGGGAAAATATAGCCTCTAAATTAAATTCTTCTGCCGTTTAAATGCAGCGCATGCGCAAGAAGTAATTAATTTCTCTCGCGTTGGGGAAATAAAAACGGGGTTTAGTGGTTAAACCCTACTTCTCTTACAAATAGATAAAGTTTATCCAAAAGGAACTAAAAGAATGGGAATATTTCTTATGTTGTCACGCTCTCCATATACTGCGATCTCATTGGTTGTTTAGTTTTCTTTGACGAAGTGTTGAAACAAGCCCATTTAAACACTTAATAATTGTCAATAATGCTCATATTAGTCAATTAAAAAGAAATCCTTATAGTCCATTTATAAAAAATGAAATTTCGTAAATTAAAATTTTTGATTCCGCTTCTTGTTTTAGATTCCGGTTCTTTTCCGTCACACTAGAGCTACTCAAGAACTATTGGCGAACGGCATTACAATTTTGAAACACTGTCAAGTGACAAGCTGAATCCCAAGTGACCCAACCCAACTTTTTAAGGGTGACATCGTACGCAGCCTTGGGACTTCAAAACATATTTAATTCGCTTTCCTTTATACTGGTTATTATTCGTCGGAAGTTTGGTATGCAAAGGCTTTATTAACTATTTTTTTATCGGCAGTTATTTTGGCAATACCCGAAACCGGACCATTCTCCAGCATGGCAAGTGCCTTTCCTAAAGGGCTACATCTCTTGTTATCCCATAGAGTTAGGAAAGAGAATAGAGTGGACCATGTATGTGAGCAGTAACGCACAAAAGAAGCAGGCTAGAGCGGTGCATCTTGGGAAACCTCGGTGTCAGTTTCGGTTACTATGTCATGGGCAGTAGCTTAAAAAAACCGCCAAAGCGGTACATCTTGGAATACCTCAGTGCCGGTATGCAATGCCCATCAGTAGCACGAAAAGCCTGACAGCCCTGCTTCTAACCGTTTTTTGAACTGATAGACACCTCTACACCTCCTTCCTAACTCTATGCGTTATCCCAAATCGCAGAGACTACTTCTCAAAACAATGTACACTCTTAAAACAAACGAGTGTATTTAACTCAGTCTGAGTTAATTTTCACTCCTTTCCAGTGTCGAAAATGCACTTCTCCTATATGAGTGGATTTCACTCTTTTGTTTTAAGAGTGCAGTGGTGGCGTTGGGTGCCTTCTCAGTTATTGGCTCGTTACTTGCCTGTGGTTCTAAATTATAATGCCCGTCGCCAATTGCTCTCGTATAGCTCGAATGCGACGATAATTCAAACTAACATCAAAATAAGGTTTTGTAGTTTGGTGCCTTTTGGTAAAACGAAATCTATCTATTTGTGGGGTTTCTCCCCACTTTCTGATAACTTAGAAGGTTTATTATCGTCTGCATGATTCCTTGCATCGCAATTTAATGTGTTTTCCTCATGGTGTTTTCAGGGGGTCGTTTACCCTGGAATTCGAGAAAGTGAAATGGAATGAAGATAAAATCGCGCAGAAAATTCTACGTGTATTGAAGAGGAAATACGAATTTTATATTTAAATATTATGGAAAAGTTTTCTAGCAAAAGTAAGAGAATTTTTTTATCTTACCAAAATTAATAAAATTACTTAAAATTACACTAACATGATTTGAGAAATAATTTATCTGCAAAAAAATTATGTATTCCTTGAAGATAATCATGTATATGTATACTCCTATGATTTAAAAATAGTACAAAAAATTGTACAATCTATATTTTCAACTGCTCTTTGCTTCAACTTCATCTTTATGCATTAAAAAGTTCGTTTAACACGTCGGATGCTGAGGACGCGCGAGCGCGTCCGGTGGTTCCGATTCATCGATAACAGCACATTCTGATAAAATTCGTAGCACTATTTCGCCAACCGTTCTTAAGAGTTCAAGTTCGTTTGATTACTTGATAAACATGGTGGTCTAGTGGTTACACGAACTAGTAATCCCAGATGTTACTGATGAATTTCCATACATAAATTTTAAAGCTTTATGCAGTTTTTGTGTTATTTCGAAGTTTATATTTTTCCTATTGATAACAAATATAATAATACAGCCATAATTCTGTAGGGATGTTAACACGTTGACTGCCAGTCACTTTGAGTTAGATTTATAGTTAATGTCCTCACGTGGAATTAGATTATACCCAGATGCCAACATAATTATTATTTATTATAAGAAATATGATTTAAAAATAGTTATAAAAGATAAATACGTGATTAAGTATAATTTAAGCTTTTCATTGAAGAATTTTATAATAACGTGCCAGCGCGTGATTGGCCCTAAAAGGTCAAATTTTTCGCCACTGTCACTGTTATAACTAAAATCACTTGGGTTCTCGTCTGATAATTCAGCCAACAAATTTGCAATTTCGTTACTTGTAATAGCCTTGTTATTGTGATTTTTTCTACTTTTGGGAAGCGAAGGCCCAGCACCACCATCTGAACGACTCATCACAAAATTCCTTTTTCAATTTTTTTTTATTAATTTTGTAACCAATATCGTCTCAAGTGTAGGGTGACCAGACACCAAACATACTGCATTTCGCAGTGCAGTTTAGTTTGTTATTGTTCGATTCCCACCTTTGCCCTGGGTTTAATTCCTTTCTGTGTCAGTAAAAATCCTTTTTGTGTCGGTCTCACTTGACAAAGGCTTATAAGCTGGTCTATGACCAAGCACACAAGCCGGAATTGTATATGTACCTACCCTACCCTAGTTTGTAATTGGCTAATTCCACGTAACTGTAGTGTAAGTCACGATTTAAGAGGAGATCAAAAGATTTTTAATTAAAAAAAAAAATCAAGTGCATTACATTATTTAGTTATAATGGGTGTAGATCAACTTTTCCACAATTTTTTTTCATTTAATGTTAAAAGTTGTAGTGATAATCACTTTTTACAAACGTCGAATCACATTACAGACAGGATAATTTTGCAATTCCCCTCTTCAACTATCTAGCTATAAAAAAAGGCAACTAGTCTATTACATTTTTTTATTAAAAAAAAAACCACAAAAAATAAGAATTAGGAAAATTTATTGATATTTCATAGTAAAAAAAATCATTGAAACGAGTTTGGTTATTGGCTTTCAATTCAATAATTAGAAACAGATAATTATCTGGTTGGAGAAGTCCAGGAACATTTTCTCGTTTTTTTTTTTTTTTTTTTTTTGACTAGCTGCCGGGTAGCTTCAGTTAGCGACGTTAATTCAACCTAACCTTGTAATTTTACGATCTCAAACTAAGATTTTTACTTTTTCGAAAATGAAGAAGAGTTAGTTTATTTCCATCGTAACGAACTGGTTTTAGAAACAGTATGTTCTTCTACTTCACATCAGCCTCTATCAATGAACGTTTTCCATCGCTATCGCCGCAGCCAAAGTGTTAAGGTAATTTAAGCAGTAGAAAACTCCTAGGTTCAAATTTAAAAAACAAATTCAGTTCGTAACTTATCAAGCAAAAGCTTAACTATACTTGACTACCTAGAAATACTACTTTTTATTCATATACAACTAATGAAGCAACTAAAAACTTCTAAACGTTAAGAATGCAAGAAAGTAAAATCTTAAAAAATTAAAATGGAACAAATTATCAAAATTGGTAACACGTAGTTTCTTTTTCACATGGCATTCAATTCATTTGTAAATTCTCAAAATAGACGTGCAATTCCACAAGAAATTTCAGGACATTGTCATCCAATCAAAAATCATTTAGTAATAAAACTACTTACTTTTTTGGAACTTAAAGTACTTCATTCTTTGGTTTCAAAAAATCATAAAGTATGAACCATGTCCTGAAAGTGTCGAGATAGGTAGGTTGGTACATGCATTTTCCGGTTTGTATGCTTGATCCATAGAGTTAGGAAGGAGGAGTAGAGGGTCTATCAGTTCAAATGTTTTGAAGCAGTGCTGTCAGGTTTTGTCGAGCTACTACTCATAACAAACCGGCACTGAGGAATCCCAAGATGCACCGCTCTTGCGTCTTTTGTGCGTTACTGCGCACATACATGGACCGCTCTATCCTAAACTCTATGGACAATATAGGGTGGCATGTGGTGCCCAGCCATGGCTCACTACGGAGCCTGAATAGAGTGGCTAAAGTGCTAGTTAATTTATAATTTTGATGCTGAGAAAGGAAGTATACCCAAGGCAAAGGCTAGAATCGAATCCGCACCCGTTACAGCGCGCTGACTGCCATCGTTATGGCCTGCGATCCAACCCATTCGGCCATCGGGCAACACATGCCATCCTATATTGTCTCCGTGCTGGTCCATAGTGAGGTTGGTAGGTTCAGTCTCTACTTTTACTACTAGAACTCTTTGCAATGAAATAAAAAGGAATAGTGGCTATATTTATCGGGGGGGGGGGGGCTACTTTTCAATGCATATATTTTCTTCAAGAGCATACAACCTCATTAACAACATAGATAAGCACTTACAATAGATGCTGTCATTAGAGAAAATAAAATTTAAAAATTGAACCTTAGCTTTTCTAATTCAAGCTAGCTCAGGTTTAAAAATGTGGACGCTAGCACAGTTTTCTGTGTCATTTAAATTTTGGTATCGGAAAGTGAGTAAAACACGAATCACTTAACTTAAAAGTCTAGAGAGGCTCTTCATGAAGTCCCCGTTCCGTACTGATTGCTGTTCCTAAGTAGAAGAAAAAAGAATGATAGAACAAATTCAGTCCATCAGCCCTTTTTTTTTATAAAAAAAAGGGCCATAAAAGGCAATGTTGTTTTTATAAGAAAAAACATTTTTGAAAAAAGTTTTGTTAATAGACATAACATGTCAAAAGACAAAAAACTGTCAATAGCTATAAATATTCATCTCATTAGACATCCAATGTAATTAGGACAAGGGTATGTCGTATTATTGAATATTCCAGATAATATACAGGATGGTTATAAAATAACGCTCCCTATTCGGAGTGGTCTGTAGCTTGAATGAATAATCCAAATGCAAAAAACTTTGAGACACTTACTAATCAAGAAGGGGGACAAAGAATGGAATCATAAAAAACAAACTCGTCACTTAACCAGAATTCTAAACTACGATGTGTAATTGGATGTGTTGGCCGTAATAAGCCATAATTGGCTATGCCTCGTAATTATAACCTTGGTCAAGAGACGAGTTTCTGTGTTATAATTCCAGTCTTTTTCGTTAAAAAGAAACTCGTTTCTTGACCAGGGTTCTAAATTACGAGGCGTAATTAGCTGTGCTGGCAGTAATTGGCCTTAATTTTCGACGTTTCGTAATTTAGATTCTGGTCAAAAGACGAGTTTTTTTATGATGATTCTTTTTTATGATTCTTTTTTAGGAATTTGTCTTTTTTATGATACCATTCTTTTTCCCCCTTCTTGATTAGTGAGTGTCTCAATTTTTGTTGCATTTGGATTATTCATTCAAGCTACAGACCACTCCGAATAGGGAGCGTTATTTTATAAATACCCTGTAGAATGAAGCATTTACCTGTGGATTAAATTAGTGAGTGGTTCAAACAACTTTTACCCAGTCTAGGTTCTAAACCTAAGGTTCTCAATATCTGTTCGATTGAAACCTGTAAAGTATAATTAGACGTGTGATGTGGGAGCATTTTTTTTTCTTTGCAGCTTCGTTGGAACTCTTGAAACTCCGAACAGGACAGAAAGTGTGACTCTACAGAGAGCTTATTTTCTTATAAGTTGAGTGGTAAAGCAGGGGGTGGTCAACTACAGAAAAACGGCTACATTATCTTTTGGTTTACATATAATATTCAAAATTTTATTATTAAAGTTCTTCACGAGTTTTATTTTTTGACATAATTACTTAGATGCAAGTACAATGTTGTCAAAATGATTTATAGAATTCTTTGTAAAAGATAAGTAGGTTTCTCCCTCGGGAAATTAAACTTCTTTCCAGTGAAGTTCGCATCAAGGTAAAGGAACATTATTAGGTATTCTGTTTAGCAGTTCACTATTTTTCTATTTCAGAGATAAGGAGTGGAAGTCATTTCAATCAGAAACTTTAGATAGACTAGACTTTGCATTGGCAAACCTAAAAAAGGATCTTCATTGGTCACATGAATTGTGGTTACGTCACGCGGTTTTGACAAGAAAGAAATTTCATAATTCTAAAGAACCAAAATGTTTTTCCTTTTAAATATTCTAAATGGATGCAATACATAAGTATATAAATACGATATAAGCATTAAACATGTAGCAACGAATTGTTGGAGACGTTTACTCAAACGGCAGTGATTAGTCGACAAATGCAGCAATTTTTGTCGCCAAATAATTGATTAGGCGAGCTATATGTTGGTCGTCATCAGAATTGTCACCTCAGAATTTTAAAATAAAGTTATAATTCACCTTTCACTTCTTGCCATCTAAAAACTTTTGATTGCAGAACGGTCCACGTTGAAAAAGGTTAATTAAGGTTTAGGCAAGAGTTACTATACTTGGCGACTCATTGCTCTTGCAGGCGCATATTTCTTTGAGGTGTAGAAAAAGTTTCACAAGTAAAGTGCATTCGAACTTACATCGTGTTCACTATTAATGCGTAGCTATATTTTAACTTATAGCGTTCTCCAAGATGATATTGAATGTGCTAAATAGCACATACTACAGATGATGCACATCTACAGGGTGGTTATAAAATAACGCTCCCTATTCGGGATGGTCTGTAGCTTGAATGAATAATCCAAATACAAAAAACTTTGAGACACTTACTTATCAAGAAGGGGGAAAGAATTGGAATCATAAAAAACGGACTCGTCTTTTGACCAGGGTTCTAAATTACGAGACGTAATTAGCTGTGTTGGCCGTAATTGCCATAATTTACGGCGCCTCGTAATTTAGATTCTGGTCAAGAGACGAGTTTGTTTTTTATGATTATTCTTTTTTATGATTATTTTTTAGAATTCTGTCTTTTTTATGATTCCATTCTTTTCCCCCCTTCTTGATTAGTAAGTGTCTCAATTTTTGATGCATTTGGATTATACATTCAAGCTACAGACCACTCCGAATAGCGAGCGTTATTTTATAACCAACATGTATTAACGATCAAGTCAAGATAGAAAAGAAATGCATGTGCAAATAACTAGAATCCTCCTTTCACAAATAACTCATTTGTGGTTTTAGTGTGACGCATTATTTCCAACCAAACTCGCCCAACAATCCCCTTTGTTCTCCAAACGCCATGGCATAGGCAACCCTGCCCTATTTAGTTATTGGTTGATATACATATATTTTCAGGTTTGTGTGCTTGCTCAGAGAGCCGCTTATAAACCTTCGTCAAGTAAGACAGTCACAACACACACACTCACACATATAAGTGACAGATGCTGCCATCTATCACGGCCACCTCCACAATTTAGACATGTCCCTGAAGGGGAGGGAAATAGTCTCCAGGAACCTGTACCCGTGGTAAACTGCGCAATGACCGCCCACAGGACTTTCGGACCCAACATATTTAACGAGCACGTACTCCGCATATACTCGGTGAGTTTTCAGCGACCAGGTTTCGATCGCGGGACCTTCCGATCCGTAGATCGCTACTCTGACCACAGGGCGCCTCACAGCCCCCTATTTAGTTTCTCTACCTGTTTTCAAAGTGGAATATTCCGCAATCCAAATATTTGGGTTGTTAAGAAATGACAGCCGGACTATAGCGGTAATTTGTGTCGTTGGATTTCGCTTGATGTAAACAACCGAGGAAATAGCAGGAAATTAAGAAAAGAAATCACGACAGTTACATCACCTGAAACATCCCCATGGGAGTACTATTTTTTTTATTAAACAATTATGCAAATAAATACAAACAAAAAGAGTTTGATTGGTCTATGAAAATATGTTATTAGTTATCGAAATATTTTTAGGAAATTTATTTATTATTTTATATAAGAAGAAATTCATTTTCAAAAAAAATAAAGAAAAATTGTTCGATATGTTTAAACACAGGAGGATTTTTGATCCAAAATCACTATTAAATTACGGATTTTAAAAATATTGTTTTTTATCAATAAAATATATTCATTAATTAGTTTAACTAACGCAACAGAATTGCGCATAAATTATATTTGTCACTTCAGTTTATTTTCCTTTATTGAAAATAGCTGCTATACTGATGCATTTCCTTACAATACTTACGAACCAAATAAATTTAATTCATATAAACTGTAACAACAAAATCCTAATAGATCAATTGCAATTACTTTATAAAATTGTAAAGCTTCTAAGAAATATCCAAAAAAATCTAAAAAAACTTCTTTCGCAACAATCTTTTAAGCTTTTTACTAGGAAGACATGTGAAATAAAAGAAAATTTGGTCTGGAAGTTACAAGAAAAGAAAAGAGGCTTTCAAATAGTTGTCTCAGGCACACAGATACCAGCCCACGCTTGGTCAATCTTGCTGTTATTCGCAGCTGTTGCTACTGTAAAGGATGTTAAACTAAAACTATTAATAGTTGGTTATTTGTTATACTAGGCTGATTGGAACTTTCCGTTATTGCATTCTAAAATATGCTGTCTCATGTTGTTGTGGTTGTATCCGTGGATATCCCCCAGAAAATGGTTGTCAGTGCCTCCGAAGAGGTTGGACTTATTTTTACACATATATTGATTGACACATATATAAGTCGAACTCATAGACAGTAACACTTTATTGGCAGGACAAGCATCCCAGGTCGCACAGCAATTTTGGCCAATGTCGCATGAGTGTCGGCCAAACTTTGAGAATATTAGATGAAATCGATTATTTTCAACCGATTTTAATCAGATTTCTCCGTTCTTTGA
The DNA here is from genome assembly GCA_023701765.1 of Hylyphantes graminicola. NCBI lineage: Eukaryota > Metazoa > Arthropoda > Arachnida > Araneae > Linyphiidae > Hylyphantes > Hylyphantes graminicola. Next base: position 26,528,982 of record CM043120.1, on the reverse strand, counting down.
GGTTTCATACCTTAAATTACGAAAAGTGTAATACTTAATTTTACTGCAATCTTATAGTATTTTGCAAGTGTAAAGGGCAAATATTATGTTTCGCAAAATTTTTCAATCAAAAATTTCGGATCGTTAATTTTTTTCATACAATATAAACCAATATTGCACCCCGATATTGCCTAGCGTCGGTAAAACGTAGTCCATTATGCATTGGCCGATGGGTATGAGCCGAGATTAGCCAATACTGCTCTGCTACCAGGGGATCCATGCGCTTACCAACTAGGATTCGAACCCGGGACCTACAAGATGAGATTCATACAAGAATCTGGCAGGATGTTCCATAAAAATGTTTAATAAAACTTTTAATACCAGGACGTACGCAGCTTACGTACCCCCAATTTGATCATCACCGACCACTACGTACAGTGGTTACGACGTCCACTTTACAGAAAAAAAAAGCAACGGCAACAGCTTTGCTAGCCTGGTCTATAGGCTCCTACTCGAAAATATTATGCTTAGCATGTATTCTTAGGGGGGAAAATAACAACAACAAGAAATTGACAATTAACGAGATAGAATGAAAAAGACGCTATTTTAATTCAAGGAAATTGTTGTTAATAAAATTCTTTTTTATAGCTAAGAAATTATTTTTAAATACTGAACACCTTTTGTTTAAAAAAAAACTGTATGCAAACAACTATTTTCTCACTATAACGTTGTTATTGCACTCCTTGCAATAAAAGGGTTTCTGCTAGAAATGCAATTTAATACTGATTGTTGTTTGTTTCGAAATTGTGTAATTCTTCATCCAAGTAATGCGGGTAATCTCAAACAGGCTAGAATAATTGGAAGAACTTCTAAAGGCTTAAAAATTAGTATCGGAAGGAGTCCTTCTTTCCAAATTAAGGAGCTATTATTGGTTGGTTGGTTGGCTGACATATACTTTCAGGCTTGGTCGCAAGGACCCGCTTATAAACCATCGTCAAGTAGGACAACACAAGACACACACAAACAAATATGACAGATATTGCCATCTGTCGCCACCTCCACAATTTAGACATGTCCCTGAAGGGGAGGGAAATTTTCTCCAGGAACCTGTACCCATGGTGAACTGCGCAATGACCGACCACAGGACTTTCGGACCCAACAGATTTTACGAGCACGTACTCCGCATATACTCGGTAAGTCTTCAGTGGCACCGGGTCTCGAACTCTCAACCTTCCGATCTCGAGTCCGAGATCTTGACCACTAGGCTCCTTACAGCCCAAGGAGCTATTATTTTCTGCAAAAAAATAGCTGATCAGTTACGAATAAAGTTTTGACATACGTGGTTTACTTAAAGGCTTGATTTGGTAACTTTATACCATAATAAAATTTGAAAATCTTACAATTGTTAATAATAATTCGGACAACAGGTATTGCATACTTGTATCCAAAAGCCAATAGTTTAGTAAATTTTATACAAAATAGAACCTTGTAGATTTTACTTTATGCTATCTTTCAATAATATTATGTTATGTTGTTCCAACTCAAATTATTGGCAACATTAAATAATAAAAAACTTTAAAGCAAATTTAAACCTAACACTTGAATCCTTTAAAAACATAAAATTTATTTGATAATGCAAGCTAACTAATTCTATGTGATTAATTTTAATTAAAAAGTTAGATGAACTCTGATATGGTAATTAGAAAATGCAACTATTTAAATAAAACTTTATTAACAAAATAACATATTAAGATGATAATAATATATTTAAGATGATAAATTATTAAATTAGGATATCCTATTACATTTGAAAAATAAATATACGCAGAAAAAGTAGTAGTAATCGAATAAATGGAGTATATCAATACGTCGGGGATACAAAAATAGGAAACGGGTTATCATTTCCTAAAAAAAAGTTTTAGTTTCAAAAATCAATCATCGACTTAACGATGCTAAATTTCCTCAGATATCGTTGGATAATAGTATTATAGATATTTAATACAAAACATTAGTTAATAAAAAGCTCAAAAGTTTGAATTTTGTTGTACTCATACGAACTAATATTAAACTAAAATTAATAACACAGCACCAGATTTGTTCTTGACAAGTCAATTGGTTATTTTAATAAGGAATTGCATAATTTAAGGCATATTAAAGATACTTATATTACTAAATAAAGATACTACTATATTAAAAGAACTTTGTCCAATCAATAATTCTCTGACAAGAAAGATACATTTGCTAAAAAAGATTTCATTTCCAAAATTCATTTTGTATGAATAAGTAAAAGACATCATTTGCTTCTAACTACTTTTACTAATTATCTGTTAAGATGTTGGAATTCATTGCGAGTAAATAACGTCGAGAGCAAGACAGGAGAAAACTCACTATTTAAAGTCTAGGAGCTTCAAACACAATCTATTCCTTTTCAAAATATTTAAAAGATTTTCAAAACATTACTTCTCTGAGGGATTTAAATTGCGTATTGGACTTTTAACGAAGACATGTTTAAAAAATCTCTGATGTACATACATTTTTTAACAGAATATAAAAAAATTACCCAGCCAAATTTCTCAGCATTACAAATACCATGGAATAAGTATTTCTTCCATAACTAAAACAAGTAGTTCATTTAATTGAAATAACTATTTTGAGAGTTTATTTACATTAACACCTAAAAAACTTACAGTAAAAATGTTTAGTTAAAAAAAAGAATGCTAAAATATCATTAAAAAACTTAAATATCACATCAATACGTGCATTTTTACATCAATATTTAAATAATCATATTACATTTAAATATTTACAATATTACTTAAATACCACTACAATACTTAAATATCATCAATACACAAATATCACAATAATACCATAATATCAGAATAATAGTTAAACATTAACCAGAATACTTAAATATCACAATAATACCTTAATATCAGAATAATTAAACATTAACGAGAATACTTAAATATCACAACAATACCTTAATACCATATCAATATTTGAATATTCAGAATAACAATTATAAATTTACAAGAATACTTAAACATGATATCAATACTTAAATATTCAATATAGTTTGCAGAAGAATGGAAATGATAAATCTCCTCCGCCATAAACATAGCCGGATGATTATTCTAATAAAAGAGGCCCACTGCGCAAACAAAGCGTTAATAACATCCGCATTTTCATTAGCACAAGAAAAAAGTTTCTATGCAATTACTTCTATCATTAGCTCAGAAAAAATGATGAAAGAAAAACGACGGTGGTCTAGTGAGGTAAAGTAACCCAGAAATGATTAAAAAATGTGATATTTAAGTGTTAATAGGTTGTCATTATAAAATAGTGTTAATATTAGGAAACAATATGTCTTAAAATAACTAAAATAGTCTACTTTCCGACTACTGGAATATTTAGAGAAATTCTTATCAGAATCGAAGTAACTTTGTAACCGTAACTGTCACCTACAATCGTTTCTACATAAAATTTGTACGCATTATTAAAAAAAACACCAAACCAAGCATCCAGTTGTAATTGGAACATTTAAAAACCAAAATCAACTTTTTATAAACTTTCGTAAAATAAATTAACTTTATTTATCGTCTCTACTTAAACCTAACACTTGAATCTCTTGAAACCGTAAAATTCATTTGATAATGCTAGTTACCTAATTCTGCTTGATTATTTTAAATGAAAGAGATAGATTAACTCTGATATGGTAATTAGAAAATTTCAATATTTAAATCGACATTTGATAACTTAATATCTTACTAAAAGTATATTCAACTGATAAATTATTAAAATAAGATATCTTAATAGATTTCAAAAATACATATACTTTTGGGAAAAAAAATATTTTAGTAATCGAATAAAATAGGGTTTACCAATGCGTCAGGAACCCATCAAAAGTAAATAGATTATAATTTCCTAGAAATTTTTGAATTTCAAATATCAATCATCGATTAAACGATGTTATGATTCGTCAGATATCGTAATTAAAGAGTATTATAGATAATATTTAGTTTAAAACAGTTTGTTAAAAAAAAAGCGTGAATGTTTGAATTTTTCTGTACTCATACATACTAATATTAAATTAAAAGTTAATAACACATCCCCAGATTTGTTCATGACAAGTCAATTAGTTATTTTAATAAAGAATTGCATAATTTACTGCATTTTAAGGATCTTACTTTAAAAGAGCTTTGCCCAATCAATATTTCTCTGACAAGAAAGACTAATTTGCCAAAAAGAATTTCCAACATTCATTTTGCATGAATAAGGAAAAGACATCATGTGCTTTTAACTTCTTTTACTAATGATCTATTAAGATGGTGAATTCATTGCGAATAGGACAGGCAAGGCAGGAGAAAATTAAAAATTTAAAGTCTGGGGCTTAAAAAATAATATTTTCAAAATACTTAAAAGATTGAAAAACATTTTTTAAAGGATTTAAATTGCATCTTTAAATTTCAACGAAGTGAAAAATTTAAAAAAAATCTAGGTTTCATGAACGTAACTCTTTTTTAACCGGATATTGAGTATTTCCAGTAGTAAAATATCTTAGAATAAGTATTGCTTTTATAATTAAAAAATATGCATTTATTGAACTTAATATTTTGAGTTCAACTTCTTTAAGGACTAAAAAATGTACAGTAAAAAATCCTCAAAAAAATTAGAAATTTTGTTTAAAAGACACTAAAGTCTAGATACTAAAGTTCACTTGTGCTGTGTGCACGGCAGATTACTAATACATATATGCCATGCATACTTAAATATCACATCGATACTTGAATATGGCTCCTGGTGGCCGAGTGGTTTGGACCATTACGCTAGCAGGCTGCGGGCTGAAATGGATGCGGGTTCGATTCTCGCTTTCGCCCTGGGTATACTTTCCTTTCTCTGTGACAGAAAAAATTCTTTCTGTGTCTGTCTTACTTAAAGGAGGCATCCATAAGCGGATCTCTCTCTGACCAAGCAAACAAGCCGGAATATATGTACGTACACCCCCCCCCCCCCGCACACTTGAATATTCAAGATCACATCTAAACTGCACAACAATACTTAGATATTACATGATTAAATAAATAGATATAATAAAGATATCACATCAGCATATGAATATTCAAAATAACGCAATTAAATATTTACAATAATACTTAAATATCACATCAATACATGCATATGGTATGGTACATATATATTCCAGCTTGTGTGTTGTTCAGAGAACCGCTTTACATACACACATCAATATTTAAAAGATCATAATAACATTAAATATTTACAAGAATATTTATGTATCACAAAAATGCTCAAATATCACATCAATACTAAATTGTTTAAAATAACAATTAAATATTTAGAAGAATACTTAAATCTCACAAAAACACTTAGATATCACATCGATACACGGACATTAACAGCAATACTCAAAAACCATAACAATACTTAAATATCGTAAAAAATGCATGCATATTCACATCAGTGCTTAAATATCACAAAAATACTTGCATATTCAAAATGACAATTAAATATTTACAACAATTCTTAAGTACGATATTAATACTTAAATATTCATTCTAGTCGGCAGAAGAATAGAAATGATAAATCTCCTCTGCCATAAACATGGCGGGATGATTATTCTAATAAAAGAGGCCCATTGCGCAAACAAAGCGTTAATAACATCCGCATTTTCATTAGCACAAGAAAAAAGTTTCCATGCAATTACTTCTATCATTAGCTCAGAAAAAATGATGAAAAAAACAACGGTGGTCCCCTGAGATAAAGCTACCCAGCATCGATTAAAGGAAAATATGATATTTAAGTAATTTATAGTTGGTTGGTAGACAGATATATTTAGATTTGTGTGAATGGTCAGAGACACGCTTATAAACCTTCGTCAAGTAAGACAAAGAAAGCACACGCATAAGGGACAGATGCCATCTATTGCATGGCCGTTCACAGGACAAACACATTTAAAAAGCACGTACTCCGCACATACTCGGTGGGTTTTCAGTGGTATCGGGACTCGATCGCGGGACCTCCTGATTCAAGACCTTAACCACTAGGCTACCCACTGCTCTATGTGGCTTGTGTTTAAGAAAGAAAAGTTGTCAAAAAATGAACTAAAGTTGGTAGTAGGGAAAAAAAATCACTAAGAGACATTCATGCTTTTAGACAGAAAATTTTGGTTTTGCTTTACTTATTAAGTATGGTTTTTTTTTCAGAGTTTAGTCAAATGTCAAGACTTAGAATTTACAAACGCTTTGAAATATAAGAAACAAAACACTGATATAAAGGATATGAAAAACCAAAGTTGTAAATGGAAATAAAATTGTATATATCTTAAAAAGTACACTTCTATTTGTGGTATATTGTATTTTTAGGTCCAGGAACGAAATATATACTTTTAATATGATTAAAATTTTATTTGGGATGTTAATGTTGGTATTTTCTTATTTTATATATTTTCCCACGCTATTAAAACAACATAATCTTATTATTGTCTTAAAGATAATTTATTTTTTTAAACATTACGAAAAATAACATCTTCAACTTTATTTTCTGACATACTGACGTGCTTCCCTTTTTTAATCAAAATTATTTTTAATAGAAGTTTAAATAAAAGTAATTTTATTCATTATTCCATTACCTATGCAATGCATGATAAAGTTTAAAAAAAATTCGAGAGGGAATGTTAAGACTGCGATGCATTTTCGCAATTACTTTTGCATATTTTCATTTAAAGTCTTAAAATTACAATCTAGTATTTTATTTGGCATTTCCCTGCTTGTTACCTTTTGAGAACTGGCATCCATTTAATTAAATGCATGTTTGTTTCGATGTTTTGTCCATGTTACTGCAGAATTTATTTTTGATTTTTAAGAACTAGAACAGTTCTGGAGAAGATTATATGAAAATCATATTTCTGCCTTTTTTTTGCAATTATCAGTTGTTTATCAGTGTTTAGAAATGACGTATCAAGGGAGTCAAGCCACAGCCGACTTAACTAATGAAGCCAGAGAGGCTTTATGTAACGTCACTATTCAGTTGGTTCGGAAAGAAACTTAGCCTGAAAAGTAAAGTACAAGGCCCTAATAGGCTTCGTATTCTTCGGTAGGAAAAGCAGACGATCCATATCTTGACTTCACGAAGAGGCCTTAAAATTTATCACGATATGGTCAAGCACGATTTCGAGGACCTTGAAATTTGTTTTTCAGAAATACATTCCAAAAGAAAATTTCATTAAAAAAAATTTTGACTCGATTAATAATTACAAAATTTGACAAAGCTTCTAAGTGCATTCATAGCACAAAAATACGTATCTATAATACCTCAACACCCATAAAAAGTTTATATCTAAGAAACACTCAAGCTTAACTTTTAAAATTTAAAAAACTTCTTACAAAACGTAACTTTAAATATATCTCTGTTCGAAAAATATGTTCATAAAAAGAATTTATATAAGATTTTTTGTTGAGGACTCAGGATTATTCATAATAATGTTAATATATTCCAAACAACTTATTAGATAAACTATTCTTTATAATAAGTTTTCCATACAGTTTATTCTTGTATTCGAGTATTAGGTTACTCATACGGATGGTAAAAGATAGACCATCGCAAACTAGCATAAATCCTGTTTACTGAAGCCAAAAAAAAGTTTTTTTCTGAAAGCTATTAACTTAGTTACGTCGGTAAAGGATTACAGTATCTAACTGGATTTTCTTCTTAGAAAATGCAGCACGAGTTTTAAGAACTCAAGCTAGGGGGAATTAGGTGTATTTTATTAAAACTATTAAGTTAACCGTAAAAAAGACACAGTATTTTAATACCCAATTTGAGAGAAAATTAGGTTTATAGCCTATTATTAGATTTTATCTTTTGCGGTTCTTTTAAATAAGGGAGCTTAGGATAATATTGAGTGTATATAAATTATAGCTAATCATGTAAACTTGGTTGTTTGAAAAATATTTTGTAAGTTTATAGTGATATTCGCATACATTTCTTTAATATCAAAAAGCAAAAATTTTATTTCAGTTCCTAACATAACCAAAAAAAAATTATTAATAATTTGTGAGACTAAATTTAAAGAAATTTTAAATATTGTTTTAATTATTATAAAAATGCTTTCTTGTTGCCAAAAAATTCTGATTAATTTACTCGGGAAAATATAAACCTAATAACTACCAAATACCTACCAATATATTTTTAATATATGCTAATTAAATTGAAACAATTTTGAATTGTAAATTTTTTTAAGTGCAAACACATTTTTAATGAATTCAAAAAAATTTATTAACATTTTGCATTTGCATCGATTTCTATCATTTTCTATTCCATTATTGCATTTCTATCGTTATAGACTGCCTTTTCATTTTCTTTTGAATACAAAAGATTAATTATCACGAGAAGACACTCTAATAGATGCCACGACAATTCATTATTTAAAACTACAAGACAATTTATCATTTAAAATAACACGAAAATTTAGCATTTAAAATATATGACACGACAATTTATTATTTGAAATACATGACACGACAATTTATTATTTAAAAAATCTCACTCTTTTCAAACTTAACTTGTTGAACGTAATCTATAACTCAATAAGGGATAGCAACATCTTGCAGATATTCAATGCAAAACTTCAGTCAATGGCGTGGTATTATCGAGATAAGGCACGCTTGCTTTTGAAACGAGTTTGCATTGATTACGTAATCGCTAACCTTTCAGGTATCGATTTATCAGGGTCCTTCTCAGTATAAAAATAAGCTTGTGTTAAAGTACAAGCAAAATTTTTATTGCAGTTGATTGATGAATGTAACACTTAATTCTTTCACTACATTGTAAAATCTCTGTTAAATTTACAAGAAAGCATATGTTTACAAAAAAAATGTAGGCTGGTTGGTTGATTGTTGAGTAAGATGAATTCTTGCCGCCCCGGTGGCACACTCGTTAGGATTCTAGCCTTTGGAGCTGCTGGGGTCGGGTTCGAATCCCGGTCAGGCATGGATGTTTGTGACGGTCAATAAATGTTGTTATTTGTCTATGTGTTTGTGTCGTCTCTTTCTTTGTGTGTCTCTTGTGCTTGTGTCATTTCTGGGGCTTAGTACAATAGACTTAAAGTTGCAGTGCTTGGCGATCTTGCCCCCCACCAAGAAAGTTATAAGTCATAAGATGAATTCTTTGGTATTGTTTTAAAGAATGTTCGTTAAAGGATTTTAATTATGTTTCAAAGGAAACCCTGATATATTCAGAAGAACCTGCTCAGACTTAAAATCAGGAATATTTGTGATATGTCACCCTAACATGACAAAAAAAATTACGCTGTGACAGAACAGTTATAATTATTATATTTAATTATTTCTAAATATTTAAATTGTGATGGCATCCATTGGGCATTTTATTTTAATAACCTACCAAATTTAAATTTTATAGTTGGCTTAGAACTCTTAACAACCTAAACACACATAATCATTAAAACATTTCTAATGTTCTACTTCTAAGGTTCTTACTGCATAGACCACAACAGCCAAGTAAAGGTATTAAATCAATTACTCTTGGCACTTATGCCAAACTTTTTACTGAAATTATACCTTACATGCATAACTACAAATATATTCATAAAGTTGGAGAACTGACAAGTTGCCAAATAGAATGCTAAATGAATACAAAGTAGGAAAATCTATTTTTAAAATAAAAATGTTTTTTTTTGTTTTGATTTAAATTAATAGATGATAACTGTGCTGTATCTAGGAATTTTAAAAAATTTTAACACCTAGACGTAAATCATTGCATAACTTAGTTTTTGCAAAAAAAAAAACTGTTTTTAAGTTGGCTGTTCCGCAGATGTAGAATTATTTTGTTAAAGATAATAAATATCCGAGACAGCACAGCACTATAAACATGCTTGCCCGTGGATTTTTCAACCAAAGAATAATTTTTTTATAATTGCGTGAAAAAAAGCCGACTTTTACATTATAATTTCAATATCAGACGCGTGCAACAAAGCTAGACTTTTTGAAACAGTGAAAAAAAGTACTTTTTTTCACCCAAAAGCAGTGAAAAAAAGACTTTGTCGCACTCTTTTTATAAGATGCCAACATTTCAAGTAAAATTTCGATTTGATAATACTCATAAAATCCAAAGATTTATCGATCTGCTGTATTTAAAAATATTATGCGCGTGAATTATTTTTGAATCAATGATTTTTTTTTCTCGCGATGGGAATATTTCTTAAGTCACGCCCTTCGAACTGCGAGTTCATTGGTTGCTTTCTTTGACAAAATGTTGAAACACGCTTATTGGTTTTTTATAGCGTCGCGCGCTCCGAACTGCGAGGTCATTGGTTGTTTTCCTTGCCATCTCTTAGTCTATTTTAGTCTAATTAGCACGTGAATTATTTTTGAACCAATGAGATTTGATTTTTTTTCACGCAATTATAAAAAATAGTGTATGAAACACGTGCGAAAAGTAAACTTTTTAAAACGCGTGTCTTTATTTCACTCGCTCGTACCTCGCTCGTGAAATAAAATCCACTTGTTTTAAAAAGCATTACTTTTCGCACTAGTTGCATAAATATCTATTTTTATTACTTACAAACAGTAAAATAATTTACTTAACATTAAGTTTATGAAAAGGGGGAACTTGTTGTCTATAAAGGATGGAATAACATGTTCATTGGGGGACAATAAAATCTGAATTTTTTTAATATGTAGATGACACAGCACATTCTTCCAATAATCTCTTCAATTATAAGCTTAATTATTATTACTTTGAGAAATACAATGCTAATTACATTGATAATTAGAACTCCAGACAATTAGCACGCCCTTGTCTTCATCTAGGTATCTAGCTCTTATCGTTGATTCTTTAAGGCCAACTAAAGATTATGTGCTGCATAGTATAATAGTATTTAAGTATTGGAGCATTGGTAAATTCCGAAAGATTAATCTCATCAATAGATATTTATGCAACTAGTGCGAAAATTAATGCTTTTTAAAACTAGTGGATTTTATTTCACGAGCGAGGTACGAGCGAGTGGAATAAAGACACGTGTTTTAAAAAGTTTACTTTTCGCACGTGTTTCATACACTATTATTTATAATTGCGTGAAAAAAATCAAATCTCATTGGTTCAAAAATAATTCACGTGCTAATTAGACTAAAATAGACTAAGAGATGTCAAGGAAAACAACCAATGATCTCGCAGTTCGGAGCGCGTGACGCTATAAAAAACCAATAAGCGTGTTTCAACATTTTGTCAAAGAAGGCAACCAATGAACTCGCAGTTCGAAGGGCGTGACTTAAGAAATATTCCCATCGCGAGAAAAAAAAAATAATTTTTTCAAAAATAATTCACGCGCATAATATTTTTAAATACAGCAGATCGATAAATCTTTGGATTCTATGAGTATTATCAAATCGAAATTTTACTTGAAATGTTGGCATCTTATAAAAAGAGTGCGACAAAGTCTTTTTTTCACTGCTTTTGGGTGAAAAAAAGTACTTTTTTTCACTGTTTCAAAAAGTCTAGCTTTGTGCACGCGTCTGATATTGAATTTATAATGTAAAAGTCGGCTTTTTTTCACGTAGTTATAAAAAAATAGTTTTGGCATTTATTAAATATTTCAATACCTTTAATCAAATTTGATTAAATATCTTATCTTCTTACAATCAAACAAATTATTTTACATGAAAACTAATTATGATACCAAAGAACCAATACCAATAATATAAACAAACAAAAAACTCCATTAGGTAAATTCAAACATTTAAAAAATAGAAGCTTTATATCTTAAAAAGAAAAATCAGTTCTCAATGCTGGAAGCTAACTTTGCAAAGATGTCACTCGAAGATGCCATCCACCTCTAACATTAAACAACCACTGCAAAAAATAGAAAGATGTCGAAATAGAATATATCCATTCGTGTTGACATCTACCATCAGATGTTTGTGTCACAAATAGACAGCAAATGCGTCTTCTCTGTCGAATTATAGTTTATCCCACTACGAAAGCTTATGGATAATATGTCATTTGGAACACGTAACATTACAAAGTGTTTCTTTAGTTTGTTATTGATTTTAATTTGGTCAGACTCCTTTGGAGTATAAGTAAGGAGTATAATAAGTTTAGGACATTGGAGTATAATAAGTTTGTACCGTTACATCATTTTCACACTTTCACAGGTTGTTGCTTCCATTACTCTGTACTTGCTGTAGACAGTATGGGAAGAATTGAATTTTCATTTAGATGTGTGCCGTATTAATAAAGAGACACACATTGAGCACTTATAGGAAAAACTAGGTTTGTTTTTCTTCAATTTTATGTGTGTATCGTTATTTTTAGTATAAAATAAACTCCTGTAATATACCATTAAAACTCTGATATTTTATTACGGACACCCTGTATTTAATCGTACCGTTGAATGAGGTAGCTTTGGCTCACACTTTTCAAACTAATAACTTATCATTGAATGCATTCTTTAACAATGTGCTTGTTTTTTTTCAATCAGTGACAACTCTGCTTTGACGTATGAGTAAACAAATATTCAAGAAGAAACTCAGTAAGAGGGTTTTATGCTTAGGCCAAATTACCCTATTCGACGGTACAGAAACTGAAAAATATATCTAGCTTTTCATTTAATATAGATTCACCCAAAAGAAATAACTTTCGTTTATTCTTGATACGCATCATAGATAGTATATATTAGAACTATTTTCTGACGAAAGGTGAGGTTTGAATTATCGTCACACTAGAGTTACACGAGAGCTATTGGCGACAGGCGTCGTATGTATTTTAAGACCACTGGCAAGAGACGAGCCGACACCTGAATAGGCACCCAACGCAACCGTTAATGCGGACGAAAGATGGAGACAATTTGAATATTATTGCAAATTCTCGTCCGATTGTATTTATCCTGACGAAGGTTATAAATGTATGCAAAGGCATAAAACATTCAAACGTCAAAATTGAAATAATCCTTAATTATACTATTACACAATATTAACGGCTCTTTATTAACCGAAAAAAAATTAATTCCATCTGGACCTAAAAGGAAAAAATACCGCTTTTTAGCGGTTGCCACTCAAGTTTAGTTTAGTTTGAGCTATCGTTGCACTAGAGCTACACAAGGGCTGTTGGCGACGGGCGTCGTATTTTAGAACCACAATCAAGTGACGAGTCAACACCTGAGTAGGCACCCAATGCAACTTTAAGGGCGGCATCGTACGCATCGTTGGGACTTTGGAAACATATTTAACGCGCACTCCCTCTACACGGAGTATTATTCGTCGGACATTTTTGGCTGCTCGTGCCGTTTATAGGTCGGTAGTGATTTTGGCGATGCCCGGACACGAACCTGGAACCATCCACAGTTGTCACTCAGGACGAGAAACATACCCATTGATAAGTGTTTCAAAATCGACTGGTCATTTTCAATGGAATATTTTTTGTCTCATCAATGTTGAGCTAATAAACAGTTCACATACATGGTGCGTTCAGTAGTTGAATTGGAACTTAGTCTTTCCGGTGAGAAACGAGGCTATTTTTCGTCCGGTGACAGAAATAGAGAATAATCGATCGAGGAGTTACAGAATAACAGTTGCGACAAGCACTTGGTTGCGCAACTCTTCCACTCGAATGCTCTTCTTTCGAAGCATTAACGTATACGGTACTACTAAACCAACCTCGTAATGACTCTAGTTAACCTTCTATCTTTTGATTCTACTTATAAGTATCATTTATAAGGCCGATATTTCCCTTTTTGTTGTTCATTTTAAAAAAATGTATTAAGGTGGAACTTTTTCATTAAATTGAACTTTTTAGCTCATTAAAATCAACAAAGTTAAAGTAAATCCTTGAGAAAAATTTAACTTCAGTTACCTACGCCAACTCGTTACTTGGTTGGGCAACTCTATATACCGCTCGAATTCTCTTCTTTCGGAGCATTCTCGTACGGTACTACTAAACTAACCCAAATATTGACTCTACTTAACCCTCTATCTACTGACGGTACTTATAAGGCCGCGGTTTTACTTTTCACTTCATTTGAGAAAAATGGGAGCAAGTTTTAACTTTTTAATTGAATGGTTTTGGCACATTAAAGTCTACAAAGATAGATAAAATTATTCAAAAAATTTTAACTTAGTAAATTACCTACGCCAACTCGTTAATTGGTTTAACAATCTACCGCTCGAATTCTCATCGTTCGGGACATTCTAGTATTCGGTCCTGTCAGATATCCCAACCAGATATCGGCTCTAGTCAACCCTGTTCATTTGAGAAAAATGGGAGCAAAGTTTAACCTTTTAAATAAATTTATGGTTTTGGCCCATTAAAGTCCAAAAATTTATAGAAAATCATTCAGAAAAATTTAACTTAAGCTACCTACGCCAACTCGTTACTTGGTTGGGCTACTCTCCCTCTCGAATTTTCTCCAATCTGTTATAAACGTCTATCGCCTGTTATAAACTAAAATAACCTCTCAAAACATTGCAATCTATTTAAGTACAATGTTTGTCAAAGGTAATTACTCAACTGCACTTATGTTCAACAAAACTTATAAAATAGCCTATAAAAAAAGCAATATAAAAATTTCTGAGAAACACAGCAAGGCAATTGTTACTAAGTTTCAATAAGAAAACCATCAGGCCCTCTTAAAAATACATTTGACATCGTTAAACAAAAACGTGATCAGAAAACAAACTTTTCTCTTTTTTATTCATTTAAAATCTATTATTTATAGTAAAGGAATAATTTAGAATCTTGCTTTAAAGTAAATGTGGTAATTAAATTCGCATCTAGAATACAGAAAACGGTAAATAATGAGTTTTAGTAAATAACGGGTAAAGTTAAGAATATATTTAAATTTATTTAACAATGTTTTTATTGTTAATAAAATTACGTTACATTAGATTTTAAGGTAATGTGTTGTTATACTACTTGAATTACCCATTTAGAAAAGTGTTTTGTATCATGGAAATTACACTCCGTGCCAACCTAGCTTGGGTAACAACAAAGAGTAAAAAGACAGAGGGAAAAGAGCGGTTGGTCCGTTAGTTGGAAACTCTTGTAAGGTAATATTTGCATACAAAATGATCCGAATACAATTTAACCGAAATACTCTTTTCATTCCGATAACATTGCCAATTTTTCTCAAATAATATTCAAATCTGTTAGACCTTAAACAAAATTAATGTTTTTAACATGTGTTCTAGATGGATTCACAAATTATTTATGGAATTCTTTACGTCCGCGAAAGGATCTTCGCCGCATAGCATATTTCTATTTACCCAACTTAAGATGGCACGGAGTGTAGAATATGATAGATGTGCAGATTGATAATGAAATAATAGAAAAATTGGTTTCCTAGGTGAAGCCATTGATTGTTTCCGCAATATCCCCAATAAAATATTTGGCATATGATTTAACATTATTTTTAGCCTAATGTAGAATTAACCAGCAATACTCAACTCAATTTTTAGCATTTCATTCATTAGTTCGTTCGTTTGTTCGTCCGTCCATTCATTCGATGAAAGTCATGCAGCTTTTCATTTTTCAAATTTACTCGGGCAGGTAAAACATTGACAGCAATGTTTTAAACTCCGAAAAAATTACACAGAAAACAATTTTCAAGAAATTCTACTCAGACAACATTTGTCTACACCAGTTTTTCCGACGGTTTTAAAATTGCTTTTCCCGTTTTAGAAAGAGAAGCTATCCGTTCTGTTTACCCAATCGTCTTCGAGAAAAGGAATTACAGACGTTTTCTATTCTGATCTCGCGTTTCCATGGCAACAGATCCCACACAAAATGAAAATGTCGCCAGGATTTTAGAAGAAACTTCACACAGATCGTACGGAGTTAGTTTCTAAATTTTTTATTGTCTATTTTTGCGTGCTTTAATACAGGAGGCGTTATATATATTTGTTGTTTGGATGGTTTTGGTAGACATATATTTTCAGGTTTGTGTGCTTGGTCAGAGACCCGCTTATAAGCCTTCGCCAAGTAAGACAGACACATCACTCTCATACATGACAGATGCTATCAACTATCACCACAACCACAATTTAGACATGTCCCTGAAGGGGAGGGAAATTGTCTCCAGGGACCTGTACCCATGGGAAACTGGGCCATGACCGACCATAAGACTTTCGGACAGACAGATTTAACGAGCACGCACTCGGCTTATACTCGGTGGTCTTCAGTGGTATCAGGACTCGATCGCGGGACCTTCGATCCCGAGACCGAGATCTTAACCACAAGGCTCCTCACAGCCCTAGACATAATTGTAAGTTTAAGGGTAAGTTAAATACATGTGTCCCCTGCTGCCTATTTTTAGCATATTGTCTGCTGGTAGAACTTTAACTCAGCGACACATACGATTTGTTATTTAGGAAAGTGGTCAAGTGATGAGGTTGACATACATGATGCCACCATACATAATTTTGAGCCACCGTACTCTGATCTTCGACCTTTGAACTTCACAGAATTACCACTGTCGTCTGTATCAGTGTACCCAGATTTAGACGTTCTAGATATTGCGTGTAATTAACTTTTAAACGCTGTAAGTGGACATCACCGACTAAAAGCAAGAATTTCATCTCGAGTACAAGAGTTTGACAAAATGATTGAGACACTTTGCGAAATTCTCTTTTTTAAGTTTGGAAAATTTTTAATGGCTTTTCGTCAATCTAAAGATTCATTGCGTTCAAGAATGGACTATTTTTTTTTATTTATTTATTTATAATATTTTATTTTTAGACGCACAATAATTGCTCTGGAAAGTGAATCTGAATTAAGAAAATAAGTGTTAAAACGAATGGCATTTGAAGCTGTCAACAAATTGAAATTAAATAAATTTCTAATTAACTACACCCCCGTATCCAGATGTGTATTATATTAGATTTGTTTGGTAAATGGCAATTAAGAGATTGCAAGTTAAAATCTGGGGGTTTCTTATTTTTCAATAAATTTGGCAAAAACACCGAACAACTAGTTTTAAAAAGACAAGAAAAAATTAAAAAATCATCTTCTTCCGACCACAAAATGACTGAAGTTGTCCACGTATTTAATGTTGTAAACGTTACTTAGCTCTAGAAATACAACAATAAATTTAATTTTATAATATTTACTTGATTTGAGCAATTGATTGGTAACGGGACAGTATGTTTAAAGTGTTCTTGTACATTAAATGCAACATAGAAATTCGCTATTTGCATAGTATAAACATGAATTTGGGATGTTTATTTTAACAATAAATCTTGAAATGCTTATTCATCACACATCGCAATATAATATGAAGTTTTCAAGTTGTCAGCTTTTACAATATTAAAGCCAATTCAACTACGATGAGCATCTCATAAACGTGTGACTTCCCGATGAATAATTTCATCACAGTCACAAATCAAGTTAACATATCTAGTTTCACAAATCTTAGAAAGTAACAATTTCAGTATAAAATTAATTATTTTTAGTGCTTATTTTTTAACGTCACGGCCAACATTTTTTTTTCTATAAACTCTTATAGTTTTAAATAACCATTTTTAGTAGGCAAGCTATGCAAAAATTTATGTATCTACATCATTTAAATGATATTTCGAGGTTAAGTTAAAGAGAAGCAATTAATTAAACTGAATAAATATATTTTTACACGACATTTTTGATCATTTGAAGTATTTTTCCATTTTAATTGAACTGAGTACTTGAGAAATCTTAGGAAAAAAAATAGTCAAAATTATACTGAGTAAAATCTTAATCTGGCTCTCTGACTGATCTCTCGCATTTCAAAGGACTAAACAGACCAGAATAATTATAAAAAAAATTAACATCATGCAACACTTCCATTTATTTTTCGGTGATTAAAATTTTAGAGGTGTATATACATAATAAATTGCAATAAAGTTCGTTATAAGTTATGCTTGTAGAGAAAAGACATTCCTAATACTGCTCCAATGACTTTTTACTCAATTGTAAGAAACGTACAGGAAATAACTCGCATAAAATAATAAAGCGTGTCGCCATCTAACGATGTACGAATAAAGCTAAAGTTGATTATTTGAGTTATTTTGAAATGTAAAATGATAATTAAAACAAAATTAGACTTAAGAGGACTCTCTTTGGAATTCCACATCTTGAAAATTCGCAAGTCAATTACCGCCAAAATTTTATTAAAGGTTACTAGTTTCTTGTATCATTGTAAAGAACGAAAGGGACTAAAAGGATAAAATTAATTTGTTTTGTGAAAATCACGTATTTAGTATTTTTAATATTTTTTTTTAATTGGGACTTGATGCTTACTCCATTTTTTACTAACTTCAAAAAATTATTAAAAATACTACATATGTGATTTTCACAAAACAAATTAATTTTATCCTTTTAGTCCCTTTCGTTCTTTACAATTATACAAGAAACTAGTAATCTTTTAAAAAAATTGTGGCGGTAATTGACTTGCGAATGTTTTCCATAGGAATAACATTACGATTTTCAAGATGTGGAATTCCAAGGTAGTCCCTTAAGAGAGATCGCCATCATACCACCCAAACTCTCTTATTTGGTTACTAAATAGGATTCATTTTGGTAGCATTGGTTTCAGATTCCTCTTTGTTTAATAAATAGGTTATAAATTTACAAATACACACAAAAAATAACTTCTTTTAACCTTGCAAAACAAAATAAAAATATATTTCTATTCACCTTAAAACCATCCCGAATCATGAAAAATTGTACTAAAAATATAGAATAATTTTTGTCCTCTTACCTTACGTAGTCATTAAAATGAAGAAGATGGCTTTATGCGATGACGAAATGACAGATATATATTTTAAATTTTACATTTGAAAAATGCAAGGAAAAAATTTTTTTTATTCGTTTGTTAGTTTCTATAGTTTTGGTAAGCTTTCGTTTCGTTTTGTATAGTGTTTTTTGGATTAGATTTCTGAAACCCTTTTCAGTATTTTGGGCTAGATATAATTATGGTTGCAACTAGAGCTACATGAGGGCTATTAGCGATGGGCGTCATAATTTAGAACCGCAGTCAAGTGACGAGCCGACACCTTAGTAAGCACCCAACGTAACCCCTTTTCAGTAGCACTTGCTTACACATTAAAAATGTGTTACACTTCAAGTGCAAGTCCAAAGTATTAGTATAACCAAGACAAGTATCTGAGATTTATTGTTAGGTAATTGATTACCAAAACACCCTTAAATATTGGAAGTGAATCAAAACTATTTCTACATTGAATGTTAGTTATAATAATATAGCTGATTTTTTGGTTATATTTGGCTGGGTTTGAAATATCGTTGCACTAGAGCTACTCAAAGGGTTGTGGTGACGGGTGTCGTGTTTTATAACCACAGTCAAGTGACGAGCCGACATCCGAGTACTGATTTTTTGGATTGCATTACCGTCGCACTGGAGCTATAGAAGGGCTATTGGAAATTTAAAACCACACATCCGCAGTCAATAAGTGACGAGACCTATACATCAGCTGCCACCCAAAGCAACCAGCGCCTGTACATTGGACCAAGATCGATTTAACGGGCACCAGCTCCACATAAAAAAAAATCGATTAGTCGTACATCTTGGCTTAGCACTATCCATTCAAAGTTTTTGTTGAATTAATGGCGTACTAGAGTTACACGAGTGCTAGTGCGACTGGCCTCATATTTTAGAATCAAGATCCCGTTGCGACCGTTCTCGTTCATAGGATTGGTAAGATCATCAGGTTTGGTTTGGTTTGAATTATCGTCGCACTAGAGCAACACGATAAGATCATCAGGACAAAATTCTGGAAGAAATCCTCAGTGGCATGACGTCTAAACCAATGTTGCCATGCTGTTTTCTACTCTCCAAACAAAAATACTTCCTTGACAAAACGAAAAAAGCTTAAAAATGTATATAAAACCACAAAACTCAAAAAATTGAAATAAAACATTTTAAAGATTTACACTAGAATATATTAAATATTGTTTTATTACGAAGCCTATAAATGTTTAACCCTTTCAGTCCCTATGACAATTCGGCATCATTTCAGAATTTTTTTCTGATCGTCTTCAGTCATTTATGATATCAAAAAGCACATCGTTCGATTCTTCAAACTTTTTTCTATTAGCAAATAATTTTTTATTAATCCCAATAGATATCATAGCTTTATTTTTTTATAAATTATGATCAGAAAATGATGCCAATTAGTATCACTAGGATTTAAAGGGTTAATTTAATAACTACGTAATTTCTTCAAGTAACAATTATTAACGCGAGCCACCACTTAAGCATTAAAAAAAGGAATATAAATACCAATATTTAGAAACTGCAGTTTTTCTCGAATTGGTTTTGCATCAAAGATCAGATAATGATTTTTAAAAATACCACAGAAAAACTACTTGCCTTCAAAACATTTTATTCAATAAAATCTTTAAAAATAGATAAAATTTCCATTGCAGTATCCACAAACATTTATAAAGCCATATCACGTGTAATAAAATACAGCAAACAGGTGTTCAAAGAGGGCTCTCAAGACTTGAGCAGCAAAATCGTATCTGTCAGACTTCTGGTACACTCTGCCTGCAACATTGGAGACGCCTTCTCTGATCCAGGTGAAGTTGAAGCTGTCATCGGTAGAGTTGATTTGGGATGAGCTGATTTCAATCATGACAAGGAGTAGGATGGATGTTAGGGTGATCCCGTGGCAATTCATGATGGCAGCCTGCAAGAAATGGATATCATTTACTTTTATCCTATTTAGAACCGAGCAAAATCCTGCACTTATATTCTTAAACTAACCCTCGTGAAGCTCCAATACGACGATAATTCAAACTAAACATACTTTTCATACAAATATATACTAAAAAGTATGTTTTGCAAAGTATTTTTTTATTATGTTTAATAGTTCCTGAGAGACACGCCTTAAGATCTAAAACACAAATTCTTTGTGCTATAAATGCAAAAAAAGGCCATTTCACTTATTTTTAATTAACATTTATTTTAACCCGGCAGCACTCGCGCTAACTTAGCATAGACTAAGAACCTCCTAGATCGGGAACTGTATCTGATGCCTAGAGCCTCCAAAGTGTCGAACGGAACTAATACACTATTAAAGATTGATTTGTGATTGCCATTATTAAACTTTCCAATTGCAGCTCTGTTTCTTCGAAATGTACTATAATACGTCAGATATTCATGGATAATTAAAATTTTCGATATTAGCGCTAACGTCGCTAACTAAACTGTCGCTAACTAAGCTGTCTACACGACAGCTAGTCGCAAAAGTACGAGGAACTGTTCCTGGCCTTTTCCGATCGGATAACTCATCAACTGTCACTAATCATTGAATTGAAAGCCAATAACCAGATTTGTTTCAGTGATTAACTTTTCGACTATGAAATCATCATTAAATTTTCATAATTCATTTTTTGGAAAATTTTTATAGCTAGATAGTTAAATAACAAACTAAACCGCAACTGTGCTAAAGCTCCGAAAGGAGGCTAGAAAAAGGAAGCCGTAAACCATTACATTAGTTCCCTTAGACACAATTGGGGGAAGTTAGTGTCTATATCAATTTCAATATAGAAAATAATTATAATGGTAATCCAATCAGTTTCAGATCTTAGAGTGTATTTAATCTATTTGGGGTCCATTAGACACCAGGCGAGTGCTGCCGGGTTAACATTGTTTTTGATGCAAAATGCCTTTAAATTTAACTACTAAAAGAATTTTTGAAAGGTTAAAAAAACGAATTTTAGGTCTATGTCAAAGACTATTTCATTGAACCTTTTTTTAGCGAACCCTTATTAGGTTAAATCAATTTTCCTAAAGTTGATTTATATTTTTAGGTTTGATCATTTGTATTTAATCGTGAACAAATAAGGATTTTCTCTTAATAAAGTTTAATTACCTCTCGAAAATGTAAGTAGATTTAAATGAAAAACTAACCCTAACACTAACCAAAAAAAATTATAACATTAAAGTCAGTTTTAATAATTTGAGGTTTAAAACTTTTAAAAAAGGGAAATTTTATATTACTTTCCGCTTAACCCTTTCTTTAAATAAAATTTTCTTATGAATATATTAAAGAACATTCTATCCGTTCAAAATATTCCCATCGAAATTGGCTTATTTGGTTTGTGAAAAGTTGGTGGCTTTCACAAGAAATTTACATAATCGATATAATATTTGAGTTAAGTTCGAAAAAGATATTTCAGATACCTTAGAGTTATATTTATAATATGTACGGATTTTAAAATCAAGAACTTTTGTGATAAACACTTTTTTTTAAGTGATACAATATTGTTACCCGCAATAAAATTATAAAAATTTTACAGCCTCCTTTAACTAAGCATTCCAACCAATGACTTCAAATAACGCTAAATGGTAATGGTTTTTTGCACTATGAAAGATTTACAAATTTGTCATATTATAAAGGACAAGCATTTGACAAATGTAAAAACATATAATTTTGAAGAAACGCTTAGCATAATTAATGAGAAATTTCTTAATAACCCGGATAATGAAAAGCTTATAACACTTAATGATTAATGATGTAAAACAAAATTACATTTGCTAAGAAAAAAAATTGGTTACTATTATGCGAAATTAACATTGCGTATACTGAATTGATTGTACCTAAATTGACTACTAGTTACTTATCGATTTAAATTTAAAACTTCAAGGCATTACAGAAATACATGACAGAACTAATTAAGCATTCCATTTTACAAAACCTCCATTTAAGTATTTTTATATATTTTAATGCTTTAGGAAATATAAACTATTCAATAACAAATTTGGACCTACCTTAAATAAAAACGCACCTTCAACGAATTTCACTCATCCAGTAAAATCACATACAAAAAAAGTACCAGAAGAAAATGAAATCTTCAAATTTATTGCTATCTCCTCAGATATTATAACAGTTAACTTAAGGCCTTTTCACACGGTATCCCTTGTGCACGGAACTGCTCGGACAGGGTTATCCACCTGCAAAGATTCTGACGTCACACGTTCCTGGAGTGGTTGTTGTGAATGATACTTATCGCTAGTCTTGGCACATTTTTTCAATTTTTCAATATTTTTACAAATTTCTATCACGTGTAGGAATTGGTTGGTTGGTATACACATATTGTCAGGCTTGTGTGCTTGGTCAGAGACCCGCCTATAATCCATCATGTAAGACAGACAAAACACACATACGTGACAGATGCTGCCATCTATCGCGCGCCATTTCCACAATTTAGACAAGTCCCTGAAGGGGAGGGAAATAGTCTCCAGGGACCTGTACCCGTGGAAAAACTTTCGGTCCCAACAGATTTAACGAGCACGTACTCCGCATATTCGTCTTCAGTGGTACCGAGACTCGATCGCGAGACCTTACGATAACGAGATCGAGATCTTAACCACAAGGCTCCCCACAAGCCGATGTAACAAGGAGCACTAACTACAAAAATCAACATTGGCGAGCATAAAGTAGATTTTTCTCCATTTGGCAAACTCGATTTGGCTAACAAGACGTCAGAGCTATACTTGATGCTGATTGGCTATCTATATCCCTCCGCAAAACCGGTTTACCGATTTTCGTGTCTCCACGAAAAAATTCAATGAACAATCCTCTACAGCGGTTCTCCATGTTATTCCAATGGAAGTTCCGTGATCAAGGTGCTCCGTGTGAAAAGGCCCTTAGTAAGAACGTGTGCGTGCTTCAGGTGAGTGGCAACAGAAATATTGAATGAAAATAAATTATTTCCTGTTCCACGATTAGTTGACTAACATCAGGCGGGAAAGGAGCTCCAATCGGAGAACATCGAAGTAAATGCAGAAAAGAAAGCTGGAAAGGTAGGTAGCTTGAAACTTACCAATAACAGATTTTGTGGTTGTTGTTTTTGCTCAAAAACTATGCATACTAATTTTAACATATCCCACGTGAGCTTTTATACCTCCGCATATGGACAAAGCCGCTTGTACTATTCATAATTTGTAACCAAAAAGTTCTATTGTAGGGTAGAGGATCGACACGTACTGAGCTGTCATCGGCAGCCATGGCTCACAACAGAGCCCGAATAGAGTGGAAAAAGTGCTAGTTAATTTATAATTTTGATACTGAGAAAGGAAGTATACCCAGGGTAAGGCGGGAATCGAACCCGCACCCGTTACAGCGCGCGGACAGGCCTTATCACACGAGAGCTCGTTCGTTCAGCGACGTCCCTACGTCGTTTCAGAAACAGGTTTTCCGAGCAGCTCTTGCTGGCTGAGGGTTTTTCGAGTCGACGTGAAAAAAAGTCCGCTACTTTTTCACTGAGGGAACGGCTGCTCCAATCAAAAACGAAATTCATTCGTGACGTCATGACCGAGCCTCCTCCTTGTACCTCCTCCTCCAATACTGCGATAGTACTGCTTTTAAGTCTGTGATGTCACGCATGTCGTAGCCGGTCTCTGAATGACGCGTTTGCTGTCCCAAAAGTTTTTTTGACGAGCGATGTCCGTGTCGTCTGATAAGGGCTTTATGGCCCGCTATCCAAACCACTCGGTCAACGGGCCCCACATGCCACAATATATTGCCTCCGTGTTGATCCATGGTGCGGTTGGTAGGTTCAGTCTCTACCCTACTATAGAACCCTTTGTATGTAACTAACAATGTATGGATTTAAATATTTTTATGAAGCCCATCGTCGTTATATGTCGAAAATTTTGTAGTACGTATCTAAAAGAACGAAAAAGCCGGTAAACTTTTTATTTCATTAAGAAGAAATTTACTCTTAGTGGTTCAAAATCAAGGTTAAAACCTCAAAGTGCAATCATTATTTCTAGAACTATTCCTAAAGAACTTTTAAGATATAATACTTCCTAATTTCGAATTTAATTAGTTCAATCAATATATGACAATGTTTATCAATTCACTAATATGTTGGCAATAACCTAAGGTGCTACACTCCTCTTCTTACCATGATTCAAAGTTACGGACTCAGGTGTCAATTTCGTCACTTGTCCAGGGTACTAAATTACGAAGCGTAATTGACTGTTTTGAAGTTCCTCACATAAGGCTGGTAATAGACAGCCAGAAACGATTACCTACCTACCTACCAGAAAATAAATTTACCACCAAATCAGCAATTCTGGCGGGAAATTTGTTTATGTTCTGCAAGATTCTGGATTGAGATTGGAGTTATTTTAATAACACTACACTTCAATAGACATCAAAAACGCTTTACAACAACCGTAAGTAGGTGTTACCAAACATTATTTTGTCATAGATCCGAATTTAAGAGTTTCTCGTATTCTATGTTGGGTAGGACGGCAATTTTAAAAAAGACTTCAAAACGAATAACTGATTAGGCTTTGAGGCCTCTTTCAAAATTGAAATTATGCATAAATTTAATAATTTCATCTTGTTTTAAAATTAATTCCTGTAATTGTGTTGATTAGTACAGCTGTTCAAAAAAAATACCAGTGGTTATTTGGACAATCATTCATCCTAGAGGATCAAACTACCATTCAGAATTAAGTGACCATTGTTCAAAATTACAAGACCCGTTTCCAATCCTCGGGTTGGTCTGTTTAACTAAAATAAAAACTAATCAAGCCGTTATTGAGGAGTCTAACGTCAAAAACCACATTTTCCTAAGTAAAACTATAATATAGGATAAAGTATTGATTTGTTATGTTGTCAAGCAACGATAAAACTGATATTTAAACATTCTAGCTGAAATACAATACAACTTTATAATTATACTGTACTTTAATTTTTATGATTTCCAAAAGTCGATAATAATTTTATCAAACATTTCCATAGTCAAAAATCTTCAAAAATAAATTTATTAAAATAATTCTTAATTATAATAATCTAAGTATTACATTAAAATGTTGCAAATTAATATACATTATTCCAAATAAACATTTACACTTTTGTAAAAATTGCTCCAATCTCTTTTTATTCTTAGTGATGAGATAAAAAAAAGAAAAGGTAAATTCTATACACCAAATGTTAAATTGTTAATAATACCCAGAGCAAAAAAGGAGGATTTTCGCAAGTTTTTTTATTGTTAGATTCCAAACGATACAATAATATCCCTGTTGATATGCAAACTCATATAGCAACGTTTTCACACAAAAAAGTTAAAATATTACCTACCTGCTTTTAGTTTAATTTTGGGAATTGTATTGTTCATTTTTAAATAGTACGACGCCTTACCTTATTTCACTGTCATGTCTATTTTGTATTGTTAATTTAAAATATGTTTTGCTTAGTTCTATTCTCTCGCAAGGACTCCTAACAATCCTTTGAGTGTTCTGTATCCTATTCGTTTTTTCTTCTTGTTAGTAAAGAATAATTTAATTAAAGAGGGTCCCCTAATATCAAAGCTGCACTTTGGCAAATAAAAGTTTTGCAATACGAAAACCCATTTTTTTTATTGAACCTGAAATAGACCTTTTGTCAAAAAAAATCCCGTAAATTTACTTTTAAAATTGACGATTGAGTTTCCAGAATACATAGCCTTAAAAAGAACTGAAACTTTCGGTGGCAAATGCTGTAAATTTCGGTTAACACTTTATACACTGAATTAAGACTTAAATTTAACTATTTGCTGTTGCCTATTTTAATTGTATCTATGCAATTAATAATAATACATTATGATACAAAATATAGTTGTAACATAAGATACACTTTTGGTGAATTCATTTTCGTTTTTCTTCCTTCCTATTTATAATAATCAGATTACACTGGCCAACAACAAAAATTTTTGGAATGAAAAGTTTTACTATTTAAGTCTTTGATGTTTTTAACTGAATACTGCAATAATAAAATACCCACTATTACGCATTTTCCCTTGCACGAGCAATGAAAAGAACAACGCTTTTGCGCATATAATAAAATTTTTTAAAAAATTTAAAGGAAAATTTTTCCTTTTAAATTTCTCAGTGATAATGAGTATCCGCTATCGTCTACTCAGGGGACACTAATTACGGTGAACACTGGACTAATTACGAAAATGTGTAATTACTCTTTAAAAATAGACTAACGAAATTACTTATGAAGCATTTTAAAAATGTGGATAAAAGTAGCACAAATAGATGGGTTTCTTTTAAACCATTTTTCTTTAGATTTGTGGTGCCAAATTTGCCTTGATTTTCTACCCTTTAGATTGACAATAACCCTTATATATTGTGTGAAAACAGTTCTAAGTAACATTTACTATAACAAAAACCTACTTCTTTAGATTCTTTATGAGGGGCTGGTGAAAAACAACTTATTCAGATCTAGTGCGAGTTTAATTTAACTCAACTAAATAATATTTAGAGGCCCACTGGCTTAGTGGTAGTGCTTCAAATTGCCACACCACAGGTCTGGGTATCGAGTCCCGGATTGGGCAAGGTTGACTCAGCCTTTCATCTCTTAAGTGAATTAATAAAATGAGTCCAAGCATTCTTGGGAACTAAACACTGGGGGTTCCGCGTGAGGCTGACCACCTTACCGGGACACATGCCTAGCACCACAGAACAATTGGTCACGTAAGCTGAAATGGGCCCCTTGACCCAATAACGGCCTGTTGCGCCGACGAATTTAGTTTAGTATTATTTAATGTAAGAAAAAAACTGTTTTAGATTCGTCATGTCAAGTCCTTCCACCCCTACTCCCGAAGACCTGTTCGAGAGGGACGAATTCCTGAAGACGTGTGGCGACAAGATGCATTGGGGAGACCTCAGTGGTAAAGTTGTCATGGACGTTGGCTGCGGGGACGGGAAGTCGAGTTTTGGAATTTTATTTTCCAGGTTTTTTTTTTTTTTTTTTTGCGATTAGTTACATCATAAATTTAGATTTTTTGCATTTTGCATTTTTAATATGCTTCTTTTAAAAAATATCTTTCTCATATCTGCCAAAAATTATCAATACATATCCAGCTATAAACTTATGCTAGCAAAACTGGAATTTTTTTTTAATTAGTTAATATTAAATTGGCCGAGTGGTTGTGCTTCGCATTGCCACGCCACAGGTCCGGGGATCGAATTCTGGACTGGGCGAGGTTGACCCAGCCTTTCATCCCTTGAGTGGGTCGATAAAGTGGGTACCAAGCATACTTGGGAACTAAACACTGGGGGTTCCGCGTGAGGCTGACCACCTACCGGGACATATGCCCTAGCACCACCCCAGAACCCTAGGTCACGAAAGCTGAAATGGGCACTGCAGGCCTTGGCCCAGTAATGGACTGTTGCGCCGGGGAGTTTAGTTAAATATTAAATATATTTTTTATTAGTCGAATTCATCTCATGGTATATTTTTGACATAGTCGAATTCATCTCATGGTGCCATCTGAGGGCTTTATGACATGCCTTGGGCAGGATTGCGAACTGCCTTATGGGATATTGGTTCAAAAGTGGCTTCGCCTTTTCTAATAGGGTTAGATCTGCTACTTTCTATATCTATGGTCCAATAGGCTATACTTTCTGAGGGGCCTGGAAAAAGGCAAAAATATCTGGTTTTTTTCACTGCAAAAGTTTTTAATTCTTTTAATTATAATTAAGTTTAAGGATTAGGTATATTCTTGAAAAGATGTCAAAGTATAATTTCCGGCTGAAAAATCAGAATATCAATACAAATTAGTTATTTTTAGAATTATTGTTATTGTTAGCAAAACTTTTGCATAAATTGCAGAAAAAGCAGGGTCAAACGATTTGAAGGTTAACCAAACTCCGTTCAATCGGATCGCCGCAACTTGTCAATTTTTTTCCCCTTAAAATGACTTGTTTCGTTAGCAACTACCTAGCCGGATAATGCTGATTAAAATAGTAGGCTAAAATAGTTTCTACCGAAGTCTAAACTAAATTACTGATTTTCTAGGTTTAAACAACTGAAAGTTATGGATATCATTCTGCAAACTCATCTTAATTCTAGAAAATCATCGTTTCAGTCATTAGTAGAAGATTTAAAGCAATAATATGAATTTTTTTTAATAGAAGGGTGTCATGCCGCGGAGGTTACCTTCACAGGTTCTGATCGTACTCCAGAAACCACATAAACTCGTTCTGGTGTGGCTAATTAGGTTAAGGCGTTTTGTCACTGAGAATGCGTTCCGGGGCTACATACACGCCTGAGAAATCCTATAGACGGATCGTGCTGGGCAAAAACATCCTCCAATAAATAACATCGTGTATATTCTACTGGTGAAGGTTAAATCTGTAGTGGTTCTAAGCTATGACGCGGGGCTGGAGAGCCCAGTCGGTTAGGCGTTGTACGCCTTGCATGCGAAAGGTCTGGGAATCGCCAATAACTGCCGACCTTTAAACGTCCCGTACAGCCCAAAAATGGCCGACGAATAATACTCCGTGTAGAGGGAGTGCACGTTAAATATGTTTCCAAAGTCCCAACGATACGCACGATGCCGCCCTTAAAGTTGCTTTGGATGCCTACTCATGTGTCGGCTCGTCACTTGATTGTGGTTCTATAATTGCGACAATTAGCGCCAATAGACCTTGTGTTAGCTCTACTGCGACAATAATCTAACCCTACCTACCTCCAATAAATAACATCGTTTATATTTTACTGGTGAAGGTTAAATCTGCAGTGGTTCTAAGTCATGACGCCGCATACGATTTCGCATAAAGTTTTGTTTTATGCCATCTTGATTACCAGCTATAAAAATAGCATTCTGCAGCTCTCCGTTCGACGTTAATTCAACCAAGCTTAACTATTTGCCAGCCTCGTAACTTGACTGCGGTTAGAAACTAACTCGTAGCCAATAGCTCTCATGTTGACGTCATTTCAACAAACCCCTGTAGTCATTTACTCTGCCGAAAGCCCAAACTTAAAACTTGTTTTTCCTTTGTAAGATTATATACGCAGCGAAACAAACTTACAGGGTGAAAACAGATTTACGCAGTATGCACCATCTTTTTTTTTAAATAATGATCGAGAGTTTTTTCTTGCAATGGGAGTGTCATTCCCTCTCACAGTGTTAATTATGCCCCATAACTTATTTATTCAAATTTTACTCTTATTTTGTGTTTGAATGGGTTTTTTTTTTATATTACTGTAAAAAATTATCAAGAACTATCACTCCTAATCATTTGCGTCGCAGCTGATTTATTATTTGCTAAGAGTATCATGTATGTTACAACATACAAAAAACAATTTAAAATACTTTTTTGGATTAACATAGACGCTCTTTGGTTTGGAGACCCGCGATTATTGTAGCTCATACCCCCATAAGGGGAGTCTAATTTTTCTAACTTAAGGAACATTTTTCTCAGGAACTGTATTAGATATCGTAATGAACATTTTTATAGTTAATTGCATATAGTTCTTCGATTGAAACTCGAAGTTTTTATATATTATATTTTATATGGATATTTCAAAGTATAAAAAAAATACTTTTACAGTCATTTTTTTCAAAGTATGTATGAAAAACACAAAAAAATCCGATTTAATATAATTTTTTTGAGCAGAGATATTTAAAACTATTCATTTTAAATCAAAGAGCTATTAATGGGGAAGAAATAATTAACTCAAAATATATTGATATCTTTTATAGTTCCAGAAAAATGTTACTAACTCTTGAAAAACCTTTTATTTCAGGAAACGCAAAATAAATTTAAGGTTTAGGTAAGAGCTGATGTTCATAGTTTCTCAGAATTGCTTATTTAAAGAAACCACTAAACAGAAATCGATAATCTTAGTCTTACGTTAAAGCTAAAAATATGTAGAATTTAAAAAACAGAGAGAAAATCGAATTTTTTTCACCCAAACACCCATCCGACTCCACTTAAATATGCTCCGAAGTTCCAACTCCGCGTACGATGTCGCCCTTAAAATTTGGTTTGGGTGTCTATTCAGCAGTGTTTGGCAAATTTTAATAGAAAGAACAATTAAAGATTAACAATTAATTAATTGGTTAATGTAACCACAACAAATTTCAATTCATCCATTGTAATTGTAAAAAAATACAATTAATAATTACTTGTTAACTATAGTGGTAACAATTAATCAATTTTCAATTGTTTTATTAATTTTAATTAAAATTAACAATTAAATATTTTCTCTTATTCGTCTAAAGTCTAAGACTTACAGCTTAATTTTTCTATATATTTACTCATTTCGTTTTAATGCATAAAATTAATCTTTAGTTTTATTTGTTTCATAAAACAACTAAAAAATTTTATTGCAATTATTTTAATTGAGTTACAATTGGTATATGTTCCTCAAATTAATTTAATTACAAGGTGAAATTAAAAGTTCAATTGCTTTGAATTTAATTGTAATTAATTTAATTGTAATTAATTTAATTTCAATTATTTTTTTTAGTTAGTTAACAAGATAGTTGACAAATTAATTGATTAATGCCCAACACTGCTATTCAGGTGCCGGCTCATCACTTGGCTGGGTTCTAAATCACTTGGCTGGGTTCTAAATCACTTGGCTGGGTTCTAAATCACTTGGCCGTGGTTCTGAATTAAACCTTCGGGCTACAAGTATTGCTGCAATGTGATGCAAATTCAACCAACTAAGAGAACCAACCGTCCATTTCCAGACACACCATTGTACGCTGGGAGAACCAGATCGACAAGGTAATCTCTGTCTACTGCCTACATCAGTCCCGAGACCAGAAGACGGCCTTCCAGCACATCTACAACATACTGAAGAACCGGGGGGAGGCCGCTATCATGTTCAGTCTGCAGTCGGGGTTCTATGATTGGTTCACGGACATCACCAGTCACCCTAGATGGCGGTTGTATACGGAGGTAATGTGTGTCTTATAAATCAGTGGCTATTTGGTTCTAGTTACCTACCTGGAGTAGTGACAACTTTATATACTTATAAGGTATTCTTGCAAGGTATACACTCTCAAAAATGAATGCTCAAAAACGACGAAATTTTCCTTAATTTTGACGATTCCGTTACTGGCAAATGCTAAGAGTTTTCGTTTCCTCAAAGTGAGGAAATTTGAATCGTCATTTTTATGAGGATTTGAATGTCGTCTAATCTAAAGAAATATTTCGTCATTTTTGAGCATGCGAGCACAACAATGAGATTCAGTTTACTCAAAATCAAGATACTAAATCGTCAAATCACGATCGTAAAAGTGAGGATTCGCGTTTACTCAAAAGTCACGTGATAGCTTGACGAAACAATCTTCAAAATTAACGAAATGAGGCTTGAGGATTCATGAATCGTCAAAAATGAAAGTGTTATTTCTGAGAGTGTAGTGAACGGAAGCTGACATGCTTATAAGTATGTCAGCCTCCGTTCACTATACCTTGTCTATTAACTATGCAAGCCTCGAAAAGACTTTCTTCCCCCATCCCTTCGCATGGTAGGAAACGAGGAGAGCATCGCTTTTCCGAACCTAACGCGTTTTTGGTTCTGTTGAGAGGTTAACAATCCGAACAGTTCAAACCCAAGTAGGGGGCTGGAGAGCCCAGTCGGTTAGGCACTCGCCTAGCATGCGGAAGGTCCCAGGTTCGGGTCCGGGCATCGCAAAAATAACTGCCGACCTATAAACGGCCCGTGCAGCCAAAAATGTAAGACGAATAATACCCCGTGTAAGGGAGTGCACGTTAAATATCCTTCAAAGTCCTAACGCTGCGTACGATGTCGCCCTTAACGGTTGCGTTGGGTGCCTATTCAGGTGTTGGCTCGTCACTTGACTGTGGTTCTAAAATACGACGCCCGTTGCCGATAGCCCTCGTGTAGCTCCAGTGCGACGATATTTCAAACCTAACATCAAACCCAAGTCGGGTGGGGAAAAAACACGCTCACACCGTTTCGAAGAAAACCACATTGTGGTGGAGGAAAATGCTTTCGAGGCTCGCATTTTTGATATACAAGGTATAAGATAGTTGTTGTAGTGAACGCACGGTGGGTTGCTATTATTGGCTTTGGAGGTTGGAGGTTATTGAATATGAACCATAAGCCAAAACGACTATCGATGTCTTGACTCTGTTTGCACTGTACAAGTCGATCAGTGTTGGGAAAATTTTAATTGCAAGAACAATTAAAGATTAACAATTAGTTAAACAGTAAATGTAACAACAACAACTAGCAATTCATCAATTGTAATTGCGGAAAATTACAATTACAATTATTTAATTGTTAATATTAGTAACAATTTGCAATTAATTGTTAACTTGTAGTAGTAACAATTAACAATTAATTAATTTTCAATTGTTCAGTTAATTTTAATTAAAAATAACAATTAGCCACTTTTTATTCGTCTGAAGTCTAAGACTAACAGCTTAATTTTTCTAAATCTTTGCTCATTTCGTTTTAATACATGAAATTAATTGATAGTTTTAATTGTTTCGTAAAAAAAAAAACTAGAAAAGTTAATTGCAATTATTTTAGTTGTGAGTTACAATTGACATAGGTTAGTGAAATCAATTTGAATGCAGGGTGCAGTTAAAAGTTCAATTGCGATTAATTAAATTGTAATTAATTTAATTGCAATTACTTTTTTTTAGTTAACAATATGGTTGACAAATTAATTGATTAATGACAAACACTGAAATCGATACTGAGCTACTCTGTTTGACTATATTTGGATTTTTAGCTCCTACAATACGTTTTATAAAGTAAACAGCGGAAGTTTATATCGTCCGTTTGACTGTCAGTCTCCCACTTTAACTGCCCTAACTGCTTCAAACAACTAAAAGACAAGAATTGCAAGACATTTTTTTTTATCTTGGAATAAACACAACATAAAATAGTTTTTGATAAATTTTTTAAATTCCACATGGTATAGTCCGACCACGCTAAGTTGGCAATCAAAATATTTACATTGTGGACCAGTCCACTTCGAAAAAAGGTAAGGAAGGTTTTGGGCAAGAGTTACTATGTTTGGCGATTCATTGCTTTTGGGCGCATATTTCTTTAAGGTTAAGAAACAGATTATTAAGGGGTCACAGGAGTCTTAAAAATGTGTAAAGAAGATACTACAAAGCATAGTTTGATCTTTCATGTCATTTTTGAACTACTCAATGTATGAGTATAATTTTTTATATGTAATTCTACAGGATTTATTTATTATAAAACAAGTTTTAAAATTTATGAAACTTTAGCCAAAACTAAAATAAATGATATTAAACATGAAGCTATTTGAACACATTGTGATTAGGCTTGCGCGGCAAATTGTGAGGTCAAAATTGAAAAAATGACCAAGAAAATGACTTTGTATTGTACAAATATGTGCAAACAAACACTTATACCTAAATTCTCAGCTCAATTTTAATTAGAAATTATTTTAAGAACTTTTTTCTAAAAAAAATAATAAAAAATTTCGGCAGAGGCTTCCATTTTGAAAAAATTTAAAACATTATGTACGATATTCTTTTCCTTCGCATGAAGTATCGTTCTTTCATTAGACATTATCAAATATGCACAGATATTAATCGATTATTGATCAAGTCAAATAAACAAAGAAATTCAAGTGTAATCGTTAACCGCTACTAGCAATCAACAACAATCCTCTATCGCCGATAACTGATGTGTAGCTCTAGTGTGATAGATTGAACTAGACCAACAATCTCCTCTTCTCGCCAAACGCGTTGAGCTGGCAACCCTTTTTTCTTCTGCTTAAAAACCTCAATTCAAAGTGGAATCGTCCACAATGTAAATATTTTGATTGCCAACTTAGCGTGGTCGGACTATACGAATACTTTTGACTGCGACACTGTACACATGTTTAGAAAGGAAATATTTATCTTCAAAAACGGTAACTGTTAGAAAGTTTAAAACTCATTGTACATTCGTTCAATTAGTTTATTATATGCTATGATGTCTTCGAAATAATTGTAATTTATACTAAAATGATAATTATCTCATAATATCGGGTTTTTATTCAATATTTCTAGGGCATTCTTACGCAAAATCCTGAATCTCATGAAAAGGAATATGGATCCGACCACTACAAAGAAATATTTGAAGAAGTTGGATTTACAGTTATTGTATGCCAAGAAGATCGCAGTACTTATACTTATAGCTCTGATGAGGAGCTGAAAGGTAAATCAATTTCATTTTGGCTAATACCTGAAAAATATTATAAATCGAAAGGATAATGTAAATCGCACATGGAAAATAAGAAATTTCAATAAACAATCTAAACATAATTCGATTTTTTTCTGCTTTGCTATTTGTGGTTCTAATGCGACGTGATTTTTTTTTTGTATGAAAGGCAAAGGGCGTTACGAACTGGATGAGTCGGGAAAAGGCTGGAAAAGTTTTACCGTTAGGTAAAGGAACTAAAGAATTTTGCTTTGACCAAAAAAAATCAGGACTAATTTACGCATAGTTATTAAAGAGAATAAAGCGGTCCATGCATGTGCGCAGTAACGCACAAAAGAAGCAGGCTAGAGCGGTGCATCTTGGGATACCTCAGTGCCAGTTTCCACAGTTTCAGCTACTATATGTTATGCGCAGTAACTCAAAAAACTGCTAAAGCGGTGCATCCTGGGATACTTCAGTGCCGGTGTGTTATGCGCAGAAAAACCTGACAGCCCTGCTTCAAACCATTTGAACTGACAGGCCCCTCTACTCCTCGGGGCCCCTCTACTACGGGGCTGGGGAGCCCAGTTGGTTAGACACTCATCTAACATGCGAAAGGTCCCAGGTTCGGGTCCGGGCATCGCCGAAATTACTGCCGACCTATAAACGACCCGTGCAGCCAAAAATGTCCGACGAATAATACCCCGTGTAAGGGAGTGCACGTTAAAATATCCTTTAAAGTCTTAACGCTGCTTACGATGTCGCCCTTAACGGTTGCGTTGGGTGCCTATTCAGGTGTCGGCTCGTCACTTGACTGTGGTTCTAAAATACGACGCCCGTCGCCAATAACCCTCGTGTAGCTCTAGTGCGACGATAATTCAAACCAAACCTCCTTCCTAACTCTATTAGTTTACGTGAATTTTTCTTTCAGCCGCCATTTTTGCAAATTGCCCGATGACACAGAACATCCCTGAGGAACTCATGCAGGAGTTCCAGGAAGACTTGTACCAAGCTTTCCTGAGGCACAACCGTCGGGACAACTTGGGCAGACCGTGCGTGTGGAACATTAACCTCATAGCGATGCTGAAGAAAGTCTATCCCATTGAAATGCCCTCTACGGAAGTGTGATACTAGATGCATTTAGGTTGCATATCTTATTTGTCTCCAGAGCTTTTGCGCATGATTTTAATTGTATTTTGTGAATTTAATGTCATATTTGTATTTGTAAGATAGAATTTTTTAAAAAAAAATCGGTTTACTAAATCTGTATTTTATTGTAAATTTATATTAGAAATAAATAAGTTGTGTTTTTTCCAAGGATTTGCGTTTCATTGTCCTCATATTAATACACCAGCATTTTTTTTTCACTTGATCGATACATAGTGGAAAAGTCAGCTATTGAAAATTAATGTATGAGTTGATGAGTAGAAGGCTTAATGGTACATGAATTTTTGAAAAATAAAAGCTCCCTCAAGAGAGGCGTATGGTTCCCCCCTGTAGAGATATTTTGTCGCAAACAGCCCTCGTGTAGCTCTAATTGCCGAAAATTCAACCTAACCTAAGGAGAAATAGAATAGTTTTCCATCACTAGCACATACTATTTTTTTCAATGATTGATTCCGAGTTGGAATAAAGTCACACTAGAGCTACCCGAGGACTTTCGGCGACGGGCTTCGAAATTTAAAACCAGTCAAGGTGAGTCGACATTTAAATATAGGCACGAGGCACCTAACGCAACTTTTGAGGGCGACATCGTACGTGGCTTCGGACTTAGGATCATAACGTGCACTCCCTCTAAACTATGAATTTGTCGGATTTTTTCGGCTTCGCAAACCGTTATTGTTTCCGAACTTTTTGGCATGTTAAGGTTTTGATAAATCCCACGTGTGCGTAGCAAAAATTCTTGTACAATATTGCTGAAAATCTATTCTTAATCATTGTTTTACTTAACTTATAAAAACACTCTAAAAAACTTAATGTGTACGTATACACTTGAATTTTTTTTAATATTTCACTTGAAAATCAATTTTTTTATATATATAAATTATAAGTGTATGAGGGTACGTGGCCGCCCCGGCGGCTCAATCGTTAGGATGCTAGCCTTTGGAGCTGCTGGGTTCGGGTTCGAATCCCGGTCAGGCATGGATGTTTGTGACCGTCTATAAATGTTATTTGTCTATGTGTTTGTGTCTTCTCTCTTTGTGTGTCTCTTGTGCTTGTGTCATTTCTGGGGTTTAGTACAATAGACTTAAAGTCGCAGTGCTTGGCGATCTTGCCCCCCACCAAGAAAGTCATAAGGGTACGTGCAAAAATATTTTTTAAAATTTTGAAATGTTAATTAGCATGTTTTTTAATCACTTATAACTCAATATCTAATTAACTTGGATCTTAAAATTACCAAGCAAATTAATCACCAACTCATTCAACTTGCGCATTAAAGTGCATGAATAAGTTATACCAAGTACGTGGCTCTTTTAGTTTAATTAGTTAAAAATTTTTATAATATAAAACATTAAAAAAAATCCGATTTCTTAGAAAAAAATTACTTTGGCATGTAATATAAAATTAATCTAAAAACCAAATCTTTTTTGAGGTTCATGCCCTTTCCCCCACTTATTCCACTAGTAAATAAACAATTCATTTGGCAAAATGTTAATTTTAACTTCAGTTATCATTGGTTTAAACAAAGTAACATGAGAAAAATGAAGTTTTGAGAACATTGAGTTTAAGGGGGTTCAGTAGGTTGTATATCGGTAATGTTAAATTGGCCAATTGCAATGTACCTTTTCACAATAACTACTGATCAAATCATCTTGAAATTTTCTGTGTGTGTTATAACAACCTTATATATTAATCTGAGGTTATAAGTTTTTTGTAAATGACTGTTAGATTTTTTAAAAATAAAATAAGTTTTCAAGTACCCAAAAAATAGTGAAATTTCTCACTTTTTTGCCCCATAAAATTTTTTTCACTTCAGTTTTATTAAAATTTATAACTTCAGATTAATCTATACTATGTATTACATCATATAAAAAAAAATTTACGAGAAAACGCAGTTTTTGAGAAAAGGTACATCGAAGTTCAAAAAAATAAAGTTCTGAGAAAAACGTGTTAAAGTTTTTATTGTTAACCAATTTCCTTACGAAGCCATGACATTAAAATGGCTTTTAATGTCAAAAATATTTTTCCAATCGTCTTGATACTTTGTGACATTATTAATAAAGGTTGTAATCATATTTTAAGCCAATAATTTTTGTTTTGATTTTTTCACCGATTTTTGGGTACTGAACCCCCTTAAAGATTATAAAAGCTAACTTTCGTGATTTGGAAGATTAGAAAAACCTCTAACTTTTTATTAGAGTAAAGTACCAGTACAAAGTTTCCATCATTTTAAAGAGGAAAAATTGAAGATTCTAATGGACTTAGAAACAAAAAAAGCATAATTGGTTATTTTTTTTTAGCTTTTTCTAGTGTGTATTGTATTTCTATAGTGTTTAAACAATTTTAAAAGCACAAACGTAGGACTTTCACTTTTCTTATCAATACCTTGTGACTCATGCTTGGAGTTTTCACATGAAGAGGCTATGAAAATTTCACACCTACTTTTTTGAAAATTCATAACCTCTGATGGAACAGATGGGGATAGTTCCACCACAATCACAGATCTATCAGTTTGGAAACAATCGGTAAAAATTGTGGATGCTACTTATTAAAAACTATTCAATTTCTCCATAGATTAACATTTGGGGAATTTTGTTTTCAGATATGTTCCCTTAAATACATTTTAATGCTCTACCTTTTTAGAAATGCGCTAAATAGAAAACAATAAAAAAAATCTGAAAAGGGTAGTTTGCATTGTAATTCACTGAACATGTCAGCTAAACTTCTGTTTTTTAAACAAACAAGGATTTCTCAAACTGTTCTCTGTTTAACTTTCAACACTAAACATTTGTAGATAAGGAAGTGATAGTTTTGTTGAGATATAGACTGCAACAGCGGAAACACCAAATAAAAAAACTAGTACTAAATGCAGAAGAAATGTGACAACATAGAATATACCACTACACGAAATGACCCCATTTCGAAGATATAAAATATTTATTAAATATATATACACGGTACACGTTAAAAATACAAATCCAGGTCTAACCATCAAAATCACTAACTTAAATACAAAGGCTGAAATATGGGCTCAGAATGATTCACATAACTTCCATCTCCATGCTGTGGTTGCTCTCTTGGAATATCTGCTTCAGGGGTCCGTTGCTGTCGTCAGGGTTTTCAATCTGCTTCTCAGACATGGAGTTGCCAGAATTAGTCTGCATGCCCTCCACTCCAGGGTTGTCATCCCAGTCGATTTTGAACCTGGTAACTCTCGGGGAGGTCGCGAGGATGTTTCTTTGGAGCTGAAAGAGTTTCAGATAGTTAGGGTCCGTAAAATGTTGAATTCAGAATACAAATTTCGAAGTCCACTTCTTGTTATTTTCAAGTTAGCAGCATGAACTATGTAAAATGTGAGTGCAATACTAAAAAGTTCTAATAATATGTGCGGCGCAGCATCTATTTCAACAAAAATTTTGCAATAATTTTGTGATGCATAAAGAAGCTTTTCATGGACTTGGTTCACTTGTAATAGGTACGCATTTCCTTTTTAAGATTGTATAGTTTTTATAAAATACATTGTATGTCTGTCTGCTTCAGTTGCTACTTAATGTCAGTTCATACTGGAAATACAAATCAAAACGGAAGTGGGCTACTTCAGTTAGCACATTTAAAGTTTTTAAAATATTGTTTCTAATATACGAGTTTCTAAATATCAAATTTCAGAATCAAAATGTATCTTTACAGTGGTGGCCAAAAGTGTGGACACTTTTTTAAAGTTTTATATTTTTCTACTTTGTGTGATTGCAGTATATATTAATTGTATATGAAATTAAACAATTGCATATATAATTAAAAGTAATTTAATCTTTATGAAGACCACTGTCTGCAGATCGCTGAAGCCATCTATGAGACCTTTGGTCCCATATAATCTATATCCATTCACACAACATTATCATCATCAAAGTAATTAAATGTAGAATTAAAAATAAATACAGTATTACAATATCTGTATTATAAATAAGTTATGCAACTAACAGTGTGATCCGCCTTAGTTTTGAAAGTCATTGAACCACCAACTTGTATTGCAATTTCAGCATAAGAGAATCCATTAATAGTTCTTGTTTGTTCAACTAAAATGAGCATAACTTTATTCGTAATACAGATACTTTAATTGTTTTTTTAATGAAATTCTACATTAAATTACCTTCAACTTAATATTTAAATGTTCGTATTTAAGCGTAATTTAATAGATGCAAGAGCACAGGTAACAGTTGAAACATATGAAACTTTCAAAAAGTGTCCACACTTTTGGCCACCACTGTAAATATTTTCTATATTGGTTTATCTTGAGATCCATAATAAAATATCGGGTTTTTAAGATACCCCTTTTTCTTTACAGTCAATAAAATATAATTAGTGTTGGGATTTTTTTTAATAACAAAAATTTGGTTTAGAATAAATATTTAAAGCTGCTTTTCACTAATATAGATGAAGCTAAATACCACAAAAAAAAAACATGATTTAAAATGAACTCTTAAACAATTAAAATATAATGAATAAACTGCAAACAATTGAAGAGCTTAGTGGAAGAATGTGCTAAGTAACAAAAAGGTGAAAGCGAGAAAATGAGCTTTAAAAATTTTTGTTTACACTCAGATATGTTAAAAAAAGGCACTTACAAAAGGTAAAAAGTATACTTTTATAAATTTATAAAAAAATGGGAAACTT
The DNA here is from genome assembly GCA_023701765.1 of Hylyphantes graminicola. Classification (NCBI taxonomy): domain Eukaryota; kingdom Metazoa; phylum Arthropoda; class Arachnida; order Araneae; family Linyphiidae; genus Hylyphantes; species Hylyphantes graminicola. The sequence continues at coordinate 26,488,207 of CM043120.1, read as the reverse complement.
GTTATCTCTAAAGGAGGGAATTACTTGTTCATTAACATAAAAATCTCATTTTTTAAAAAAATTTCACTTAGCATGTTCTTCCACTAAGCTTTTCATTATGAGATAGTGTGCAGAAATTTAGTTTCACTTGACATTTGAAAAGGGGCAATCTTACCATATCAAACTGTGGGGTAGTTGGTGGGTTTTCCCTCATTTCGGGGTCCGAATACTCATTGTTCACATAGTATCCCACCCTGATAAACTCCTTCGATCTGTACGAACAGGTCAAGAGGACAACAGTCACACCAACGGCATCTTGAACAGGGATTTTAGCAGGGTCCGGTGGATCAGCCTAAAGAGAATTGATTGGTTAACAGGGTTCATACTTTCAGTAAAATGCAAGGCTACATAAATACATAATTCAAAAATATATACCTAATCCTACATTTAATTTACAAATAAATTACTACTTAATTTACAAATTAACTAAATTCATTAATAAACAATATATAAAAAGTACATTAGAAGAAAAAACTAGTGTCTTCTAATCACATAAAAGAATATGGAGGGGGGTGGAGGGGTAAATTCTGAATGGCAGATAATTTATGTAATTTTTATGCAAATTCAATAACCTTAATTGACCTACAAATAATTGTAAAAATACTAAAACAATTCAAAGTTTTAATATGATTTTATAATAAAAACTGCAATAAATGACAAAAAATATTTTAAATGTAATTAGGACATTAAACTTTATATTTTGAGAGGAGACAAAAGAGGGGGAAAAAATGCCCGATTACATTGCATTAATACAATTTGACTTCATGAAGTTTAGTTGTCAAGCAGGATACTTTTAAGTCTCCTAGGTGGCACTTGTAGAGAGAGGACAAAATGGTGGTTACAGAATATTGTATATTCACACACATTTTTGAAGGGCAAGAAAGTTGATATTTTTAACACCCCTTGTATTATAAAAAATTAACATTTTAATCTTTAGATTTTAAATGGCACCAAGCCCATTAAATTCACAACAAGTCAAAATATTATGATATTATTAAATTATCAAGTCAATTTTAATACAAAAATCTAATCCAATGGTAGACAATATGTGGAAATATTTAGATGCTGACGGCAGGCTTGCCAACTTTGACGTTAGTTCAACCAACCAATCCACCAACTCTATGGGTTAATTGCTAAAAGATATTTATATGTGGGCTTGGACATTCATAAAATAGACATTAATCATTTTCAATCGCATATAATGGGGGCATTTATGTATAGATATTATTTTAGCAGCATTTTGCACCAAATTTAATTTAAATATTAAAGCTTTTACACATTACAAACAGCATTATAATTGATATGCATTTTTTCCAAATTAAGTAATTTATTAATTAATAAACTATAAATTAAGTCAAAATATAAGTTATGTTACTAAAATTTAAGTTCTTAGCAACTGCTTCTACCTGATATTGGAGGCGTTTGGTTTAAATGACTAGTTTTGCTTTTGTTTTAAGTCAAGTACTTGCTATACTCAATGCCAGTTTAAGTATTATAATAGCATTTTCGTACAATCTAAAAAAATAACTGTTTGAAATATTTCTTTACTTTAAAAAACATACCACTATGGAATATGTCACAGAAATAATTGGATCATCCCAGAAATTCATCAAAGTCTAGTTATTTTTGAATTTTGGACATTTTAATTTGACAATTGCACCAACTTAAAAATGCCTGGGACTTTTAGATAGCTAAGATAACCCAAACTGTGTTCCTTAAGCAACTAGAAAAACTGATAAGAAACTTTTTGTAAAAGATAAAGTATCAACCACTCAGAATGAGGCAATTTCTTGTAAACTAACGTTCTCCCCTGTAAATATATGAAAAGGATTTTTAGTTTCCACAGAAAGCTTACTTATATGTTGGCCATTCAAGAAACAAGAAAGGTTTTGGACGTCCAATGGTGATTTTATTAGTTCATATTAAATATTTAAATCATTAAAATGTAGCCTTTTATGGCTTTAAGAGAGGGCCACCAAAGCACATAGCCGCACATGTTGAGGACTATTTAGAAAGTGATTATTTTTAATGGTTGTAATAAGAGTGGATCAGAAGTGTAAACAAATTCTGCTGTGTCTGCAATTTCTATGGGAAAGAATTTATTGGCGCTTATTGGAACGTGGAAACTGTTTTATGGATCGGAAAGACATTAACCGAGAGTTATGAAGAAAGAACTACTATTTGTGTGGTTAATATTATAACTTTATAGAGATTTGTGTGATATAGCGAAATCATAATCACTGGCACAGCAAGAGATTAAATTTCAAAATAAGGAAAGTTTTTAAAAAGCAGAAATAACTATTTCTAGCAAACCACATACACTAATCAAAAGTGGATGTTAAACTAAAGTTGCACACTTCCAATTGCTGATTGAGACCAGTTTTAGGGTTACCAAAATGCGAGATGACACCAAGCTCAAAGGCTTATAACAATTATGAGAATTACTTGTTCCTTTAAAATATTTCATGGTAGAAATATACTGGACGGTAACCATTGTCGAACTTTCCGAAATCGCGCCAAAAGTCCGTATTCTGGGGACTTTCCAAAACCAGAAACCCACACGAAATTAGCAAATAGCGGTCAGAAAGGGTTGCCAGAAAAACTTCATTGTTGCGAAGTCAAGGAATTCAAACCATCTGTCAAAGGTTACCGTACAGTAAATCTGATCCTGTTTCATGTTTAATAAGAATGAAAAAATGCTTGAAAAATTGACTTTATACCTGAAATACAAACAGATGTCGTCCCTCTGGAACAGGACCCACAAACACGCTATCTAAGGTCTGGTCGTGATCTTCACTTTCAGCAGATCCAACATAGATAATCTTCCATTCAAGATCTAAAAGACAAACAATAAACCATATTTTAAATTTTGTTACCAACACCTATTTACAGAAGTTTTAAGAATGAGATTGCAGCAATAAAATGTTCAGTTTTAACTGACTTGCAAGTTTACGAACAATTAAAATTTCAAGCCAAGATGCAAAAACAAAACCTATTAAAGAACTGTGTCAAATCAAAGAACTGTGTATACAATTACTGTTTAACATTAAAAACATATGGGATACAAATATCTAAAACAACATAATACATCAATTTATGAACTAAAAGTCGACCAACATAAGATGATTTCAGGAGTAGTACGACGTACGCGAATGACTAACAAGGTAAACAACAACAGTGGTAGATGGACAAATAAAGCCCTTAAATTAACTATTTTAATTAAACATTTTTTAATCAGGACAAAATACCTTCTTTTAAGTCTTCAATACATTCGAAAGTGACTTCGAATTGAAAAGGGTTAAAGAATGGAGAAGGATTATCTAGTACAACAACGTTGATGACATGTACTTTAGCCATAACTTTAAAAGTGTGCAAATGGTTTTATCTTTTGACACTATCACAAGTTAAGAACTTTGTACACGTTCCTGAAGATAATATAGGCTAAAGTTAAGCTTGTAAAAGTTTTAAAACTAAAACGTAACCAAGGAAGCTACAACTTTTCTTGCTTGACGAAATCTTCTCCAAACTGGCGGGAACCATAAACGGAAAATGATGCCAGATTTGAAAAAATGTCAAAGTAGAATGGCCTATCGTTAGCATTGAGCTATTTCGAAACTGAAACTGAATATTTTTTTTCAAATATATGATTTTTCTAGAAGAAAACTATTTAAATGATACTTAAAAATACATAAAATGTCCTTTAAGGTTTATTAGAATATCTAGAAAATGCAATCATATAAACCAAATAAAGTAAGTAATTTTATGAAAATTTGATTTTTTCTTCAATCTGGCATTAAATTTGTTATCAAAGGAAATGACATAATAATATAATGTAAACATGGCGATGTCATTCCAGGTTAGCACCATATTTTAAATACTTTCTAGCTTTTATACTACTTTTTATGTATTGCGTTTTTATTTTTGAAATTAGCCTACTGGTTTTTAATATCTGCTTAATTGTTTTGAGCCTGTGTTAAACTGAAGTCTTAGAAGTTACGCAACTAAGTTGATTAGAGAAATAAACATTTTTGGGTGTTATGGTCTGTTTGATTTCGGAAGAAATTCTTTAAAGTCCTATGAAAGACTAACAGTGTGTGAAATATCATTAAGTTAACTAAATTCTTTAAGACTACAATTATATATATTTATTCAAAACGCACTCAAAGATGACCTCAGCTCAGATCTACGTAATATATTACGTTTATTTTGATTAACTATACTTCTTAATATTGTTTTTTTAATGACATAAACTATTTTGTTTTCATGTACTTAACTGGTTGTAAACATTGTTATGTTTTATACAATTGTTCGCAATATGACTATAATTATAACAGGAAATTAAAGCCCTAATTGGAAAATTCATAACTTGAAATGAATCATGTTTCTAAAATAGCACTGTTCATAATGTTGTCATTATTTTCCCAATCAATCTTACAATGTTAAGTTGCAATAAGAATTTAAGTTCCAAATTCTTCATCCTGAACAAAGATTGAAACCTCTTGAATACTGTGTTCGGATCAGATTTACTGTATGTGCAGTAACCCTTGTTGCGACTTTTTCGGATTTGGTGATAAATAATTTTTCGTGGAAACTGTCTGACTTCGACTGATGATTCGAATTATTTGACTTTGCAGCAATAGTGTTTTCCGGCAACCCTATTTAAAAGTTATATTCTCTTTTCGGTTGGGTTTTCGTTCTTTTGGCGCGATTTTGGAATTTACCCCAAAGGTTACCATACCGTAAATTTCTACCTGTGTTCTATTGTGATTCATAAAAAAATTATAAATCTTTCAAAAATGTTTTGAAACTGTCCCTTATGTAGCTTTCTGGGTTTTTCACTTAACAGGGCTTCAAGAAAAAGCCTGTTTCTTAAACTCAATTCAGGATTTAACCAAAAAGATTAAAGCCCTCAAATTTTTTGCCAAATTTGGTAACTGCCTTTTTTTCCCTAGGTACGAGCCTTATATGACTTCCAAGCCCAAGATGGAAGTGGAGAGCTAAGCATTGCTACCAATGAAATCTTGACTGTTACTAATCAGGTACAAAAAGATATTATTCGAAGATAGTTTAAATACAAACTATCTACTTGTGCATTAAAGTTAATGGCTGATTCCAAGCATAATTTTCCTTTCTATTGTGTAAGTCATGTGTGTTAATATGTGTGTCACTACAAGCATCTTTTAACATTAAATGAGAACAAAAAAAAAAGCTAAGTATTATCTTCATCTACTGTGAATAATAATGTAATATGATTTATTTAATTGTAATATTAAAATGTAATGTAATATTAAAAGTATCTAATGTAATATTAAAATTAATTTTTTTTAAAAATTAAAAAATATATTTATTAAGATTAGACTTAATATATTAGAAGCTCAAGTAGAGTATTCTATCTTAACTTATAGTTTGTTATAAATTTAACCATGACTAATGTTAATTTTCTTTAAAATTGAAAAGTGTATTTGAACTTCAATATTTTTTTTTAATGCATATGTTATAAATCACAAAGAAACTACACATTTAATAATTCAAATTTTTTTTAAAAAAAATACCAATACCAAGAAAAATTATGGGCAGATTCTAAGAGCATTTTCGTATTCCAAATGTATAAATGGTTATTTTTTAATACAAAAGTTGAAAAAATTAGTTTTATTTTCTGTTAATTTAGAACCAGATTCTTGCTTGCTAGTCTTGTTTAAAAATTTTAATGTCCTACATAAGTTTTGTTTAGACGGCCTCACTTGTGAGCGAAAACAGCTCTTAAACTTTTCTTAATTGCTCTTTTTGTTCTTTTTTTCTTAGAATGTTGGAGAGGGATGGTGGGAAGGTGTCAATAGCAATGGGCAGAAAGGACTCTTTCCTGCTGGATATGTCGAGGTAAGTTTATGCATATTTTATTTATGAAATGTTGAGTTTAAGGCTGCTCATCACCCCCGTCCTCCTTCGATCGGGCTTGCTAATGGTAAGTCTATGGGGAAAAAATGGTTTTTATTCCAAAAAAAGCAAAGAAATTATGGGAATATTTTGATGCGTTTTTTTTTTAATTCATAAAACTCCAATAAAGTTGTGCTTTTAGAGGTTATTATTTTTTTAAGATTACAAAAAGTAAATAACGTTTTTAAAAAAAATAACCTCTAAAAGAACAACCTTTTTGAAGTTTTATGAATTAAAAAAAAAACTGCATCAAAATATTCCTATAATTTCTTTGCTTTTTTTTTTAAATAAAAACCATTCCCCCCTCCCCCATAGACTTACCATTAGCAAGCTCGATCGAAGGAGGACGGGGAACGGGGGTGATGAGCAGCCTTAAGGTGGAATGGGCGCGCTGGACCGAGGGTCTCCAAAGCAAAGTGCATCAGTGTTAATCCTATTTAGAAAAAAAATTATTTTCTCTGCAAAATTTCTTCAGCTGTATTGAATATTTTTGCCAGCGGATTTTTGATGTTATAAATGCAGCTGACTTGCATGTCTCAACCGTCCCACCTTTTTGAAATTGGTTCAAATACTTTTTTAAAATTTTCAATAAATAATTTTACACAAAATATTGGAAGCAATTTCAAAAAGTGGGAAGATAGAGACCTGTAAGTTATTTACATTTATTATTTTAAAAAATCTGTTTGTAAAAATATTCAATACAGCCAGAGAAATGTGGCATAGAAAATAGTTTTTTTCCCCTTTGGATTAACTGTGAGGCACTTGAGTTCGGAGACCTGCGGTCCAGCATGCCCATTTCCCTTTAATATCGTTGATCAAATGACATAACCACAAATGTGCAAATCCTAGGGATCAGTGGTTTTTGAAAATGGTGGGTTTATCAGTATCCAGTTTTCCATCCCTGTGGTTTTGCCCATTCGTGGTTTTGTCATTTGACCGACAATATAGTAATAATTTAATTTTTTAAATATTAATTTACTAAAGGCATGCCAGGTAGAGTACCTGTTCTTATTTAGGTTAAAGAAGCAAACTATTAACATGACTGATATATTTTGAAATATTAACTTATTTACTAGATTTAAAATTAGAAAATTTTTATGTGCGGAAAATATTTATATGCGGTATAGTATTCTCTCTATTAAAACCCTTTAAATATTATAACACCTAAACCCTTTTTTAAATTGTCCATAAATTGTAACCTTGACATGAAACCACTCAATTACTATGCCATTCCCTCGCATAAAAAACACTGAGTTCACGTAGTTCCCACGTTTAAATCGACTCATTATCACTGCCACTCTACCCAGTCCTATACATTTATCTATATTTCTTACAAAGATGCCTTACTGTTCAATTTTCCAGCTCTCTGCCCGGGTCACAATATCTAGATTCTATCAGATATCTGCCCTTTTTTTCTGATAAAGTTCAGATGAATAGTAAGATAAAAATTCAAAAATAACAATCTAGAAAAGAAAATAGATTGACAAGTTCTTCAGTTTGCTTATTATGAATTAGATATCAAAAACAACTGTCCTTGTTCGTTTTAATCTTTTTAATCTTTTTTTTAATTAAATATCTACATTTTTTTATGACTGATGACGCATAATTTATTTTGCTTTCTTTTCTATGACAAACAAATGTTTCATGGAATCTGATGTTAGTACCTGAATGATATCAGTTATTTTTCAGGTGGTTGATTGTCAAACTGTCTGATATTAAGTATGACATATACATGTGTGGCATATCAATAGTACAATTGTGATAAATTGAAAAAGCACTTGTTTATAAAAGATGAATAAAAAAATCTTTAAATTATTTTGAGGTTAGTAGTTGCATGTAAATATAAGTCTTATATTTAAGAGTTTAAACTTTTTTGGTTTTGTTTTAAAGTTATGAAATGTGATTGCAAAATTCACCCACTCTTGTGAAAGAAAAACACACAAAAAAAATCAAATATTTTTTTTCAGTTAGTGTTTACATAACCTTTTGTAATGGACAAATTAAATTAATATATCTGTCAGAATGTTTATTGCTCTGAGTTATGAAATTCTAGTGAATTTTGTAACTTTCAAGGAATTTTTTTTTAACTAGATAAACTTAATTATATTCTATCATTTTGTAAAAAAAAATTAGCCGTCATTGTTAATTTGACAATTTCTGAGAATTTCTAAAATTTTGTAATTTTCTGTTAATATTAATTTATAAATGCCTCATTTGTTGCTTATAATAATTATAATAATGAATTGTTGCTTATAATGTATTCCTTATATATTTTGCCAATAAACTTTTTTCAGCCAGTAAAATTGAAAATTTAATATAATATAAATTTTAGGGAATGGTTAATTTATAATAATATAATTCAAAATATGTCTCATTTTTCCTACCTTATTAATTTACATTATCTGTGTTACTTTTTTTTATCAATTTCATAATTAAAATAGAAAAATAATTTTCAAATATTTAACTAATTTTTTTCAAGTGATTTCTAGAATTTTTTCTGCCCTACAGGACTAATGCCATGTTATACAAAATACAGTGTAGACAAGTCGATTCAAAAATCCGAAACTTTTAACAAGCGACAGCTAGTTATATTAGAATTGAATAACAAAATTTAAATGCAAAATGGCATGCAGTTTGTTATAAATTATAATTTTAATTATATATATTTTAAAGTTTACATCCGTGTAGTGGTGCCATCTGTTTATAAATATTTTGAAAAATAATAATTAAAACGAACTACATCTCATTTTGCAGTTAAATTTTGTTATTTAATACCAATCAAACAAATTGAGTTGTTTCTTGTCAAATTTTCAAGTTTTTGAATCAATATTCTTCACATACTACTGTCTTCAGTAGAATAGCATGCATTATAGCATTCAGTAGAATGTATTAGCCCTATGGTACAGAAATTGGCTCCGCCCCCTTTATTAAAACTGCTTACAAAGTATAAATATTTTATTACTACTGCCTTACATCTTTGATCTATATGACATTGATTTTTTAAGCATTAACTGATAAGATAATGATTTTTGTCTCTTAGCAACTAAAGTTTATCACTGATTAAAAGCATTGTTTAAAATGTTCTTATTAATCAAAATTGATTAAGATAATCCTTATATCTCTAGAAAGATACTTATTGTTTAATAATAGTTAACTTCATAGCAACATTCACGTTTCAGAGGGTAGTTTATTTGTCAATAACAATGAGTTTTCGAAGTTTTGATGGAGAATTGGTAATTATATGATAGTATTATTGACAATTTTAATGCAGATTTTTTACTGTAAACTCAAATTTTATAGAATAACTTGGGTCACAGTAAAAAAAATTAAATTTTAGCTTTCAAGTCAATATTTATGTAACTTAGTGTTTTGTTGCAATACAAAATCTTTTATGAAATGAAAGTTTACAACATTTAAACAGTATTTAATTTTTTAATAATACTTGTTTACTTTTATTTCAAAAATATATACTTTTCTACTTGGACTAACAATAATCCTAAAAAAAAAATGCCCTTTGTAACTTGAATAAACCTGGATATAAATGTAAAGAAAAAAAAGCACTTTTTGTTTGTTTTTTTTATGTTTAGATTAAATATTAAGAACTACAGTTGATACTATGTTGACAGAAAAATGTTTCATTAAAAAAAAAGTATGCACTCAGAAATTGTGTTAAAATGTAAAGAGAATTATGTGCGAAAATGCAAATAGAACTTTCGAAAGGAATAAGAACATACTTTATTTCATTTAATAGTTTTAGTATTACTAGGTTTATAATTGTATACCTCGGACTTTTAACAACCTATCTTTGTCATTTTATTACAGCATAAGTTTAGTGATTGTATTACAATTATAATATTTTCACAATTTTTAACCTTGTAATCCTGTGTGTGTCAGGACTTTTAAATTTTCTGTTTCAAGACTTCTGGCTGCTACTGCATATGCATTTGTTCTTGCATGCCTATATTAAGAATGGAATTCAGATTAAAAAAATTATTTAATGAAGAAACAAGTTTAAGTATAAATTGTACACATTTAAAATTATAATTAAATTCAACAACGTTAAGGGAAATTTGAAGGGAGCATGGAAATTAATCACATCAATCTATTTTATGCTATCTATCATTTATGTTTTTGATTTTTAAATATTTAAAAAGTAGTTTTTCAACTAATCTAAGATACGTTTTGTTTATTTTGGTGGAAAAACAAACTAGTGTATGAAAAGACACATGAAATCGATTTATATTTTTAAATTTTCATGAAAAATACTAATTATCTACATTAGAAAAACTTTGTTTTTTGTTCATACTAAGTAGGATTTCATGTCAAATGAATTACCTTAAACAAATTTCTTAGCATTAGTTGACAGCTTAACTTTCAACGAAAATGATCTCGGCTTATCCTAAACAAAATTTCATTTTTAACAAAATCACAATTTCATATTGAACAAAACAACAAGGTTGATCCATCTGGGGGATACAGACGTATAAACCCCTTACTTGGCTGTCGTTTTTTTCCAGCAACACATGTAATTTTTAAAAATTCATAAATGCAGTAATTTTATTAAATTTTAAAATTTAATTGATTGTTCAGTTGAACCCTCTGTGAGGGACGCTGACATAAAAACTGTCACCCGACTGTTAGGTTTTGTAAGAAAACTAATAATTTTTTAAAAATTTCTGTATTTAACCCTTTCAGTCCCAGTGATGCCATTTGGCATCATCATTTTTCTGATTATAATTTTAAAAATAATAGAGCTGACATCTATTGGAATTAATAAAAAATATTTTCTAATAAAAAAAAGTTTGAAAAAACGAATGATGTGCTTTTTGATATCATAAATGGCTATAGAAGATCAGAAAAAATATTTAGAAAATGATTATGCCAAATTGTCTTTGGGACTGAATGGGTTAATAATTTCATGAAATTTTAAAATTTAGGTATAGAGAAGCCGTTTGTAACATCCAACTACCTAACCAAAGAAATATAATTTTTGTTTTAAATTTAGTAAATTAAATTTTCTGTTAAATATTTTAATTTAAGTCTCTTATTCAATGACATTCAGTGACAATATTATGCAGTGACAACTAATCTACACTCCATCCAATTGCTCATCCCTAATAGGGTTAACATAATGACATTTCCGTTATCTCTCTCCAGCAGATCACCAACAGCCCCCCACCCCCTGCCATGCCCCCTCCTCCGCCTCCAGCTGATTCCCAGTATACTGGGGCAGTGCTGCCAGGTGTGGAAGCTGTAGATGACTGGGATGATGATTGGGACGATGACGATGATTCGGTATATAGCCAGGTATTTATACTCACTAACATCGGTTACCGAGTTTGGGTTTGATACTTTGGTCTAACCCTTAATTGTTTATAATGAATGAATTGTTGTCTTTTTTTACTTAGGATTTTTCTTTTTGTTTGAATTTTTGGGTATTTGATGGGTTATCTACAATTTGTGTACAGTATAACTCGAATTATCCAAAGTGTTGCTGATTATCAAACGAATTTCAGAAAAAAATTCTATCCACTCATCTGTTACTGTTTATTTTTTTTGAATGTCATGCCTATTAATGTTTGGAACTACTAAAAAATCACAAGGCATGACATCCAACAGAAACAAATAGGCCGAATATAAAATAAAAGTTTATGTGTCACATATAAATCTTTGTAAAACCAAGATTCTAACATAAATTAATTGAATAAAAAAGTATTACAAAAAGCAAAACTCAAACCGCTAAAGCAGCACCTTACTCTTTGGTTTTGGTTGGGTTTAGGGCAACCGAAACTAGTACTACATGATCTCTAAGCCCAACAATACATTGAGTAATTGATTCAATTGTACCAAATTATTTGGACATCCTAAGCAGGTTTCAAAATTAATGGTTGCTAGTTGCAAAATAAGATTAAATATTTCAATTTTGTGGGGAAAAATTAATTTAGTTGCTGTCATCGCGACTAGTTGTTTAAAATCTTCAGTAATTAATTTTTTCATTATGGTTTTGTGATCTTGCCAAAATTAATTATCTTAAATCTTGTCAGATCTTAAATTTTTTATTTACCATTGCTGTGATCATGAAATTGCAAAAATGTCAAACTTTGTAAAATCTCCAAATCATAGTGAAACCCTTCATTGTGGTGAAATCCTTTTTCATGGTGAAATCAATCATTGTGAAATATCAAAATTTTGGCGATCGTCAAGCTTCAAAACTCAGGTGATCGAAAAACTTTAAAAACTCAGTCGACTGTAATATCCAAAATCATCAGTTATCCTTAAATTATGAAACTCATGATTCTATTATTGCGAAGCACTGGTGATTTTCTAATTGCGAAACACTGGTTATTCTCTAAGTACACAACTCCAGTGATCTTAAAACCGCCTTATAGTACACCTATAGACTCCAAAAATTTATAGGTAATTTTTTTTTAAATACTGCTATGTAATGTGCTTTAAATCCTAGTTTCTTAAGTTAGAAGCACAAAAAACTCCTAAATTTGTTTATCGAATTTCGAACACAGATTCTAAAATAAAATACCTAAGAACTTGGTACATGCTTACTTTTAAAAATTGCTTACAAAATATTTTTGTATTGTAGGATCATCCGACTAGTACTACTCAGCCCACCCATTCAACTTCTATCTCGTCAAAAGAACCTAGAGAATCCTTCAAAACAGTTGAACCTAAAGGTACATTAAAGAAAAGTTTCAATAGGTAATTATGGCATTTTTTTAGTATTGGTGATTGATTTTGTATTGTATGTTGTTGAAACATATCATGTCATCATTTAAATACCAAAATAAATTTGTATTCTAATTTTATTTATTTAAATACCAGAATAAAATTTTTTTTAAAAATAACTTTTTGATTGCCCTTAGTTTAAGGTTTCTTGATTTATCTTAGTAGGATAAAAAGTTAATAATTATTTTAGTAACTAATAAAAACTTTTTTTTTGTTATTGTAACATTTCCCAAAGTTGCTTCTTTTAACCTTGCATTGATCTTAATTTTACCCAAACACACCCTGTACATTTTAACAGCATCTTTTTTGCAAATAAAACCCTTAAATATTTGAACTGGATTGGGTGAAAACTTTTTAAGGACGTTAAGTCTTGCTGCATCACTGTCGACATACATGCTAAAACCCTATGGAGATTACATAATTTATCTGTCCCTGCTGCGTTACATTTGAAATTTTGCTTTATCATTCATAACTATCAGAAATTGCTGTGGCTGCTTTGCTTATCAAAGCAAACACATGCAACTTAAAAAAGGATAATTGAATATAGTTAAGAATAAATGACATTTGAAAAGAACAAACAAACTCTTATTTTTCCTTAAGCTTTAGGTAAATAACCAGATTGTTATTGTGAAAAATGATAATTATAAAATAATGTTTAGTAATAACATTGTTTTTTAATTTTCATTTAACTTTTCTTTGATATTTAAAATAATGAATCCTGAGATTGACTGTGGGCAGGAGCTTGAGGGTATAAGAATTAGGACTTCAATAGTTGAACATGTTTTGTAATTTCTTTTGTTTACAAATTTCAATGTTTTGTCACATTTTTTTCAATTTGAATTTTGTTAATATTTGTTGGATATTTCATAATACTAATGACTGGTATGGTGGTTGTAGGTTTTCCACTTTTGTAAAATCCGGAGGCGAAAGTTATATATTAGGAGATACAAAAATTACTGTGCCTACTGAACAATGTATCACTATCATAGTAAGTTATCTTATATCTATAAATAATTGAAGTTTGTTGATTAACTATTTTAATTTAGTTATAAAAAATATGTAGTTTCCCTTTAATGACTCATATTTGATTTTTTTTCCAAGATTTCAATTTCTGATTAATTTATCATTAAAGAGTCGTTATCAGGTACTAAATGATCAATTAGTAATAGTGATCTCTTCTACGCAGGGTTCGCACACCTCCTGAAATTCCTGAAAAGCTCCTGAATTTATTTTTATATTTTAGGGGCCTTTATAACCCCTGAAATTTGTATCATCTCCCTGATATTTTATCCCCTCTCCTAAAAAAAATTTACAACATGAACCATTTTTCACCTCTCTCAGTCGGTTTTCTCCTGTACTTTATCAGGATGTCTACCATTTGAAAAAGACACGAAAATTTTTTTAATTGCCAAAATTGCGATTTTTTTCCCCTTAACAAAAGGTGTCGGCTTTCTACAACATTTACACCCCTTGTTTCCTTCATTCTCGGTCTAAGTCACTAGACCAATATAATTATAATCACACACATTCAAATTTATTTCACAATACCTCCTGAATTTACATCGCTGTGCTTCTGAAAAACTGCTTAGGGCTGGGGAGCCCAGTCGGTTAAGCACTTGCATAGCATGCGGAAGGTCCCAGGTTTGATCCCGGGCATCGCCAAAATAGCTGCCGGCCTATACAGCCAAAAATGTCCGACGAATAATGCCCCGTGTATATGGAGTGCACGTTAAAATATCCTTCAAAGTCCTAACGCTGCGTACGATGTTGCCTTGGGTGCCTATTCAGGTGTTGGCTCGTCACCTGAATGTGGTTCTAAATTATGACGCCCGTCGCCAATAGCCCTCGTGTGGCTCTAGTGCGACAATGATTGAAACCTAACCTAACTGAAAAACTGCTTAGAAACTCCTCGATTTCACTATCTTAGATAGAGTATGAACCCTGCTTACAGCCAGAAATCTACAACTCCCTTGTTAAAAGTCGTTAAAGACAAATTTATGTCTTCATTAACGTTTATTTTTTTCTGGTTTTTGTTACTACTGTCTGCTGATTGTAATGTGTTTTTTATATTATAATTTTCTGCGTGGTTTTTTTTAGGAAAGTAATGGTGAAATAATGTGGCTGGAAAGTACTTCTCCTTATACATGTACAGTAGACTCTCCAAATAAAAAAAGCAAACTAAAAGGCTTAAAAAGTTTCATAGCTTATCAACTAATACCTTCTGTAAGTTTGTTTTTCCAACATTAAATATACCTTTTGTTTTGGTTTCTGATTTCTAGAAAATTTTGCTAAATTATGATTAAAACATGGTTAAATAAAATCCACTATTAGCATTAGTGATACATTTAAATACTATTTATTGGACAAGGGGAAAATAGCCACACATAGTGGGTTGTAACAGGCATTGTGGCTCTTTAAAGAAAATGAAGCATGACGAATTTAATCAACCAAAAACCAACCATTGCTTTATTGCATGTTGAATAAAACTATTTTTTACTATTTTAGAAATTTTGTATAAATTATTATTTTGGTTAATAAATATAATAAATTTTTAAGGAATGGTGCTATCAGACTGCTTGGGGAATGTTTATATTAAATCACAATTACTTTTTCAAGCTTTTTGTACTATTTGTATTACTTTTTCTAAAAGTAGTTGTTAGAATTTCATCTTATCCCTGATTATTTCAATTATAGACTTTTTTTTCGATTTTTTTATGCGAAAAGTTATTTAAGGGTCCAAAAAGTATTAAAATGCCGAAGTAGGAAAAAGTTAATGTTTGTTAATAATCTTGTAGCATGATGGATATCCTGCATGGTTTTTAAGCATGTACTCAAACTTTAATTTATAATTTTTATTTGCAAATAATATCAATGTTGTTCCCGTTGCATTGTGATTATTTATCAAACACACCTTTTAGACACCAATTCAATATGCACATTTAACTTAAGTTACAATCTATCAGTAAGTTTTAGGAAATTAGCTTTTATTTGATTTTCAGTATTTATTAATATTTCTTAATTTTAATTTATTTTAGTATAATAACATTGCGGTTAGTAGAAGATACAAGCACTTTGACTGGTTGCATGAGAGACTAGAAGAAAAATTTTCACTAATCCCTATTCCTCCTTTGCCTGATAAGCAAATTTCAGGTACGACCTTCATACATTTACACTCCTTGCTAACCTAAGTTGGGTAAATAGAAATATGCTATGTAGAAGATCCTTCCGCGCATGTAAAGAGTTCCATAAAGTATTTGTGAATCCATCCAGAAAACATGTTTAAAACATTAACTTTGTATAAGGTCTAACAGATTTGAATATTATTTGAGAAAATTTGGCAATTTTATCAGAATGAAAAGTGTATTTTGGTTAAATTGTTTTTGGATCATTTTGTATGTAAATATGACCATACAAGAGTTTCCAACTAAGGGACCAATCACGCTTTTTCCTCTACCTCTTTACTCTTTGTTTTTACCCAAGTTATGTTGGCATGGAGAGTAGTTCCCATAAATTTAACAGATATGCATAATTCTCAATAATTACTTGAATCTTATTTTAATTTCCTTAAAAACTCATACTTTTGTCACTGGACTTAAAAAGCTCTTAAAATAGTAGTTTTACTGATATAAATATATGTGGCCTTCAATTTGTTATCAAATGATCAATGATTATCAGATGATCTTTATTTGTTTTTTAATTTTATGCGAGTCCTCAAACCAGATATTTATTTGTTTTGCTAAATCTAAATCAATTCAAATTTATCCAAGTTTACTTAAATTTAGGAATTCAAAACTTGTAGAATGTTGGATATAAATGTATTCATGAATAAAACTTAAATCTAGAAAAAAAAATTTAAATGTAAAAATTTCCTTAACTAATATTGCAGCAACCTTCTAAATATATTTAATATTTGTAAATCTTTTAAGCTGGAATTTCGATTATAGTGATTGACTATTGTTATTGACATTCAATGCATATTTTGTTTTTTAAATTTGTCTTGCTTTGAATGTTTTCCTTTCCACAAAATTTTGAAAAAATAATTTCTTTTTTTAATGCATTTTATATAAACTCTTGTTTGGTTTTTTCAAGTCTTTAATTTTTAATTTAACATGAGCAAACATTAGTAAATAAATGAAAAGTTGAAAAAAAATAATACAGAATTGACCCTAGAACTCACAAACTTATTGCATCATACACATAAACTTATGTTAGTTTTATCCCATTTAACAGTCAATATGTATTTATATAACTTAACAGCAACTGTAAATTAAAAAATATTAAATTTCAGTCAAATGGGGTAGCTTGAGAAAGGGAAATAGGGAAAGCATAACATTTTAGTACTGACTTTCGGCTTGAATATTTTTTACTTATATTCAGGCAGAGTTTCCACTAATTGAAAAGGCAAGAAATTCTGTGAAGAGTGTATTTGATGACAAGTTATTAAAAAGATTAGGCCCAAGGTTTCTAAATTTGGCAGTACCAGTAATAAAAATCTTTGGTTTGTTTTATTAGGTCGTTATGAAAAAGACTTTATTGATCATCGAAAAAACCAGTTACAAATGTGGGTCAATAGGATTTGTCGCCACCCTGTTCTATCTCAAAGTGAAGTTTGGATGCATTTTCTGACTTGCACAGATGATAAGGTAAGGATTTTCCCAGGGATTGGAGTATCACATTACCTGTAACAGTTATTTTTTTTATGTAACATTAATAGATTTTTCAGAGAAACAAAGCAGTAACCAGGGTCGGATTAAACAGTGTAAGGGCCTGTAGGCACTTTATTTTATGTCACTTTATTGCCAGGGGCCCTATTAGCTAAAAAAAATGGGGGGGGGGATCTTTAAAAAGCAAAAATGGGGTTTTGTGTAGTTTAAACCACTTCAAGAATGAGGCACAGACTGTTTAAAACCAGCCTCTTTTCTGAATACTCCACTGCCTGCTTTTTCATGCCTTTTACTTTTGGAGGGATTTTATTGATTATTTCTAAGGACAACTGTTCAAGAAAGTCTGGTAGACAGTTTTTCTTATTAAGAGTGGTAGGGAGGTTTTCATGGAAACTAACGTTGGAGAGTTCTAGACAAGGATTGAAGATTTACCTTTATGAACAAAACTTTTTTTAAGACTTGAATAAAAAAAATATGCTCAAAAAATAAACTTTTAAGTTATGTTTAAAAAGTTGGTTGCAAAAGGAGCCCCTTGGAAGCTGCGTGGCCTTTGAAATGGACAGGGCGTTAAGCTAGTGCTTTGCCTAATTGGTAATCCGGCCCTGGCACAGTAACGAAATAACAAAGAAATCTCTTTACTTTGCACACCATTCCTTATGGAGATAATTTGATACAGACTACATTATTTTTCATTTGGTTTATATTATTTTGTTGTGTGTGCTATTAACTTGCCGCTCATCTACATTTCTTAAACAGGGTGTCCAGCCGTCGGGAAAACCGGGAAAGTCGGGAAACGTACTTGAATTTTTTAGAGTCGGGAAAATCGGGAATTATGCTTGAAATTGTCGAAAATTCCGGTCCGCGCCGGGAAATTTCGCCACCTTCTGCAATTTTCGGAATTTTATAGATTTATAAAAATAAGCCTTTTGTACAGTGTATTTCGAGGTTTAGAAATCGGCCGATTTAAAAGAAATTTCCCCTTATCTAAATTTCAGATTTGCTGATTTGAAAGAGTTTGATTTTTTCGTGGATGTCTAATTCCTTCAAAGTTACGAAATTTGTCTCAAGTTCGCTATTCAGAATTTCGCCCGAATTTCAAAGTTATTTGTTCTGCTGTAGGTTTTTAAGGTTCGCGATTCGTTTATTACTGAGTCTCTACATTTTAGAAGTTATATTTACAAATTTTCCGTTCGTTTTGAAATATCCCGCGTGTGCCGTAAAGTCATGCCGCATGCTGCGATCTTCCGAATTCTAAAGATTTCAAAATAGCCCTCGTGTAGCTCTAGTGCGACGATAATTCAAAAATAACCTAACCTAAAGATTTCATAAGAAAGATAAGCTTTTTGTATGAATTATTTTTGAAATTTCTTTCTATTTACAAAATTTCAAATTTTCGGAGATTCTCGATTTTCTTTTGTTTTGCAGTTAGCCTAGATTTATGAACTGGACGGAATTGACGTTTTTTTTTTGTTATGCTAATTTTTTCTGGTTTATTTTCGGGAGTCTTCAATTTTCCTATTTTTGAAGTTGCACGATTTACACATTTTCAGTTTCGTGATTTAAATATTTCGATTTAGTCTTTTTCGTCGAATTTTTTGATTCGCCGATATTCAAGAGGTTTCATGATTAAGCAATCTTCGAATTTTGTTGTAATTTGTCGATTTATGAGGATCAGTGATTGTCGACTTCTAAGTTTTGAAATACAGTAGAAAACAGCAAGTTTAAGTAATACATTTTAATAAGGTGTGTTCGAATATCGGTTACTGGGCCGGTGCAATCTAATAATGCTACATGATCCGATTTACTCTGCCTAGTAATTTTTACGAAAACCGCCGGCGCCGATGAACATTGCCTGATAATGATGGACTTTTTTTGCCTCTGTGTGGATCGGAATAGCAATTCGTTACTTTTGTAGCTCCGGTTCAGGCCAATCGGCCCAACCAGAATATTTTCTTTTAATCAAGTATTCGTGAGTATTGTGACCTTGTTATCGCAAGAACAACTTGATTTTTGTTTGCGTTTGATTATCTTTTGTTGCCTTTTTTTCTGCTTCGGTCTATACTACTGGGGATTTTAGTTTTAGACAAGCTTTAAAAAAAAAAAAAAAAAAAAAAAAAACGGGAAATCGTCGAATTTATAGTGTCCGGATTATGGGTGTCTGGATTAGCGGTTCGTATTAGCAAATTTCTGGAAATTCGGGATTTTACTGATGTTCAATCTTGAGTTTTATAATTTCGGAAATTAAGGATTTTCAAGGTCGTTAGTTGCAATTTCTGATGAAAGATCGTCGAGGTTTTATAGATTTTTTTGTGTTCAAATGGTTCGCGATACGCCGTTTTTCAAAGTTTCGGAGTTCATGATTTGACGATTTTTTAGATTTAAGTTTAGTTTGAATTATCGTCGCACTAGGGCTACACGACACGACTTTTAGGGTATTGTAAAATTTACCGATTTCAGAAGGATCGCAGTTCAACGGTTTCTGAGAATTTGGAATTTTCCAGACCTAATGAAATCGTGTTTTACCAATTTTTGAGATATTTTGTAAATCATTAATTTTCAAAACTTTTAGATTTACCGATTTTGAAAGGTTCTTGATTCGCCGATTTTTGAAGGTTTTCCATAAATCGAAATGGTTTAATTCTATTTTTTCAGGTTAAAATTTAAAGAAATAACTCATTGAGCTATCAAATGTTAAATATTACATTTAAGTTAGCATTATTAAAAATTATAAAGAATGAAATATTTTTAAAATAACCATTATTTTTTAAAATTTTAAAGAGTATCTCATATAAAAGATAATCCTATTTATGTGGTGTTGTTTCACTAAAATTGAAGATTGTTACTTTAAATATCACTAAATTAACCCTGCGAATAACCCACTCAACTTTTGCCTTTTTTTTTTAAAGTCATTAATTTATTGGCCAGCCTATTTTAAGTATTAAAGAGGTTGTTTTAATTAAATTGGTTTTAGCTTAACTGTTTTGGTTATTTTCCAATAATTTTTCTATTGCATATTTGCCTAATTTTTCAAATTAAATTACTGATGACCAGTAAAAATATAGGGACAATACAATCATGCACTCTGCAACTTATCAGGGACTCTAACTAACTGGGCTAAATAATAGTTAGTGCTAAAACAAAAACGATTCTTTACTCAAATATTTTCTCTTTTTTTTGTTGCCTAATATTCCTGTTACCTAGTTAAGCATATTTGAAAAAAATTTAGTGATACTGATAAACATAATTGGTTAATGCGAGCATCCTTGAAAAATTTGGAAATGAGCCTTGAAATCCTTGAAATGTGCTTGAATTTTTACCAGAAATTTTGCTGGACACCCTGTTAAAGTTACTTTCTAATATCTGGAGTTTTCAATGCTGGTTAACTTTAGGTGAATAATTTTATTTTTAATCCATAAAGATGTCTAGGTTTGATGTCATAACATTTTTATTCAAAATATATTCAAGATAAAATAATTTATACTAGTGTAAAATCAATGCAATGTATTGGTTTAGGAATAGGTGGGATTTTTTTAGATTATAGTCCTTAGATTTCAATTATTAATTTTGATTTAACGTCTGAAATTAATTACTTAATATAATAATTAAATAATACATTATGACAAGTTGAATTATAGTAAATATGTGTTTACCAAATAAAATTGTTCTACATAGAATTGCATTTTGTTTTAGAGGTGGAAAATAGGAAAAAGAAATGCTGAAAAAGACAAACTCATTGGTGGCTCCTTTTTCCATGCAATATCTACTCCTAGCACTCCTTTAGATAATGCAGTTATGTAAGTCAAACTATTTTTTTTCTCTAATACATGGATGCAATTATCTTATAAATTGATAGAAAATCATGTTGTAACTCGTCTTTAATTCAAAAAATTACACCTGTTATCTATAAACATTGATTTTACTAACTAATCAGAGCACAGAACAATTACAAAAATTTTCGAAGATAATGAAACCTAAAATGATCTGCCATGCAACAGATACTCCAAGGAGATACATATTCCTCATGGTAGCAAGAGTACAACCGAAATTGAATTGTTTGTAGACAAAGTCCGCTAGCGCTGTCAGATGGCACTGCTCCACACATAAGCTAATGTTCTTTAAAAATAGTTAGGTTATAATCTGTGTTTAACCAATCAGTAAATATTAGTTGAGTCTTTGAATTAAAAAGATACACAGAGAGAACCACGTAGGTTATTGACTAAAATAATAGTTTATTAATACAGATTTGCATGTTTTGGTGGAGACTCAAGATGGTCACCTTCTTCCAAATGGTATACAACTTTGACTGTCCTTGAGTTCTCACCAAAAGCGTATAAATCTATACACTATTTGCGCCATTAATCATCTCATGCACAAAGTTGAAGATATTTTCTGAATCTTGATGTTAAAGTTTTTTAAAAAAAACTTAAAGCCTTCTAAGTTAGAAAAAAATTGTTTTTAAAAAGCATCTTTATTAATATCATATTGAAATTGTTCCATTTAAATAAAATTATTATTTAATTAATTATTTAATTTTACTTAAAAAATGTCAATTATCTATCATATTTCCATTTTTCTAACAGATGCTCTAATGATGTTCCAAACAAATTAAAATATTTATAATACCAAATTTCTTATTTTTTAAATTAACAGTGTCTATGCTTAAAAGCTGCAGACTGCTTTAAAGTGATAAGGGTGTAGGATCATTTAGATTCATTATTTTGACAACAGGAAATCTGTTTGGAATAAAGTCAGTGTCTTTCCTCACTCTAGATTTGAAGGTTTATTATTATAAGTTTTGTCCATATATAGACAAAACATAAGATATTTATAAATTGCAAAATTTATTAATTTTAGTATTTATTTAACTTTCTTTTTCTAGAGAAAAACAAATGGATCATTTCAATCGGTTTGTGATAAAGATGGATGACAGTGTGAAGCAACTGTTTAGTGTTGCCATTGATCAACATAAAAGATATGCTGGACGTAAGATATTTTTTGTATATTAGTTTTTGAGGAATTTAAACCAATGGGCATGTTTCAGAAATTAAGTGGCAACAGATATGCTGAAGGAAAATAAATCCTTTCTCCTACTTCGGTTGATGAATCAATGTCACATAGGAACTAAGCTCCAATCAGTGTACCGTTTGTAGGAAGCCAGGAATGAAAACTTTAAGGAGCTACTGCACTTAAAGCAAATACATTTATTTGTCTAAATACTAAATAAAATCTTTGTACCTTCACATACTATACCCTCATACGACCTTCATTCCTTCAGTATCCAATTGGTATCTCTAAAAAAGTACATTTGTTTTTCTATTTATGTGAGGTAATATAATGCTTAATATGTGCTTCGATGCAATTTGTGTGCAAATCATTAGTATTTGAATATGAAAAACTTGATAGTGATAGTTTTACAATAGAATGTAAGAAAATGATTTAAAAAAATTGCTAAACTTACTAACTTAAAAAAAGTAATAATATGAAAGTAAAAAAATATTAACTTTGTGCATTATTTCTGGTACATGTCTTAAGAGGCAACAGCGACTATTAGTGTTATCAAATTGATATATGATGTGTGTAGATTGGTCTTGTCGTTGATTTATACTTTTTTTGGAATTTATATCTTGACTATTACTGTCTTAAAAAATAAATTTCTTATGGATGTAAATAAAATATTATTTATGATTTTACTAAGAGGAATATCTTAATATGTATTTGTGGAAAAATGACTTTTAAATATTTTAACTAATACAACTTTTATTTTCTCTCTGGGTATAGTTAAAACTAAGATGGTTTCTTTTGGCAGGTTTTTGTTTAATGGTTAGCTTTATATTTTATTTCTATGTTGCAGCGGTTCGAAAAGAAATTCAAAGGATGTCTGATGCCTTCAAAGACTTAGGAGGAGCTTTTCAAATGGATTCTTCACCAAGTAATTTGACTGTTTTTAATACGAAAAGTATACCCAGTAGTGTTAAAGTTTGAATTTTTTGCATCTTATGATGTAGTATGCCAAAAAATTACTCATTTTAAAAGGTCATTATTGTCATATTTAAATGTTATAAATTCTAACTGTTTGAAGTCATCTAATTTCTTCTAGACTCTGAACCTCTTACGACAGCAATTAAACATACAGCAGCTGTTTATGAAGATCTTGGGAGAATGTATGAAGATCAAGTAAGCTACCTCACTTTTTTAATTATCTTAATATATTATTTGTAAATACTATGTCACCAATAGCCCCAGTGTAGCTCTAGTATGAGGATAATTCATACTAAATTAATGTATTTGTAATAGTTTTTTTTTTGTTAGTGTTAATTTGTTCTTAGTGAATCCTATCCTCCTTGTCTGACAGTCAGACAAGCAAATTTAGAAACAATAGCAACAGCTTCGTTCGTTTAAATCAATTATTAAATGTATACTTAATAAAAAGTACAAGGTGTGTCAGTTCAAGAAACCACAATATTTAACCCTTTTTAAAGGCAATCAATAAATTAGTTATGTTTTTCTTTAGCCTAAATATGATGTTGAACCAATGGCTGATGTTCTACATGAATACAAAGGAATGCTGTCAGCTTGGCCTGATGTTTTGCATATTCAAAAGGTATTAGTTTATGAGAATCGATAAAATAAAACTAGATTTATTTGACCTATTTCTATTTGATGATTTTCTTTAAACACATTTTTTACACATCAAACTTATAGAACATCTTTGTGTTTTATTGTAATTAAAAACAGCTTCACAGACACTTTACATCTTTGGACAGAATAATAATTGTTTAATTGTATTTTTTATCATGAACAATTGCATTGTGATAAAGTTATCCTAGTGAATTTTTTTTGTGTAAGAATTGCATATCTGTTTAATTTTGAAGATAGGTTTACCTTAAAAATATTTCTTCTGAGCTTTAAAATCCTAACAATTTTTATTAATATTAGAATAAGAATAGTTTTCTGAATAAAGTATTAAAAAAAATTTAAGATATGTTATTTGCTGTCATTAAATAACTTATATAAAATAAGCTTCATGAATGGTACTCACCAAAGTTATGTTAATCTGTTAAGTAAACTGTAAACAATATGTTGTAATTTACTTGAATCTGCTGCAATTCAATAATCTATTTTCTAACCTATGTACATTTTCAGTCTGCCCTAAGCAAAGTTGTCGAACACAAGAAGCTTTCTGAAGATGGCAAAGTCAGTCAAGACGATGTTGCCGCCATAAGCCAGCGTACTGACATAATATCCTATGCCACCTTGGCTGAAATAAACCATTTTCACTCTGAGAGAATAGCCTACTTCAAAAGTATGATGGAGACTTACCTTACTGCTCAAATTGACTTCTACCAACGAGTGAGTAGAGTAGCATTCCTTGTATGAGTACTTGTTTTTTTTTTTATATATAGGGTTATTTTGAATTATTTCACTGTCTAAAAACATTTTAACTTTCAATTACCTAATATGGAATATAAGGTAATGAAAGTCTTGCGATGGGATCAAAAATGCGAAATTGATATTTTGTATGTTATACGCTTTTTGGAGAATATTCTAAAATATTGGTTTTCGAACATTGGTCTGTCTGTTAGAAACCATATGCAAGCCCTAACCAAAAATACTATGGACGACTGCAAATTTGATACATGCTTTTTTAGTTATTTTAATTTACAAAATTATTTTTTAAATAGCCTAATGTTACAATTATGTTGCTGTTATTTAATAAAAATTAAGTATCCTATCAAATTAAACTATAGTTAAACTCATAGTTTCCTTGCACAGAAGCCACGACCATGGATGGAGCTATAAAACGAGCAGGGCAATCAGATGAAGAGAAAATTTCAGCCTTTTTATAGCTCCGCCCATGGTCGTGGCTTTTGTGCAAGGAAACTATAAGTTTAACTATATCATGTAAAGTTTAGTCTATTAACATGTTATTTTTTAGTATTCCTTAGTTTACAAACAAGTTTAGTATGATTTTAAATATTACATTTATAGCAGAATCAAAGTTTAATAGTTAATTGTGTGTAAATGGCCTCATTAGTATTAAATGTTCATATTTATTTACATTGTTTAAGATTGTAATTTTTATACGGTAAGTAGTAGCAGTTACTGTCCCAAATTATTATTATACTTTTTTTAACATTGAATTATTATTTTTTTTACAGATTACAGAAAGACTTCAAGAAACTTTAGCCATGTATCAAAGTTCTTAATAAATATTTTTCGATGAATGAAGTGTATTGCAGCAACTCTTAAGAACTTTACAGAATATGCTATTCTTTAAATTTCTGTTAATGAATACCTAGTATATATATTCTTATATTATGATTTGTGCATTGTAAAATATTTCATGAACTAGATTTTGCAAATAGGACTAAATATGAGCTTATCTACCTACAAAGTTTTGACAAACGTAATCTCTGGTTTATAAGCTTGAAGGCCTGTAAATTAAATCACACGAATCATGTACAGAATATTGAGGATATATACTTTCAGAAATGAATTACTTATATACTTTTATAGTAAATTATATAGTATTATAACTAAATGTATTTCTCTGTTGTACAGAATTAATAATGCTTTAATATATAATAGTGTAATTAAAAAAAGTTTTTTTTATCTCTGATGTTTTTTAAATAGTGTTATCATTTTTCAATTTGCTATGTATAGTTTATGAAACTCAAATATTTGCTTTTAATATTACCCCGGTGCTAACTTATAATAGCAATGAAGTTAAAGTTAGCAATTTAATTAGTTTAGTTTTGTTTACAAACTCTACTATGAATATTAAAATAGTTATTTTTTGATCATGTATACAGTATATACTAATTTATATTAAAATTTTTCATTGTATTCTTCTTGATATTTTAAACGTTATTTGTAAACGAAATAAGTCTGTATTTTAATATTATATGAAGATAAATATTCATTTTAAATATTTGAGTCATAATAAGTTCAAAACAGTCTCTGTTCCAATGAATTTTTTTCCAATTTTATTATAGATGTTTTATAGTATTTCTATGTAGTATCTTTATTTTCCCAACATGCATGCAAAAATCAATGAATTTTAAAGTATATTGTTGAATGCTAATTGTTAAACTCATATTTTGTTTTTTAAGTTTATTCAGAAGTTTATAGTAGAACACATATATAATTATTTGTTATAAAGTAATAATCCTAAATAAATCACTCATTTCGTAAAGATATTTATTGAATGAAAAATATTCTACTGTTATTCTTCATTGATTGTAGACAGTTGAATGGACCCTTGATCCCTTTGAGAAATTTAGTTGTTGTTCACAAAAAAAAACACTATAACAAGTGGAAGCTAACTGATAATAATTATTTATTCAAAGAAAACCTTATTACCACTATTTGAAGTGCTTCACTTAGAGAAAGATTTGCTGTATTCGTTATTTTTTGTGGGACCATTTTATTTATATGTAGTTCATCATATATAATTAATTTAGTTTATTAGCATGCTTATAAGGGATGAATGCTGTGGCAATGATTTTTTTTAAATAAGTCATTTTACATAAATTTTCAGCATCAAGACTTATAAGACATACCTCAAAATTAGCTTGCTTAAATAAGTGATAGAATTTAATCCAAATTTGCAAAAAACAGTATGTTCCTATATTGTTCCTCTCTTCAAATACACTTTTTACAATTAAAATGTTTTTGAATAAAAGTAATGCAAGTAAAATAACATTGCAAGTTCAAATTTTAAATGCAGGAGATAAATATTTGTACACTATTCCAATTGTTTTCTAGGCTGAATGAATTCCAGTTTTTAAATTGCAAGAAAATTTTATAATTTTCAATAATAGTTTGTACTAATCTCTATAAAAAATTTGACAGCCAATAGAGGTAGGGCTAAAAAAAACTTCAGTCGTAAATTCAAGCATGTTTGTAACTTAATTTTAAAAAATTAAATTTTGCATTTGCTCAGGGCACATCAATTTCAGGAAATGCGACTTAAGCTTTAAAAATAACTTTCCTTTTTTTGGTGCTATGAGTGCAAAAACAGGCTTTATTAGTTTTTTTGTAATTAGTAGTTCATTCTAGCATTGTTTGCAATGGAAAATGTTTTGAAAATTTATTGCTGGAAAAACTTTAATTTTAGCAAATATCTCCGAAATCGTGTTGACCTTCGTACAACTAATTTTTTTATTAAAAAGAAAAAGTTTCAGTGCTCAAAATCTAAAAAAAAATATCAGGTACAGAAACATAATTAAAATATTCATTTAAACAGATACAAGTTCACTGGAGGATATACATGCAGTGTTTTCTATGTGTGTTGTTATATAATTAGTAATGTCTTCAAATGATAGTTATTTTTTTTACTTTAAAATTATATACAAACCTTCATTCTACAGAATATTGATCACTCCTGGCAAAGTTTAAACATGTGCTTATATTAAACGCTTTGTTTCAACTGGTCCTCAATCGGTTTTCGTGTAGATCTAATACGACAATAATTCAAACTAACCCTGACCCCTGAATCAATTTGCAGTGAGTTTGTGTGGCCTATCAAATTCAGATCTGAAGTATTTTTTCTTCGAGTAGTGCTTATTTATAGTAATTATTATTTCCCGGTGTGGGTTCTTATTTAAAACTATAAATAAAATGGTATTATACATTTTTGTCTAAAATGCTAAGTAATGCCAGAATGCATTCTCACTAGACTGACATTCGAAATTACAAGACTCATCTCCAATACCCCATTATTAACTAGCACAATAAGATGTTGTTCCTTAAAGTTGTGTTGAGTGGCTACTCATGTGTCAATACCTCACTTGACTGTGATTCTAAATTGCACCACCCATAGCCCTCGTGTAGCTCTAGTGCGGTGATTATTCAACTCTAGTACAATGAAGTTCTTGCCATGAGAACTGCATCTCATTTATTGACTCCAGGATTGTAAAGAACCACTGGACATGGTATTGGACTCCATTGGATTGTAAAGAACTCTGATTTGGTTCATTGATTAGCTATCTGGAACTAATTTGAACCTAAATCAATAACTTGTTACTTGAACCTCAGCGCAACCACACCTTTAATGCCTTTTAACAACCACACCTTTAATGCGTTATGTCGAACGGTTCACACTTTGTCAAACTGAAAATAAATGACACAAATCACAATTGCAAGTGATATGATCTGCAATCAAATCCAACTGTTTATGTGTTAACACAATTTTAAACTGCTTACTCATGGCTAGACCTTTCTTAAAATGACTGATTTGGTGACTGTAATGGTGGTAACTTATATTGAATACAGTTTACTTTATAATTTATGTATGCTTGTTACAGTCGTGCTTTATCTGTTTCAAATATAAATTTTCATTGGCTAGTCAGTCATTTTTATTCACATTCTATGCTAGCGCATAGCACTGTCGATAAATATTGTATGTGCTTTGTGGAATCGATTTGGGTAGCTTAAACAATTATAGTTGTTGCTTCTATATAAAGCATCATAATTTGTTTTGTTTGAACAATTTATATATAAATGTTTTTCTGTGTTTTGTATTCTTTGTCCTTCAAAAATAAAATTTGCACTGTCATATTTTCTTAAAGATGTGACTTATTATGAAATTAACAAACACAAATAATTTATTAACAATGGGGTTAGTTCAGGACATAAAAATTTCCTTTTTACCAACCCAATGAATCTCAAAATTCCTTTTCAAACACCCTTAAAATTGGCAAAACTGTGATATAAACTTAACAGCTTAAATATTCAACCGGTAATAAACAAAATTAGACGCTTTATTAGTAATAGTCTAATAATGTTTTTTATAAACTTTTTAGAGTCATTTTGTGTTATTACCTTGAAGCTGCAAGATGCTAGCAATCCATCTAAACCCTTTCATAAATAAGCAATTTATAAGAGTTTGCCTGCCTGAGTCTACAAGCTAATAAGATGTTGCCTATCTCTATTTCTGTAGGCCATGGGCCTTTAATAGGTTAATGTTAACCCTCTAATGCATACTGTTGCCATATGGCAACAAGTAACATAATCCACTTTATTCTATTAAATTATAGCTCCCTCTCAACAAATCTGTGGTTTTTCGTCTATTACATTCCATTTTGAAGTTTTAGTTACTAATAACCCTCATAGATGACAGTAATAAAAGTGTATTTAAAATTAAAGAGTGAACTAATTAACTGTTGTGAAATTACGTCTTTGGCAGTATTCGAAGTATAATAATATTAGTACTAAATACAAATAAATTGTTTTGAAAATTATAGTTCGAGAGGGTTATTTTAGAATATATTTAGTAATTTTCTAGTCATTATTATCCAAATTGGAATTTTGTAGTTGGTTTTTGCCATATGCAAAAATTTAAAAAATTGAAATTATTTAAATTCCAATGCAGTTAAAAAAAATTTCAGTATTTTTCCCATTATGTAATTATTAAAGATACAAATATATTTTTTCGGGATGAAAAAAAAATCATGCATCACAGGGTTAACTATTGTAGTCGAGTGGCTAGTCTGACGGCGAACCCTCAGTTAACTTTTCCAAGCAAGACTGGTCCGCATTCGTTGTCTCTAGAGGGATGAGTGAATTCATTTGCTACTCAGACCTGTATACGAACCTGGGTTGAAAGTACTGGAATCGGGAGCACTGACTTCGGTATTCTCAACCATCACAGCCTATGAATATACAATTTACCCAGATCCAAACTTGTTTGCACTGCGTGATATTTAAATTTTCAATTTAATTGATTTTTTAAAGTGTATTTTAGTATGAGTTGATTTTTAAAAAAAAAACCTGCTCAATAAGCTTGTCTCACATGACATGTAATCAATCCTAATTCCATTGGTGTTTTCGATGATTGGTTGGGGACACAGCAAGCTTTGATCACTACATTGATCAACCAATCTGGACCCATTTTCATTCCTGTGGAACTGGTGCCACTCAATGCGTGACACATGTCTGTACAAAACAATTCTAAAATTAATAAAAAAAAGTTATTAAAAATACTGAGAGAGTAATTACAAAACTTTTTACAGTCCCTAAGACAAACTATATTTATACCAGCTTAATACTCAGCCTCAATTAACACATATTAATATTTTGTTTGAAAAAGTTTATTTAATCATAAAAACTAAACTGTTATTATAAAATGCATAGTACGGGCTCGTTAAATCTGTGGGTCCAAAAGTCCCAAGGAGGGTCATGGTGTAGTTTCCCACAAGTACAGGTCCCTGGAGACTTTCTCTCTCCTTCATTGACATGTCTAAATTGCAGAGGTGTCGATAAATGACAGCATCTGTCACTTATGTTGTACGTTTGTTGTGTCTGTCTTACATGACGAAAATTTATAAGCGGGTCTCTGACCAAGCACACAAACTTAAATATATATGTCTCAGGGGTGCCAGACTTCCGCCGAACGGCGGAATTCCTCTTTTTTTCCGATTTTTCAAAAAAATTCCGCTTTTTCCGAATTTTTCAGAAAAATCCGCTGAATCAAGATTTTCAGAAAATTACGTAAAACTTTTAGATTTTCTAAGTTTTCAAAAAAAAAAAAAAATCGTATTAACAGGGTTTCCGCGCATATGAAAAGTCAAGAGTTTGGACATTGGGTTAATTTTGTCATAAGTATTGAATTTGAGCAAAAAAACGACCAAAAGTCATGTATTTCAGCAAAGAAACGTCCGAAAGTAATAAAAATCTATATATATTTATTCGCGTCTTTCGGATCGCCGGACTTTCGCGACTTTCGGATCTCTGGAGTTTCGGGAATTTCGGATCACTGGAGTTTCATGACTTTCGGATCGCTTTAGTTTCTTGTCTTTCGGATCGCCGGAGTTTCATGTCTTTTGCAAAGCTGGAGTTTCGTGTCTTCCGGATCGCCAGAGTTTCGTGACTTCCGGATCCGCCGGACTTTAGCGACTTTGGAACGCTGGACTTCCGCGACTTACGGATCGCTAGAGTTCCGCGACTTACGGATCGCTAGAGTTCCGCGACTTACGGATCGCTAGAGTTCCGCGACTTTCGTGTTACGTGTCTTCCGGACCGCCGGACTTTCGGAACGCTAGAGTTCCGCGACTTTCAGAACGCCGGAGTTTCGTGAATTTCGGATCATTGGAGTTTCGTGAGTTTCGGATCACTGGAGTTCCGCGAATTTCGGATTGCTGGAGTTTCGAGAATTTCGGATCGCCGGAGTTTCGTAAATTTCGGATCGCCGGAGCTCCGCGACATACGGAACGGCGAAGTTTATTGATTTCCGATCGCCGGGAGTTTCGGCGACTTACGGATCGCTAGAGTTCCGCGACTTTCAGAACGCCGGAGTTTCGTGAATTTCGGATCACTGGAGTTCTGCGAATTTCGGATTGCTGGAGTTTCGAGAATTTCGGATCGCCGGAGCTCCGCGACATACGGAATGGCGAAGTTTATTGATTTCGGATCGCCGGGAGTTTCGTAAATTTCGGATCGCCGGAGCTCTGCGACATACGGAACGGCGAAGTTTATTGATTTCGGATCGCCGGAGTTTCGTGAATTTCGGATCACTGGTATTCCGCGACTTTCTCGATTTTCGGAACGCCAAAGCTTAGTGTCTTTTGGAAAATCGTTTCGTGAATTTCGGATCGCCGTATTTTCGCTACTTTCGGATCGCTGGAGTTTTGCTACTTTCGGAGTTTTTTTTTTTCAATTTTCAGATGGCCGGAGTTTTTAGATGTTCTGATAGGCAAAGTTTGCGAGATTTTCAGATCGCCGCAATTATTAATATTAGAAAAAAGTCATTGATTTTAAATTCGATGAAAATTCCGGTGGTAGAGAGTAAGAGGTGTATCGTAAATTTAAACTATTATTAAAAAAATAAAATTATGCCAATAGTTTTTCCAGTAGGCTTTTCTGTAATTTTGATTTAACTGGTAATTTATAAAGTGTTTTTTTAATGCAAGCGCAACCCTTATTAGAAGGAGGAATGCAATTGCACTATACGACACACTTATAGAAAACAAAGAAATTCCTGAAATAATTAATCAAAGAAAAATTAATACATAGTATAAAGCATTACTTCTCCAATAAGTTCACATTAAAGAAAAAATATTTTTTTTCACTTTATTAATCTAATTACATTTTGAAATCATTTTATGGTGCAATAATTTATTTCTAAAATAAATTTGTGCACTTGCCCATTAAACATGAAAATTGTCTACACAAACACAATAAATTGTTTACTATGTTTGTGTTGTCAACTTTCGAGTTGTTTCAATTTGAATTTTTTATTTTTTTTATTTGAGATGCTATTTATATAGTCATGAAAAACTGTTAACTTAGACATGGAAAGTCATGAATTTCGGACTGTCCGTTTTGGCAGAAACCCTATATTGTTACTCGCGTGATTTCCTCTTTTTTGATTTTGGCCACTTTCACCCCTGATGTCTACCAACCAGCCAACTACAAAATATTAATACTTATTTAATTTTAGTTGGACCCCAGATGGGTTATAATTTGAAAATCTTTATTCCCCTTGTGTATCGAAAACAAATATTTTATCCTAAGCCATATGTGAAATGAAGAGCATTGCAATTCGAATTGTTTGATTTTATGAAAGAAAAACACTGAAAAAGATTAAATACGCTTTTTAATCTAGACAATAGAATTGTTACATATTTGATATGCACAATTTATACTATATTTAATTGTAAAAATACACACTGTTTACAAGTATCACCATTAAATATACATTAACATTGTGTGCGTTGAAAGACATGCAACTTACATGCACTTGATACAAACACATTCACAGACATACGACTAGAAAATATTCAAATATAGCAACAATTGGTTGACCTACCTAAAACTATGATGATAATGCAAATATAAATTTTGTTCATATCAAATCACATTGTTTTTAGTTACAAGCAACAAATTACAGCTAAGAAGTATAATATATACTCCAACAAATAAAATCTAATACTACATCCAAATTTTCATTTAAAACTTTTGCATAAAAACCTCAAAAACACGAATTTTTTATAAATAAATGGATGCATTAATAACAGAAAACAGTTTCATGAAAAACAAAGTATAAAGCATTTCTTTAGTAATTGCGTAAATAAAAATTAAAATCTTCATATTTACATTTTCCCAAAGTATCATAAAAGGCATACAATTATTTTTTATTATCACACATTGTTTCGGCAATTCTTAAAATACAAAATCACAATTTACGTTTGGAAAGCATCAAAGAAAATTATTCGATATCAAAATATTCTTTTAAGAAATAAAATTTAGAAAATATTAGTTAGACTTTATCTAAAAGTTAGCTGCCACGGATTGAAATCTGAATAACATACAAAAGTTAGATTTGATACAGTTTGAGCAATTATTTTTTTAAAAGCATACATAAGCAACTGAGAGGGAAAAAGTTTTGGCAAACAATAAAAAAAAATATTGCAATTTAACCTGAACCTCACATAGAATTTCAGAAGTATAACCATTTTGTTACAACTATTGAGGAATGATACTGCCTGAGAAGCTAAAACAATTCAAGAACATTATATTTTAATTTTTTTTTTAAAAAATAGTTCTACATTTATAATGGACCAATGAAACAAAATATATATAATAAATAAAACTTTTTTGCATCACTATTTATTAATTTTTAATATAAGATGAACTTGAAGGAAATATCGTTTGATATAAATGGTAATAAATTAATCTTTAACATACAAAAATATGAAATAATTAGCCTATTTTCTATTTAAAAAATTATAGTTTATTTTAATGATTCTTGAAGAGGTATCAAAAATTATATTTTCCGAAAAAGGAGAATTCAACAGAAAATATTACATACATTTATAAAAATTCCAAATATTTTTTTAAGAATTACAAGCAAAATAAAAGAGAAAAAAAATACTAAGGGTGATATTCGTCAGGCTATGATTGATAGTTGTAAGTTTAGTCCCAAAACTTTAAGTTTTTCTAAATATGGAGGAATTTAAGTTTTCAGGGTAACTTATACTTAATATTGCATTTACAAAACTAATACTCAAAGTGTTTGGCGGAAATCTGAAATTGTACTCATGATAAATACACAGCATTATACATTATATTTTGAGTACATGGGAATGGGTTTTAAACATCTATATTCTATATTACACAAAATCTCCCACAAGCTTCATATACGTTAAGCATAAAATATTCTCCATTCCCAAAATTTGTAATAGCTTTGCATAGTATACCTGAACCAATGATTAATGCATAGATACCACTTAGGGTTGTACTAAGGAATAAATAGTTTTTACACATGTTCATGAAACATTTAATCCATCACAAATTCCCCAACTGGAATTGAACATCATGGTAGTCCTAAAAGAAAAAAATTTTTATATTTATAGTATACGTAGTTTTGAAAATGAATTAACGATGAATTTTCAAGCATTAAAAGCAACTAGATGTATCTTACTAGTTGACATTTAGGTTCTTGTGTGAACTTTTAAAAGGTCATAGCACTTTTCTTGATAAATTTTTTTTAAAAAAATATGTTGATTTAAATTATTAAAAAACTAACTTAGTAAAATAACACAGGCTTGTGCTTTGATGCCACATTATCATTTTTATTCAACAATCACTTTATTTATGACATTTAATGATAATTAGACTAAAGGATATTCCTAAAAATATGACATTTGACATACATACCTACTAATAATGTAACAAAATAAGACAATTTAAAGATATGCTGAAAATATTTGAAATTGCATTCATATTATAACAAATGGGGTAAGATTTTTGAAAATTTATTGGTATTTTAAAATGGAATTTAAAATTTTCTCACAGTATAGCAAGAATTTTACGTAATCTTAACCAATACAAACAATATTGAATTTATTATGAAAAAAAAAATATGATTAATATCTACTTATTAACAATGATTAATTTTCCTAAACTAATAATTATTCAACATTCATTATAATACTAATACAATTAATAATATATTTTGTTCCAAATATTTACCTGCTCTTTTAGGAAGAGTATAGAACGTGAAATATACAATTTTTTCATTGTTGAATCGAACCTCCACAAATGAACAGCATTACCTAAATTTATGTGGAAAAATAATTATAAAACAAAAAATAAATTTAAATATTACGGTGCATACTATTTTTTTATAATATACAATTCAAATTGATCATAAGCTATAACAGAAAAAATAATTATCATTATATGTGCTGTTATAATTTTAGAAAAAGGGACCTAAATTGTTGTACCAATAAGTTCCCAATTTCAAATAAATGAAAATTCAAAAACTTAATTAATTCGAAGAGGCAAAAAAAGTTCAAAAAAATAACAGACATCACATTTGAATCCTAAGAATTTTTTTGGGGGGGAGGGGGGGGGAAGATTAGCAAAAATTTCATAAAATTGTGAAGCAAATGTTTTTTTAATTAAAAATTGGGTAAAAAAAATATTTTTACCAGGTTTAGCACCAACATAGTTTCCTTTTTCATCAGCTAGAAAAAACTGATCCGTTTCAAAACTGATTTGCTCAATATTATGGGTGTTTATCATAATATCTTCACAAAGCGGAAGGTACATGGTGCAGCCTTTAGGTTTCCACTCTTCAGTGTGGTAAACATAGCTGTTGTGCCTCACGGATAGGAAAGTTTTTGCTGCAAAAAAATACACACAAATTGTTTTTTAAAAAATGCAATAAATCTGTATTATTTTAAGATTAAACAAGACAAAAAATTTGAAAAACAATTAAACTCATTTTAAAGGACTATGGAAATTCTGACAATTTAAAAGTAAGAGACAGACTGATTAAAAGTTGGAGGATGTTTTTTAAAAGTTGGGTAATATGATTTGCACAATTTTCTTTTAATTAATTATACAAATTGAAAATAATATATTGATCTTTTTTTGTGTAGCTTTTTTTAGCAGCACAGTCTGTTTATAGGTATAAGTATCAAAGACTGTGGTCATATATGGGCATTAGAGGTCTGAATGCTTATGTCTTAACAACCGGGTTATTACACCCCAGATAGTGATATCCCTTTATTTGATTTAAAGGTAAAATTCATAGAAATTAGCTGTGCATCTAAGTATTTTTTTTACATAGAAGACGCCACAGCTAGAAAGTTAAGTGACTGCCTAAAGGAGATTGATATAATACTTACACCTTAGATAGTTCCTTGATTCAGAGCATAAATAGTTACTCAGTTTGTTAGAATACATTCCGAGTTCCGAATAGTCTTCAGTCCTCCTTCTTTTAAAGCTATTCTGACTCTCATAAGGTGCATTGTTGTTATCATCATTCGTTGGCTCTTCCACATCAGTATCAGTAGAAACCAAAGGCAACTCGTAATTTAATTTTTCTATATAAAAAAAATAAGTTTCTTCATGCAATATGAAAAAATAGTTTCAATAGATCATCAAAACTCAGTAAAAAAAATACAAAGTCATTATGACTTATTTTTTTGTAATATTGTCACTTTATTATTTTAAAGCTACTTTAATGACAATTCTTAATTCATTTACTTTACCTTATAATTTTTAATGAAAATTGTTTTTAATGACATTAAAAGTTATTTATTTAAGTAAGTCACTAAAACATAAAATAATTTTCTAACGACGCGAAAACACAAAGAAATGAGTAAGTATGAAGTTAGTTTCGGTTTACACATAACCTATGACCTTTAAGTATTTATTAAAATTAAATGGACTGATATTGAGCAGTTTTATTCCATTACGTATTCAAAGTAATTAAAATGAAGAAAGTTATCTTACCAAAATTATCTAAGCTCATAACGGTGACACTTTTTTAATAAATTTATATCCGTCCTTTTATGAAACTTAACTATTCAAATTCGCCTGAACTTTAACAACGAAACGATGTCAAAAATTAAATAAACCAAACATTGCAAGTTTAGTATCAAGGTTGAAGTTACAATTTTGTTTATATAAAAATTAATTTCCTTGATTACAAATTCTCTTTTGAATTTACGTTTTGGATTAATATTTTTATTTTTTCAATCTTAGAAGTGTCATACATGAAAATGATGGAGAAAGTATATTATTTTTTTTTTTGATGTTCGACATTCGACAAATTCAAGAGACCGAGTTCCTCCATGGGTGCCTAGCTTCAAAGTTTTTTTTTTTTTTTTTAGTTTTTAGATGTCGCTGTATCTGGCAAGAATCAACTGTGAATAGCAGAAAATAGCTAAATGCAGACAAAAATTCGTATGTCATCTAAAAGGAAAAGAATAAGCTTTTAAAAAGTTAAAATTAATTACTTTTAAATTACTTTTGGACAATGGAAGAGGATAAAGTGCAAATTCTAGCAGATTTCCAGGTTTTATACTTTTTAATACTATATTTTTAAACTTCTCTTAATTTTGGTAAGAAACGTGCCTGTTGTTTATGTAATGCTCTAGTAAGTTCTTTGTATATAGTTTCAATTTTTAGTTCCATTTTCTTAGTTTAAGAAAGAATATTGATCTGGTAACGTCTAGTAATACTAATATTAGTACATTTTGTTGATTATTTTTTTCTTATTCGATGCTGTAATTTTTTTTTTCTGGGAACAAAGAAAAGTTTGTTTTGTTTATTTTTTGATCGATATATGAAGCTGTCGCTAATACGACATTGGTTAATTTATCATTTTCAGTAAACAATAAGTTTTCTTTGCTTTGATTTTCTTTTTATTATCAACTTAACAAATTATTTAGTCGAGTGTTCTTCAATTTAGTTATGAAAATTTTTCATTTATTTTGTAGAAAAAAAATATTTTTATAGGGTTTTTTCAACCATGAAGTTAAGTAAACATTTAAACTTTATTCTGATGGTATTATTCCATAGTGTTTTGCAGACAATTAATTAAAAGCTGTAAAAGTTTTAAACCTGTGTGTCCACACTTTTTCTTTTGCCTTGCAAAATGTTTTTAAATGGATTGATCACAAACTTTTTTTGTGCATGCATCAAAGTGAAGTTTCATCATTGTTTGACAGTCTTTTATGACTCTTCAATTTTTGCCAAAACTATAGTCTGGAAATTAATTTTTTTTATAATAATTTAAACTGAAGGAGGATGTTGACAAATGATGATTTTTTAGAAATTTTGAAAAAGAGAAAAACTGGTGATGTCAGGTAAAAAAAACTTATTCCTGGTTTCATGACAAGTAGCTCTAGTGCGACGATAATTCAAACCTTACCTAACCACGTCAGCATTAACTATTCATAGCCCTTTTGAAATCCACTAAAAGAACTTTTCAAGGAAGGCAGATTTTATAAATGACTGGTACAGAATAGTTATTAGACAACAGGATCTTCAATTACTGTTTATTAAGCGAATACTCGACTTTACAAATTACTTGACCACCTCATGATTTTATTGTTGACAGGATCTCAAGCGTTAGGTGATTCCAAGAATTTGTACAGTTGGTCCCAGAGATGTTTAATGCAAAGATGTAGTAGGATTTCATTAATTCCTCACTTGTTAAACTGGGTTTTTTTCCACCATTTATTTAAAATTGACATCATTTCTACCTTATTTTTTATTGTTGTAATTTAATATAAATTGTATCTTGACTGTGTGTATTACAAACTAAAGATTTTGTACTTGAATGTTTAATAATATTTTGTTTTATAGTCATGCACTGGCATTGAAGATGTTGCAGAATGTATTATGTACTTGGAGGCTACAAATTGGATTTTATTGGTATGTGCATTATGAGGAAATTATGTTTTTTTATGCAAAAAAGGTGTCATGTGTGTTTTTTAATGTAATTGTATATTGGTAAATTGTATTTAGGGATCCTAATAAATAGTAAGTTCCGAAGTTTATAATCGTCGCAATTTTAGCATTTTACAATCTCTGCGGTTAGTTCACAGAAGTTTAACACTTTGTATGGTGTCAAAGTTTTGCAATTTATAGATAGCTGAAGTTGTGTGATTTTAGCACTGTCAAATTGTTGTGTTTTTAGGATCGAAGCAGAGTGTTTGACAAATTTACTATAGGGTTAAGATTTGCAATTTCTAGAAGATTATTTTCAGTGAGATGCTTGGAAACCACCACACAGAAAATTGGCACATCGATAATTTTTAAAACCCAGTCGGAAGTACTGCTACTCAATTTATTTTGCTGTCGCACTATTGAAGGGTTTAGTCTTGTTTCGTGACTGGCGGCCTTTAATTTCATACCCTAAATACAAACTGCTAAACACATTTTATCTATGTACCAATGACATACCTTTACCTCAATTGGCTGAGGAGCCCACTCGGTTAAGGCCTTCACCTTGTATGGGTAAGGTTCCAGGTTCGGATTCAGGCATCGCCAAAATAACTGCCTATCTATAAACGGCCCAATCAGCCAAAATGTCCAACAAATAATACCCTGTGTAGAGAGAGTGCACATTAAATATGCCCGCAAGTCCCATCCCTACGTACAATGTCACCCTTAACGGTTGGGTGTCTACTCGGGTGTCGACTCGTCACTTGGCTGTGGTTCTTTCTAAACTATAACGCCCGTTGCGAACAGTACTTGTGTAGCTTTAGTGCAACAATAATTCAAAACTAACCTAACCTTTATCTCAAATAGGATGCCATAAACTCTGTAATGCCCGAGGAATCGCAGACGCTGCCATCTGAAAGGGAAGCCGAGCTACCTATGCAGATTGTCGATGTACCAATTATCGAACCTGCAGCAATGGAGATTGGGGACACTGGTCCCAAACCTCCCCTCTCCATGCCAGTTATTTCCAATAATGACATGCAGTTGGCAACGAGACTGCTCAATTTTTCAGTTTTATATAAGGAGAACACAGTTCCGCTAGAAGTGCCAGATTCAGAAACAGTTGGTAAGAAAATTTCTTTTGGAGGTCAATCAATCTGTCTAGGTTTTCCTAGTTTTGACTATATTGTTAGTTTTTTTATTATTTTATTTTGGCTTTTTTTATTTTTAAGAACTAATTTTTTTGTCTATTTCTGTTAATTATCTTTTGAAAGGATGTCTTCAACCATCTACTGTTGTGTAGGTACTGCCCCAGTACTAAGCATAATATTAATGTATAGTACTTCTTCTTTGTGTCTTATCAGAAGAAATTATATGATTTTTTTAATATTTAAATTCTTAAAAATTAGTAAGTACTGTGAAGTTGTCTCCTAATATTGGGACTCAACGGGCCAGTTTAGCTAAGCTCTCTCGGCAACATTTGAAGTACTTAAAACCTTTAAAAAAAGTGTTGTTGTTATAGACTAGAATTGAAGAATATTTCTTATTGAACGAAAAAAAATTCTAAAACTATCTAAACAACAAATATTGACATTCCTTAATCAAAATGTTTCACATATCATATCTGACTGGACATCAGAATAACTTTGCACTTGTTCCAGAAATTTTTCTGGTTATGTCACTATTTACCTCTACAGTTTAGAATTTAATGTTCTTGTTCCTAACCTCTTCCATAGACTTTTAAACTGCTTCTGTTATAATATTCTGCATTCCAAATTCACAGTTTTCTCAGGCAAGAATGTTTTTTGCTGACTACACTTTTTACCTCTGCCCTTATAAGTGTACATTTGAAAGAGCCAATTCTAGTTCCAAAGTCTGCTTTCATACATTAATTACATACTTAAAATATATGTGACTAGATACTTCTAGTAAATAAGTTGAAAAGTAAGATTGTAAGCATGGTATTCGGATTAATGCATGATTTAAAAGGGCCATACTTATCTCCATGTACAAGTTACTGTCATGATCTTGGTAATAATGAAAGTGTCTGATTGTATTTTATTTTGATCCTTTCTCCTATTAGCCACCATTAAAACAGCACTGCATTCTGAGTTGGGTGTCCCACCATGCAGGCAAGAACTTTGTGGTTGGGCACTAAGTCATCTGGAAGAGATTGATCATATTACAGATGACGTAAGTTACTTTTTTGTGCCAGAGTGAAAGAGAGATTATTAGATGGTCTGAAATAAATCTTCGCTTTTGTACATTAACCCTTTCAGTCCCAGTGATGCCATTTGGCAGCATAATAAGGGCTGACATCTATTGGGATTAATAAAAAAATATTTTGTTACAGAAAAAGTTTGAAGTATCGAATGATGTGCTTTTTGATATCATAAATGGCTATAAACGATCAGAAAAAAATTTCTAAGAGTTTGATACCAAATTGTCATTGGGACTAAAAGGGTTAAGGGAGAATGAGAGTTGGTCTCCAAATTACAGACTGTGTTAATACAAGTGGGGATTTTTTTTCCTAAGGCCACATTGCTCTGGCTGTATTGAATATTTTTTATAAACTATGTTTCTATAAAACAAATGTGGCTTACAGGGATAAATATTTTTTTTTTTTTTTTGTAATGGGCTGGAATTTTTCTTTACATTTTCAATAAACAATTTTGCAAGAAAATTGTTGTGAAATTACTTTTTTTTTTTTTTTGTAAAATAAGAACCGTGATAAAGATGAAGAAAGGTGGCATTGGATTTTATTTCACCATTGGATTAACACAAAGACACTTAAACAATGTGCAAGTGAATTAGTCAATTGATACTCTACTATAAAATAAGTTAATAACAGATCAATTGAAAATGAATTAATGACCAAATCTTGCCAGATGCAGATATTTTCTCATGAATTTGCTAATTATAAGAAATTATCCAATATTTCTTGTTGTTTATTAAACATTTTTCATTTGTTTAATATATATTCCTTCGAATAAAAATTACATGTGGAAATTGTATTTTAACTATTTAATTTATTATCCTTGTTGAAAGTTAAATTTGTTTATCCTTTTATACAGACCATACTATCCTCTCTACATTTACCACAAAGTACAAATCTATTTCTGATTGCGCCTGATCACGACAACCTAACAGTTGATGGGTAAGAAGTATTTGCTTTCAATATGCCATTCATATAGATCTATTTTAATTCACAGTTTTTGAAAACAAAGTAATGCAAATATTCAGTAATTGTCTTATTTGTTTAATAATTTTATTATCAATATTGCAATAAAGCAAGAATTTAAAATACTAAACTGCAAAGAAAATTTAAATGAAAAAAATCTTTCAACTTGGTATGCTGTGAAAAAAACTGAATACGAGTTGTACTATTGCAAGTTTTGTTGATTATAATAAATGAATCATAAGATTGCCAAGCAATTAAAACTGCCATCTTTTAATTTTTGTAATTTCTTATATTTTTAGAGTTGGCCTTACTAATCGTATGGATAAAAAGTACAGGTTACATATTATTGACACCACAAACAATAAAGAATATGACCTAAACTTCCCAGGGTCCAAAACAGTTCTAGAAGTGAGTGTGCAATGCTCAAGATGTTTATTTCAAGCTTGCATATATTCAATTTTTGTAATGATACTGTAGTTAAAAGTACAAAATTTCTAACTATTTACAGTGGTGTCCGAAAGTGTGGACACTTTTTTTTTAAGTGTCATGTAACTTTGTGTGCTTGTAAAATAAATTAATTTTCACTTTAATACAATCGTTTATACATTAAAATGAAGGTAATTTAATGTAGAATTTAGTAATAAAAATTGCCAAAAGGGAAAATTAATATATTTTACAAGCACACAATACTGAAAAACAAGAAACTTTCAAAAAGTGTCCACACTTTTGGCCACCACTGTATTTATGTGAAATAGCTTTTCTGGTTTCAATTACTGTTCTTGTGACATTTTTGAAGAACATATGAATTTTTATGGTTGAAAGTAGTTTTTTAAAGCATGTGTTGTCATCATTTTTTATATACAATTTGCAGAGGATAATGAAATTTTTCTCAATTTATTAAAACTCATTCTCAAAATTGGTTCCCAAGTTAATTTTAGACTAGCATTTTTAAACTCAATTATCTTGCCTTCTATTGAGAGATTTGAAATTGTATAAATATACAAAAATACTTTTATTTTTCATGCCTTAAGTGAAAAGTCTACCAAGAAATCCCGGAATTAAATAAAAAGTCTTCTTATGTCATTTGAAGCCTGTCAATTATGATTATACTATTAAAATTAACATTTCTTTATTTTGTTTCAAGGTTAAACTAGGACTGCGTGATATAACCCACATTCCTGTAAGATTTCAGCGGTGGGTTGGTTGGCCAGATGCACTGAAAGACGAAAATGTAAGTTGCTTAGAAATGAAAGTATAACTGCCACAAGGGATTTCAAACGCATCCTGTCCTTATTTCACTTCCCATTGTCAAAGCAATGTAACAGTTTTTAACGCATATTACCTTTGTTTTGAGGACTGTTTGCATAAGCTAAGTCTCAGAAGTTCTCTAGTTATCCTAATATAATACTACATTTTATTTTGCTAAAATTGAGTTAAATTTATCAAAATTTTTAATTAAATTTATTTTTAAAAAAATGTCCTTTGCAAAAAATAGCTAGTTTATTAATTTCAATGGAAGCAAGGGTGTCTTGAATCTGTCCCTTAGACTAAAAGTGTTAAGTGATAGAAGTAGTTATTATTCCTTTTAATAACTAAACTATATTAGGTAAATAAATATGTTGCATTTAAATGAGGAGCTACGAGTATTAGAAATTTTTTGAAATATTAAAACTCATCAAAATGCTAAAAGTTTACATTCCTAAACTTGTTTTCCCGCGTTACTGGAAACTTATTTTATTAAACTTTGTTTAGTGATCTGTATTGCATATTTATTTCCTTCATTTTTACAGACAAAATTAGCTGCATTAGACCTTCCTGATTCAGGATTAGAACTTATACTAAGTAGAGAAGAAAATCTTTCAAGACCAAAAAAACAGGTTTTTACGATTAAAATACATTATTTAGTAGGGCTTAAATTTCTCTTTAAAAAAAAACCATAACATCCTTAATTCTTGAAATATTGAAAAATTTAAAAATGCGAGTGTAACATACTTGTCTTTAGTCTTGGAAAAAGTTACAAT
Source organism: Hylyphantes graminicola (assembly GCA_023701765.1). Lineage (NCBI taxonomy): Eukaryota > Metazoa > Arthropoda > Arachnida > Araneae > Linyphiidae > Hylyphantes > Hylyphantes graminicola. Next base: position 26,443,937 of record CM043120.1, on the reverse strand, counting down.
CGAATTCTGTGACACAAAGATTTTGAGCAGGGCTATTTGACGTGGTATGACATAGTGTGTATGATTTTAAAATTCGGTATACTTACTAATATTGGTCAACTTCGTTAGAATTCGTTTATTTTTAAACATTGAGTTTATTTACTTAAATAAAACCACAATATAAATAGTTTTTTTTATAGTAAATTATTATTAGCTTTGGAGTGAATTGGCACATTGCCACCCCTTTTCAAAATTAGCTGCTATCATCTTCTTTCTTCCTTTTAGCCAATTTAGAAATACGGCCCAGATTTTTAATCTTTTTTTAATATTCCTTCAATCGAAAACAACAATTTACCAAAAAGCCATATTTTCCATTTTTGAAGTCTGAAATTACTTAAAACTATAAGCAATTGAAATTATCAATTAAAATAAACTATGTTATTAATTGTAGTTAGTTGTTGAGCTGACATCCAGTGAGAGTGACAATGAGTTTGAAGATGCAGCAGAATGCTTTGGTGTCGACGATGATATGTTTGCGTCTAGCTCTACCAAAAGGATACAGCCTCTGAGTAAGTATTTTTATTGCACTTAATATCATTGGACCTGCAACAAAGCCACAAATGTGCTAAAACATATTTGTGGAGATATAGAAACCCACAGTATTCAAGAAACTTCTATCCCTAGAATTTGGCACATTCATGGTTTTGTTATTGGATCGATAATGTAAGGTATGATTTAATTAATTAATTTTTTACTTTCAATTACTAATAGAAAATATAAGGTAATGAAGGTATTGTCATGGGGTCTACTACAATTATTAAATTTTTAAGCATTTATGTGGCAATGTACGAATGTAATGTGTGTTCAAAAATAAATTTTCTGAATGAGTGTTTCGGAACTGCAATCACACTCCTGCTCTTAGATTTTTTTTGTTTTGCTTAATGCAGTACTTTTAAAGTAACGCTGAAAAATATTTCAATTATTTTTAATGATGTGTTTAACTTTAATGTTTTCCCTTTTTTTTTTCCAATTTAAACTTGAAATATAACTGCAAATTTGTATAAAAACAAACCTGCTCTCTTTCTGTTAATCTGTTAAAGTGAACCTGCTACAGGAAAATATTACATCTAAATAACATTGATTCAAAATTTTAAACCGAATATTTTGAATGCTTTCCGAATTCTGCAAATTATTTGAATTTTTTAAATAATTTATTTTAATTAAAATTCAAAACTATTATTTCTTTTAATAGCTTTTCACTTTCTTTATAAAAAATAAAAGGAAAGTATAGCCAGAGGAAGTTAACTGTGGTTTTATTTTTCAGTGCCTGATAATGTAGAAGATGAACAAACTGCTGTAAATAGTTTTGAAAAGGAATTTGAAAGCAGGTATTTTTAATTTTTTTTTGTTTATAAATTTATTTGTTTTTCTGTATTCAAAGTACTGTCTAAAAATATATTTGCTTTGTAGGTACGGGACTTGCCATCCATCTTTTCAAGGTAAATTGTCAGAAGTGATACAAGCTTCTTGTGATAAACCAGCAACAGAGGTAATTTTATTTACATATATTTTAGGATTCATACATTTTATCTAGTTTTTCGAAGATTCTAACTGTAGTTATTCTCTACATTTTTTGCAAATCAGTAAACTTATTATTTTTACAATTGTTTTTTTTTTTTATGATCAATAATGGAATGAAAAGTTTTCCCTTGCTATAGCATTTTTGTATAAGGTGTATTAAAAATTGAAAACCTGATTTCGTAAAAAGGGTTGGATTTGAATAGATTGCACAAAAAAAATATCCATGCATATTTATAATAAAGTCTAAACTAAGCAAGGCATTAAGTTAGCAGCATATTTTTTTAAAAAAAAATAAGTTTACAAGTGGCTAGGAAACATAAAAAAAAGGCCAAGATGGTCAAATTATTGCTTCTATTGACTAAAAGAAATTAAACTTATTGGTGTTTGCAGTTTTGGTTTCAATTTGCTTACAAAAATATATTTCATAGCATTTTAACCTATTTCATGTGATTTATTATTTGGTTTTATTGTAATATACACAATAGTGCTTGCTTTATATCGATTTCATCAATGTATAGTTTAGGTAAATGTCCTAAATCTACTAACATCCACATTAACTGTAAACTAGATGTGTTTCTTATAAAATATTGATCTGTGTTTTGCTAAATATAAATTGAGAGAAAAATCTATTCAAACAAAGCACCTTCTTTATAATTTAAATGCAGATAGATCCACCACAAAAACTATTTCCAGACTAAGAACCAATCACTACAGAGGCATGAAGATAGACAAAGAGGGCAGGAAGGTGTATAGAAACTGTGACAACTGCCCAGATACACAGCTTACACCAAACCACATTTTTGAATGCCGGGCAATGAGTGCCAATTTGAGAGACATTGTTCTGCCATCATTAATAGATCTTTATGACAGTAATATCCAAAAAATTGCAGACGCGGTCATCGAAATACATGGTTTCATATAGCTTAATTTCACTTTTCGGCAACGTCATAGACCCGACAAAAAAAAAAATCTGTGTTGTATTGGCTCCGTGATGTATTGATTCATGACATGTTATAACAAACTCAATATTTCTTATCTTTTTCAGAGGCGTCCATTAGCAATATATTTACACCACGATGCGAGTGTCCTGACAAATGTTTTCTGCACACAGCTTCTATGTTCAGAAACAGTTGCCAGTTATCTTACGCTGAATTTTGTAAGCTGGGCTTGGGACATAACCTTTGAGTCCAATAAAACTTTGTGAGTAACACTTTTGATTTATGCACTATTGATTATAAATATAAAAACATAATTAATGTAAAAACATAATCAATATAAAACATTCGAGCTCAGTGGAAGAACATGCACAAAAAAGCATTTTTGAAAAATTTTTGATTTTTTTGTCAATGTCATTTATCCTTTAAAGATAACAAGTTTCCTCTTTTTCATAAACTTAAAATTAAAGAATATTTTTAACAGATTTAAGTTTGAACTAAATACTAACTCATTTTCTCGTTTTCACCTTTATTCCTGTTCTTCCAATAAGCTCTTAAATTATTATATAAAAAGTACAATAAACTTTCATAAAATTTCCTTGTTGGTGATTCCAGAAATTTAGAAAAAAAATTTGAATTTAAAAAAGCAGTGGCATCTTCGATTTCATCTGTATCTTCTATTCAGTTGTCAAAAGAAATTAAGAGATTTTTTTCCTTGTCGAAAATTTCTGAATTTCTGTTATATATGTTCCAACTTTGGAAACAGCGTAGCAGACTGAATAAAGCACAACAAAAGTCGCGAGTATATTGAAAGAACGAACAAGCATTTTATTGAAAGTAAGGGGTTTATAAAGGTCATCACAGAATAGGCACATGCGCAATAAGGTAATCAGGGGAACAATGCAGCCATCTACACATTGTAAACGAGACTAAAGGTTATAGATTGAACAATATATTTCAGGGTCATTCCATGTCAAAACACCCAGGCCATGTAACCCACCGACTCAGATTTTTTTGAAACTTTGTACAATTATTCTTCTATATGATTTAAGAACATATGCTTAATTTTTTTGGTTTCTTATTGTAACTTTTTTTTATTTTAAATTATAAAAATTGGGTTTTTTCGTAATTCGTTCGTGTCCAGATCACTGGTCTGAATTGCATCAATTTACAGAAATGCTTATAACTTCAGTATTTATGGAGAAATTGGCTTCAAATTTTTTTTAAACATTAATTTAAACTTGTAGTTAATTTACCTATGGAAAGTTAAGGGGTAAATTAATATAAAAAAATTACAAAAATGTTGAAATTGCAACTTTTTTCAATTTTTTGAAAAATGCATGATTATAGCAATAATCTAATAACTTTTTTCTCACTCCTCTCAGGAAATCGATTTTGGTGTCTAAATATTCCTTAGATTTTGAGCTTTAAAATAATAAAAAATCAGAATGGTGTTTTGGCTTAGTGGATAGATAATCAAGTTTAAAACCAGAAAATCTATTTTTTGTACATTGACATTCAATCATGTTTCTAAACCGATTTCTTGATATATTTGTAAAATTTCTTATCCACTAAGAGATCTCTCTATCCTTTTTGCTCATCTGCACTCACTTGATCATTCGTAACTGAATAGGAAAGTCAGCTCTTCTCTAGTTATTTAAGATTTTTAAAGCATCTATATAATTTGAAATTTTCTTCTTGAAATTTACTTGAAAAACATGGATTTGTTCAGCATTGGAAAATTGGGTGAGGCACAATGTCATTTGAATACATACACCTTAGTAAAAACTTGTATGAGTTTATCAACATTAAGTGAAGAACAGCAAGAAATAATATTACTAAGATCTGGTACAAATTGTTCAGAAAGCAAACACATTTTAACTATATGTGAACATCATAAGAAGTACTATTTAAAAGCATATGAAACTCATCAAAAAGTGCGTTGTGATCCTACAAACATATACAAGCAGCCAGTAAAGAAATGTTTGCAGCCAATATACTTGGCTTCATCTAAATTGTTAAGAGATAAGAAAATCCAGAACAAGAGTTATGCATAACCTGTCGCAAAATTGTTGAAATTGGCACTGAAGCCTATAATGAATGTGATAAAAAGGACAAGTATAGAGGATGCAAATAAATGTTTAGATTCCTTAGGATGCTCTCAATTAAACAACATGCTATTCAAAAAGGCCTGCAGTGGTGAAAATAGTGATGAAATTGTTAAAAAAGCAAGGGATTTCGATGAGATAATGCTATCGTTATAAGAAAAAGTTGTCAAGGTAGGGGCATATTTTGTGAAATATTTTGTTTGACCAGAATCAACTACTTTAGGACGAAGATTTTACTTTAAGGAAGAGGATATTAAATCAACAGTCCTCTCACTTAAAATGGAATGAAAACCAAAGTACTATAAAGAAATTTATCTAAAAACCTCATCACTGTTTATAAAGTTAAATTCTCAGGGAGCCAATGTTTACCTTATTTAAAATAATGAAGTGTTTACGAAACTACTATAAATCTCACATTGTTTGAAAAATAAGTTCAAATTTAGTTACAAAAAAGGTGAGTTATTTTGTTACACAAATATTGGCAGAAAGTTTTTAAAAAATTCATCTTTTTTATACTGTGTCGTTTAACATTTTCCATAATTATTTACTGGTATACAGAATGCTTATTTTTTTGGATTACAGTTAGAAGCCTGAAATACTTAATTATAAATGTACCGTATATACCCGTGTATAACCCGAGAAATTTTGGTCAAATTTAGTGCCGTAAAAAACGGGGTCGACTTATACACGAGACATCAAATTTCCGAGGGGGAAAAATCCCTAATCCTTAAACTAAAACTAAATTTCAATCAAACTTAAGGTTTAACTACTAACTATTAAAAATAAAGACACGAAAACAGTTCAATTCTGAAGATGAAATAAGATTGCTATCTATATTCACAATCTCTACCATAAAAAGATGCTTAATTGTTAGTTCTTGGCGTGATGCGTATTTGCACGTGTAGGTCTGGCACAGGGCAGTTCAGTCAACCAGTCTCCAAGTGGTGTAAAGAAACATTGTCAGTCCGTGACCTTGGCAGCGGGATCTTCACGCTTCACTGAACATAGTTTAAAATTAGCTTCTATATTCAGGGTCAGCAATGTCAAGGACATCGAAGCGGAAACCTGTTTTTGTGTGATGGGTATTTGCACGTGTAGCTCTGGCACAGGGCAGTTCAGTCAACCAGTCTTCAAGAGGTGTAAAGAAACGTTGTCAGTCCGTGACCTTGGCAGCGGGGTCTTCACGCTTCACTGAACATAGTTTAAAATTAGCTTCTATATTCAGGGTCAGCAATAATGTCAAGGACAAAGCGGAAACCTGTTTTTATTGGGGTTGAAATTTTGCTTGCAAGTAAAAAAAAAATTACGGTCCCGTCATGAGCCGTTTTTTTCTAATATTTTTTTAGAAGGCTCTAGCTTATTTCCTACCTCGACTTATACACGGGTTACCGTTTTTGGAAGGATATTTGGTTAAAAAAAGGGGGGTCGGGTTATACACGAGTATATACGGTAGTTCTATATTAGTTATTTATAGTTTCAATGATTTCAATAATAGTTGTATTTTTTTATCTTCTATGTAGTAAATAACTGCATACCAAAATAATATAATATTTCGTCCAAAAGAATTAAATTTAACCTTTCAGCAACCTTGTATCGGTATATAGAAGTTTTAAAAGTTTTGTTAAAATGGCAATATTTTTTTCCTTAAAATAATTGTAAAAAATAAATATATAATCAAAGAACTTTAGTACAATTAATATATTAAAAGTAATGAAAAGAAGTTTTTACAAAAATATCAAGAAATTGATTTAGGAACATTGATTGAATGTCGATGTGCAAAAAATAGGTTTTCTGTTTTTAAACTTGACTATCTATCCATTAAGCCAAAACACCATTCTGATTTTTTATTATTTTAAAGCTCAAAATCTAAGGAATATTTAGACACCAAAATCGATTTCCTGAGAGGAATGAGAAAAAAGTTATTAGAATATTTCTATAGTCACGTATTTTTCAAAAACTTGAAAAAAGTTGCATTTTCAACATTTTTGTAATTTTTTTATATTAATTTACGCCTTAACTTTCTATAGGTAAATAAACTATAAGTTTCCATTAATGTTTAATAAAAAATTGAAGCCAATTGCTCCATAAATACTGAAGTTATAAGCATTTCTGTAAATTGATGCAATTCAGACTGGCGATTGGGGCGAAAGCAAATTCTGAAAAATCTCAATTTTTAAAATTTAATATTAAAAAAAAAGTTACAATAAGAAACCAAAAAAATTTGGCATATGTTCTTAAATCATACGGGAGAACAAATGTAAAAAGTTTCAAGGAAATCCGAGTCGGTGGGTGACAAAACACCATATTTTTGGGTGTTTTGACGTGGAATGACCCTTCATGAGTATGTGGAAGTCTTAGTTCCAAATATGTTTATTTTTATTCCATTAAAATATTTTCTTGACTTTGATATGCAGACGTGTTGAAAATTGTTTAGGGGGTATCTTCTTGTTTAGGGGGTATCTTCTTGTGATAGCTAAAATGTCACATAAAATTGTGGAGTGGGTAAGTGAGAGGTACAACTTCTACTGAGGGTTAATAAAAAGAAACTTGTAATTTCTCACAGAAAATGTGATAAGGATTTTTAGTAATTATACTTATCCAACATTTTTTTTTCAGTTTGCTAGCCCTTTTGACTCAGCACTTGGGGATGGGAGCAGCAAGCACTGTAAGAAATCTAGCTTTAAATAGTTTGCCAGCATTGATTATAATCACTAAAGTGAGATCCACTCCTGAAATTTTGACTGTGATCCCTGGTAAGTATTGTTTGGATTGGTTTAATGCTTTTAAGGGGGGATAGTTGTGTTAGCTGGGTCTCCGAACCAAAGTATTTTGTGCTAATTCAAGAAAAAAAATTTAAAATCCAAATTACTTTGACTAGATTGAATATTCGTATTTTTTTTTTTAAATAAATAAATGTAGCTGGCTTACAGGGTTATACCAAGTTTTGGAATGGGTGCCAATATTTCCTAGTAGGCTGCGACTATTGCAGTAATTTTGAAATTTCGGCATTATTAAAAAATATGTATATAATTATTTATGTAAGCTATTAATAATTAGTTTTATCAAAACAAAATACACTTATTTAAGTTGAAACAGCTATAAACTCTGTCCTTTTTTTACGTAACATTAGTATTAACCAAGAAAGACCCAAAGAGGTTGAGCAAATGAACTTCAGTCTTTGAATTCTTTCCCTTGTCATGTATGAGCTGGGGAGCCCAGTCAGTTAGGCATATATGGCTTATCTACGAAAGGTCTCATTTTTGCGTCCGGACATCGCCAAAATAACTGCCGACCTATAAACAGCTCATGCAACCCAAAAATGTAGTACCCCCTGCTGTATAGAGTGCACGTTAAATATGCTTTAAAGTCTCACCGCGAGATACGATGTGATGTCGCTCTTAACAGTCGTGTGAGGTGTCGGCTCGTCACTTGACTGTGGTTCTACATTACGACGCCCCTCACCAATAGCCCTAATGCGATGATAGTTCAAACCTACCTACCTTGTCATGTATGATGCATTTATGTCTTTTTTTTTTTAGGTAATGTTGGTTTGGATGATCTTATGACCCGATTGATTCACGCAGTTGAAGTATATACAAGTGAACTTCAGTCAGAAATCTGGGAAGAGGTCAGTGCACTTATTTTGAAAATTTTATGGCAATTGTTATAATTTAAAAATAAATTAGATAATTGGATAAAAATATATTCCTAATCAAAATTATTAACAAAATACTCCCTTTCAATCTAGTTAAAAAAAATGTGGTAAAATTCAGTTATAAAATATCTTATCAAAATGTGCTTTAAATGCAAGTTTCAACCGTGTGAAAGAAAATTAATTTACGACAAAATGTTCCGCAAAGCCAAAAATCCTATTTTGTACTTACTGTGGATCCTTTAATTAGACTAGAGAAGGATTTTTGGTGAAATATTTAATTCAGATTGTGCTATTTGTGCAAAAGATAATATAAAATTAGCTATCTAAAGAGGCATTTAGCATCTTTCGCATAATTACATGCGCTTAACAATTTAAATTATCCCAACTTCAATTATTATTAAGTATTAAGCAAATTATTGAGATTATTTTATTTATTTTGTAGATGTAAAAAAAGTCCTAGAATTTCAGGTTGCCAAAAATTAATTTGAATTTCCATTCACAAATTTTAAATAATCTCTTACAAATTAACTATAGGCTTACCCAATTAAAAATTGTAATGGCAAGGTAATTAAAAAATATAGTCTTTATATTTGGTCTCAAATATGTTTATCGGGATATATCCTTACAGTTACCTGAATCAAGTTCATTCGTGTTTTCAATACATGTTTGTTACTTATTCTAAATTTAGTAGCTTTAGGAGAATTGGCTTATGGAAATTAAAAAAAGTTTACTTTTCCTCAAAGCATATAGCTTTATGTTCTTATAAATTAAAACACTTGTGAAATTGATAATTTGGGTTCAAGCTAACATGTTTTAATAAATTAATCCCAATAAAGAAATTTTGTTGAATTGAATTGTTAAGGGGAAGTTAATACTATTTTTTATTAACAAATTAAGACGAAAAAAATAGGAATGTAATATATTTACCATGTATATTTGTATTCTTTTTTAGCGTGAACGAGAGGCTCGTGAAAATGTGAAACGAGAACAAGACATGGCATATGAAGCTTCTCTATTAGCTGATAGAGCAAAGGTTTTTATTCTGCTTACCTGTCTTACTTATGTTTGTGGTTTGATTAAAATAGCATACAAAAAATCTGTATAAAGTAAATTAATTCTGTATAAATTAATTCTTTGTTTCCTCAGCTATTAATTATTAATGCTTTAAAAAATATTTCAATAAAAATTTGGTGGTGGACCTCTGAAAACATTCATTTTAACAGGGTTTACTAATATGCGGGGTTTCGTATGGCAGGTTTTTGATTTAAATGTTAAATTATGAAAAATAAATCCAAAGAGGAAAAATATTGTTTCAATTAATTAAAAATTTATTATGTGTTCGACATTTTTCTATTAAAGTAGCAGCTTATCTCTGTTCATTGCCATTTTCAGGGTGCGTACGCGGTTTGGAAAACCTTGAAAGTGCTTGAATTTCAACTTTCGTTTTCAAGGCCTTGAAAAGTATGGAAAAATAAGCCAATCATACAAAAAGTCTGGAAAGTCCTTGAATTTCCAATTTATGAGAAAAAAAAAAAAGATTTGTGTGAGGCGATATTTTACCGCGTTGTCGGATCCGCGCCATAAATAATAAAATAAACCAATTCTAAAACGTAAATAAACCGAAAACGGTTAACTGATAAACTGAAACAGGTTTTTTTTGGCTTGGGTTAAACAGGTCTTTCTTTCAGTTAAACTGGTTCGGTTAAAACCGGTTAAAACGCGCTCGGTTTAACTGGCTTTTAGCATGGAAACCCAAAGTTAAAAAAAACTCTTATGTCTATCATACCTGCCAACTACTACGGATTGTCCGTAGTTTGCGGATGAGGGTATCAAACTACGGAGTTACGGAAACAGTCAAAACTACGAATAAGCTTCGATATTTGCATAAAAATTTATTTTGGAATTTTTTTCGCCTTGGCATGAAAGAGCATTGAAATACAATGCCGATGATCCAAACATTTTATCCATATATTTCAGTTGCGGAAAAATAAACTTAACCTACCCACGGCCACTTGTAATATTTGTTAAGTAGCCGCAAAATCGCAGTAGTTAGTGTTCTTGTTATGATCAGATCAGATTTGTCAAACCAGCCCTCTCAGCGCCTAGTAATATTTGTTTGTTATAAAAGTAATCGCAGTAAGACTTATTATTTTTTAACATTTTCTTTCTGAAAAAAAAATCGACCAATCAAGCCACAACTCGTAATATTTACTAGTTGGCAGCGTAATCGTCGATCAGGGTTCCGTATCTTTCTTAGTTCTAGTTCAAAAGTGATCAATCAACCAAATCTTTAGTTTGTTACTTTCACAGATTACGATCTGTGACTTCAAAGCCCGCTTTTTTTTTTAGCTTAGTGAATTTTATTGTTTTTAATTGAAACTAAATACAATTCACGTTCGCCGTGAAATCTTATTCTTTTTACGTATTACGAATTTCCTACGAAATGACCGACTTTGGAATTTGATTCTTTCCGTCATCAATAGGCCGATTGAAAAAAGGAAGCCGATAATTTTGAGTGAATAGACAATCGCTATCTTCCGAGTGCCATATCTTTCTTAGTTTTAGTTCAGGAATGATCGATCAACCAAGTTTTAGTTTGTTGCTTTCAAAGATTACGATCTGTGACCTAAATGCCCGCTGTAGGATTTTTTTTCCGAGTGAATTTTATTGTGTTTTTAATTGAAACTAAAGACTATTCAGGTTCGCAGTGAAATCGTATTTTTTTCTACGTATTTCGAACAAATTTCCCACAAAATGACCGACTGTGGTATTTGATTTTTTTTCCGTTGTCAATCGGCCGATCGAAAAATGGCAACCGATTATTTTTGAGTGAATGATAGAAAATCGCTATCGGCCGAGATCAATCTCGATTTTTTTCTGAATTTCGTTATAGTCGCAAAAAAAAACGGCTATACCGGTTTTTCTGGCGGTTATACCGGTTTAATCGGCAAAAGACCGGTGGTTATACCGGTTTCTATTTCAAATTGCTTGATTATTTTAAGGCCTTGAATTTGAATGTAAAATGTCATGGAAAGTGCTTAAGGGGGTATGGGACACAAAATCTTCAAAAAAATCAAAAAAATTATTATTATCATAAAAAATAACACACATATTTTAGAATAATTTAAAACAAAAATTTTATTTATATCTGCAGTAGAACGTGAGATGTGTAGTTTTTTATGTCATGACATCTGTGTTGGCCAACCACGTTTATAATCTTTGCTTCCTCGTAATATTAGATAGGAATAACGTTATCGAATCCTTAGTTGGTCGGTCGGTTTGGAGTGCTTCAGTAAGGAAAGTGATTAACTTCAAAGCTGTTTTTCTCCTTGATCGTGTTTTCGATGATTTTTTGACTTTAAATTGATATAACTCAAAATCTACTGCCCATAGAGTGTCAAAATTTTTTACTCATATTTTTCAAACATATATCTTTAATTTGTCTTTAGGGATTAGTTGTAAATAGTTTATTTTTTTATTTATTAATTTTAATAAAAAAAGTGAACCTGTGAAATTATTAAAAAAAACTTCAATAATTTTTTTAAAAAAAACTATGGCAAATATGAAAAATCGGTAAAGACAGTTTGTTAAATACATTTTTCTGTTTATAAAAATGCTAAATATTTGTTTGCCAATAAATAAGTTTTTGACTTATAACAAAAATAAGAGACATCACTTTTTGACAAATTTTATTTTTTTAAAAAATAAATAATGATTATTTAAAACCTCTGACTATCTAAAAGTGTAAGTTATTTAGTATACATTCATGGAAAAAAAATTATATGGATATCTACAATATTAAAGAAAAAAGTTGAAAGTGTCCCATACCCCCTTAAAAGTGCTTGAATTTCACTTTCAAAATAGTGTACGCACCCTGCATTTTACTAAGACTGATTAAATACCAGGAATTAAAATGCTTAATATATAAAAGTTCAACATAATTAAGAAGACTGAGAATCGGTTTGCATCAGGTCTGCTTGGTGTAAGTTGAGAGTTGAGTTTGTTACATCACCTAGACTGGTGTACCAAACCAGTTTGGCTTTGTTGTTATCACACAGCTCACAGGTTTACTATATCTATGATATAGTTTCAGGCCAGATACTAGTTTGACGCTTGAATTGCAGAAAGAAAACCAATTAGTAAACTGATTTCTGATTGCTACTAGTTGCTAAGCAGATCTCAATATAGACAAATTTCTAGGGTTTTTCCCCCGAAAGGTGGTTTACCAATAGCCCTAGTGTAGCGTTAGTACAATCATAATTAAACTCAAGATTGAAAATAAGTTTTGCAAAGTAATTTGTATCCTTTCATTTGCCTAATAGGAAGAAGCTCGCCGTCAGGAATTCGAAGAAAAGATGAAACAAGAGGAACAGGAATTGATGGAAAGAGAAGTTATGGAACAAATGCGTCAACATGAAGAAGCAATTAAAGATGTAAGGATGGATATTGGTTTAACTTTACTAGTGACTTGAGCAAAAATTGTAATCAGAAAGCTAGTTAGAAGACAAACTGCTTTTCCAAATGCCCTAAAAAAACTCCTGAAAAATTATTCTGTAAGGAAAAATTCCTGCTTTTAATAAGTCTGTCTGGAATCGTTTGCATATTTAATTCTATAGTGATCCTAAGTCTTGAAGTCCAGTACCGTCAAAGCGGGTAACTTTGGCCACGGAGGGTAACTTTGGCCACGTGTCGGAAAAAGATTTGTTTCTTAATTACTCTTCATAAAATGATCTCATCTTAAATTGTTGGACATTTTTGGAAAGGTGGAAACATCTCCTTTCATTTCATGTAAAAAAATTCTCATTCTAATTCTGGCAATACTACAAATGCTGTTTTCATTCTTACGAGCATAAAACGACAAAAATCTATCTCTTCCAACTTTTGCCTGGAACACTTAAGAAAATATTGAAAATATTTAAATAAGACACTCTATTCAATTCTTTTATTTATGGGGAAGAATATTACACCATTTGTTTTATTCTAAATTGAATACTTTTTACGCTGTATTTAAATATTGGTAATCGGGAAGCTTTTGCCGATGAATGCGGGTAACTTTGGCCACATATGTAAATATTTATTTATGGAACTTTGCACTTCAAAAAATGTATGTAAAATTGTATTCAGTTTAACTACTTTTGAAAAATTCTTTCTTTTATGATTACTTATTTTTTAGATATTTTTTTTTAAAATCAAACGTTTTTAAACATTAAAAAGATAAAGATAGAATGCAAGAAACGTATACCACTCAAAATCGCAAATGTCGAAAGGTAAACACTTTCAGATTCCTAATTATTAATAGATTATTTTTTCCCCTTTTATAATAAAATCGTTTGCTTTTTATAAATATATTTGATATTACATCTTGCTTCAAAAAAGTTATTTTTCCCTTATTAAAATAGAAGTTTATTTTTCTTTTTAGCGACAAACAATACTCATTGTTCATTGAGTCATCATCGTTGAGTATTCATTGTGTAATGCCATTCCACGATGCCCTGCAATGTAAATGTTAAGTTATATACCATTTTTAATAACTATATGACTTATAATTTTATTTATTTTAAGTTAAAAGTTTTAATATTGCTATTTAATTCGTTAATACAGCCTTTAAGCATGTTAAAAAGTATGTTTCTAATGTATTTTATGGGTGGCCAAAGTTACCCGCCCGCCTCCTGACAGTGTCCTAAATTTTGAAATTGATACACATTTTTTATTAATTTATAAAATGTAACAAAAATGCTTGAAAATTATTCCTAAAAGTACAATACTTAGAATGCATAATGATTTTAAGGTGTTTAAATCGTTTTTGTAGTTAAATTTTTCTTCTTTTGTAAGAAAAGCTATGATTTTGGCCAAAGTTACCCGCACTGACGGTACCAAGTTGTTTTGGTGCCCACTCAGGTGTAGTTGATTTTTTTTGTGTGTGTGTGTGTGTAATGTGTATAAATCTTGTATATAAGTGGTTCTAGGTACCTACTTGTTTCCCAATAAGAATTTTAGTCTATAAGTTAGTAACAAGAAAGCAGGCTATTTTAGTTCTCTTATAACTTCTTGTTTTAAATTGAATGACCTCAATAGCCCATGTGTTGTAACCTCCTGAGACCTGGCATCCATTTAAATGTATGTTTTGTTTTATGTTCCGGCTACTACAAAAATTATTTTAAACTTTAAGAACTGAAAAGGTTCTACAAAAAATATATGAAATCTAATTAAGGTGCAGATTTCAATGCTTAAAAAAAACAGATAAAGCACGAGGGTCAAGCATGATTTTAAAGTATTGCAAAAATTTAAGTATTTTCATTTTTTTCCTTTTTGCTATTTTTAGTTTTAAGGCTTGGATTTTTTTTCCCTAGGACTTGAAAACTGAACGTAAATATCACTTGCCAAACCTAAATCTATATTTATTTAAAAATATGTCTATGTAAAGAATATTTGTAGGATTTTGTTGGGGTCTCAGGAAATTACTGTGATCTTAATTTATCCAAACCAATATTTTTTTTATCCTTCCAAACTGCAGGCTGTCCGAAAATCTTTAGCAGAGCAACTACCTCCAGAACCAGCAGAAGGCACATCGCTGCCAGTAAGCCACATTCGAGTTAGGCTGCCTAACGGGGAAACGATTGGACGCAGTTTCACTGCAGACACTCCACTGTCACTCCTGCTAATATATATTGCATCGGAGGGCTATCCACCTGAAGAGTACAAAGTGCTCGCTAGTTGGCCTCGCGTTGATGTAAGTATGGTGAATTGTAGCTTGGAGTGTAAAGGAAATTCATTTTAATACATGTGATTAAATTTCTGCTAGGGAAAAAAATACCAAAAATTTAGTTGCGTAAGCTTATGTTAAGTTTGCAATCATTAACCCTGTAATGCACGATTTTTTTTTTCTTCCCCAAAAAATATATTTGTATCTTTAATACTCATACATTATGAGAAATATACTGAAAAAAATTAACTACATTGGAATTTTAATCATTTCAATTTTTAAAATTTTTGCCATATGGCAAAAACCAATTAGAAATTTTTGTAAGAAAACTACCAAATATATTTTGAAATAACCCTCTTGAACTATAATTATTTTTTCAAAACAATTTATTTGTATTTAATACTAATATATTATTATATTTTGAATAATGCCAAAGACCTAATAACTTCACTCTTTAATTTTTAATACACTTTGTACTGCTGTCATCTATGAGAGTTATTAGTAACTAAAACTGCAAAATGAAATGTAATAGAGGAAAAAACACAGATTTGTCGAGAGGGACCTCCACTTAGATGGAATAAAGTGGATTATGTTACTTGTTGCCAGATGGCTACAGTTTGCATTGGAGGGTTAAATTTCATTGCCAAACAGAATAAATAAAATTATTAATTTTAGATTATTAGTCTGGCATGGGAAAAAAAACTTGAAAATTCTACAGTCAGAAGTGCTTGTGGGTTTTTAAACTCTAATTACAAAGTAAACCTAACAAATAGCTAAAATTCTTATTTTTTAAACAGAGTAACTAAGAATAACCAATTTGGCATGCTAAACTTAATTTAAATGTTTTTGGCAGACTTTTGAAGTGTATAAATCTTGCAATTCAGCAGTTCCAAATGCCTATTAGTATAACTTATCTATTTTTTTACAGCTTACCACCACAGACAGCCAGAAAACTCTGGAAGAGCTAAAACTTTACCCGAAAGAAACTCTTACACTAGAGCAAAGATGAACTTCAATAGCACAGAATGAATTATATATATTAAGCATGTTTCATACTACAAGATCAGAGACACTACAGCTCTACTACACTATAGCTACTTGCTTCAAAATTGTTACAACCTGTGATACCCACTTACTGTAATAAAGATAAAGCATTTTCAGAAGTATTTCAATCGATCTCTAAATTTTAGGTCCAGGGTTTGTACTGTTCTTGAATTTTTGTTAGATATTTTAAAAATCATTATTTTCAGCCTACTTTCCTTTAAAAAAAAATCCCAAAAATTAGAGTATTGATATTGCTATTTCTGTTTCTAATCTAACCCTCCCTTTTCAAAAACTGTTTCTAACCATCAAATTGTCAAAGCCTTTTTTTTGTTTTAAAGGTATGACATATTTTTAACATTTTATACTCCTGTCTTTGTTTGAAAGTGATGTGAATCGTAGAAGTAATAAATGCAAAAACTGCTACTTATAAAATTATACCTGCACCCCTGTGCAGGTATCATTAGTGTGTGCAGGTATCATTAGTGTGTGCAGGTATCATTAGTGTGTGCAGGTATCATCAAGTGGCACACATTAAATGTGCTCTTGATGCACTACTTTTTGGCCGATTAAATTCATTTTGCTTTAGGTACATATTCCAAAGAATTATAAATGGGCTTTTCCAGATACTACTAGATTAAAAAAAAAACAGAGCAGTAGCTTATGTCTAATAGTGCACGACGTTCAATGACAAAAACAATTTATTACATTTATTTTACACAGTTAACTAATATTTGGTATAAAATAAGTTGATGAAAAAAAAACCAGAGCAGTGGCTTATATCTAATTCCACACAACGTTGAATGACAAAAACAGTTTGCTAACAATTTATTACATTTATTTTATAGAGTTAACTAATATTTAGTGTGCAATATTATATCATCAAATTTTGTTTTACCCAATACCAGAATAATGTCATAGGCTTTAGATACTATTTATGAATTTTCCTTACTCACATCGGGGAATACTACGTATTAAATAATATACAATATATAAATACATTGAATAAAATGGTATATTATTTGAATTATGTATTTATTAGACAGACATCATCAATGTTAAAATGTGCGATCAAACAATGTACATGCAAACCTTAATTTAACTTTTCCGGATTAACTGGAATTTTGCTTAACTGAATTGCCCACATTTCTTTTAGAAGGCTTCTACAGTAATATAGTGTGAAACAAAATTATCACGTGCAAACTATGGATAATCCGCAGTAGTAGCAGGAAAATGGGCACTTTCATTTCTTTCAAGGCTTAACTAAACTGGTTTATTAATGGTCATGTTTATTATTCAAATTATAAGTAGTTATGAAATAACTTGTAATTTTCAGGATTAATTGTACAAACCCTGAACTCAGTACAAGTAAAAAAAAAAAAAAAAAACACTGGAAAATGCACTTATATTTTGCAAAATTGTATTTCATTCCTAGTTTTCAGTGTTATTCTCATTTGCCGTCACATCTAAAAAAAAAAAATCGCAGAATCTCTGTTCTGTCTATTGTTGTACAGTTAAGAATGTGTAGGCTTTGTTTTTAATTTATGGAGTGTGATTTGCTAACTTTCTTACTCATTTTGTAATATCTGTATAAAATATAGTTATTGTAGTGAATTATAGGAATCAAAATAAAATGTTTTCTTCGGATTATGAATTGTTTAATTTACTTACGAGTGTACGTGACAAGTTATTTCCATAATAACTTGAACTTATTAATTTCATTAGATGTAAATGGATTATACACTGAAGCTCACATGGGTCATTAACCTATTTACGTCCGTGGACAACAAGAAAATAATCCAAACGAAATTGGCCCTTTTCTGATAAATTTTATCTTATTAAACAAAAAAAAATAAGACACATAAATAATGAAAACTACAGTCCTGAAAAATGTATGCAGACAAATTAAGGTTCATGAAAAACGATTAAAAAAAGACTTGTGTGGTGAACAATTTTATTGAAAATGATGGGGGCTGGGGAGCCCAGTCGGTTAGACACTCGCCTAGCAAGCGAAAAGTCCCAGGTTCGGGTCCGGGCATCGCCTAAATACGCCGCCGAAGTGATGACGTCACAAACATGGCTGCTGGGCACATCTGGGCATAAACAAACGCCATTCAGTTGAAGAAGTGTGTTGCTTTTCATTGGGCGGCTCGTGTTTGTCCGAAAATGACTTCCCTGTTCCACTTTTTTAAAGGTATTTGCATGCTGTAGAAAGAGGAGAGAAGCACCTTCAAGCCTCACAAGTCACGCGTACAAAGTTTTCTATTTGATTCAGATTTTCTCAAGTTGGGGCGCAACTAGAAAAAAATTCTGGGGGTGGGGGGGTCAATTTTTTATTATTTTGTAATAAAAATTAATTTTAAATTTCAATAATTCTTATTTAAAATAGTTTTTGATACAATAATTCTCAATTAAAATAGTTTTTAATTGAAATAATTCTTAATTAAATGGGTTTTTTTATTAAAATAATTTTTAAATAATATAGTTTTAATTTGATATTATTTTCAATTAAAATTATTTTTAGTTGACATTATTTTAATCAAAATTATTTTTTTATTTAATTTTTCTTGGTATATACAGTGTTTTACTATTAAATTATTATTAGTACTTATTACTTTTTATGAACAAGAATTAGTTTTTATTTAAAAAAATATTTTGATCATACTTGTTTCAAATGTAATGGTATGCACCAATTTCTTAAAAATTGTTAAAGAAGTTAAATTTTCAATAAAATCATTCTATAATTGGTTTTTTTTCCCCAATTTATTTCATTTAATTTTTATTTAGAAAATAAAGCTCGAAAAAATAATTAAATAAATTAAATAATACAATAATTATTTATTTAAAACAAAAACTAATTCTTGTTCATAAATAATAATTAGTAATAATAAATTAATAGTTGCCTAGAAAAATTAAATAAATAATGATTTTAATTACAAATAGTTTCAAATAAAAATAATTTTTATTGCAAATAATTTCAATTGAAAATAACTTCAATTGAAAATCATTTTATTTAAAAATTATTTTAATAAAAAAATATTTTAATAAAAAATTATTTTAATAAAAAACTATTTTAATTAAGGATTATTTTAATAAAAATCATTTTAATTAAAAACTATTTTAATTAAGGATTATTTTAATGAAAATCATTTTAATGAAAGCTATTTTAATTAAATTCTAATGAAAAACTATTGTAATTTAATATTAATTTTTATTGAAAAGTAATAAAAAATTGAACCACCCCAGAAATTTTTTCTAGTTGCGCCCCAGCTTGGCAAAATCGGAATCAAATAGGAAAATTTGTATGTGTGAGGCTTGAAGGTGCTTCTCTCCTTTATCTATAGCTTGCAAATTATCTTTATGAAAAGTTAAAATATGGAACATGGAAGTCATTTTCGGACAAACACGACCCGCTCAATGAAAAGCTACACACTTTTTCAACTGAATGGCGTTTGTTTATGCCCAGGGAGCCTCAGCAGCCATGTTGTGACGTCACACTTCGGCGGCGTATAACCTTCGGCCTATAAACGGCCCGTTCTGCAAAAATGTCCGACGAATAGGGTCCCCGTGTAGGGGAGTGCACGTTTAATATCCTTCAAATGCCCAACGTTGCGTACGGTCGCCCTGAACTGTTGCGTTGGGTGCCTATTCAGGTGTCAACTCGTCACTTGACTGTCTATGATCAAGCACACAAGACGGAATATATATGTACCTACCCTTATAAAGAATGTTTACTGCAGGGTAAACCACTTCTCACATCTAGACTAATTGCCTGACCGGGATTCGAGCCCGACTTAGCAGCTCCAAAGGCTAGTACACTAACCATTCAGCCACCGAGGCGGCAAGTGTAATGTTATCCTACTGCTCTAACCCACTGATCTGAACTTAGAAATGGATCAAGCTAAGCCAATCCTCTCTGACGCTTCGCGGAGGGATGACCTTGTTTTTAGAAGTGCCAGATTGGCGCTGTTTATCGCTCTTTATTTACAACATTTGAATGGGAGGGGGATTGGGAGATGGATGGATGAATGTCTGGGGTGGAAAAAAGTATTTGTTGTGTAAGTGGTTAAGAGGGGTGGGCGATGGGGTGTGGTGGTGGGTGTTTGGTTAAGTGGTTAAAGTGGTTACTTTAAACGTATTTATTTAGTACTGTATATGTGGATTTACTTTATTTTGCAATATTTTTAAGAAATAATATTATTTGTAATCTTTGATAATACTAACGGGACATTCATTTGATAATTATTATCTAAATATAGAATACCAAACTGATATATATTGTAAAAAATAATAATTATAACATTTACCCCGATCATATACTTATGATAAGGGTTTGAAGTTTCGGTAGTTTTAATTAATATTCATTCATGTGATATATTTAAATTCAATTTAATTCATCAATTTCAAGTATATAATAAATTACACCAATTTAATCATGTTTAATTACTTAAATTATGTTTAAGTCATCAAAATGATATTAAATCTATTAGCGCGCCGATTTGCAAAAAAATTACCATACGAAAATGATATTTCTGCTAAAGTTTATCTAAATAACTAAGATAAAAAGAGGATTATAGACCTGAACAATTTATGTAGAGAAAATTAAGTTACCCTAAAAAAATGAAACATTTAAGTTAGAATTGAAATTTAGAAATGAAGGTTCTCATGGTATTAAAACAGTCAGTGGTGAAGTATTATTTGGGTTAAGTATTAATTAAAAATATATTTAATTAATTTAAATTATACATAATAAATTCAAAATAATTTGTTTTCCATAAATATTTAATTGTTACAATTTATATTACAAAAGTAAACAAATCTTATAACACAAATTTCTTTATAATTTTATGAAGAAAATCATCGCAAAATTTTAAAAAATTAATTTCCTTTTGTAAAAAAAAGTTACACAAAGATATAAAGTAATGTATTAAAAAATTGCATTTTTAATAACAGTCAATTATGAAGTAACAATATGTAATTATTGCAATAAATTTAAATTTCCCCCAAATTATAAAAAAAAATCATTAATACTAATTTAAATGCATATATTTATTATTTTTATACTTTTAATAATAAGAACTTAATGTTTTAAAAAATCATTAATTACAGCTTATTTCAAATTTTAAATACCACATTTCGTCAGTTCCTTCAGATCGTAACAAAAAAATATATATATATTTACAATTAAACATGTACCTTAAATATAAAGCTTTCAACCGTATCATCGAAACAAAGATTTATCTCTGATTAATAAAATTTTTAAGAAAATAATAATCCCCTTACATGTATTGGTGTAAGTCAATCTCACCCCTATCTTTTCACAAATGAGCCCGTCCTGCGTGACGGTTGCGCCCTCTACGTGTGTATGATGTAATGTCTTTAGAATGTAACTGTACTAACTTGGAATGACGTCCTTTGTAATTGTCTCTACATGTTGAATGTTCTTAAACTCGTAATAAAAGATGTTTGCTGTTAATATAACTCTGCTAGTTATCTTTGGATGGATCCTCACCTTTTTAACAGGTTAAGGTCCCAGTCACGACTTCCAATGCGCAGACAGACTTGAAATTTGGAAAACAAAAGTAGAATCAAAAATGGCTTCGAACACTACGAGAATTGAAATGCTGTCAAAAGACAATTACGAAACATGGAAGATCCAGATGAAGGCCTTGCTCATCAAAAATGACTCATGGACTTATGTATGCGGTAGAAGTAAAAGGCCGGAGCTGAAAGCAGGCGACGACGCGTCTGCCACGGAGTTCGCAGAATGGACTGATCGAGACGAAAAGGCGAAATCCGATATTATCTTGTGTATTTCTCCTTCCGAGTTGAAACAAGTGAAGCACTGTGAAACTTCATCTGAGGTATGGTTGAAGTTGGAAGGAATATACCAATCGAAAGGACCGGCTCGCAAGGCTTCATTATTGAAAGGACTTATTCAACTAAAAATGATAGACGACGACGTACGAGGACATTTGAGACAGTTTTTTGACATCGTGGATAAGCTCTCTGAAATGGACATTGTCGTGGACGAGGACCTGCTTGCAATAATCCTTCTCTATAGTTTGCCGTCCAACTTTGAAAACTTCCGGTGCGCAATCGAATCACGTGATGAGCTTCCGAAAGTGGAGCAGCTTCGAGTCAAGATCGTTGAAGAAGCAGATGCCCGCCGTGGTGCCAGCAGCCGTGAGAAAGCAGAAGCATTTGCTGTCGCACCCCAACGGAAGCTGCCCCCTCGCTGGAAGAAGAGGAGTCCTGGAGCTGACCTGAACAGAGGTGCCAGAGCTGGGTCAAGGAATGCTGGACCGGAGCCGAGTACTGGAGCTGTACCATTCCGGAACGCTGAAAGGAGACCTTTCCGCGCCGACTGCAGGAGAGGAGACCCATCGAAGATCCGATGCTTCAACTGCAATCGTCTTGGACACATCCAGTCTCGCTGTGACCAGCCAAGAAAAGAATCCCCACACCTTGGTCTGCTAACGACGGACAGCAGTGAGTCAACATTCCTCTCAAGCCCTGAAGAGCCATCGACAAGTTTCATTTTAGATAGTGGGTGTACACGGCACTTGTGTAACGACTCGTCGAAATTTGAATATATCACCGATACACCAATTAAATCTGTTAACCTAGCCGATAAAAGCACTTCTGAGGTGCATGGATGTGGGACTGTTGCCACTCAAGCAGCGGTTAACGGTATAATTCAAGAAGTGAAAGTGTACGACGCGTTATATGTGCCCAATATTACTGCAAATTTGCTAAGTGTTTCCAAGTTGTGCGATAACGGGTATAATGTGTGTTTCAATGGTGATAAAGCTCATATAGTGAAAGAAGAGTGCAGAGTAAGTTTGGAAGCCGAGAGAAAGGGAAATTTGTATTATTTAAATGTTTATGAAAGTGAATCCAATGGTGCTGAAAATGTGCATCATGCTTCAGATGCATATGATAGATCTAAAAGTGCTGATATAGTTAAATGGCACCATAGAATGGGTCATTTAAATGTTAATGATTTGGTGCAAGCTAGTGTTAAGGGTAATATTAAAGGCTTAAAGTTAGAAAAATCCCCTCAGGAATTAAATTGTGAAATATGTGCTTTAAATAAATTAACCAGAGCCCCTTTTTCCAAAAAGTCAGAGCACAATTCATGTGTATTAGATATTGTTATCAGTGATATTTGTGGGCCTTTTAAAGTTGAAAGCCTAGGTAAGAGTTTATATTTTATTACATTCATAGATCATGCAACTAGGTATTGTGAAGTAAGATTTCTGAGACATAAAAATGAAGCACTTGGTGCATTCAAAGAGGTAAAAGCCCTGTGGGAAAATCAGAAGGGTACTAAAATTAAGGCATTTATGAGTGATGGGGGAGGAGAATATATAAATGAAGAATTCGATAATTTTCTCAAGGAAAACGGTATCGAACGCAGGTGCACTGCACCTTATTCCGCTAGCTCGAACGGAATAGCAGAAAGGAAAATGAGATTTTTGACCGAAATGAGTCGCTGTTTAATATCCCAATCAAAACTACCTTTAAACTTGTGGGCAGAATGTATAAATTGTTCGGTTTACATTCAAAATAGGTGTCCAAATAGTTCGCTTGAAGGTAAAACACCTTATGAAAAATTCTTTGGCGAAATTCCTAATGTAGGTTATTTTAAATCTTTTGGATGTGTTGCTTATTGTTTAGACAACCAACCTAAGCACAAGTTCTCTCAAAGAGCTAATAAGGGTATATTTTGTGGTTATCAGATGGGATCAAAATCGTATCGCATTTATTTGCCTGATAAGAAAAAGGTAATTATTTCTCGAAATGTAAAATTCTTCGAAGAAACGAAAGATCATAAAATAAATCAAATCGAGCCTCTTATGGAAACGGATTGTGAGACGTCCTTAGAGGAAAGAGTTGGCGCAAATGCCCTACCTCTTACCCCCCAGGAGCAGAAATTAACCAATCAGGTAGTCGAATTGGAGTGCCCCGCCGCGCCAAGGCAAGAAAAAAATAATATCGCTCCGATGATAGATGCAAAAGCGAAAGTTGGCGATGACGTAATCGCGCGTAATACTATTTCATTGAGAAATAGAGAGGTTTTAAGGTATTGCGAAACAACAGATGATTTGTATGACGACGTTTTTAGTTTTCATAGTGAAATACCTATTTCGGTCGCTTTAAGTGGAAAAGATTACGAAAAATGGATGAGTTCTATGGCTCAAGAAATGAAAAGTATTTTAGAAAAAGAAACTTTTGACGTTGTTGATAGACCAAATTCAAAACAATGTATAAGTGGTAGATTTATTTTAACAAATAAATTCGATTCAGATGGAGTTGTGATTAAGAATAAATCACGTTTCGTAGCAAGAGGTTTTTCGCAAAAACCAAATGAGGATTTTCGGGAAACTTTTAGCCCTGTTGCTCGCTCAGGTTCAATACGCCTTGTTTCGGCGCTTGCTGCGAAATTAAATGTAGAAATCCATCAATTTGACGTGACAACCGCTTATTTAAATGGAGACTTAGACACCGAAATCTACATGGAATGTCCCGATAATTTTGAGAAAATTCTAGAATACATTATTAACAATGAAAGGTCTAACAGTAAAATATCCCAGAAAGCGTCAAATATCTTAAGCTTGTTAAGTGAAGGTAATAAAGTTTTACTTTTAAAGAAGTCTCTCTACGGTTTGAAACA
This sequence comes from Hylyphantes graminicola, assembly GCA_023701765.1. Lineage (NCBI taxonomy): Eukaryota > Metazoa > Arthropoda > Arachnida > Araneae > Linyphiidae > Hylyphantes > Hylyphantes graminicola. Next base: position 26,419,255 of record CM043120.1, on the reverse strand, counting down.
AGCCGGAAGGTGTTGGAACATAAAAATAAATGATATATTGACAAAATTCGGCGCTAAACAATCTCAGGCCGACCCATGCGTTTATTACATTAATGATGATGTAGGATTAACTGTGATCTGCATTTACGTAGATGATTTATTGTTAATATCTGAAAATCCCTCTATGCTTAATAAATTTAAAAATCATTTAAACAGTTATGTAGAAGCAAAATATTCAGGTAAAGCTAACTATTGTTTAGGGATTAACTTTCACAAAAGAAAGGTGTAATAACTATGAGTCAATCAAGTTACATAAACGAATTACTAAAACGATTTGGGATGACAGACGCTAAAACAGTTAAAACGCCTATGGAATTAAATGTCAAATTAGATAAGGCAGAAAATTGTGAACATAAGCTTCCATATCGAGAGTTGGTAGGAGGTTTAATGTATTTAGCGGTTTCAACTCGCCCAGATATTGCGAATGCAGTGAGTAAATTAAGTCAATTTTTAACTTGCTTTAACGAAAAACATTTTTCCGCAGCAAAACGCGTTTTACGCTATTTAAAAGGAACAATACATTTTGGCTTAATCTTCAAAAATACAAATGATCCATTGTATGGCTATACAGACGCGGATTTTGGAAATTGCGAAATTTCAAGAAGGAGTTATACCGCATTTTGTTTTGTACTGGGCGGAAGTGTTATTTCGTACGAGAGCCGTAAACAAAGCACTGTAGCACTATCATCGTGCGAGAGTGAATACATGGCTCTATCGGATGGTACGAAAGAGGCGATATATCTTAAAAGGTTGCTCAATGAGTTTTGTTCTGATAGATTGGATAAGGTTTTAATGCTGGTTGACAACATAGGTGCAATAAAACTTGCACAAAACCCAGTTTTTCATAAGAGAACAAAACATATCGATATACGCCATCATTTCGTAAGGGATGCTCTTAAAAATGGAGAAATTGAGGTCCGTCACATACCCACCGAGCAAATGGCAGCTGACGTGTTAACGAAACCATTGAGTGCCGTTAAGCATTATAAATGCCTCAGTATGATGGGTATGGGTGATGTGAAAGACTGTTTTGATGAAAAGAAGGGTTAAAATTGCGGGGGAGTATTGGTGTAAGTCAATCTCACCCCTATCTTTTCACAAATGAGCCCGTCCTGCGTGACGGTTGCGCCCTCTACGTGTGTATGATGTAATGTCTTTAGAATGTAACTGTACTAACTTGGAATGACGTCCTTTGTAATTGTCTCTACATGTTGAATGTTCTTAAACTCGTAATAAAAGATGTTTGCTGTTAATATAACTCTGCTAGTTATCTTTGGATGGATCCTCACCTTTTTAACAACATGTACACAAGCACTATAGCGCAAAATCGAAAACGCAATTGAAGAGCTTAGTGGAAGAACGTGCTAAGTGACAAAAAGGTGAAAACGAGAAAATGGGGTATAAAGTTTTTCGTTTGCACTAAGATCTGTTGGAAACGGAACTTGTAAAGCATAAAAAATATAATAAACTTTAAGTTGATGATAAAGGAAAAATATGTTATCGTTAAAAAAATTAGTAATATGTTCATTTACATAAACTTTTCCATTTTTTTCAAAAATATCACTTAGCACGTTCTTCCACTAAGCTCTTCAATTGTCAAAAGTCTTATCCGAGGTCAACCCCTGAGGTCAACCCACCCATCTGCCACCAACCGAGCGACGGCGACTTTTGGGGAAGACCGAAACGAGAAATTTGCCAAATTTGGCGAATATTAGAACTGCAATGAGTGGTGAAAAACACCTATTTTAACATAAATAAGAATCCAGACATATTTTTTCCTACAATCTACAACATAAGTATGATTGTTTGAACTTTACAGCAGGTCTCTACACCAAAAACTCAATGCGCAGTAATTTTTTAAAAATGAGAAATTTCCTATAGAGTCCCATTGTAAAACGAAAATTTGGGGTGCACCCGGGAGAAAAAGATGACTTCGAACTCTCCCGTAGCGGGGGAGAGCTTTCCGCGTTCCATTAACCCTAGAGTTCAGTGCTCTAACCTCTTGTTTTCCACAGCGATTTGGAATTGAAGCTCAGGTGGATATGGTCGTGAATGTCCCCCATAGAAGTCTTCATTAGTGGTTCCTGATTGGCCCACAACCTTTAAACTTTACACCCAAGTATTAGGTTTCTATCTCATGTAATTGAAAAGGAATCAAAGTAGATTAGTATAGTTTTTTAGAAATTTCTCAAAACTGAAGTATTTACATTAGTGTCATAATGCTTTCAGAGGGTAAGGTTTAATTATAGTGACGAGCCGACATCAATGATTAGTGTTCAGACCATTAATTTAATTGACTTGGCCCAAAAAATTTATTATAATTAGAGTTCTAACAACGTTGATTTAATCATGGATATGATTCTTCAGTATAAAAGAGCTTTTAGAATAAATTCCCTCGATAGAAATTATAGTTTATGAAGAACACACAATTACTGAAAGTATGCAGAACTAAATAAATTTTACCCGTGAAGTGTGACTAATCCTTTTTTATAGCCCTCTTTACAATTAAAAATTCACAAGCATTTGGCTTCTTGCACAAAACGTTACTGAATTAAGAGTACAACATTCACGATTCATGCTCAGAGATTAAAAGAATGTAATTAAATATTTATTATAATAGCCAAAAGAGAAAAATACCAACAATGCTCAAAAAATCGTCTGCAAAAACATTAAAAAAAATTCAAGCTGCCGTGATTGGTAGAAACCCACGTGACTTGGGTATTGATGGTAGTCTCCACTTCGGTTTGCTAGCTGATATTCAGGTCTGGCGACAATTTGGAATAGTTCGTTCCGAAACGGTAGCGTTAAGTTGCCATATGTAGCAACCTTTCCCCTCTTGGCGATTTATGATGTTTAGGACATAATGCTAATCTGCAAGGGATGGCGGTTTTCCATTTTCCATCAGTTTTTCCCTAAAAAACCGGTTTTCGGTTCCAAAGGGCCTCATACAAAAAAAACCGTTTTTCAGTCAAAACCGGGACCACTGGTTTTTTGAAAACCGGTTTTGGTTTTCCATCCCTAAGCTGCTTTACTATTAATGCGCAGTCCACTCTATGTTATGTCTCTGATTAACACCTGACCCCCCCTTTTGAGGATAAATTTCAATCATAACCCCCCCTATAATCCTCCGCCCCCCCCCTTTAACTAAATAATGCACCCGCCCTAAGGTAGTAATATAATTTTTTTACAACTTTAGATGAAATATTTGTTTAAAAATTTGCAAACAAGAACATTTCAGACAATTTACCCTTCAAGATAAAATAGCAATATCATGTATTAAAATAAGTCGACAGGGTAACGTAGATTCTTCTTTATTAACACTTAGGCTTGGTAAAGAGACAAATTGACCTCTGAAGTCGACGAGGTATCAGGATTGAATGCCACAAAGATGGCCGAAAACTCTTTCAGACCGGACCAATCAGAACAAACATTTGTTACGAGAAAGGTTTTAAAAGTAGGTGGGTGAATCATGAAAGTTTGTGGGAAACCAATTAAAGACGACTGATTGTCGCGACAGGCTGTGGTTGGAATGTAAAAGTGCTAAGTGATATTAAGGGTATTTGAAAGGTAATTAAGTTATGGAGTTTAATTGAAGGTAAAAAATATTAAGTTTTTGAGAGGTTCAAGTCAGGATGTCATGCATGTCTATGAAAAAAAGGAAGACTTTTCTTTAAAACAAATTTATTTCATATTTGCAAATGACAATTATTGTTTGCATAGTTGGTTATGAATTTTCCTTTAAAAAAAGCCATGGTTACACTTCGGCTCAAATAGAAGATGGTTTTATACACTTTTATATAAAAAATATTGTTAAAAATATCAATGCTTTTTTGGTATTTTTTATAGAAAAACAACGAATTATGAGATCACATGATTACTTACTATGTATTCATATCATCAATCAATACACATTCAATTCCACAAAATATTATGTATCAAACAAAGCAATAAATAATGCAAGGATTTTTATATATTTCAATTTACAGATAACAGTGGTCTACTTTTGATTTATTTCAAATGAATCAATCCTTATAACCTGTTCCTTAGAAGGAAAAGGTCTGATATCCATCTTTAATGAGAAGAAACTGGCAAAGTAATCTGCCTTTTTTTTAAAAGCTGTTTATTTACTAGTTACCTTGAACAGTTACAAAGCTACATGAAAGTTCTTGGTTTCAATAGCAATTTTGATCTAAATTGAACTATACTAAACTAATTCAGCATTTGAATAATTGTGACCTTCGAATAAACTTAGTACTTTCACCAAGACATAGCCTTTACTTTGCACGATTTCCAATGGTTTGCAAAAGAACAGGAACATTCTATATAATATCAGTCCTTTTCTCTGAAGCTCAGATTTGAAGAGCAAGGACAAAGAAATGAAGTATTTGGAAAAATTGAATGAAAAAAATAATTTTCTAAGCCAAATTACTCTGTCTGTATTGAATATTTCTACAAGGCTTTTTTTATAGGATAAATGTAGCTGGCTTGCAAAGCTCTTTAATCAAACTTTTTGAAATTAGTTTTGAATTAAAAAAAAATTATAAAATTATTGAAACATAAAAAAAAAATCAAATTTCAACAAGGTGGGATTAAAGAATAAGTATATTCCTGTAATCCAGCAACATTAATCATATTATAAGCGTTTGTAAAAATATTCAATACAGCTGGATAAATGTGGCTCACAAGAAAATCCCATTGGATTCTTTCAGTTTCAGAGAAATGCTCCCATCCTATGAAGGATCTTAAAACTCCTTCAATCACAGACAAGCTAATTTAGTAAATAGGCATGATTGTGATTCAATGAGTCTCCATTACCCTGTTGGCCTTGTCAGTATTGTTGATTAAACAAACTTTGCTTTGCAAGGCATTGGACATATAAACAAAGGAATATTAATTTTTCATTACATTCTCCTATTTTAACTGTAAAGTGTAAGAATTCCTGGGATGAGAACAGATATTTTAGAATTCTTAATAAGCATAGCTCGGCAGCAATTAAGAACAGACTGCCCAATGTGATTACTTTGAAGGGTTTTGTTTCTATAAAAAATTTTAAGCAATCTATAATAATTATATTATATGATATATGTTATTATTCATGACAATGTAAAAATATTATGTTATTTAACCCTTTAAGCACCAGAAGACCCCTGAACCCATTTACAATGTACCTTCTTCTAGCACTAAAAGCATTAAGTATATTGCTACAGCATTAATAATCATTAAAATATTTAAGAGCTGGCAAAACAAGGCATGATAATAGAACGAATTTTTTGATGCTTACTGTTTAATTTAAGGCTATGGGAAAAAAATAGCAAACAAAATTTCCCAAATGTTTTTCTAACATTTCTGCCTGTAGACATCCTGTTAATATTTATCACAGAAATTGATTTGAATCTTAGAAGATAAGAAAATGATAATGACAGAAAAACTATTTTAATTTAAGAGCACTTAAAATGCCCTCCTAAAAGAATGCTGTCAACAGTAAAACTGCAAAACTGCTCATTAAGCAACAAAAATAAAACTATTGCCACTAAACAAAAGAACATCTGCACACTACACCAAAACCGACCTTAAGTTTGCAGTATACAAATGTTCTACGAGAAAAAGGGTAAATAGTTCTCATTTTTGAGTGCAAGAATTGAATACAAAAAGGTATTCCACAATCAATAAACAAATTTATTTGTTATTTCAAGACATAAATTTATTATTTTTATTAGTTTGCTTCAGTTAGAGTGTCATTTTAATTATTTTTTTCCTTCGATTTTGACGTAACAGGGCGCACGAATATCAGGGTCGAAGAAGCAGCCAATAGGAGCAGGTGAAATTTCAGCGCCAGCAGCGTTGTTTACGCCGATTCCTCCGCCTAGAACATTTCAATGCTGCAAACTTAAGGTGTGTTTTGGTATAGTCCATTGTTACCGTTTGAAAAAAAACCCCCAACAACAACCAGATTAGGCAGCCGACATCACGACAAAACACACACAATAAAATATTCCGAAACAATCAACATTTCCATCGTTAATTTATCACTATCACAAGGAAGCCGTCATTGGGTCTGCCACCTATTCGCCAGGAACCTCCTATATATCACAGTAACATAGATTGCAAGCAGGAGAACCACAAACATGTCGTCAAGAAGCCCTAGGATTCCGAATACTGCTTCTGGAATCATGTCGAGGGGGGATATTAGGTACATGACAGCTGCTACAAAGCACAGAAGTATCCGGAGTCGGAACATGTACATGATGCCTCCGACGGAGAAGAATTCGGAACCTGCGTGCCGGAGGAGGGTTGGCAGGTCCCAGAGGTAGTCGAGCCACTGGAAAACAAATACAGTCAAGCTTGGTTAAAAGGGCTTCGTTTACAATGACATCAGCAGAATGGTTTAGTAATTGCCCATAGACTTTAACGTTATATTTTGCTTATAACGACAACTCCTTGGTTATAATGCTAGAAGTACAGTGGTGGCCAAAAGTGTGGACACATTTTGAAAGTTGCATGTGTTTCAACTGTTACTTGTGTTCTTGCATCTATTAAATTTCGCTTAAATGTAAACATTTAAATATTAAGTTAAAGGTAATTTAATGTAGAATGTCATTAAAAAAAACAGAATTAAAGTATCTGTATTACAAATAAAGTTATGCTAATTTTTAGGGTTACTGGAATATCTGCCTATGAGGGTTGTGACATGATCCCCTCACCTGATTGGCTGGAGCATAGCCATGCTCCCGAGATTCGGAGCCGTTATTTTTCCCCCGTAGACATTACACAGTGACTCAGCGAAGCTCTACTAAATCGCATCTAAACGATATAATCAAAGGAACTTTACCACTTTTTGTTATTGATTTTGTTTTTAATGATCTATATTCTTAAATATTTACTCTTTTTTGGATTAAAATTCTTAACAGTAAAGCTGTAATCCATGTTTTAATACTGGCGTGTATCATTGCTATGGAATACAAACGTTAACTCGGAAAAAGTGTGTAAAGCTTTACTTTTTAATCTTTGTATTGTAAATTAAACATCATGTGGACTATTACATTTCTAAAAATAGTATTTTCAATCATTATACTACCAGAAAATGCCATTTTTAGTGTCGAAGCTAGCATCGATATTTGGCATGTCTTTGGCTACGTTGGCAGAACAATAGTTGGCGGGAAATCGTAACGTAAACAAACCGCAAATCAAAGTCATTGCTTACTGCAAGTTGAAAACATTTTTATTTCTTCCAAACTAAGCAACAACATAATGTTTATATGTGTAAAACTGGAATAAATAACTAGTTTCGTTTTATTGGCGAGTTTGGCTGAGCGATAACGATTCTAGCATAACACACTAGCTAAGCTCCTTGGCGTTACCTTGTACAGCACACAGTGAATTGAAGGTACCCTACTAATTTTAGTTGAACAAACAATCACAATCAATGGATTCTCTTGTGCTGAAATTGCAATACAAGTTGGTGGTTCAATGACTTGTAAAACTAAGAAAGATCATACTATCAGTTGCATAACTTATTCGTAATACAGATATTGTAATACTGTATTTATTTTTAATTCTGCATGAAATTACTTTGATGATGATGATGTTGTGTCCATGGATATAGATTATGTGGGACCAAAGGTCTCACAGACGGCTTCAGCGATCTTCACACAGTGGTCCTCTTAAAGATTAAATTCTTTTTAATTTGAAAAACAATTGTTTAATTTCATATACAATTTTTTTTCTGTAATCACACAAAGTTGAAAAATATGAAACTTTCAAAAAGTGTCCGCACTTTTGGCCACCACTGTATATATATGATATTCAAAATGCTTTCTAACAAAATTCATCCTTCACTACTATCAACAATTTGTTAGGAATCGAATAAATTCATCCCCCAAAATAGGGTGAAATTTAGTCAACAGATGTCATTATATAATTTTGACTAACCTAACATGCATTTTACATGATTTCCTATACTTAGTATTCAATCTTGTTTATAATGTCCTAAACATTGTGGTCTTGAATGACACTGTAACTGAGTTGTACTGTATCATTACAAGAGAGCGTGTTCTGCCTGATATCAGAATGGAAGAAAATTCTGAAGAAGGCCCTTTTACACAAGGGGCTGGCGAGCCAATAAAGAAGAAGTTTCTTCTGATTATTTTCATATTCCTCTTTTCGCTATTAAGGTTTTGAATTTTTATTTTATTTACATTAGAATCTGTAGATTCTATATATCAGTGTAAAGTTTACATACATTTTCGAACTTATAATTTTTTAAAATGGAATTTAGTATTCTTAGAGCAATATATTTTTGGTTTTTCATCATTTCCATTTTGTGGAATGATCACTATCAAGTTTCACTTATTGAGTAAGAACGTATGGACCTTTTAAATGCATAAAATAAAAGCATTGTTAAAATCCTTAAATATAAGTTCTGCATTAGTACTTACAGGCCTGGGTTCCCCAGAAAAATGTCTATTGTAGTCATTGATGCCTTCCATAAGCTGTGCTCTTTCTGTTGATGAGATCTCTGTATTATTTGTGAAACATTGCAACAGAGCTGTTACCTGAAAATATCGTTCATATTAAAAAAAAAAAATAATAAAAAGATATATATCCATGTAAGGGTAAGCAAAATATTGAAACAATATTCACATTAAAAGTTTACATGAATTTAAGAGGATTTTAAAGACTACTTGTTCTTCATAATAATATGGACTATAATGGCATCGACAACAAAATATCAACTACTTTACTAATCTTAATTAATCTTATCTATTTGTGGCAAAAAAAAAAATTGAAAATTGAACTTTTTTCACAAAATCCCATATACTTAAATTACTCACTTTTGGGATAAACTTCCTAATATATATTTAATATTTATTTAAAGCAGGTTTAGGACATGGTTAAAACGATTTAAGGCAAGCATCTTAGATTTTCCACTCAAAACTAGAGTTAAAAAGTTACTTATTTCCTGTATACCAAAATATTTTTTAATCTGATTTTTTTTTTAAAGTTTATAAAATAGGCTAATATTGCGTTTAAGTGTCAGTTAATAGTTCAAATGACATGAATAAATTAATGTGCATTCGTCAAAAGAATAACATACTTTTTCTTCACTTTTACAGAACATAATTTTAACTTAGAAATAAAGATGTAAAAAAAAGTTAAATAACACAATTTTCTTTCCCAAATTATAGGATAGTGCAAGCCTCTGCCTAAGGGAGGGCCCCTGTGCTAAAGGACGTTTTTCACACATACATAAGAGTGACCCTGGTCTACAGTAAAATCTCCAGATACATACATTCTTTATTCTCCAACATTTTAGGGATGAAGAATTTTACACATTTGTGTTGAACATTTAATTATTGTGCTGTTTGTTTCTCATTCCAGGAGAGCTACACCAAAACACACCTTAAGATTGCAGCACATGAAATGTTCTATGCGGAGGGAAAGTGCGTAAACAAACTGAATTTTGAGTCTCTGATTGGTCGCTCCTATGCGATATGTCAGCCCTGATATTCGTTCACCCTGTTACGTCAAAATCGAATGAAAAATTAATTAGTATTACACTCGAACTGAAGCAAAAACAAATAATAATAATCTGTCTTGAAATAACCAATAAAGTGATTTATTGAATGTGAAAAACCTTTTTTTATTCGATTCTCACACTCGGAAATTAGAACTATTTGTATTTACACTTTTTCCCATAGAACATTTGTATACTGCACACTTAAACTGTGGTGAGGTATAGATCAGGTCTATGAGCTCGTTCACTATTAGAAAGTCCAGCATCCATAGGGGATCTTGAACCTGGTCCCCAGACAAGATGAAATGTGGTCAGGGGTGGCCTTGACAGTTAAGGGGGAATGGGCGCATTTGAACGGGGTCTCCAAACTCAAGTGCCTCAATGTTAATCCAATGGGGAAAAAACTATTTTCGCTGCCACATTTCTCCGGCTGTACTGAATATATTTGCAAGCGGATTTTTTTATGTGATAAATGTAGCTGACTTACAGGTCTCTATAATCCCACTTTTTAAAATTGCTTCGAATATTTTGTGTAAAACAATTTATTGAATATTAAAAAAAATATTCGTACTCATTTCAAAAAGTGGGATTGTCGGGACCTGTAAGTCAGCTACATTTATCACATAAAAAATCCGCTTGCAAAAATATTCAATACAGCCGGAGAAATGTGGCAGCGAAAATAGTTTTTTTTCCATTGGATTAACATCGAGGCACTTGAGTTTGGAGACCCGCTGTCCAGTTCGCCCATTCCCCCTTAAGTGCTTATTACCATCGATAAAACTCATTGTTGAGAGATGACCACTGAAGAAACAAGTTCAGTTTGTTCTTGTTGATCACATTTTGTGGATGTAATTATGATCATTCATAAATGTTGTATATGACACTTTTGAAGCATTTTCAATTCAGACCTACAATATCAATAAAAAATAAAAGTATTTTGATTTCATAAACTATGCTAGAACTTACGATTTGTCGACAAACAGGGCATCTAACAGCTCCCAGCCAGTTACCTGTTCTCCAATAGGTAATTATACATTGGGCTAAAAAATATTACAAATTTAATGAGAATACTTAGAAATACCTTACTTCATTTCCTTTTATTATTAAATAATATCAGCATGAAAAAAAAAGTCAAAAATAAATATTTTTTTATTTAAAACTATTTTTTATTTAAAAAAAAACAGTTTGATTGAATGCCTATCACATGTTCCAGAAACAAAATATATGAATTTAAAATTTTCAAGTATTCAGGATTATTTTAAAGGTCAGTACTTCTTTCCATGCAAACCCCTACCAAGGAATAAAACCAAAATTCCAGTAGGTGGATGTTTTTCAGACCATCAGAAACAACTGCTAATTTTGTCTTATATTCTTTCTCTTTGCTATAGAGAGCTGTAGCCACTGACGTTTGATTGCACATAACATCAGAGAGAGGACACGTGAATATTTGCCAAACATTGCCACTCTCCTGCCAAGATGTTAGAAAAAGCATTTCCACTCGTCAGTGACTGATTTGACAAGTCACGTGGGCACACAAGTGAAAATGCTTTTGGTAACATCTAGGCTGAAGAGTGGCAATGTTCGGCAACAGTTAATATGTTTTGTCCTTCTGGTTGGTTTTTAACTCCACTGCCCTTTTAGCAAACACTTATCAGTCAGAGTTAAAAATTTATAATCGCTAGTCACAAAATGCCACCAAACCATTCAAATCAGCGAAAACAAAAAAAAAAAATATTTGCAGTTTTTACAGGACAAGTTTTTCAAAATCATCAATAACAACTTTTTGTTGTGTTTTCCAACAGTCTCGCAAGAAAAAATAACTTTTAAATCACAAATCTTATTCGATCCTAAATTTGTCATAACTGGGATCATAAAATCACAAAATTTCGGTAGTTCTGTAATTGCAAAACTTTAATGATTCTATAACACACAACTCAGCCGATTTTGAAATTGCCCAGTTGTACAATATAAACTCCATTGCTCGTGGAGTACTTTAGGTATTTATATATTTAGTTCTTTTTTAAAAAATGCTTGTATGCAAGTGTTATAATATCATATTCAAGTTGCATCAGCCACTGTATGATGGAATATCTCTTTCATATTACATCATCTTTATTGTAATCGCACTTAGTAATTGCATCAGCCATTCCATGTTTAATCTAATTGGTTCAATTTGACGACGTAACCAAGCTTATAGATAGATGCGTGTATTGTTTCGGTAGCTCTTCTAATAAACATTGTCTTAGCAAACAGACGGCCTCTATTAGCTTCCACACTATGTTTATAACGTAAAAAGTGGAAGGTTTTATAATCGTTCAGTCCGTCTGTCTGTCACTTTCACAGAACGAACCAAAAGTCGCACAAACAAGTGTGATACGTCATTTTAAAGCAAAAAATTGGACTAGGTTACATCCCAAATTTCATTAAAAAAATTTAATTAGAAGTATATTTAAAATTTAAATTACTAAAAATTTAATCTACATTGAAATAACATGCAAATTCCATTTTCATTCAATATTTTCACTGTTGCCATTTCGTCAAACGTACGAGAAACTTTATTTAAAAAAAAAAAACCTTTGAAAGAATATTTATTTATGTGTATAATTCGGTTTGGATTGTTGAAATATCACAATTGCGTTCTTTTGATGGTTCATTATATATGTATGAAGAAAGAGGTATACAGAATTTTAATTAAGGATAATAAATATGCAAAGTTTCTGCTTTTATTTTTAAAGCATAAATTTGACTAATTATATATTTTTCGAACTGTAAATTAAATTGTGTCAACTAAAAGATATTTATTAAAAAATGCATATCATTATTCTACGAATTTCAAACAAATTTAGGAAACGATAATGAGTAATTTTTAATTTGCTCAAGAATATTAATGAAAATAGTTAATTCTGACGTATAAAATGTTGAATTAGAAGTTCCTGTTAGACGAATTTCTTTCTCAGGTGTATAAATAGTGTGTTTCCTGTGAGCATAAATATTGTGTGGAAGCGGTTTAAGTGACAGATTCTGTTACAAACCTACTTGTTTTATTTGATAGTAAGTATCGTTTGACTTTGTTGTTTTCTTAAGTCAGTAGCACAGCTAGCTCCATTTTTGAACGCTGTTACCAGTTCAAAGAACTGTCTGTCTGTACTTACCACAGAAGAGGTGTCCACAGTTCGTCTCGACAGGGTACCGCGGTTCGTTCAGGCAGACTGGACATTGGTGGTCGGAACCATAGTGGGTTGGGGGAGGTCGGACCATGTCGGGATCAGCATTGCCCGAGAGGCGGTTGCTAATGAGAGAGAGCTGCTGTGGGGAGGGAGGGTTGTATCTGATGAACCATGTGCTCATATACCTGGAAAGAACAAGTTGGTTTGCAGTAGGAATTGTCATCTGGAACCGCTTTTAACATCAGTTTACAGGGGGGGTAACATCCTTGAAAAAAAAGTTCCCTGATACTTTCATAAAAAAATTTCTCGACTTTACAATTTCTTTAGTTTGAATTGTCATACTAGAGCTACACAAGGGATATTGGCGACGGGCGTTGTAATTTAGAACCACAGTCAAATGAAGAGCCGACACCTGAGTAGGAACCCCACACAACCGTTAAGGGCAACATCAGTTTTTTTTTTTGCCCGAGAGAGTCGAGTTTTCTTTTGTACCTCCGGTTTAAGCCAATCGGACTAACCAGAATATTTTCTTTTGATCAAGAAGCGTCCACTAGTATAGTGATCACAAAAACAACCTAAACATACTGTTTAAATAATCTGAAAAGCTCCCTGATATTTCCAGAATTAAAAAGTTCCCTGATTTCCAGGTTCTTTTACCAGCCTGAATTAACGCCCCTCAGAAGAATCCACCTACATTATTCTGATACATATTATATCATTATTACAAATTAATTTATTAAAAAATATATTTTTTTTAGATAATCATGTCACAGCCTGTTACAGGCATGAGAACACAAAAATATGAAAAAAGCTGAAAGCGCGGTGGGACGTAAATCTTTAAGCTATTAAGTAGGAGAGGGGGGTACAGTAATTACTACTTTAAGGGACAGCAATTTTTTTAAAATACCTCCTAAGAATATTAAGTATAATAAGAATATGCTACAAATTTTACCTTAAACCTTCTCTTATACAACTCACTCAGATAAAGACACAATTAAAAAAAATGTTAACAACTATCGTATACTTAAATTAGGTCATTAAAAAAAACTAACTTTGAAAAATGGGCTTTACATTAAAAACAATCTTACACATTGTTTTTGAAACCATGCTTTTCTACAAAAACACAAAACAAAAAACTTGTTAGGGAAAAAAATTAATACTTCTTACAGTTCTGTTCTGGGGCATTTCAGAAAAATTCAAGGACTGGAAATCACTAACACCATAAAACCTGAATATATAAGCGCCCACTCTTATATAAACCGATTCCCTTTTTTATAAAAAAAAAAACATCTAAAATTAAAATAAACCTAGTGCAGGTTGATGCATGAATCACTACAAAAATTTTTTTTAAAAAAAATTCATATTTAAGCTGTTCTTGCTGACCCAAGGTCACGGACACTCGATTAGGAGAATCTGGTTGAGCCTACTGGGCCTGAACCAGACCTACAGGAGTAACGAGACTCTTCTGATCACGCAGAGTCAATAATGATTAGGCGATGCGGCATCATCGGATGATGCATGAAAATTACTAGGCAGCGAAATAAATCTGTGTGCTGCAAATTTTTGATCAGGTGAAAATATTACTCTTCTTAAAGGGGTATGCATCGGCGCTTTGTTGACATTTGAAGACACCTTAGTGACATTTAATCATAATTCATCTTCACAATTTAAATATATGTTTTACTTTTATTGCTAAAATTTATAATTTAAACTTATTTTTTAATAAAATTCAAGTTTAGTTTTTGTTAATATGGACCGAGAATGGATGATTTTTCGATAGCGTTAATGCTGTGGAAAAATTGACAACTAATGCCTTTTTTAAAGACGCTATTTTATCTGACAATTCTCGGCCTACGATGCAGCATTTATTAAAGACTCAGTTTTGAAAAATACGAGTTAGATTAGAAAGTAGCATGGTAGCACGCAACGCAGGTTAAAGATGACGCGCAGTTATCACATGCTTTGGAAATTACGTTCAAAAAGTTTTTTTGATTCTATCCGATTTTGCAATAAATACGGATTTTTTCCCCAAGGGTATTTTAAGGACCTGTATAAATAAACTTTTTTTTTAAAAATTCAAGCACTTTTTAAGGAGGTTACCATGTACGGTGATTTCGCCGCCAGCTAGCGATATTACGATGTGTTGAAGTTTGGTTGAGCGATCCTTCTTGAACTATAACTATATTATAAAAATAATGGGTTTGAAAGTGTTCTGTTATTTTTCCTATAAAAAAAGTCAGCTTGCATCGGAAGCATATGCCGATGTGATGTGGATTTTTTACTAGAAATCGTATTAAAAAATGTACAGATTTCACTTTAGATTGAAGACATAATCCGTGCATTGGATCTGATCTCGCAACTTCGTTACTCGAGACCCAAACACCAAGCCGATAAGAAAATGAAAGTGCAGAGAAGATTTACCGTGACAATAAATGACATTCAAGACGTATTTTCGCACTAGTTGAGGTGCTCAAAATAATTTTACAATTCAGTTTCCATTTTTAGAGCAAAAATAAAAATTTGAAGGAAAAAAAAACGGAAAACGTCAAAAAATCAGAAAAAAAACGAGAAATTGGGAAAAAGCGGAAAATTCTCATGCCTGCTGTTAGTGGGCCGTGCCCATTTCAGCTTACTTGACCAAGAGCTCTAGGGGGCTAGGCATATATCTCGGTTAGATGGTCAACGTCATGCGAAAGCCCCAGTGTTTACTTCCCAAGCATGATTTGTCCTCATTTTATCACCCACCCCATTCGTGCTAAAGAAATAATAAAAGGCATTCTAATGATATTTAAATTTAAAATATACTTTCAATTATAATGTATTTAAATGAAATTTGGAACATAGCTATAGCAATCCGAGGTACGCACAACCTCTAATCACATTCAATGCTAGATGGTGCTGATTTACTACTGCCTTACTCTACTGATTTAATACTACCTACTAGCTCTGTAGCTTGGGACAGATAAACTAACAACCTACCAACCATTTTCCTATTCATTTAGACTAACCCTGTACTTTCGACAACACTACCTAGCATCCCTCTTCATTTTGAAGTAAATCATACTGGTCTGAGTTTTGGTTGGGCTGTGAAAGTGGGTATAGACAGACATATGGACTGCTCTGTCATACCTTCCACTTTTTTACATTATAAACATAGTTTGGAATCAAATGTGTTGGTCCAGTGGATTAATTATGGTCGGTTGGATTAAAGTATGAAAAGTATAAGTCTTCGAATGACTAAATAAGAACTATACAGAATGACTTATTATTTTTCTCTTCAAATACTAAAATACATGTAGTCTTCAAGTGTTTAACAAACATATAAAAGGAAGTAGGGTATAGAGTCAATAATGTATTCATATAAAAAAATCCTTAAAATATTAAGGAAAACTTAACGGGTAGCCCTATTTGGGTGATTAATATACTGTAATTTGCAATTTCGCCTCCCCAAACTGCATTTCGATACAGGTCAGGTAGACACTGTTTGCAGTATAGGAATTATTAAGTTGCTTGTCAAGTAGGGAAACATTCGGATAAGGCATATTACAAATAACTTTCGCGGATAGCTTTTATTTCATCAGTTTTACCAAACACAGAGTAAACATTCAGCGACAATGAATCGAACAAATACGGAAAACAGTGTATACTAGAGCTGTTTCCTTAACTGAGTAACAAGTTTACTATTTATTACCTTTGATAAATAAAGTATGAGCATATAATAACGCAAATTAAACCGGAAGCAGACCAAAGTACTTCATTTCCTATACCTTCTACGATATAATTTTCATTAATGTTCATATCCGTCGACACAACAGTAAAGTCCAGTCGCACTCTTTGAAACAATTTTCAAGTAAAAATTAACTATAACATATCACATAATCACAACGATAGAAAATAGAAATAAAACTAAATCGAGTGAAAGAAAACATAAGCAGAAACAACCACAATTTCGATTGAAGGGTTACAGTTTCTTCCCGTATGCTGAATAAAAAAAGATAACAGAGAGGCCATGGTGAATGCGCGGTAGCGTGATAATGAAGCCTTTTGCAGAAAACCTTCGAAATGAGCGCGGTGCATCGTGGGATTCAAGAACCCTTCCAAAAATATTGTTTCTATGATATTATACGTAAAAAGCATAGGTAAAAAGCTAATTTTCCATTTGTACAGTTCATACATGTGATCAATGGTTATATTTCGTAATTATAAGTTATAAATATCAAAAAAATATTTAAGTTAGAATATACTATTTGCGATATAGGCTTTTGTTTTATGTTAATAAATGTTTTTAATATTAACGCAATTGATTTTTTTTTCTTCTTTGAGGGGTGGGCTTTTGTTTGTATATACAATGCATGTTGAATACTGATATTTTTAGGGGGGACTGTAATTGTTCGTTACTTTTAAGGTGAAATAAATAAAGCCTGACAGAATTAAGGTTTATGCATTAGTGTTTTTCAATACTTTAAATAAACGACGGATTTGATTTAACAAGGCTATATCTCCAATGTTTCAGGATCAAGAAACGATTAACCGTTGTACGTTGTTACATTTTTATTTTTTGCATTAATCAGTTCAGTTTTAACCTTTTGTTATAAAATATGAAATTATTCGTTACATTGAGATAACATGTGAACTGATAGATATTAAAATAACACCTAACGTATTGTTTTGTTTCTTGACAAATAAAGATTATCGTTTCCGAAAACATTAATTATACCTCATCGATTGCAATTAGTAAGAAGTATTTTATAATCTTTTTTTAAAAAAAATCAGGACTATTTGTTACAAAATTAAATAATATTTAAATAGAATGCGGACTAAGAAATATTTTATACTGCTGTACTTATGTATTAAAAACGGGTCCTCAACTGGTAAGTACAGAAATTTAAGTATGTAAAGGAATTTAAGTATTTAAAAGAATTTTTTATCTGTATTTTTGCTGAAGAAGAATCGATTTTCTGTATTGTACTACAGGTACAGGACAACGGCTTTTGTTCACCTTAAATTAAAATTTTTGGTATCGAATGTAGTTGCAAAGAGTAGTAAAAATAGTATTGGGATTCCGAATTTGAAAATCTGCTGGAAAAATATTTGTTTTAAAATTTTTTGCTTCCTAGCATATACGTTACTTGAAATCCGTCGCAAATACCAGGAGAAGTAACGTAACTTACAAATTAATAGGTGAGTGCAGAAACAACGTCAGTCCCAAATTTCAAATCTTTCAGGAATGAGAAAAAACGTAATAACTCCTTATCTATTTATGCACTCAACACTCGGAACAAACGTCCTGTATTTACGGAACTACTCAACAGACTAACGTAGTTTTTGTACCCAACACGCATCTGGCCTTTCTACGCTTATTTTCATTGAAAACGAGTTTTCGGATTTTTTTGACTGAAGTGGTTTATGCACTCACCGATTCAAATATAAACGTATACAAAATTTTAAGTTCTAGTGTATATTGAAAGTCTTAAGTTAAGCGCCATAAGAGTTAGGATGATCGATAAACTCATTCCAAATATGCATGAAAAGAATTTACTTTTCAAATACAGAATTGTACATTTATTTTTCGCAAAAAAATTGATTTTTTTGCAACATACACACACACAATATGAGTTTTTTAAGCGTAAAAATGAAGATAATTTGCACAAAAGGTATGTTTACTTATGAAAGTTTTCAAAAATATTAATTTGGCAAACCCATACCATGAAAAGTTGATGAAATAATTCTAAATGCGTTGAAAATAATGGCATAATATGACTTATGACTTTTTTGGTGGGGGGCAACTTCGCCGAATACTGAGAACTTAGGAATGGCATATTATACTACATGTAACTGTTTAATAACATATGGAAATTAGGTTGCGTTACATTTTTTACCTTGTGGTGAATTGTTAGTCAGAGTAAATTCTGAGGTAGCAACTGCTGGTAAGGTCTATTTATAAAAGGACTTTATTTGAATAACCTTTGACGTTTTGATTTTTACAATAGTAAAATTGGGGATTTTTCTATATTGACCCACTTAAATTTGTGTGTAGTTTCGAACTTTTTGGAGAACGTACAATAAAAATTTGAATAAAGAGTTTTAGTTGAAAATATGTAGTGCATCTTTATTAAAAAAATATTGTCCGATAGTACACATATGACTTTTATTTTATCCTAAAAGCAAGCCAGGAAAGTAAAAAAAAAAATCTTTATTATAAAATGCTACACATATCTACTCCCAAACGAAGTCATTTAAAAACGTGCGCTATCACGGATGAACACTTACACAAGAAGCCATGTCAGGGACCTAACTACATTACATATCTACCGCGAGCGAGTCTGCTGCTATTTGTGTGTGTTGCGTCTTACTTGACGAAGATTTATAAGCGGTTTTCTGACCAAGCACACAAACCTAAATATACAGGGTGGTTATAAAATAACGCTCCCTATTCGGAGTGGTCTGTAGTTTGAATGAATAATCTAAATGCATCAAAAATTGAGACACTTACTAATCAAGAAGGAGGGAAAGGAATGGAATCATAAAAAGACAGAATCCTAAAGAATAATCATAAAAAACAAACTCGTCTTTTGCCCAGAATCTAAATTACGAGCCGTCGTCAATTATGGCCAATTACTGCCAACACAGCTAATTACGCCTCGTAAGTTAGAACCCTGGTCAAGAGACAAGTTTCTTTATTACGAAAAAGAATGGAATTATAACACAGAAACTCGTCTCTTGACCAAGGTTATAATTACGAGGCGTTATTAGCTGTGTTGGCAGTAATTGGCCATAATTGACGACGCCTCGTAATTTAGATTCTGGTCAAAAGACGAGTTTGTTTTTTATGGCCGTTATTAGCCAATCATGGCTAATAACGGCCAACACATCCAATTACGCCTCGTAATTTAGAACCCTGGTCATGAGACGAGTTTGTTTTTTATGATTCCATTCTTTTCCCCCCTTCTTGATTAGTAAGTGTCTCTAAGTTTTTTGCATTTGGGTTATTCATTCAAGCTACAGACCACTCCTAATAGGGAGCTTTATTTTATAACCACCCTGTATATGTAAAATAAGAAAACAGGGAAACATTGGAGCAATGAAGTCAATTTTATTAAGCTTCTAGACATCGGTAAATGATAAATTGGTCGTCTCCCGTAAGTAGAAGGTAAAGTGGGACGGGCGGAATTATCCGAAAAAATGGCAAGGAATGTCCAGCTCTTCTCCACTGACCAATCAATTTAAAGATTATTCGTGTGAAAAGGTGTAAGGTCAAGATGACTCAGCAAAGTTTCTGTGGGAACTATTGATCAGGCGACTGTTTATCGCCAACAGGGTGTGTTGGGTTGTTAAAGCACTAAGTGATATCAAGGATATGTGAAAAATTTAATTGAAGTAATTGAGTTTAATTGAGGTTAAAAAAAGTAATTAAGCTTAATTGCGGTAAAAAATATAAGATTTGGAGGGGTTTAAGTTATAATATGTCATATATGTCTACCGACTAACCAACCTAACTGCATTTACATAATCGGAAATTCAGATAATTGGTGTTAATCTTAGAAAAGTTAGATTTTAATCAGTTACAAAATGTATTATTGGGCTGTGAGATAATGTAGTTTTACTTTCGGTCGTTATCAACAGAATCCAAATTGTTAGGTGTCCTTTAGTAGTTTGAGTTACAGCTTTTTGTAATAGATTTTCGTTTTAACTTTTGTTAGAATCTTGGTTTCACAAAAGTTTATTTGAGAAATTTGTGTGCTTAGTTGTTCCGTCGCCCTGTGCTTTTTACCTGCCCGTTGCGACTTTATAGCTGGTTAAGAGATTTTTAAATCAGAAATTAAGATATATATATTTTTTAAACTGGGCTAAATTGAATAGGGGCGTGTCAGTTAATGCATTCAGTTTTCCTAAAAAGTCCTAAATTAATTTAATTGTTTCCTAAATTAATTTATATTTCAAAGAATACATGGTGAGTGATATTCCTCGCTTTTAAATAGAAGCAAAATATTTCCTGTCAACATACAATCAAGGAATATCTTTTGTGAAATATAATTGTCGTTATTTCAAACTGATTTATATCGCAAAAATAAATATCTTTTAATTTATAATTTCAAAGAAACAAATTTCTCGAACGACTGTTGTGAATTGCCTTGACGATTTAATTAATAAAAATGGCTTTTTAAATGGACATTAAATTTTGCAGTTTTTGAAATAAAGTACTTCGAATTAATTTTTTTTTTGAGTCAATCAATTTTTTCACAATGTCTTCTTATTTTGATGAACTGGAATTTTTTTTTTGACACATCACACTTTCCTGTAGCATTTGTAACTTGGGCTATGAAAGTGGATGACAGATGAACCGACAGACTGACTGAACGATTATAATGCCTTCCACTTTTTACGTTATAAACGTAATGTGGAAGCTTTAACCAAAGAAACTGATTTTACCAAAGATAAGGAGTAGTCTAAATAGGATTCGATTGCTCTAATAATGTAATTGTAAAAAAACTAAAGTTAAGATTTTTTTAAAAGACACTCGTATATGTTTTCAACATATGCGTACTTAATACGTATAGTGCTATAATTATGTAGTCCTATAATTAGAAAAGATTTTTAACACAAAAAATTTAAAAAAAAAAAGAATTTGGAAAACAAATTTAAACCCTTAAAAGTTGTATCTATATGTAATGGGTATGAATTAAAAATGTATGTGGATTTTGCTTATTAAATGCGAGAAAAATTGAGTATTTTTTTTAACTGAACTACATAAACATGCAAGATAATTACTTCAATTCATATATAAAATACGTAGAGTGTTAAAAGACATTCAAAACCTTTTTTGTATTGTTGAAAAATGTAAACTCTCCCATTTAAAAGTAAAATATATAGTACGAGAGCTAGCAACGTCGGAAAAACAAGCATTTCAGGTGGGCCAGTTTTAGGATATGCTATCTCTCTCACTCTCCCGGACATCATAAGAGCTATCTGGCTGGCGGTAGTGGTTGCGTTAATCAGTGCGCATCCTACTAATACAAGCAAAAAATTGATTTTTCGAATCATTTTAGGACGTTTTATTTTTTTATTATTATTTTTAGTGAACTTTTTGCAACATAAATCTATTATTGCCAGACATTTTTATTGTTGTTTAAGCTGTGCCAGACGCTAATTTTGATTTTGAAAGCTCAAGTGTTGCCCAAATTACCAGCTCAGGTGTGAATTCACCGATCATTGTAATTACGTCATCGTCATTCATTGCGCAATACCATGTGGCAATACTTGTAATGATCTGATAATTTGGGCAACACTTGAGCTTTTAAAATCAAAATTAGCGTCTGGCACAGCTTAAACAACAATAAAAATGTCTGGCAATAATAGATTTATATTGCAAAAAGTTCGCTAAAAATAACAATAAAAAAATAAAACGTCCTAAAATGATTTGAAAAATAAAATTTTTAATAGTATTAGTAGGATGCGCACTGATGAACGCAACCACTACCGCCAGCCAGATAGCCCGTATGATGTCCGGGAGAGTGAGAGAGATAGCATATCTTAAAACTGGCCCACCTGAAATTCTCTCTCAAAAACGTTGCTAGCTCTTAGACTAATAAGTCA
The DNA here is from genome assembly GCA_023701765.1 of Hylyphantes graminicola. NCBI lineage: Eukaryota > Metazoa > Arthropoda > Arachnida > Araneae > Linyphiidae > Hylyphantes > Hylyphantes graminicola. The sequence goes on along the minus strand of CM043120.1, from coordinate 26,396,941 downwards.
ATTAGGATCAGGAGAACTTAACTACTTGTTATTTTCCAAATTTTTCGATTATTTAAAATACAGAAGTACTTGGATGCAATGGCACTTTAGGTTAGGTTTGAATTATCGTCGCGCTAGAGCTACACGGGGGCTTTGGCGATGGGCGTCGTATTTTAGAACCACTAATGGCACTTTACAAACTATTTTCAATGATCTTAGTTTGGAATATGACAGGGGGCAGTCTAAAGCTACTTGTAAATAATTTCAGGAAAACGAGATATTTAACGGAACACATTGCAACGGTAAATCCAATACGTATCTGCCTTAAAATATTTTCAGATATAAAATATATGTTTTGTGATTGAATTTGTTGGAGGTAGAGGATAAGTCATTTAAAGAAAACAAAAATCGTTCAATTAAAATTGTTCTTACTTGTTATTGAACAAAAATAAAGTTCCGATTGAGGTAAATTTTTTTTTAAAAAATCCATTAATTATTTTTTTGAAGGTTTTTTTTTATCTAAGATGTTTTGGCCTTAAAAAAATTAAACTAGAGAATTCATTCCAGGAAATTGGCAAAGCTTGTTTTCTTTTCTACAAAATAAATTTATATTTTTATCCGCCAAAACCCCATGAACTTGGTTTATAAATGCCTATATGACCTATATGACAGGGAGAAGTCTAAAGCTACTTGTAAATGCCTTCATGAAAACGAGATATTTACCGGAACACATTGCATAGGTAAAACCAGTACACATATGTACAGCTGGGGAAAAAAACGCTCCACCCCGCGTTTCTCAGCTGCTATTGGACAAGGAACTTTGTGAAAGGTGTCATTTTTCAGGAAATAGCGTAAGGAACTGAGAACTGGCAACAAAAATTGTATAAGGGGTCGTCTACATATTAAAATGTGTACCAACTTTGAAAATTCCAATGGCAACACCAAATTTTTTTACATAAAAATGTTTAGCACCTTCAAAATACCCCATGTGTAAAAAAGAATTATTTATTTTGCATTATTTGCTAAGCTATAAGCATTCAAAGTTGAACGCCCATAATGTTAAAAAAGTTTCATAAACTTTTATTCATATCTCCACAAATAAAAGGAATTAAAGAAAGTTTTTTTTTCCCATTATATACTTCTTAATCTTCCAAAAACAAATCACACAAGTTTTTTCATCAATTTTTCAGTTTTAATAATTTTTTATTTAAATTTAAATAATAAAAAATAAAACATGAATAGCAACCCCAATTTTTTTTTTACATAAATCGATAAAGTAGATCAAGTAGAACCAAAATCCCAAATTTTTTAATTCGAAAACAATTATTTGCCGAGTTATTGTAAAAAAACTGAAAAAGACGAATTTTAGGGATCGTGTAAAAAATTACTTGGCGAATTCGATCCTAACTTGCATTATCGTTTGGTGATTGAAAAGCATTTGTTGATAAATGTTTATTCAAATTATTGATGTCTGAAAAAAATCTAAAAATCTTTTCTTATTTCAAGTGCATGCAATGTATTTTGTTTGTCGAATTAACTTTAAGTTATATCGATTACTATGTTTTATGTATGATATCGATTACTATGTTTTTAAAAATGTGTTATTTCCAATACAATTTCAAGAAGGGAGTATCAAAAATAAATATGCTAAAATATAATTGGAATTCGGTTTTCAGTACATTTTATTGTTACCACATTGCTTATTTAAAATTATTAGTGCCCACTTTCCTTGATTATAAATCATTGCCCAATCATTCTGAATAATTTTATTTTGCTTTCCTTAAATATCGTGTTAAGGTTGTAACCCTCGTTTTGAAATACGTGGTTTATATTACCGATAAAGGGCGACAAATCTTTAACAAACTTTTTGCAGCAATATTAATGAAACAAAAATTTGCATAAAAAATGTGAAACATTAATGCAATAATCATGTTAGTCAATGTGATTGTAACTAATCCCATTTGAAAATCTGTTCGTTATAAATAACCGTATATGCGACTTAAATTAAAATTAAAACTTTTTATCTTCTAGTCTTTATTTTATTTCTGAATTTATAATTTCAAAATAAAAAAAACATTAAAAAATCGCAATATTAGCGAAGAAAGTTAAATTCTAGCATCCGTTGGCGAGATTATGTTAACCTAGTTAGTTTGTTGTTTTGAAAAGACGCAACCCAAATATTACTGTTTTCACTTTAGAGATTTCCCCCTAAACGAGTTCAAAATTAATGCTTTAATATCTCAGCAAATAATGCAAACTAGATAATATTTTTTTATACATGGGGTATTTTGAAGGTGCTGAACATTTTTATGTAAAAAAATTTGGTGTTGCCATTGAAATTTTCAAAGTTGGTACTCATTTTAATATGTAGACGACCCCTTATGCAATTTTTGTTGCCAGTTCTAAATTCCTTACGCTATTTCCTGAAAAATGACACCTTTCATAAAGTTTCTTTACCAATAGCAGCCGAGAAACGATGGGTGGAGCGTTTTTTTCCCCCCAGCTGTACTTTAAAATTTGTTTTAGAATTAAAATATGTTTTGTGATTCAATTTCTTGAAGTCACACTGTAACAAAAATTCTGTTGCTTTTACAGAAAACAAATTGTCAATTGGTATGGCAGAAAAATACCGTTCAATTTACAGAGATAATCTGTTTATTTTATATGAATAATTTGCAATTTTAAGCAAAAATCTGCTTTTTAACAGACAAAATGAAACCTTACCTCACCCATAGTTTCAATTCAAACACCAAACTTAACTATTTTTTTTATTAAGCTTTATTATTATTATTATTTTTTTTTTTGAGGATCTAGTTAAAAGTCTCCATTGTTTGCTAAATTTGTATGAAGTTGGAATAATAATGATGCATTCTAATATCATAACTTGACATTATTTTGAAATTTTAAATATTCCAATTTTTATGCGAAAAAAGAACGTTTTCAGTCGATTTAGTCTTTAATTGCGAGGCAAAAAAGTTGGGATAATTAATAAACCTTTTCCAAAAATGTCTGAAAAAGAATTTATTTCTCAAATACAGATTTATACATTTATTTTTCACATAATAATTGAGCATTATTTGACACCATACAATCTGCGTTTTTAAGCCTACAAATAAAGATAATTTGCACCATAAGCATGTACACTTATAAAAGGTTTTCAAAAAATATTAAGTTGGCTCAATGAAATGATATTAAATGCGTTTTAAGCAAATGTATGATATGCTACATCTAACTGTGAAATAAAACTTACGATTTCATAGTCGCAAGACCATGGCCGAAGGACAAGGGTCTCTGTACGTATATCTAAGTCTTCAAGTTCGTGTCTTTCTTCTTGTGGCTTAAGGGGTCATAGGAGTCTTAAAAATGTGCAAAAAAGGTACTACAAAGTATAGTTTGATCTTCCATGTAATTTTTTAACTACTCAATATATAAGTATAATTTTTTTATATGTAATTCTATAAGATTTATTTAATATAAAACGAATTTTAAAATTTATGAAACTTTAGCCAAAACTGAAATAAATGATATTAAACATAAAGCTATTTGAACACATTGGGATTAGGCTTGCGCGGCAAATTTTGAGGTCAAAATTGAAAAAATGACCAAGAAAATGACTTTATATTGTACAAATATGTACAAACAAAGACTTATACCTAAATTCTCATCTCAATTTTAATTAGAAATAATTTTTAAAAAAAATTAAAATCAAAATTAAAAAAAAATTATATTTTTTTTAGAAAAAAGTTCTTAAAATAATTTCTAATTGAAATTGAGCTGAGAATTTAGGTATAAGTCCTAGTTTGTGTATATTTGTACAATATAAAGTCATTTTCTTGGTGATTTTTTCAATTTTGACCTCAAAATTTGCCGCACAAGCCTAAACCCAATGTGTTCAAATAGCTTTATGTTTAATATCATTTATTTTAGTTTTGGCTAAAGTTTCATAAATTTTAAAATTTGTTTTATAATAAATAAATCTCGTAGAATTATATATAAAAATTATACTTATATATTGAGTAGTTAAAAAATTACATACAAGATCAAACTATGCTTTGTAGTACCGTCTTTGCACATTTTTAAGACTCCTATGACCCCTTAAGTATTCGTAGTCAGTTGTGATTGATTTTTAGCAACAGGTCTCCGTATAAGACAAATGTAAAAGAGAAATTGTCTCTGGTGTAAAAGAAAGAACGTGTGGAAAAAGAAAGAAATATTATTAACTTTAAACCTCTATATCAAAGAAGCTTTTTGTGAGCTTGCTCACTTGTATTCTAAGACTTCCAAATATGTAATAGATTACGACCAGTCACCCCTTTTGTCTCAGTGCTGCTCTAGTGTGACATAAATGAAACAAAAACGAAACCTATCTCGATTGTGAAAGCTAAAACTAAACATGTCTATATAGGTATAATCGAGTAATCATGGTAACCAAGTCCTCTGATAAGTCCTTTGATAATATGTTCTTCATAATCTTTAACTATTGAAGAAAGTAAAAAAAAATACATAATTTAATCTACCTCAACGAAAGATTAACACTTATGACAATCAATTGCTATCACTTGTTTTCATTGCGCGCTTGCACTGCATTAGTGCACTTCTTTACACTGAAAAAATGACTAGATATTGGGTTGTGTTCTGTTTTCTAGTTTGTGGTGAATTGTTAGTTAGAGTAAGTGCTGAAGTACCTATTGCTGGTAAGATTCATTTTTTGAGAACTTTATTTGAATTGCCTTTGGTGGGGGTTTTAATTTTTACAATAGTAAAATTGAGAATCTTTCTGTAATGACACACTTAAATTTGTAAATTTGTAGTTTAAACGTTGGAGAATGTATCGCAAAAGTTTAAATGAATCATAATAAATAAATAACACAATTATTGTATCTTTGAAAATGTGCTGTGTACCTTTTTTTTGAGATAGGGGTGAGTAACAGTACACGACTTTTAATTATCACTAAATACACCAATACAGTTAAAGGTAATCAATTATATGTCCTATAACTCCAAATTTAGTCTCATAATTTTAAATCAGCGCCACCTGACCGCTGGTATAAGGGGTTCAATTTTCTGTGTTTAATGTGTTTAGTTTTTTTTTTACCTAAAATGTTTTTTTGATATTTTTTGAAAAGAAAAAGCATTTTTTTTATTAAGACAAATTTCAGAATTTTCACACATTTGTGTATATAATTTTTATAATTATTAACATTTAATTTTTTTTTGGATTCCAAGAAAATAAACTAATAAGTTCAGTCGTTGTGGGTGCTTGTAACTAAGCTATAGCAATTGTTAAATACGTTTTTTGTAAGGTTACTACTTAAAGCTGGAGTAACGTTACACAAATTTTTTGAAGTTATTCATTTGAAAACTAATAGGGAATGAATAAAAATACGTTGCATTCAAAAATATGAGTAGGGTCAAGTGGGGTAAGTGTGATAGGGTTTCTGCATTTTTCATTAAGAAAATTCGTTCTCTGCTTCAAGTAAATTCCAAATCCTAAAATTGGTAGTGAATTATTATAAGAAACATACATATGTAGAAAAAAAATTATATGTTTGAATTCCAATTTTAAGTGTACAAAATTTGCATTTCAAAATCCATTGCTGTTTTATCACATTTACCCCACATAGGAAGACCCACATAAAAAGAAGACAGTTGCACTTAAATTCAAAAGCTCAAAACTTTCTTTAAACAAAAAATAAGGTCAATATTTCTTTTTAGTTTAATTATAAGTGGTCTTATGTTATATATTGCAAACTTTCAGATGTTTAGAATGATTTCAAAAGTTACAAGAGCTGTTTATCACACTTACCCCCAATCACACTTACCCCACTTGACCCTATAAAGAAAAAAAATTCTAAAATTGCGACAAAAATTAATCTTATACAATGATTTATTTTTATAGGCACTTGTGACCCGAATACCAAAAAGTGTGAAAATGGAGCGAAATGCGAAAATCAAGGCGTTCGGACTTTTTGTACTTGCCCCGAAGGCCTAACAGGAGATTTGTGTGAAGTAATAACTGATTGCCAGAAGGGAAAAAAATATGAAAAATGCTCAGCAGGGGGAGGAACTTGCAAATTTTCCAACATTGACGGAAAAGCTGTTTGCGAATGCGGAGGTGGCAAACATTTTGACACTGCAATGGGACGGTGTAGAAGTATGTAGTCAATGTTGCTTTATAATTATGGTATTGTCTCTAAATTCAGCTTCGTATTTTAAGGCACTAAGAGTGGTTATGGAATTTACGATCACTCCACCACCTTCCAAAAGAATTGAAAAAAAATGAGAGATTTAAATATCAAGTTCTTACTGTTATTCCTTTATATTTATTAATTGAATAATGAAATCGGAATTACTATTTTGTTTGTCAAGTAAATTAAGATTTTAGGGTTTATGAGTTCTACATAGTTTTATTTCTAATAAAAAGATGGCTGCTATCACCAAAATCGACATATATTATTTTGAAAAGATTAATTCATTGCACGATTTATCCAGTTATTTAATTTAAATGGAATAAGTTTATTTTTGTTAGTTCTTAACTTCAGTGTGTAACTAATCTAACTAATCTGTAGACATATCTAGTTGAGTACAAAACCCCTTATAGTAGAACAGTTTTTTTTATTAAACGTGGTAACGTGGTATCAAATATCTGGATAACTTATATTTATTGACGTTTCTTAAATTAGCCGCTATACTTTTAATTATAGTAGTATGAGTATTTTAGTTTTGAAAAAAAAAATGCAATTCTAGGCAATATTGAATGTGTTTGAAGTAATTACGAAAGCATTTACATTTTTTGTGTTTGATATGTTTTAGTTATTTTCTACGTTAAAGGTTTTCTGTTATAGTTTGTAAAGAAATTTTTTTTTTAGTAAGACAAATTTCAGCATTTTCATTTGTGTAGACAGTTTTGATAATTAATAACCTTTAAATTTTTTTGGTGATTCCGTGAAAATAAACTTTATTAAGTTCAATCGTTTTGGGAGCTAGTAAATAAGGTATAGTTTTTGAATTTTTTTTTTTTTTTGTAACATTACTACTTAAAGCTGGGGTAACGTTACACAAAATTTTTAAAGTGAAGTTAAGTTATTCATTTGAAAACTAATAGGGGACGAATAAAAATACTTTACATACAAAAACATGCATCTAAAGAAACATATTCTAAAATTGTAATAAAAATTGATCTTATGCAATGATTTATTTTTATAGGCACTTGTGACTCGAATACCAAACAATGTGTAAATGGAGCGAAATGCGAAGATCAAGACGGCCATACTTTCTGTACTTGTGCCCCAGGCCTGACAGGAGATTTGTGTCAAGTAATAACTGACTGCAGGATAGGGGGAAAATATGAAAATTGTACCGGTTTATATAACCACGAGTGCACATTCTCAAATGAGGATGGAAAAGCTGTTTGCAAGTGTGCAGATGACAAACAATTCGATACTCGAAAGGGACTGTGTAGCAGTATGTAGTCTCAATGTTACCTTATTACTACATTAAGTTGTTTCGACATCCAGCTTCGTATTCTAGGGGTACTAAGAATCGTAATAAAATTTACGGTCACTCAAACAGAACCTTCCATTGTAATTGAAGAACATTTAGATAGTTAAGCGAAACAGTTCAACTATTAATTGCTTTCGTAACTAGTCATTAAACAGATTCAAAAACTTTGCATCAGGTATATGAAACTGTTCATAATCACTTAGAAACGGGTAAATTGTGGCCGATTTTTGAATAATTTTTAAAACGATCATTTTTATACTTTCTATTTTTTCGGACTAGCTCAATGATTGGTGTTATGACTTATGACTTTCTTGGTGGGGGGCAAGATCGCCAAGCACTGCGACTTTTAAGTCTATTGTACTAAGCCCCAGAAATGACACAAGCACAAGAGACACACAAAGAAAGAGACGACACAAACACATAGACAAATAACAACATTTATTGACAGTCACAAACATCCATGCCTGACCGGGATTTGAACCCGACCCCAGCCGCTTCAAAGGCTAGAATCCTAACGAGTGTGCCACCGGGGCGGCTAATGATTGGTGTTAATAGCAAATGATGCACGGTTTTTCTCGCTTTAGGGTACACGCCTTGTAAGTTCAAGATCGTATTTTTTTTAAAAAAAATTCTGGTTATAAGGCATTGATATCTTTTTGAGAAAACGTGTTTTTTTTAAAAAGAATTTAGGGAAAATTTTATGGTAAACTAAACATTTAAACATTTCTTCAAGGAATAATTTTATACATTTGTTTATATTTTCACATTTATTTCAATACTACAGTTATTTATATGTAAAATCGTCAGCTACATTAACATTTTTCATGTTGTTATCATAACTTTCTTTAAAAATTATATTAATATCTTCTTGTAAACATTATTATATTAATTATTTTCTTAAAGTTGAATACATATTTTATAATATATTGGGAATTATTTACCGAAAGTTTTTTGAATATTAATATAGCGATAATTAAAATAATTAATATAAAACTTTTTTATTACAGAAACCTGCGAAGATGATGACCAATGTGCGACATTCTTTCGCTGCGGCAAACCCATAGAGGGATACAAGTTCTGCGTTTGTAAAGATGATATTACCGGCTATAATTGTGACCTAATTAAAGATTGCCTACCATCTGGAAAATATACAAATTGTAAAAAAGCAGGCGGGTCATGCTGGCACACTGGAACAAGATCGAAATGTGATTGTAAGGACGGCAAAGGATATGATACTAAATCGGAAGCCTGTCGAGGTATGTATAAAAAGTTAAGGGCATTTTAAGTTTCAAAACTTCGTTGGAACATTACCGAAATTAATATGTAGCAAAAACATTGCAACGTGTTTGACCATCGTATTTTCCTTTTTGGTCCCACCGTTAAATTAGCTATTACAGTATTTCTCTCATTAGAAATTCTTGTTGTTCAGATGACGTAATTGAAGAGGCATGAATTTGATTTTGAAAGGCTTGATTACATTTGGTGGGAGACCTCGGACAGCGGACATTGCCTTAAATCAACTCTGTACGATAATGTTTGTCACTCGCAAGCTATTTTATGTCCATGTCCCCAAGATCATATATTATGGGCGAATGTACCATTGCGCCAAATGCCTCTCTGTTAATCCAAAGGAATAAATTAATTTCAAGAAACATTTCTCCGTCTGTATTAAAATTTTTACAAACTTTTTTTATGTGATAAATGTAGCTGATTTATAGGTCTCTTTAATTCCCCCTTTTGAAATTGGGTCAAATATTTTTTTTAAAAAATTTCAATAAATAATGTTACGCAAAATATTCGAATCAATTTCAAAAAGTGGAACCATAGAGACATGTTAGTCAGATGCATTTATCATGTATATATATATATATATATATATATATATATATATATATATATATATATATATATATATATATATATATATATACATATATATATATATATATATATATATATATATATACATACATACATATATATATATATATATATATATATATATATATATATATATATATATATATATATATATATATATATATATATAACACAAAGGTACTTTGGCTTGGAGACCCTTGGTCATTCGAGCTCATCTCCCTTAAGTACTATATTAGACTGTTCTATAGTATTAATACTATTAATTTCTTTTATGAGGTATTTTTAATAATTTTTGTTCTTTGTTGATATTTGCAAGCATTCGGTGTAGTTAGGTTGTGAAGGACATAGAACATTTTAATGATGATATGAAATCTTTCGCTTATTATTACCTGAACGAATTATAAGCCCAAGATTGTGGGTTTGCGTACCGGCAGAATCGTCAGATTTTCTGGAGGAGAAAATCGCCGGCACGCATGTCGTATGATTATGTTGCATGTAAAAGACCCCTTGAGTACCAATATGGCTTAAATTCTCTAGCAAAATTAAATCTAGGTATACTTTAATCTCCACAGAGAGCTGATATTCATTGTAATTCGAGCGTCAAAAATTGCCTGATGGCCTAGATGACCACTAATAATGGTTCACGGTTATGGGAATATGCCCCGGCTGCAAAAGGCTCGATCGATCAAAAAACAGCTAATTTAGAAAAAAATATTAAAGCTCAAGAAATATTAAATACGTTTTCTTTAAAATTCTTTAAATTTAGAAATAACATTAAGTCATATGGTATATATATTTTTTAATCTAATATCTAGTGTTTGTGACTTATAAAAATTATCAGGATTAAAGAACAAAACACTAAAAAGTCAATATAATTAATCTAACCCTGCATCTTACTGTATAGATATATGACGTATAATGCATTCTTTTTCTTCTACCGATTTAGCCACATGTGATCCTACTGAGTCTGATTGTGCCAATGGAGCCAAATGTGAAGTTCAAGATGGGAAAAATTTCTGTACTTGTGTCCCAGGCTTGACTGGAGATTTTTGCCAAAATATAATTGCCTGTGAGACAGGGGGAATATATGAAAAATGCTCTGCTGGGGGAGGAACTTGCAAATTTTCCAACTATGATGGAAAAGCTGTTTGCGACTGTGCAGATGGCAAACATTTTGACACTAAAATGGGATTGTGTAGAAGTATGTTGAAAATATTTTCGAATTATTACATGGAATTGTCTCGAAAATCAACTTCGTATTTTAGGGGTCCTAAAAAGTATTAGAATTTACGGTAGAATAGTTAAAAATTTCATTGAACTCTTTCATTTTATTATTTTTATTAAGTTTTTTAATCATCACGTTATTTCTACGCCAATCAATGATTGTAAGATGTTAAAGTTCTTCTACTTGACTCTTGCATGCTATTCTGAGCCAGATTTTTTTTTTAGATCCTACTCTATTTGTTAAGCTGTTTCCATTCTATTCTTTTGATATGCTCTAACCATTGTATTTTATATATATTTCTATGCAACAAGTCTAAAAGCTTTAAGTATCTAGAATTCTTAAATATCATGATTAGTTTTAAGGTTTCATACTTCATTCTTACACGTTTTCCAAAAAATAAAAAATAACTTTTACCTTTCTTTTATACCTATTTAACCCTCTAATGCTTGAATTTCTTGTTTCATCCCGAAAAAATATATATTTGTATCTCTTATGCTCATACATTACGGGGAAAATACGGAACAAAAATAAATGCATAGGAATTTAAATAATTTCATTTTTTTAAATTGTTACCAAACGGTAACATCATACATTAAGCACTGAATAGATGCTTAAAGTTTGGGGTACTAATATTTATGTTTATTCAAATTATTACCTTTTTAACTTAAGCTAATGAACTTTTTTTTATATTTCTAATAAATTATACTTAAAAATGAAGCTTATTGATAATCTTATTATTATATAAGAAGTTTCAGAGACACACATACACATAGTTTTAGGTATAAAATCTTCAATGAAAACATGTAAAGCAAAGAAAAAAGAGTATTAATTAGAGATGTGAAAAAAAAGAGCACCATGCTCTTTTGAACATGTTCTTTAAAAAGAACAGGAGCAGTATGTTCTTTGTTTTTGAAAAAACCTGTTCTTCTGTAATTAACGATTTTCCATCAGAATTTATTCTTACGTTATACAAAAAAAAATCACACCCATCTTCTAATTCTTATTTCGTTTCTCGGTAAATCATTAATCATAAAATTCCTAACAAAACGAGCAATAGCCTCTCCTCATACTTCGTGAGTGGGTTTGGACGAAAAGACTTCATCTCATCCTACGTCACGAATGCCCGAAACGCTATACCCACTATTCCAGCAATGAAACAGATTTCAAAACGATTACGATGAAGAAAAAAAGAGCACTGAACCATGTGTTCTTTTTTTCGCAGTTGCTCTTTTTTGAACAGACCGCTCTGTTTCGCGGACTATCAAACTGGAGCAGATTGTTCTGAGTAGCTCTTTTTCACAGATGGTTCTGAGTAGCTCTTTTTCACAGATGGTTCTGAGTAGCTCTTTTTCACAGATGGTTCTGGGTAGCTCTTTTTCACTGATTGCTCTGGGTAGCTCTTTTTCACAGATTGCTCTGGAAGACGTTCTTTTTTGGCAGCTCATTTGGCATTGTTCTGAGAAGTTGGTGTTCGCTTTGAGTTCTTTCATGTGTTTAAATACTAGGGTTGGGTATTGTCGTACTTATGTTTTGGATGTGTGCGTGTGATATTTTTTGTTTACTCATTTTTTAAAAATTTGTTTCAAATTTTAAGTATTTAGATCAGCATTAAGTTTTTTTAGAGAAATGTTAGCATTGGATTTAAAATTTGCAATTTTATTTTTTTAATTGCATACATTTTAATACATTTAATAAGTAATATTAATTAATATATTTTTTTAATTGTATTGAGTGGCATAGTTTAATTTCCTGAGCTTCAATAATTGTCGATAGTCGCAAAAAGTTTTCAGAAGTAAAGCTTCAAATTATTGTTTTAAAAAACTTTTAAAACTAGAGAAGTAAATTATTATAAAATTAAAGCACAATACTTATTTTTTATTCTGTAAACTATTTGATTTATTCAGATATTCGTCTAGTCATAATAGCCCCCCAAGAATAGATGTTAAGACATATTTTTGTTCTTGAAAAAAATCATAAAATTAACTGCACTTTTTTTCCCTTCTGGCTCATAAGTAAGCTTTTTTTTTAATAATTTGAATTACTCTGCCATGGGCGGTAAACTGCAGTATGTAATGGTTACTAGACTAGATTCATGTAAGTTTTAGTTTTATATCTTTCAATTAACCTATAAACTTTTATTTTCCTTCATTTCAAATGTCTTGAGAATGCTACTTTCTTGCAGAAAAAAAAATGAAGCTGGAAATTACTGAAACAGGAATGGGGTGAATAGGGGGAAGCGGTATAAAGTAAACAAATCTTCTTTTTCTCCCACTTTGTTTATGTGTGGGTGGGTTGCTTCGCGGCCCTTCCAGTGCGAAAAGCCGCGTTCAGGGTTGTTAGATTGGCTAAATGCAGCGGTTTTGGCTAATATTTGAACAGCACTGCTGATTAAAAATTTTAAATGTAGCCAAACTTGTTCTTGCTAGGGATTTAATTAAGTCCTAAAAATCTTCAAATTGTTATTTATTTGTTCAGTCTTGAAATAATTTAAAAACATTTTTGTATTTTTTTTTGCTTTTAAATTCGTTTATTTGTTCTTTAAACCGTATGGGAAAAGACGTAATAGAAGATATTATTTGGAATTTTGGCTTCTTTTGAGCCGCAGTTTGGCTATCTTTTAGAACTTTCATCTGGTGATCCTGGTAGCTCTAATCAATGTAACACTGTTTTGACAAGAGGACGCATTTCTTAGCTTCTGTGTAACCCTCCCCCCCCCCCAAAAAAAAAATGCATCAGAACATTCTCAAGTCTCTAACAAAATACCTTCATTGACTGCTTCAGGTGCACAAACTAACATCGGCCAGTAGTGTACAGCTGTGGAAATAAAAAAGTACCCACTTGAGGTTATTTCATCCGTTAGTCATCCTATAGAATCGGACCTTTTTGACATTTTGAACAATTAACATTCTGAGTTAATTGCATGAAACAAAATTTGCATAAGGGACCATCTTCATATTAAAAATGTTACTAACTTTAAAATTTCCAATAGTAACACCCCTTTTTGAGTCCATATTTCAAATCTATGACCCATGTTAATACGAAATGCCAAATTTTGTTAGTTTTTAAGCATTATTCGGGGAGTTAGAGACGTGCAAAGTTTAGGTCCCATAATGTTAAATGATTTGCACATAAAAAACTATCCCAATCTATAAATAATTAAGATAATGAAACGAATTTTTTACTAAAATGAAATTATAATAACCCAAACAAAATGCATTCAATATTGGGGTATTTAAAACAATTTTTATATTTTTAAATAATTATTATATTAATTTTTTTAAAAAAATATGAATAGAAACCCCTTATTATTTTTAAAGAAATAAATTTAAGACAGGAAGTTTAAGCGAAATCCCAATTTTTTAAAATTTTTATTCATAATTTGCTGAGTAAATCGCAAAATACTTTTTAATTGCCCTTTAGGGGACTGTGTATAAGATTACGTGGGATTGATAAATAAAGACGACCTTGCATGCATACTTGCTTGTCATTTTAGAGATGGTCCCCAAAAGGTCCACAAGTGATTCGATTAAATAGCTCGTCAAATATTCATCCAAATGTAACAAAAACTTAGATTTAAGGGTTTTCAAGAGTGCTTAACATTTATAAGTTATTAAAATTGGGCGTTGCCATTGGAAATTTCAAAGTTCGTAATATTTTTAATATGAAAACGGCCCCTTATGCAAATTTTGTATCGTGCAATTAAATCAGAATATTAATTGTACACAATCTCAAAAAGGTCCGATTCTGGAGGGTGACTAATGGATGAAATAACCTCAAGTGGGTACTTTTTTATTTCCACAGCTGTACCTTAAGAAAAAAATCACTGCTACTCAAAAGAAAAAAATTGATGATGCATTAAAAGGAGCTAACAAGATTTTTAAATTTGAAAAATAAATCAACTTAAATAAATCACGTTACATCATTTGGTTTAAATAAAATTACAGTATTCCGCTGATTTTTTTCCATTTAATGTTAAAAGTGGAAGTAAAAATTACTTTTTACCTACGTGACTTACACAACAGAAAGGCTAATTTTACAGGGAACTAGACCATAAATTGAACCAATATTTTGTTTATTGTTAATATAATTCCTTGAATTACTTAAATTGCAAGTGAAACTTTATATATAACAAATCTTACTTATTGTAAAATGCTTACTTATTGTAATCTTACTTATTGTATGCAGCTCAGCTCTTTATCTAAGCTATAATTATGTTTCATTTAACAAAATTTTTGTAAAAAAATTCGTCATATTTATTTAAAAATTTTATCAAATTATTAGCAGTTGCGCATTTGTGAAAACATTTTCTCAACATATTAATTTCTTCAATACTATAGTGTATAAATAAGATAACGTTGCTACACCGAATACTTTAAAACTTTAATTGTGCATGTACTGTGTACAGTATACAGCATTTTTAAGTATTCAGTTGTGACAAAAGCTTCGTGAAAATATTTCAGATAAACAATCTATTTAATTAAAATTCCTTTGTATATTTTCTAAAAAGTTTTAGTATGTAATAGTATATAAAATGTTTTATAAATATAATTTTAATAAAGTGTTTGATTGAAATATATAATTTTAACTAAGTCTATTTTTATTTTAATCTTTGAAATTAATTCACACTCAAAAAGAGTAAAATACTTTTTTATATAAATACTTGTACCGCAATGTTTAATTTTTTTTTTGTTTCAAAAATGTTGCATTACGTTTGTGTTATAGTATTTGTGTATTGTTTATGATTTACTTTGTAAATATGTTTAGTACTTTAATCATTGTCGATAATTTATCTTATCCACACAAAAAATTAAAAAGTGCTGTTTTAAATTTATCTATTTCTTTTTAAAACTGTATAATATTTTTAATAATAAAATGTAACAAAATATATCTACAGTTGGATTTTATATTTTAAGTTTGTCCAACATTTTATTAATACTTCCCTAAACCCTTCCTCACATAAAGCAACTTCTGTTAAAAGAGCAGGTTAAAGAACTGTTCTTTTTAAAAGAACAGGAGCAGAGAGCAACTGCTCTTCAAAAAGAGCATAAATATAACATCTCTAGTATTAATATTTAGTACAATTAGATTTTGTTAAACAAGAAAAATTAGTTATAAAAATAATTTTGAATAGTAGTTACTTTTGAAACAAAATTATTGTACAAATAGTAGGTGATAGCAGGTTTAGTACAAATAGTAGGTATTTATGAATAAAAATATACAAAAAATCATTTTTACACATAATTTTTTAAAATGGCAGAATGATACGACGTAAAACAGTTATTTTTACTCTTAAAACAAAGTGGTACCAAACATTTTTAACACTGATGTGAATCCTTTACAGAGATACACACACATAAGCAAACAAAAGTTGTGCTAAATGCTTGATGTTACCAAACGGTAACACATGTAAAAACCAACTACTAACTACCAATTTTGAAAAGAATGATTAGAAAACTACTAAATATAGTTTAATATAACCCTCTTGAACTATAATATTTTTTAAAGCAATTTATTTGTATTTAGTACTAATATTATTACTTTGAATACTGCCAAACACGTAAATTCACAACAGTTAGAAACTTCACTCTTTAATTTTGAATACACTTTTACTACTGTCATTTATGAGGGTTAATATTAACTAGAACTTCAAAATGGAATGTAATCGATGAAAAAAAACACACAAATTTGTCGAGTGGGAGGTCTACTTCAATAGAATAAAGTGGATTATGTAACTTGTTACCAAACGGTAGCAGTATGCATTAGAGGGGTAATATGTTTACGTAATTGTTACTCACAAATCACGTTTCTCTGATCAACCCTTCTAGTTTAATCATCATTTTTTAAATTTATTTATTTGTTTACGAATAAAGACAATTAAAGACAATAACTCCCCTATTTTTAAATTCATCTTCAGTTTTATGAAGTAACTTTGCACCAAATTTATGGAATAACTTTACACAACAAAAAGTTAACTCCTAATTTGCTGTGCAACGATACTCCATTTTTGTTCTAACGTTACTACATAAAGCTCGAGTAACGTTATACCAAAATTTTTCATTGAAGTTAAGTTATTTATTTAAAAATAGCAGGGAACGTATAAAAATGGACTGCATTAAAAATGAATCTAGAGTAAAAGGTCGAAATTTGTAACAAAAATTGGTCTTATATAATGATTTGTTTTATAGGCACTTGTGACTCGAATACCAAAAAATGTTTAAATGGAGCGGAATGTGAAGATCATGGCGGACAGAATTTCTGTACTTGCGCCGAAGGCCTAACTGGAGATTTGTGTGAAGTAATAACTGATTGCCAGATGGGGGGAAAGTATGAAAATTGCGAAGGAGGGGGAGGAACTTGCAAATTTTCCAACGATGATGGAAAAGCTGTTTGCGACTGCGTAGATGCCAAACATTTTGACCCTGAAATGGGATTGTGTAGAAGTATGTTGAAAATGATACCTTATTATTACTTGGAATCGTCTCGAAAATCAGCTTCGTAATTTAGGAGTTCTTAAAATTGCATTAGAATTTACAGTTACTCCACCCAGAACTTTCCAATTTCATTGAAAAAATGTTGAGATAATTAAATATCGAGTTCTTATCTTTGTTTCTTTAGATTTATTTTTAGAATAATGGAATCTGAACAACTGCAGTCAAACTCGGTTACAGCGACAACCCGTTTACAACGTCTTAAAAGTTTGGTTGCTGTAATTGAAATTTAGTTTGTGATTTACTCAATAAATTAAGAATAAAATTTTAAAAAATATATAATTTCGCTTAAGCTCCATGAACGAAATTTGTCATACATTTGAAATATAAACTCAAAATGGGGTGTTGTTATTGAAAAGTTTAAAGTTGTTATCATTTTTAATATGAAGACGGCACTTTATGCGAATTTTGTTAGCTGTAATATCTAGTATATCTAGTACTCATAAATAATGAGGAAGTAATAACAAGTACTTACATATGTCTTCAAAGTAACAAAGTAACTACTAGCATAGCCATGCTGTTAAAAAGGTTAAAACGCATGCAGGTATCTTTCAAGGTGTTGATATAATTTGTATATTTTAATCTCATTTTGCAGATCCATGTTTTACTAATCCTTGCAAAAATGATGGCGTATGCACAGTAATTAACAGTACAGATTACTTATGTGAATG
Source organism: Hylyphantes graminicola (assembly GCA_023701765.1). NCBI lineage: Eukaryota > Metazoa > Arthropoda > Arachnida > Araneae > Linyphiidae > Hylyphantes > Hylyphantes graminicola. The sequence goes on along the minus strand of CM043120.1, from coordinate 26,379,194 downwards.
TAAGCAACCATTTAGTGGGAACCGTTGCGAAAGACGTAAGTTTAAATAATTTTCTATGTGCCGCTAAGTTGTTGATCAAATCTATTCTATCTGTATATTTTAGTCCCACACTACTTTATAATGTAAAAACTGTAAAACTATTATAAATGATATGTATACTCATTTATAAGTTATTAAAGGTTGTTAAGTGGTAGCTGTCATAAGTAGGAGGTACAGTTACTACAAATATACTAAAAAATTACGGAATTAAAATACGTGCAAGATTAGGCTTGAAGTATCGTCGAACTGGAGCTACACGAGGGCTATTGGTGACGGGAGTCGCATTTTAGAGCTACAGTCAAGTGACGAGCCGACACCTGAATAGGAACCCAACGCCACCTTTAAGAGCGACATCGTACGTAGCGTTAGGACTTTGAAGGATATTTAACGTGCACTCCCTTACACGGGGTATTATTCGTTGAACATTTTTTTTTGGCTCCACGGGCCGTTTATAGGTCGACAGTTATTTCGGCAATGCCCGGACCCGAACCTGGGACCTTTCGCATGTTAGGCGTAGTGCCTGACCGGACCGACTGGGCTCCCCAGTAGGGTGGGCCGAAAAAAGTGAATTTTCGAGTACAAACTTCTAATAGAACTCAAAAGTTGCGTATTGTCATGCTGATTACTGGAAAAATAATAAAAAAATTCCCAATTAATATTAAGTGCTGCCTCAAAGAGGTTGAAGTTTGAAAAAAATGCTAAAAATCGACTTGTTTTAATTTTACCGCCAGAATTTACTGATTACATTTCGGCCTTAAAACAAGAAATAATATTGTTCAGTCATATATCGTTATTATAAAAAAAAATTATTATAAAAATTATCTTCAAATTTCAAATTCGTAAAAAATTGTTCAAAATACCGATTTTGATGAAAAATCACAAATTTAAAGCTTTTTAAACTGAACCTGTTTGGAAGTATAAATTATAAAAAAGTGCTCTTATACACAGGAATGGAGGCTATCTATTATGTACAACTTATATAAGGAGCAGAATAACAGTTATTATACAAAGGCAGGGCCGTAGTGTGGGTAATGGGTAAGCTTGCTCCACTCTAGTTCAAATTGTTAAAATGCAAACTTATTATTGATCTTTTATTATTTATTGCGATTATTATAACTATTTAATAATAAATAATAATTAAACAAGGAATGTGAACCATGCTATTACAAAAGTTCCATAGTTTGCAGCTATTGTCCCTTTCCACATTTTTCAATTTAGCAAACGACCCAATATTCTGCATGGAGAGGTGGCTGCAATTCAAGTTTCACTCGTGCCGAACCATCAAACCAACTAAGATTTTTTGTTATTTGATTTATGACAAAGTCTTATATTTTGCAGTGGTATCATATATTAGCATTATAGATCATGAAAATATAGTTGCTTGAATGTAATTGTCTCTGGTTGCTGGTCTACGTACTTTTCTTGAAGATTGTCCGACACTTATTTCTAATGTTGACAAAACCATAAAGATCATTTATGAACATAGGTTCCAAAAGAAGAAATATATTTTTCTTTTTTTTAAACTGCAAACTGTAAAGCTACTCAAAAATAGCGCTTAAAGAGGATAGTAGATTATAATTGAATTTCGGATACATTAAATTCACTCAAATAACTAAATATTCAAGAAACTTTATATAACTAATTTTTTGCAATGTTGCAAAAAGAAAAAAAATACCAACTACCATGGAAAGTAGTACGCTTCTGGATCACGAAAGAATGCGTTATTTGTATGATAGGGTCAATTACTTTACCTATCTCTTCTGACACATGCATTCTCGTTTCAACTGCCGTATATGTGCTTTGTGCCGTATATGTCAATGTAGCTATTTTTTTAAAATTCTTATTTCTAACAGAAAAAAATTATAATAAATAAGTTACAATAATTTCGCTCTTACTTGAAAACCATATTTGCAATGTTATAGTCATTGGGCATTTTATTCTGGTTTGGAAGGTTTATCACGTTTAGAATATCGGTGGTCAAAAATCGAACACCGGTTTTCCCTGCCTAGAGTCTAGAATCTTGAAAGATTTTTTTATTTATATAATTGTAACTGCTCATTTAACTATAACAAATAGAGAACTTTTTCAAGTGGCACGTCATATCTTCGTACTTTATATATTCTCAAGTGGCCACATGTGCGGATGGCAATAACGAAGTTTTTTTCTCTCTCTCTCTGTTATACACTACATGTAATAGTTTTCGCCTTTTGCTGGAATGCAGCACTGCGGTTTTTTTTTTTTTTGCAACCTCGTAAAAAATAGGTTATTTAAAGTTTATTGGTACTATATAGTTAAGTGTGAAAAAGGAATATCCAAAATTTTATTTTCATTAATTATATCTGCTTTCAGCGCCTTTTTGGGCTGCATTACAGTTTGAAGTTTTAAAAAAGAAAAAAGATACATTGGCATTTTTATCTTTTGGAACCCATGTGGCTCATAAATTGCTCTTAATGGGTTGGTCAACATTAGAAATAAGCGTCAGATAATCTCAAGAAAAGTATGTAGAACAGAAAACAGAGACAATTGCGTTCAAGTAACTATGCTTTCATGATCTATAATGCTAATATATATGATACCACTGCACAATCTAAGACTTTGTCATAATCAAATAACAAAAAAAAAATCTTAATTGGTTTGATGGTTCAACACGAGTGAGACTTGAATTGCAGCCACACTTCTATGTAGAATATTAGGTCTAACGGGAAAAATTTGGAAAGGGACAATGGCTAAAAACTATGGAACATTTGTAATCGCATGGTTCATATTCTTTTTTTAATTATCATTTACTATAACATAGTTATAATAATAGCAATAAAGTGTAAAATAGCAATAATAAGTTTGCATTTTACAATTTGAATCATAGTGGAGCAAGCTAACCCACTACCCACACTACGGCGCTGCCTTTGTATAATAAATGTTATTCTGCGGCTTATATCGGTTAAATATAATAGATAGCCTCCATTCCTGTGTATAAGAGCACTTTTTTTATAATTTAAACTTCCAAACAGGTTCAGTTTAAAAAGCTTTGAATTTGTGTTTTTTCATCAAAATCGCGTATTTTTAACAATTTTTTACGAATTTTAAATTTTGAAGATATTTTTTATAATAATTTTTTTTATAATAACGATATATAACTGAAAAATATTATTTCTTGTTTTACGGTCTAAATGTAATCAGTAAATTCTGGCGGTAAAATTAAAACAAGTCGATTTTTGGCATTTTTTTCAAACTTCAACCTCTTTGAGGCAGCACTTAATATTAATTGGGAATTTTTTTATTATTTTTCCAGTAATCAGCATGACAATACGCAACTTTTGAGTCCTATTAGAAGTTTGTACTCGAAAATTCACTTTTTTCGGCCCACCCTACTCCCCAGCCCCTGATACGTGCAAGAGTCCATCCTAGCCGCCCACTCTAAATATATAAAAGTGATATTTTTATTGGCTTTGAAGAGATACGCTTCACTGTACAGGTGTGAAGATGCAAGTATTGTCCTTGTCAAACGCAAAGCAAGGAAAAGCGATGTTTCCTGTTGTCATATCTCACAGAAAGGCATTGCTTGTACACCTTAGGTTAGCCTGATTGTCCAATGTCCAACAAGACAATGCTGTCAACCTACTAATAATCAGAATCACAATAGTTTTTTGGCTTCTATAGTTAAAAAAAAATAGGCACTGGGGTACGTATTCGAATTTATGCGTCATTTATGGTTGAAAAACCTTAAATATTAAGAAAAGGACACACTCAAATACAGCAGGTTACATATCTCATGTACAAAATTTAAGAGGTGATGGAAATAATCTAAACAATAAATTTTCACCATACAAAGCATGGTTGGGGAGAAAGCTAGGAGGATAAAAGATTATAAATGGCAAAGAGAATGCTAAATTAACCATTTTATAGTCATAATGAGTGGCCAGTTTACATAACTGGCTTAACCTCTTGCGACCTGGCGTCCCCATTAGGGGACATTTTTTAACACCTCCCCACAAACAATTAACACGATAATTAATTCCAAAATTGACCTGGTTTCGATAGAAGAAGATCCAAATATCAGTTTTCAGCCTTTGATTGCATGTATCAGTCATTTATTTCTATAAAAATGGAAGTTGAGAGAGGATCAATACGATATTAGAGTTTTTTAAAAAAATTATTTAAATTTTTTTCCAAACTTTTCAAAAAGTTCTTTTAGTAGTTAACTTTAAAGGTATTTGGTATTAAAAACAATGTTAAAATAATCTGTTAACTACAAATAAGTGATATAGCCTTTTTTGTTACATTTATAGCACAAAAAATGTGCATTTTTAGAGTTTAAGGCGTGTCTTTAGTAACTATTAAACATAATTTTTTAAAAAATTTCTTTGAAAAACATACTTTTTAGCATATATTTGTATGAAAAGTATGTTTAGATTAAGAATATACCTGTAGGATTTTGCTTGGGTCTAAAGAGGTTAAAGAGCGATCGACTGACTAAAATTTAGGCATTACACCTCACCGTTTTCCTGTCTACTGAGCAGGTAAACTGCAAGTTTCAAATCGCAATGTGTGCATATGAAGCAAACTGAAATGAGGATTTGATTTATCCATTTTAAGATCCGTGTCATTCGAATCCTTGCTTGAATGACGGAACTTGCATAGCAGTAGAGAACAACTATGGCTGCGTTTGCGATGAACCATTCTATGGAAGACATTGTGAAAATGGTAAGATATATATATGTAGAATTTTTTACTCATTAACGACTGTTGGCAAAAAAAAAACCGTGATGAAAAAAAGCTTTCTGCTAAAATTTATCGAAATAAACAAATGTAAGAGAAACGACGAATGTACTGTTGAAAATTTTGGTGCAGATTGCGCCGGAATACTGAAACTTTCTAGCTGCCACCACTATTTGAAGCACACACCCTTAAAATAAACGAGCAATTTTAACTCAGTCTGAGTTAATTTTCACTCCTCTAGTGTCGAAAATGCACTTCCCCTATAGGAGTGGATCCTTTGTATGTTAAACCTCCGACAGGATCACTCCAAACGAGTGATTTTAACTCAGTGACTGAGTTAATATTCACTTCTTTCCAGTGTCAAAAATGCACTTCTCCTACAGGAGCGGATTTCACTCTTTTGTTTTAAGAGTGTATATGCACCACTTTTGCGGTGTATCAAAGTTATGATATTACCTCCAAATTGGTAAATCCACACTCTAAATAGTGGTGGACGCTAGGAAGTTCCCAGAATTCCGGTGCAATCTTGCACCATAATTTTTAGCAGTGAATATCACTAAAAGTTTAAGTAGAAAATTTTAGGGTTACACGAAATAGGTATTTTAAAACTTAAGCAGAATAAAAAAAAAATAGTAATTATTTCCGTATAGATCCTTGTACTCCTAGCCCTTGTAAAAATGCAGGTTTGTGTGAAGTGGTTGGAATCGATTTCAACTGCACTTGCAAGGCTTCATATTTCGGAAAACAATGTGAAATGGGTAAGTATGAAATGGCAAGACCACCATGGTTCGTTCTTGGTAAAAAGTTGAAAAAGATAGAAATAAAAACAGGCAGACTGACCCAATAAAAGTCAAATAGCCACTTAAATTAAAAAAAAAATCAATCATAAAACAAGAATCGGACATTTAATCAACAGCCAATCAACTAAAATAAAGATAACCAATTTCACACCTGTTTAATGTTTTATAAAAATTAACCAATTAATTGCAATATGCAAGTTTTTTACAAGTATTGATTTTTTCAGATTATAATAAAATTATTTGGGCTTAAAACAGTGGAAAAAGAATAATATTTTAGCAGTGAAAACTCGGGTATTGAATCCAAATATTCCTACGATAATTATTATAAAATATTTAAAGTTTTGTAAACTTTGTTTAGAAATTGACACTACTGAAGCAATCAGTGACTCTACAATCGATGACCGTATTACAAATGGCCCAGCTACTACAAACGAGATTGGTAAGTGAGGAATAAATAAATTTACTAAACAAACTGGGGGTAAATAAGTTTGAATTTTTCTATTAAACAAAGAAATCTTATTAGAAACATTTCATGACGAGTCTTTATTATAAAAATTCTGTCAATAAAAGTGAGTTCAAAATTTTCAACAAACTTTTCAAAGGTATGCGACATCTTTTAAAATTTAAGCCAATAAATGTTCATGCACTATTTTTAAAATTCGACACTACGGGCTTGAAATATACAATCACTGACCATTTTTCAGGTGGAATAACTACAAATAATTATGATACAACTACATTTTCGTCATAAAAAGCTTGGAATTTATAGATATGAATCTTAAAATAATTTGTTAAAGAATTACAAAAATATTTTTCATTAAAATAATGTAAATATGCACTCTCAAAAATGAATACTCAAAAACGACGAAATTTTCCTTAATTTTGACGATGCCATTTACTGGCATATGCTCCGAGCAGAAGCGTAGCGTGCCTTGGCGGGGCCCTGTATAAAAATTTGTTTGGGGGCCCTTAGGAAGGGCAAAGGTTTCTCACCAAGCCCCTGCTAGTTGAAATGAAATATAAACAAGGTTTGTAGAGCTGATCAAGGAAAGTTCCCACCAGTGATTATTTGATTGTTTAGATCGTTATTTATCCTAGAGAATTGGACCTTTTTGTTTTTGTTAATGCAAAACATTCTAAAATGATTGCAAGACACAAAATTTGCATTATAGGACGTCTTCATACTATACGAACTAAGATCTGAACTCGCCACTAGTCCATGAGTAGCTCTAATGTTAAGCTAATCCGATCCAACAAAGCAAAAATTGGTTTCAGGCGGCTTCAAGAGTTTTTCTCGCCAAGCATTTCAACGTATTCCTATCTCTAGACTTCCACTTTTGTTTGCCTCACACTGTATATACTTTACGGAAACGGAAATGACTCTAGCAGATTTAATTTTAACTTTTATTATTTACTTTATATTATTTACTTTTATTAATTTAACTTAATTTTTTTTGTCTTTTCAGAATGTTATTGCGGTGAGAATTCTGTAAGTTGTCGTCTCAATTGGCTTGGGGAAAAATTGTGTTTTTGCAAGAAAGGTTATGATCAAAGAGGAGGAACAGAGATTTGCTCACGTAAAGTGTTTTTAGTTTCATTTCAAATATATGTAATCGGTCTATACACCTTAAACAGTAAAAATTTTCTTTTAAATTAACAGTTTTAAAATTTCCATTGAAATTAATTGAAATTATTAATCATATAAAAAAACGTGTGAAAAATACTCAACATATGAGGAAATTTCAGCTTCAGGAAATCATTTTTTCCATAGAACAAAGAGGCACTTTGATTTGGAGACCCGTGATCTTTCCCGCTTTGGATTGAAACATTTCGGTGTTGTCCTTCATTGCAGAAATGACGCGCAAACGAAAATTTTCCCATTTTGTGAACAACTTTATGAGACGTATATACGATGGTTTGACGTTCTCTCTTTTTTTTTTAGCGTACCCAACAATACAGGAAAATACCTGATAGGCAAGAATATTTTCTGTATTACCTTGCTGCGGGAAAATTCTGCCATCATACCTCACTTTGCACGGGAACGTAACCAAACGGCAAATTAGAAAATTCGTCTGAAGTTTATTTGTTTGTTTGCACTGCATTTTGGAGAACATTAGAACTCGTTTGCTGTATTTCAACCATTCTACAAATTGATTCAATATTTCGTCTGTTAAGTTCCCACATGTGCTGTCTAACTTTGAAAAACGGTAGAAATGTACTGAACGGTAACCCTTGGCGAACTTTCCAAAATCGCGCCAAAACTCGGTCGAAAACCCAACCGATAGGATAGGTATGAATTATCGTCTCATTAGAGCTACACGAGGGAGAGCCGAAAAACGTGTTTTATTTAACACCGGCTGTTCGGATTTTCTTGTTACATATCTCAGCATTACATTACGTAGACCGATATTATGTAACAGGAAAGTCCGAACAGCCGGTGTTAAATGAGCAAACACGTTTTTCGGTTCTCCTTCGTGTAGCTCTAATGCGACGATATTTCAAACCTATCCGAAACTATCCTATCATTTCGGTCGGGTTATCGGCCGACTTTTGGCGCGATTTTGAAAAGTTCGCCAAGGGTTACCTTTCAGTAAATTTCGACTGTTTTGCAAAGTTAGATAGCACATGTGGGAACTTAAGTGACGATTTGCTCTAATCGCTAGATATTAAAATTTTAAATATTATAGTATTTATAACGCGAAAAATCATATTTTAGGTAGGTCACTTTTTCGCGCAAAATACGATACTTTGTCCGGAGCAATAAAGCTAGTTTCTAGCAACTTCACTGCCAGAAATTTTCTGTCATTTTTTTACAGTGTGTACTTTTTCAGGCACCTGTCGAACGAACGCAGACTGTCTCAACGACGGCATCTGTGTCAGTGATGGCCCTGGCTATTTCTGTTTGTGTCCCGGACCCTACGTAGGCGACCGATGCGAAGTAGATGTCTGCAACTCCGTGAGATTCGAGTGTCGTTCCAGGGGGGCAGAGTGTGTTCGCCAAGGGACTATTGGAGTATGTGAATGTCCGAAGGGAAAGAAGATGTCACCCTACAACTACTGTGAAGGTTGAGTTCATTTCTTGTTCTGTAAATACAGTAACTATACTCGCCGCCAACCAAATAAGAAACGGTAGGGATGGCGGTCTTTGAGAAAAAAAACCCGATTTCCGATTTTTACCGCAGAAAACGGTTTCCTGTTTAGACCGCCCTCATGAAAAAAAAAAAAAAAACGGTTTTTCGGTCAAAACCGAGGACAAAAAAAGGTTTCAGTTTTCCATCCCTAAAGTGTTTCAAATAAGGTTGGCGGGAACTATAGTTTTTAAGAGGAGATGGGAATTATTAAAAAGTAAACTTCCCTCACATTAACTTAACATGAGATATTATGCTACATTTCCCCCCAAAGTATGCCAAACCGCCAAATCTAGACTGCTTGCAATTATTTGCAGCTAAAAGATTGAATTTAAACAAAAGATATTGCTTTATCTTTATGTTTTTTTTATGAGGAGGAATAATACTTTAATTTTCCGCAAAACCAAAATAATTTTATAAAAGTATGCTAAGACACATTTTATGAGGTGTTGTGTTCTGTAAGCATTGCTTTTTATTTAAAATTTACTTGAGAATTTACTGTCGACATTTATTTGAAGTTAATTAGAATGTTTTTATCAGCTGACAAGAACAACCAATGCATTAAAAGGATTAAAATAATTTCCTAAAGCAATATAATTGATTTTGTTACATTCAATTGCGGGACTTATTTATACCTAGGCATACCAACGAGTTAAAAAAAACAATGGAATTGCGGATGCCAATTATGAAAAACTATTTAATAATTTCTCCATATGTTAGCATTGGTGGGAGAGGGGGGGGGGCGTTATTATAACCGCTCATTATATAACCGCTTATGCATTATATTTAAAATTTTAATGTCTGACAAAGTATTTTTTTTAATGACCATATTTTATTGTAAGTCTTTACATGATGAGTCTTCATTTAAATTTTTAACAAATTTTGTGTTGCAGAAACTTTTAATTTTTGCCCATTAAAATTAAAAATATTTCATTTTTATTACTTTTTGCTAATTTACTTAAGTTTCTTTTAACAATTTATTTCCGAACAATTTTTTGGAATATAATTTCATTGCTGACCTATTTATTTAAGGTACATGAATTTCAAATTATACGTTTTGAAATTTGAAGCACTTGATTAGAATTCGTGTACTGTAGGACTCAAAATATTAAGGGTACGATGTTTCGACCAAAAAGCCCTTTAAGTTCAAATGCCTGCACCTTTCTTTAAAAAATGCATAAAAACGCGTTTATCTATCATAAAATTAAAAAAATTGTATGCCATTGCTTCCAATTAATGTGCTATTTTCTTTAGATATATGTACTTATGAAACCTGTGTTTATGGAACATGCGAACTTACAGGCCACGACTTTTCGCAATATGTGTGCAAGTATGTAAAATCATATTTTCATTTATGTATACATTGGGGGGAGCTTATAAGAGCTTATAGGTTATATAAAATAGGAGGTTTCAGGTTTCGATACTGGGGCACCGCTAAAAGACTCTTGTTACAAAAGTACCAGACGAATGCGTCTGTTTTAAAGATTTGTTCTCAGGCTAGAAATAGGTAAATTGAAGTTTTCCCAATTAAGTGGAAAGAAGCTGATGAAAAAAAGTTAAGAGCCATTGGGACGAACACTTCTATTGACTGGGAATCTGTATCCATCAGGTCTACTTAGAGACGACATAGGAAGTCATCGTCTATAATTGTGCAAGGAAACGGTTCTTACTTGCTTTTTTAGGTTTGCACCGCTTTTAACTTAAAAATGGAAGCTTTCATAAATTGAAGTGATTTTGTCCTAAAACCGACGATATTTAACTTATTCTTCCGACCTACAGTCTTATCTTTTAAACAATTTCAGACTTAATAACCAATTTGAGTATGTATGTAATGTTTTACTTTCGTTTTAGCTGCTACGAGGGATATTATGGAAGACATTGTGAAAATGCTCTGGTAGTACAGTGTGAGTTTTTATGTTTTTTTTGTATTGTAACATGAAAGATTTTATTCTATATAAAACAGCTTAAATGCAATTACATTTGTACAAACTATCTGGTTGATTTCTACTCTTAACGGTTTAACTAAGAAACTTTAGGTAGATAATTTGTAACCATTAAACCAACAAATAAAAAGTTGTTTGCAACAGAAATTATAATATACGTAGATAAGTCTTTATAAGTAATTTTTTTTGTCTTAGTTCGGTTTTAATTTATTGATATAATTAGTGTTCTGCAATTATTTCATTTATTACTCGAAAGGAACATGAAATTAATAATATCCGTTCTTTTAATTAATAAGATCCGTTCTTTTTAAATCTTTTATTGTAAGTTAGGCGAATACATTAAAATACATATATTTAAATAATACATAGAGCACGCCAATAATTACATTGTTCCCTTCGTAAATACTCTCCTGCTTCTTACGCAAAGTTGAAGACATTTTCTGAGTAATATGTCGAATACAATTTTAAAAATATTTGATCTTACAGATACACCAGCCATTAGCATCATTGTGATTTTAGCTTCTGGAATACTTTTATTCTCAATTACATCCATCGTAGCTGGATGTTGGGTTAAAAGGTAAGTATTTACATTATAACTGTTTTTTTCTGAAACTTTTATCATGAAAAAATTTAATTGGAAACTTTACTTGCATTTATTGGAAATTAAAAAAAAAAAAACTCTCTTGCCAATAGTAATATTTTAACATTACATTATACAATAGAGACACAGAGCTAACAAAGCAAAGCGGCTCTATGTACTTCATACTGAAGTAAGCGCAACAAGGGAGGAAGTCCGACTTTTGCTCGTCAGAATGCCCCATCCGTTTTACAGAAAGGTCCCTTTCACCCATGCATTCTCACTCAATTATCGGAATATTGATCGAGGTGAAAGAACAATAACTCCCTGATTTAGTACCGCCAGAGGTATTAATTTGGTTGGGGACATGGAGAACTTTGTGACAACGACAAATTTAACGTGCCCCAACCGCCATTATCAACCGATCTATAGCCGAATACAAGCGCTGACCCTGCTACCATCAGAATCGGGAGCACCGCCGACGACAAAACCCGCAATCTTCCGATGCGAGCACGACGTTTCAAACGATTGAAATATACATTTGTAGCGTATGATGTCATTCACATTGTACAAAATTTGGTTGGACGTTTCCCCAAACATTGTTTTCAATTTAGCTACGATAAGCATAAATTTTACTACTTATAGGTTCAACCTCGGCACTAACTTTTTGGTTCAACATTAAACTTGATGTAATTAAAATGTAATTTTTTTAAAAAAAGTTTGACCAAAAATTGATGTCACTTCTCTTTCATCAGAAGTACGACATTTTGAATAACTGGTAGTGACAACCAATTGAATTTATTCGTTATGAATTAATGAAAGTCCTGACACAGCCCCATTACATTTCCAACTTTTTTCAAAGTCTTATAGAATTGTATCTTGGAATTGGATATTTGAAAAAAAAACAACACAAAGAAATGTCCGCTTTTGGTTTCAAGGCAAAGTATTTTTAAGCTATAACCAATAGAGTACGAAACTTCCTTTTAATATTATTTTCATTTTAGCTAAATTATTAGTTTTTACAAAAAATAATCCAAAATAATAAAAAATAAGCAAGTATTTGTGTACCTATTTAGATAGATTTTTTTATATTGATTTAACTTAATTTTTTAATTTTAATTAAGTTCAATTTTGTTACGGTTTCTAATTTCTAAAAAAATAATTTCTAATAATTAATTATATAAACCCCGATTATATATGTAACCCGATTTTTCGGTCTACCCGAATTTGTTGTCCATCTACGACAGATTTTTTAAAAGATTGTATTTCTAATGTTTCAGGCTCAGGCAAAAGATTGTTGAAAATTCCAAACAAACGGGACAACCATAAGAGAAGAGACTACAATAATTATAAAATATACAATTATTCAATGTAACAACTATTCATATGTACTGCATGAAGATGTATTTTTAACTTAGAGAAATAAAGTAAACTTTTGTTTAGATATTTTTTGTGAGTTGTGTTAACTTTGTAAAACAATTCGTTCCAATTATCTTAATTTACAGTAAAAAGTACTATTTTCATTTAAACGCCAAATTCTATAAATGTAACATAAGGTGTTTTTTTAATTCTAAATTGTATTTCATAACATTCTAAATATGAGCATTTGTTGGTTTCATAATTTTGCTCGGAGAAAATAAAGTTACAACTTAAGTTATTTGTGACACATGGTGAAATGATCCTACCTCGCCAATTATCATCGCATTAATGCTTATATTGTTGCAAAATTATGAATGGAAAATCAAAAGAAAGAAATTTGAAAAATTGGGTTTAAAGAGCCTTGTAAGTCAGCTATATTTATAATATAAATATACCGATAGTAAAAATAATCAATACAGCCGGAAAAATATGGCTTAGAAAAAAGTGGGTAAAAATTTTAAATTCTTCATTGTATACTTTTATTAAAAAAATTCACACGCTGTTTTTTACGTCTAAAATATTTAAAAAACATAGACTTTTCCTGTGGGAACATAAAATTTCAGTGGTAGCTATAGTTTTTACAAGTAGAAAAATCATATGCACACACATTTAGGCCGAAATTGAACAACTGAAATGCAACTTTAAAGATTCGCCAGCGGATGGATGGAGTTCCTTAGATTTTGTGCGTTTCTTTACTGAAATAGAACAAATTCTGCTTGAGCGAATTATGTCACGCCACGATTGCTCTCAGGCCGTTTGAGCAATCAGGCGGGAACAGTTTGTTTACAGTTTTGGCACTCAATATCGGCAAAAAATGAAAAGTATCATATTGTTTTTTCAAGAAAAAAAATGAAACACTGACAGGATACTTATTCAGCTGTGCGGGGAACCAAAATAGATTTACCTGATGAGAAGTTTATTAGCAAGTACCATTTGGATAAAGAATCGCTCCAACTCGTTTCGCGAAAAAATAACGAATCAAAAGATTCGTTCTGTAAGGCTAAGGGGTAGGTAGAGATATATTCCGGCTTGTGAGTTTGATCAGAGACCCGCTTATAAACGCAAAAGAGTGACCGAGTGGTTAAGGCATCCGCCTCAGGATTCAGCCTTCTCAGGAGTGCAGGGGCTCGAATCCCACCCACTGACAGTCATCCTATAAATCAGATATATCTTTACTGGGAAAGAGTAGAAAATCCAACTCGTGACGGTGACACAGTCAATATCCAAGAGTATTGACAGGTCATGCCAAATGTGGCAAGCCAGCCAACAGGATATGGCAACCTAGCAATGACAGGACTGAGTTGTTGACCAGACAGGAAGTCTGGTAATACCAAATAAGGGAGGCGTGATGTTAACCCCCTATACCCAATAAGGACACAAGAGGGGGAATAGATATTTACATAACTGACCCCTTTACCCCCAGCTAACGAATGAGAGCGATTGAGGAGGGTCTAGGTTTTCTGCATCTGAAGAGGTGATGCGGGGTCAGAAGAGAAGAGAGAGAGAGACTTCAGAGATTGCACTGCTTAATGACTTTGGGAAAAATCCCATGTCCGATGCCTCAGTTCATCACCTAACCTCCGCGACCGAGTTCCGAAGATGGGATTCAACTCCAATGCATTCCCAACTCCAAAGTCCTTACCTGCTAATCGCCTATCCATGAGAGCTTCCCGTGGCCGGAGTCACCTGCCTCAATCATCCGACTTCCACACCATCGCCCATGCCTAGCAGTGAAGATCCGACTTCCACACCATCACCCATGCCTAGCAGTGAAGACGCTTTGCGAAACTGAGGTGCAAAGCTATCAGGTACCAATTACTTCCCGTAAACCGAATAGAGTTAACAGATTAGTTTCGGATCCTCTGTAGAAATGTTGATTAATATGATGTCAATTATTGTAATATCCATTATTACTTAATCATAATAAATAACCTTAATGCATTCTCACTCTGGATGTCTTATTTAGATAAAGAACCTACTAACCACGTAGATTATAGCAATGATACCCGGTCCCAGGATCCAGTGTGGGGATATTTTGGTTATTTTTTAAAATTTTCTTTAAAGAATGGTTAACATTCAATTTTTTTTTCTCGCTAAAAACGCTAATTTGTTTATGCATATCATTTAATTGAGTTTTAATGTATGAGTTTTTAATATTTCAAACATTCAGTCATTTCTCTTTGCGTTTGGTGTTGCCTTGGTGTTTTATATGTTATATGGTAATAATTGATTACTTTCTTTTAATGTGTAAGAATTTGGTTTTAATGATTAATTGTTTAATGGTTTTAGTAATTAATTATTTACTAAATGGTAAAATAATATACTTGGTCATTTATAACTTTTACCTGTGCATGAAATTTTCTTTTGATGTATTTTGTTAAATATTAGTTTTCACAATGCCACCTAGACGTAGAATCGCTAGAGTGCTAACTAGTAATAGGGGCACACGCACTCGTAGCGCACGAACAAATACTGCACCGGTTTCACAAAGTAATGTCGCGCTTACACCAATTTCTGCTCCTGCGAATAACGCACCCAACTTAACGAATTTCCCCACTCCTAATCCCCAACAAAATCAAAACTCGGGAAAAATTAATGGAATTGCACTACTAACATCATTCTTTGATGGAGAGCCGAGCGAAAGTAAATTTTTCTTTAAACAGTTTAATGATATTGCCGAACTGTCGGGTTGGTCCAACCAGGAAAAACTAACTATATTAAAAACAAGATTGAAGGGAAATGCCCTAACTTTTCTTTTGAACGATGCGGAATTGTCGGAATCGGACGATTACAAACTAATATGTGAAAAATTGATCACGTTTTTTTCTGATGAAATTGGTCTAACAGACAATTAATCGAAATTCAGTGCATGTCGGCAAGGTGAGGGCGAATCTGTAAAAAACTTAGCATACAGAGTATCGACCCTCGCAAACAACTATTTAGGGACACGATACCAAATGGAAAACCACGAAACGAAACAAATTATCGACCGTCTTAAACTGTCAAAATTCCTCGATGCACTTCTCCCTGAATTAAGAGCTGACGTAATAAAAACAAATCCGCAAAATTTCAATGACGCTGTTACCACTGCAATACATTCCCAAAAGGCCCACGAAACAATCCAAAAAATCGGCAATATGCAAATAAATAATATCAGATCTGAAGAAACAAACATTAAATGCGTATTTTGTGGCGAAAACGCACACTACTCAAGCCACTGTGAGGTCTACAAAATACTAAAACAATCTAACACTCAATACAATCAATTACAAAGCACTCCTATAACCAGAGAATTTAAACCACAACAGAACAACCAACAATATAGAAACTTTCAGAACAGAGGCAATAATAATAATAACAGAGGAGCATACCCAAACGTACAAACAAGAGGACGAACTTTCAATAGAAGTAGGGGTTTCATTTCACGTGGACGCTATTTCAGAGGAAATAGTACTCAAAATCGTCAAAACAACAGACACACCGACCCTAACATAAACACACAGAACCATTTTTTAGGACACAACTCGGGAACACTAATCTAAACATTCAAAATAGTGTCCCCGAGAATATTATTCAAAACATAACAAACACAACTGAAACCATAGCAACAGAAAATTCGGACAATATCAATAATCAGCACACAATTACAAATGAAAACGATCAAAACACACAAATAATCAGTAATATCACACAACAAAATAACACAGAATTACCCATGATAAACATAAATATTGGTAAACTTAAAGTTTTAACACTAATTGATTCAGGTAGCACTGTTTCCATAATTGACCTATTTACATTACAACAAATTCAACAACAATCTAATATCAAGGTCAAACATGTGCAATCAAATGTAAATATTACAACTATCACAAAATCGAAAATATACTTTAAAAGCATTGTTACTATCCCAATCAAAATAGGTAATATTAAGATGAAACACAGTTTTTTTGTCACACAGGGATATTTAAATAACTATAGGGCAATTCTGGGATGCGATTTCATAAAAAAAAATAGAACACTACTTGATTTATCCAGAGGAATTTTAATTTTAAATGAGTGCAAGATAGAATTTGTAAACGGAGGAAAGACGAATTTAAAGGAGGAAAGCGATGCCATACTTAATGAGAAAATTCTGCTCCAACCAGAACAGACAAAATTGGTTAATGTAATTGCTAAAGAACCAATATCACAAACAAGTACACAAATATACTTCGAACCTATAACAGTTAAAAATCCAAACTTAACCATCACATCAGCCCTTGGTATATTAAAAAAAGACAAAACTCAAATTCTCATAACAAACACCGGAAAAGAGACTATTCATTTAAATAAAAAGATGAAAATGGGTAAAATCATTAATGTGACAGAAAACAAAACAATGAATAATCAAAATTTCTTAAACCATGAAATTAACCTAATTAAACCATCAGAAGAAATAATAAATTTACGAGAACAAGAATTCTCCATTGAAAACTTTGACTTACAACATCTACAACCAAAATTAAGAGAAGACTGAGAGAAGACAAAGACTGAAAGAAAACAATTTAACGTTAAAACCCACGAAAAGTCAATTTTTAAAAACTAAAATTGTCTATTTGGGATATGAAGTATCTCAAAATGGTATCAGCCCAACCGAACAAAACATAAAAAAAATATCGTCTTTCAAACGGCCCAAAACGGTAAAACAATTAAAACAATATCTCGGACTTATAACATTCTACAAAACCTCAATAAAAAACTTCGCAACACATACAGCGAGTTTAGAAACCTTATTAAAAAAAGGTACAAAATTTATCTGGACAGACCAACAAGAATTGGCTTTTCAGGAATTACAAAACCACTTCTTTAAAAAACCGTTTTTGGCAACACCTGATTTCAATAAAACGTTCGTGTTAAACACAGATGCTTCTAAAATTGCGATTTCTGCAGTCCTATGCCAAATGCAAGACAACGAACTCAAACCTATTGCTTACTTTTCAAAAAAATTAATTCCAATACAAAAGCAACAAAGTGCGATCCAATTGGAACTTACTGCAATTTACGAAAGAGTGCTTTTTTTTAATGAATTTTTATTTGGTAAAAAATTTGTGGTCCTAAGTGATCATAAGCCACTGGAACATTTCCCAAATATAAAATCACATACACCCCAGATAAAAAAAATGTTGGAACATTTATCACTTTACGATTTTGAGGTGTGCCATTTAAAAGGCGAACAAAATGTTCTAGCTGACTACCTATCGAGAGTAGATTGAGAAAAGGAAAATATTGAAGTTAGCTTTGAAACTGATAACAGTTTCCAAAAAAAAAAAAAAAAGCTACTAAAGAATCGGTTTAAAATGAATGTAACAATGTACAAATACATAATAGCGTAAACAAAAACATAAATGAACACGTCAAAAATAAAAATAATAACACATGCACAAACTCACCAGTTTCCGGATTCAGCCAGATACACGGAGACCAGCAAATAAATAAGATGGACACAGCGGGAGTCGGCAGCAATCTTGGGGTCTTTCCTCTGGGAGGTGAGCTGAGCGAAGAAAATATAATCAGCAAACAAAACCAGGACAGTACAATTTTATTTATTAAAAACAAATTGACACAGAAGAAAATTGAACCGAAATATAAAAATTATTTTGTTTATAGCAAAAATACTTTAAAATACAGACGTTCAATCCAAAAAGGGAATTCTATAGAACATGTGGAGAACATTGTCATACCAAACTCTCTAAAAATACAAGCATTGTCAGATTTTCATATAACCCACCTTGGAGGTAGACGTATGTACTTACTCCTACGAGAATATTTTCATTGGGATGCTATGCTAACTGACTGTATAAATTTTGCTAGATCTTGTCTCAAATGCACGCAGCTCAAAAGGCCCCAACGAAATATATGGGCACATGAAATTCGAAAAATTCCTGCAATTACGGGGGCGCATTTAAGTACGGATATTATTGGTCCTTTGTCTAATGACTCTTATGTCTTAACGATCATAGACAATTTTTCGAGACATCTGGAGTTGTACCCACTAAAAAGTATCGACACAAAATCTATTGTACCATGCTTTATTGAATATTTTAGTAGATATGGGACGCCACATTCAATTTTATGTGATAATGGATCTTGCTTTATAAGTAAAAACTTTCATAATATTCAACAACAATTAGGGGTCACAATTAACCACACAATCCCTTATACCCCAAATTTAAACGGTATTATAGAGAGAGCTCACAAGCAGCTCAAAGAATGTATTCTGGCCTTACAGGACGATGTGGGAGATTTAAAATTAATTTTAAATTTATACAAGTCAAATTATAATGCAAGTTATCACTCAACAATCGGATTTTCGCCAAACGAGATTTTTTTGGTAGAAAGATTCCACCTCTCACACAGAAATATAAAAGTCAAGAAGACAATCTCGAATTATTAAAATACCCGGTTTATATGGCAAACATACGAAAACAAATACAAAATTTTAACACGCAAGCCTCTAAGTCCATTGAAAAGGCACAGACCAGACAACAAATTTACACTCAAAACAAATCTCAACCACATAATATACAAGTCGGCAATTTTGTCACTGTCAGAGACTGTAAAAACTACAAGTCAAAATTTCAGGGAAAATTTCAAGTTACAAAAACAATTAGTAAAAATTTATTTGAAATACAAAACTGTACCAACCCCGAACAAAAAAAGAAAGTACATATTTCAAAAATTAAAAAAGTTACTGAAAGATTCCCACATTTACAAGAAAACTATAACCACAATGAAAATAAACCAAATTTACTTAAAACACACGATTATAATTTAAGAAAAAGAATAACAACAGTCTAAATAAATAAATATATATACAATATTAAAATTTAATTCCATACTTAATCATAAAATGCTTCAATTAGATTTCACCCTTTTAATCAACACCTTATTTATAATGGACTCAAAACAATAATCAATTTACGTGTAATGATTCAACAAACACAAAAACACAAAAAAAAACAAAAAAAAATATATATAAAAAGTTTTTACAAAATTGATCTTGTGACATTAATACATTTCAATCCCTAAAGTAAAAAAAAAAAAAATGTCAAAATATACGCACTCTAACCCCTTTCCAAAAACCCACAAAAAAACCCCCCACCTGAACGAAAGTAAACAAACAAAAAATAACTTAACTTTCAACACCATGAGAGGGGGAATCCGAAGGCGTGTCTCAAGAAGGCGACAGTCGGATTATCGCAAACGCCGGATGGAGAGATGTTCACTTCGGAACTATGAATTCCTGGTTAGACTTGTTCTTGCAAGGCACAGCTAAAAGAAAATTGTATGTTTTCTTTTAATTTACAGAATAATATTTCATCAAGTTTGTATAACAAAAATATTAATTTATTATGCTTCGAACAACAACAAAATTTTCGGGAAAATCATACTTTGTTAACTTTTAAATATGTAAAATTAGGTAAAACAAGAGTTAACAATTGGTAATTGACACCTTATAAACCAATCTAATTGTATGGCCATACACACAAAAAAAAATGCTTTTCAAAATAAAACAAATTAGAAAACTTGAAAATACAGTATAAAAATTAGAAAAATACTATAAAAATGTTTGGCTAATGCTTGCATGCCCCTTTCCTGAAAAAGCATAATATTTACTGCTTGTAAACAAAAATAAAACCACAAATTGAAGATTCACATGATTTGTGCCTCTTTGCTGCAAAACCTAAAAGCTGAAAAATGGAGAGATAAAATTAGTGGTAATTAGCGATTCTAAGGCCCTTAAACACGGCGATAGATAGCCGCACGTCGTCGTCTGTCGAAACCGCAAAAGGGCCACCTGAAAAATACAAGCGTTTGTATTATTTTTTAAAGAACAGTTATTGAATTCCGATTTTTTTTCCCCCAGAGTTTTATTAAACTTGTTTTTTTCACTCATTATGGATTTTATATGGGTACCAGTTTTTTTTTCTATTGATTCAGAAGTGAAAATTATTTTATTGTAAGACAGAGTGATTTCAAGCACAGGTAAAAATATTTCCCACGTGCGATGCATTTTTCGCTCTTTTTAATTCTAATTAAATGCAATGGAAAAAAATGCTGCGGGATTATGAATTATTACAATTTTCAAGATTGGAAAAACACTTACTAATTCAATAGTGATATCCGGTAAAGGTTCCATGTGGTAATCCGGATTAGCTTCTTCCACACACAAGGGCACTGAATGCAACGACGAAAGAACTGAATTTTGGAGGGTTCTAGAAACGGGGGGCAGTCAAGACGAGTTTTCGGGACTTCTGAGAATTCCCAAATCAACGAATTGGTACTGCTATCGCCATCTAATGGGCAATAGCGGCGTAAAATGTACACTGGATTGCTGGAATGTGGGTAAAATTGCATTTTTTTTTAAAATTATGTTTTCTTCTCGGAGTTTTGTTAAATGGTATATGCTTTTGGTTCGAATCTGATAGATTGGTCTAAAGATTCCCTAAGGTAATGATTTGATTATTTTTGGAGAGAATTTTTAAGAGGAAAATGAAGGAAAAATTTATTTATGTCACAAGTGAAGAATTTTCAATTGTCTTTTTTTTTAGTAGTAATTAACAATTTTTAATTTTTGCTATAAACTGAGATTTTTTTTTATAAAGGGTGATTTAAGTTGTTTCAAGTGATAAGTGATTTTCTTTTTTGCTTAAATTCATCTCTATAGAGGATCTGAGGCGAATTAATGTTGGCTTGTGTTTTGTTGGGAGTAATTGTGCCAGAATTAGTTTGTACGATATTATGATTACAGAAAAAGGACACTTCAAGGGTGCACACTTGAAGATTTCTGCAGAGAACATATTTCAGCTGGTCTGAGATTGTACAAAGCATTTTCTATAATTCAGAAAGTCAACCAATCTTATTTCTGACAGCAGTCCATCCCGACACAAATACAAGGAGTTGAATATTTCCTTTTCACAATATACAAACCTTTAGAATTTTCGACAAGTGATTATAAATTCAGAAAAAGTGTGAATATACCATTGTTTTTTTTTTTTTTTTTAGAAGAAGGAAGGTGATGTACCTTAAAGTTTTTTTTCCAACAAAATGCATCAGCAGTGTTTTGTGATTTGCCTTACAGTTTTCCAGCGCAATGCATCTCCAATGTTTTTCTGAACAGTTCTCAGGTATTTTTATTAGAACTTTCATCAATGTATAAATAATGACATTTCAGTGACTTTACGACTACCAGAAACCTTAAAAACATGGACTATTTTCTACAACTAATAAACTGTTGTAAATCATTCAAAGCTGTTGAACTAAAACTTTTAGAAAAACTTTTCAGCTTGCATTATAAAGACATCAAATTCAAGGGTCATATTGAATTATATACCTTGATTTATGAACTTTTAAACTATTTGAGTAATACAACATATATATACATGTATACATATTTGGAATTCTAAGATGTTATAAGCAAAATATAACGATTTCAGTGAAATGTATGTGTAATTAACATTGCATTCTTTTTTTCATGTAACACTTAGGGGTATTTCAGTCTCTTAATTACCTTAATGAAGTTTTTATAAATATCTTCATGTTTTCTTGAAAGAAATTTATATATATGCATCAACAATGATCTGACATAAAAGTAGAGACTGGTAAAATTCCAAAATTCAAATATGAAGTGATCTAAATTTGCAAAGAGCAAAATTTCTTGATTTGTTTAAGTAACTGTTGTATTGATGATTTAAATGTAGTTCCATGTAAACATATTATTCTAGATAATTAGTGAAAATATTATATTCACTTTTGATAATTGTTTTTGCAAACTTATGTGCAACTAGATGAAAAGAATTTTGTTGGATATTTCATCATTTGTAACTATGTGTTTAACCATTAATACATGTTATGGAAATTAGTCTTTTCAGGGGATCCGAGAATTACCTAAAAAACAATTTACGAGACTTTTCTTTCGGTTGTGGTTGACAGTAATTGACATTTTACGAACAAACTTTCTTTGTTTTCGTGTGAGAAGGGGAGTAATGACACAGTCAATATCCAAGAGTATTGACAGGTCATGCCAAATGTGGCAAGCCAGCCAACAGGATATGGCAACCTAGCAATGACAGGACTGAGTTGTTGACCAGACAGGAAGTCTGGTAATACCAAATAAGAGAGGCGTGATGTTAACCCCCTATACCCAATAAGGACACAAGAGGGGGAATAGATATTTACATAACTGACCCCTTGACCCCCAGCTAACGAATGAGAGCGATTGAGGAGGGTCTAGGTTTTCTGCATCTGAAGAGGTGATGCGGGGTCAGAAGAGAAGAGAGAGAGACTTCAGAGATTGCACTGCTTAATGACTTTGGGAAAAATCCCATGTCCGATGCCTCAGTTCATCACCTAACCTCCGCGGCCGAGTTCCGACGATGGGATTCAACTCCAATGCATTCCCAACTCCAAAGTCCTTACCTGCTAATCGCCTATCCATGAGAGCTTCCCGTGGCCGGAGTCACCTGCCTCAATCATCCGACTTCCACACCATCGCCCATGCCTAGCAGGGAAGATCCGACTTCCACACCATCGCCCATGCCTAGCAGTGAAGACGCTTTGCGAAACTGAGGTGCAAAGCTATCAGGTACCAATTACTTCCCGTAAACCGAATAGAGTTAACAGATTAGTTTCGGATCCTCTGTAGAAATGTTGATTAATATGATGTCAATTATTGTAATATCCATTATTACTTAATCATAATAAATAACCTTAATGCATTCTCACTCTGGATGTCTTATTTAGATAAAGAACCTACTAACCACGTAAGATTATAGCAGACGGATGGGCCCGAGTACACTGGGACAGACGTGCTCGTTAAATCTGTGGAGTCCAAAGTCCCGACGGCGTCAGCGTACGATGTCGCTCGAAGTTCCGTTGGGTGCCCGCTCAGGTGTCGACCTCGTCACTTGACCAGGGATCTAAATTACGAGGCGTTATTGGCTGTGTTAAAATTCCTACTTGAGGCTAGAAATAGGCAGCCGGAAACGATAACACTACCAAACCCAAAAGCTTGGGATGAATCTTTAAAGGAACGTTTTGACCCGTCTCTATATTTCCATAGATTTTCGAATTATTTCATTGGTTAACTTAACGTAAAAATTGCTGTAAAAATTACGTAAAAATGAAATGTTCTTGCTGATCGCATGGATGACACGCCCTTAAGCAATAAATCGCATGAGTTAGGAATTTAAATTCTGATTTTCGAGAGCATTTGCACAATCAATGTAAGCAAATTCGACGCATTTCAGAAAAATTTTAGTCTTAACCCTTTCAGTCCCAAAAATTTACTACACTACAGAAACATCTGATATTCACAAAATTAGCTTATTTTAGGTCAAAGATACGAATTCCATTTGAAAAAAAATTCATTTAAATTTTTTATATGGTTTTTGAAACAATGCCAAATTTTTTTAACTGTAGAAAACAACAAAATAAAAATATATATATTACCTAAAAACACTTCGAGTTATATATTTTAAGGAATCTGACCATATTATTAAAAAAAAATTAGTAATTATTTTAACCGAAATAGTTTAAATTGTGTTTTAAATATGTGGAACTGAAGTGAACTTATCAAAAATCAGGAGAAACGCTTGTTGACTATTTTCTAAATTAAAAAATATTAGTTCTGACTTCTATTGAGATTAAGAGGGACTGTCAGTCCTATACACGTAATGCTTTATTTTTCAAATCATAGTTTCTTGAAAAGTATTTTTTAAACGTATGATCTGTTTGCACCAGATACGCAAATAGGGATGAAAGACAATTTAAAAAAGATTTGAAGGAACAATATCAATCAGTTTTTTAATTATTAATTTTTTTAAAAAGCTTCATTTTGAGAATCGTGGCGACATCTGTAGGACAACTTGGCTTAATTGATTAAAAAGATTTATTATTAATTTAAATAATTCACTCATGCATTATCTTTGTATGTTAATACAGAATTTAAATGATGCTTTTACATTTCAAGTACTTTTTATGACAAAAACGTTCATAACAAACGAGAATCTATGATTTTAAAATTTGATGACACACAAAAATAAATGTCGCCAAATCGTAGAAGGAAAAAAACGCCAATATCTAAATCGTTCAAACTGTAAACCTAAACCACATTGAAAAGTGGGCGGAGCTCATTATAAATCCAGTCAAAGAATTTCGCACGACTTTTAAACTTGATTACTTTAGTTGTAGTATAGGTTGGATATTTTTAGATTAGATTTGGTTTAAATTATCGTCGCACTAGAGCTACACGAGGGCTATTGGCGCTTGGATACTTTTAGCGATTTTGATATGTACAGCTGTGGAAAAAGTTCCCACTAGTGATTATTTCGAACCTTAGTCATCCTATAGAACCTTTTTGACTTTGTGTTTATATAACATCATGAGTTAATTGCAGGACAAAAAATTTGCATTAGGAGCCGTCTTCATATTAAAAATGCTATTAACTTTAAAATTTCCAATGGCAGCACCCAATTTTACAATTTAGAAATATTAAGAATCCTCATAAACCCTAAATCTTAGTTTTTGTTACATTTGGCTGAATATTTGACGAGTTATTCAATCGAATCACTTGGTGACCTTTGGTTTACCATTTCTAAAATGACGGCCGTAGTCTGTGGGTTTATTGAAGGGAGAAATATAAACGTTTATTTAAAAATGTTTATAGGGAGGGGTCCTGGGATGTATAGTCAATGAGGATGAAGCCCTGACGTTATTTTTAGAATATTTTATAATCTTTTTTAAAATTCGAAACATTTTTTTAATAGAAAAGAAGGTATTGACATGGTAGTCTTCCCAAAGTGTCCCGTCTGTCTGTCCTTACTTCGGTGACGAAATCTGTTCTATCCATCAGATCTTAAGAATCATTTTTGTCATCGAAAGATAGGACAGCAAGGATCTAACTTCATACTTTTTGTTCTTCTGTTTGTACGTCCATACGGACATCTGTCATCTTGTCATGTCGACGAACGACCCATTAAAGTAGCATTGGAATTTAATTTTTAGTCATTTAAATTACTGTTGCGACATCAGCAATATCACGAAAAAAATTATTTTAAATGTTAAGGCTTATTAATTTTTTCTTTGTAAATCGATTTGGAATGGCGTTATAAAAAATGTACCACAATGTGATTTTTTTTAATGTTTATTATATTTGTTTACTAAGAAAGTGGTTCACAGTGTTACTTTTTTTTGCTTAAAGAGCTAATTGGTATTAATTTACCATTAAATTCCTTAAATTATCAGTGCAATTTGGAGTTTTTTCATGTTTATCATTGCCAAATGTTCTGGATATATCAGGTTTTTTCAAATATTAAAGTTATTGATAGTTATTTAATTACAAGAATCTCGTGTAATTTAAGGTGAGATTTTCAAAGCATTGCCAAAGATCACGGAAAGGATGCTACAGGATGTGACTCGTTCAATTTTACATAATTATTCTTCAAACTGCAAATAAATTTAGCAAACTATAAAGATTATTTATTTAATTTGCGGAAGAAAAAAAGTAATTATAGTGGCCAATTTTTAGAGTTGAAGGTTCAAATTGTAACTGAATGCTGGGTTAGTCTATATTTGTTCTGAAGTTATAAATCTTGTGCGGAAGTGGTTATAGGTGGCAGTTAATGTTATTATAATACCCTTGCGTTTCGACGAGAATTTCATTCTAGTACTTAAGTAACTGCACATTTAGGCTTTTTAATTCTTTAAGAACTTCTCGAGCAACATTCAAGAACATGTGTCGTTTGGTGGCAGAGTACTGAAAGTTTAATGTGCCAATCACTCAGTCCGACGCTATTTTAGAGGCCTTGAAAAGTTGCAAAAAACACGTCAAGATTTCCCGGCTCCAAAGGTGTGCAATGTAGAAAGCTTCTTTCAGAACGAATGTACAGATTAGTGGCGGGAGTAAGGCTTGTAATAAAGAGACCAGTGTCTAATTTACAAGAGCAACCGAATGAACGAATTGACAAACTGCCACTAGCAATACAAAAGGTTCCTGCACATGTTTTTGAAGACCATAAACCCGCGTTTGTTTGTATCTTGCTGAACTTATTATTGCCTTTAAAACTGCTAATACGACAGATTCATTATACATTGGGGTTTCTACTTTTGCATTAGTATGCCATTAGTTTTAACAAACATAAAGATTGCTACGCCAACAACTAAAAGTACGGAACTAGATTTAAGGGGTCATAGTCTTAAAAATGTGCAAAGAAGGTATTACAAAGCAAGATCTTTCATGCAATTTTTAACTACTCAATATAAAAGTATAATTTTTTTATATGCAATTCTATAAGATTTACTTATTATATAACAAATTTTAAAATTTATGAAACTTCAGCCAAAACTAAAATAAATGATAACAAACATAAGACTATTGGAACACATTGGGATTAGGCTTGCGCGCGAAATTTTGAGGTCAAAATTGAAGAAATGACAAAGAAAATGATTTTATATTGTACAAATATGTACAAACAAAGACTTATACCTAATTTTTAAACTCAATTTTAATAAGTAATTATTTTCAGAGCTTTTTTCTTAATTTTTTTTTTTAGAAAAAAGCTCTTAACATAAATTCTAATTAAAATTGAGCTCAGAATTTAGGTACAAGTCTTTGTTTGTACATATTTGTACAATATAAAGTCATTTTCTTGCTCATTTCTTCAATTTTGACCTCAAAATTTGGCACGCAAGCCTAATCCCAATGTGTTCAAATAGTTTTATGTTTGTTATCATTTATTTTAGTTTTGGCTGAAGTTTCATAAATTTTAAAATCTGTTATATAATAAATAAATTTTATAAAATTACATATAAAAAATATACTTATATGTTGAGTAGTTAAAAAATTACATTAAAGATCACCTTCTTTGCACGTTTTTAAGACTTCTATGACCCCTTAAGAACAATACTGTTTATGTGCCGAAGCTAAACTAGTATTCCGAAGTTTACAGGGATGACTTTAGAGCAGTTCATAGCGGTATCAAATCTCGGTAATTAGAAATAGAAATATAATGTATTAGTACGAGCAAACCAGAAAAGAAATCGTTTCCTGAACGATCGTAATATTTACAAAATAAATATAATTTATTAAACAAATAAAAAAATTAAATGAAAGAGAAATAACCAAACAACACAATTTTTTTTCCCTCCAGAACATCGTCCGGGCTCGCAAAAGAGTACCGGAACCAGTTTTCGTTAGTCTAAACCTGATTACAATCGAATAATCTTTATCTTGTGATTGAGAAAAAGCTTGCCGTGCTCCACTCTCCAGAAAGAGAAACGTATCCCCTTTTTTAAATCGCCAGACGTATCATTTGGCGAAAATTTGTAACGCCACCTGGCGAGTCAGAATCAAAATAAAGTTGGCTGATAAATCCTCTTAATGCAAAATATTGTCTGATAGAACAAAGTGTGAAGAATCGAATGATGTGTGTTTGGATGTCATAACGGGACATAAAAATTTTGAAAAAAATATTGAAAGTGATGATGCCAAATGGCATCACTGGGACTGAAAGGGTTAATCGTAGTTTACTGAATATGCGTCATCCAAGTGTTAGAAAGGAACGCTATAAAATCTGAAAATGCAAACCTCACTTCATTTAAACAAGTTTCTTGTGTATTGGAAATGGTGGGAATCGATAAGTTTTTACCAAAGCAACGTCGCACTCTGTCAGTTTTTCTGCCAGATTATTTCCGTTAATTAACACTAATTTTGTTTTAATCCGTTTCAGGCAGGAAAACTTTCCGGTAATTGATAAAATTCTGATATAGTCTTTCGATGTTTAAAGACTGGTATATCACAAGGGAACTCTAGAGGGTAGATACATGGTGGTTATAAAATAACTATCTCTATTAGGAATGGTCTGTAGCTTTAATGAACCGAATGCAAAAAACTTTGAGACACTTGCTAATTAAGAAGGGAGGAAAAGAATGGAATCATAAAAAACAAACTCGTCTCTTGACCAGGGTTCTAAATTACGAGGCGCCATTCGATGTGTTGGCCGTAATTAGCCATAATTGGCTACGCCTCGTAATTTATAACTTTGGTCAAGAGACGAGTTTGTTTTTTATGATGATTCTTTTTTATGGTTATTTTTTAATATTCTGTCTTTTTTATGATTCCATTCTTTCCCCCCTTCTTGATTAGTAAGTGTCTCAATTTTTTATTCCTTTATATTATTCATTCAAGCTAATAGTTCTTTGAATTCTTCTCTAAAATAATTCTTCTCTAAAATAGTTCTTTGAGAGGTTATTCTGGCCTTTTCCCCTCCTTGACGTATTAGTTTAATATTCTGAGAAACAGGTTTCTGCTAGGCTGGAAGTCACCAACATAATTTAAGTTTCAGGTAAAAATAAAGATTTATTTCTCTTGGAAAGTGCAGTGTTTTGGTTTTTTTTCAATACAGAATTTTAAAAGCATTATTCAAAGCATAATTTCAGTATTATTACCTTGTTCGTTATAAACTGTTTTTTAAAAGACGTTTTATATGATACTGTAATTGAAATTGGTTTTAGCTTGCTAAGATAGGGATTCAATTAGGTAAAAATTTAGTACAAATATGCCTGTCGGAAGTCATAATAAGTTTTTCCGAAATACTTGCATTCGCAAAGAGTAGCTGCCATAGAACTTTTTAGGTTTTGAAGATATTGCGGAAATACGAAAAACTTTTTTGTACAAGTCTAGATCATTGCAGTGTATCAAATATTTATAATCGTGTACTTAGCTATAGATATTCGTGTAGTGTTTCACTCCTTAACTTTTTTGTTATCATGAACGATAAACAAAAATGGCTTGAATAACGATCGGCAAACAACAGCAGATGTGAATTTCAAACTACTTAAAAGATATCGTTAGGTATTCGTTTCTCCTTCGAGCGATAAGAGAATAATAATCTTAAAACAGCAACACTAAATCGAAAGTAAATAAATTTATTTATTGTAAAATTATGGTCTTCTAACTAAAAAGTAAATATGTCAAAAGACTGTCTGTATGTAGCAGTTTTACTGGTTGTATTTATCAACAATGTAAAAACGGAAGCTAGTAAAGATCCATCGGTATCTTTAGATCATGAAAATATGGAATTGAATGATAGTCTTATTGAAAACGATTCAAATATTGAGTCAAGTTTTAATGACGGTATACATTTTGCGGGTAAGTTTCGTATCTTCGTTTAATCCTGAGTAAAATGATAAATAACATTATTTTATAGGGGGAAAAAATGTGTTGTGAAATGAATTTGTTTGAAATCTTACAAAAACATTTAAAAAGGTTAATAACTTGTTCTTTGATAGATTTTACTCATACTTTTTGCTTGAACAATGAAATCAAGTTTATGTATTGAAATATAAAAAGTAATCCTATATTTTTTAAAGTCTATATATTGACTGTTTCATTCTGGAAATGTGAAGTAATCAATATTAAAAATAATTACGTATATACCCTGTACCAAGAATCCTTGTAAAATTAGAGGCACTTGCAAAGTAGATGGGACGAGTTATAAAATGTGATTGTGAAGCCCCCTATTAGGGCATACAAGTGAAAATTTTAAAAAAATAAATTCATTCACAAAATAAACTGAAAATTCAATTCTTGAAATGTTTATTAAGTAGTAATATTCATTAAGTTTGTTTAAATAGATCTCAAACTTGAATAGTGTTATCTATCTTGCATTTAGTTGATTGCCCTGTCATTGGATTATTTTCAGTAATTTAATTATTATTAGAGAATATATGTTTGGATACTATGCAATTTTTAACACGTGAATTTGTGTTGTTTTTAAGAAATAATTGCAATATTTAAAAGTAATTTTACACCTAAACAAAAAAAATAATTAATGTTTTACTTAGCTATTTTCCATATTTGTTAGGTGTTCCAGACAAAAGTTGGAAGTAAAAGATTTTTGTCATTAAATGCTCGTAAGAGTACAAACAATTTGCAGTATTGCCCAAATTAGAATGAATATTTTTACAGGAAATGAAAGGCAGTGTTTCCAAAAATGTAAAGCATGAGAACTGAAGTAAAATTACGCCCTGATTGACTAGTAGTATATAACTGTGATCATTATTATCTGTATCTGTATTTGTGTCTTTCTTGTCTTATATTGCTGTGTTTCAGCTCACGGTGTTTGATTCTTTTAATATAGAACGATTTGATAAACTCAGCTATTTCTAATCCTTTACCTTCAAGCCCGGCGCCCACTATGGTCCCAGGTTTAACGCATCCGTAATTTTTTTAGTTTTGAATTTAAATAATCATGGAAGAGGCAACAATCATTTTGGATTTTCAGAAGCTACGTGGTGTGTCTTATTACAATGATTGGAAAGTTGCGTGGAGATGTTGCTTTGCGATTTGGTTTGGTTTGAATTATCGTCGCACTAGAGCTACACGAGGGCTATTGGCGACGGGCGTCGTATTTTAGAACCACAGTCAGGTGACGAGCCAACACCTGAATAGGCACTAAACGCAACCGGTTGCTTCGTGACAGAGGCCAATACACTGTTAAAAACAAAAGAGTGAAATCCACTCCAGTAGGAGAGGTGCATTTTCGACACTGGAAAGGAGTGAATATTATTTCAGACTGAGCTAGAATCACTCGTTTGGAGTGATCCTGTAGGAGGTTTAACGCACAAAGGATCCACTCCCCCAGGAGAAGTGCATTTTCTAGACTAGAGGAGTGAAAATTAACTCAGACTGAGTTAAAATCGGTCGTTTGTTTTAAGGGTGTACGGAATTGTGTCCGGTCAAGAGACTACCCCGGTGGAGACCGCATCTGTAAGCGATATTGATGCTTACGCTAGGAGGAGCGATAAAGTTCTTTCAATAATATAAAGAGCCTTGGAACCTTCAGTCAAGTATGATTGTGAGCATGAAAGACCCAGTTCACTGTTAAAAATTTCAGTTCAATGCTGAACCAAATATTGGTGAAAAATTAAGAACTTCTGGCAGATACAACATAAAATGGCTCAACCAAATATCACATTCTGGAAATAGACCTGCTTTCACGAAAAATTGGTTCGACTTCTACTCCAATAGCACGAAAGTTTGGTTCAACTTCTACTAACTGCAACCGACAATTTAACTGTTTGCTCAAACGCAGGGAGTCCAATGTCCCGACGGCGTTAGCTTACGATGTACGAAATACCGTTTTTATTTCACCTTTCACTATTGTTATGCATACAATAGACTTAAAGTCGCAGTGCTTGGCGATCTTGCCCCCCACCAAGAAAGTCATAAGTCATTGTTGTGCATTGGGATAACCTTTTTGTGGTTCAAACTTTCACTATAGTTACGCGTTTGGAAAATCCCGCAAATGGTTCAACCCCTCACTCTAATTACGCAATTTTAAAATACCGTTTTATGGTTCAACGGTCTACCAAATCATGATTGCAGCAAATTTGAATCGTATTTTGGTTCAATCTTGAACTATTATTTTTAACAGTGTTGCTGCATGGAAAAAGTTGAAGAAAAATTTTGAGCATTCTTGCAAAGCTTCTGACAAAGTCTTCTGACTGAATTCTTTGGTGCTGAATTTTACGATGGAATCATTTTATAAACAGGAATTAAGAAAAATATTTTTTCCCACGCTTGGACCAAAGTTACCCTCCACTGCCAAAGATTTCCGCTTCGAAGGTACTTTGCTCTTAGAAGCCAATAATACAAGTGGCAGAGACAAGAATGGTTCGGTTTCAAATTATTCACAAAAGCACTTATGTGTTAGATATTTTTTTACTGTGCGATTGAGGTAGGCGAATACCCAAAATTTCCCAAAATTCTAAAATTTTTACTATTGCTTTAATCCTTTCCAAATTTGGCATAGTGATTTCAAATATAATGAATAATACTATTTAGGCTTTTGTTTTTATTTAAACAAAATTTATTTATTTTAAACGGTGTTTTTCTAAAAAAAAAAAGAGGTTTGCGCCAACAAGTTTACCACATTGAATTTTCATCCTATGAACATTTATTAGGAGTTAAATTCTTCATTTTGAACTGATACATGCAATGACCCTCTAGAGTTTACATACAAATTACAAGAAAAAAAGTTATTAAGTAAAATGTTATAAATTAACCACAAAAAAAAAAGGATTTTTTTCGATTAACTTACACTTGGACATTTAAAAAAAAAAAAACTTGTATATTTACACCAGATGTTAGAGGTTCATGGCACAGATATATATTGAAATAGCATCTGTGAAAAATTTCAGGTAAATTAATGTTAAACTTTTTATGCTAAAAGTGTTGGCGTAATAAACTCCTTTTTTTAGTTCAAAAACACCGTTTAAAATAAATCAATTATTTTTAAATAAAAAAAATTGCCCAAAAAGCATTGTTCATTATATTTGAAATCACTATGCCAAATTTGGAAAAGATTAAAGTAATAGTAAAAATTTTAGAACATTGGGTATTCGCCTACCTTAATTATTTTTCTTTTCAGAAAACTGCAATTGTAAGAAGGGTTATATTTGTGAGAACATAAACGGAAAACCAACTTGCATATGCCCACCAGAATACGGAGAGAAAATTAATGTTATTTGGGGGAATGAGTGCGTGCGTAAGTACCAATTGCCATATTAAACATTAATTTTTAAGCTTAATGATTAAAAAAAATCAAATGCCTCATCTGGTGTATGGTAAAACTCCCTTATTTGAAATATACTTCTTCGAAAAATTTGTTATCATAAATTTTTTTTCAATAAGATTTTAATGTTAGTAAATATATATCGAATAGTTTCCATAATAATTAATAATAATAGTTTCCATAATATTAAATGATATCTATTTAATATCAATTCTATGCATTCTTACATTGTGATATCGAGTCCATATCGGAAAGAGGTAGTGAAATACTCTTTGCTATTAGGATTTGCTTTTGTTTCACTTAATATTCTGAATTTTGAGAGTGAAAACTTACCATAAATAAGGATTTTTTTTTAAAAAAAAAAGAGCTGTGCAGCTCCTACACTAACCACAAACTAGAAACAGTTCAAACTAATTAACTGTGTTTTCGCTTAAATTTCAGCTTGTAATTGTGGAAAAGAATCAAATTGCACTATTACTAATACACAATTTTCATCAATGAAAATTAAATGTATATGCAAAGAAGGGTATCAAGATGTCAAGAATTTTTGTAGAGGTAAAATATGAATTTAATATTATGAATGCTTTTATGATTGTTTAACTTTTTGACTTGGATATCATTTACACAAAATACGTAGAAAATGAAAAATATATCTATATGTCATTTAGTACTGTAAATATCACACTATACGTTTATATCTTAAAACAACTAAAAGTATGCAACCCACATTTAAAGTTTTGGATATCCTAATCCTAAAATAAAACATATTAAAATAAATACACGAAAATAATTGGTTTTGCCTAATGTTTTTAACGGGTGTTTTTTAACCCTTCACTGTTTAAAACAGTAAACAAGAAATAAGTTATTGCACTTATTTACTTTACACTGTAAAATAATCTC